>JAFJYJ010000068.1:0-2400000 GCA_019022615.1 Acacia melanoxylon | reverse complement strand
GTAAACTCGAGCTTGGCTTACCAAGCTCGAGCTTGCACCAGGCAGAAAGTTTTCAAGTTTTTACTTCAAAGAGTAAACTCAAGTTTAAGGTTGTAAACTCAAGCTTGTGTCTGACAAGAATCTTTCAAAGTTTTTAAAACCATTGGCAAACTCGAGCTTGCCCCTGCAAGCTCAAGCTTGGGTCAGACAGAGAGCATTGTCATATTTTGAGCTTAGCAAACTCAAGCTTACACCTCTAAGCTCAAGCTTGCATTTTGTGAACTAAAATTATTTTTGACATGAATAGTGCCAAACTCGAGCTTAGTCACTAATAAGCTCAAGCTTGCGTTTTACCACTTTGGCTCTCAAAATGAATTCAAACATGTTTCCCCGACAAATGCTAAACTCGAGCTTACTCATTTACAAGCTCGAGCTTGGGACTTCCGAGGCAAAACTCAAGTTTTAAATGAAGAGCAAACTCGAGCTTACATAGGTAAACTCGAGCTTGGAACTTTGAGCAGATGATGAAAGCATCTGGGTGTATTTGTTCAGTTTGATTTATACTTTAGCTTAATTCTGCGAATTGGTTGTATATGATTTATATGATTCATATTAATATTTCCTAACCAAATTTAACCAGTTTGCTTATGAGATTTCAAGAGATCTAGGTTTGTTTTAAAGAAGACTTTAAGACAATAACTTGTGCAACTTGCAATATAATATTGTATCTCTCATCCAAAGCAATGGTTTACAACCTGGAAAGTAGGACAACCATTCTCCAAGAAATAAAGCTAGCCTCCATACAGCTGGACAACATTATACAACTGCCTCCACTAAACATAACAGCATGGGAACACATTCTTGAGGAGCCAAATTTCAAATATTCAAACAACCACATTCACAACAGCTAGATTCATGGAGACACACTCACAACAGCTATATTTTCGAATTAGATCAAGTCTCAACGGATCTACAACGTTCACAAGCTTCAAACCAAAGATAAATACATGAAGCTTTGAAGTCGAAAAAGAAAAGATACATGTAAAACGCATACAAAGATCTCGGTCTTTTTGCTTATAGTTCTCATTTGTATCTTTGATACATTGTGCTTCGGTGCTTATATTTATTCACTCTTTGAGAGAGTTCATTTCGTAAATCAATCTTTGTAAGAATCTCAAAGTTGTGGGACTTTGAGGTTGGGTTATCGATTACAACTTGTAAGGGGGAGTGTATCCTAGAGAGAGGATAACTTTCGAGTACGAGTGTGTATCGATTTGAGTGATAGTAGAAAAACCCGGAGAGTCCGGGGACCGGACGTAGGTCAAGAGTTAAGACCGAACCGATAAATCTTCCTTGTCAAGCTCTTCTTCTCTAACTCCATTTACCTTGGCTAAGCATCTTTGTGTGGGTGATCCGAAAGAATTTTTAAATCCCCAATTCACCCCCTCTTGGTGATTTCCTTCACTTTCATTTGGTATCGAGCGCGGGTTATCTACATTAAGGATTAACATCCTAGATCAAAGATCCAATGGAAGGAATTCTACCCGATGGAGCTTCAATCAACGAGACCTCCGGGTTTCAATGGAGAACATTACTCTTTCCGGAAGGCCAAGTTCGAGTCTATGTAATGGCAACCGAGTATGGCCTATGGAGGTGTTCGAGAGAGGAAACTATGAACCAAACAACGAAAGATGGTGTCGAACTCCTAAGCTAGAAGAAGAGTATGATGAGAATGACGAAAAAGCAAGTCACTCTCAACATGAAAGCAATTCACATGCCGCAAAGTGCTCTAAGCCAAAAAGAGTATTTTCGAATTTGCACTTTGTCATCTCGCTAAAGCTATGTGGGATGCTCTTGAGATAGCCCATGAAGGGACAGTGGAATCAAGGAAAATCGAGTAAACACTCTCATGACTGAATATGATTTATTTCGTATGAAGTCTGGAGAATCCATTAGTGAATTCCGGCTCGATTCACTCATCCGATCAATCAACTTGCTGCATTGGGAAAAGTCTATGACCAAACTGTCCAAGTGAGGAAAATACTAAATATCCTCAGCAAGGAATGGGAAGCTAAGGTCACTGCAATCGAAGAAGCTCGCGGTGAATCAATGGCTTCGATGGCAAAAAGACTATTTGGCGGTCTTTACGAATATGAAGGAAAAATCAAATTCGAGAAAAGGGCTTGATGAGATTGATGGCAAGAATAAAGGAATTGCTCTCAAGACTCGTCAAAGAGGTAAAATCGGATGATGAAGATGAAGATGAAGATCTTGAGCTAGGCATGATGGTCCGAAAGTTCAAGAAATTCTACAAAAAGGACCAAGCCTACGAAAGTTTCACAAGAGTAGCTCTAGCACGAAACAAAGAAACCCATCATATGCTATGAATGTGAGAAGCCTGGTCACATCAAGTCCGAATGTCCACAAAAGAACAAAGATAAGAAATTCAATAAGTTCAAAAGAAGAGCTTATGTTTCAGCTATATGGGGCGATAGCTCATCGATGAAGATGAAGCGAAGAAGAAGACAAAGCCAATATCTTGTCTTGTGGCTCAAGAAGAGGACTCGAGATAGTGAAGAGGTAAATAATTCGACTCATCTTATGATGAACTTTCACCGAATATAATTCTCTTTTCATTGAATTTCGAAAAATTGCAAAAGAGCTTCGTCTTCAAAGAAGAAAATTAAATTGTTGGAAGAACAAGCTCAAACTGCTTTTTCTTCTTTTTCTCCTTGTGAAAACATTTAGAAAAGAATTGCGAAAATATTTCGAAAAAAGTTTGTGACAATTCTTTGTATTTTAGAGAAAAGAAATTTGCATCTCACAAAAACTCTTGAGAAATTCACTAGAGGTAGTGAAATGCTCAATGTTATTTTAAAACAGCAAAGGTTCACAAATGATAAGTCAGGAATTGGTTATAGACCTGATTCTGATAAACGAAAAGGGAAGAAGAAGGTTGGACAAAGATCTTATTTGAACTATTTTCGAAAAATAGTCCACTTCTCTAATCCTTTTGCTCATTGCAACTATTGCAATCGTAAAGGTCATGCAACTTCTTCTTGTTTTCATAAAAAGGAAAGAAGAAACAAGCCTATAGGTAATTATCAATGGGTGCCTAAGGGATCCTATAAGATTCCTAAGACACAAACTAACCCAAAAGGACCCAAGAAAAAATGGGTACCTAAGACTTGATATTCTATATCATGCGGGTTTGTCTTAGAGCATCAAAATCCAACAAATGGTTCATTGACGGTGGATGCTCAAGACATATGACGGAGACGAATCTAAATTTGCTACAATTAAACCTAAGGATGGTGGCAAGGTAACATTTGGTGGACATCAATCCGGAAGGATTCTTGGAATTGGAGAAATTGGAAACAACAAAGGACCACAAATCAAGGATGTTTACCTTGTGGAAGGCTTATGTCACAACCTCCTTAGTGTGAGTCAAAGCACAGATAAAGGTAACTTAGTTATCTTTGATTCTGAAGAATGTTTAATTGTGAGCAAAGATGTTCTCTCTTTAGATAACATTAGAGCTAAAGCCTTATTTAGAGCTCCTAGAGAAGGTAATTGTTATACTCTCAATCTCTCTAGTAACTCGGTTTCTGAAAATTGCTTCGTTGGTAACTTTGATGAAAGTTGACTTTGGCATAAACGATTAGCTCATGTTAATATGTTTCAACTTGACAAGTTGCAGAAAAAGGATCTGGTTATTGGTTTACCAAAATTACAATTTAGAAACGACATGATCTGTGATGCATGTCAAAAGGGTAAACAAACCAAGTCCTCTTTCAAATCTAAAAATGAAATTTCAACTAATAGACCTCTTCAGCTACTCCATATGGATCTAGATTTGGTGGCAATCTTTATACCTTGGTCATAGTTGATGATTTTTCTAGATTTGCATGGACCATATTTTTATCTTTTAAAGATGAAACATTTGATCAGTTTGTTGTTTTTGCCAAAAAGGTCCAAAACGAAAAAGGATTCTCTATTGCGGGAATTCGTACGGATCATGGTGGAGAATTTGAAAATCATGCTTTTGGAGAATTACGTGATAATATGGGCATTAATCACAATTTCTCGCCCAAAGAACTCCTCAACAAAATGGAGTTGTTGAAAGAAAGAATAGAGTCCTCACCGAGATGGCAAGGGCCATGTTAAATGAAAAAATGGAGTTGTTGAAAGAAAGAATAGAGTCTCAAGATGGCAAGGGCCATGTTAAATGAAAATCAGACTTCTCAAGTGTTATGCTATGAGCATTGCATGCTATATTTCAAATCGAGCATATCTCCGGAAGAAGGTGAACAAAACTCCTATGAGTTTTGTACAAAGGAAGAAAACCCAATATAGCTCATTTGCACATCTTTGGATGCAAATGTTTCATCCACAACAATGGTAAGGACAACTTGGGTAAGTTCGATTCCAAGTCGGATGAAGGTATATTTTTGGGTTATTCAAATAGAAGTAAAGCTTATAGAGTCTTTAACACTAGAACACGTATTATTGAAGAATCTATGCATGTTGTATTCTGTGAAACCAATCTAGACAAATCCTTGGATGATGATGATGATGATGTTTCTCCTATTTTAAATCAATCTGGTTCTGAAACATTTCCTACTTTAACAAATTCTGAAAAATCTTTGGAAAAGGAACTGAATTTGAAAATCATTGTGAAAATGTTTGTGAAAACACCGATCAACACCAACCTAAATCATGGAGATACGATAGGAGTCATCCTGCGGATCAAGTGATAGGTGATGTTAATCAAGGAGTTAGAACCAGAAAAAGCACCTTGAATGAAGTCACATTTTCCGCATTTATTTTGAAAATTGAACCCTCTAAGATTGATGAAGCCCTTTCGGACAATGATTGGGTTATAGCAATGCAAGAGGAGTTACATCGGTTTGAAAGAAATCAAGTTTGGGATTTGGTACCTAGGCCTAAAGACCATCCGGTCATTGGCACTAAATGGGTATTCAAAAACAAACGTGATGAATCTGCAATAATTGTTCGAAACAAAGCAAGGCTAGTTGCAAAAGGATATAATCAAGAAGAAGGAATTGATTATGAAGAAACTTATGCTCCAAAGAGTGGCAAGATTGGAAGCTATAAGAGTTCTTCTAGCTTTTGCTTGTATTAAAGGATTCAAACTTTATCAAATGGATGTAAAATCTGCATTTTTAAATGGTTTTATTCAAGAGGAAGTTTATGTTGAACAACCTCCTGGTTTTCAAAATGATCATCATCCGATCATGTTTATCGCCTCAAGAAAGCATTATATGGTCTTAAGCAAGCTCCTAGAGCTTGGTATGAGCGATTAAGCAAATTCCTTCTTGATCAAGGATTTGTTAGAGGTAAAGCGATACAACTCTTCATAAAGAACAATAAACTTAATGAAATTTTAATTGTTCAAATATATGTTGATGATATAATATTTGGTGCTTCTAACAATGCTTTGTGTGAAGAATTTGCTAAGAACATGCGAGGGGAGAATTTGAGATGTCCATGATGGGAGAACTCAACTATTTCCTTGGTCTCGCAAATTAAACAAAGGAAAGATGGGATTTTCATTTCCCGGACCAAGTATCTCAATGATCTCTTAAAGAAGTTTGGAATGGATGAATGCAATGGAGCCGATACTCCAATGAGTTCAACCACTTTGCCTTGGATCTTGATGAAGAAGGCAAGGACTTCAACATTACAAAGTATAGAGGAATGATTGGATCATTACTCTATCTCACAAAGAAGCCGTCGACATCCAATTCGGTGTGGGGATGTGTGCAAGATTTCAATCTGCTCCCAAGGAGTCACATGCGAGAATGTGAAAAGAATATTCGATATCTTGGTTGACACAAAGACTCTTGGTCTATGGTTTCCCAAAGGTCAACTGAACATTTGGTGGCATATTCAGATTCGATCATGCTTGGATATAAGATCGATAGAAAAAGCACAAGTGGACAATGTGAATTTCTTGGTGGTTCACTTGTTTCATGGTTTAGCAAGAAGCAAACAAGTGTTGTTGTATCCTTTACTGAAGCTGAATATGTGGCTGCATTTAGTTGCTGTGCTCAAGTTCTTTGGCTTAAGCAACAAGTTTCTGACTTGGGAATCAACTTGAAGGAGATCCCAATATTGTGTGACAACACAAGCACAATAAGCTTGGCCAAGAATCCAGTTCAACATACTCGAACCAAGCACATTGATGTGAGACATCATTTCATAAGGGATCATGTTCAGAAGAAAGATGTCAAGGTCATATTCATCCCAACACATCTCCAACTTGCGACATCTTCACAAAGCCATTAGCAAAGGAACAATTTGTGTTCATAAGAAGAGAATTGGGAATGGTAAATCCCAATGAGTTGTAAGTAGCTCCTACTTAATGTTAGTTATGTGTTTTATGATTACAAATTACTAACTTAAGCATCGGAGTATCTAGATGTGTTTTATGCAGGGCATTTATAATGATAAACAACTCTGACATATTGCTGAAGTTTGCTGTCAAGAGAGGCAAACTCGAGCTTAGCAGTGTAAGCTCGAGCTCGAGGAAGTCAGAGAGAAAATAAAATTGTGGAAAAACCCAAACTCGAGCTTATAAGTGAGTGAACTCGAGCTTGCAGAGGAATTTCAAGAGTTTTCACATACACTCTTGAAGTCCAGGTTAGTACAAGTTTATGCAAACTTGAGCTTAGCTTCCCAAGCTCGAGCTTGCCACGCACTTTATATATGTAAAACCTGACTGTTCCTCTTCACTTCACTCAACTCTCGAGCTTGCTCCTATTCCCTCTCAAAAACCTTTCATCCTCTTCAACAAAACCCAGCGATAATGGCCCCAGAACACTCTACTTCTGCAAATGTCGCTGATTCAGAAACCCAATCCACTCAATCTTCTAACCCTGAACGCCCTACACGAACGAAAATGCTTCCTAAACGATTCAATGTTGGGATAGATACCCATATTCCTGGAGTTACAGCAACCCATTCGACTCCTCCATCAAGACCAAAAGGAATTGTGATTGAGAAGCAACCAGAAGCCTCTAAGAAACGATCAACACCGAAAAGGCATCCGAAAGGGAAAAGTAAAATTCCGTAGGGCGATCTACCTACAAGTCCAAAAGAAGCAAGAAGGCAACCTCTAGGACTGATCAAGGAAGCTCACAAGTTCCCTCGAGTCTCAACAACAAGAGGATTCTACTTCCTCGGGTATCCAAGGAAACTCCCGCTTTGTATGATATTTACAATCATACATCTTTACCGAAGGATTTTCAAGTGCTCCTATTCGTTTGGAAGGAGACAATCTTGTTAAATTTAAAGAAAAATTTGGTCCCAAAGTTTTACGTCCCATTGTCTCTGTGGATCTTGCTGCACTTAAGAGAGAATGTAATTTGGATCTTTCACCATGGCTCAAGCAATTTGAAAGTCTAATTTCGCTTAAAGCCTCTTTTAGCCCAACTATGGTCAAAATATTTTACTATGGGATGGCATACAATAATCAGCTGGATAGTGATGGGAATTTGATTGAGGAGAGGGTCACCACCACCATAAGAGACAAACATATCATCATTTCACCTTCCTACTTAAATTCCATTCTTCAAATTTCCAATCCTCCACCTATAGCTTCTTTAAATTATACTGATAGGCAAATCTTTGAACTTTTAAAACCAAATGAGCCTATTCCAGAAGGATTAGAAATCCTAAATTTTTCCCCCGGCTCAATGTCACCTACATTCGAGCCATCTCGATACATCTACACCAAAAACCTTGTGCAAAAAGGAGGTAGTTTCACCCATTTTGCAAAGAAGGATTATCTGTCTTTGCTTCTATCATTGACCAAAGTACCTCACAATATTGGGTCTTGGATTTTTCAAGAAATGGTCGATTTCGTTTTGCTTCCGAGAAAAACCTCCCAAATTCCATTTGCTAGCCTCATCTCTCGTAATTCTCTTCCATGAGAAAATTTGGTACTTGCACGCCCATGAAAAACCCGAAAACCTCTAGTTTTTGTTAGACACATCCTTAAATCGATGAGAATAAATGTGGATGAAGGTTCTGGCCATTCAAGGGCTCCACCTCAGTCAAGGCCAACCAAATCAAGAGCCACTCAATCTAAAGTCCAGGAAGCACAGAGTGCACCTCCTCCTCCTCCATCTCAGCCTTCTATGCCTTCTGATTTGGATACAAGGATCAAAGAAATAGTTAACAAAGCTATTTCGATTTATCGAAGGGTAATTGAAGTTGGAAATGACAAAATTGGTCTCACGAAGTAACTCGGGTCATAACAATTTGGTGGATACTCAAGAAGGATTCAACATAGGACAAGAAGAGCTGAAACAAAGGCGGGCGGAACTTGAAAAAGGAAGTTAAAGATATTAGTGGTCATATTGAGATCATTCGGCAAGCATATCAACTCTTCTCGGTCACTATGATGAGTCTTAGTGACAAAATGGACAAAATTCGAAAAATCGTCCATAGCTGCCTCTAGTTTGGGTGCATCTACTTGACTAAACCCTGCATGTTTCACTATGCCAACACACCACCCATCTCCATTGAACTGAACCAACCATTCTCCATTGAACCCGAGACACACAACCCTCCTCTACAAACCTTCTACCCCGCTTACCACCCTTATTTGTTTCTTGATGACAAAGGGGAGAAAATCAAGTAGAGTGAAAAGTGGAGAGAAACACCTTTGCATTGTAGTTTGTTTGTTTCTTTTGTATATTTTTTTTTGAAACTCTACTTCTTTGATCATTTCAGTTATAATATCTTGGATCTTTCATAAACTGCTTTTGATACTCTTTATGTTTAAATTTATTAATGGTTAAGTTCTCGAGTTTATTGCCTTTTGGATCTAAACTACTAATTTCTAATCTCAATTAAGTTTATCTCGAATATCCAAATGATTATATTAATTGATTTTTAAACTTATGATATTTGCTCATTTTGAAATTTCCAAAAGCTCATTATTCTCTGATAGTTGAGTAAAAGATTAATGTTTGCTTTTCTGTTTCAATGCTAAATTTGAGTTAATCAAATCGCGCATCAAATTTTCAAGTTTGCAAATATTTTTGTCAAAATCGCTTTCAATGATTCTCAAATGATCAAATCTGTTTTTTTTTTTTTTTTTTGAAAAGAAACAAATGTTTACAAGTGTTGTCATCATCAAAAAGGGGGAGAATGTTAGTTCTCAATGTGTTTTGATGATTAATAACAATTGTAAACATGAGAGAATGATTTTTATCAAAGATTGGTAAAGCATGTTGATTGCAATTCAAAAACATTCTGTCAGCACCAAACTCGAGCTTGGGCCTCCAAACTCGAGCTTGCCCCTTACAGAAAGCAAACCAAGCTATTTTGTGTTTTCTAAACTTGAGCTTGGTCCATAAACTTGAGCTTAAAGTTTTTCAAAGTTTACTCATATACTGAGTAAGCTCGAGCTTGCACTGTAAGCTTGAGCTTACGAAGGTTTGAGGATTTTATCAAGTTACTCAAATTGCAAACTCAAGCTTATTAGTTTTAAGCTCAAGCTTGCCTCTTCCGAGACTTTTCTCACTAAGTTTACAAATATGTAAACTCGAGCTTGGAGTTACAAACTCGAGCTTACCTCTGGCGAAATCCTTTAAAATTGAGCTTATCATTTTTTGTAGAGTTTGTGAGTTTACAAAAGTTGTAAACTCGAGCTTGGCATACCAAGCTCGAGCTTGCACGAGACATAAAGTTTTCAAGTTTTTACTTCAAAGAGTAAACTCAAGTTTAAGGTTGTAAACTCAAGCTTGTGTCGACAAAAATCTTTCAAAGTTTTTAAAACCTTTGGCAAACTCGAGCTTGCCCTTGCAAGCTCAAGCTTGGGTCGAGACGAGAGAGCATTGTCATATTTTGAGCTTAGTAAACTCAAGTTTACACCTCTAAGCTCAAGCTTGCATTTTGTGAACTAAAATTATTTTGACATGAATAGTGCCAAACTCGAGCTTACTCACTAATAAGATCAAGCTTGCGTTTTTTTTCCATTTGGCTCTCAAAATGATTTCAAACATGTTTCCCCGACAAATGCTAAACTCGAGCTTACTCATTTACAAGCTCGAGCTTGGGACTTCCCGGAGGCAAAACTCAAGTTTTAAATGAAGACCAAACTCGAGCTTACATAGGTAAACTCGAGCTTGGAACTTCGGAGAACAGATGAACACATCTCGGGTGTATTTTGTTCAGTTTGATTTATACTTTAGCTTGATTCTGCGAATTGGTTGTATATGATTTATATGATTCATATTAATATTTCCTAACCAAATTTAACCAGGTTGCTTATGAGATTTCAAGAGATCTAGGTTTGTTTTAAAGAAGACTTTAAGACAACAACTTGTGCAACTTGCAATATAATATTGTATCTCTCATCCAAAGCAATGGTTTACAACACTGGAAAGTAGGACAACCATTCTCCAAGAAATAAAGCTAGCCTCCATACAATTTGGACAACATTATACAACCGCATCCACTAAACATAACGGACATGGGAACACATTCTTGAGGAGCCAAATTTCAAATATTCAAACAACCACCATATTCAAACAACAAACAACGACTAGATTCATGGAGACACACTCACAACAGCTATATTTTCGAATTAGATCAAGTCTCAACGGATCTACAACGTTCACAAGCTTCAAACCAGTATAAATACATGAAGATTTGAAGTCTGGCGAGAAAGACATACACGAAAAAATGCATACAAAGATCTCGGTCTTTTCTTGCTTATAGTTCTCATTTGTATCTTTGATACATTGTGCTTCAGTGCTTATCTTTATTCACTCTTTGAGAGAGTTCATTTACGTAAATCAATTCTTTGTAAGAATCTCAAAGTTGTGGGACTTTGAGGTTGGGTTATCGGATTACAACTTGTAAGGGGGAGTGTATCCTAGAGAGAGGATAACTTTCGAGTACGAGTGTGTATCGATTTGAGTGATAGTAGAAAAACCCGAGAGTCTAGGGACGGACGTAGGTCAAAGTTAAGATCGAACCGATAAATCTTCCTTGTCAAGCTCTTCTTCTCTAACTCCATTTACCTTGGCTAAGCATCATCATGTGTGGGTGATCTGAAAAGAATTTTTAAATCCCCAATTCACCCCCCCTCTTGGTGATTTCCTTCACTTTCAGTTTTGAAAATGAACATCATCCAGATCATGTTTATCGCCTCAAGAAAGCCTTGTATGGTCTTAAACAAGCTCCTAGTATGAACGTTTAAGTAAATTTCTTTTGGAACAAGGCTTTGTTAGAGGAAAAGCAGATACAACATTGTTTATCAAAACCAATAAGCTTAATGAAATCCTAGTCGTACAAATATATGTAGATGACATAATATTTGGTGCTACTAATGATTCTCTTTGTGAAGAATTTTCCAAGAAGATGCAGGGAGAATTCGAGATGTCCATGATGGGAGAATTAAATTACTTTCTTGGCTTGCAAATCAAACAACGGAAGGATGGAATATTCATCTCACAAACAAAATACCTCAGTGATTTGCTCAAAAAGTTTGGACTGGAGCATTGTAATGGTGCAGATACTCCAATGAGTTCAACGGCCACTCTGGATGCGAATGAAGAAAAAGGGAAGGACTTTAATATAACTAGTATAGAGGGATGATCGGGTCATTACTCTATTTAACTGCAAGTCGGCCTGATATTCAATTTAGCGTGGGAATGTGCGCAAGATTCCAATCAGCCCCTAAAGAATCACATGTCGAGCACGTTAAGAGGATCTTCCGATATCTCTCAGATACGAAGGAATTGGGTCTCTGGTTTCCAAAAGGGCAACAAGAGTTCTTGGTTGCATACTCAGACGCTGATCATGCTGGATACAAGACCGACAAAAAGAGCACGAGTGGACAATGTGAATTTCTGGGAGCCTCGCTTGTGTCATGGTTCAGCAAGAAACAGACAACTGTGGCCGTATCCTCCACTAAGGCTGAGTATGTTGCGGCTTCAAGTTGCTGTGCTCAAGTTTTGTGGCTCGAACAACAACTTCAGGACTTGGGGATTCATTTGAAGGAAATACCAATTCTCTGCGATAATACAAGTACAATAAGCTTGGCGAAAAATCCAGTTCAACACACAAGAACCAAGCATATTGATGTGAGACACCATTTCATCAGAGACCACGTTCAAAAGAAAGACGTCAAGGTGATGTTCATTCCTACACACCTACAACTGGCCGACATCTTCACCAAACCGCTGGCTAAAGAGCAATTCTTATTCATTAGGAGAGAATTGGGAATGCCTAATCCCAACGAGTTGTAAGTATTTTACTTTGACTTAACTCACTTTAAAAGATTACTAACTTTGGCATCGGAGTTTCTAGTTTATGTTTTTGCAGGACACTCTGTCTAAGTGCTCTAAAACAGAGGTTAACAGAGAGATGCCTACTCGAGCATGTTAACATTTTTTTTGCTCGAGCAACTTCGTGGAAATCATAGTGAAGAACATGAGACAAGGCACCCTGCTCGAGCACACTTCTCGATCATGCTCGAGCAACAACGAAAATCATGACTAAACCAAAGATGAAAGTACTTGCTTGAGCATGTCTGCCAAGTCTGCCCGAGCGATAACGAGAAGCTTGGAGAAATCATAAAGGAAAAAGTAGCTTGCTCGAGCACGTTGACCAAGCATACTCGCGCAACAACATGAAGTGAGAAGTTAATAATCAATGCTCGAGCAACGTTTCACAACCTGCCCAAGCATGCTGCGATGATGAATTATTTTTTCCTTTCAACAATCAGCATCATTATTCTAGTGTTCTTAATTTGTGTCTAAATTAAGTGTTCACACTACACACTTAATCAGAGGTTAGATTTAATCATTTTCTCTAACTAAATAATTAAAAATGTATTAAAATTTGCATATGCTTGGTTCATGCTTGAGCAAGACAGGCAGTCTGCTCAAGCAAGAATCCTGCTCGAGCGCACAATCATGCTCAAGCAACATCGGACGCCAGGGTTTCTAAAAGACGTATGACGTTTCATTTCACGACCAAATAATCTTCTTGGTCGTCTGCCGTCAAAACCCTAAGCATGGTTCATTTCCTTCCAATTTCTTCTGCCGTTACAAGCATTCGAGAATCGTTACCGCAAATCCTTCCATTACATCTGTTTGAATCTCCAAAAGTAACCGTTTTCAACCGATTGTTCTCCTAAAATCTTCCATTTCCCTCCAATTTCTTCACTCTCACCGTGGGACTCCCTTCTTCGACATTCCCAAAATTTTCAAATCTCTTCTCCTACGATCAATCGATGGCGGGTTCGGGAAAGAAACTTTCTTCTACTCAATCTCCAGCAAAGAAATCAAGGTATTACAAACCCAAAGTTGCGTTCCAAGAAATCCTCCAAACCCAAATCGTCGTCGAAACCGTCGAAATCATCCACCAAATCTAAGACAGTAGAGAAGCCGAAGACGAATGTGGTAATTTAGCCACCAAAGCCAATGACTCGACTTAAGACTGAGTCTCTTCCTATCGGGAAAGGAAACGAACAAGGTCGCCGTCTCTACCTTCTTCAAACTCCGACAACGCCAAACAGACTGTTGATGAGATACGGTCTAAGGAAAAAGAGGATCATCTTCCATTCCTCAAGCCATCTCTCAGTCAAAAATCACAGGCCTCGGAAAGCAAAAAGAAAGTTTCTTTCTCACTAAAATCTCAAGCTTCCGAAGCAAAAAGGAGCCAGCCGTGACTAGTCCTCCTCCCGATGGTCAGTTGCCTGAACCCTCACCAGGTATGATAACTAGTAATGTAGCTGTTGATGATCATGCTCTGTTTGCTCACTACTTCGGGTCGAGGCCACTCTGTCCGATAGTATACGTTGATTTAGCTCACTTTAAGGAGAAGTGCAACTTGGATTTGACTGCTTGGTTGCTTCAATTCATGCCACTGCTTGGCATTCACAAGCCTTATTCCCCTGAAGTAGTACGAGTATTTTATTACAACATGCGCCTGAAGGTAAAGACTCAAGAAGATGATGAGGATGTTTTGGTCACAAAGATTAGGGATCAAAAAGTCAAGCTCACCGCTCATGATCTCAACGTGCTTCTTGGTATTGTTGAAGTTCCTGAAGATCCTCCTAAGCTTTCACCAATTGAGTGTCATCAGATTCTTCTTCCGGATGTTCCAATTGAAGGCAAGAAAATCAATGTGACTCCGGCTATGATGAAGGACGAATACAGAGTCCTCTGGTATGTGTACAGTCGAAGTCTTGTTCAAAAGGGATAAAGTTTCACCCATTTTGTAAGAAGAGACTTTGAACGTTTTTCCTCACTGGTTGCCATGGAACCAAGGAATCTAGGAAAGTGGATTCTAGAGGAGATGATGTCCTTTATTTCTGAAGCTCAGGTTAGGCTTCGAGCTACCATTCCCTATCCATCACTGGTTTCTTGGATATTGGAAGCCAATAATATATGGTACCTCTCAGAAGATAAGGAAGAGTATCCTCCACTATTCGGGAAAGAACACATGAAAAATATGAGGATCTCCTTCACTGCTGTATCATCCAAGAAGAGCAAAGGTAAAACACATATCACTTCTTCTTAGCCTGCTGTATCCCAACCATCTGCTTTCAAGCCATATGATTCACAGGCTCCTGATGAAGCAGAGTCTTCAAAGGCTGGGCCTTCTTCCTCTGCGTCATCCTTCTTCCAGGCAGCTATTCAAACTATTGTTGAAGCCTCAATCCAAAAAGCTATGGCTCCTGTGTTGAAATCAATGATAGCTTATCAGGACCTCACAAAGATGATGATCAAAGGTTTCAATGAAGACATGCTAAAATTGAAGTCCAGTCTTGGGATACAGATAGATACAGACCTACAAGATTTCAAGAAATAATTAGAGGAGTCATTGGACAAATGATTCTCTATCATATATGATCAGCAGCAAGAGATCAAGAAAGAAATTCAGACTCTCTCTCAACAGCAATATGGGATTCACAAAGCTGTCAATGCCTTTGATTTCACTTTAGACAACTTTGTGACAAGTTTTGCTCCTGATAGCCCTTTTGATCTCCCTACTCCTGATACCATCTCATGTTCCATCAGCTTCAGCACCTTTTGGTTCTGCAGGTCCTCCTTTCACCCCTGCCACTGTTGTTCCTCCTGTTGATCCTTCTACTGTGCCTCTTCCATTTGTTTCTGTTTCTTCTGATAGTGCACCTTCTTCTCCTTCCCCTCCTATTCAAGATCCCCTTTTTGTCGAGACAAAGGGGGAGAGTAGTTTATGTAGCTTAATTTATGTAGCTTAGATGAGATTACATTTATGATTTCTGTTTCATCTCTGTTTTATTTTTCAACCTCTGTGTGCTATCACTTATTGAAATCAATGATGTTTTTGAATTTGACTCATTTAAAACTATTTGCATCTCTTAATTCAATCTTAGAATTGTCATCATCAAAAAGGGGGAGAATGTTAGTTCTTGTACTTTGATGATCACAATTTCTAAGATATTGAATCCATAATATGTAAGCAAAGATAAGATGATCTAATAAAACGATCTAAGCATTTCAGGGAAGCATGCTCGAGCAGAGCATACAGTCTTGCTCGAGCAACATCAAGCAATTGATGTTCCTTAAAGCATTTCAGGGAAGCATGCTCGAGGAGAACATACATTCATGCTTGAGCAACATTGAGCAAGAAAGACAAGAATGGTCATGCCCGAGCAAATTAAGTGAGAAAGCATGCTTTAGGATCATGCTCGAGCAGGCTTGAAGGGGTTGCTCGAGCAAAGTCGAGTAGCTTGTCTTCTCGCTCTTGAATGGACTTTGCCCGAGCATTGATAGAAAGCATGCTGGCAGACCATGCTCAAGCAAACACAACTGGGCTGCTCGAGTAGAGACGTCCAACTTGTTTTCTAGTCTTTGTGTGAGAGTTGCCCTAGCAAGTTCTAATAGTTTGCTCGAGCATCATCGATAGAATCTCTTCTCAAAATCTTTCTAAAAAGATTTGCACGAGAATGTATCTGTGTTTTTCCTGAGCATTGACCAAATGCATTTAATCCTTTCGTCTCTTGCCCGAGCACATATCTTGATCTTGCTCGAGCAAGGTACCTCTATTCTTATAATCTCTGTATGCGTAATTCATTGAATCATTGTGATTATTTTATTACTCCGAATTACTACTCATTGCAAATTCTAAATGCTTTTAACCAGTTTGTTCATGAGTTGCAGATGTGTTAAACATGAATTAATTATCAAGTTCACGGCAGATTTGAATAAAGCAATTCGAGTGTCAGAAGCATTAAATACAGCTACCTAAACCAGTGATAATCTTGGAAACCAATACTCTGAACGAACTAAAGCTATCACTGATAATTCCAACTGCGCAATTAATGCTATTTCACAACGGGCAAAACAAAAAGAATGAAGAAGAGAATGTCGTCACTACAGAATCCATCTGTAATATTCAAACGACGAGAAACTCATCGGAAGCCTCATCTGTCTAACGGACACATTCAAGACTCTCAACGGCTATTCTTCAATCTTCTCAAACGATCATTAATGGCATTATCTATAAATACGAGAAGAATTGAATTCGCCAACCACCGGAAATGCTGTGCAATCAATTCAAGTTTAATATCATTCGTTGTTTCCACTGTTTCATTGATTTGTACTTTAGTGCTTAATACTTTATCTACTCGTGAGGATTTTATAAACATTTACTTTATTATCAGTTGAATCTTAAGGTTGAGGAACCTTAAGAGAGGGTGTATCAATTACAACTTGTAAGGGGGAGTGGAGTCTGAAAGTGAGAGGATCATCCTTCGTTTACAGAGTGTGTAATTATTCCTGAAAGATAGTGGAATCCCAGGTGTTCTGGGGACTGGACGTAGGTCAGTGATTTTGGACCGAACCACTATAACCGCCCTGTGTCTATTTCACTTCTCTGCTTCATTTCTTTGTTTCTGTTTTTACGTGTCTTCGTGTGGGTGTGCAAAAAGAATTTGAGATCACCTATTCACCCCCCTCTAGGTGATATTCTATCTTCATTTGTCTTTCAGCTTCTTTAACTCTCCATAATGTTTTCTATATACCTGATTTTGCTTTTAACATCTTGTCTGTTTCCAAACTAAAAAGTGCCATTCCTTGTTGTTTTATATTTTTATCATCCATTTGTCATATTCATGAGCTTTCTCTTTGGAAGACGATTGGTTCAGATGAAGTCTTTGAAGGTCTTTACTTCCTCAATCCTGCAAAATCTCCCCCTACTATTGCTGTGACTACTTCATCAAATATACCTTCACAAGCTGTGACTGCTTCATTGTAACACCCCTACGGTTGTAACTAGTGTACTTAACTTTGAAAAAAGTTGAGGAAAGCTCAAAAGGAGAGACCTTGTTGACCGGCGGGACCCACGTGGACCGGTAGATGGAGACTGGACCGGACAAACTGAAAAGATCAAGAGGAAATGGGGAAGACGGATTTGGTGGGCCCAAAGTGGCGCCACCCAGATCCCCTAATGACTTGGACAACAAGAAAGAGAAAGGTCAACAAAAAGTCAACTGCGGGCCCCGCCGTTTGGGCAAAAGGGAATATATCAGATAAAATAAAGAAGAATGGAATAAAGACCAGAGGATTTGATTTGTGGGGCCTATGAGGCGCCACTTAGGCTTAGGAAAAGTCTAGAAAACTTGGGGAAAAAGTTAAGGGTAATTATTGAGCCCGGGCCAAAATCGGTAATTTCCATAAATTCCGGACCAAAGTAGGTAATTTCCCCTAAATGTAAAGAAAATATCAAGATACTTGTGGAAGAGGAGGCACCACATGGCAGCCATCTAGGAGCCTCTGGAATTCTCTAGCATTGCTTGGAAAAGAAGAAAAGGGAAATCAGTGCAAAAGTCAAACCGCGGACCCCACACTTTGGACAAAAGGGCAAAATAGGAAATAAATGGGTAAAAATTGATTTGGGCTGAAAGGTGGGCCCAAAATGGCGTGCCCTGTGTCCTATTGGGAAGATGAAAAGATGGGAAAAGTGGGTAATTATTGAAAAGTTCGGGCCAAAATCGCAATTCGAAAGTTTCTGGCCAAACTTAATTTCCCCAAAAGCGTAAAATATCTCAGATATTTTTGGGTGAGGGATGCAGCACGTGGTAGCACCCTAGGAGGCCCTGGAAAATTCTAGATTTACTTGGAAAATAAGCCAAAGCCGGATGAATTTCCGATAGCTTATTTACGACATTAATTTACTTCCACCGGATCAATCTTACCTTTATTAAAAAGGTAATTTCACTCTTCTTTTCACCCTAGAGCACAAAATTTTCCAGAGAAAAAGGAGAGAGATTCTGCAAATCCATAGCCACCATAATTGAAGTTCAAACACCCAAAACCCCAAGTTCATCCACCGATTCTCCGATCGAAGGTAACACCGAAAACTCCATCTTCTTGAATTCTTGCTAAGTAATTTGGTGCACCTGGTTAGGGCTTGGTGATAGGGTCTGATTTTGGAGATTTTGATGGTTTCAAAGTGTTTAAAACATGATTTTGTGTAGGGTTAACCTATGTTTTAAGTTTCCGAAGTCAAAAACACCGAAAACCCCTTAAACTAAGCATATCTTCAATTCTGGAATTTCTGGCAGCGTGTCTTCAACTGGGTTTTAAAAATAGCAAACGAACTCTGTTTTGGCTGAGATTTTATAGGTGGAAATTACACATCCTCAGGTTCATCGTGATGTATAATTTTGTAATATTTTGACTTTTCAACTAGGAGCTAAAAATTGCTAAAGTTGGTACATAAGTAACAGGGGCGAATCTGGGCAGAGGGTGTAAAAGTGTTCCCACGCCAAAACATATTCACTTTTGTCTTCTGGGTATATTTGTTTCTGGAAAATGGACATCTTAATGGTTCAAAGGGCGTTGGTTTCATATGAAAATGATTTTTGTGGCATTTTCTAAAAATCATGGAAGTTGGGCCAAAAACACTGGATTTCTGAAGAACCTGGGTTAGGCTCGGTTTTGGTAAACAATAAATGGATGTGAACCCATATGGCTTATGTAAATATTTTTCCCATAAACTAGACGTCCTAATGGTTCCGTTGGCACTGATTTTGTGTTAATATGATTTTTCTAGAATTTATTACAAATCAGTGAAGTTGGGAAGACGATTCTGGAAATTCAGGATTAGGTAAAATTCATAGAAATTAAGAAGTAGAGTTGTTACACATAATTGAAAGTGTGATATTTTGTAACTAGGGTATTAAGATCGTATGGATAAACAAGAGAAGTATTTTCTAACTTCAAGGAGTACCAGGTAGTAACTGTTGACTCGCATACTCTATGTTACTTCTGCATGTTGTGTTGATCATCATGTAGGAGATCAGGGTTGTAGTACCTATTCGACTGCGTGTCCTTAGGGATTCGCTACAGTACCGAGGGCATGTATGATCGGGCTGTGTTGCCTATTGGGCTGCAGTACCGAGAATTGTTGGGGTAGGTAGGGCCTATATGACTGTGTGTTTATAGGTTACTACCGAGGCCCCTACGCCCGAAATGTATCGTGGGGCTTGTCTTGACCAGGCAGTCCTGCGGATTGTGCCGGAGGCAGAACATACATGCCAGATTACTGTGCATGAGGCAGAATTGTTTGCTTTACTTTCCTGATTGTGATTTACATTGCATGCACTACATACATATTGTATTTGAGTCTAACGCTTACTCCGGGGTTCAACTTTGAACTCCGATTATTGTGAAGATACGGGGGTGAGAAAGTAGCGGGTGGAAGCGGAAGAAGGTAGGCCCGATGCGGGAAGTTGAAGAAATAGGGGATGCCCTATTATCACTTTTTTATTTTGATACTTTTGGGATGACTGTATTACTATTGGTATTTATTTTGGATAACTGTACCCTTAACCCTTCGGGGACTTTTACTTTCTATTTATTTTACTTTTACCAGTACAGTAGATTGTCCAAACCGGTTAAATGCTCGGTTGCGCTCACTCTGATACATGTTAAATGGACCTAATACTGAAAGAAAGGTAACTAAATCCCTCTAACCCGCCACCCGAAAGGGCGAGGCCGGTTGGGGTGTAAGATTCATCAGCTATACCTTCACAACATTCAACCGACACTTCTTTTGATTTGTGGCATCATAGACTAGGTCATCTTTACTTTTCCACATTAAGTACTTTGCACCAACAATTTCCTTTTATTCCTTATCATTCTAGATCATTTCCTTGTGATGTATGTCATATGGCTAAACAAAAGAGGTTGCAATTTCCTATAAGCACATCTTTGAGCAATAAAAATTTTTATTTGATACATCATTATATTTGGGGCGCTTTTACTGTTACTTCTCTTCGTGGTTTTAGATTTTTTTTTTTACAATTGTTGATGATTTCAGTCGTTATACTTGGGTTTTTCCTATGAAGTCTAAATCTGAGGTTCGAATTCATATTCAATATTTTATTCTTATAATTGAAACTCAATACAATACAAGGGTCCAGATTCTTAGATCTTATAATGGCTGGAATTTTTTATGGATTCATTTTATAAATCTAAGGGAATTATTCGCCAAGCTTCTTGTATTGAAACCCCTCAGCAAAATGGTCTTGTGGAACACAAGCATCAACATATTTTAAATGTAGCTCATGTTCTTTTATTCCAAGCCAAACTCCCCAAGTTATATTGGTGTTTTGCTATTACTCAAGATGTTTTTCTTATAAACCGTTTACCTTCTCCTATTATTCATAACTCCACTCCACTCCATCTACCTTACTGTTTAATAAGTCTCCTTCTTATTCTGATTTAAAGGTATTTGGTTGTTTATGCTATGCCTCCACTATTACTGCACATATATCCAAATTTGACCCAAGGGCTTCCAAATGTGTATTTCTTGGTTTTCCTAATCATACTAAGGGCTATTTGCTCTTAAATCTTCACACCAATGCCACTTTTTTCTTCTTCCTCGAGATGTCGTTTTTTATGAATCTTCTTTTCCTTATCATATGCATACATCTGATTAGAACTATTTATGCCATGTTTTCCCTATATTATATGATTGTATTGTATGGCGAATATGAGCTTAACTACAATTAATCTGAGCAAAAGGGCATTGATTCATTATATAGGGAATTTAAGGATAAATTCCACATACATCCTTAAACATGTGCTAAAAAGAGAAAGAGTTCTAAGGATTTATGAGAAAGTCGCATAACATAGCCGATACTATGCTATAGCATCAAGATAGCTTTATCGAAGTGCAATACAACGCATCCCTAAAGCTATGGTAGAGTAAATGACGCAATGCTATGCGGCATATATTCTGATCTTTTGTTAAGGTTGTTTTAGGAAATATAGTGCAGGTCGAGAAACAACGGTTAGATTGCTAACGTATTGGAAAATAAGATGCGGAGGATCGAAACTAAGATTTGAAGAATCCCGCAGGATCAGCAGAATCAATCTACCAAGATTGGAAAGAAAGATACGATAGAACCTTGACAGATTAGGAAAGGCCCAGTTTGCTGGACGCACGCTGCAAGTAAACCAGACTATATAAGGAAACAACAGCCAACCCTAAAAGGAGTCGAAGTCGTCGAGAGTAAAAGACCAATCCTATACAGCCAGACTCGAAAGAAGAGTGAGAGAAGTTACAAGCACGAGGACTCCAAGAGAACCCAACATCCTTCCTTGCAGTGAGACAGAGACAAGAAGTCGTGGAGTTGTGACGTGACAGGGCTTCTTCCACGCCGTTGGAACCTCCACCAAGCTTTTTGTGTTTTTCTTTACTTTAATTCTAGTTAATCTATTTGTCATGGGCTATTCTGTTGTGCTCTATTTAGTGATTCCCTCGTCAGTCATGAGCTCCTATGGCTGAGCAAGGATGATTTCCTAAGTTTGGAATGAACCCAGTTGCCAGTTGTTAATTTAGTACATTCAGTTTGCTTATCTGTGATTAAATTTCTTGTCGATTAGCGAGAGCTAAGGGCTAGATCAGTGGCCTTGGCTTACTGAGAGGGAGTCATGGTTAGACATCTGAGAAACAGTGATTGTTAGGTAGGCTGGTGCAAGGCTTGACCTATTATTGTAGGCTGCAGGAATGGGTCTACCGCTCATAACCATAACACCTTGAATTGCAATGATAATCTAACTAGAAAATTTCCATAGACATATTTGAGAAGTAAAGTTAGGATTGTACGTATCGGACGTGAGAGCTTCGGTAGATTAGAGTAGTGGGTTAACTGAATAACATTGTAAGGGGTGTTTATGCTGTAGGATTGCGAGAGCTGTACAGCATATATGCTATAGCAATTAGTATAGGTAACTAGGGGATTAACATGCTTAGGAAGGATTCTGAGCTCAGCTTATCTTTTACTGATATCTTCTTACGACTACGATCATTTGGTTATTTTCCTGTTTATTAGTATAACTATCAAACTCCCAAACCAATCAGATCTTACTTTCTGTTAAACACAACTAATTCTGTAATTCGGCGTCATCATTCGGTATCTCAGTTTCTGTGGGACGATACTTTACTTACTATTTATTACTTGTTCAACTGGTTCACTTGCCATCAAGGAAATCGACCAACAACATCACATGTTGATAATGGTGTTTCCTTACCTCTTCCCACTACTATTTCCCCTCTCCCTTTTCCTTGTTCTATTTCCTTTACTTCCCCACCAGATTCTGCCAATCCTAATCCACCTACTGTCCCTTCTATACCTTCGGTTTCTTCTCCACCTGACTCTACCCAACCTGATTCTATTTCTTGTTCTACTTCTCCTACCCCTAATTCTGCACCTCTTCGTGTTTCTACTAGGCCACATAAACCTCCTACTTATTTGCAAGATTATTATTGCTCAACCTTCACTACTCCAGCTGCCTCTTTTTCTTCCGGAGATAAGTATCCATTCTCTTCTCTTTCTTCTTCTTTATCTCCCTTATATAGAAGTTTTTGTCTTGCTCTTTCTTGGGATGATATCCCTACTACCTACCGTCAAGCTTCCAAATTTAAACCTTGGCATGATGCTATGGATGTTGAAATTTCTGCTCTTGAACAGAATAAGACTTGGATCCTCACTCATTTGCCTCCTGGGAAACAACCCATTGGTTGCAAATGGGCTTTTACTTTACATGTCCAATGGTGCTCTTGATCGGTACAAAACAAGGTTAGTTGCTAAAGGCTTTACTCAAACTAAGGGCATTGATTATTTTGATACATTCACCCCTGTTGCTAAAATGACTACGGTTCAGTTATTACTTGCTCTTACTTCCGCTAATAAATGGCATATACAACAACTTGATGTGAATAATGATTTTCTTCATGGGGATCTCAATGAAGAAGTTTACATGATTTTGCCTCCGGGGTTTTATTCTTTTGATTCATCTCTTGTTTGTCGGCTTCAAAAATCCCTTTATGGCCTTAAACAAGCTAGTAGGCAATGGTTTCAAAAATTATCTTCTGCTCTTACTTCCTATGGTTATGTTGCGTCCAAGGCTGATTCTTCTTTATTTGTTAAATTTTCTGGATCTGGTTTTACTGCCCTGTTGGTATATGTAGATGAAGTCCTTTTAATTAGGAATGATCGGTCTGAAACTAACACCGTGAAGCGCAATCTAGATCACCTTTTCAAAATCAAAGATCTTGGTTCGGTGAGGTATTTCCTTGGTCTTGTGATTGCTCGTAATAGTGCTGGAATTTCTGTTTGCCAACGGAAGTTTGTGCTGGATTTGCTTACTGAAACAGGTTACCTTGATTGCAAACCTACTTCTACTCCTATGGATAATAAAGTCAAGTTAAGTCTTACTTCAGATGTTCCTTTGTCTGATATGTATTCATACCGCTAGCTTGTTGGACGTCTTCTGTTAGTTCTCATGTTTTTGATGTTTTGATGATAACAATTATAATGTAATTAAATCTTAATTTTCAATGAAAATTTGAAGTTTTTGATTTGCCTCTAGTTAAATCTTAAGTGCCTCAAGTTAAAAAGTTCATGTCATCAAAGGCAAAATGTTTTCATCCAGTTACCTCGAGTTAAATGGCATTTAACTTGGAGTTAATAAGTTTTGTAGTTAATTGCCTCTAGTCAAAATCATTTTACCTCGAGTTAATTTGTTCAAATGTTTTAAATCTTTTCTTCGCGCCAGAGGTACCTCGAGTCATTTATTCATATGCCTCTAGGTTGTTTTTCCTTGATAAAACAATTTCCGAATTTGCCTCTAGTCACTTAATAATTGCCTCAAGTCACATGACTCAAGGCATCCAACACAAGGGAAACTCGTCAATTTCCTTATTTTGCTAAAATCAATTTTATGCCTCTAGTCATCCCATAATTGCCTCTAGGTTATTTGACCCAAGGCATCCAATATGACTCAAGGCATTTTCCTTATATGCATCAATCTAGTTGACTATCTAATGGCAAACTCGCAATTATGCTAAAATCCACTTTTTGCCTCTAGTCATTTAGTGACTTGCCTCTAGTCAACTTGACTCAAGGCATCTACTTTATGCCTCCAGTTAAAAATCTCTTGTGCGTTTTTGAACTCTGGAAAATTACATTGCCTCTAGTCATATATTTATTGCCTCAAGTCATGATGACTCTAGACATCTCCACATGACTCAAGGCATCAAATAATTGACTCAAGGAAAAACTTTTTTTTTCAACTTGCGTTTTTGCCTCTAGTCATTAAGTGACTTTCCTCTAGTCAATATGACTCTAGGCATCCTATGCATGACTCAAGGCAAACTCGTCAAACACGTTATTTTGCCAAAATCGACTTTGCCTCTAGTCAAGTAATAGTTGCCTCTAGGCACATGACTCTAGGCATCATATTTTTGACTCAAGGCAAAATATTTTCATCATGAAATTCAAACAATTTATTCTTACCTCGAGTCAATTTAAATGCCTCCAGTCAATATGCCTCTAGGCATGTTCTTTTTAACTAGAGTCATATCTTTCTATTTTTCAAATCACCGTCTCCGGAAAATCTAAATCAACTATTTATGTTTTTATTTCTTCAAATCATTCCTCATTAATATTCCTAAATGCTTTTAATCAGTTTGCTAATGAGTTTTAGATAATTAAATCCCAGATTAACAACAGAATGTTGTAAAGCGATTTATGTGTCAGAACGCATTAAATGCACTTTCCATATCGAGACGCAATCACATCTACCATACCTCTGAGCAATCGAAAGACATTCTTGTTATTCTCATCTTGCAATAAATGCTATTTCACAACGGGCAAAACAGAAGAAATGAAAGAATGTCGTAACGGTA
Organism: Acacia melanoxylon; assembly: GCA_019022615.1. Lineage (NCBI taxonomy): Eukaryota > Viridiplantae > Streptophyta > Magnoliopsida > Fabales > Fabaceae > Acacia > Acacia melanoxylon. The sequence goes on along the minus strand of JAFJYJ010000068.1, from coordinate 2,374,779 downwards.
CAAATCCACCTGGATCATTAATGGATAGAGAATATTAACCAAGCCTCATCTGTCTAATGGCTTTATTTTGAAGAGTCACAACGGTTAATCTTCAAGCTTCACCAACGGTCATTAATTGCAACAACTATAAATACCAAAAGCATTGAATTCTCCAACTACCGAAACTCTATGCATTCAATTCTGTATTATTGCAATCAACTGTTTCATTAGTTTCATTTAATATCTTCGGATATTTTCTGTACTTTAGTGTTTATCATGTATTTACTCAGTGAGGAGTTTAAACACTTATTTGATTACTTCTTAGTTATTAAATCTTAAGGTTGTGGAACTTTAAGTGTGGGTGTACAATTACAGCTTGTAACGGGGAATGGGTCCTAGTGAGAGGCTCATCTTGAGTACGAAGTGTGTAATTGTATCAATGATTAAGAGTTAGTGAAAATCCCAAGGTGCTTGGGGACTGGACGTAGGTCGAAGAGTTAGACCGAACCAGTATAAATCGCTTTGTGTTCATTTCCTTTCTCTGTCTTTGTTTTTAGTGTTCTTGAGCGTTTAGCAAAAGGATTTTCATAATCACCTATTCAGCCCCCCTTTAGGTGATATCCACCTTCATCTTCTATATCTGACTACCACAAGGCCTGATATTGCTTTTGCTACACATCAATTAAGTTAGTTTTTGGTAGCCCCTATTGATCTTCATCTCAAGGCAGCTCACCGAGTACTACGTTATCTCAAATCTACTCCTTCCAAGGGTTGGTTCTTCCCTTGTACTTCTGATTTTTCCTTGAAAGGTTTTAGTGATAGTGATTGGGCTGCTTGTCTTGACTCTAAACAACCTATTACTAGCTATTGTATTTTTTTAGACAATGCTCTTATCTCCTGGAAATCCAAGAAGCAAAGTATTGTTTCTTGTGAAGCTGAATACCATGCACTTGCTATGACTTCATGTGATATTCAATGGCTCTTATATTTGTTGAATGATCTTCATATTTCTCGGTCTAAGACTACTTTGTTGTATTGTGACAACCAATATGCTATTCAACTTGCCTCCAACCCTACTTTTCATGCTCACACCAAGCATATTGAACTGGATTGTCATCTTATTCGTGATAAAGTTCAGCAGGGTATCATTCGGTTGTTACCCATTCGTTCTCAAAACCACCTTGCCGATGCCTTCACTAAACCGCTTGGTTATGGTTCATTTCATTTCCTTATTTCCAAGTTGGGCATGATTGATATCTATGCTCCAGCTTGTGGGGGGTTGACAGAGTGTAATAAAGAAAATGGCTAGTTACAAATATTTGAATAGTTATTTATATTAAGCATTTTGTTGTAACTAAGTTCGGTTGTAACCATTTTATTACTTCCTGATGTAACCATTTAGTGCCATATGTACAGGCGTGTTATGTATATAGGTAGAGGATAGATGTACGATTGGACTTAGTGAATAATATTATTTTCTCAGTTTCAACTTTCCCTTTCTTGTATTCTCTTCCTTCCCCTTCTGTAGTTGCAGAGAGCTTGATCCATTGTCAATCTCTTGTCTCAAATCGCCTTTTGTAAATCCTAAAGATTTGTGGATAAATACAAATAGTGATGTTTGCTCTCCATTGAAAAAAACTAGATTGCCCTTTCCCTCTTGTTACATTAAAACCAAATCGATCATGTTTTGAATTGTTACACATGAATGTGTGGGGGCCTTACCACACACCCACACACCAAAGTCATGTCTATTTTCTTACTATTGTAGATGATTTTTTTCATGCAACTTGGATTTTTTTTAATGAAACATGAATATGAAACAGGGCAACATTCAAAGACTTCATTGTCTATACTGCCATTCAGTTTACAGCTATTGTCAAACGAGTGCGCAGTGACAATGGTACTAAACTTTCTAATCATGATCTGAAACGTTATTTTTTGGAAAAAGGCATACTGCATGAAACCATTTGTGCATATAGTCCAGAATAGACTCAAATTGTTGAGAGAAAACACTGAACCTTAATACAGATAGCAAGAAGTTTGATACTACAATCAAGAGTCCCCATATAGGCACCTAGTAAATCAGATTCCATCTAAAATCTTAGACTATAAAACTCCTTATGATGGTGTGCCTAATTATACTAATTTGGAAGTTTTTGCTTCGCTTGCTTATGTTACTGATTTAACTGTCACTGATAAATTCTAGCCTCGATCCACTATGTGTGTTTTGAGGTTACCCTACAAATCAAAAGGGATTTTGCTAGACTTTAGTCATAAAAACATTTTGATCAGTAGGCATGTTACCTTTATAGAGAATAAATTTTCTTTCAGATAGCATCCCTGCTGATCAAGGGGGAGTGTCGTTTGAGACAAGGAAAATGTATTTATTTGATGATGGGTTAAGGTGCAAAAATAGACATGTGCTTATCTCGGAGGAGCGCCCAGTAGCAAATGCTTTTTTTAGGTGCAAAAGTGACTATGTGGTTACAAATTAGGTGCAAAAATAGCTTTTGACCGTTAAGGTTGACTTTGACCGTTAAGTTTGACTTTTTTTGCTGATTGGACGATGACGTGGCATTTCAAATATTTTTTTCAGTATCCTTTTAGTACCGGTCAATACCTGAAATATTTTTTCAAGATCCTAAAATAATTTTTCAAAATTATGAAATATTTTTTTTGTACCAATCAGTATCCTGAAAATACTTTTTAGTACCGGTCGCACTCAAAATATTTTTTTCGATCCTTTTTAGTACCTCAATACCTGAATTTTTTTTTTAAGATCATAACATTATTTTTGCACCTTTGAAATGCCACGTCATCGTCCGCCGCAAAAAAGTCAAACTTAACGGTCAAACGCTATTTTTGCACCTAATTTGTAACCACATAGTCACTTTTGCACCTAAAAAAAGCATTTGCTACTGCGGCGCTATTCTAGAAAATCACATGTCTATTTTTGCACCTTAACCCTTTAGTTTCTAATAAGCTACTATTTGACTCTAATGAATATATGTTCCTAGACATAAACTGTAACATCCTGAATTTTGGGCATTACGACTTAGAATAAGCTTAAATTAGGCAAATGACTAAGCTCGGCTTAGGAGGTGTGACAAGATGATCACTTGATTCAAGGCCCTATTTCGGTCTAAAGAAAAGAAGAGGGGAATATTTCTAATTTTGTCAAATTGGTACACAATGACAATAAGTCTTTGTCACATGAACTTGTACCAATAGAAATTAAAGCCAACACATATTATTCCCAAGACAACGCCATATTTCGGCCCAGACAAAGAGAAAAGAACCAAGAAAAAGTACAAGTTCTCAAAGGGAATAAAGAGGAAAAATCAAAATATTACATGTGTTGGTGCACAATTAGTGCCAAGTGTCAAAAGGAGAAAGACCAAGAGATTGAGATATTTTGACATGTAAATAGAGACACATCCAAGAGGCATAAAGGGCCCATATCTTCCGCCTAGATGAGAAAGGAATGAGAAAGATGACTTCTCATACAAGACATGCAAAGTATCAAAGATATTTATGCATCTTGTACTAAAATTGTCACATGTCTTAATTGGATGATGAGCTTATCTTATTGTATGCTAAATAGACATGTGTCAAAATAAAAGAAGGGGATTAAATGGCCCATAATTAAGGGCCACTTTGGCCTAATTAAGAAGAAATAAGAGGATAAGATTAACTTGGCATATTTTATCACATGTTGACTAAAAGTCAACAAAGCAATCCTAAGGTGACACTTGTCAAACAAGGGGAACAAGATGACTTCTAGAAGGAACTCTTAAGCAAGGAGAAAATGTCATCAAGATGACACAACATTCTTGCGTAATTTGGCCAAGCATGAGAGGAGAGAAGAAAGTCAAATAGCTTAAGAAAGAAGCTATGTGAAAGGAGATATTTTGAGGGCAACTTGGTCAATTGCTATGAGGGACACATAGGCATGTGCTTATGTCATATGAATGAGTTATCAAACTTCTCCAAGAAGCCTAAAATTTCGTCCAAGGCAAGGAGGAAGAGAGAAAGTCAACAAACTTGGAAAACAAACCAAGTTTAAGAGGATATTTTGTGAGGGTATTTTGGTCATTTGGCTTGGATGATTTTTAGGTGCTTCTTGATATATTTCAAGACACCTTAAGCCTTCTTTCTTCATGCTAATCTTAGACTAAAACCTCATCTTCCAAGGGAAAAGAGAGAGAAAACGAAAAATAGAGGAAGAAGAAGAAACTTGAAGAACCAAGGTAAGTTCTTGAGCAATGGTTATGATTTCTTCTAGATCTTCCTTCTTGCTATTCTCAAATCCCTTGAAGCACTCTTGGATGGTGTTTTGCTAGAGGAGGCCGATAGATTAAAGAGGAAAGAAGGAAGTGAAAGCTTGTTAAAATCCAAAGATCAAGACAAAAAGGTAAAGACCTAACCTCCCCTATGTTTGTGTTGGTTTTGTTGGAAGATTATATCTTCACGATTTCTTTGGATTTGGAAGCATGATACCCTAAGGGGTCATGCTTCCCAAACTTCTAGAAACAAGAAACAACATGACCAAAAGCCAAAAACATCAAGCAAAAAGGTAACCTAAGGCTAAAACCAAGCTATTTGTGAAGTTGGTGTGAAAAGCCTTTGTTCTTCATTTTTATGTCATGTTTCGGCCTAAACAAGAAATGAAGGAAACAAAATTATTTTGACTATTTTATGGTTACCAAAGTGTTTAAAACGAAAAATGGAGTGGTTTAAAGGTTGGGAATGAATTTTAGAAGCTAAAAGAATAAGTGGTACAAGTTGTCAAAACTGCAAGTGTTAGGTTTTTTGGAGGTAGTCAATTTGTGCACGGTTTTTCATTAAGTAAATAAGGTCCAAAAGCTATGAAACTTTCCAGATTTGTAGTAGACACAAAGAGCTTTATTTGTATAGGTAGCTTGTAGTTTTCGGAGCTATGTACAAGGAGTTATGAATTTTACAAACTAACCTAAGTGTCTGGAAGTACAATCTGGACAGTAAAGCAATTTAATAATTCTAGGAATGATATGCACCTTTCTTACTAATGGTGGTATTTTTCCTTGAAACTAGACATGTTAATGGTCACGTGGCTTTTGGAAGCACCTCATTTAGATTTTTGTGCAATTAATAATGAATTTTCAAAGTATAGTGAATGTTCTGGACAAAAATTGACATGATCCGAAAATAAGTACAATAAAAGTCAAAAGCAGATGACTTAACCTTTAAGGGTCAAAAGGAACTCTTAGAGTTAGTATGGGCCTATATGTTGGATCTAGTATGATATCCAATCTTGGTTTTGGATAAGTTGTAACTCCAAGGGTGTAAGTAAGCCTATAAGGCCAAAGTAGCCCCATTAAGCATACAATTTCCATGGCTCTCATACCCATACTATGACTCTGTGTTCAAGGTTATGAGAAGTTCGGAAAGAAGAAGAATAAAAGATGCTTCAAGCAACTCTGATGGTTGAAGGAAGAGTAAAACCAAGGAAGGACATTAGTCCTAAGGTAGTGGACTTAGGGCTTGCTTGAATTTAGCTTTTAGAGAATAGTTTTTGGGATTTACAAGGTAAAAATGGCTTTTAGAGAATGGGTTTTTGGATTTACGAGGTAAAAATGACTTTCGGATAATAGCTTTTGGATAAAAATAATAGTGTTTGGATATTGTTATCAAAATAGCTTTTTTAGAGTCAAATTTACCAAAAAGGACATTAGCTTTTGGTATAATTTCATATAAAGGATATTGTTGTATTTTAAATATTATGAACATTATATTTCATAATAAATACCAAAAATTACATAAATTTGTGTACAAAATTAAAATACTTAAGGGTACTGACTGGTACTGAAAAAATACTTCATGATCTTAAAACTTTATTTTAGGATATTAAAAAAAAATTCAGGGTAATGACTGATCTTGAAAAAATATTTCAAGGTACGAAAAGATACTTAAGGATACTAAAAAAATACTTTGTGATCTTGAAAATTTATTTTAGGATATTGAAAAAATATTTCAAGGTACCGACGGTACTAAAAAGATACTTAATACTTTGACTAATATTGAAAAATACTTCTCATGGTCTTAAAATTTTATTTTAGGATCTTGAAAAAATATTTCAAGGTACGACTAATCTTGAAAAAAAATTCATGGTACTAACGGTATTAAAAATATACTTACGGATGCTGAAAAAAATACTTCATTATCTTTAAAAAAAATTAGGATATTGAAACAATATTTCAAGGTATTGAAGGGTACTAAAAAAATACTTGAGGATATTGAATGGTACTGAAAAATATTGATGATGGTAGAGGAGAGAGAAAAATCTGGAAAAAAATAGCTTTTTCCAAAACCTAGGTTTTGACCCATAATTACTTTTGGACAATTTTGGAGTGTTTGACAAACTTTTGCCAAAACCTAGGTTTTGAAGTTATCCAAACAAGCTCTTACTCTACTTGCATGTATTTGATATAATTGCGTGTATATGTATGATTTCTATGCTTGCTTGTTAAAATACTTTGGCCATGATTGAAGCTTTGTTTCTGATTATGCTTTGGCCATGAGTATGTTGTATGAAGCATTGAGCATGCAATAATGTCATTATGTCGGCATAAGCTTATGCAAGACAAGCATTTCATACATTAGCATTTATCTTGCATGCATTGTTTGTTATTGTTTGCTATTGAGATTCCCTCAAATCTCACACTCCACAACCAACCATTAGGTAGGTGAGCACGACGAAGAAGTGTTGCACGAGATACCAAAGGGAAGGTTGCTTAAGACGGACCAGCGGAAGGAATGCCGAAAAATTGAAGGTTGACAGTATGATAATTTTACTGTCTATAATGGATATAAACCCTGTAATTACTCATGTTATGTAATCATTAACTTTTGGTATCAATATATTATCGCTATTTCTGTTCGTACTCTAATAACTTATTTGTGTTGCACGCTATTACTCTGATAATTATTGGGATATCATAGGGGTATCACATAAACAGTAGCAAGTAAATCAACATGAAGCTGTAGATAGCTTGGAAGAACATAATGATGTGGATGAAAACCACATGAGAGAGGACTATGCACTAGTTGTTCCCGATGTAAGAACTACTAGGGACATAAAACCTCCTATTTAGGCCAAAGATTATGTGACCGTTTGGGTAAGTGTTTACGTCACTGGGCTTTTTGGTTGAAAGCTCAGTTTCGTGGAAACTTGGCCATGTAGCGTTGGCGAATGTTGGAGGTCCATGAGAGTTGGAGATGAAGATGAGGAGAGAGATTGGTCTGGGAGATAGAGAAGCGTTGGTTTGGGAGCCAGAAGTGTTAGAAAGTAGAGATTGGTGGGGAGAGAGAGAGAGAGAGAGATGGGTTTAATAATATAATTTTGAATAATATAATTTTTTTAATTCGGATAGTAGTTTAATAATAATCTTGAGAACGTAGACATGAGTTTGGTTTGGGAGCTAATTTTTTTAATAATAATTTAACTTTTTAAAAAAATAATTTCAATTTTTTATATTCAATTATCCTAATATATACAACTAAATAATATATATAGTATTTAACAATGTTCATGCCATTTTCATCATTTTCCATCTCAATTGACTTTTCAAATAATAATCCAAACACATTTAGATTTGGAAAAAAGACACTTCGTTACCGCCAATCCAAACATAAATTACATTTACAATCTGACTTTTTTCCTATCTTACTTCGCAAAAGTCAAATAGAAAATAAGTTACTTCTCCCATCGCTAACCTAAACATGTCTCCAATTTAATTGGTTTGGATAAATCAAAAGGTCATAAAAGTAAAGGTTCGGGGAGTAGATTGGCTAACAAACTTTTACCTCGGGAGCGCTTGACAAAAAAAGTTTTACTTAGGATTGCCCGGCACAAAATTCTAAGTTTCACTAAATTAAATAAATTTTTTCTCAATTGTCATTATTCAAAACTACTTGTATAGATATCTATGGACAAAAATTAGTCATTCTTCAATTTTGTCAAAATTATAATTTGCTAAATTAAACAAAGGTTTTAAATAAAAATATAATTATATGATTTAAATAAAACTCAAGGTTCTTTATAATTTATTATATATGTTAAAAAATTATATGATTTATTTTTATTTTAGAAGAAATTTATGTGAGTTAAAAAATTCATTTAATGTTAATAAAATTTAAAAAATCTATTATATCCTGAAAGAAATGAAATGAGTTTAATTTTTATTGATATAATAAAAGCTTAATGGATATCAATGTTGATACTTAATAATATAAATCCAGCAACTTAATGACATATTTGTTAATTAAATGATCTATTGATCATATGAATATGGGACTTGTTGGAAAAAAAAAACTAAAAAAAAAAAAAGATAACCTAATTTTTTTAACAAGTCCCATATTCATATTCATATAATCAATAGATCAAGTATCAACGTGATTTTTTTAGAACTTACCTTTCAATGTTGTTTAAAGATAACTTTGATTAGATCTTTTTCTTTTTCTTTTTATTTTTTTCAACAAGTCCCATATTCATATAATCAATAGATCATTTAATTAACAAATATATCATCAAGTTGCGGATTTATATTATTAAGTATCAACGTTGATATCCATTAAGCTCTTTTTATAAAAAAAAATAAACTCATTTAATTTCTTTCAGGATATAATAGATTTTTTAAATTTTTAAATTTTATTAATATTAAATGAACTTTTTAACTCACATAAATTTCTTCTAAAATAAAAATAATAATTTTTTGTTTAATATATATAATAAATTATAAAACACCTTGAATTTTATTTAAATCATATAATTATATTTTTAATTAAAACTTTTGTTTATTTTAGTAAATTATAATTTTGACAAAATTGAAGAATGAGTAATTTTTGTCCATAGATATCTATACAAGTAGTTTTGAATAATGACAATTGAGAAAAAAAATTATTTAATTTAGTGAAATTTAAAATTTTGTGCTGGGTGCTCCTGAGTAAAACTTTTTTGTGCTGGGCGCTCCTAGAGTAAAAGTTCGTTGGCCAATCTCTACCTTAGATAACATACGTTATCTTTTTCTAACGATGTTGTGTTGACTGTACATTTTTTAAATTTTTTTGGTATTTTTGATCCACTTAAAAGTTATTTGTGCTGGGCGCTCCTGAAGTAAATGTTTGTTGGCCAATTTGCTCCTTAACCCTAAAAGTAATTGTTTGTATATTATAGAGAACTACATTTCATATGCACATGTTTCTTCATCTCTCATGTGTTTCTTGACTAACATGGATTCTATTGCAGAACCTAAATGTTACGAAGAAGCTATGAAAGAAAAGGAGTGGATAAAAGCCATGAACTTGGAAATTAAGCCATTATAAAATCATAACACATGGGAAATAGTCCCATTACCAAAAGGTTAAAAAGCCTACATAGGATATAAATGGGTATATAAGATTAAATATAGAGCTTATGGAGAGGAGGACAAGTATAAGGCTAGGTTGTTGTAAAAGGGATATACCAAAAAGAAGGGGTAGACTACTATGAAACATTTTTCCCTGTTATTAATATCATAACTATTAGAATGATACTAAAAATGGCTACCATTAGCGACTGGAATTTGCATCACATGGATGTTCACAATGCCTTTTTTTAGGGCGATTTACATGAGGAGGTATACATGAGTATTCCTCAAGGCTTTAAAAGAAAACACAAGAATATGGTGTGCAAATTGAATAAGTCTCTTTATGGACTTAAACAAGCCTTAAGCCAATGCAATGACAAGTCATCTATAGCCTTGTGTTGTTTTGGTTTTAAATAGCGTAGACATGACTATTGTTAGACTCGCCTGACACCCAAAGGGGGGGTGAATTGGGTGTAAGATAAGAACTTAGAAACTCTGAAAATATTTTCGCATCTTTGCAAATCGTATATGCTGGAAACATAAGAGATAAGGGAAGAGAATATGTAAACTGTGATTTATATTGATTCGACCCAATCCTTGATGACCTACGTCTAGTCCCCAAGCTCTATTTGAGATTTTCAATCCAATATCTTCTTGTTAATATGGGCACAAGAGAAGTTTCTACAATCCCACAAGTTTAGCCGGGCACTTGTGAAGCCGTTCACAAATCTTTCACCGAGATACTCCCTATTACAAACCGTAAGGATACAACTTTATGATAAAGGATTACAATCAATCTTCTCTCTCATAAGGGAATAAGATGAATACTGAAATACATTACAAATAATCTCACTCTCTATAGTAAGTTGTATGTTCGTTGAGAAAACATAGAGCAAATAAGATAAATGTAAGAGTGTTGGAATTTTGACAGTGAAGGTGAAAGCTCTTGTCTCGTCATTTCTTCATTCCAACTTGAATGCTTGGCTATTTATAGGCAATTGATATTAATGACCATTGTAAGTATTGACCGTTGTGAGCATTCATTTATGTCTGTTGGAGAGAAATAGCCGTTGATGCATTTGAATGCTTTGTCGTCTTTCTCATTCCATCAAATGCTACACTGAATTTCTCTATATCTACCATTTAACTTCGTTAAATAACTATTGTGGTATTCAAATTTTTCCATTAGAAATAGTATTCGTTTGAACATTTTGACATTTTCTGCTTGCTTCATCAATTCTTTCCGCTGCTTTTTCTCTATAGGTTCTATTATGCATCCACTTAAAGAAGAATAGTAGTCGTTGATGAAATTGAATGCTTCAGTTGCTTTCTCTTTGCTTCATCACATGCTTCAACCATAATCTCTCTGACTGTTCTATTTTGCATTAATCACTTCTGACAGAGTTTTGCTTTTGTTGAGCTTGAATTTAATCCGAGTTCTAATAAGTTGAAGCTTATACATAAATGAGATTAGTAATATTAAGAAGTAGTATACGTGATTATGGTGTGTAATCATATGTATATCATAAGTATCAAGATTTTCGAGACGTTGATTTTCTAAGAAGATGAACATGCACTCGAGTGTGATTCTGGATCACTCACACTGGTTTTCTAGTGATCTCGGATCACTCGAGTGATCTACTACTAACATCACTTCACTTGTGATCCTCTGTTAGTGCCTCGCTAAAATTTTTGCATCATCACTCCAGTGATCTTGAGCATATCATTTGAGTGCTCAAAAATTTCAACAACCTTGCGAGTCACTGACAAAATTCCTGTGAGTGACATTGATTTACTCGAGTGGCAAAAGCTGTCACTCGAGTGCTCAACTTCCGAATCTCAGAAATGGTGCAAGTCACTTGCAAGTTTCCTGTGAGTTAACACTATCACTCGAATGATAACTTACTCACTCAAGTGGGAAGTTATAACTTTCAGAAAATATCGCAAGTGACTTGTAAAATTCCTACGAGTGATCGCTTATTCACTCTCAAAATATTTATGAGTGACTTTCAGAACATAGGTAGTTTACCGCACAAAGGTCAATTTCTAGTGAGCATAACTTTTTCAATATAACTCCAAATTTGGCAAATGACCTATCCCGAGAAATATTTTTAAGTATTATTTCTAATGCAAAAAGAATCATCTTCAAATTCATTGTATTCTGAAAGTTCATATCACATTCATAAGAGTTGGTCTGGAGTAGCGTCTTGCAATGTCTTTATACAGATGTAATCTCTTCCATTTGTTCTTCATTGACCATGATCTTGATGTTGTTGAAACGATTTGTGAGTATAGTTTCATATGCAACAAGTTTCACTTCAATTGGATGTGTATTTTGTGTGATACACCAAATTACTAACCTATTCTGAACTGAAATGAGAAATTCCAGTGTCAACTTCTGAATCTAACATCTCTTTCATCTTAACTCCTTTGAGCTTGATCTTGGTGTGTGTGTCTCATTGGGAGTTTAGTTCCATATGAAACAAGTTTCATATCAATCGGATTTGTGGTTTAAGAGATATGACCAAATTAATGAACCCTGTCCATGCTAAATGTAGAACTGAGTTGAACAGAGTATGCTGGAATAGTGTTCTCACTCGAGTTGCTTCATGTTCCACTTGAGCTAAAAGTGCATCACTCACATAATGTTGTTGAAATCACTCGAGTGATGCCTAAGAGTGATGTATTGTAGCTGAACTATCACTATTCATCGTGAAGCTTGAAATAACTCATTTTAACTCCGAATTAAACCATTCCAACTTCCATTTGATCATAGAGACTTTCAAATCAATGTAAGAGATAAATATGTTATGCAATTTTTTTGCTCTTAATATTTGGCATTTAAATTTTACATCATCAAAATTAATCATATCTAACAACTACCCCATTTTTACTAAAGAGTATGCTAATGGTGTGGTTTTTGTTTTGGTATATATTGATGATATATTTATTACAAGGAGTTTAGATAGTAAAATCAATGAGGTGAAGGAATTCCTTCAAAGTAGCTTCAAGATTAAGGACTTGGGATTACTGAAATACTTTTATGGAGCAGAAATAGCAAGATCCAAGAAGGGGATTGTTTTATCTAAAAGAAAATACGTACTTGACTTGCTTTTTGAACAAGAATGAGTGGTTGTAAGCCACTACATATACCCATGGCTCAAGGATGGAAGCTCTTAGCGTATTAAGAAGGAAGAAATAAAGAGGAAGATCTGTTAAGAGATCCTAGACAATATAGATGATTGGTAGGTTGGTTCATTTATTTAACAGGAACACGACTTGACATTTCATTCTCTGTGTAGGTACTCAGTCAATTCATGCAAAATCCTATGAATAGTCATATTGTAGTAGCACTTGAAGTTAGATACCTAAAACAAAGTCCCAGAGTTGGGATTCTTATCAGCTCAATAGGAAGCTTGACTTTGGAATGCTTATACAATTCTGATTAGGCAGCACATGGGACCATGTGGAGGTATGTGACTGGGTACTTACTCAAGTTGGGAGGATTTTTTTTTTATGTGGAAGGCTAACAACAATCAACATTGTCTAGATCATCTGCTGAGGCAAAATACAAGGCACTAGGATCTACCATAGCTAAGATTGTATGGGTTGTGGGATTGATGAAGGAACTGAATATTGGGGGCCCAACACTAATGAGAGTCCATTATGACAGTAAAGCAGCAATCTATATAGCTACTAACCCAATTTTCCATGAAAGAACAAAACACATAGAAATAGATCTACATTTTCTCAAAGAAAGGTTGTAGGACAAACTGATTACATTGCAGCTTGTGAAGTCTGGAGATCAAGAAGCTGACATTCTACCAAAAGTAGTAGGAAAAGATGTACATGATAAAATGCTCATCAAGTTAGGTGTTATTGACATCTATCACCCCAAACTTGAGAGGGGGTGTAAGAAGTAGAAACTATTTTTGTATCTGGGCCTAAAACCTAATCTGTATTCATGAGCCCATTTAGTATGCATTAGCATCTTATATTAAATATGTAGGATAAGTTAGAAAAGCCCCGTTGGGAGACTCTCTCACCATAGCCAAGTGCGCGACGCAGGTCGGATCTAGATTAGTCAGGGTGAAGCTCTAAATACCGTATGGGCAACAACAACAAAAAACAATATGTGGGATAAGTCATTATAGCATTGATTTTCAAAATATCAATCAATAAACATATTATTCAGCTCAACAACATTTATTAAACTTTGAGCTTCCAAAGTTTCAAGTTTCATAGCATTCCTCTTCATACATTTAGTTACTTAAACCATGCTATATATTCTATTAACATATGAATGCTCTAGCCTCTTTAAAATTCTTGAACAACATTTCGTCTTAATCTGAAAATTTTCCAGCCTAAAAGAACATTATATTAACAATCATATTAGAGTTTTTAAACATTAATAATTTAGAATACTTATTTGACATTTAGTAGCATCAAACAGTGGGTTATATACGTTTTTCCCTTCCAAACTTCAGCTCCAATATGCACGCATCTTCATACAACCACAAAGACTCTTATCTAATACTCCTTCTAGTCCTAATTATAGGATAACAATTGAGAGTTGGCTTTGGTCCTAATTATAGGACAACATTCTAATTTTTGTTAATTTCTTCTTAAAATACCCTATTGATACTTTCTCAATAATAATTAAACATGATAATAATTTAATAATGCACCTATATATTCTATAAAGTAAGTAATACTTGCAACTCTTTAATGTTGCATACACTTTAATTCTACTTTTTTTAATAAAATAATTTGAGTAATTTTTGTCATATTTAAAATTAGTCATAAACTTTTGTTGCTAGACATTCCGTATAAACTTCCGGTAAGCTTTTTTGAGCCTAAAGACATATCCGTTAGTTCTCTATGTGTTTTGATTATAACTGGCAATTGTAAACTCAAGATGAAGTTTGTCTTTGGTAAGTTGAAAAACTTACTGTCAAAGACAAACTCGAGTTTGCACTTGACAGAGAGTGGCTCAATTTTAATGAAATGAGAAAACTCCAGTTTGCATAGGCAAACTCGAGTTTGTGACATACAGAGAGCACTCCAAGTTTTTCACATTAAGACAAACTCGAGTTTGGATTTACAAACTCGAGTTTGAACCATACAGAGACTCTTCAATATTTTCCAAAGTTAACAAAACTCCAGTTTGCGAGAGTAAACTCGAGTTTTGGACATACAGAGAGCTCCCAAAGTTTTGAACTTAAGATAACTGCAGTTTTCATATGGAAACTCCAGTTTGCGCCAAATGAAGAGTTTTGTCAAGTCTTGTGAACTTGACCAAACTCGAGTTTGGGCTTAGCGAGAGAGCCTCAATGTTTTTCATCCTAAGCAAACTCCAGCTTTGTTATGACAAACTCCAGGTTTGTTATGACAAACTCCGCTTGCACTTGGCCAAGTATTTTCTAAGTTTTCCAAAGTTTTGAGAAAACTAGAGTTTGTAGTTGTAAACTCAAGTTTGTGCTTGACAGAGAGTTTTCATGTTTTACCCACTTTGAGAAAACTCCAGTTTGTTTGGAAAACTCCAGTTTCCATTTGGCAAAGATTTTCAAAAGTTTTCAAACTTAAAAGGAAACTCGAGTTTGGTTTAGTTAACTCGAGTTTGTGCCTTTGCGAAGAGCTTTGCTATCTTTCGTATTTTTGAAAACTCCAGTTAAGAATGGAAACTCCAGTTTTGAGCTTTTGGACTTAAACATGTTTTCACTATAAAAGTTCAAAACTCGAGTTTGGCTCAATACTCAAAATGAACTTCCAAAACTCAATTTGCAACATTCTTCTCTGGAAGAAGAAAACTCGAGTTTGGCTTCTGAAGCAAAGTTACAAACTCGAGTTTGTGTCGTTGAGTTTGAAAATCAAATTACACGAATTTGTGAAATCTTCATGTTTGAACTTAATACTTCTTATCATCACTCATTAATATTCCTAACTATGTTAATCGGTTTGTTAGTGAGTTGCAGATGATTTAGAGGATATTAAATGAAGTTTTGAACAAAAGCAAAAAGTGACGTCAGCACATTAAATGCAATGTCCAGAAAGCTTGCATCCTTTTGGACAATCATTCTTCACACGTTGCAAAAGGATTAATGTTTCCTTTCCTCATCCAGTAACTGCTCTTCCAACGGATTAATATTCAAGAAGTCAACCATGAACTTCTGTGCAACTGGATTAACCAAAGAGTAGAGAAAGAAGAAGACCAAAGCTTAACCTAATCCTTCCTTAATGCTGGCAACGGTCACATTGAAGATTACAACGGTGATTTAATGCCCTCTCCATATAAATAGAGCTGCATTCAATTCTTCTCAACTACCAATCTGCAGAAAACAAAAATCATTCAAGTTTCCAACTACTCTTTGAGTTTTCTCTGTAAAGTATCTTTTGATACATCTGTACTTCAGTTATTATTATTATCCACTCTTAGAGAAAGTATCATTTATTGAAATCATTCATTGTAAGAATCTCAAGTCGTGGGACTTGGCGATTGGGCTATTTGGTTACAACTTGTAAGGGGGAGTAAGTTCTAGTGAGAGAATTACTCTGAGAGTTACAGAGTGTGTAATCATTTGAGTTAATAACATCCCAGAGTGTCCGGGGACTGGACGTAGGTCAAGAGGTTGGACCGAATCAGTATAAATTCCTTGTGTCTTGCTCTTTCTCCCACTACTGTTCTACTGTTTTAATATTTAAAAACAGAGTTCTTTGAAAAAAAATTTTAAAATCCCCAATTCACCCCCTCCTCTTGGTGATTTGCTCCACTTTCAATATCTTATCCCTAGTGACACCCAAATTCCAACTCAAATAAAATTTAGTTATAAAAAAAAAGTAGTTCAAAAGATTAATTAAACCAAACCAAAGGGGAAAAAGGGGGGAAAAATTGTGGGTATTAGACCAAACCAAAGGGTAAAAAGACCTATAGTCTATTAGACCAAATTTAATTTCATCAGGTTTGGTCTTGCACGTCTTAATATGTGGCTATTTTTTAAATGTCCATTTAATTTATTTATTTTTTAATTTATAATGAATCTATTGAAGAATTATTTTCATACTTCAGGGCGAAATATCATGGAATTTTCGCTTTGAATCAACAAATGCACGTCGTCTTCCTAGCCGTGATTATTAATTCTACTGATGTCATTTAAAATTTATATAAGGGTACTTTAGGAAAATGAGTAAAATTAATTAATTTAACTCATCTCCTTAATCTCCCCAAAATCAGTTAAATATAGTTATAATTAAGACCAGAGATAGTATATAACTTTTGAGGATTTTTTTTTTTTTGGGTGAGATAATTCCATAAGAAAAATCAAGTAAAACTTATCAGAACAGCAAGGTTCAGATTCAAAAATTATCCTGCCCAAAACATTATTCAAGATGCAAGCTATAAAACAATCAACACAACCTATAATCCATCATTCTGTTGTTTTTTCCTAAGCTTGGCTAACGAACTTCTCATTTGTCCTCTCTAAAGACGCTGCAGATGAAGAAAATAATTATAGTAGGGTGTTCGGAGGACTTACCTCAACCTAGACTCAAACTAGCATTTAGATTCTAAGCTGCTTCTTCTTCCATAGTCAACCTCGGCCTTCCTCCGGTTCCCTCCGTCTCATCTCACTCTCACTCTATACAATTTAGCGAGGGGAAACTCATTATTTTCTCCGATCCTAAATATAAGACATTTGATGTTTTTTTAGGGATAAAAGAAGTTAAATAAATTACTTAATCAAAGTTGATTTTTTTATGGATATAAAAGAAGTTAAATAAATTACTTAATCATATCATATGTTGTGTATTCATCGATTATATATCAGTTTATAAGTTAGTCAAAATAGTTTAGAGAAAAAAATGACAAATATAAACATTTTAAATTAATTTAATTAGCTTCATTAATATCACCAAAAAAATCAACTTTGACTTATATTTAATATCGGAAAGCGTGTATATATATATATATATATATATATATATATATATATTATAATCACATGTGTCAACCTATTGTGGCAATCCTATTCGAGGTAGTGTTGACTTTAAATGTGGACACTTCTTCACCAGGATTCAAAATTTAATTTATCATATCGTGATGGATTAACCTCTTTTAGACCAACCAGGTTGGTGGAAATTGATTATTTTATTTCTTGGTCCTACGTTCATGTAGCCCACAAGCTTAATTCTGTGAACATGTCATTGAATCCAAATCCAAACATCTGAAACTCACCCTCTTACTCATGGATAGTACGTTTTGGGCTAATGCATGGCCCAATTTATTATTTTGGACTTGGAGTAATGATATATAACCATTTTACTTTTTTTTTCGTCAATGCCAAAATTCTAGAATAGTGATGGTTGCGAAAGCTCTCATTTCCTCTGGTTCTGGTAACTTGCTGATTCCATCATCTAAAGAAGAGGAAGATTTGTTGGCGCAAAGCTTCAAAAAGATTAAGAATGGAAGACAAGAGGATCCTGGTGATCAATGGCCTAGGCTGGATGAACGAGTATCTACGTTTGGAAATAAGGCGATGTCCTTTCCAGATAAGTTGACAGGTGTTCAGTAGGAAACTGGACCTGGTTCGGAAGAAGGTATGCAAGAAGGCAACGATGCCCTGTCGGATGATACCATGTCCGATGATTCACAAGCTCATCTGGATTATGAACAGCTATGTCAAGTCATAGAGGACCCCAAGCGAAATTTTCCCAGCTTTGTGTTTTCAGGGAAAATGAAAAAGAGGATGTACAAAGCCTGGACTAACTTAGTGATCATCAAAATGCTTGGCTGAAGCATAGGTTGCAAAGCACTTGAAACTAGGATTCAATCATTATGGGCAAAGAAAGGGGTTGTTAAGTTGATCAACATAGGACATGGATTCTATGTGGTGAAATTAACAAACAAGGAAGATTATCAGAATGCACTTACTGGAGGCCCAAGGATAGTATATGATCATTACTTAACTGTAAGGCCTTGGGAACCAATGTTCAATGTACTGCTACTGCTTCGATAGATAAGGTGGCGGTATGGGTTCGTCTACCAAGGATTTTTCTTGAATATTATGATAAAGAAGCCTTGGAGTTTATCGAGAATAGAATTGGTGAGATAGTCAAGGTAGATATTATATCGAATACGAGGGTTTACATTTACTCTGCTTAACTTGTGGTCTATATGGGCATCAGCATGAACAGTGTCCAAAAGGAAAAAAGCAATGAGAAGAAACAGAGTGTTATGATCAAGTGGGCGGGAAATTTCCAAGCGATAAACCAGTAACAGGGATTCGAGAGACTCCTGGAGAGTGGTACAGAAGAATCGACGACCTCGGAAGGTGAAGGAAAAACAGAGTGGTTACACCGTCAACCGTCGGGTTCTCATTTCTTTTTACTTGCCAACGAGGAGGGAAAGGTTCACCGGAATTCTAATTAAACAGTGATCAAGGTGTCGAAGAAAGTAGCAGGCGAGGTACTACGGATTATGCCCTCGAGTAAGGTATAGAGTAGTGGTGGAAAGGGAACAAAAACAGGGACTGCTATACAGTTAGTTAGTGCGCCTATGAGGATTGATGAGGTAGTGGTAACTCCTGAGACACATTCAATTGGATCACGATGCGTGGAAAAGAGGATATAGGAGGGAGTGGGAGAACTTTTGAGAAATGCAAATGACTACAGTTATTAGTAAGAAAAGATGAGACTATGGAGGTTTCTAACGGAAGTGTGGGCCCAGTTTAGTTAATTCACCAATTAGATATGCCAGGGCCTTATGATTTAGGTGCGAGCCCAGCTGAAGATACAGGGCCAGTTCATTTCCAACCTGGGCTTCCATTGGATAGCCCAATGGCTTGTGATATTTTAGGTAGTTCATAAAGTGAAGGGATATTAGTGTCTGAGACACAATGTCTAGTTGATCCACGTGCTCCCTGTTCTTTAATATGTTTTTTATGGATAACATATTTTATCGGAATACTAAAGGGGCTTGTGGTAAAGGCCTCTTTAGAAATCTGAAGCTTTTGTGTGATGGGCCTAGGCCCAATGTTATTTTCCTTTCTGAAACAAGGATGAGTGATGACCATCGATTGAAAGCGCTTGAGCGCTGGGTTTCTATTCTCTTTGGATAATTCCCAGTGAGGGTCAGTCAGGTGGTTCGACAGTAGCTTGGAAATCGACTCATGTATCAATCACAATCCTAGAAGAGAATAGGAGTTTCTTCATCTATAGTGTCAGTTTACCCAACTTTCGACGTGTATCCTAATTTATACAGTCCCTCACTCAAATCTTCGCTCGATTTTGTGGGGAAATCTATAGAGATTATCGCAAAGTATTTCTATCCCATGGTGCGTTCTTGGTGTTTTCAATGATATAAGGTCAGCCAATGAACGTGTTCTAGATTCAAGTAACGGGCCTGCAAAGGTCAGGCCCAAACAAGGACACAGTGGCGGTTGTCATCAGAGAAGGACCCATTATCCAATAATCGAATCGTGCAAATCTTGGGAGGGGAACATGCGATGATGGGAACGTGCAATCGGAGAAATGGATCTCTTGACCTTACTATAAATAAGGTGACACTCTCCAGGTGAACGGTACACGCAGACATTCTCCCTAACTATTACATACTGTCACACTAAGCACACACCCCACTCCATTGACGGAATTCCCGTCCTCGTGTAGCTTGGTGATCTCCATATTCGGTGATATCTCATCCATAGATATCATCGGATAAATCCCTTGGGTAGTTACTCATTCGTTATACCCTTGGGAACCGTTAGATCCTACATCAATATTCCACTAACCCTTAGAGGTTAGACATTTGTGTTCCATATCGGAACATTGGGGCCGTCCGTGGGGACTGTAAAATTCAATTCCCAGATTACTAAAGGCCATACGCTAGCTGCTGAAGATGGCAAATACCCAAAGTCGTAATCCAATAGCACGACAAGATCACATGTCGAGAACAACCACAACGGCCGCAAGGCCACTCCGCTCCAAGGACTAATCTTTCAGTCCCGAGATGGAGCATGTTGCCGTACGTACGTAACCGTAAACCTCGGAAACGCATGTACCTCACCTCTCCCCGACAACGTGATGATCCAACAGGTGGGGCCGACGGTGGCATCACAAGACCCACCATTAGAATTCCAAGTGACAAACCCCGATATTCTTCTGTTACAAACCACCCTCGGTTCTGTGATTAATCGGATAGAGATGATGGAAGCTCGTCACCGTCTCCAAAGGGAAGAAGATCTTCGACTGATAAAGGAAGAGATGGACCACCGCAACATAAATGGAGAGTTGTTCAACGAGCGGATTGAACGGGTTGAGCAACCAAGTCGAAATGCGGGGAAAGACGTCGGGCCCCAAAGCCAGAATCAACATTTCAATGTCAACAAGCGCCAGAACGTCGGCATTAGAACCTCAAGAAGGAGAAGAGCAAGAAGACCAAATCAAAGATGCCGGGCAAGACACATTGAAGATACAGCCGATGGGTAATTCGGCATGCGATACCGCAAACGCAGTTAGAAATTCAGCGGGACCTAGTCACAACGTGATTGTAACCACTCAAGGCGGGCGAAACCGACAGAAGGGAGAAAGGAAAGGCCCAGTGGAACTCGAAACTCGTCAAAAAACAATGATACACCATCATCACCTCGTTCGCTTCCGATGAAGATCATATTCCTAGTCCATTCTCTCGCCAAAATCATGGCCGCTCCTTATCCTAAAGGGCTAGACACCAAGGACTTCCTGAAGTATGATGGGAGTCAAGATCCGCAGGTGCACGTCGGAAATTTCAAGTTAGAAATTATGGTGAAAAGGTACACAGGACCCGTGATACCCCGGTTGTTTGCGGGAACATTAAGGGGAACTGCCCAACTCTGGTTTAATTCTTTACCAATGGATTCAATCCCAGACATGAGGGATATGGAGAAGAAATTTCGGAATTTCGCCACCACAGAAAGCAACCAAAAACAGAGTTTCAGCTCGATCAAGTAAAGCAACTACCTGGTGAAACGTCATAAAAATATTTGGAGCGTTTCAACATCACGGCATTGCAAGTGCCGGGGTTGAAAGAAGAGATACATCTACATTATATCATTGCAGGATTGGACAAGTCTTCTCGATTAAAGAAGTCTCTTATGAAGATTCGCCCCAAAACCTTGGCAAACTTCCGAGACCGATCCAAACAATACATAGAGCTTGAACAGATGGAAATCATGAGTCAAACACCAAAGGAGAAAGGAAGGAACTCGCCTTCTAGAGAAAAGGAGCAATACGGGCAAAGAAGACCAGAATCCCGGATCCGTGGAAGAGATAACCGGTCAAGAGGAAGCAAACAAGAAGAAAGATATGACCGATATGCCCCATTAAAGGTGTCTCCAGCGCAAATTTGGAAGGAGGTCTCAATGACCGAGATGAAGAAAGTGGAAAGACCACGACCATTACAGAACGAAGCAAATATGGACAAATCCCGATATTTCCAATTTCATGATCAGCATGGTCACACCACGGATGTCTGTTGGGACTTGAGGAATGCAATCGAGAAGTTCATCCGAGAAGGAAAATTACGTCAGTATGTCATCCAAACACAAGGGCGGCAAAACAAACGCCCAGGGGACCGAAGTAAAAGCCCACTTCCCGATAAAAGAAGACGGGAGCAGAAGAAAGTGGCACAAAGTAGCGATGATGAATTCCCAAACTCAAAGTATGATTGCAACGTGATCGTTGGAGGTTTTGGTGGAGGAGGAGATTCCATCAGTAGACGAAAAAAGTACCTTAAAGAAATCCTCTCTGTCCGAGACAGACCAGACTTTAAGAGAGAATCTTCAAAGTCAGAGTTACCGATGCTCGGATTCACCCAAGAAGAGTTGGAGGATATGGTCCCTGGACATCACGACGGATTGGTCATCACAGGGATAATGGCGGATTGCCGCGTTAAGAAGATTTTCATAGACAACGGCAGTGCGGTTAATATAATTCTGTGGGATGCGTTCAAATGTATGAGATTTGACTCAGAAGACTTGAAGCCATGTAAGACTACTTTAACGGGATTTAACGGGCAGGATACTCGTCCTAAAGGAATCGTTGACCTGAAGATGACTTTAGGAACAAAGGAGGCATTTAAATCAGAAATAGTTCGATTTGTTGTGGCAGACTTTCCCTCCCCCTACAATGTTATCTTGGGACGGCCGATCATTCATGATTGGGACATGTTGGTAACAAGAAGAACCAAGTAGTCACTATCAAAGGTGACCAAAAAGATTCCTGGCAATGCTATTTTGAGGCGGTCAAAGAGAATAATAATTCGAAGATTGGAGATGCAGATAAGGTGAAAGGAAAGTCGGATAATAAATCCGTCCATACAATCGAATTGGACCTAAGGGAAGAAGATAAAATGCAGAGGGCAGAACCAAATGAAGAACTAGAAGATTACATCTTGGGAGATGAACCCAAACAGATTACAAAAATTGGGAAGACCTTAGACCCCATGATCCGTGTCGACTTGGAAAAATTCTTATCAGAAAACAAAGCATGGAAGTCTTCCGAGATCCTGGGTATAGATCCCGAGTTCTGTTGTCACAAGTTGGCCATTCATCCTGGTTCAACGCCAATTGCACAGAAGAAGAGGAAGCAAGGTTCGAACCGAGGTCAAGCATTGACATTACATGTTGAAGAATTGATGGAGGCCGGATTCATCAGAGAAGTGCAGTATACAACATGGCTTTCCAATGTAGTAATGGTTAAAAAACCAAATGGAAAATGGCGTGTTTGTAGGGATTACACAGACTTGAACAAGGTATGCCCGAAGGATGCATTCCCAATGCCCAACATAGACTAGCTGGTTGACAAATCTTCTGGTTTTCGACTCTTATCTTTTATGGATGCCTACTCGGGATATAATCAAATCCCCATGCATCCCGACGATCAGGAGAAGACAGCCTTCATCACGGATAATGCTAACTACTACTATAATGTGATGCCGTTTGGTCTCAAGAATGCGGGGCAACTTATCGAGAATGATGACCAAGGTGTTTGCAGACCCGTTGGGAAAGAATGTAGAGGTTTATATTGACGACATGATCGTGAAATCCAAGGAGTAGAATGATCACATCCGTGATTTGCAACAAACATTCGAGAAACTGAGACGGCATCAAATCCGGTTGAACCCGGCGAAATGCGCCTTCGGTGTACCATCGGGAAAATTCTTGGGTTTTTTGTTGACCAATCGAGGTATTGAGGCCAACCCGGAAAAATGTAGGGCAGTGTTGGAAATGAAGGCTCCGACCAACAAGAAAGAGGTGCAGCAATTGACTGGGCGGTTGGCGGCTTTGACAAGATTTTACCAAAGTCAGCTGAGAAATCACTTCCTTTCTTCAAACTTTTGAAGAAGCAAGCCCAAGGAGGATGGAATTCGGAATGTGAAGATGCATTTACCCAAATAAAGCAATGTTTGGCATCCCCACCAGTTTTTTCCAGACCTGAACCCGGGGAAAAGTTGATCCTATACCTATCGGTCGGGGAGGAAGCAATAAGCTCTGTGCTGGTTCGCGAGACTGAAGGGCAAAAACCATTATATTTTGTCAGTCGGGCTTTACAAGGTGCTGAGCTGAGATACCAAAAGCTCGAGAAGATGGCTTTTGCATTACTAACTACGGCAAGGCAACTTCGCCATTATTTCCATGGTTATTCGATCATCGTCAGGACGGATCAGTCCATATGACAAATGTTGCATAAGCCGGATCTAGCCGGCCGAATGATAAGTTGGGCAATCGAATTGTCCGAATTTGATATCACGTATGAAGCCCGACAAGCCATTAAATCACAAGCTTTGGCAGATTTCTTAATGGAGTTGACTCCCTCGAACAAACGGGAAAAAGCAGGAATGGAGCCGTGGAAAGTGTTCGTAGACGGTTCGTCAAACTTAAAAGGAAGTGGTGCAGGAGTAATTGTAGAAAGCCCTGAAGGAGTGGCACTAGAGCTCTCCCTCCGACTTGATTTCCCAACGTCAAATAACCAGGCCGAATATGAGGCCCTGATTGCAGGCTTACTACAGGCAAAAGAAAATAGAGCTCAGCAAGTACACGTATCCACTGATTCTCAACTAGTAGCTTCCCAGATCCAGGGAACTTACCAAGCAAAAGGACCTTTGATGGCCAAATATTTGATCAAGGTAAGAGATATTATTGCGGACTTTGACGAGGTGACAATAGCGCATATACCTCGGACGGAGAATATGAGAGCCGACATACTTTCCAAGCTAGCTAGCACGAAGAGCCCGGGAAACCACCGTACAATAATCCAGTGAAACCTTCCGGAGCCGAGAGTTGTGTGATGCTTATATCAAATTCAGATTATTGGAGAAAACCAATTGCCGATTATCCGGAGAGAGAGTTATCCGGAAGACGTAGGCGAGTTCGGAAATCGGTGAGAACAGCGACCGCCTATGTAATGGTGGAAGATCAGTTGTATCGCAAAGGTATACATTCCCCTATGGCTAAATGTCTTAACAACGATGAGGCCCGATATGTTTTACCAAAAATCCATGAAGGCATTAATGGACAACACATGGGCATAAAAGCATTAGCTCGGAAAGCAATACGAGCCGATTACTACTGGCCTACTATGGCACAGGATGCCAAGGACCACGTCCAGAGGTGCAACAGTTGCCAGAAACACGGCAAGATAATATGGCTTCCATCGACAGACCTAGCGCAGATCTCGGCTCCATGCATTTTACAAATGGGGAATGGACTTATTGGGTCCATTTAGAGCGGCTCCAAGACAATTTGAAATGGTTGATTGTTGCGGTAGACTACTTTACGAAATTGATTGAAGCAACCTCCCACAACAATTACCTCGGCAAGGGTGCGAGATTTCGCAAAAGAACATAATATCGCGATTTGGGATCCGGCGAAATAATCACGGATAACGGAACCCGAGTTCACCGATAAAAGTTTCCGAGAGAATGGTGTCCGACTTTCATATAAAGCATCATTTTGCCTCTCGTTGAACACCCACAATCCAATGGGCTAGCCAAGCACCAATAAAGTTATTGTAGCCGGATTTGAAAAAGCGAATGGAGGAGGCTAAGGATAGTTGGGTGGAGCATCTATATTCGGTATTATGGGGACATCGAACCACCATGCAGACATCCACTGGAGAGACTCCATTCAAATTAACCTATGGATGTGAAGCAATGATCCCAGTCGAAGTCGGCGAACCCTCTTGGAGAAAGTTGAAAGCCTCACATGAAGAGCTAAAGAACAATGAAGCTATCACAATAGAGTTGGACTTGATTGATGAGGTCCGAACCACGGCTCACTTTCAGGATTTAGCCTCAAAACAACTCGTCGCTGCTCGATTTAATAGAAAGGAAAAACCACGATAGTTCAAGAAATCCGAGCTGGTACTCCGAAGAGCCGACATAGGCAACAAAAACGCACGGGATGGAAAGCTCGCTGCAAACTGGGAAGGTCCTTATCGCATCAGAGACGAACTCGGACGGGGTGCATACACGTTGGAGTCATTGAAGGGAAAGACAACTCGGTCACAAGTAAAGGCAAATTCCCATGGGAATCCTATTTGATGTAATACTGCTGACCAAATGAATAAAGAATGCCGGGTCATAGAACCCGCGTTTCGCAGTTGAAAGCAAGGAAAATTGACCAAAGAAACATGTATGAATTGAAGTGTAAAACTCTTCATAAATCATGTAAGCGGTAAAGCCGCCGATGAAGCCGAAAAACTCGGATTATCCAATTCGTGGTTATCATATTGAAACATAACAAGAAGCATGTATGAATTGAAGTTTAAAACTCTTTTCGTAAATCATGTAGTGGCAAAGCCGCCGATAAAAAGCGAGCGAGACTCGGGTTATTGACTTCGTGGATATCGCATCGCAACAATGGCCAAAAATAATAAACATGCACAAACTCGAGCAATCGCCCGTTTTTGTAAATCATGTAATAGTAGCAAAGCCGCCAAATTCAACATCATGTGTACATATCATGGTTAAGAAAAAGAAGTGTTTCTCCAACCTTGATCACGTTGGATTCGAAACCTTCATTTTGCAGTAAGATAATTGACTCGGACAAGTGAAAGAGCAACTATGGAAATAAATATGCTATTCATTGAAGAGTTAGTTACAAAAAGCCCTACAAGGGCATGGCAAAATCCAGTGAAAAAGTATGTCGCTTAAAAACGACAAATACAAAAATCTATAAAAGCACTGAAGCTTCAACAAGAAAATGGTGAAAATCATAATTGGCTGGGAGGAGGAGATTGGCCTTCACCATCGTCTTCTGGAGCCGCTTCCGAAGCCGGAACGGATGGAGCCGGGATAAACTTCCCGGCTTCAACATACGCGTTCATATGAATCCCCTCCAGGTCCAAGACCACCGTCAGATTTCGGAATTGGACCTGCTCCAAGGCATTGTGAAAGGCGTCATCGACACCAGATTTCATCTTAGAAACATCAGCCTAGGCGGCAGCAAGGGCCCCTTTATAGGAATCAAGCTCCAATTCCAATTCAGTAATTATGGCCTTGTGCTTGGCAAAGGACTCCTCATTATTCTAGTGAATCTGTATCCTCCGGGTAATTTCAGATTCGGCTTTATACAGGTTATCACGAGTTAAGCGAAGTTCTTCCAGCAGACTCTCCTTCTCGGCCTTCGCCACCTCCAAATCCTCCAAAGCCTAGGAACATGATTCGTCGGCCTTTTTCTTCTCAGCCTCCATGAAGTCCAAGTCTTCCTCGTTAAGACCGACCTTCTCCTTCGAGATGGGCGACCAATTGACGAGGGCCGGCATTCTTCAAATTTAGACGCTCCATCTCCTTGAGCTCTTTAATCTCAGAGTCCACCAATTTTTTCCCATCAAAGTAATGTGAGGGTGGACGGATAGCCTTGCGGAGATTCTTAGGAACTTTGTTGTCCCACAAGAAGGAAATGGGGAGCCGTATCTCTGCATCAGAAGCAGACCCCTGGAGTTCAAGTTGCTGAGGGCCCGAGTCAAGGATCGGAGAAGTCGGAATGTCAATGGTTTCAGGTGTTGGCGGAACAGTTGGTTTCTTCTTAACAATTTTAGCCTTCTGGGGGCAGCTTGTTTAACAGGCTCTCCGCTGGGGGCTACTCTTTTTTCGCCCGGGGTTACTGGACGAGATACGGGCACGCCCATCTCTGACCGACACGTAACGTCAAGATAGGCAGGCCTCTTGCCAATTTGCTTACCTGAAAATACAAAATATAGGTCAATATCAGAATAAGCAAACAAGGAACAGCGAAGAAACATCACGGCATATTGAACAAGAGTCACTTTCTCCTTGGGAGTGAGTGCCTTATTTTCCCCAAATTCCAACGTTTAGACCATTGTTTCGCTGTTTTAAGTTTCTATTTTGTGATTTCTACTAGGTCAATTTTTTTGGAGTATCTCCGAATGAGCTGAAATTTTTACAGGCGATAGAAAATGGCCTATCTCACTTGGCACACAAGAAATGTGGTATGCTCGGAATTGTCAAATTCCATCGTTTCGACCACTTTTTCAATTTTTGAAGTTTTTTTTTCCATTTTTGGGTTCCCCAATGGTCTAGGAGTTGCCCCGTCCAAGTCCCATAAATTTTAAAAATCATTTGATGCTGTTTTGGACTTGTTTAGGTCAAATTCCAACATAGGTTTTAGGTTTTTGTGTTTGTGTTTTTGTGTCATCTTAGTGTTTTCTACTTTTTACCACTCTTAGTGGCATTTTCGTAATTCGACTTTACGGTAGCATTTTTGTAATTCGATTTTCTGCAAATTCGCCTTGTGTTTGTGTTTATGCTTTGCATGAGTACCGGGAGTACTATTAATCCGAAGACTTGTTGCCACTTGATCCTGAAATAGAAAGAACAATTCTCACCGCTAGAAGAATTGTTAGGCTTAGTCGTGGGATTGATCTTGAATTTGACATTGAACTTGAGTCGATTGTGTCCATTCTATTGATCTTGACTCGATAGTACTTCGATAGTCTTGTTGTTTTCACGATTCTAGTAGCAATTTTGCGACTCGAAATTATGGCGAGCAAGCGGCTCGTCCTTTGAAAGAATTAGCTACCCCGATGTGGCAATCAAAATTTGTGTATTCGATATCCGAACTTCTTTTGCTAACTTTGAATTAAAATATGGTCTTATCCATTTGTTGCCCAAGTTTCATGGTCTTGCGGTGAATGTCCTCACAGCATCTAAAGGAGTTCCATGTGGTATGCGACAATGAAACCTCAAGCAATTGATGAGGACCACATTAAGTCGAGAGCTTTCCCATTTTCCCTAGATGGCGCGGCTAAGGATTGGCTATACAATTTGCAACCAACATCTGTTGGGAGTTGGGATGACATGCAGAAGTTATTCCTAGTGAGGTTCTTTCCTTCCTCAAAAGCCATTGCTATTCAGAAAGAGATCACTAGTGTTAAACAAATCAATGGGGAGACCATGTATGAGTATTGGGAGAGGTTCAAGCGATTGTGTGCAAGCTGTCCACACCACCGATTTCGGACCGGCTCCTAATTACATATTTCTATTCCGGTTTGTTACCGATGGATAAAAGTTTCGTGGATGCATCCAAAATGGGGCCTTAGATGGCAAGACACCCGAAGAGGCCCGAGAGTTGATATCTACTATGGCCGCTAATTCTCGGCAATTTGGCACCGGGCCAATAGTACCCCATTTACCGTATTCAAACACCTCCGGTTCGGTATGATTCTCAGAGATTGGAGAATAGACTTGATGATCTGACTTCCCTTGTGAGGCAATTGGCAGTGACCCAGACAGTACAATCTTCCCCTCCTCAGATTGGGTACTCATGTGGGTTCTGTTCTGACCCTTGTCATTCTACTGATTCTTGCCCTACTTTGCATGATCCTGCTTATCAAGACCAGTCGGTAGCTGCGAGGTGTTTTTCCGGGAAAGCCACAATACCAAAGCGAGAATAATGCTTATTCTAATACTTACAATCCGGGATGGAGAAATCACCCTAATTTTCGTTGGAACCGAGAATCGAAACGAGTAACCGGATCGACTGGGGAATTACCAACGGCGACCGTATCACCACATAATTTCCAACGATCTGCGCCTCCTTTGCCACACCCTCCTCGACCAGCCATATGTGCACCTCCACAAAGCGCAGACAACAAGCTAGTACTAGTAATAGTGGTGGTTCCTCACTTGAAGATATGATGAAGCAATTTGCCACAAACTCTATACGGTTCCAACGACAACCTGAAACTTCCATTCGAGTTTGCAAACATAGATTGGCCAATTGGCAACATCACCGAATCAGCTTCAACCCGGGGATCCAACACTCTCCCTTCACAAACAATTCCTAATCCTAAAGGGAATGTGAGTGTTATCTCCCTTCGATCGGCAAGCAATTGGAGGAACCTAAACGCGTAGATGTGACTTCCACATCGAAAAGAGAGTCGAGAAAATGTGAAGATTGACTCTAAAAACAAAAAGGCAATGCGGCAAGGTGAAGAGGAAGACATTCCTATTCCTCTTCCTTTCCTCGAGAGCGAGTTAAGTCCAAGAAGTTGGCGAGAAAAAGCACAAGAGAAGGATATACTTGAGACATTCGGAAGAGTGGAGATCAACATTCCTCTCCTAGATGCGGTCAAACAAATCCCCAAATATGCCAAGTTTCGAAGGAGTTGTGTACCAACAAGAGGCGGCGAAGGGAATGAACGAGTGAGTTTGAACCGAAATGTATCGGCCCTCATCCACCCTACCATGCCTCGCAAGTGCAAGGATCCGGGACGTTTTCTATCCCTTGCCTCATTGGTAATTACAAATTTGATGATTGCATGCTAGATTTAGGTGCTTCTATAAATTTCATGCCTGCATCTATCTATAGATCTCTTGGTCTTGGTCCCTTGCGTCCAACTGGTGTTATTGTGCAATTAGCTAATAGGAGTAATGCCCATCCTTTCCGGTTTAGTTGAAGATGTATTAGTCAAAGTTAATGAATTGATATTCCCCGCTGATTTTTACATCTTGGATATGGAGGATGAGTCTTCTATCGAGGTCACCAATCATTCTAGGGAGGCCTTTCATGAAAACAACTAGGACTAAGATAGATGTGTATTCGGTACTCTTTCCATGGAGTTTGGTGATATTTACGTAAATTTTAATATCTTTGATGCCATGAGACATCCTAGGGAAGAGCATTCTATTTTCCGTATTGATGTGATTGATGATCTTGTGGATGATGTTCTTGCCGATTGGTGTCTTGATTATCCCGATTTTTCATCTGAGAGCGATTCTGCCATTTGTGCATGTGTTGATAATGAATGGTGCTCTGTTTGTACTCATTTGGTTAATGCTGCATTATTTGGTGATTTTGACTTGCTGGGTGATGATTCTGCATTACTTGTGGATTTTGATATTGATTCTGAGTTTGAGCTTCATCCTGATCCCGATGTGCATCCCGATTGATTTTGATGAACTTAACTCGATTTTGATGATGAGTGGATTCTAATGTTAACATTGAGCTGTATAGACACAGTTCTTCTGCTTCTTTGAATGTGATTTCAGGCATTTCCGAACCACCCAAGCTTCTCCCCTCTACTGAGCAACCACCCAAGCTTGAGTTGAAATCCCTTCCAGACCATCTGAAGTATGCATTCTTGGAGGGAATGAGCAGTTGCCAGTCATTGTGGCAAATAATCTTATGCACGATCAAGAAGAGAAGTTTGCTAAGCTTATTGAGGGCGAACAAGAAAGCCATTGGGTGGACATTAGCTGATATCGTTGGCATTAGCCCTTCCATGTGTATGCACCGAATTCTGTTGGAAGAGGACTCTAAGCCAGTGAGGCAACCCCAGAGACGCCTTAATCCTCTTATCCTTGATGTGGTGAAAAAGGAGGTCACTAAGCTTCTGCAAGCTGGTATCATCTATCCCATTTCGATAGCCGGTGGTTAGCCGGTCCGGTGGTTCCCAAGAAGTCCGAGTCACCGTGGTGGCCAATCGGAAGAATGAGCTCATTCCTACTCGAGTTCGGAAGAATAGTTGGAAAGTTTGCATTGACTATAGGAGACTCAACCAAGCTACTCGCAAGGATCACTATCCTCTACCCTTCATCGATCAGATGTTAGAGAGATTGGCTGGTAAGTCTCACTATTGCTTCCTGGATGGCTACTCCGGATACTTCCGGATCCATATTGCCCCCGAGGATCGGGGAAGACGACATTCACATGCCCCTTTGGAACATATGCCTACCGACGGATGCCTTTTGGCCTCTAAATGCTCCCGGCACCTTTCGGCGTTGTATGGTAAGTATTTTCTCGAGTTTCTAGAGGATTGCATGGAGGTCTTTATGGATGATTTCACTTATATGGATCTGATTTTGATGCATGCTTAGCTAATCTGTCTAGAGTTTTGCATAGGTGCATTGAGTCTAATCTTGTGCTTTGAATTATGAGAAGTGTCACTTTATGGTTGAGTCGGTATAGTCTTGGGACACATAGTGTCTAAGAAAGGGATTGAGGTAGACCTCTAAGATAGATGTGATTCTTGCTTTGCCTTACCCCGTATACGTGCGGGAAGTTCGCTCTTTTCTTGGTCATGCGGGTTTCTATCGGCGTTTCATTAGGGATTTCAAGCAAGACCGCCCGACCCCGTCCAACCTTCGCATAAGGACACCGACTTTGTATTTGATGATGCTTGCAAGGCGGCCTTCGATCATTTGAAGCGTTGCCTGACTACAACCCCAGTGATCCAGCCCCCTGATTGGTGCATCCCCTTTGAGTTGATGTGCGATGCTTCCAACTATACGGTTGGTGCTATCTTGGCACAACGAGTCCACAAAGCATCTCATGTGATTGCATATGCCTCCAAGACTTTGGATCCCGCTCAGTCCAATTACACCACTACTGAAAAGGAGTTGTTGGCTATTGTATTTGCTTTTGATAAGTTTAGGTCATATCTCGCTAGCCGATGAGAGTAATTGTTTTCTCGACCATGCCGCTTTAAAGTTCCTTTTGAAAAAGCGGATGCTAAGCCACGACTCATCCGGTGGATGCTATTGCTCCAAGAGTTTGATGTTGAGATTCGAGACAAGCGGAGCACAAAACTGGGTAGCCCGACCATTTGAGTCGTATCACCCATTCTTCCTCTCACCCCTCTTCTATTCGGGATGATTTTCGATGAGCGGCTTCTACACTGCAAGGTAAGCTTCCACGGTATCTTGATCCGGTTAACTACTTGGTAGCTGGTGTTTTGCACGAAGATTCTACTAGGGCCCAAACCTTTAAATTAAAGAGTGAGTCTAAATATTATGTTTGGGATGACCCTTATCTCATGGAAATTTTGTAGTGACCAAGTAGTTAGGAGATGTGTGCACGATCATGAGTTTCACTCTATATTGCATTTTGCTCATGCTTCGCACTTTGTGGTGGTCACTTTGGACCCCAAGAACTGCTAGGAAGGTTTTAGATAGTGGATTGTTTTGGCCTTCCTTGTTTCATGATTCCCATCTTGTTTTGTAAGTCATGTGATAACTGTCGGAGAGCGAGTAGTATTTCCGTAGGCATGAGATGCCCAAAACCCTATATTGTTTTGTGAGATCTTTGATGTTTGGGGTATTGATTTTATGGGTCCATTTCCGCTGCTTCATATGGTTATACTTACATACGCTAGCTGTGATTATGTCTCGAAATGGGTTGAGGCGAAAGCCACTCGGACTAATGATTCTTCGTGGTGGTGGATTTTGTTAGGTCTAACATTTTCTGCGGGTTTGGCATTCCTAGAGCTATTATCGGTGACCGGGGCTCCCATTTTTGCAACCGAAGCATGGGTGCCTTGTTACGTAAGTATGGAGTGCTTCACAAGGTCTCCACAAGATACCATCCTCGGACCAACGGTCAAGCCGAAGTCTCAAATAGAGAGATTAAGCAAATCCTTCAGAAGACTGTTAACTCTACCCGGAAAGATTGGAGTAAGCGATTAGAGGATGCTTTGTGGGCATATCGCACCGCCTACAAGACGCCGATTGGGATGTCTCCTTATCGGATTGTCTTTGGTAAGGCATGTCATCTTCCGGTTGAGTTGGAACATCAAGCCTATTGGGCCATTAAGCAGTGTAACATGGATTTGGCTAAGTCTCGGGATGGAACGGAAGGCTGCGGTTGCAAGAGTTGGAGGAGCTTAGATTGGATGCCTATGAGAGTTCAAGGTTGTACAAGGAAAAGACTAAGGCATTCCATGATAAGCATATTCGAGGAAAGAATTTTACGTAGGCCGAAAGTTCTTCTGTTTAACTCCGTCTGAAGTTTATGCACAGTAAGCTTCGATCTAAATGGGATGGCCCTTTTGAGATCACTAACATTTTTCCATTTGGTGCTGTTGAGCTATGTGATCCACCCACGGGAAGAACCTTTAAGGTAAATGGGCATCGCCTCAAGCAATTTCATGCGGGATCCCGGCAGAATGCCGAGGAAGCGAGATTCTCCTCATTGATGCCACTTATCCTCCTTAAACCCTTGGGGAGTATTCTTCTTTTTCTCCCTCTATCTATTTTATTTGTTTTCCTTTTTCTACATTGCTTTTTGAAAATAAATACGATCTCTCTTTCTATGATTGCTACATATTCGAACTTGGACATTTTGGTTTTAATGGATCATTCTGTTTGATCCGCAATTCCGACTCTTCGATTGCATGTCTTGGTAGTTGATTTGATGTTGTTGGTTGCCTAAGTTGGTATTGACCTTGTGAGGTTTTGAGCCTGCATGAATGGAATTCATCTTTTGCCATTCTTTCTTTCATGTGTGCATCTCGCTCCGATTCGTGTTCTCTAGAACTTGCTCCTTTTCTTTTTGAAACTACATTTTTCACCTACATGCATAAATATGATGGAAGCTTGTTTTCTTTCTTTTATTTTCCCCACTTTGACCAAATAGCTTTCCCTTGCATTATGTTTCCTTTGCTAGCCCATTTGTGCCTTCTAGACTCATTCTTTTCTAAGCCACATTACAAGCCTAAGCGTAAAACCATTTTATTCCGCACCTTGGAAATTTATTGAGCATTGGTTTCACCTTGGTATTGTGTTTAAGTGTGGGGGTTGCTCAGGAGTGCAACATTTTAAGTGTGGGGGGGGGGAGATATTTGATTTTGTCATTGTGATTATGTATATAGTAAAAAAAAAACAACAAGCAAAAGAAAGAAAAGAAAGAAAGAAAAGAAAAGAAAGAAAAGCAGAAAAAGAAAATAAGATAAGGAAAGAAAGAAAAGCAGAAAAAGAAAAAAAATATATATATACATAGAAAGAAAGGAGATATTTGAGTAAAATAAAAGTTTTCATACATAGAGAATGTTAATCGATGCTTTTTTTTAATTTCTTTGGTGCTTAGCCTCTCATTCCATACTATATTACCTACCTTCACCCTAACCCCATTACAACCTTTAATAATAAGCTCTCTTGATTTGTGCATGCATGTGTTATGAGTAGTGGAGACGTAGAAATTGAGCAAGCTTATGGTAGAACAATTTTCTTGAGTAGAATTTGAGCGATACACTTGTTTACCTTAAACACTTGAGAGATTGGTTGATTGAGCGCATCTTTTGAGAGACCATCTTTTGTGATTAGCATCATTGATTGAGATTACCATGAATTGTAATTTGAGATGAAGGGATTTTTGGTCTTGATTGATTGGTCTTTTAGAGCTTTGTGTCCCTTGTTCAATTTTTGCATTGTTAGCAATTGTTAGAAAAGAAGAGTTTCTCCTTTAGGTCTTTTTCTTTGAATTTTGCTCAGGAGTGCAAAAAGATAAGTGTGGGGGAATTTGATAATTGAATATTTCATACACTTCTTTTTATCTCTTGATTAGTAATTTAGGACTCTTTAGTTAATAAATAATAGCTTTTATACTTAATTGGGCTTTGGGCCTTTTATTATATTTTAGCCATTTTTAATAATAAAATTCCAGTTTTACATTGCTTCACTAATCCTACCATAACTATTGAACCGGACATCGGATTTGCCTCATTTTTGTTTCATATTTCAGATGATTCGAGAGAGCTACAATTTCTATGAAGACATGAAGGGCAAATTCGGACAAGAGGGCGGTCGATTTTGGAGCCGAAGTCGGAATTTTAATTGGGCTTGAATCTCGTAATCAAAACCCGTTTTTTTTATTATTTTCTGTTTTGGGCCTGAATTGGATTGGAGCCCCATTTTCGTTTTCTACTTTAGGTTAAGTGTGGCAGCAGCCACAAACATTATTCTATTCACGTTTTTAGCTTTTGGTGGATCAAAATAGGAGTTTTCAAATTCTCTGAAGTGTTCTTCATGTTCTTCGTGTTCTTCGCGTTTTTCATATTTTCTTCTCGTTTTGCTTAGCCATGCTCGGCTAAACTTCGTGATTAACCCAACGTTGGAGGTTCCATGATTCGTCCCGAGAACTCGTGCTTGATCGGTACTTTACTCGTTTGTTTTCATCTTATCGGATTCGATTTAAAATAGTTCGAATATTAGATTTAATATTCGGTTTGGTTCATCCCAAGGACGAGTTCGAACTAGGTTAGAGTGTTGCTTTGTGCGATCGCACGGTGAGACGCCATTGTTTGGACATATTCTAGGCGATCGTCTAGTCGAGGGATTTCTGGACGAACGCAGAGATTTCGGTTCGTCCAGAACCAAACGCGAGTTCGTTTATATTTCGTTCGATGAAGGAAGTTTCTGGAATCCAAACGTTGGGTTGATCGTTTTAATGCTTTTACGCATATTTCGGATTAGTTTCGTTTAATTTCGTTTTAATCTGTTTTGAATAAAAAACCCCCAATTCTGTTATTTTTCTCGTTTTTTGTTGCTGATTTAAACCCACTGCAAATTCCTTGAGAGAAACGACCCGGGTTACATTATACTACAAATCATTGTCTAATCTGGTTATTTTGGGAGATCACGGCAATTCTCTGTCACTGGTCAGCTTTGCAAGGGCAACTATGGCTTCATCTCGGAATCAGAACATCGAGAGGCCGAAGGTACAAAATCCTTGGCAAGAAATCGGTGGTGCGTCACACCAGTACAAAGGAAATCGCTCTTCGACGCCCCCAGAGGGAAGATTTTGCAGGAACCAAGGGGTCTCCCCGGGTTTAGCGACGACTTTAAAAAATGAGGTTTTAAAGCCCTTCCATGAGTCGGTAAAGGGCTTAAGAAATTTACGGCCATGAGAAGCCCGGAGCGAAGTCCAACCAAACCACATTTTATCCCCCTCGGTAGTGGTGTTAGTCTCCAAAAGAGAGAAAAAATTGCAAAAAACGGGGACGAACACTTGATCTCATGTTTCGACAATAATTTTCAAAGGCTATGGCAAAAGCCCAACCATTAGGATGCAATTGAGAAGGGCAAGGTGAAGATGGTGGAGAAGGCACATTTGGAAATCGGAAAAGGAAATTGAAGACCGAGACGGGTAATTACATCCCGATAGAAAAAGAAGGAATGGCAATCCTTATCGCTGGACCGATCAGACGACACTGACTCGTCCACCTAGGGAAGGCATATATCATACCCTCCCCCCACCCGGACGGTACGTGCAAGTTCTTTCGCCGACATTACATTCTTAATACGAATCACGGCGGCGCTTACAAGATACTCCTTGATAAGGGACATCCTCGAGGACCCAGAAGGGGCGGATTCTCCGGTCTCGGACTGATTTTTTTGGTGTGAAGATGAAGACATATAATACATATAGCAAGAAAATAAAAAGGCTAGAGTTAGAATTATGAAGTATACCTGACATAACAGGGATGTCACGGCGAGTATCAGAAAACAATGGAACAGGGGGGGTCCGTAAAGCAAAAGGAGAGAAAGCCCGAAGTCCGACTGTGCAACGACATTTATCCAGAAGCAACTCGGCATCTCTATCCCGCCCAAGGCGAACAAGTTCCATTGCCTCATAACAACACTTTTCACATAGAGTAGAGTCCGAACCCGTGGAGTCGGGGTCGCGCCTCACGAATGGATGAATAAGCGGTAAAGGAGATGAAGGAGCGGCGGTTGGTGGGGCTTGATGAAGCGGGAACTCGGACGTTTCCCCTACTTCCACTTCCCCGAGAAGAGCCAAGCAAATTCTCCATCCTTTCCTTCTCAAGGGAGGATGGACCAAAGCCAGAGTTTAGTCCGACCAGAGGCACGTTCAACAATTTCCCTATCTTCCTCCGGGATAGGCCTACCGTACATATCTACTAGCACGTCGGGTTGGGGATCCATCTTAATGAACAAATCGACAAGGTACATTAAAAGCACAAATAAAGGCATGCATGTCATTGCGAAACCCGAGAAAACCCGAACGCGAGATATGTTACCTAGAGTGCATCAACAAAAAGAAAAGGAGTAAAACAACGAAGACACCCAGGGTGTTACAGCGACTCAGACTGACAAGGATCATGCTTCACAATGGTTTTACGACATTTTCTAGTTCGGCGAGGAATTCAAGTCTAGTCATCACAGTCTGGCACCCAGGAAAACTCAAACAAGTGTTAAGAAACGATTCTTAACGAAACAACACAACGATGAAGAGTGTACCAATTCAAATGCCATGTACAATAGTGGATGTGAAAACAAAAACAAGAAAGAATAGCAGATGCAAAGAACAAAGCAAGAACTTGGAGTATACCTAGCAATGAGAGGATACAGCAGGCGTAAGCTTTGAAAACAGGGCTCTGTCAAACTTCTGGCAGGAGAAAGTGAGCTGGTTTGCGAAAAGTGGCGATGAGAGGCAATGCGGGGTATTTATATATTTATGAATATCCTAGAGTGCTGATGCTCGAGAAACCAATCGTCGCGCCAGTTACCAGAAGATCAAGGGAGAGAAAAAAAAAGAAACCCTAAAAAGGGGCAATCATGACGGATGTGAAACGACGTGGGAGATTAATGAGCACGACAACCCATGACGGCTATTGGGGATACGTGGCTATAAGTGTCAGAGTAGCGGTTACACGATGCGACAGGGCAAAAGAAAAGACACCCCTTTGGAGTGAACAGTCACACCCATGGAACCCCGGCACTTTACGTAATTCCGGATAGCAAGAGGAAGGGCACTAAGGCAAGCGAGAGAAACTCGGACAATGATCCCGACGGAGTTAGGTTGAGACGTCCGGATATCAAAGGAACATTCATCGGATAGTCGCGCCAAAATCGGCCACCGCGGTTAACACCCGAGGAACGAGATAAAAGGAGAATCTCGCCATCAAAGTCGGGACTGATGTTTGAACAAACTCGGTAGCTCGAAACCCGAGCGTGAGAGCTTGGGGGCAACTGTTCTGGATTCAAGTAACGGGCCTGCAAAGGTCAGGCCCAAACAAGGACACAGTGGCGGTTGTCATCAGAGAAGGACCCATTATCCCATAATCGAATCGTGCAAATACTGGGAGGGGAACATGATGATGATGGGGAACGTGCAATCAGGAGAAGTGGATCTCTTGACCTTACTATAAATAAGGTGACACTCTCCAGGTGAACGGTACACGCAGACATTCTCCCTAACTATTACATACTGTCACACTAAGCACACACCCCACTCCATTGACGAATTCCGGAGTCCTCGTGTAGCTTGGTGATCTCCATATTCGGTGATATCTCATCCATAGATATCATCGGATAAATCCCTTGGGTAGTTACTCATTCGTTATACCCTTGGGAACCGTTAGATCCTACATCAATATTCCACTAACCCTTAGAGGTTAGACATTTGTGTTCCATATCGGAACAGAACGTATCGGTGGTCGAATTGCAAATGTAAACTGTATCAGATGGTTTCAGAATAGAATTAATGAAGTGGGTTTATCAGATTCGGGCTCAATCAGACCTGTTATGACATGGAGAGGGCCTTGTACAAAGGGAGGATTGCGTCTGTATAAACGTTTGGATAGAGCTTTGGGCAATATTCATTTTCTGAATTCTTTTCCATAGGCATATGTAAAGGTACTCCCGAGAACTGATTTTTCATATCATAACCCTCAACTATTATCAATAAGCGTTAGATTAAATGTTGGGAATTCTCTTAAACCATTTCACTTTGAGGCAATGTAGCTTGAACATAAAAATTTCAATAAGTTTATTAAAGATATAGTTGGTCTAATCAGAATAATCTTGAGGATAGTCTTGTTAATTTTCAACAGAATGTTTTTGTTTGGAATAAGTCTGTTTTCGGTATGGTAGAGAAAAAGAAGTCTAATCTTTTGGCTCGACTTAAAGGTATTCAAAACTCAAGAGCTTACCCCTTCTCTAGTTTTCTTTGTAATCTTGAAGTTCAACTACAGGTTGAATTAAAGCATATTCTTATAGCGGAGGAGATTAAATGGTTCCAGAAATCTAGGTCAATATAGGTTTCAAAAGGGGATCGTAGTACACATTACTATCACTTGAAGACCAAGATAAGAAGAAGAAGGAATAAAGTTATTTCTTTCAAAGATTCTAATGGTCTTTGGACTGTCAATGAGGAAGCAACAAAACAATTAGTTCTTGCTTTTTTCCTGAATTTATTTCAAGAAGAGGAACATGACCCTATTAATTGGGTTTCTGAGATGAGCTATCCTTGTATTGATGGTGATATCCTACGGTCTATCAGTTTGCAACCTACAGACGATGAGATTAAAACTTCTTTATTCTCCATGGGACCTTATAAATCTCCAGAGGTTGATGGTTATTTGCCCATTTTCTACCACAAGAATTGGAATATCGTAGGACCAAGCATCTATCATCTTGTTAAAAAGGTCTTCGCTGCTGAAATGCCTCTGAAGGAGGCTAACAAAATGCTGATTACCCTCATTCCAAAGAGAGATTACCCACATTCCAAAGAGAGATTACCCAATGTTTGTGAGCCATTTTCGACCTATTTCCTTATGCACTATTTATTATAAGTGTGTGTCTAAGTTACTTACTCATAGACTGAAAAATGTTATGAATGAGTTGATCTCCTCATACCAGGCAAGCTTCATTAAAGGTCGACAAATACAAGATAATATTATCCTTGGGCAAGAAATTATCCACTCAATGAAGAAGATGAAAGGAAGACGAGGTTTTATGACTATGAAGGTGGACTTGGAAAAAGCTTATGATTTCCTCAACTAGAAATTTCTAAAGGAAGTGTTATTGGAAGTTGGTTTTGATTTGGGATTAGTGAGGCTTATCATGGAGTGTGTTTCTTCGGTAGAATATAACGTGTTATGGAATGGGAAAGAAACTGATTACTTTGCTCCACGGAGAGGTCTTCGCCAAGGTGACCCTCTTTCTCCATATCTTTTCATACTTGTTTGGATCGTTTGTCCCATCTCATAAATGACGCAGTGACTAAAGGTAGATGGCTTTCCTTTAGAACTTCTAAAACAGGACCTTTAATCTCCCATTTAATGCTTGATGATGATATCCTGTTTTTTGGAGCTGCTACTACTGATCAAGCATATTGTATTATAGAGTGTCCTGACTGTTTTGTGAAGCTTCAAGTGAGAAGGTCAGCGTAGAGAAATCATCTATTTTCTTTTCTCCCAAGGTTCCAAAGGTGACAAGAAGAAGAATATCAAACATAACTCATATGAGGATTTCTGGTGATATTGGAAATAATTTGGGTTTTCCCCTTTCTAGAAGACGTAAGTCAACGAAAACTTTTAGCTATATTGTGGATAGAGTTAACGCAAAGCTTGCAGCATGGAAGACTAAATCACTCTCCATGGCTGGAAAAATCACGTTGGCAAAATCAGTCCTGGGTTTGGTCCCTTTGTACCAAATGCAGGTTGCGTAGATCCCTCGTTCCATCTGCAGTGATATTGAGCATTTACAAAGTAACTTTATTTGGAGATCAACGTCGTCTCATAGCTACCACAATGTTGGGTGGTCTTCTTTAGTACTCCCCAAGAAGTATGGTGGTCTGGGGTTTAAAAGGCTAGCTTTGATGAATCAGGCGTTTGGGTGTAAATTGGCTTGGAAACTCGTTGAGGGAACTAGTGGTTTATGTAAAGAAACCTTGCTGCACAAGTATATGATTCGAAATGAGCAAGAATTCTTTATTCATAGGCTTGGAAATTCATCTCTTTGGCTATTTATTTGTAAGCAAAAGAGTTATTTTGAAGAAGGAACTAGTTGGAGAGTTCGGAATGGCAAGTCTATGGATTTCTTCAATGATAAATGGCTGATGCAATGGGATACAATTGGTGATAGTTGTTCACGAGTACTGACAGATGAGGGAAAAGCAAAGCAAAGTTTCACACTGGGTAATTAATGGCACTTGGAACTTTGATCAGCTTGGCTCACTTGTCTCAAGAGAAGTTTTCTAGAGATTAATAGCTACACCACCACCGATGAATCATGCTGGTGAGGACGTGGTGATATGGAGTGCTGCCACTAACAGACTTTTCTCAGTCAAGTCAGCATATTATATGATTGAACGGCTGCCTGCTAACTTAATTCACTCTTGCTTCAATCTCATTTGGCGTTGGCAGGGAATGGAAAGGATCTGTGTTTTCTTATGGTTGGCCTTCCTAAATAGGCTTCCTACTAATGATTGGAGGAGTAAGTGGTCAGGCTCGTCGTCGCTCTGCCCTGCTTGTGATCTGCATACAAAATCAGTCCTGCACATCTTGCGTGACTGTAATTTAGCTAAAAACTTCTAGTTGAGTGTAGTTCAGCCGAAATTTCATTCTA
This sequence comes from Acacia melanoxylon, assembly GCA_019022615.1. Classification (NCBI taxonomy): domain Eukaryota; kingdom Viridiplantae; phylum Streptophyta; class Magnoliopsida; order Fabales; family Fabaceae; genus Acacia; species Acacia melanoxylon. The sequence goes on along the minus strand of JAFJYJ010000068.1, from coordinate 2,332,770 downwards.
GTTTCTTTACTGTTCATTTGAGAGATTGGTTTAATATGAATCTCAGGAAGAATGTGGGGAGAGCTCATATCCCTAATTGGTCTTTGTTGTTTGGAGTAAGTGTGTGGAAACTATGGACATGGAGAAACCAAATGGTTTTTCAGGAGGATTTTATTAAGCCTTCGAATCCGACTGCCTCTATTTAAATTCTTGGGAACTCTTTGTTCATAGTCATTATTATCCTGAGGAAAGGGAGTCTAATGCTTGGCAGGCTCCACCTAAGAACTGGATCAAGATTAACGTTGATGGAGCGGTATCTTCGTCTGGTAATTATGTAGGTGCTTGAGGTGTATTAGGTGACGCTCATGGTTCATGGATTGTTGGCTTTTCTTCACGGATAGGTATTTGTGGTCCGAAGGAAGCAAAGGAGTGGGCCTTTCTAAAGGGGCTTCAACTTAGGTGGAATATGAACTTCACGAAAGTTGTAATCGAATCTGACTCTAAAATTCTCATTGAGTCCTTACAGGAGGCACAGAGCAATACTGAAAGCTTAGTAATGTTGCGAATTCGTGAATTTGTGACAAAAAACTGGGAAGTGAAATTTGGCTATGTCCCCCGTACTCCCGTAGTCAAAACTGTGTTGCTAATAAACTCGCCAAGGAAGCATTATATGTTTCTCATTTTTATGATATCCTTCTTTTCTGAGGACTCTAGTACTCCAAGATTGTATGGGAATTTACTCCCTCTCTCTTTCATTTTAATATCAGGCTTAGCCTCCATTTATAACAAAAAAACAAAAAGAAATCCATAATAATTTCTAGAAATTATAGAAATTAATCTAGGCCTCTTTACAAAACTTTTTTTCTGTTTTTTTTTTCATCCATTAGCTTCTCATAACATTGTTTCCCCAAAATTTTCAGACCAAATGGCAACATATAACTATTTTTAATTGAACTTACAAGAAAATAAACTTTTAATTGGTTAAAACTACGCTTTAAAATTATTTCGACCACTTTTAGAAGCTTAACATCTTCATAAATTTTATAAATCCAAAAATAACATATCATAATGTTCCCTCAATTTTTTGGCCCTTAAAAATATTAATAATTATTTCCTTTTTATTTTCTTAAAATCTCACACGAAAAAAAGACTTTTTGGCCAGTAATACGTTTTTGAGACATTTAAATTTTAAATGACATCTCTTCAATGAAAATATGCCTTCAAAATTTATTTTCTACTTTCTGGGACTTCTCTATAATTTATAGATATTTTCTATAACTATACTTTTGCTCAATATATATTTACTCTTATTTATACTTTTTCTCCTGAACTCAACATATTTTCAATTTTAATTTGGGCCAACATAATTTTTTTAAACCAATATTTCAAATTTGGGATGTTACACTAATTGTAAAATCGGATTTTATCTATTTCAATATGATGAGGAATTTTAAATACAACAAATTTATTCTGTAAAGGTTGATTGAATAATAATGAGCAAATTGATAAAAGAATTTGGAAAGCTTGCTGCAACTTGTATAAAGAGCAACAAAAACGAATTGAAAGACAGTATTAGTCCAAAAAAAAAAAAAAAAACAGAGAGGGGTCCGGATCTTCTCATTATCAACATTTCTCATCATCCCCCCTCATCTCTCAAAACTAAATCTACACTATTGATTTCACTTAATTTTGGTCATTCATTTTTTTTAAAATATTTTAAGGTTATGAATCGATCTAAAAATATACTTGATTAATTATACTGAAAAAATAATTCATAATTTTAAAAAAATATCCTCAAGTATAATTTTATTACAAATCAAGATCTTAAAATATTTTTTTAAGATCCTAAAATAATTTTTTAAGATCATAAAGTATTTTTTCAGTACAGTCAGATCCTAAAAATTATTTTAGGATCTTGAAAAATATTTGAGGCACTGAATAATACTAAAAGGATACTGACTGGTACTGAAAAAGTACTTCATGATTTTGAAAAATTATTTTAGGATCTTGAAAAAATATTTCAAGATACTGACTAGTATTAAAAATATACTTCGGTATATTTTTCAAGGTTCTGATCGATACTAAAAGGATACTTCAGTGTACTGACCAATACTGAAAAATTATTTCATTATCTTGAAAAATTATTTTAGGATCTTAAAAAAAAATTCGGGTACTATATAATACTAAAAGGATACTCCATGATATTGACTAGTACTGAAAAAATATTTCATGATCTTGAAAAATTATTTTAGGATCTTGAAAAAATATTTCAGGATACTGATTGAGACTAAAAATATACTTTAGAATATTTTTTCAAGATCATGAAGTATTTTTTCAAGATATCGGTCAAGATTTGAAAGTATATTTTTAGTACCACAAAGACCTTAAAATATTAAAAAAAAAAATGGCTAAGATTAAGTGAAATCAATGGTTTAAATTTCGTTTTGAAGGATGATGAGGGATGAGAAGAAAGTGGGATAATGAGAGTATCTATTCCCGAGAGGGACCAGCATTAGTGATTTTTATACATATAAAAAAATGAATAGGAGGCTTCAACGGATGAAAGTTAGTTCTTAATTATTACTTATATGACGAGTTTAGAAACCCGCGCCATGCACGGCTACAAATATGTGATTTTAGGCCTAATATAATTTTTTCTTTTATTTTTTTCTTTTTGAATAAAATGAACCATTATTCCTTCCCGTATTAATAATATATATTAAAGGGAGAATTATAATAAAGGACCTAAGAAAAATGATATTTATTAAGAAGGACCATAAAAATGGTAATTATTTTGAAGGACCAAAAATTAAAACATTAATATAAAGAGACTAAATTGCCCTTGGTCAAATTTCCTATATTATCTCTAATTAAATCAGAATCTGAAGTGATTGATTGAAAATGATAAATAGAGATCAAATCAGAATCTAAAATGTGCAAGTTAGAGTCTCTATTGGTAACTTTTTATCGCTCTGTGAAGAAGAAATCGTAGGTTCTTTCATCCACAAAGATCTCCCAGGCGTCCTCCCCTCTGTTCTATGATCTTCAAACATTGATATTAATGTATGACATATTATAAAAAACATTGAGCCGTAAAAGTAAAATGTTTTTTTGTGTGAATTTATCTCTTTTCAAGTGAGCATGAAGTTCGTAAAAGTATATAAGAAATTAAAACGTTTTTTTTTTTATTTCTCACCTTTATGTAAAAATTGTAGAACCAAGGGCAATTTAGTCTCTTTATATTAATGTTTTAATTTTTGGTCCTTCAAAATAATTACTATTTTTATGGTCCTTCTTAATAAATATCATTTTTCTTAGGTCCTTTATTATAATTCTCCCTATATTAAAAATAAAAATTAGATAAACTATAGTGCAGGCCTGCATGAAGTCAATGAAGATGTGGATCCTATTAGAATATACCTTATTTAAATGTAAATATTTAAGATCTCAAATAGTAATTTCCTTTCACGGTGTTTACTATTCTGTAACAAAACATAAGTTAAAGTATACATATACATTTAGTTCTTTAATTTTACATGAGATATTATTGTAATCCCTTAAATTTAAAAATGTACTTTTAGTCTTATTACGGACCTATCTGAGGCCCAACACAGGAACGGCCCAATACGAAATACCCCATATATACCTATATGTACCTACAATCAGGGAGGATCTATCATATCTACAATCAGGGGATAAGATAGATCCGGCAGTTATGATACCAGGACATACCCTATATATACAAGGGTCAAGCTCTAAGGTGCACACGTTTTAACTTAGACCTATTTACATTCAGCATCACTGTGCACATTCTCACTATATGAAAGTGGAGCTTAATCACCAAGAGGGGGGTGAATTGGGGATTTTTAAAAATCTTTTCTGCTTGCTCTGTTTTTTAACACTAAAAACAGATATGAACTAAGATGAGAGTAGAAGAGCAAGACACAATGATTTATACTGGTTCGGTCCAATATCTTGACCTACATCCAGTCCCCAGACACTTTGGGTTTTTCACTATCACGATTGATTACACACTCTGTACTCAAGAGTAATTCTCTCACAAGAACTTACTCCCCCTTACAAGTTGCAATCAATGAACCCAATCATCAAGTCCCCTGACTTGTGATTCTTTACAATAAATGATTTTCAAGTAAGAAACTCTCTCTAAGAGTAGATAATATTAAACACTGAAGCTTAATGTATCAACAGATACTTTACACAGAAAAACTCAAGAGTAGTTGGAAACTTTGAATGATTTTCGTTTTCTACAGTCTTGGTTGTTGAGAGAAATTGAATGCTACTCTATTTATACTAAGAGAGCATTAAATGACCGTTGCCAACTCCATTATATCCGTTGGAACATTAATCTAGTCATGTTGGAGGCATTTTGGTGTCTTCTCTCTACTCTTCAAGATTAATCCAACAGTACGAAGTTTAGAGTTGACTTCTTGAATATTAATCCGTTGGTATAGCAGCTACTGGATGTGGAAGGCAAACATTAATCCTTTGTAAGCGTATGTAGAAGGATTACCCAAAAGTATGCAACTTTCTGGGTTTAGCATTTAATGTTCTGACATGCTTTTTGCTTTTGCTTTAAACCTTCAATAAGTATTCTCTAATTTATCTCGAAACTCACTAACAAAGTGGTTAAACATAGCCGGGAATATCGAGAGAATAATAATGACAAGTATTGAGATCAAACAAAGAGGTTTTCATAAATTCGTTCAACTTAATTTTCAAAACCGCGACCAATACTCGAGTATGTTCTTCAATACTCGAGTATGTCATCAGCACTAATATGAATACTTGAGTATACACGTCAATACTCGAGTATTCATCTTCCAGAGAGGCACTTCATGTTTTGAGCTTTGGACCATTTCTTTGAATAAGACCAATACTCGAGTTTTGAACCTTTTATGTGAAAATAAGTTTAAGTCCAAAACCTCAATACTTGAGTATTCAAATCAATACTTGAGTTTTCAAAACATTTGAAAAAGGAGCCAAGCTCTCTGTATGCCCAATACTCAAGTATTCAACTCAATACTCGAGTATTCCAATCATTTGGAAAACTTTGTGAAATCTTTTCCAACTCAATACTTGAGTATTCTCTTTAATACTTGAGTATTCAAATCACTCGGAGAATAGCAAACCTTTACGTATGGCCATTACTCGAGTAATCAACTCAATACTCGAGTATTCAGATGTTTTCAACAACTTGGAAAAGTTTCTCCCAAAACAATACTTGAGTTTTCATTTCAATACTTGAGTATTCATAAACATGTGTAAAGCTTGAAAAACTTTTGATAGTCCAATACTCGAGTATTCAAACCAATACTCGAGTATTCACATGTTGGAATACTTTGGTGACTCAGATAACCAATACTTGAGTATCCAAATGGATATTTTAGTATTGACAATTTTTCCTTTTAGTGAAAGAGTCTTTGTATGGTCAATACTCGAGTATTCATACCAATACTTGAGTATTGACTCATAGTGAAAAACTTGGAATGCTCTTCTGTAATCTCAATACTTGAGTATTCGTAGGAATACTCGAGTATTGCTTATCTTTATGAAAATAAGCCATTCTCTGTCAACTCAATACTTGAGTATTGAAACCAATACTCAGTATTCTCTTGACAGTAAGTTTTTCTACTTTACCAAGACAAACTTTAACTTGTGTTTACAATTGTCAGTTATCATCAAAACACATAGAGAACTAACACTATACACAACCCCCATCCCCCCTTGGTGAAGAGCCTAGTTAGCACAAGCGATCATCCGCTCTCCCGCATACTGTCTCATAGATACTCCGGCAGGGCCATTCGATCCAAGATCAAAGCACTAGCCCATCTGGCTAGACATATCTGGTTCTACACCAGAACAGTGGCGCCGACCGTGGGGACCGTAAATTTCGATCCCCGTGACCACTAATGGCTAACACGAGAAGTTGCAGTCGGAACATTCAGCCTGGGAATCCACAACAGGCTAAGGCTAATCAAAACAATCAAGCTCAAGAACAACCGGAAGATATTCCAAAGGGGAACGTTTCTGACACGGCATCCTCCCCTCCTTTTATCGCTAAAACACATGATGTAGCAATAACGGAGACCTCGGCTCCAAATCCGGACGTCGTCCTCCTGCAGAAAACGCAGGAGTCAATGCTAAGGCGAATGGAGAATAATGAAAAGCGCAGTAACCTCTAACACCATGAAGATCTTAGAGTAATACAGCAGATAATGGAGGAACGATTCAACAAGTTTGAGACGTTAGTCGAGAAATGGTGCCAAGAAGACTCACGTGGAAGGAAGGAAAGGACATCACAAGATACCAGTAGTTCACCTTCCAGTGCAAGGCCGAGGTCATTGCAGCGAGATGCAAGCCGAACTTCTCAGGGAACGGGCTCAAGACGAGCTCGACCATCAACCTCGGCTTTGAAAAAGTTGGGCTTGGAAAAGATCTTGAAAGCCAAAGACCGAGATACGGAGAGAATAACCCGACCTCGGGGCTCCCCCGAAGAGTATAAAATGAAGTACTTGACCGATCTCAACCGGGGCCCTTTCTCAAAGGAAATTGCCACTGCTCCGTATCCAAAGAATCTAGATTTGATGCACCTCCTGAAATATGATGGGACCCAGGACCCGCTCGCTCACCTCGACACATTCGAGCTGCTCATGTTTGTTCGATTGATTAAGGGCCCGGTCATCTCACGGATTTTCGCAGCAACGTTAACCGGACTGGCCCAGAGGTGGCTCCATACCTTGCCCACCGACTCAGTACACAATTTCGAAGAACTCGAACGTAAATTCGAGTTGAACTTCACGACTAGTAAGAAGCAGCCGAAGTCCCAATTCACTTTGAGTAGAATCAAACAGAAAAAGGGGGAGACGCTCCTGAAATATTTAGACCGGTTCAAAGAAGCATCTTTGCAGGTACGCTCACTCCCGGAAGATATCCATATACACTGCATCGTAGATGGTTTGCATCCCTCGTCTCGATTGGCAAAGAATATTTTTAACAATCGAGTCTACACTCTCACCGAATTTCATACCCGAGCGAAGCAGTATTTGGACGTAGAACAAATGGAGATTGCCAATACTTGTGTAACTGAAAAACGGGGGAATACATCCCCTGAGGATAAGGATCAACTCGATAAACAAAAGGAAGAAGCCCCTCAACGCACGCAGAATCGAGATGGGCGAGCTCAAGGAGGAAGAGCCGAAGCAAAAACAAGATATGAAAAATACACCCCCCTGAACGCCCCTCGCTCTCAGATTTGGAAGGAAGTGTCCCATACCAAGATGAAAAGAGCAGACAGGCCCCGGCCTCCCCGGATACGACCCACAACTGACCAGTCCAAGTTTTGTGCGTTTCATGACGGACCAGGGCACACTACGAATCAATGTTATGAACTCCGAGATGCCATTGAAAGGTTCATTAGAGAAGGTAAATTACGTTAATACATAATACAAGCCCAGGGACGTAAGAATAACAAACGTAGGCCAGGAGGCCGCAGTAGAAGCCCTATCACCGACCTAAAGAAAGGTGAGAAGCGATGGAAATCGACTGGGGAGGACGACGAGTTCCCAGAAGCTCAGTTCCACCGCAATGTGGTTAGTGGAGGCTTCGAGGGGGAGGAGATACCATCAGCCAGCGCAAGAAATACCTGAGAGAAGTCCTCTCCATCAAGGACGTCCCAAAGTTCAAAGACGACGCCACCAAACCAACGTCTCCACCATTAGTCTTTACTAATGAAGAGCTGAAGGACGTAGTTCCGGGACATCAAGATGGCTTAGTTATCACGGGAACTTTGGCGCGATGCCAGGTAAAAAGAATTTTTGTTGATGCAGGCAGCTCGGCGGATATCATCAGCTGGGATGCATTCAAAAGAATGAGGATGGATGTAGAAGATCTAAAGCCATGCAAGACGACCCTCTTAGGATTCAATGGAGAACATTCACCTCCCAAAGGATATATCGACCTAAGGCTAACTCTGGGAACTAAAAAGGCCTTTAAATTTGAGCGGGTAAGATTCATAGTGGCCGATTTCCCATCCCCTTACAATATTATATTGGGCAGACCGACCATTCATGACTGGGACATGCTAGTATCCATAAAGCATCAGAAGTTGAAGATGGTTAACAACAAGAACCAGGTGGTAGTTGTTAATGGAGATCAGAAGGAGTCCCGACAATGTTATTTCAAGACTGTCCGAGAGACAGAAGGCAGACCATCGTCACCACCTCGGATCCGCAGGGGCGAACGACCCCCAGAACCAAGAGAAAATAGACGTCCGGTAGGAATGGTAGAGCTCGACCTTAGGGACGAGCCTGAGATCCCGCATCCAAAACCCGAGGGCGAGTTAGAAGAATTAATACACGGAGGGAATCCCTCGAAAACTATGAAGATTGGAGGAGCTATGAATCCGGACCTAAAGGCCAAGTTAATTGAGTTCCTGATACAGAACCAGGATGTATTCGCATGGACATCATCCGAGATACCAGGGATCGACCCTACTTTTGCTGCCACAAACTGGCCATCCGACCGGGATCTACACCTATTGCACAGAAAAAGAGAAATAATGGAGCCGATAGACAAGGCTTTAGAGCGGCACGTCGATGAGCTATTGGCAGCCGGGTTCATCAGAGAAATACAATACACTACGTGGCTCTCCAACGTGGTTATGGTGAAAAAGCCAAATGGAAAATGGAGGGTATGCACGGATTATACCAACTTAAACAAAGCCTGCCTAAAAGACTCCTACCCAATACCAAACATTGACCAATTGGTCGACAACTCATCAAGTTTTCGATTGTTATCCTTCATGGATGCCTACTCTGGGTATAATCAAATCCCCATGCACCCAGACAATCAGGAGAAAATGGCATTCATGACCGACCAGGAAAACTACTGTTACAATGTAATGCCATTTGGATTAAAGAACGCTGGGGCCACTTATCAATGGATGATGAACCGAGTTTTCGCTGACTAGATCGGACGAAACATTGAGGTTTACATTGATGATATGATCGTAAAAACCAAAGACCCGGAGGATCATATCCGGGATCTGGAGCAGACGTTTGATAAGTTAAGAAGATTTTAGATCCGTCTGAACCCAGCTAAATGTGCATTTGGAGTCCCAGCCGGGAAATTCCTGGGTTTCATGTTGACCAACCGTGGAATTGAAGCCAATCCTGATAAATGCAAGGCCGTCCTCGACATGCAGGCCCCGAGGATGAAGAAGGAAGTCCAACAGCTGACCGGCCGCTTGGCCGCGCTCACCAAGTTTTTACCAAGATCGGCCGAAAACGCGCTCCTACTCTTCAAGCTGCTAAAGAAGGAAACGCTGGGGTGGATGGAACATTGAGTGTCAGGAAACTTTTGAAAAGATCAAACTCTACCTGGCGACCCCACTGGATCCCTATCAAAGCCCGAGCCTGATGAGTCTCTATTGTTGTATCTGTCAGTAGGAGACGAAGCTGTAAGTGCAGCCCTGGTTAGAGAAACGGACATCGGATAGGAGCCGATCTATTTCGTAAGTAGGGCATTACAGAGCTCGGAACTGAGATACCAAAAGCTTGAAAAAGTGGCTTTCGCCCTACTTATCTCGGCAAGAAGGCTTCGGCCTTACTTCTAGGGACATAGAATAGTGGTCCGGACGAGCCAACCACTCCGAAAAATATTGCATAAACCGGACTGGAAGGAAGAATGACCCGGTTGGGCCATCGAGTTGTCCGAGTTCGAAATCACCTATGAAGCCCGGCATGCCCTTAAGTCCCAAGCGTTGGCCGATTTTGTGAGGGAACTCACCTCGGCAGACAGGACCGACACGGCTCATGATGAAACATGGAAGGTTTTTGTCGATGGTTCCTCCAATGCAAAGGGTAGCGGAGCAGGAATCATAGTCGAAAGCCCTGAGGGAGTTGCCATTGAATATTCCCTTCAACTGAAGTTTCCGACCTCAAATAACCAAGCCGAATACGAAGCTCTGCTTGCCGGATTATTACAGGCCAGAGAACACGAAGCGCGGAAAGTAAGAGTTTTCACCGACTCGCAGCTCGTAGCAGCTCATATTGAGGGCACTTATCAAACAAAAGGCCCTTTGTTGGCCAAATATCTCAATAAGGCAAAGGAAGTGATCTCCGGCTTTGAAGAGGTAATTGTCACCCACATTCCAAGAGAAGAAAATGCCAGAGCCAACATCCTTTCTAAACTCGCCAGTACCAAAGGCCCTGGAAACCACCGAACCGTGATCCAAAAAAACTTAACAGAGCCGAGCTGCATCATGACTATCACGACGGCCACAGATTGGAGAAAACCGATTGAAGACTATCTAGATAGAGGAATTATTCCGAAAGACTCAACCGAAGCAAAGAAACTGATTCGAGAGGCCTCCGTCTATACGATGATCGATGACCAGCTATACCGAAAAGGTATGCACTCTCCAATGATGAGATGCTTGGGTTCATCTGAGGCCGAATATGTATTGGCCGAGATACATTAAGGAGTCAACGGCTACCACATGGGGGGGCAAGGCCCTGGCTAGGAAAACTTTACGTGCCGGATATTACTGGCCAACCATGATGACAGACGCCAAGGAAGCCGTCAAAAGATGTGATAATTGCCAGAAACACGCCAAAATTATTTAGCCCCCGCCATCAGAATTAAAAGGCATCTCGGCCCCTTGGCCCTTTTACAAATGGGGAATGGATCTCCTAGGGCCATTCAAAGCAGCCCCTGGGCAATTTAGGTGGCTCATTGTGGCGGTAGACTACTTTACTAAGTGGATCGAAGCCGAGCCCTTAACCACCATAACCTCGGCACGGATACAAAGATTTTTTCATCATAATATTGTTTCTCAGTTCGGAATTCCAGCTGAAGTAGTCACGGACAACGGGACCCAGTTTATAGACAAAGGGTTCCAGGATATGATATTGGACCTTGATTTTATACAGCACTTCGCCTCGATCGAGCATCCACAATCAAATGGCCAGCCGAAGAAAGCGGCCAACAAAGTCGTCCTAGACGGCTTAAAGAAGCGGATGCAAGACGCAGAGTCCAACTGGGTCGAACAACTCTACAATGTTACGTGGGGTATAGGACCAATGTGCGAGACCTCAACCCGAAACCCCTTTCCTAGCGACTTATGGATGTGAGGCGATGATCCGGTCGAAATAGGGCCGCCGTCGTGGAGGAAGGTCAACGCACTGCAAGATGGTGGGGAGTCGAATGACGACGCCTTAAGGACGGAGCTAGACCTGATAGACGAGATCAGAGTCATGGCACATTGCAAGGAGCTAGCTGCTAAGCAGCTCATTGTGGCAAAATAAAATCGGAAGGTCAGACCCCGTTCTTTCAACAGGGGCAACCTAGTACTTCAACGCACAGATGTTGGAAATAAAAACGCCAGAGATGGCAAGCTAGCAGCAAATTGGGAAGGTCCTTATCGGATCAAAGAGAAGTTGGACAATGGAGCATATACATTGGAAACCCTAGGAAGGAAGCCCATCAAAAGAACCTAGAACGCCGACAAGTTGAGGATCTACTATAGTTAGACCTCGGCTCGGCACTCGTACAACCTCAGACACCCCATGTCTGAGCCTGGTTATGTTTTACCTTTCAGTATTTAAATTTAAGTCATTTACATTTGTTATTTTTGACATATGACATTATCAGCTCTTTGGAGTTTGGTGTTCTTTTTAATGAAGAAATCCTTAGTGGAATTTTTCAAATGCATTCCATTCATAACTTAAGTTTTACACCGTGGTCCCTAGACCCGGTCTCAATTAAAACCCATCTAGATGGATGACACTAGGGCCGATGTGCCCAGGTTACGAGCAATGTGAAGTTGCCTGTATAGGTCTTTGCAAAATTGACGCGTCAACGCTCGCTCCTTGATAAGAAGATGAATTGTCATTCCGACCCTGATCAGGTCAAAATGTTTAGCTTTGCATTGCGGACACCACAGCTTAAACATGTGACATTTTGCCCTTATCTTGGCGATGAACCCGGACAAGGGAGCCGGAACTCGGTAGTGCGTTAAAATAAATACCCCATGCGGTTGCAATAAGAAAACCCTACCAAAGATTCCCATATGAAAAGTCTGGAAGAAAACGCAGATCTGCGTTACTAAAGACCCTGGCCCGGTCAAAGAATCCCCAGCACGGATGGGAGGATTCACAAAAAGAAGGTTAGCATATCAAAAAATGCTCAATCAAGAGAAAGTTAAATTTAAACAATTTAATAAAAACGCCGAACCGAAGCGGCAACAGTTAATACAAAATCCAAAAGGGCACCAACGCCCAAAAACAAAGAAAAACAAAAGGTAATTAGGTTGCCGGGACAGATGGGTTGGAAGGATTGCCAGCAGGGACGTTGGCCGAGGAATGCACCTCACCATTACCACCTTGATCTCTGCCATCAAGGAACAAGACTGAAGTAACCTCGGGAGATGCAGGAGGAGGGACGAGCTTGCCGCCTTGCACGTATGCCAGATGGTGAAATCCGTCAAGGTTAAGATTAACATTAGGGTTCAAATGACGGATCTGCGCCAGGGCCATGACAAAAGCATCTTTAGCAGTCTCCTGGACAGTATCGGAGCAGTCGGCGTAAGCTTTTTGGGCATCAACAAGAGCCACCCTGGTCTCGTCCAACTCCTTCGCAGGTCCCTACGCTGCGATTGAATCACCCGAAGGGCGTCGATGTCTTGCGTATAGGTCGATTGCATCTTGACCAGCCCTTGATTAGCTTGGTCAAGAGCCTCCCGGGTCATAAAAAGCTCCTCAGAAAGCTTGCCTTTCTCAGCCTCAACCGACGCCAGAGCATCCTCGGCCTTCTTCTTGGGCTCCTCAGCCGCCTGCAGAGCATCCTCGGCGTTCTTCTTGGCCTCAACAGCACGATCCCTCTCCTCCTGCACACGGCACAAGGCTGCGCTGGCATTCACGTAGTTCCGCTTAACTATCTCAAAAGCCTGCACTACCCCGGCAGACTTCAAAGTAGCCTTTTGAATGTCCCAAAACTCAGTCTCGTCAATATCGGAGAGTGGAACACTGTCGGTATAGCGCCGAGGCAGAAGGAGAGCAACTGATAGTTCGTCGGTCTGCCCTTTGCTCCAAGTAAGCCCGCGTGGGTGCTTCGACAGGGGCGAGGGAGGAGGCAGGATCGAAGAGGAAGGCACAGGCGTTTCCACGATTGGAGACGATGTTGACGGAACTTGGGCAGAACTGGCAGAGGGCATGACGAGGGGAGCATCTGGTGAAGCCGCCAGGGTCTCCTTTGTCCTCTTGGACGCCTTCGCCAAGGCATCTGCCACCGTCCTAGATTTACGAGGCTCAGGGGCCGACCTCTTCTTCCATCCTTGGGATCCATCCGCATGGGTCAAGTAGCGAGGTAAAGGCTCCATACCTTGGCCTGCATAAACACAAAAAGTCTCGAGTTAGTATTAACAAAAGTGGCCAAAATAATACTAAGCAGGGAAGTAAAAACGATCAACAAAAAGTATACGCGGAGCCTGATGGAGCTCGGTAGGGAGAGCCGAGAGAATGGAGGAGACGGTTTTCACTCCATGGCTGGATACATACGACACTAGCTGAGAAACATTGACGACGTCAACAAGGGAGAGGTCGTCAGGGTCAACCTGATAACTTGTTGAAGGATTATTATGGTGGTCGTTTGTCCAGTATAGTGGAAACCTTCACTCCACGTCCTTGGACTCGGGCCCAAGAAGGAACCAGGGTTGCTGCCCGGGTTTAGCGGCCACCTTAAAAAAGGAGGTTTTGAAGTGTTTAAAGGATTCAGAATATGCATGAAAAATATTTCTACCGGGGACTCCCCGGATAGAGGTTAGGCCCTTCAAGTCAGAAGACTCCTTGCCAGAACACAGCGTAAAAGGGCAGAAGAAGTAGAAGAATACTGTGGCAGTGCAAGGAAGGGGCTCTACAAAGGATTTGCAGAGCTTTTCAAAGGCTAGCAAGAAGCCCTACCCATTAGGATGAAGTTGGGAAGGGGCCAGGCAGAGATAGTTAAGAACAGACATTTGGAACTCGGTAAAAGGGAAGCGAATACCGAGTCGGGTGTTATAATCTCGATAGAAGGAAAAGAAAGAAGTAGCGGTGCCTTCGCGAACGGAGCATATAGGCTCCTCGTCAGAGGGTGGACATAGCTGGGAGTGATCCGTATTGCCCAGTTCGAGTCTATTCACGTCAACATGGGACATTAAAGAGTGTGTGGCTAAGACGCCATGAGCGACCCAGGCGTATTTACGAAGCAGGCTGGGAGAAAGACTCCCAAAAGTTGACTCCCCAGTAACAGAGGGCGTCTGATCGGAAGACGAAGGTGAACCCATCTACACCTAAAAACAGAAATGAAAAATGAAATCAGAATCCCATGATTATACCTGAAGAATGCAAGTTATGCCGAGGAGGTAAATTGACAAGACCGGGGCGAACGGGATTCCGGGTAGCTAGGCTAGGGACCGAGGAGGACCTATGCCGACAGGAGCCAAGGGTAGCATCCGCCAGGGAATCCTGACCGCTCGCGATATAGTGGGAACTAGAAGCGAGACAATCCCAGCAGGGGTCGAGGTATCCCTCGGGCATAGACTCCGCCCTCACGTGCGGAGGGGGCTCGTAATAATTGAGAGGTGCGATCGGGATGGCTTTGGGTACACCCCGGCCTATGAGGTTCGGCAATCCACTTAGAACAAGACGAACCGTTGGACTCCTAACAAAGGCAGAACGAGACCCCCCCCCCAGCACTTGCCCTACTCAAACCACCGTGTAGTAAGGCGTCAGACCTTTCCCCCTCAGGCAAATGGGAACCCAATATCCAGTAACTGGCCTTAGGGACCTCTTCCACTTATGGAGTTAGTGTTTCTTTTGAAGAAGATGAAGGGAAAAATCTATCCATCAGGGCCAAAGGATGGAACCTATAATAGGTAGAAAAAGGCGCGATAAGGAACAAGGGCGCGAAAGTAAATGAAACCAGACATTGGGCATTCCTGCAAAAATGGGGGTATTCATCTAGTGGAACGAACCCAGAATCCCATGATTACCCAGGAACGCCTACTAAAACTCACCTAGAAAAATTGGAAATCTACGTAGCAGAGATTGGCATGATGTGCAAAACCACCACAATTTAGAAATAGTAACAGGGAGGTAAGAAGAAGAAGGCATACCTGAATAAGAAGGATGTTCGTTGATTGGAGAAGCGGCGAACAACAGAAATCGTAGAAACGCTGTTGGAGCAGGAAAAAACCAGAGTCGTAAGAGGTAAGGAAAGAAGGCCAGATGAAAAGTGAAGTGAGAATAAGAGAGGGAAATACGAAATGACACTAAAGCGACAGGGGTAGAAGGGAAAATTCATCGTACCCACAGGGACGACGCACGATGCGCAATGGGGGCATTAAATGCGCACGAAAATCGATGACAGCCGGGCCAAGCGGTTGTATTCCCGAAGCCAATCCAGAGGAGACAGGTGTTAAGAAGCGATGATGGCGAATGCAGAAAGACGCTGGCCCCAAAATACAACAAACACAGCTGGTGACACCTCGGATCCTGGAGTAACTCAGACCCTAGAGTACCACGGTGTTTAGCCTGGACCTGGGAGACGTGGCCATAGGATCATGTAGTATCCCGGTACCAGCCCGGACCTTTGAGAAAAGATCTCAGGTCATTAAATCGGATGGGGCCCTCGACAGAGTAACCCAATCTGATGACAGGATACATCCCGGCAGCTCAAAAGCTTGAACTACCGGGCTGGGGGCAACTGTTACGGACCTATATGAGGCCCAACACAGGAACGTCCCAATACGAAATACCCCATATATACCTATATGTACCTACAATCAGGGAGGATCTATCATATCTACAATCAGGGGGATAAGATAGATCCGGCAGTTACGATACCGGGATATACCCTATATATACAAGGGTCAAGCTCTAAGGTGCACACGTTCTAACTTAGACCTATTTACATTCAGCATCACTGTGCACATTCCCACTATACACAACCCCCATCCCCCTTAGCGAAGAGCCTAGTTCGTGTACAGTGATCATCTGCTCTCCCGGATATCTGTCTCATAGATACTCCGGCAGGGCCATTCGATCCAAGATCAAAGCACTAGCCCATCTGGCTATACATATCTGGTTCTACACCAGAACAAGTCTTAAAATTTTAACACCGTCAATATTGCTAACAAAAAAATATTGACGTGACAAAATTGAGTAACGACTGTACAGCTGACAAAACAATGTTATATTTTAATTTTTAATATAGCATTATTAATTTTAATTTTAGGAATTTTTGTGAGATTAATTTCCTTCTCAAACAAAGATATTGATCTTGATTTGCTCAGTAGACCCTATATCTCTTTCTGGAAATTCTTGCCTTCGATTTCCCTCTCCTTCCTCAATTTCTCGAAACCATCAAATCCGATCCGAGATGAAGGAGATGGATTTGCATCACTGGAAATCTCAGACAAAATGGCCATCATGACAGGTTATGGACCTGATTGTATTATATTGTCTGGATTGCTCTGTAAATTGCTTAGTCGGGTAGAATCAAAGAGAGGCGTCCTACGAAGTGCTTATTGAAGGAAAGGCCACTAAAATTTTAAAAAAATGGTTAATAGAATATTTGATCTTTTAAATTTGTCCTTATTTTAGTTTTGGTCTTTTAAATTTCAAATTTAGTCCTTCAAGTTTCATTTCATTTAAAATATTAGTCCTTATCAATGATTTGAAACTTCAAGGACTCAAACAAAAAATGAGAGTAAACTTAAAAGACTAAATATGGTATTAACCCCAAAAACTGAAATATGAAGTCCTAGTCTACGACGGCGTTCGGAATCGTATATCGGGATGGCTTCCTTAGGTACTACAAGTATTAAAATGAAAAATCAGATGAACTCAAAAGCAAAGACGAAAAAGATCATTGAATTCAAAATTTCTAAAATTAAAATTAATAAAATTATATCAAAAATTAAAATTTAAACTTGCTTCATCAACTGCTCAAATCACTCAAGTTTGTCATCAAGATTTTACGTAGTGATCTTGACAATGTTACAATTTTAGGACTAAAAATACACTTTGTAAACCTAAGGTACCAAAATAACACCTCATCTAAACTTAAAGACTAACACTACCTAAAATGTAAATTTAATCTAATATAGTTTAATATAATAATTCCCTAAAAATCAATGCATTAATTAAGCATTTAAGTTTAGATAAAATATTATCATCAAAGTAATGAAATGTTAAACAACAATATCAAATTTTAAATATACAAAAAAAAATTCAAAAGAGAGCTAAAATGTTTTTAATATTTAATTTGTTAACTATTAGTCTATCATCAATATTTTTTAAATAATTCTACAAAAAATTAAGAATTCAATTTAAATAAGATGAGAGTAGAAAGCGAGTAGTGGGATCAAGAGGATATAACATAATAGTTGATACTTTGTGGTATATAATCGATAAGAGATATTTTTATATTTCAAAACTAAAATATACATGCAAATAAATGAATAACAAGTTTATCTGAACCTGAAAACTTTTTTCCCCATGATGTCATCTGTAATCTGGATGAGAGATTTGTAAAATACAAACTTGGCTTCTCTCCTTTTCTTTTCTCATTATCTCCTATCCTTTATCCCCTTCATGACTTCAGTTTATAAAAACACAAAAGAGAGGAGTCAAAAAAGAAGGAGGTTCATTGTTGAGGGCACAAAAACGATGCAGGGAGTAACGACACGAAGGAGAAAGTTTGTTGGTTGAGGGGTGTCACCATTGTGGTGGAGGTCGCCAGAGGATGTTGGTAAGAGATGCCAAAGATGAAGGTGAGGAGGGGAGAAGAAATCGATGAAGAGAGCCATGAGGAGCGTGACATGGGTCTAATACTTAGATCTCTTTTCTTTAAAAAAAATAGTTATTTTATATAACACCATTAATCGACAACTGCCAAAAAGTGTCAAGTAGACCGAGGTAGGGTTTCGTGCTTTGTAGCGGTTGATGTAGCGGTTTTGGGGAGAACCGCTACAAATTTTGCATTTATAAAAATGCCGCCACCCCTCTTTTTACTGCGTTTAGTAAATTCTTTTAGCTTACACACTCTGAGAAGTTTTTAGCATATTTGACATTCTACTAAAAAATCTAAGGAGTTAGGCACTCGAGGTTACTAAAGTTACTTATTTGATTTTATTTTTGCGTTGAATAGATTTGTTTATAGTAATTTTATTGTTATTTAAATGTATTTTTGATATTTATGAGTTTTAATTGGTTAAGTGAATAATTGTAGGTATGCCTTCTGTTGGGTCGATTTCCTTGATGGCAAGTGAACCAGTCGAACAAGTAATAAAGAGTAAGTAGAGTATCGTCCCATAGAGACTGGGATACCGAATGATGACACCGTATTGCAGAATTAGTTGTGCTTAAAAAGAAAATAACTTTGATTGGTTTGAGAGTTTTGATAGCTATACTAATAAACAGGGAAATAAATCAATGATCGTAGTCGTAAGAAGATATCAGTAAAAAGATAGACTGAAATCGGAATCCTTTTTAAGCATATCATTCCCCCAGGTGCCTATACGCAATGATATAGCATTCATACCGTACGCTCTCGCAATTGCTACGACATGAACACCCATGCAAAGTTATTCGAGTTAACCACACCACACTAATCTCTTTTGAAGCTCTCGCGTCGATACATACAATCCTAGTATGTACTTCTCCCATATGTCTATGGCGATTTTTCTAGTCGGATTATCAATACAAATCAAGGTGTTATGGTTATGAGCGGTAGACCCATTCCTGAAATCTACAATAATAGGTCAAGCCTTGCACCAGCCCGCCTAGCAATCACTGTTTCTCAGATGTCTAACCCCGACTCCCTCTCAATAAGCCGAGGCCACTGATCTAGTCCCTAGCTCTCGCTAATCGACAAGAAATTGAATCACTGATAAGCAAACTGAATATATTAAATTAAGAACTAGAAACTGGGTCCATTCTATACTTAGAAAATCATCCTCGTTCAGCCTTAGGAAGTTAGTTTATGACTGACGAGGGAATCACAAAACAGAGTACTACAAAATAGCCCATGATAAAATATTGACTGGAATTAAAATAAAGAAACAAGAAATAGAAGGCTGATGGATGTTCCGACGACGTTGAAGAAGCCCTGTCACGTCACAACTCCACGTCTTCTTCACTCCGTCTCACTAGAAGGAAGGATGCTGGGTTCTCTTAGGGTCCTCGTGCTTCATAACTTCTCTCACTCTTCTTTCGAGTCTGGCCGTATATGATTGGTCTTTTTACTCTCGACGACTCCCGACCCCTTTTAGGGTTGGCTGTTGTTTCCTTATATAGTCTGGTCTACTTGCAGTGTACGTTCAACAATATGGGCCTTTCCTAATCTGTCGAGGTCCGATCGTATCTTTCTTCCAAATCTCGGTAGATTGATTATGCTGATCCTGCGGGATTCTTCAAATCTTTTGGTTCCGATCCTCTTCATCTTCTATTTCAATACGTCAGCAATCTAACTGTTATCCTCGACCTGCACTATACTTCCTGAAACAATCGTGACAAAAGATCAGGATATATGCCGCATAGCACTGCGTCACTTACTATGCTATAGCTTCAGGGATGCATTGTATTTCACTTCGATAAAGCTGTCTTGATGCTCTAGCACAGCATCGGCTATGTCATGTGACTTTCTCATAAAACCTCAAAACTTGCTCTTTCTTAGCGCATGTTTAGGATGTAAACAAAATTCACCCTTAAGTTCCTTGTACAATGAATTAATTCCTTTTTGCTCATATTAAATGCAATTAAGATCATATTCACCATACAATTCAATCATAAAATACAGGGAAAGACATGACATAAATCAGGCTCATCACCTTCCGGGAGAAACAAGGAAAAAGGGAAGGCAGTTGATGATCGTCCCCTCCGACGACCTCTTATGCAAGGGGACAGTAGTAGAGGTAAAGAGTACCTCAAAGGTGTCCACACAGCACCACAATAAGGGGCCCCACCATAGCAGGCTACCCTGCCACAGCAAGAGCCAACACAAGAGGCCTCACCATAGCAGGTGTCCCCTATGAGAGATGCCTATCCAACAATCAGAGGGGCTTGATATTAGTGTGATCAAGTGATTACGAGGATCATGGGGAATTTAATATCGATTTTCCCTTGAGCGAGGAAGAACAATTCCTTAACCGCAAGGAGGCTAAGGACTAGAATAACCCACGACAGTTGATTGAGAATAGAGATCATCTATTGAACCGCTATCTGAACAAGCTAGATGGGAATTGGATCTGATTCCCTATCCACTTCCAAGACTAGAAGAAGGTTCCCCTAAGGCCGAAGGAAATAGCATGGGAGATGGCTATGAAGGTAACCAATTTAATATATTGAATGAAATATAAATAATTATAATTTAGATAATTTTTATTTAATTAATCAAATGTATTTAATTATAATTTATTTAATTATTCGATTTATCTAAATTTGTAATACATGATAAGTTTGTCATGTGAGGCAATAGGAGGCAGTACACCTTGATAAAGATGGGGGGATTGGTAGAGGAATAGGAGAAATAGTCTCTACCACTCTATAGATAAAGATGGGACAATGACTTTGGAGTGGTTGATGGAGCTTGACGGCATCCCACCTAATGACTGGTTAATAATTATTATTTAGAAGGAAACATAAAAAATTATTAAGAAATGAAATATTAATGTTTTTTTTGTTTTTGTAGGTTGTTTCTGAGAGAAATACCAGGAACTGAGAGCACCAGAAGATCTATCACACAGCAGGATCGAAGACATTTGTTGTCACCTAAAGAAATTGGTATTTTTTTTACAATTAACTTAATTTTAGCTTAATATTATAAAGTTATTTTTTTATTGTTCAGAATAAAAATTTATTCTTAAATTCTTTTAGGAGAAGAAGGATGTGCGGGAGAATTATCGGAAAGACTACAAGGAGCTATTCACTTTGTTGTACACAAACACCGGGACATCAATGTAACCTCTCAGCAGGCTGGGGAAGCCATTGTAAGATATAGACATTGTTTGTTTAAATATTTTTTATTTACTTTGATTATATAAATTGTTGAATAATTGTTTAATAAAATGTATGCGGCAATAGTGGATTTAGCAGACACAAGCTGAGCTAAGAGAGTTCCAGATGATGGAGTCACGGGGTCAACAATAGATCCAACTGCACCTTTGAAAGCTACTCTAGGCCCAGTTGAGAACCTCAGACACTATAGGGGTTTAGGAATAGGTGCGAGGCCTAACATGGTTTACGGCAAGAGTGACGCATCTGATGCTGGAACCTCCCGAGCAAGGACCTCCGACA
This sequence comes from Acacia melanoxylon, assembly GCA_019022615.1. NCBI lineage: Eukaryota > Viridiplantae > Streptophyta > Magnoliopsida > Fabales > Fabaceae > Acacia > Acacia melanoxylon. Next base: position 2,311,435 of record JAFJYJ010000068.1, on the reverse strand, counting down.
TCAAAAGCCCGAGCCAGGAAAATATTGATGAGGTTTCTAAGGCACAGGCCATGATGGCCTAGCAGATACAAGTGCAAGCTGATTTCTTTTATCAACAGCAAACCTAGTGGCGAGAAATCATGAATGTGATGCTCCCTAAGTCCTGGGAGAGGGTGTTTCCTATTGAACTAGCTCCAAAGGTCCCGCTAATCTCTAGATTTGTCGTGAAACCGCCTCTTGACCTTACCACCGATGATGATGGTGCTATTATTTTGGTCCTGCCGATGATGCCGCCCCCTGATAAAAGACCTGATGATGAGGCCACTTCTTAGATTTTTTTTTATGTTTAGATTTTGAATTGTTTACTTTTAAATGCACACCAATGATTATAAGGTTTATAGCGATTTAGGTCTCTGAACCGCTACAAAGTGAATATTTTTGAAATTTGAATGTCCACCAACAATCATGAGGGTTATAGTGATTTTAGTCATTGAACCGCTTAAAGTGAATATTTTTTAAATTTGAAAATTTGAATTTCTGCCAATGGTCATGAGGTTTATAGTGGTTTCAATATATAAACTGCCACAAAGTTTACACTTTGTAGCAGTTTCTGTACCAATTTGACAACCGCTACAAAATGTCAAATGTTGGACAAGTTTGAATTTAATCCTCCACGCACGTGTCATTCAAAAACTTAAAATTCTCTCTTCACTCATCTTTGCCAAGTTTTTATGTTTCTAATGTGCACTAGCTATGGATAAGTCATAGATAAAGTTGCCACGCAACTCTCCAACATATTTGGCAGGATTAAACAATTCCTTGGAATTTGCAACCTCTCATGCCAACTGTAATGGAAAGATCATGTGTTCGTGTCCCAAATGCAAGTTTAAGAAGTGGCATACATGAGAAGTTGTCAAGGAATGTTTACTTGTGAATCCTTTCCCTAAAGATTATATGTTTTGGAAAGTTCATGCTGAGAAACATGGTATGAGATATAATGCTCTTCCTAGAAGTTCAAGTAGATCATGATGATCCTTTTAATGATATTGTTCGTGATGCATTTGGTGTTCATGATGACAACTTCAACGAAGAAGTGGAGGGTTCATACCCTGTTTATTGATTAATGAAGTAGCTTGGGATTTTTCTGCCTAATGGATGAAGCATATCATCCTTTTTATCCTGGTTGTGAAAAATGTGAGAACCGATTGAATCCAAGAGGGGTGAATTGGGTGTATGATTAAAAACTTGGAACTTTGAAAATCTTTTTGTGTCTTATAAATCAACAATCAGATATTCAAATAAACATATACTAAAAATATAATAGATAAGGGAAGAGAATATGCAAACTGTGATTTATACTAGTTCAGCCCAATCCTGGACCTATGTCCAGTCCCCAAGCTCCACTTGAGATTTTCAATCCACTATCCTCTTGTTTAATCCGAGCACAAGAGAAGCCTCTACAATCCCACAAGTTCACCTAGGAACTTGTGAAGCCGAATCTCTCACTGAGATACTACCCCTTACATACTGTAAGGACACAATCGGTTTCCCACTCAAGATCACCCAATCTTGAGTAACTCTTAGATAAAATGATTAACAATCAATCTTCTCTTTTAGAAGTGAATAAGATAAACACTGAAATACATTACAAATAATCTCACTCTATATGGTAAATTATATGATCATTGAGACAATCAGAGAGTAAGTGATATAGACGTCAGAGTGTTGGCATTTTGACAATGAAGCTGTAATCTCGTTTCTCATCGTCTATCTTGAATGCTTCTCCTTTTATAGTTGATGAAGAGCATTCGATCGTTGAGCAATTCTTCCCGTTTAAAATATGATTGCTGGATGTCCGTTGGAAGTAGTTGTTAGACTTGTTTAAGCTTTATGTTAAGCAGATGAAGTGATTCAGTCGTTTTCGGTTTCCTTCATACAACATAGTTTTGGAAATTGTCGCTTTCACTCTTTCCCAGAATGGGTGTCTCAGAAGTATATCATTTTTGTACTCTGAGATCATTTGTTGTGTGAGCTCAAATAAGCTCTACTTTCTGCAATTGCATTTAATGCTCTGACACGATTGTTACTTTTCAATGATTTGCACGAAAACCTTTTGTTAACAATCTGAAACTCACTTAATAAAATGATTAATAGCATTCTAGATAATAGTGAGTAGTATTCAAACAAAATCAACTGCTAATCATATATTTTGAATTTATGAATACGAAGAAGACAAAGTGATTGGAGCTTCTGTAAGAATTGTGCTCAAGTAACGTTTCTGTTTGCTCGAGTAACATTAAAAAATCCTTGACAAAGAAGGCTTAATGGTGGGCTTACTCGTGTACAAATTTGGTCATGCTCGAATACCATGCTCGAGTAAGTCTCTAAAGATGCTCAAGTAACATCTGAGATCACCTTTAGATGCAGTGCCAAAGCATATGTGCTCGAGTACAAATTTCCTTATGCTTGGGTAAGGCTTAGGGTCTGGTCAAGTAAATAACTGCAGTGTAGAGATATTAGTCATGAAAGAATATCTACTCAAGTAAAGCTTTACCTCTGCTCAAGCATCATGCTCGAGTAAACTTCACTACTTACTTGAGTATGTTTTCTAAAACAGAGATAATCCTTCACAACAATAGCCTTTCTCAAGTAATAGGACTTCTCTGCTTGAGTAGTATGCTCGAGTAATGGTTCATCTGTGCTCAAGCATCATGCTCAAGTAAGAAGTCCAACGTGCTCTAGTAACTTCCGTAAAGAGCAACAGATGAAGGTTAGAATATATATGCTCGAGTAAGTACTTACCTGTGCTCGAGCACTATGTTCAAGTAAGGGTTAAAACCTGCTCGAGTAAATGCTGCAGAAATGAGATATCAAATGGCAAAGTATATATGCTCGAGCATCTTTCCTTCTGTGCTCAAGCAACGTGCTGGGTTTTCTCGAGTAAACTTTCTTTTGTGCTCGAGCAGCATGCTCGAGTAAGGAAAACTTCATGCTCGAGTATGGTTTGTCAAACAAAGCTGCATTTGGTAATCATGCATACTTGATTGATCTTATGCAAAGATTAATCTCTATAATGCAATAATGTTGGCAGAATGAAGATCATGTTCCAATAACCGTACCATCTTCAACATTGCTCCAAATTTGGCAAATGACCTATGCCCAGAAAGCTCTTTAAGTCTTCTTTCCAATGAAAAAAGAATCAGCTCAAACTCATTTTATTATGACTGTTATGATCAGATTAATAAAGGCTGCTCTTGACCATCATTTTTGCAACATCTTAAACAGACTGTTAACTTCAAAAAAATCATATATCTTCTAGTTTATCTTTTTTTTCCATGATCTTGATGGTTTTGGAAAGGTATGTGAGTCTAGTTTCATATGCCACCGGTTTCAGCTCAATTGGATGTGAAGTTTGTGAGATACAACTAAAATACCAAAGCTAGGTTTGCTATGTGACGTGAATTGAAGTGGCAATTTCCAAAATTCATAGCTCTTTCATCTAAACTCTTTTGGTCTTGGATTTGGTGCCAAAATGATATATTGGGAGTCTAGTTTCATAAAAAATTTGTTTCACCTCAATCAGATCTCTAGTTTGGGAGATACCATCGAATAACAAGATCTCGCTCAAGTAAAACGTAAAACAAAGTCGAACAGGGTGGCTGGAACACAATCATGCTCAAGCACACAATTAGTGGCTTCTCGAGCATGTTGCTTGAGTAAGCAAATCTGTGCTCAAGCATAAGTGAAAGTTGCTTGAGTAATGCAATTATTTGCTCAAAGATGATGGGTTAAAACGTTGTAGTTAACTACTATTCATCGTGAAGCTTGAACTTGCGTATTTTAACTCTGATTTGAGCCATTTCAACTTCCATTTGATCATAGAGACTCGAATATTGATATTCTCATAATATTTGACAAGATCTTCTTTCTTCAATTTCCTCTCTTGATCATTCTCTATAATTTAACTTGGGCTAATCTATATTAAACAAAGTAGTTAGTCAATGTAGGAGATAAATAGGATATGTAAACTTTTTGCTATTAATAATGGCATTTATATAGGATATCATCAAAATTAATTATATCCAATAAAAATACTCAAAATTGTATCATATCAAGTCTTGTGTGGAATCACTGATAAAGGAATGTCGATGTTGCTAGAATTATTACAACATGCATTCTCCAATGTGGAGATTCCCACAACATTCTAAGAGGCAAAGAAGATTATTAACATATTGGGGTTGAACTACCAAAAAATTGATGCATGCCCCAACAATTATATGATGTTCTGGGGAGAATATGCTAGCAGGGAGACTTGTAAGCGACGTCACATGTTGAGGTATATGACAATTCTGAAGGGGAAAATGCATAAGAAACCTACATTCTCTGGTACTTTCCTTTGAAGTCGTAGTTGCAAAGATTGTTTATGTCGTCTAAAACAACTGAGCAAATAAGGTGGCATAAGGTTGACAAGAATCAGGATGGTAAATTAAGACATCCACGGAGTGTAAAAGCTTGAAAAGCATTCGACTCAGACGTTCCAGCTTTCACAGCTAACTCTAGAAATGTTTGGCTTGCTTTGGCAATCGACAATTTTAATTTATTTGGGAAACTTAGCTCAAGTTACAATATTTTGCTAGAAGTCTTAGTTCTATACAACTTGCCCATTGGATGTGTATGAAATTGAGCTCCTTCATTTTGTCTATGATCATTTTAAGGAAAAAGGTACCAAGTAATGATATAGATGTGTATCTCCAATTGTTTATACAAGAATTACTAGACTTGCGGAATGTCATCATTAAGACATATGACGTTTACAAGAAGGCATTGTTCAACTTACATGCATTCTTGATGTCAACAATAAGTGACTTTCCTAGGCTGGGAACATTATTTGGGTGGAATGTGCATACAAGGAAGGCGTGTCTAACTTACAATTTTGACTCTGACATAGTTTGCCTTCATTATGGTAAAAAATAATGCTTCATGGATCATTGAAGTTTTCTCGATGGCAAGCACAAGTTTAGATTACAATGGAAATGTTTCAATGGGAAACTAGAAAAAAAAAAAAAGAACTTCCTTAGACTTTATCCGGTACAAATATCTTACAGCAGCTTCAGAATGTTGAATTTGAGTTTAGATAAAAAATGACGATGCAACACAAGTAGGAAGAAAGACAACAGAACTTCGCTTTTGAGCCTCAACAATGGCAAAAGATAAGCATATTCTTCACTTTTTTTATTGGAAATCAAATTTACTTCGACACAGTCTTGATACCATGCACAATGAAAACTTTTGTGCGACAATATGTTATATATACTGTTGAATGAACCCTATAAGTCAAAAGATCATCTTCAAGTTATGAAAGATTTACAGGCCATGGGAATTCATGAAGACGTGTGGCCAGATGAGCTTAATAAATTTCAACCGTCAAAATTCACTCTCACAAAACTAAACAAGGAAATCTCTCTCGCAACTTTGAAGAAAATAAAAGGTCTTGATGGGTATTCAAGCAATATTTCATGATGTATTGACACGTAGGCTCGAAAGATTGCTGGGTTGAAGAGTCATGACTCACATGTTCTTCTACAACAATTACTTTTGCTGGCAATAAGAAATACATTGCCTCCCGATGTATCCATCATTTTAGTGGAGTTGTGATCTTTTTTTCAGAAATGGTATTACACGGTTTTGATCGTTAAGGAGCTTGATCAAGTGAAAAACAAAATCATTCTTATGCTTTGTCATTTAGAGATGATATTTCCCACATTCTTTTTTCACCGTGATGGTTCACCTGATAGTCCACTTTGTTCATGAAACAAAGCTAGCTAGCTTAATTCAATATTGATGAATGTATTATATGGAGAGGTACTCATTTTGCATATGTCTATCAATAATTAATTCTAAATTTTCTAGTCGCACATTTCATGTATTAACATTTTCATTTTAAAATTTATTGGTCTATTGGGGAATTGAAATCTTATGTAAGGAATAAGGAGTGGCCATAAGGTTCTATAGGGGATAAGGTCCTGTATTTCTGTTCAAGATACTTTGATGACATTGAGATGTCTTTCAACTGACCGCCTTATGTAGATGATTTTCTTGAACCTGAGCGATCATCAAGAAAGTCGTTAATCCCTCGTGTTGGTAAACCAATTGGAGGAAGTGAGAATTTCAAACTAACTGCAATTGAGAAATTCTAAGCACATAGACATGTATTGATTAATTGCAGTCAAGTTGATCCCTTCCTTCAGCACGAATTGTACACTGATATGTTATTCTATATATTTCTTTACATTTCACTTATATTTCATGGTAACCAATCTCATAATTAATTTTGGGGAATTCAAAAGTCTTGTGAAGCATCAACATAGGATCCGTATACAAACATCCTCCAAAATTGATGAAAAGGTCTATGGATAATCCCCAAGTTGGTTTGCATGCCGAATACAAAATGACCACAACCCACACTCACCAGATTTCAAAGCTCTCACAATCAGCCCGTTGACCATGCAACAAGGTTTGTAATATATAATGTTAATGGTTTGAAGTTTTTCATGGTTTAGTGAGATCAAGGAATGCTAACTCAAAACTTAGGTGTTTGTGGTACCTTTGGGACAAGGAGTTATGCGAGTAGCAGTGACTACAACAAGCAGTTTGGAGGCGTCCCTTATTATGGAAAGCTTGTTAATATCATCAAACTAAATTACCAAGGTAGTTTCATCGTGATGCTCTTCAAGTGTTTGTGGGAAAATACGACAACTTTCGGGACTCAACTGAAAAATTAGGCATCACATCAGTAAATCTCTCGGCCAATTCACACCAGTTAATCTAAAGATGATGATGTTGGGATCCGTACACGCAGCGGAATTATAAAACTTTTACGAATCCCTTCTGAGGATCGCTCAACCGCGTTTAAATCAAGGTTAAAGAGTCCGAATCATACCTATGCGAAATTCTGAGCGTTTCTTACGTTCGATTTGATCACGTGGGCTACCTTCTCGATCATCCAGGAGCGGACTCTACGAATCTCCTCCTCTACGGTATCCACACGAATAGCTTCCAACACGTCTGCGGCAGCGTGCTAGCGCCTTCGAACTGTGCGTCTCACTCTTTTTGCTCTAGGGTTTCTCGCGGCTTTCTGTAATACGCCCGACGAAAAGTCCCGTAGGTTTTCTCAAACCCGATCAGCGTATTATATAAAATTAATCCTCATTAATTTTGAAATTCGAATTTTAAATCTGGATTACAAATATATTAATTAAATCTATCTAATAGATCTAATGTAATCTATTTATTTAATCCGAATTAAAAGCCAGATCTGAAATTCGAATTTTGAATCTTTGATTAAAATTATATTAATTAAATCTATCTAATATATCTAATCTAATATATTTATTTAATCCGAATCAAAAGCCTTCTAATTTAATTTATCTCTATAAATTAAATCCGAGAATGATATCCATCTACTTAATTAAATCTGAGATACTATATCTCAATTTAAATTAAATAGATATATGATATCTTTATTCGAAAATTAAAACATGAGATACAATATCTCTATTTGTCTTAGATATTTAATTTATCAAATAAATTAAATACTAAACAAATATTATATAATAATATTATAATCTCCATTAATAATATTAATATATATTAATTTCGAATTTAATATATATATACATATATATATTTATCCTAGATTAAATTCAGTATTCATTAAATCTTAGACATATCTAAGATTCAACGAATCTAGACGCTTTTGCTAGATTCAATGAATCTGGACACTTTTCCAAGATTCAATGAATCTGGACACTTTTGCTCGTGTTGGGCTATTCTTGTGTGCGACCCTGCAGGCCCATATGAGATTGGCAGTGGGCCAATACTGTACCAGCCCACAAGTCGCAAGCGGCCTCTAGCAAGACATTGCGACTACCCAATTCACATGGGGATCGATGACACGATACAACCTATCGTATAACCATGTCACGTCTCTTTTGTCACGCGATAATTTGGTCAAGGATGAGGCATGGATAATGTCAACTTCCTTTTCTTGACCATTACTTTCGATTCTCAAGTAGTCTAATAAGTGAAACGGAAACTCCTTTCCATCACGATACGGCCGTACATTTCTTAGACTCACTCATCGAGGGGCCCAAGAATCTCTCTACAAATGTGAGGGACAAATTCCATCTTGACCACTCACATTCCTCTCCATGAGAACCACTTGATCCGATCCAAGCCTTTATCATCACCCTCAAAGGTGACTTTTGACGAGGTCAAAGATCGCGACTCATCATGTAGGAATCCATGATGATCTCGGTCAAAGGGCGTTTGTGACGCGGTTATACATGAGATAAAGCTTATGACTAGATCCATGCAGCTTTCTCATAGTGGGTCGGTCCAAAGACCTTGTACCCTACAGTGCCCATGACTTTGATTCGTATCTCCATACCTCATCAAAGTCATACTGGTCTTATTTCATCCTCGCTCCCGTAGATGACCGACCAGGGGACATTTAGGATAATCTATAAGATATATCCAAGGATCAGCTATCACTATAAACATGCAAATGAAATGATAACTAAATAGAGAATGACTTGCCCCTAGGGTATAATTTCCAACAGACTCCCACTTGCACTAGGCGCAATCATTAATTACTCTAATTCCCATTGCCCTAACATGACGCTCATGTTTTGCTTGTGCAAGCGGCTTAGTAAGAGGATCAACATCACTGCCTTCTCTTTGTACTTTGCATACTTTTACATCACCTCTATCATTGATTTCTCGATAGGATGAAATCGCTTGAGTATGTGCTTGGTCCTTTGATGTGACCTAGGCTCCTTAGTCTGCGCAATAGCGCTGCTATTGTCACAGAATAAGTCTATTGGATTTGAGATGGTAGGAACCACTCCTAGTTCATTAATGAACTCTCCAATCCAAAAGGCCTCCTTAGATGCATCCAATGTTGCTATATACTCAGCTTTTGTTGTAGAATCAGCTACAGTGCTCTGCTTAGAGCACTTCCAGCTTACCCACCACCATTCAACGGAATACTTATCCCGATTGCGATCTTGAATCATCTTGGTCGGTTTGGAAACTCGCATCTTGTGTAACCGGTTACACGAGCTCATCTCCCAAACCACCAAATTCCAAGAATAATCCCTTAGTGCTTCTTAAGTACTTAAGGATATTCTTGACAATGACGATCAATGACCTTCACGGGATCTTGTTGATATCTCAAGTCATACTCAAGGCAAATTGACGCATCCGATCGAGTACATAACATGACATACATGATAGATCCAATGGCCGAGGCATATGGAATCTTACTCATGCGATCTCTTTGATCTTGTGTACTAGGACACAGATCCTTACTGAGATGGATGCCATGAGACATGGGCATTTTACCCCTTTTAGAATCCTGCATACTGAACCTATGCAGTATCTCGTCTAAGTATGTGCTCTGACTTAGGCCTATTAGCCTCTTGGATCTATCTCTATAGATCCTGATCCCTAGGATATAAGAGGCTTCGCCTAAATCTTTCATTGAGAAAGATTTTCCTAACCAAGACTTGACACTCTTCAAGGTAGGAATGTCATTCCCAATGAGTAGGATGTCATCAACGTAAAGCACTAGAACTACAACTGTGCTCCCACTAACTTTCTTGTAAACACAAGGTTTATCGATCTTTTGAATGAATCCAAACTCTTTGACTACTTCATCAAAACGACGATTCCAGCTCCGAGATGCTTGCTTCAATCCATAAATGGATCTTTGAAGCTTACATATGTTACCAGAGTCCTCTGGACGCACAAAACCCTCAGGTGGTGTCATGTACACATCCTCAAGCAGCTTTCCATTAAGGAAGGCTGTTTTGATGTCCATATGCCATATCTCATAGTCATAATATGATGCAACGGCAAGAAGGATTCGATTGATTTGGCCATTGCAACGGGGAAAAGGTTTCATCATAGTCCACACCATGAGTTTGAGTGAATCCTTTTTCAACCGGTCGTGCCTTGAAGATATTTACTTTTCCATCCATGTCGGTTTTCTCTTTGAAAACCCACTTGCACCCAATGGTTTTTACACTTGGTCGATCGACTAAGGTCCAAACCTTATTGTCGCACATGGATTGCATTTCAGGCTTCATGGCATTAAGCCATCATTCGGAGTTTGGTCCCACCACGGCCTCTCGATAGGTAGTTGGCTCATTCTGCTCAATGAGCAAAACGTCACGACTTTCAGTGATCAGAAATCCATATCTCTGAGGCTGTAGCCGTGATCTATCGGACCTTCATGGGCCCTGTGTTACTGGAGTAGGCTCAACAACTTGTTGTGAGTCTTCTCCGGTTTCCATCTGTGATTCTACATTGTCCTGTGACTCTCGAGCTTCTTCGAGGTTCACTTTACTCCCACTGGTTCTTTTAGAGATAAACTCTTTTTCCAAAAAGATACCATTCCGAATGACAAACACTTTGTGATCGGTGGGATTGTAGACATAGTATCCTTTAGTTTCCTTAGGATACCCCACAAAAGGCATTTTGAGGATCTCGATGATAATTCATCGGAGGCTTGCGGTTTAACGTAAACCTCACATCCCAAAATTTTTTAAGAAAGGACAAACCGGGTTTCTTCCCGTCCATATCTCATATGGTGTCTTTTCAATTGCCTTTGACGGAACGTGACTTAGTGTGAACGCATCTGTTTCTAGGGCATGGCCCCTAAAAGGAAGGTTGAAGATATGTTTGACTCATCATAGATCGAACCATATCTAATAGAGATTGATTCGTTCGCTCAGAAACACCATTCCGTTGAGGTGTTCCTGGAGGAGTAAGTCGTGAGATGATCCCACAACTCCTAAGATGGTCAATGAACTCTTGGCTCAAATATTCACCACCTCGATCAGATCGAAGAGCCTTAATTGTTTTGCCAAGTTGGTTTTGCACTTCATTTTGGAATATTTTGAACATTTCAAAAAAAATCAGACTTATGTTTCATTAGATAGATATATCGATATCCACTAAAATCGTCTATAAGTATAATGAAGTACAAGTGACCTCCTCTGGCAGAAGTATTCATTGGTCCACATACATCAGTATGTATGAGGCCCAATAAATCAGTGGCGCTCTCACTATGCCTAGTGAAAAGTGTCTTTGTCATCTTTCCCAATAAATAAGAAGTACATGTATCAAATGATTCGAAATCAAATGAGTCTAGAAATCCATCTTGATGGAGTTTCATAATGTGTTTCTCATTTATATGGCCTAGACGACAATGCCATAGGTAGATCAGATTCAAATCATTTGACTTGATCCTTTTGGTAGTTTATGTCATAGATATGTCCATTCAATTTTCTACTGTCCTTGGGACCCTGCACATTTATACAAATGTGAGAACCACATGCGGTATCTAATACCCATGTTGAGGAAGTAGAATGGTGAATATCTACCACATAGATACCTGAAGCGATAGCCCCGCTATCCTTCTTATTCTTTTCCGATCTTCGATGTAGAGTTTGCAATTCCTCTTCCAATGACCAATTTCATTGCGGAAAGCGAGACCCCATCCTTTGGAGGTTTTGCCTTCTTGGCCTTTTCGTTTCATTCCCTTCCTTTCTGAACAGACAAAACAGTGTTGGGCCTCTTCTTAAGGCTCTGCTCAGCAGTTTTAAGCATCCCATGCAGTTCAGAAATTGGTTTCTCCATGTTGTTCATGTTGTAATCCATGACAAAATGATCATAACTTCCTGGGAGTGAGTTTAAGATCACATCTGTAGCTAACTCCTGGGACATGGGGAATCCAAGCCTCTCAAGGTGATCAATGTAGCCTTTCATGTTCAACACATGAGGACTAACTGATGCACCTTCAGCCATCTTGCAAGAAAATAAGGCCTTTATGGTCTCATACCTCTCTTGCCTTGCCATTCTTTGGAACATTTCCATAGGATGATCAATCATCCCGGAGGCCTCCACAAGTTCTAGATCTCTATCGAGTGCGGAACCATAGTAGCGAGCATCGACATCTTGGATTCATAGAGTCATCCTTATGCTTCGTATAAGCTTCGATCCCGAGCTCTTGGATCAATGGCGGCAGGCTCGTCAGGAATGGGTTGATCAATGAGATACTCCTTTCTTTCATGTTGAGAATCAACGCTTAAGTTCCCTAACATGTTAAGAAAGTTTCTCTCATCGAGTTCGTCCTTCTCAAGGACTGATCGCATTGACGGTGTTGCGGTGTTACTATTCAACATGTTTCTACAATAAAATGATATGCAAAGTTTAATTAATAACCTCTCACTGAATTAACAACCCTCATTATAATTAGTGGGCTAAGATCCATATTTGGCTTAAATTTAAGTCCGCTTTGGCAGGACGCTTAAAATTAAGTTATTTAGGTAGGCAATCCCTTTGCCAATTACATCACATGTAACTCTTAGATCTTTATAGGATTCGATCATCATATGAGGTGGCATGTTTAATCCCATCTAATGCCTTGAGATCCAAAACCGTTTTGATAATCTCAATTAAGTCAAGACAATAATGAATGTTGAGTATCACCATTACTCACTCTTGTCTCACCAAGATAACTCAAATGCATCCACTTTGGTGGAACATACAAATGGGTGATCGAGATTTTGACAAGTATTCATTTATTGATGGCATTACGACTTAAGATTTTATTTAGAGGGTATTTTTTGGTATAATCTAATTAATCCTATTAATTCTACTTATATGAATGCAATCACTATTGTATCTCATATAATAACTAAATTAATTAGAAGTGATCTAATCAAATCTTAATTAAAATTCTAAATTAATTATGAGAGATCTCTATCAAATCATAATTAAAACTCTACACTAATCATGCAATGATCAAATCAAGACATAATTAAAATTGTGACACAACATGGCTCATACTTAACCTAAAGTCCTCTCAAGCCAATGAGAGGACTTCTCTAAATATTAAAAGAAAATACATAAGGAGAAACCTCGTTTCACATACGAGGGGAGTGGGATGAGAAGAGAATGTACATCAAGAATATTTAGAGAGAGAGGCATGGCACGCAAGCCATATTTAAAATTTACAACTCTAAAGCCATGTTGTTCACCATACCCAAACAACATTTGAAAGGTAAATCACATCATATATTTTTATTCATACAATTATGAAATAAAATACTATGAATAAATTCATCATGATTTAAATTCTCTAATTTATGATAGTTATTTAATTTATCAAATAAATTAAATACTATATACATAATAATATTATTATCTATAAATAATATCATTATTATTTTCAAATTTATATTATATTATAATACAATAATATAATATCATGATTATATAATATACATAATCCATTATTATTATTAGAATTGCAATTACGATTTGCAATTTTATTCGAAATTGCAATTCGAATTGCAATCAATTATTGCAATTCGGAAATTGCAATCTGAATTGCAATCTCATATTGCAATCCGAATTGCAATCAATTATTGCAATTCGGAAATTGCAATTATTGCAATATGAGATTGCAATCTCATATTGCAATTCGAATTGCAATCAATTATTGCAATTCTGTTGCAATCTCATATTGCAATCCGAATTGCAATCAATTATTGCAATTCCGGAAATTGCAATTATTGCAATTCGAGATTGCCATCGCAATCCATTCGGACCTGCAACAAGACGTGGCCCCACTCTGACTATGCGAACTCGTTTCATTTTTCAATGTTTTAACGGAAATTCCAATTGGCGTCATGAATAAAAAAATGATGCCAAACTCTTTCACAACAATGATTATATTCAAAAACAAGCCAAATCAAGAACTTAAGAATCTTATTTCTTTAAGTTCGAACCAGAGGCACAAGAATATTTTCAAAAAAACACTCTCTATGTCTAAGCATAGCAAATTTCGGTTTTTAGCACATATATATATATATATCACATATATAAACACACGCATAAACCCAATTTAAATGCTAGGTTGACCTGGCTCTGATACCACTGTTGGGATCCGTACACGCAGCGGAATTATAAAACTTTTACGAATCCCTTCTGAGGATCGCTCAACCGCGTTTAAATCAAGGTTAAAGAGTCCGAATCATACCTATGCGAAATTCTGAGCGTTTCTTACGTTCGATTTGATCACGTGGGCTACCTTCTCGATCATCCAGGAGCCGACTCTACGAATCTCCTCCCTCTACGGTATCCACACGAATAGCTTCCAACACGTCACGCGGCGGCGTGCTAGCGCCTTTGAACTGTGCGTCTCACTCTTTTTGCTCTAGGGTTTCTCGCGGCTTTTCAATACGCCCGACAAAAGTCCCGTAGGTTTTCTCAAACCCAATCGGCGTATTATATAAAATTAATCCTCATTAATTTTGAAATTCGAATTTTAAATGCTGGATTACAAATATATTAATTAAATCTATCTAATAGATCTAATGTAATCTATTTATTTAATCCGAATTAAAAGCCAGATCTGAAATTCGAATTTTGAATCTTTGATTAAAATTATATTAATTAAATCTATCTAATATATCTAATCTAATATATTTATTTAATCCGAATCAAAAGCCTTCTAATTTAATTTATCTCTATAAATTAAATCCGAGAAATGATATCCATCTACTTTATTAAATCTGAGATACTATATCTCAATTTAAATTAAATAGATATATGATATCTTTATTCGAAAATTAAAACATGAGATACAATATCTCTATTTGTCTTAGATATTTAATTTATCAAATAAATTAAATACTAAACAAATATTATATAATAATATTATAATCTCCATTAATAATATTAATATATATTAATTTCAATTTAATATATATATACATATATATATTTATCCTAGATTAAATTCAAATTATTCATTAAATCTTAGACATATCTAAGATTCAACGAATCTAGACACTTTTGCTAGATTCAATGAATCTCGACACTTTTCCAAGATTGATGAATCCGGACACTTTCGTGTTGGGCTATTCTTGTGTGCGACCCGCAGGCCCATATGAGATTGGCGGTGGGCCAATCTTGTCTAGCCCACAAGTCGCAAGCGGCCTCTAGCAAGACATTGCGACTACCCAATTCACATGGGGATCGATGACACGATACAACCTATCGTATAACCATGTCATGTCCCTTTTGTCACGCGATAATTTGGTCAAGGATGAGGCATGGATAATGTCAACTTCCTTTTTCTTGACCATTACTTTCGATTCTCGAGTAGTCTAATAAGTGAAACGGAAACTCCTTTCCATCACGGACGGCCGTACATTTCTTAGACTCACTCATCGAGGGGCCCAAAGATTATCTCTCTACAAATGTGAGGGACAAATTCCATCTTGACCACTCACATTCCTCTCCATGAGAACCACGATCCCGATCCAAGCCTTTATCATCACCCGGTCAAAGGTGACTTTTGACGAGGTCAAAGATCGCGACTCATCATGTAGGAATCCATGATGATCTCGGTCAAAGGGCGTTTGTGACGCGGTTATACATGAGATAAGCTTATGACTAGATCCATGCAGCTTTCTCATAGTGGGTCGGTCCAGCACCTTGTACCCCTACAAGTGCCCATGACTTTGATTCGTATCTCCATACCTCATCAAAGTCATATTGGTCTTATTTCATCCTCGCTCCCGCGTAGATGACCGACCAGGGACATTTAGGATAATCTATAAGATATATCCAAGGATCAGCTATCACTATAAACATGCAAATGAAATGATAACTAAATAGAGAATGACTTGCCCCTAGGGCATAATTTCCAACAGATGATCCATATATTATTGCCTCAGAGACACACCAAGTTTATTATGTCAAGGATGAGATGCATAGGGATTGGAATATGGTGATTCACTTAAAGCCTCAAGACCTTTATAACATGGGTCATGGTGATAAAATCGCCTACGAGAGTAAGTCATTCCAGCCTGCCAAGTTCAAAAACTTCTTCCCCAAAGGTGATGGCAATTTACTTATAGTTAGGACCTGTTAGGTGTATTTTTATAACTCATACTTTATTATCACTGAATTTAAATATAATTTTCATAGAAAATCATACACTCAACATTAACATTTTCACTACACATATTTTAGGGATGGCGACATAGAATGATTTAAAAAATATAACTTTTGTTAAAGCAATCAATTTATATTCGTTTAAAAAAATCAATAAATGTTTGTAGTGGTTTTATAACCTCTACAAATATGAACCTCTAGAAAAACTATCATCTTAACCACTACAAACGTCTCACTGACCCCTATAAATACCCCTTCCAAACCTCATTTCTTATCCTCTTCCATTTCTTCTCATCCCTCTCCTCTCTCGTTTTTCACTCACTTGTTGACAAAGAGCTAAGCTAAAGCTTACATGGTAATTTTTTTCCTCAAAATCTTTGATTTCATCATTTCATTTTATACTAATTTTTTTCCCTTTCTACAGAATTTGAAAGTCTCATCCACTACATTTTCAACATTCCTTCCAAAAGCAAATACATCTTTCCATCTTCAACTTCAATTTCATAAAGTGAAGAACCTAAATCATTATTAGCCACACATTCTCAATATTAAATATACATAATATTCATACTAATCTAACTTACTTTAATCATTCTCCTCAAGTAATAAGTACTATAATTTAAATTGGTACTTGAATGATAAACCATTCAAAATAATATTGGAACAATAGATTGAAAAAAATTATTGAATCAATTTTTTTTATTTAATTTATGCAACATTTATTAGTAGTTGGTCAACTTTGCTACATCAACTACTACAAAGTTAATTTACAAGTTACAATTCAAATTTAAATTTTTGGCACAATAATCAAATTTCATTAAATATTAGTAGCAGTTCTCCAACCACTACAAATGTTTGGTGCCATATTTTAGAATTTCTCAAATTAATTAGTAGTGGTTGAGCGGTTGGTCAACCGCAACAAATATCGGTGCCAAATTTTCAAATTGCATTTTCCCCCACATCCAATTTTGGGAAAAAAAAATTGGTGTCACATTTGTAGCATAATTAGCCAACTGCTACAAACAAAAAATTAAAAAAAAATATACTCCCGAAAATTTAAATGACAGTTGTAGTAGTTTTCTAACCACTACAAGATGCTCCGACATTGTATAATCTACAGACGCATCTTGTAGTGGTTTGGACAAACCGCTACAACTAGAGTAGTGGTTATGTTGACATGCGTAGCGGTTCCATAAAACCGCTATCAAATTGTTTGCAACAATATGTTTTGTAGCAGTTCACCTAACTTACTACTGTCATTTGTAATGGTTAAAATCGCTATAAATACGCCATTTTAACTGCTACAAATGAGTGAATTTTTTAGTGTACCAACCGTCGCAATCTCATTGGCTGTGTTGGTGCACTGGGTGCATGCAAGAGTTTCTCGATGTTTGGAGCAATTGTAGGAGATGGTATTTTTGCCCCCTTTAGAAAAGTTCATATATATTTTTACACCCAAGTAAATATGGTGCCAGGTGCACTTTTACAATATATATATATATATATATATATATATATATATATATATATTTACACCTCAACTCAATTATAAAATACCTAGGCCAGACTCATGGTGAGAAACGAATAAATTAAGCAAGAGATAAGGGCAATGGCATTGAGAAACACAATCAGAGGGCACAGTTAGTGTAATACCCTAATTTTCATAACTCATATAAGTGTTATATTTTGATAAATAATACCTATAAAATGAAGGTGAATATGTGTCTCAAATTTGTGTAATTTGTTAATTACAATTTTAGGCAAATTTCCTTGAGACTAAATTAACAAAAGGCTAGATATGAGACCAATATTAGGGATCATGTAATGTGATAAAATTAGCACATAAAATGATAATTTTTTATGGCTAAAATAAGCAAGAAAATGTTGTGAAAACACTTCAACAAGTTAAAGGAAATTAACAACAATTAATGAGCAATTTAACTTGCACTAATTGAAATTAGTTTCATAATTCTTCATGATGATTAGAGGCAAATAGAGATCATCAAAGAAGGGCTAATTATTTCGAAATAATTAAGGGCCAAAGATGAAGAATTAAATCTTGAATAATTAAGTATTAATGGCCTTGATTAAGTAGCAAATTAATTAAGCCAATGATAATAAAATAATACTTGCCTAATTAAGCACTAATTTTTATGATTAGTTAATAACTCAATTAACTAATAGCAAATGCAATTAAGGGTGAAGATTTGGATTTAAACAAACACAATTGAATCCTATGGTTCTAATTAAACCTATAATTAACCTTAATCCTTGTGCAATTGAATTAGCCAATGGAAAATCAAGAAAATAACCTTAATGCTCATGAAATTAAATCAACCAATTAGATATTTAAGCTATTAATTTTGCATGGTAAATAAATTAATCAATCAACTACCCAAAAAGTCAACAAAAGGGGCGTGTGGTTTGTGAATGAATCAGATGGGATTTTCATTGAATAATCAATGTAATTGGCAATTAAAAAAACACAATGAAATGGATATTGAAGGGAGGCATGTCAGCCAAACATGAATGGGTGAGATGAGATTTAATAAAGTGAAAATAAGATCAAAGGTTAAGAAGAAAGAAGAGCAATTGGTTAACCTTGTTAGTTACCAATTTAACCTTGGAGTTTTTCCTATAAATAGGAGGCTTCCCCTCCTCATTTCTTCACACCAAAACCATTCCAAAGAGTAGAGAGAAGTGAGAGCTAGTGAGAAGTAAGAAGGAGGAAGGAGTAGCAAGGTTCTTCAAGGGTAAGTTTTCTAGTCTTTAGCTTTTGTAGTTCTTGAAGTTCTAGTTTAAATTCATAGTTAATTTATGCTTTGATCTTAAATATTCAAGAGAAATTTTGTTTTCATGTTTTTATGGTTAAAAATGTTATTATTTCGAAAATTAAATGAAAAATATGATATAGCAAAATTCTTGAAGATCGAAGATCAAAGTAGCGAAGTTCTGGCAAAGTTTACGGTTGAAAGTTTGCTAGAGTTAGCAACAAAAAGGCTATGATTTTATGTAGAAGATGAGGTTATTAAATCCTGAAACTTTTCATGGTTAAAGTAAACACATAGGGCTTTCTAAATATACCCAGAGTGTAGCATTTTGAATTTTGTGCAAGGAGATAAAAATCCTTGAAGTTAGGCTACGTTTTCTGGAATAAAATCTTGGAAGCGTTGAGAAAATGAAAACGGGGAATGATTCTTGGTGTTCTAGGTTCTTGGAATATTTGTCCTTCAAAATAGACATGTCAAGGGTCATGATGAATTTTACGGATCCTCGTTTCAAGTTTTCTAGAATTAATTATGATTTTCCAAAGTTGATGAAAAATCTGCCCAGAAAATTAGCATTAGCGTTTTTCCAGAAATGTAAGGGCAAAATTGTAATAATAAATCCACCGAGGGTAGAAAGGTAAATTAAACCTTTAGGATATTATTCTAAGCAATATGATATTTATCAAATATCATATAATAATCCGACGATGATGTATAGGATATCCGGGAAGTCTGGAGTCGGATCAAAGGTCGGACATGTTGGTATCTACACGGTGAAAGGTACGTTCACGTACAGTAACTTTAACTCTGATGTGTCTTGTATGCATGTATGTGGTAGTATGATTCATAGGGTCATGGACAGGACTATGTCTTGGATCATGTATCGTGGCTAAGACTCTGTCTTAAGTTACTGTTTATATACATTCAGCTTTATACGGGTTATAGTGTTGATAATGCCGTTGAGTTTTCCTAGCGCTGAGGGCACGAATAGCTATCGTGGCACTGGTTAGTGCAAACGTGGATAGACTTTACATGTGCTATGTACTGTTGTTGTGTTGACATTACATCTGTTGTGTGCTTATGTATTGTTGTAACCTTACATCTGTTGTGTGCTGTGTATTGGTTAATGCTGAAGTGTAACGAATATCTGTCATACATATACTGTGTATACTTTTCATATGAGGTTAACTGTTACCTGAGATTCAATTCGGTTGAATCTCAGCATTGACTAAAGGTTTAGGAAAAGGAACTAGGATCAGAGAAGGCACCGAAGGATGGAGCCGAAGAGAGGCACCGATGGACAGAGCCGTGAAGAAGCATCGGTCAAAGCAAATGCCGGAAGAGCGTCATCAGAGCATTCATTCTGGCACGGATTCAACGAGGTTACTTCGAACAATTTGGTGCCAAAGGCAGAGCTAGTCTATGTGGATCAGTCAATAAGTCACCGCGAACTCGGTGAGACTCCCACGATAGACACCTACCTGGCCAAATTGTTTGATTAACTTGTTGGGATCCGTACACGCAGTGGATTTAAAATTTCTACGAATCCCGTCCCGAGGATCATTCAATAGCGTTTAAATTAAGGCTAAGGAACCGAATATTACCTACGGCGGAAACGGTCCGTGTCTCGTTCTCTTTAAACCGGTGGGCTACCTTCTCGATCGGCGAAAGTCGACTCCTCGAATCGGCTTCCTCTAAACGGTATCCACACGAATAATCCCGAACCCGATTGCGGCAGCGTGCTAGCGCCTTTTGAGTTTTGCGTCTCTCTCAATTTCACTCTAGGGTTTCTCGCGGCTTTCTGTAATACGCTCGACAAAAAGTCCCGTAGGTTTTCTAAACATGATCAGCGTATTATATAAAATTAATCCTCATTAATTTTGAAATTCGAATTTTAAATCTGGATTAAAAATATATTAATTATATCTATCTAATAGATCTAATGTAATCTATTTATTTAATCCGAATTAAAAGCCAGATCTGAAATTCAAATTTTGAATCTTTGATTAAAATTATATTAATTAAATCTATCTAATAGATCTAATCTAATATATTTATTTAATCCGAATCAAAAGCCTTCGATTTAATTTATCTCTATAAATTAAATCAGAAATGATATCTATCTATTTAATTAAATCGAGATACCATATCTCAATTTAAATTAAATAGATATATGATATCTTTATTCGAAAATTAAATGAGATACACTATCTCCATTTGTTTTAGATATTCAATTTATCAAATAAATTAAATACAAAACAAATATTATATAATAATATTATAATCTCCATTAATAATATTAATATATATTAATTTATAATTTAATATATATATATATATATATAATCCGATTAAATTCGAGTATTCATTAAATCTTAGACATGTCTAAGATTCAATGAATCTAGACACTTTTGCTAGATTCAATGAATCCGGACACTTTTCCTAGATTCAATGAATCGGACACTTTTGCTCGTGTTGGGCTATTCTTGTGTGCGACCTGCGAGCCCATATGAGATTGGCGGTGGGCAACTTTGCATCGCCCACAAGTCGCAAGCGGCCTCTAGCAAGACATTGCGACTACCCAATTCACATGGGGATCGATGACACGATACAACCTATCGTATAACCATGTCACGTCCCTTTTGTCACGCGATAATTTGGTCAAGGATGAGGCATGGATAATGTCAACTTCCTTTTCTTGACCATTACTTTCTCGATTCTCGAGTAGTCTAATAAGTGAAATGGAAACTCCTTTCCATCACAGTACGGCCGTACATTTCTTAGACTCACTCATCGAGGGCCCAAAGATATCTCTCTACAAATGTGAGGGACAAATTCCATCTTGACCATTCACATTCCTCTCCATGAACCACGATCCCGATCCAAGCCTTTATCATCACCCAGTCAAAGGTGTCTTTTGACTTGGTCAAAGAACAGTGACTCATCATGTAGGAATCCATGATGATCTCAGGTCATAGGGCGTTGTGACGCGGTTATACATGAGAAAAGCTTATGACTTAGTCCATGCAGCTTTCTCATAGTTGGTCGCTCCAGCACATGGTACACTTACAAGTGCCCATGACTTTGACTCGTACCTCCATACTCATCAAAGTCATACTGGTCTTATTTCATCTTCGCTCCCGCGTAGATGACCGACCAGGGACATTTAGGATAATCTTTAAGATATATCCGGGGATCGCTATCACTATAAACATGCAAATGAAGTGATAACTAAATGGAGAATGACTTGCCCCTAGGGCATAATTTCCAACAGAGACTCCCACTTGCACTAGGCGCAATCATTAATTACCCTAATTCCCATTGCCCTAACATGACGCTCATGTTTTGCTTGTGCAAGCGGCTTAGTAAGAGGATCAACATCACTGCCTTCTCCTTGTACTTTGCATACTTTTGCATCACCTCTATCATTGATTTCTCTGATAGGATGAAATCGCTTGAGTATGTGCTTGGTTCTTTGATGTGACCTAGGCTCCTTAGTCTGTGCGATAGCGCTGCTATTGTCACGGAATAAGTCTATTGGATTTGAGATTGTAGGAACCACTCCTAGTTCATTAATGAACTCTCCAATATACCCAGCTTTTGTTGTAGAATCAGCTACAGTGCTCTGCTTAGAGCACTTCCAGCTTACCCACCACCATTCAACAGGAATACTTATCCTGATTGCGATCTTGAATCATCTTAGTCAGTTTGGAAACTCGCATATGTGTAACCAGTTACACAGAGCTCATCTCCCAAACCACCAAATTCCAAGAATAATCCCTTAGTGCTTCTTAAGTACTTAAGGATATTCTTGACAGCAGTCCAATGACCTTTACCGGGATCTTGTTGATATCTGCTGGTCATACTCAAGGCAAATTGACACATTCGATCGAGTACATAACATGACATACATGATAGATCCAATGGCCGAGGCATATGGAATCTTACTCATGCGATCTCTTTGATCTTGTGTACTAGGACACAGATCCTTACTGAGATGGATGCCATGAGACATGGGCATGTTACCCCTTTTAGAATCCTGCATACTGAACCTATGCAGTATCTCGTCTATGTATGTGCTCTGACTTAGGCCTATCAGCCTCTTGGATCTATCTCTATAGATCCTGATCCCTAGGATATAAGAGGCTTCGCCTAAATCTTTCATTGAGAAAGACTTTCCTAACCAAGACTTGACACTCTTCAAGGTAGGAATGTCATTCCCAATGAGTAGGATGTCATCAACGTAAAGCACTAGAAATACAACCGTGCTCCCACTAACTTTCTTGTAAACACAAGGTTTATCGATGTTTTGAATGAATCCAAACTCTTTGACTACTTCATCAAAACGACGATTCCAAACTCCGAGATGCTGCTTCAATCCATAAATGGATCTTTGAAGCTTACATACTTTACCGAGTCCTCCGGACGCACAAACCCTCGGGTGGTGTCATGTACACATCCTCAGCGACTTTCCGTTAAGGAAGGTGTTTTTGACGTCCATCTGCCATATCTCATAGTCATAATATGATGCAATGGCAAGAAGGATTCTGATTGATTTGGCCATTGCAATTGGGGAAAAGGTTTCATCATAGTCCACACCATGAGTTTGAGTGAATCCTTTTTCAACCGTCGTGCCTTGAAGATATTTACTTTTCCATCCATGTCGGTTTTCTCTTTGAAAACCCACTTGCACCCAATGGTTTTTACACTTCGGGTCGATCGACTAAGGTCCAAACCTTATTGTCGCACATGGATTGCATTTCGTGCTTCATGGCATTAAGCCATCATTCGGAGTTTGGTCCCACCACGGCCTCTCGATAGGTAGTTGGCTCGTTCTCTCAATGAGCAAAACGTCACGACTTTCGGTGATCGAAATCCATATCTCTCGAGGCAGTAGCCGTGATCTATCGGACCTTCATGGGCCACGTGTTCTTGGGAGTAGGCTCAACAACTTGTTGTGAGTCTTCTCCGGTTTCCATCTGTGATTCTACATTGTCCTGTGACTCTCGAGCTTCTTCGAGGTTCACTTTACTCCCACTGGTTCTTTTAGAGATAAACTCTTTTTCCAAAAAGATACCATTCCGAATGACAAACACTTTGTGATCGGTGGGATTGTAGACATAGTATCCTTTAGTTTCCTTAGGATACCCCACAAAAGGCATTTTGAGGATCTCGATGATAATTCATCGGAGGCTTGCGGTTTAACGTAAACCTCACATCCCAAAATTTTTTAAGAAAGGACAAACTGGGTTTCTTCCCAGTCCATATCTCATATGGTGTCTTTTCAATTGCCTTTGACGGAACGTGACTTAGTGTGAACGCATCTGTTTCTAGGGCATGGCCCCTAAAAGGAAGGTTGAAGATTTGTTTGACTCATCATAGATCGAACCATATCTAATAGAGTTCGATTCCTCCGCTCAGAAACACCATTCCATTGAGGTGTTCCTAGAGGAGTAAGTTGTGAGATGATCCCACAACTCCTAAGATGGTCAACGAACTCTTGGCTTAAATATTCACCACCCCGATCGATCGAAGTACCTTAATTATTTTGCCAAGCTGATTTTGCACTTCATTTTGGAATATTTTGAACATTTCAAAAAAAATTCAGACTTATGTTTCATTAGACAGATATATTGATATCCACTAAAATCGTCTATAAGTGTAATGAAGTACAAGTGACCTCCTCTGGCAAAAGTATTTATTGGTCCACACACATCAGTATGTATGAGGCCCAATAAATCGTGACCCTATCACTGTGTCCAGTAAAAGGAGCCTTTGTCATCTTTCCAATAAACAAGACTCACATGTATCAAATGATTCAAAATCAAATGAGTTCGAAATCCATGTTGATGGAGTTTCGAAATGCGTTTCTCATTTATATGGCCCAGACGACAATGCCATAGGTAGGTGGATTCAAATCATTTGACTTGATCCTTTTAGTAGTTATGTCATAGATTTGTCCATTCAATTTTTTTTTACTATCCTTGAGTCCCACACATTTATACAAATGTGAGAACCACATGCAGTATCGAATACCTATGTAGAGGAAGTAGAAAAGTGAATATCTATGGCATAGATACCTGAAGTGATAGCCCCGCTATCCTTCTTGTTCTTTTCCAGATCTTCAAGGTAGAGTTTGCAATTCCTCTTCCAATGACCGATTTCATTGCGGAGAGAAAAATGCCCCCGTCCTTCGGAGGCTTTGCCTTCTTGGCCGTTCGAGCTTAGATTCGGGCTTGTCGACTCATTGGTCTTACCGGATGAGCCTTTACCCCATCTCTTGCCCTTGCCTTTCTTTTTCATACCCTTTCCTTTCGAACCATCAAAACAAAGTCTTTGGTCTTTTCTTAATGCTCGCTCACATTGTTTTTGAGCATCCCATGCGCGGTTCGAAATTGATTTCTCCATGTTGTTCATCGTAGTTCATGACAAAGCGGTCATAACTTTCCGGGAGTGAGTTCAAGATCATATCTCGTAGCTAACTCCGGACTCATGGGAAATCCCGCTCTCAAGGTAATCAATGTAGCCTTTCATCTTCAAAAGATGAGGGCTAACGATGCACCTTCAGCCATCTTGCAGGAATGTAAGGCCTTAGTGGTCTCATACCTCTCTTGCCTTGCCTCTTACTGGAACATTTCCTTGAGATGAGCAATCATCTCGAGAGCTTCCATATGTTCCAGATCCTTTTGAGGTCTAGAAGCATAGTGGCAAGCATCGGGCATCTCGCATCCACGAGTCATCCTTATGCTTCGAATAAGCATCGAGTCTAAGCTCTTGGATCGGTAGGCTGCCTGCTCGTCGGGAATGGGTTGATCGATGAGATACTCCTTTCTTTCATGCTTAGGATCAACGCTTAGGTTCCTAAACATTTCAAGAAAGTTTGTCTCATCGAGTTCGTCCTTTTCAAGGACCGATCGCATTGATGGTGTTGCGGTGTTACTATACTACATGATTCTACAACTAAAAAGTTATGCAAAGTTTAATTAATAACCTCCCACTGAATTAACAACCCTCATTATAATTAGTGGGCTAAGATCCATATTTGGCATAATTTTAAGTCCGCTTTGGCAGGACGCTTAAAATTAAGTTATTTAGGTAGGCAACTACTTTGCCAATTACATCACATGTAATTCTTAGATCTTTATGGGATTCGATCATCATATGATCTAGCATGTTTAATCCCATCCAATGCCTTGAGATCCAAAACCGTTTTGATGATCTCAATTAAGTCAAGACAATAATGAATATAGAGTATCACCATTACTCTCTCTTGTCTCACCAAGATTACTCAGATGCATCCACTTTGGTGGAACATACAAATGAGTGATCTAGGTTTTGACAAGTATTCATTAATTGACGGCATTGTGACTTAAGATTTTATTTAGAGGGTATTATTTGATATTATCTTATTAATCCCATTAATTGTATCTATATGAATGCAATCTTTATTGTATATCATATAGTGTCTTACTTAATCATGCATTGATCATATCAAAAACATAATTAAAATTCGTGACACAACATGGCTCACCTAACCTAGAGTCCTCTCAAGCCAATGAGGGGACTTCTCTAAATAATAAAAGAAAATACATAATGAGAAACCTCGTTAAACATTCGAGGGGAGTGAGATGAGAAGAGAATGTACATGAAGATTATTTAGATAGGGGCATGGCTCGCAGTGCCATATTTAAATTTACAACAATTGTAAAATCTAGAGCCATGTTGTTCACCATACTCAAACAACACTTTGAAAGGTAAATTAGAACATATTTTAATTCATGATTAAAATTTTCTAATTTATATTATATTATATAATACATATAATATATTAAATTCTCCAATTTAAATTATATTATATAATTATATAATATATCATGATTTAAATTCTCTAATTTAAATTATATTATATAATATATATAATATACTATCATGATTTAAATTCTCTAATTTAAATTATATTATAATATATATATA
This sequence comes from Acacia melanoxylon, assembly GCA_019022615.1. Lineage (NCBI taxonomy): Eukaryota > Viridiplantae > Streptophyta > Magnoliopsida > Fabales > Fabaceae > Acacia > Acacia melanoxylon. The sequence continues at coordinate 2,284,676 of JAFJYJ010000068.1, read as the reverse complement.
TATATATATATATAATATTTATTTCAATTCTCTAATTGCAATTTCGAATAGCAATTTTGATTGCAATTTTGAATTGCAATTTCGGATTGCAATTTCAATTTGCAATCTTGAATAATCAATTACGTAATAATCCACAAACCTTTTTCGAATTGCAATCACGATTGACAATTTCGAATGGTTTAATTACGTAATGAATGTGTATCACGACTTTTCTTTCTTTCGGTTTACACGCATAGGAAATTCGATTAAGCATATATCTCACGAGATATATACACACACGTATAAACCTAATTTAAACGCTCATTAAGTTGGCTCTGATACTACTGTTGGGATCCGTACACGCAGCGGATTTAAAATTTCTACGAATCCCGTCCCGAGGATCATTCAATAGCGTTTAAATTAAGGCTAAGGAACCAAATATTACCTACGCTGAAACGGTCCGTGTCTCGTTCTCTTTAAACTGTGGGCTACCTTCTCGATCGCGAAGTCGACTCCTCGAATCGGCTTCCTCTACGGTATCCACACGAATAATCCCGAACCCGATTAAGAGCGGCGTGCTAGCGCCTTTTTGAGTTTTGCGTCTCTCTCAATTTCACTCTAGGGTTTCTCGCGGCTTTACGTAATACGCTCGACAAAAAGTCCCGTAGGTTTTCTAAACATGATCGGCGTATTATATAAAATTAATCCTCATTAATTTTGAAATTCGAATTTTAAATCGGATTAAAAATATATTAATTATATCTATCTAATAGATCTAATGTAATCTATTTATTTAATCCGAATTAAAAGCCGATCTGAAATTCAAATTTTGAATCTTTGATTAAAATTATATAAATTAAATCTATCTAATAGATCTAATCTAATATATTTATTTAATCCGAATCAAAAAGCCTTCTGATTTAATTTATCTTTATAAATTAAATCCGAGAAATGATATCTATCTATTTAATTAAATCTGAGATACCATATCTCAATTTAAATTAAATAGATATATGATATCTTTATTCGAAAATTAAATGAGATACACTATCTCCATTTGTTTTAGATATTCAATTTATCAAATAAATTAAATACAAAACAAATATTATATAATAATATTATAATCTCCATTAATAATATTAATATATATTAATTTCGAATTTAATATATATATATATATATATATAATCCGATTAAATTCAGTATTCATTAAATCTTAGACATGTCTAAGATTCAATGAATCTAGACACTTTTGCTAGATTCAATGAATCTGGACACTTTTCCTAGATTCAATGAATCTGGACACTTTTGCTCGTGTTGGGCTATTCTTGTGTGCGACCCTGCAGGCCCATATGAGATTGGCAGTGGGCCAATACTGCATCAGCCCACAAGTCGCAAGCGGCCTCTAGCAAGACATTGCGACTACCCAATTCACGTGGGGATCGATGACACGATACAACCTATCGTATAACCATGTCACGTCCCTTTTGTCACGCGATAATTTGGTCAAGGATGAGGCATGGATAATGTCAACTTCCTTTTCTTGACCATTACTTTCTCGATTCTCGAGTAGTCTAATAAGTGAAATGGAAACTCCTTTCCATCACAAGACGGGCCGTACATTTCTTAGACTCACTCATCGAGGGGCCCAAAGTATTATCTCTCTACAAATGTGAGGGACAAATTCCATCTTGACCATTCACATTCCTCTCCATGAGAACCACTGATCCCGATCCAAGCCTTTATCATCACCCAGTCAAAGGTGACTTTTGACTTGATCAAAGAACAGTGACTCATCATGTAGGAATCCATGATTATCTCAGGTCATAGGGTGTTGTGACGCGGTTATACATGAGAAAAGCTTATGACTTAGTCCATGAAGCTTTCTCATAGTGGGTCGGTCCAGCACATGGTACTCTTACAAGTGCCCATGACTTTGACTCGTACCTCCATACTCATCAAAGTCATACTGGTATTATTTCATCTTCGCTCCCGCGTAGATGACCGACCAAGGACATTTAGGATAATCTATAAGATATATCCAGGGATCAGCTATCACTATAAACATGCAAATGAAGTGATAACTAAATGGAGAATGACTTGCCCCTAGGGCATAATTTCCAACATAACTGAGTTAGGTTCATTGCCCCAAGTCTAGCTACAGCTTGGTTGAAGATTGTATAGTTACCATGTAAGAATTGTAATTATACAAAGCTCTATAATTGTATCACATAAATATTCCTTCGGGAAAATTTTAATATACCAGCTTATGTCGGGGCATCAACATATGTCTGGGTATTTTATATCAGATACTCATTGTCTAAATATTAGTGCATGCTCTCCGTTTCCGCATTATTCTAAGCTGTAGCACCTCAAACTCTGTTGATTTTCCTAAAACTAAGTGTCAACCGACACGATTTCAAGCATGGAATTTGGGGTGTTACGATTAGAACAAAAATGGTAAATGCAATCAAATCAAATTTTGAATGAAAAATGTTAAAATAAATTATTTTTTTACTAAATTGATTTTTTTTTGATTTTTTTTTTTTGGAACTAAAATGGAGTTGTAGGAATAAATAACAGATGGAGCAATTATGGATCATTGTAATAAATAATGAGTTTTGAAATGAGATTGAATTATGAAATAATATAATCTGAATTTCAAATCTTTCAAATTTCAAATAGTAAACTAAACCCCGCTAGTGTGTTGCAAAAAGTGACCAACCTTAAAGAAATAGATATGATACCATATACTTGGTATCAGAGTTATTTACAATGCATATAAATCATAATCAATAAATACTACTAATTTCAAAATTATACTACAAGAGAGTTATACTAATAATATAAATGAGTGATGACTAATAAAAGATTCATTAAGAAACAGTTATACTAATAATATGAGCAATATCTTTAAATCAAACACCACTAATGATCGTTTGGTTTTTCTTCAAAAAGTGTATGATGCCAATCTACTTGGCATCAAAGCCATTTACGCAACATGTCTAATTATATGATTAATGAATAGTAATAGAATAGGTTTGATACTAATATACTTGGTATCAGGCTCTAGTATATTGGTATTAGGCATGGAAATAATCAGTCAAACTTTAGCTAAATAAACCAGATCCTATAACAGGAATCTAGAGCTTGAGCTTTGGTTATGCAGGCTTTTTTAAAACTTAGACATGAGTCTTCACAAGGCTTAGTCTAAAGCCCTTTTATAGGTTGCAAGTCTTTAAAAAGGCTTCATGTTGCAAGCCTTGAAAGCCATAAATAAACTTTGAGCATATTAAAACCTTTAGGCTTCAAAGCTTTAAATAGAATGTTTAGATAAATAGTTAGTTAGGAGATATTTTCCATTATCTTTTGGAAGGACGTTGAGCTCTGGGCCTCTATATATGAACCTGTGGGCTGATAAGTCATCGGTCTGTAATGCTATATATGATGAATTAAAAATAGGGTTAAGGGTCTTAAATGCTATGGAAGTTTTCAATCAGGAGCACTGGTAAGACGGAAGTTTTTTTTGGACCAAAAATGCCACGGAAGTTCACAGGAAGTATCAATTTTGCCCCGGAAGTATCACTTTTGCCACGGAAGTTTTCGCTGAGAAGCAATTTTGCCCCGGAAGTTTACAAAACGTAGCAATTTTTCCCTTCTGTCCCCAAATATTAAATTTGACTATTAAATCGATCAAAGACCACACATGTCATGCCTTGAAAGGTCGAACTTGAGTCGAGAGAAGGAGATCCTTCGGATGTTGAACTCAAGACGGCTAGAATTTGTGAAGCCGAACTGTCGGGTGGGGACCGAAAGGTCCGTCACAAAACGCAAATGAAACGCAAAACGAAAATGAATTGTTCCAAAAATTGGTTTAGTAAAACAAATCAATAGTGATAATATTTACGTTTGTATAGACGATCATTTGCTTAGATCATAAGTGATGCTTCCTTTGGGTTTTGTGACAATGACCTTTCGGTCCCTTTGACCGCTTTGGCTTCACAAATTTCCGGGCCGCCTTGAGCTCAACATCTCAAGGATCTCTTTTTCTCCCTCCAAGTTTGACCTTTCAAGGCATAACATGTGTGGTATTTGACGATTTAATAGTCAAATTTAATATTTGGGACAGAAGGGCAAAATTGCTCCTTAGTGAAAACTTCCGGGGGCAACATTGCTCCTTAGTGAAAACTTCCCGGGCAAAATTGCTCCTCAAAAAACTTCCATGGCATTTTTGGTCCAAAAAAAAAACAATTTACTGCCTTACCAGTCTTTCCCGAAATAAAACTTCTATGGCATTTAAGACCTTTATCCCTTAAAAATATGTATTCATTATTATTCAGAATTAACCATGATTACAAAAGCCTGCATATTCACAAATTCTACATAAAATTAAAATAAAACCTTACTATTAGCAGTAGAAAAATCGTTCCATTATAGTTCAACACTAAACATATTCATCAATATAGAGATAAACACAAGAATTTGACATTGACAATACAATATATTAAAATATCATAAAAATGATAATATCACTATGAAATGAAACGTGAGCAATAAAATCGAATCAAAACAATTGAACAACACAATAACATCAACTTCAAGAAGATGTACATTTGTTGAAGATGGTGCAACCTGTGATCCAGGAGCATATTGATAGATATTCTCAACGTGAGAAAAGATTCAATCCCACGGCAGTAATTAAGAACAGGAAAGAAATTTACGTACAGCTGAGCTCAAAGAGCTCCGGAAAAGAAGGGAGCGTGTCTTGCAGCAGCTGGTTTCAACAAAGTCAGAGACCGGTGGATAGTAGCAACACCGAGGCGCTGAACAACACTCTTTCTGAAGTGAAAGCTATTATTGAAGCTGCTATCGAAAAGATCATGATTAAGGAGGAAAAATTCAAAAAGTGCAAAACATAGGGTAATATAGTAATTAACTATTATAATCTTAAATTAGAAATTAGAATACAAGAATTCTTGGCAAAAATTTAAAATATAAGAATGAAAAGCATATAAATCTTGTGTGTATACATATATGATTAAATAAAATTACATTTTTTAATGTACAAACAAGTCAAGCCTAAAAGCTTATAGATCAGGTCTTAACAAAATAGATATACATTTAGGTCTTTAAATAGGCATTGACCTAGTCTTTTAAGTAGGCCGCTTGGTAGGAGATGACATATTTCCACCCCTAATTTGTATCACAAAACATCAGATAATATCTCTTACCAATATATTTGGTATCGGAGCCATTTACGTTGCATGTTCTTAGGAGGATGCTCTCGGGGGTTTGTCAACTATAATCCAACAACAAATAAGACTTTAGAGTACAACTATAATCCCAACATACTAAGAAGACTTCAAGTATTTATTCAATGTAATTATTAATCTCTTTTTTTTTTTACCAGAAATTTAAGTCAAAATATCTTTTGAGCAAAATTCATGATCAATATTGAATATAGATTATCATCCCTAAAATTACAGTCTACTCTGTCGAATACAAGAGATAGCGTGGAAACAATAAAAGTACTCTTTCGTATCCTAGGATCTAATTGAAGAGTATATCTTTCTTGTAAAACATATTTCTCATATTTATCAATCTTTTTCCTAAATTGTCCCTATTGAAGCTCTTTCAACAATAATTAAGTAAAAAAGAGATAGAGAGAATTAAGGGAGATGATTAGAGTGACTTAGAAAAAACATACAATATTAACTAACTTAATTAATGCAAAATAGAGGGTGTTTTAGGAGAAGGGGGGATGTCATATTAACCTCTCTTTTTTGTTTTCCTTAATTTAAATTTAAATTTTAATGTTTACAAATACTTATTTGTTTAATTGTTTTTATCACAAAATTTAAGTAATTTAATTAACATAGAGTTTATAAATGTTCAATTTTCTAATTCTTTTGATAAATATATATTTAATTAAATTATTTTATAAATGTAGATTTTTAATTTTCTAAAAATGTTAGGATAAATTAAAATGAGTTATTGGTTGAATGTATCTTTGAAAATTTTAAAATAATTATAATGGGAATAGTTCCTAGTTTCTCCAAAGGGATAATGAGTAAAACAAAAGATTGAGTGCAGTATTTTATAAGCTTATGTTATCACTATTTCACAATAAAACATTTTATATCAATCTTATGAGTATCTGAGCCATTTACATGTACTTAAACGAATAGTTTTTAAAAAAAAAAAAAAAATTAAAGTTCTATGTTATGTCTTAAAATGTTGTTTATTATTGAATTGTTGTGGTTACTTGTAAATGGGTGTGCATATTTGTGAAACACACTTCAAATGTAGAAAACTTGAAATCATACATTAAATATCTTTTAAATAATTATTTTGTATAAATAATTTTTGAAAATCGCTCGAAAAGGGCTTTTTAGAATCTCATAGATAAACTTGTTGATATTCATTAATAATTACTAATTTGTAGCTCTTTCCTTTTATACATTGAATCCTAGTTGTTAATATATTTTTTCTTTTCACAGTTGAGGAATTTTCAGTACCGTTGTACATGGACAATTTTTTAAATTGTTAGAATGCTGAAGCTGTGATATTTTCCTCACGTTTTTAAGAGCATATGCTTTCAATTCTTATACACAGCCAATGTCAATGTCTCAACAGCATCTGCTTTAACTCCCAACCCAAAATACTAGTTATTTGAGAATTGAAGACCATTTTCTGTAAAATAAAGTTTCTGTTTTCTAATTTCTAATAGAAACATTGTGACGTGATGAAATTGTGTTGGTGATGATTTTATTATTTGTTGGTTGTTTGCTCTTCAATTTGAACTTGTGATTTTTGACATTAGGATTTAGTTTATGCTTTGCTGTAACGTATTTATCTTTAGCTCATCTCTTGAATTTTTGTATGTTTATTTGCACTTTTGTAGGATTGAAAATTGGATGTTTATATATTTGTGCCTGTTGATTCAGAAATGAGTAAATATTATTTTCATTATTTGAGTTTTTGCATTCTAAAAAGTGAATATTGAGGTGTATGTGCTAATTAATTAGAAGGTTTTAAATATTTTTTGCCATGGCCTTGATTATTTTGTAATTATCATAAAACAATAGAATTTAGGAGAGGTAATATTCTAGCCATATAGTTTTTCAATATGCCATAAATCCAAATGTTGTTCAAGTAACAATGTCTTTTACTTTTGTAGTTAAAAGTCTTAACTTTTTCTTTTTTTTTAAGTTTTAACTTTTTTCTTTTAAAAAAAAAAATCATGGATATTAATTAGTACTCTGTATGTCTCGAAGTCAAGTCGAATATTTTAACATAAACATTCAAATTTTAAGTTTTAACTTAAAATGTCAGTTTGAGGCATTCCAGTAAATTTATTTCTTTTTGTATGTATTTTTATTATGTTATTGTTGAGTTTTTGGTCCCATTTTGTAAAATTTTATCAGGTTCCAGAAATTAGCCCTTATTTTACTAACCCAACACCGTAGACCCATAATTGACCGAACCAACCGCTTCGGTTCGGTTAAAATTTCAGTTTGAGTCAATACTACCAGTCTATCATGGTTGGTTCTCTCTCTGGACCTATCTGATCAAGCCCAGTAATCCATGGCCCCATCAGAAGATTCCAGCCCATGTATCAAATTGATCCTTTGAGCTGCTTTACTTTGAAAAAGATTTATATCCCTGGGAAGCGTGGGAACACTCTCTGCTCTTAATTGTTAATTTTTTAATTCGTAAAAATTATATAAATAAGACTATTTAAAAAATATATGATATATAAACTAGATTTTTTATCAGTACTAGTAAATATCTTTTTTTTTTAATAATTATATTCACTTTTTTTTTATTATAAATCATAAGTTTTTATTCTATAAATAAAATATGGCACCATGGGGTTTTACGTTTACATTTCTACGTCTGAAGAAGAATTCCTACACACACACAAATAAATGGACCCACATCTTTTTTATATAAAAAAAAATCAACATGGAAATGGTGGGGCCACATCTTTTTGTATACATGGCGATGATACACTTCTCTTACAACACGGTGTAAGTGTATTTCCCATAAAATATTATAAAAAATAATTATCATATATATTAAAAATTCAATTATTTTTCTATTTTTTTAAAAAACCAACATTATCAGTATAATTGATTTTAATATACGAAGTTTTGTAGAATAATTTAATAACTTTTGATGGAAAAGTTTTAATAACTTTTTAATTGTGGTTTGCTCCTTATAGAGAGTACATTGGAATAAATAATGCTTGAATTTTGAGGACGAAGTGGCTTTTGTGATCAATGTTTGTGTTTTAAATTGATAAAATTATTTTTTTAAGTACTGACTATTTTCTAAATATTGATTGTCAAAGTTGTAATTTCGCTTCCCTATGCATTTTTCTTCTCCGACCTCCCGTGCTATATACAAAATTCAACTAATTTTTTTTTAAAGATTAAGAAAGTTAAATAAATTATTTTTAAAGTATTTACATCAGTAGTTTTTCTTCAAATAATTAATAAGACTTATAACTAATATATGATATAATGATATACAATATATAATATGATTAAATGATATATTTAGCACCCTTAAAAAAAAAAAAAAAAAACTCAACTTAATCTTATATTAAAACCGAAGGAGTACATTTTATAGCTTAGCTTGGGACGTTTACTTTCTCTTCATCGTTTACAATATTTTTTTATAAGTTGTTGCTGCCATCTTTATAATATAATGGGAAGATTAGAGTAAATGAGAGGAAATCATATTTATCATAGAGTAAAGGGTTAAGGTGTAAATTTGTTCTAAAAGTTTTTTTTGATGAGCAATATTTTGTCTCGGAAGATTTGTTTATTTTTTATTTTTTTTGCATTCAATGTTATCCTAATGTTTCAAAATATAGTAATGTTATCCCACATACATCTTTAAAAGACTATAATTGACAAATAAAAAATTGATATTAACCATTAAATTTTTAACAATAAAGGTTAATATTGCTCATTTTTAACACTTTTGAGACAACATCTAACTTCATCCAACTTTGTCTCAGCTAATATTACTTCGGCTTGAATAAAAACTTTCAAGATAAATTTACACACTAACATGGTTTAAAAGAACTAATACCAAAATATAGCCGACGACGCCCCTTTGGGTCGCTTTGTCATATATTGAGGAAAATGACTCCTAAAGGGGAGCCATTTGGCTAAAATTGAACTTAATTATAACTTTGGGCATTAAAAATAAAATAACTTGATTATAACAAACTGTACACAGATACACTGCAAATTGGGTCAACTCGATCCAAACAAAGGAGGATAATTCGTCATTTTCAAAATGACCTAAACAAAATTCTGATAAAACTGTTTGTTATGTCTTTCTAGTGTTAGCTCTGATCTTAAGGGTAGATAAAGCCTGATGAGAACCCTTGACAAAATTATTGAGTAAGATCTCTAACTAGCAATCTATAATTAATGATTTGGTTGTTGATAATACAATGACATTGTGGGATCAATCCATGTACCTGACGAGACCTACATAGTGAGATAAGAGTTTGTTTTTATTTTGCTTCCTCATGCTTTTCATTTTGATCTCCTATATCTCAATAGCTATAGTGATCAAGATATTGTCTCAAAATTAGTACTGCTTTCGATCCTTAATATAGTATCTAATTTGTAATGCAATTATATTAATAACAAAAGATAGTACTAATTTAAGTAAAATCTTTTGAAAGTGACAAGAGATTTTCAAAATTTTGTTGGAGTGGTCTATTATATTACTATATATTACCTTTGATATATAATTTTATAAGAACAGAATTTAGGTTAAATTGCTTATATCTATTAATTTAAATTCATAAGTGAATTTAGAAGTATATATAGGCATTTTACATCTAAATAACCATTTCCTTTTCCAAAATCAAACACAGAAAGCCAAATCTATCTGAGACAGAGTAGTCATAATACAGAATTCATCGAGCATCTAAATGTCCACCCACTTTGCCACATGCATCGTCCAAGCCACATTAATATTCCTGGGAACGAGTTTTTCTTGCTCGATCTGGAGAAGACATCTGGTCGTCCAGATCTCTTTTTTTATTTTTAATAAAATCCTTTTCAGTATCAATATTCTGAAGTATCTTTTTAATACAAGCCAGTACTCTAAAATAATTTTTCAAGATCCTAAAATATTTTTTCTAAGATCATAAAGTATTTTTCAATACTAGTCAGTACCTTTAAGTACTTTTTTAGTCTCAGTTAGTACCCTAAAATTTTTTAAGAAAAATATTTTAAGGTATTGACTAGTACTAAAAAGATAATTCAATACTGAATGATACTGAAAAATATTTCATCATCTTGAAAAAAAAAAATAGGAATATTTCATGATATTGACTTTGGTATTAAAAAAAATACTAAAAAAATACTGGTACTGAAAAAAAAAATTAATTAAAAAAAAGAAAGATATGAACTGAGATCTAAACGGTCAGATCTCTTCTCTAAAGGACGAGAAACTCGTTCCGTTGGTTCCCTTGCCTTGAAACAAAAGGCAAATAATAATTATTATTCGATGCAGACTTGAACCTGCCTGCCTGCACTAACCATTTCCTCAGTCAAGACCTGGCATGGTGTGCATCAAACCCAATTCATACATGTTTGTAGAAGAAATTTGGAACTCGGTTTCATATATACTAACTTCAAATTTTCATGATGTATTGGTAAATACTCCATCCAATCATTAATATAATATATATTTATGAAGTTTGTTCCGGTGTAGAACACGAATGTCCAACCCGATAGGCTGGTGCTTTGATCTTGGATCAAATGGCCCTGCCGGAATATCTATAAGACAGATATCCGGGAGAGCGGAGGATAACTGTACACAAATATGAAGGCTCTTCACCAAGGGGGATGGGGGTTGTGTTTTGTGGGAGAGTGCACAGTGATACTGAATGTAAATAGGTCTGAGTTAGAACGTATGCACCTTAGGGTTCGACCCTTGTATATATAGGGTATACCTCGGTATCGTAACTGCCGGATCTATCTTATCCCTTGACTATAGATATGATAGGATCCTCTATGATTGTAGGTAAATCTAGATATGTGATATATTTCGTATTGGGCCGTCCCAGTGTTGGGCCTTAGATAGGTCCGTAACAAAGTTGATTTTAGTTCTAAATATAAGACATTTTTTATATTTGACAATATTTTCTTAATTTACTCTTATTAATGCTCTCTCAACAAAATCAAAGAGAAGAGGAAAGAAGAGAATTAAGCAAGACGAGTGTGTTAGTTCTCTATGTGTTTTGATGATAATTGACAATTGTAAACTTAAAATAAAGTTTGTCTTTGGTAATTTGAAAAATTTAATGTCAAAAGCAAACTCGAGTTTTGATTTGAAAACTCGAGTTTGGACTTGATAGATAGTATCTCAATTTTTATGAACTAGGAAAACTCCAGTTTGCGTAGGCAAACTCGAGTTTGTGAGATACTGAGAGCACTCCAAGTTTTTCACATTAAGACAAACTCGAGTTTGGTTTTTACAAACTCGAGTTTGCACCATACAGAGACTCTTCAATATTTTCTAAAGGAAGCAAAACTCCAATTTACAATAGTAAACTCGAGTTTTGGTCAAACAGAGAGCTCTCAAACTTTCCAAGTTTTGTTGGAAACTCGAGTTTGAGATTGTCAACTCGAGTTTGTAACATACAGAGAGCTAGGCACAGCTTTGACTTGAGAAAACTCCAATTTTCATATGGAAACTCGAGTTTGTGCCAAATGAAGAGGTTTGTCAAAGTACTTGTAAACTTGACAAACTCGAGTTTGTGCTTGGCCGAGAGTCTTAATGTTTTTCATCCTGAGCAAACTCCAGTTTGTTAGGACAAACTCCAGTTTGCACTTGGCCAAGAGTTTTCTAAGTTTTTCAAAGTTTGAGGAAACTTGAGTTTGTGTTTGCAAACTTGAGTTTGTATGTGACAGAGTTTTCATGTTTCACCCACTTTAAGAAAACTCAAATTTTCACTTGGCAAATATTTTTCAAGGTTTTCAGTTTTAAAGGAAACTCGAGTTTGGTTTGGTTAACTCAAGTTTATGCCAAGCAGAGAGCATTGCAATTTTTCAGTGATTTTCAAAAATCCAATTAAGATTGGAAACTCCAATTTTGAGCTTTTGAACTTAAACTCATTATTCATCTCAAGAGTCCAAAACTCGAGTTAGTCACTTAATGACTTGAGTTTGGCCACTGCTCAAAAATATATTCCAAAGCTCAATTCGCGACACTCTTCTCTGGAAGAAGGAAACTCGAGTTAGGATTTGGAAACTCGAGTTTGGCTTCTGAAGCAAAGTTATAAACTCCAGTTTGTATAAACAAACTCAGTTTGTGTCGCCCAGTTTGAAAATCAAGTTGCACGAATTTGTGAAATCTTCATGTTTGATCTTAATACTTTCTATCATCACTCATTACTATACTTACCTATGTTTAATAAGTTTATTAGTGAGTTTCAGATGATTTAGAAGACATTAAATGAATATTTGAACAAAAGCAAAAAGTGACGTCAACACATTAAATGCAAAGTGTAGAAAGCTTGCATCCTTCTGAACAAACATTTTGCACACGCTACAAAGGGATTAATGTTTCCTTTCCCTATCCAGTAGCTGCTCTTCCAACGGATTAATTTCAAGAGAAGTCAACCCTAATCTTCTGAGCATCTGATTAGCTGAAGAGTATAGAGAGAAGAAGACCAAAGTGTTCCTAACAGCTACAACAATGTGTTCAACAGCTACATTGATTAAACCAACGGTCATCTAATGCTCTCTTGATATATATAGAACTACATTCAAGTCTTCTCAACAACTAACACATAGAAAACGAATTGCATTCAAGTTGGCCAACTACTATTTCAGTTTTCTACTGTAAAGTATCTTTTGATACATTTGCACTTCAGTGATTATATTATCTGCTTTTAGAGAGAGTATCATTTATTGATATCATTCATTGTAAAATTCTCAAGTCGTGGGACTTGGAGATTGGGTTATTTGATTACAATTTGTAAGGGGGAGTAAGTTCTGGCGAGAGAACTACTCTGAGAGTTACAGAGTATGTAATCATTTGAGTTAGTGAAATCCCAGAGTGTCTGGGGACTGGACATAGGTCAAAAGGTTGGACCGAACCAGTATAAATTTGCTGTGTCTTGCTTCTTCTTCCCTTACTCTGTTCTGCTTTGTTTTCCATACAAATACAGAGCACTTTGAAAAGAATTTTTAAAATCCTCAATTCACCCCCTCTTGGTGATTTGCTCCACTTTCAAAGTGGGGTGTCATTGAAAATATATATCATATTAATTAATTTAACTAACTTTTCTAATCTAATCAAGTAAATATATTTTGTATTCAGAATAAATGAAATAGTTTTTGGTTTGTAGCATTTGAGTAGATTTTTTTAAAAAATAATAGCATGGTCCATTTGTCTGACAAAAGCTTGTCAAAAATGAAGAGAGATGGCTTGCATAGATTCAGCATCACTACTATTTAATGTCTGAATTCTCTTCAAGTCGACCTAAATTCAAAAGAAGGGCTTCTTCTGATGGCATGTCAGACTTAGATCTACTTTTTTTAGGAAGGTTAAAAAATTTAGTTAATTTAGTTATCCATTTAAAATATGCAGTGTTTTCCCTAAAATGTCATCTTAAGTCATATGCATTAAAATTGCCTTTCATAAAAACTACTTTAACACATATGGAATTAATAAAAATAATTTAGAAAAAAATGATAAATATAGAAACTAAAGTAGAAAGTAGATTAAAATATTATATTTATGATCAAATCTAATTTCCAACTAATTATTATAATAGAGATCCAAGGTACTATCATTTTTCATTTTCTCTCGTGACATCAACCCTTCTGCACTTAGGGAAAAAAATTCGGAAAATCACTTTCAGGGCCCTTTTTAGAGAAAAATCTCAAAAAAAGCCCTCAGAATCTGACAATCCCAGAAAAAGGCCCCAGGACCTTTTTTGGGATTGTCAGAATCTTAGGGAGTTGTTAATGGGGCTGATATAGTTGTTAACGGGGTACTGATATAGTTGTTAACGAGGCTGATTTAGTTGTTAGAAAATTGTTGTTAATGGTACTGATTTAGTTGTTAATGACCTACCCGTTAACAACTATATCAGCCCCGTTAACAACTCACGCAAGATTCTGAAAATCTTAGGCATTTTCTGGGATTGTCGGATTCTGAGGGCCTTTTTTTGGGGGTTTTTTTTTTTCTCTAAAAAGGGTCCTAAAAGTGATTTCCCCAAAAAATCCTCTCCACTATTTTCAGTAATAGTTCCCTTTTGCAACATCATATCATTTTTATTCCCTACAATTCCTTGTGGAGCTTTCTTTGGTTTACCTACTTTCCCAATAGTCAGTAGCAGTGAGTGACGTAGCGACCTGAATTGAATTGTCCTATCAGAATCCTTGCCCATTTTCTTTGACATTATATATTATTTTATGAAAACTTTTTTCTTTTGGATCATGGTTCACTTGTCCCCCTGCTTCCATTAATTCATATTATTTGACATTTTAGACTCGCTTTTGTAATTTGAAGAAAATGAAAAAGGATTTCATCAATTGATAAATATCTATTATACCGCGTTATCTTCAACAATATGTGTATATATATATTAATATATATAGACACACACATGCAAGAGGGGATTACTATAAGATCATAAAAAGGTGATTTAATTATCAAGAAGTCTAAATCACAAGTTAGATATTGTCATTGCTCATTGAGACTTCTTTGTAATTAACTCATTTCTTTAAGACCTTATAGTAATTTGCCTTTTATGTATAATGCCTAGTTGGGCATGGTGCCCAACAAGTCCAAATCAGCTTAGTTTAATATTTATAATATTTTTAAGGGAAAATTAATATGTTAATCATTTAACTTATAACTCAGAATGCAAATTTAATCCTAAACTTTTAACTCAGTTATTATGACTTAGTCCCTCATCTTTTCATTTTTTTTAATATTATTATCCTTCTAATTTACAACTCATACTGAGTCTTCCTATATGGCACCCAGTCAGGTCCACAAAAGCATAAAAGTGTGAATGAATGATCATCATCTTCTCCATTTGATAATGGTGACTGGACCAAAGAACAAGTGGGAGAGCTTGATAAAAACTTTCTATCGTTAGCGTTGAGGTTTACAATAAATAATAATAATGATTGCGTATAGGCAAGGACAGACACAAGGGGGGGGAAAAAAAAAGAATTATATAGACATCTGTTCCAAGCGTCCGACCATTTGCTTTCATATATATTATAGCTAAGATATAAACATCAGGCCCAAGTGTCCCATTCGTTTGCTTCAATATATTTTTTTTAAAAAAATTATGATAAAGAAGTGGGGCCCATAACCTCTAATATATCCCCAATCCCACTTGTTTTACTCTTTTTCAAAAACGCCATGGTCTCTTCTTCCTCTCACTAGCGGCTCATTTG
This sequence comes from Acacia melanoxylon, assembly GCA_019022615.1. NCBI lineage: Eukaryota > Viridiplantae > Streptophyta > Magnoliopsida > Fabales > Fabaceae > Acacia > Acacia melanoxylon. The sequence goes on along the minus strand of JAFJYJ010000068.1, from coordinate 2,269,230 downwards.
CCATTTATTTTCAACAACTTATGACAAATTTTGAGGATCAATAAGATACTCAAAATCACTTCTTTTCATTAAATTTTCTACTTGAAATTTATTATACATGATTATAACTTTCTAATGATACTACTTTTATATTGATTAGAGAATATTTTATGGTTAGGATTTTGGGTAAGTTTTGAGTTTTGTTAAAAGATGGCTATAGAAATATAGATAATGACTAATAGTTAATTTTAATTGGTTTACTTTTGTTATTAATAATATTTTTAAAATCATATTGGTCATGAAATAATTCATGCTCTTTGTAAGTAATTATTATGGGGAAATTGTTTTGAGTTTTAGCACGGATTCAATTATAGATGAGTTTAACAAATTGAAAACACGTAGAGTAAGAATCAAGTAAAGTAATTTTAATTTCTATAATAGATTTCTTTCAATTTTTTTTTTTGTATATTACGCATATATCGTATTTCAAGTACTTTTATTTATAATGTAACATTTTTTTATTTTCGCCCCCCGAGTAAAATTCTTGGGTCCACCCCTACGTATAGGCAAACTTAGAATCATTCTCTTTTCTTAAGGAGTCTTTTATTAATTCATAAGTGATCTAAATGCCATGCAAATACCATAAAAACAAGAGAAATTTGGTTTAGAGGTTTTGTTTGAAGACAGGTAAGTGCAATAATGAATAAAAATCTTAATCTACTATATTTTGTTTGGTCTTTTTGATATAAATGAAATGGATATGGGAAATGAATGAATTGAAGCTCTTGAGAAATTGGTTCAATGGCCATCCTATTTCACTAAATGATATGGGAGTCAAAACTCATCAAATCATAATTAAAAACCCCAAGTAATCATATTGGGTCTAACACTCCTAATCTATAGCTACTCCTCTGATCGCATTCACATCTATTGCTTAAGAATATTTTTAAAGAATCACTTGAAGTGTGAAATAGATTGAATTAATGCAAATGTTTCCTCTAATATCAATGCACAATTGCAACACTTAAATTAACTCAAATCAACTACACAAACTAGTATTCACATAGCACTAGTGCAAAAAAGGGTTTTAAGACCGCCTCATTTAGACGGACTATCGACGCCTGGTCTTAAAGATATGACCGGTGCGCGCTTTGTAAATATAAAGAACTTCTTATACCGGATCATTTTTTCATAGGTCTTAAATATATTATTCGACCCGTTAAAAAAAAACCGGTCTTAAAAATGTTATTAAAAAAATTCAAATATCAATTACTTTATGGAGAAATCTCACACAGCCGGACTATATTTTCTGCGGTCCAAAATAATAAGGAAAAACTTAAATATAAAGGTAATAAAGTTTTAAGACTGAACATATTTAAAAGACGGTCTTAAAAGTTATTCTTTTAAGACCGGACATAAAATGCAGCCGGTATAAAATATAGAAAAAGAGTGTGGATAAAAAATTAATTACCTTTAAGACCGGACTTTAATATGACCGATCTTGAATATTAATTATTAAGATCGTCTCTTTGTTTATCCGGTCTTAAAAATGAACCGCCAAATAAACATTTCTTCGCGCGAAAGCTTTTGTTACTCTCACTGAAGAACCTCTGTTCACGTTGCCTTCCTGTTGCATTACCTCTTCCCGTCTAAAAAAATGAACGGTGAAAACGATTCTATTCGTGTTCCAGAACACCGATTCATCGTGACCGGTGAGTCGAACGAACCCTCTTCATCTCACAATGAGCCTCGAATCGCCCGCACGCCGTTGTAGAAGAGGCACATGAATGATGGATGTAACCCTAAGTCAGACTTCTGGGTCAAGGTTGGAGATTTAGTTTGATGAAAAGTTGGAACCTTTCGGTCCCAATAAATGAAAATATACTAGTTTTGTTGGCTATCTAGTACGCGGAAGGTTAGCATCTTGACGGATAAGTGGAAAAATGTGGACTTTGGCACAAAGAAAGGATCCTATTTGGGACACTATCCGACTTACATACACCGTCCCCGATCAAGTCGAAGTTGAAAGGCAAGACATTGTCTTATTGTGCTGATCGGTGGAGGAAGTTTAAGACCTTTCTAGCTAACAAGTATATTTTTGCGGAGGTTCATCCGGAAGAAAATCCTTGGGACAAGTACACATTTATTGATGAACAAACTTGGCAACAATTTGTTCAGCTGCGGACCACTCCTGAAGCTCTAGTGAGTTTATATTTAGTTTTGTTTGCCCTTTTGTTTGCTTATTAACTCGTGCGGATATGTGAATGTTATTGTGTTCATCTAATCTGTTAGTTAAATGGTTTGATGTGTGAATAGAAGTATACATTTCCTCGCCTTTGTCTATGCAAGTCTGATATGTAAACCCTGAAAAGGTAAAATACTAAGAAGGTAATTAGGGAAACAATAATGGCATAAGAGTCAAGCTATTATTATAATCTTAGTTTTGTTATAGTAGGGAGTGGTTAGACATTGCTGTTAGTTAGTTAGTAAGTTAACTGTGTAATGGTTTCGGTGTAAGTTGTTATTGGGCCTTAAGAGTCAAGCCTCTAACTATATATAAGAGGTTAGTCTAATATGTGTAGCAACCAGTTATGATGAATGAATGAATTGACTGAGTTGACAACATTTCTGCAACTCCTTTTCCTCTGTTTCTCCCAATTTCTTCTACAATTCTACATCTTTCTTAAATAAAATGTTGAAACTTGATGAAGTGAATTTGACTAATGTTTGACCTTCATATGAAGCAGAAGTTCTCTAATTTCTATTAGTGACACGGCTGAAATTCATAATTAATAGTTTTTTTCAATTCGATTCACGAAAAAGAAGGGAACAAGCACGGGAGATAGGGAGAAAGAATGATTGCCCACATAGGGCTTCTCGCGGTGGATATGAAAAGGTCGAAAAAGAATTGATGGCGGCCAAGCGGAAGAGATTGGAAGATGAAGCTGAATCCAATCCTTTTGCGATAGTTGATCAGCCATCTCTAATACGTTGCAAGGAGTTGTGGTTGCAAATTCGACAAAAGCCAAGCGGCGCCTACACGAGTGAACAAACTCGTGTAGTTGCTGAAAGAATTGAAAGTATCGTTATTGTTATTTTTTAGTTACTAAACATGTTTCATTACTAAGCTTCTCATTATCTCGTATCTTACAGAAGATCTTAAAAAGAAAGAAGCAGAGGATCTTTTGTGTCGGACGAGAGGAATGATGTTCGACCGCTGCGGCCGGAAAACCGGATCACCCGGGCGTGTAAGGGGGATTGGAGGACGGGTAGGCCTAAAGCAATACTTTGGTAAATCCAAACGCCATAAACAAAGTATGGTTACCCGGGAGGAGATGGAACAGACGCTGGCCAAATTAAGTGAGGAAGTAGCGGCTAAAGAAGCAATGTTTCAATCCCAGATGAGCCATATGAAGGAGGAAATCAATCAGATGAGGCTGCTTTTGAGCTCTCGTTTAGAGACCAGTCTTCCCGTCACACATTCACCTGCACCTATGCAGTAGAGCATTAGGGGGAGCTGCATTGTTGGACAGTTAGAGCAACCTTGTGACCTGTATGTGGAGGATCGTGATAGTCATAGACAATTAGTTGCAAAAGGGACTGTCCACAACTTGGGATCAATTGTACACCACCAACAAATGGCTGATGATGAAGTCAGAGTGTCAGTTGAAAAGGTGATCATTGATGCACCTCTCCCTCTCCCAACCGATCACCGAAGCTTGTGAGTGATGTCAAGGGAACCTTCATCTCTTGGCCAGTGAAGCTTGTACATGTCTCTACTCCTCCTGAAGCTTCATCCCCTCCTCCTCAAGTTTCATCCCCTCGTCGAGCTGCATCCCCTCTTCCTCAAGTTCCATCCCCTACTGCTAAGTTGACTGCCAAGGAAAAAATATCCGATTTGGTAAAAAAAAAGATATTTTAAAGATAAATCGTGGCCTGTTAATGAAGTAGTAGGCGTCCCTCATCCTGAAGAGGTTTACCTTGACAACGAAGATGTAACGTCCCTGCGCTTTCCCGGACAGAGCTTACTAATCCAATCCTTCAACTTGTTTATGAAGTAAGTATCTCGATTCTATGAGTACATAATTTAAATGCATCGTTTAGACACACATACATATATACTAATTCCCTGATCGATGTCATTATTGTAGGTTAATGCATCAAGAATTGGTTGAACAGGGCAGAATCAATGATTTTGGGTTCTTGTGCCCAGTCTATGCAAGTACAACTGTAACATCCCATTTTCAAAAGCAGTATAATTTTTTTTTCATCAGAGTAGAGCATTGGAGCGATTGAGTGACTGATACATATATTAAAAATGCCATAAGTCTGGCTGATTACAAAAGCGGTACAATGACCCAGAGTTTTTATAGTAAATAACAACAGAAGTGTCTCCCTGGCAACACTCATGCTGTGGCAACAAAAGGAATCCTTCGGCTGGGATTCTAAGCGTGCTGCTTGCCCTTATCTTCGGCGCTCGGTCCTCCTGACCCTGAAGCTATTTTAAATGCTGAGGTCCAAATGCACATCGGACCTCAGGTAACGGTTAACCTCATATTTACATACACAACATATGGAAGACATCATAGCATTAATCAAAACATAAGTATATAGCAGATGGAAGATTAATATAACAAAAGTACACATCTCATGTAAAGTTATCTATGCTAACGACACATCGCATGTAAAGTTATCTACGTTAACGCATGACACATCTCATGTAAAGTTATCTATACAATTCACTCGTATAGTCGTCTATCACATATAAGTATACAATAAATATCGAGTTAGTGTTACAAAGACGCGAACGTACCTTCGTTGATGGTAAACGGTACTTTTAAAAACGGTACTTTGACAATGGTGAAACAAATGGGTACGACGACGTACAACAAATGTCCGATTATCTTAGATATCCTATAAGGATAAAATTTATCAAATTCTAGCAGTATAACAGGCATTTTAGGTACAAATTACCATTTTGCCCCCGAACCCCTAATCGACGGAATTTCGCCAGAGCTTATTTTTCGCTCTATCTCTCCGTAATTTTGACGATCTTTTCCCTCATCATATTTTCGAAATATATTTCATATTTACCCCTAAATATGATATCTAGACTATCTTGAAAAATTAAAGATAAATCTAGCATTCCTACTATATCTACCGAAAGAACTACCGAAACTAAAGACTAGGGACCGAAGAACTTACCCGAACTTCGGCTATACTTTCTCCGGGCTCTTCCTTCTCTCTAACCTCTCTCTAAGGCACGAAATTTTGGTGTAGAAATGAGAGGAGAAGTGCCTTCTATTTATAGAAGAAAAGAGGGACGAGGTGGGAATTACATAAAAGTTCTTCAGATCGGATTTCGACCGTCGGATCGCACTTTGACACGTGGCTTCATCTTGACCTTCCACATGTCCCGCTTATGTCATCCTTCTAGAAGAGGATGATGTCATCTTTGCTGACTTACCGATAAAGTTCCCCGATCGGTGTCCAAATCACGTAATCTTGACGAAACTCAAAAATCTGAGAGCAAGGCGCTGAAGTTTTATTCTTTCTTTTTAAAACCACTTGGGTTAACTAAATTTTTGATCCCATTACGAGTATTTCGTCGCCTGCTGAACATTTTCGGACAAACGCCATCGGTTACGGAAATAACTTCCGATAGAACCAGCTTCTTGGCAGAAAATCACTGGTTCGTAATATGATCTGATCTAAGTAACCATATCCCTGGTTTGAAAAACACGACGTTTTCTATAAGTCACTTTTAGCACTATCTCATCATCTTAATTATCCTAAACTCCTAATTACGCTGTTGGTTTCGAAACGACTTCGAGACCGCTTTCAATCCGAGATAGAATTTCACTGGTTCATAAAAGGTCCAGGTGGTAAAAGACTAAATTTCTATATCTTGAGGTAGAATTTCATTTCTATCTCGTTCTCATATGTCCTGTTGGCTCTTTACCATATATATTATTATTTTATTCAAAATATCTAGATATTTATTTATTTTTATTTTATTTTTTATTTATTTTTCTAAGCATAAAATATTTTATTATTTATTTAATTATTAATTTCGAATTTCTCCCTTAAATTAATTATTTACTAATTAATTTAATTATATCTTAATCTAAACAATTAGCCACTAATTACTTAATTAGCCATTTACTAATTGTTGATAATTTTCATAATTAGGATAAATTATTATCTCACAACTGTTTGACTTACATTGGTATTTTATATCCCATGTAAAATATTAAAAATACTCAAGGCCATAAAGTGCTTTTAATATTATTATATTTATGCTTCTCTATTTTTCAAGGAAATAATCCCAAAACTCCTTAAATTAGAGACAACATACTTCCCAAGTTTTTGTCGATATTTGTTGCCATATGAGATTTATCATAATATTTTCGCCATTTTATGCCTCATAAATGCATTTTTCACCCTTTGGCTCTTTATTCACCCTAATTTCAATAGAAATTACCTTAGAAAATAAGGTAATTATTACACTAGTTTTGAAACCACATACTCACCTATTTCCAATAGGTATTATTTACCGAAATATGATACTTATCATAAATACGATTTTTAGGGTATTACAACAACACCCTTGGTGTTGAGACAAGAATACATGTCAAAGAGGGTGTGTGAAGTGATAAGAAAGATCACTAGTGCAAAAAAGGGCTTTAAGACCGGACGAAAGAGGCATCGTAAGACCGGACCAACGACCGGTCTTGTTCCGGCCCGTATTAAAAGTCCACATTTAAGACCGGACTACAACCGTCTTAAAGAACATCTTCCGACTTAGGACATTTAAAACATTAGGTCTTAAAAGTAGTACTACATAAGGTTGAAATATGTTTTGTTCGGTCCTAAAACTCAACTTTTAAGACCGGGGAAAATATCAGCCGCTCTTAAAAGATCAAATTTATAAGACCGAACAATTATAAGGCCGGTCTGAAAAATATCGGCTTCTAGGACCTGACGACTAATTATACGCAGTCTTAAAAGACTGACTTTCAAGACTGGACAATAAATTCTCTGGTCTTAAAAATTGAATTTTAAGACCGGACTTATAAACACACCGGTCTTAAAAGACAAACTTTTAAGACCGGCTTAATATCAAATATGTACACATGACCTTTAAGACCGGATATATGGATACCTCCGGTCTTAAAAGTTGAACATATAAGAGCGGCCTATTTATTACCGGCCTAAATTTTCCCGTATTTTATCCCTCGTTACGCTCTTCCCGATCATATATATATATTCATTCACAAATCCACCAACCAATCCAAGCACATAAAAGTCGAATCTATAAGTACAAGCTTTGAACAAATTATGAATAAATTGAATTGGGAAAAAATTACAAATAATATTCACCATGAGTCTCGTGACAAATACAACATACATGCCCAATGGAATAAGTTAGTTACAATGCATAATATACAATAAGTTACAAATACATTCCCAATGGAATATTCACCATGCCTTCATCTGATTCCCACCCAACAACGTAACATCCTCTTTTATAACATGCCCCTTAGGATCCGATCCCATACAAAAATAGAACAAGAACAAACTTCATAGTCGGTGACAATAATGTTTAAGAACATAGATCGAAGGAATATATAATATATATAGTTAAAACCTTAAAGTTTGCAAAGAAGTTTGCATATGAACATTACCTTATATATGAATTATATTGACTCTTTTATAAAGCGATATCCTCCCATATCCCTTCTTGATGATCATTTCTTATGCCGGGTTCATTATCCGCTTCATCTTCTTCGTTCAATATTTCCGGTAGACCCCTTGAAAAGGAGTACTTTCGGGAAGACCATAATTTGAATGACTTTCCTCATCAATATCAATGACCCTTTTACCTTGGAGAGCTACAGACCACATTTTATTTTCTTGATCGGTGATATAGAACACTTGTTTCGCCCGGTCTCGCCATAATAAAAGGTTCATCACGAAAACTTCTACCGTTGACATCGACTAATGTAAATCCTAGCCGATCGATCCGAACACCATTATTGACATTAACCCACTTGCATTTGAAAATGGGAAATCTAATTTTAACATAGTCTACCTCCCAAATCTCTTCAATAACCCCATAATATGGCATTACCGCCAATAAAGGCCTCTTGTCTTTCGAATCGGAGAAGTGCATAGATTCAACCTCTAACATAACACCACCGTTCCGACGGTGCTCCTATCATCTAGGGACTTCGTGTAAAATGTATAACCATTGATCACATACGAATTCCAACTTATGACATCAACCTCAGGACCACGGGCTAACCATTTCATTGTATCAGAAACACATTCCTCTCCCTCGACCTTTTGTTTGAACCAGTTTGCAAAAGTTCTGTTATGCTCCCTAATCAACCTTTGTTCAGTCATTCGATGATTTTCCTTCCTTACAACTTCTTTATGAGCAGCTATGCTGGCTTGAACTTCATCAACATTATTCAAGATGTATAAGTGGACTTGTGACAATTCATCAGGATCCACACTCTTTACCGAAGCCCCTCGTCTACCCCCTTCAGCATGCTGACGTTTTGGAAGCCCAATATGTCTTACTTTGGCCAAATAATTTTGAAAAATTCCATGACTTCTTCGAAACATATTTCCGAACAATTGATGCTTCGGCCGGTATGCGTTCTTCACGTACCCTTTTACGAATTTCATAGATCTTTCAATTGGGTACATCCACCGTAAATGGATAGGTCCGCACAACTTTATCTCCTCACTAGATGAACAATTAGATGAACCATGATGTCAAAGAAGGTAGGAACAAAAAGCTTCTCAAGGTGGCACAAGATAAGATATCCTTCATTCTCCAATTCATCCAACTTTTCAATCTCGAAAACTTTACTACAAACCGCATTGAAGAAGACACAAAGTCTAGTCAAAACGACCCGAAGATCATATTCGGCGATGCCTCGAATAGCTACCGGGAGTAGTTGTTGCATCAAGACATGACAATCATGAGACTTTTGGCCAACTAATTTCAAGTCCTTCATCGATACAAGCCTCTTAAAATTTCAAGAATACCCCGAGGAACTTTTGTGCCATGTAAACACTCACAAAAACTTCGTTTCTCATCCTTAGACAAAGTATGAGAAGCCGGGGACAATAAGTTCTCTTCCCGTATGGCCTTGGATGTAAGTCTTCGCGTATTCCCATTACTTGCAAATCCAATCTTGCCTTCACACCATCTTTGGAACTACCTTGTATGTTTAGAAGCGTGCCAACAATACTATCACATACATTTTTCTCCACGTGCATGACATCAATACAGTGTCTCACATCAAGATTGCGCCAATATGGAAGATCGAAGAATACAGATCTCTTTTTCCATATATTTGTTTCTTTTCTACTCTTTGCAGTCTTACCGAAGATGACACTGATATGTTTCACCTTTTCATAAACTTGCTCCCCAATCAATGCCACTGGAGCATCTTCATACTCCTGGCCACCAAAAAAGGCTTTCTTTAATATGGGTGGTTCCGTCGAAGAAATCTCATATGTCCAAGATAAACCGTCTTTCTTCCATGTTGAAGTTAATGGTAGCATGTGCCTTCTTCACAAACCGGACATGCTTTATGGCCTTTTACACTATACCCTGACAAGTTCCCATATGCTGGGAAGTCGTTTATAGTACAAAATATCATGGCTCGTAATTTAAACACATCCTTCTTGAAAGATTCAAAAACATCGACACCTTCTTCCCACAACTCCTTCAAGTCTTCGATCAAGGGCTCAAGGTAAACATCAATGTCATTTTCGGGTTGTTTTGGTCTCGAAATCAACATAGACAGCATGATGTACTTTCGTTTCATGCATAATATTGGAGTTAAGTTGTAAATAATAAGGAGCACAAGCCATGAACTATGTATGCCGCTAAGGCTTCCATATGGATTCATGTCATCCGTGCTAAGGGCAAGCCTACGGTTCCTAGGTTCTTCGCCGAAGTTCGGAAATAAATGATCAATTTTCTTCCTTGAGAAGAATCGGCCGGATGTCGAAGCTTTCTATCGAAATTCTCTCATCCGCATGCCACCTCAAATTCTCTCGCATCATTTTCATTCGCAAACAACCGCTTGAACCTTGGTATGATTGGAAGATACCACAACACTTTTGCAGGCCCCTTGTTTGACTTGTACCTTGGTGTTTCACATATCGGACAATTCCCGCTTCTCTTCAAACTCTTTTCTATACAATACGCAATCATTCGGGCATACATGGATCTTTTTATACTCCATCCCCAATGGACATAGTATTTTCTTAGCATCATAGTATCGATGCGGCAACACATTATCATCCGGAAGCATGTCCTTAAAAGCCTCAAGCATTTCAGAAAAAATCTTGTCGCTCCATCCATGACGTGCCTTCAAGCTTACCAATTTCAATACAGCGTTCAACAATTGATATTTTTTACAACCAGGTATAGCGGGGTCTCGCATCACGCACATATTACCATATGCATGTGATTGATGAAAAGCCTCTTCTCCTACATCACGAATAATGTCCTCTATGTGATCATCCATATCCGTGTCATTATCATCAAAGGCCACTTCCTCATGTTGAGACCCACTTGGTACTTTTTCACCATGCCATACCCATACCGTATAAGTCTTATAAAATCCTTCACAAATTAAATGTGTGTAGATAACTTCAGACTTAGTCGCCTCTCATTCAAACATTTTACACAAGGGCAATAAAACTTCCCACTATCATCATGGGCATTTTGTTTAGCAAATTCTATAAATTCCCTCACCCCATTCTGATATTCAACACTCGTCCGTAACGCATTTATCCAACCGTGATCCATACTAGAATTCCTATTTATGACACGTATACAAAATAAGGAAACACCAAATTCATATTTATGCTCAACGAAGAAACTTGCCCATTAAATGCATAACGAAGAAACACTTTTGGTCATACATAACACAAAGAATCCAAGAAGAAAAATTAAAGCATGACGAGGAAATTAAATGCATCGCATGAAATTAAATGTGGACTCACCCGTAGCATATAAATTCAAATGGTTTGCGGAGTCTTTCTTCTCCCGCCACAAACGTTGATGTTGCGTAGACAGTAACCTAAAAACATTTGTTGGTCAGTTGGGTAGGTCAAAAGCGCAAATATAATCTTCAAAATACAATATTCATTAACAACAGAGAAACCCACTAGAACATTTCATCGATTTCGTTAAACCCAGAAAACCATAAAGTTATTTAACCGAAACACCTCTTACAGCTTGGTCGATAGACATTTAACTAAGGAAACAGTAAAGCGATTGTCGAGAGAGCAACGCGGCGTACGACGAAGCAACACAAACAAACTAGAGACAACCCGAGAAATCACTATCGGCGCGACGAGAGAAGTTTTGAGAGGGAAATTTGTTATTCCGCGAAAGAGTTGTGTTTTAGTATATTTTGGATTTTATTAAGACCGGTTATTTATAAAGTAGACGGTCCTAAATATATAATTGCATTTTTAAAACCGGCAAATTACTTTTAAGACCGGAGTTTTATTCATATCCGGTCCTAAGAGTCCTCATTATTTTTTTTTAAACAAAAAGATGATTAGCTTGGGCGAGCGCAAAGAAGAACTCAATGAAAAAAATTAAAGGAAAAATTGAGAATATGAACAAAAAAAAGACACAAGCTTGGCGGTCGCAACTTTTATTAAGACCGTTTATTTACAAATGGACGGTCCTAATATGTTATTATTCATTTAATTTTAAGACCGGAGTTTTATTAAACATCCGGTCCAAAAGTCCTCATTTGTTTTTTTTTAAAAAAAAAGATGAAAATTAAAGGAAATTTCCAAGCTTAGTTCTTAATGCTTCATACATTACTTGGAGAATATATATACACGTACACAAAAAAAAAAGCAAAAAATTATAAAAAACAAGAATCGATCGACTAAACATCCTTGTCGATATCGGCGTGAAAAGCATTAAATTCCCGCGGATATCGCAAGTTCCCGCCTTAATCGCATCGCCGCAATAAATCAAGAGAGGACAGAGGAGAGGGGTCACGGTAGGTGCGCGCCGGGGCCAACTTGTTGGAGAGGGGGAGCAGAACCTCTTCATGGTCTCGAAGGCCGGAGGGGGGGGGAAACTTGTTGGAGAGGGGAGCAGAACCTCTTCATCATCCGAAATAACAATGGGTCCAACGACCCGAGACTCCTCTCGTCACAATAGAATGCACTCTTGATGGAGGAGGCGCACCGTATAACGATCTACGGAAGGCACGAGCATCACGAGTAAGAGTACCCCTACGAGCGGTTCTCTTGTATCTAACCATGGTTTGAGCAAATTAAGGGGCGAGAGCCGCGTAGTGTGGAGTCACGAGATTGTGATGAGTTTAATAAGGACAGAGATGTATGTGGAGTTAATAAATATGCGGGTCTAAAATTCATAATTAATTTTTTTTCAATTCCATTGAATTTAAGACCGACCTTTTTAAATATATCCGATCCTAAAAGTCTATTATTTATTTTTCAATCAATTCAATTACTTTTAAGACCGACATTTTGTCTTATATCCGGTCCTAAAAATCAATTTAATTTTATTAAGAACGGATCTTTTACAATATCCGGTCTTAAAGGTTCTCTGTTCAAATGAATTTCGAATCGCTTCGACTTCCAGATAAACTTCCCAACTAGGCGTCTCCTCGTATTCTAAGGAACTATGCGTCTCCTCGTTATTGTTTCTTGCGTTTCAAATTGTTCGGGCAGGGTTCTCTATTTAAACCAGATGTTACTTTACTTCCATCACATTCTTCCCCATCACTTCGAAACATCCACGAATGGCCGCTCCACCACCACGAGGTCCTCCTCCTCCGTTGCCTCCGGAACCGACAATCTACCGATGATCTAGCACATCCCGGCCCGCCTCGATCATATAGACCGACGGTGCGGCCGCTTGTTTCAGTCTATCACGCCGTCAACGCAAAGCCGCGGCGGACTCGATGCCCGGACATTGAGTACCATCCTTCGATGACGACATGTCCGACCTCTCCGACGACTCCCTCCCCTCCGACAACGATGGGGGGAGTAGATATTTCATTTTTTTTTTTTTTTTTTTGTTGTTGTTGTCTCGTCCGTATTTCTTTGCTCCTCACGGGCAGCAAAAAAAAAAAAATATAAATTAAAGATCTTTTTTTTCCATATTCGATCGCCATGTCCTTTTCATTATCTTCTTTCTTTTTCCGACAAAAAGGAAACAAACAAAACATTGTCGTCGCGTAAATCAACATTAAAAATTCTCACAATACAGTTAAGAACATACAAAAAACAAAAAAACAAAAAAAGATCGTTTACCTTATTCGAATAAAAACAAACCAAATGACTATTCTTGTCAAGGTTGGACCATCAAAACCACGGTTGAAAAAAGCGCGAACGCGTAACCTCGGTTGTCCGAAAACCGAGTCAAAAACTATTAAGAGGAAACAAATATATATACACAAATCCTTTTAAAAAAATATTTTTATGACTTAACTTTTAGGAGCGGATATATAACAAAACTACGGTCTTAAAAGTCTTTACATTTTTGAAATAATAAAACGTAGACTTTTAGGACCGGACGAAATATAATAACAAGGTCCTAAAATTCTAGCGAATTTTTAGAAGACTTTTAAGACCGACCAATAATTACGTCCCGGTCCTAAAAGTATAGCCATAATTTTTTTTATTAATATAAACGTAGACTTTTAGGACCGGCCGTATAATAAAGATGCGGTCCCAAAAGTCTAGCTCATTTTTAAGACCGGGGCAAATAATTATGTCCGGTCCTAAAAGTATACCCATAATTTTTTTAAAATTAACGAAGACTTAAAGCACCGCAGTTTAATAACTATGCGGTCCTAAAGGTCTCGCCATATTTTTATGAACAAAGACTTTCTCATTTACAACATCCCGTAACACAAATTTCAAGCATAAATATCTAGAATGAATAAACGAATTTATTCTTGAAATACACAGCTTTGTATGTTTATTTACAAATGAATGACTTGTTCGAAAAAATAAACAAATTTACGTAAAATTATTTTTGCTACAACATATATTTACATCCACATTTAAGAATTAATAAGGCGATACGATATTCACAAAACACATTGCGTATGTGCTCCACTTCATTATCGGGACATGGACCGAACCTCTAAACATCTCGTAACATCAAAGACAACTAAACCGAATTAACTTGTGTGCATATTTCATTAAGCCGTAAACCGAATTCGGACATAATATATGTAATAACATCAAATACATTTACCTTTGCTAACAATTTTGTCTTTCCTCGCCCGATGATAACATCATACATGTGTTTCATGACGTACATGTGCCACATAAGTTGGATTCTTTTGGTTGCCGATGGGTCTAAAACGAACAAGAAATAATATAGGATAAGTGACAAGAAATATATAGCATATATATATATATATATATATATGTGTAATGACCAAGTTCTCAAGGCGGTGTTTCGGTGTCCAAATTAAAATATGTGCTAACCTCCTGCGGGGTGTACCACGAAGGTTTAATAGTGGCCTCTTTCCCACGCTTTTGTCTTACCCCGACTTGGTAGGTCATCATGGCACTATTATCAAAATCACAAATTTATCAATAATTCACCGAAACCATTACAAGTAGAGATTTCGACAAGAGAATTTCAATGACATGCATGCTTACTTGTTGACGGTCTCCGTCATTATAGTATCTCGGGTTATTGTGAGTGGAGCATAAGAAGATAACTTTATGATCCTCCATGCACATGAGGACCAATCGCCATGGCGGCTGAAAATTCACAAAGAAGTATTATATGTAGCAGAATTATATTAAGTTAATTGCATACAAGAATTGTGATATGTATATACCTGTGGAAGTATGGAAACACATAAACCTTTCTTATCACTTCACACACCATATCTGACATGTATTCTTGTCTCAAGTCCTTCTCTCGTTGTACTTGCATAGACAGGGGCACAAGAATCCAAAATCATTGATCAGGCCTGTTCAACCAATTCTTGATGCAAGAACCTACAATAATGACATCGATCGGAATTAGTATATATGTATGTGTGTCTAAACGATGCATTTAAATTATGTACTCATATATAGAATCGATACTTACTTCATAAACAAGTTGAATGATTGCATTACTAATCTCCCGTCCGGGAATCGCGGGGACATTACATCTATTTTGTCAAGGTAGACATCTTCGGGATTTAGGACGCCTACTACTTCTTGGACAGCCACGATTTATCGTAAAATAATTATTGTTTGCCAAGTCGGTTATTTTTTGCCTGGCGCCAAATGAGCGAGGGGGATGGAACTTGAGGAGGAGGGATGCAGCTTGACGAGGATGGAACTTGAGGAGGAGGTTGCTCGACCGGTGTCCAACAATGCAGCTCCCTAGTGCCTCGCCGCATAACCGCAGTGAATGTGTGACGGAACACTGGTCTCGGACGAGAGCTCAAAAGCATCTTCAATTGATTCATTTCCTCTTCCATCTTGCTCATCCGGATTGAAACGTGCGATCAACTTTGCGATCAATCAAGCTTCTTGAGCCGCCGCTTTGACCGCGCTTCCTCATTTATTTTGGCCGCCGTCTGCTCCATCTCCTCCCGGTAATCATACTTTGTTTGTGGCGTTTGGATTTACCAAAGTATTCCTTCAGCCTACCCGTCCTCCAACCCCCCTTACACGCCCCGCGTGATCCGGTTTCCGGCCGCAACGGTCGAACATCATTCCTCCCGTCCGACACGAAAGATCCTCTCGCTTTCTTTATTTTTAAGATCTTCCTATAAGATACGTATAACGAGAAGCTTAGTAATGAAACATGTTTAGTAACTAAAAAATAACAATAACGATACTTACAATTCTTTCAGCAACTACACGAGTTTGTTCACTCGTGTAGGCGCCGCTTGACTTTTGCCGAATATGCAACCACAACTCCTCGCGACGTATAGGAGATGGCTGATCAACTACGGATGAAGGATTGGATTCAGTTTCATCTTCCTATCTCTTCCGCTTGGCCGCCATCAATTCTTTTTCGGCCATTTCATATCCGCCGCGAGAAGCCCTATGCGGGCAATCATTCTTTCTCCCTAGCTCCTGTGCTTTTGTCCTTCTTATCTCGTGAATCGAAATGAAAAAAAAACTATTACTTATGAATTCCAGCCATTGATGTCTAACGTAAATTAGAACACTTCTGCTTCATATGAAGGTCAAACATTAGTCAAATTCACTTCATCAAGTTTCAACATTTTATTTAAGAAAGATGTAGAATTGTAGAAGAAATTGGGATAAACAGAGGAAAGGGAGTTGCAGAAATGCTGCCAACTCAGTCAATTAATTCATTCATCATAACTGGTTCCCACATATATTAGACTAACCTCTTACATATAGTTAGAGGCTTGACTCATAACACTTGCACCGAAACCATTACACAGTTAACATACTAACATCATAGCACCAACGTCTAACAACCGCCTACTATAACGTAACTAAGACTATATAATTGAGACTTGACTCTTATGCCATCATTATTTCCTTAATTTACTTAATTTCTTTATCGGGGTCTACATATCGACTTGTATTGACAAAGGCGGAAATGTATACTTCTATTCACAAACCAAACCATTTAACTAAAAGGATTAGATGAACACAATAACATTCAAATATCCGCACAAAAAGTTAATAAGCACACAAAAAGGCAAACTAAACTAAATATAAACTCACCGAGCTTCGAGTGGTCCGCACCAACAAATTGTTGCCAAGTTTGTTCATCAATATATGGGTACTTATCCCAAGGTGTTCTTGAGGCGTAACCTCGGCAAAAATATAGGTGTTAGCTAGAAAGGTCTTAAACTTCCTCCACCGATCAAAGCACAATAAGACAATGTCTTCTCTTTCAACTTCGGACAATCGGGGACAAAAGTGTAGTTAAGCCGGATAGTGTCCCAAATAGGATCCTTTACTTTAGAATCGTCCACACTTTTCCACTCATCTATCAAGATGCTAACATGGCTGCGTGCTTGATAGCCAACAAAACATTATATTTGGATTTCATGGGATCGAAAGGTTGCAACTTTTCATTAAACGAATCTCCAAACTTTGACCCGTAAGTCCGACTTAGGGTTACATCCCGCATTCGTGTTCCTCTTCTACCACGACGTGCACGGCGGTTTCGAGGCTCATTGACAGATGAAGACGGTTCGTTCGACTCACACCACCAAAGCAAAAGGCGCGTTCCCGAACAAGTAGAATCGTTTTCACCGTTCATTTTCGAGACATGAAGAGGTAATGCAACAGAAGGGTTTCGCAACGTAAATGAGGCTCTTCAAAATGATAGTAACAAAAGCTTACGTGCGAAGAAATGTATATTTGGCGGTTCATTTTTAAGACCGGACATAAAAAGAGACGGTCTTAATAATTAACATTCAAGACCGGTCATACTACAGATTCGGTCTTAAAAGTAATTAATTTTTTATCCGAACTATTTTTCTATATTTTATACCGCATTTTATGTCCGGTCTTAAAAGAATAACTTTTAAGACCGGTGATTATTTTCATAAAAAGAGACGGTCTTAATAATTAACATTCAAGACCAGGTCATACTACGGTCCGGTCTTAAAAGTAATTAATTTTTTATCCGAACTATTTTTCTATATTTTATACCGACCATTTTATGTCCTGAAGACCGGTGATTATTTACATTCGGTCTTAAAACTTTATTACCTTTATATTTAAATTTTTCCTTATTCTTTTTAAGGCCCGCATAAAATATTAGTCCTGAAAAAATGATCCGTATAAGAGATTTCTCCATAAAGTAATTGATATTTGAATATTTTTTAATAACATTTTTAAGACCGGCCTTGTTTTATTGCTTTGAACTGGTCTTAATAATATATTTAAGACCGATGAAAAAATGATCCTTGTTTGAAATCTCTATAATTATTGATAAATTTGTGATTTTGATGATAGTGCCATGAGGACTTTTCAAATCGAGGTAAACAAAAAGGTTCTTTATATTTACAAAACGCCAGCTCTTATATATATTTCTTGTTTGTTTTAGACGCCAATCCCAACTTATGGTCATACATAAGAAGTTCCTTTTATTTACAAAACCGTTACAAGGTTTGTAGGTCCGGTCATACCTTTAAGACCTAATTAAGTTCTAAATTCATTTGTAAATATATATACGCAATGTTTAATTCAATAATAAATTTGTTTATTTTTTCGAAGAATTCGTTCATTCATTCTAGCTATTTAGTGCTTGAAATTTGAGGTACAAGATGTTGTAAATGAGGAATAAGAGACTCTGAAAAGTATTCGCGACTTCTATGACCGCATATGTTTTAAAGATCTGGTGTCCTCGTTAGACTTTTAGGACCGCAAAAGTATTCGTTTATTTAAAAATATGGCAAGACCTTTAGGACCGCATATTTATTAAACATCTCCTAAAATTCTTCGTTTATTTCTAAAAACTATGGTTAGACTTTTAGGACCGCAAAAAACATCCGGTCCTAAAAGACTTTAATTCAAAAAATATGGCTAACCGCATATTATTTAAACTTCCGGTCCTAAAAGTCTACGTTTAATTCTAAAAATATGGTTACACTTTTAGGACTGTAAATTTGTTAATTATCCGCTCCTAAAAGTCTATGGTGAGACTTTTAGGATCGTATATTTGTTATTTGTCCGCTCCTAAAAGTTCAGTCTTAAATATCGTTTTAAAAAAAATATGGCTTAACCTTTAGGACCGTGTATTTGTTAAACGTCCGGTCTTAATAGTTTTCCTTTAAACAGAAATGTTGACTCATTTTTCAGAAAAATTATTAGGGTTCAAGACAACCAAGGTTCTGGCGTTTTGCTCAAGCTAGGACCCTCTTTGTCGTCGATGTTACCTCTCCTGATGTTGAGCAGCATTATCGGTTTCCCTTTTCTTTTTGTTGGAAAAGAAGGAAGATAATGAAAAAGACACTGAAAATATTCAAATCAGGGCAAGGTAAAACCGACGACAACGACGGTCCAACCTTGAGAAGAATAGTCACTTTGTTTGTTTTTATTCGAATAAGGTAAATGATTTTTTTTGTATGTTCTTAACTGTATTCTGCGAATTTTTAATGTTGATTTACACGTTGACAATGTTTTGTTTGTTTCCTTTTTGTCGAAGAAAGAAAAAAGATAATGAAAAGGACAATGCGATCGAATATGGAATAAATAATAAATTTATTTATTATATTTTTTAATGCCGCCCGTTAGGGTCGGCAGAAGACAGAAAAAAACATAAAACAATCTACTCCTCCCCATCGTTGTCGGAGGGGAGGGAGTTGTCGGACAGGTCATCAACGTCGTCATCTAAAGGATCGTAGTCAACGTCCTAGGCGTCGAGTACCACGATCAGCTTGTTGTTGACGGCATGATAGACCTGAAACAGTTGGCCCAAGCGTCGGTCTATATGATCGACGCGGGCCAGGAGGTGCTGAATCATCTGGTAGAATGACAGGTTCGGAGGCAGCGGAGGAGGGTACGGAGGTGGAAGGGGATTAAGAGGAAAAGGAGGACCTGGTGGTGGTGGAGGACCATGGTGGTGGAGCAGCCATTGCGGTGGAAGTTTTAGAAGTGATGGAGAAGAATGTGAAGGAAGTAAAGTAACATCGGATTTAAATAGAGAACCCTTCCTGAACAATGTGAAATGCCAGAAACAATAACGAGGGGACACATAGTTCCTCAGAATACGAGGAGACGCCTAGTTGGGAAGTTTATCTGGAAGTCGAAGAGACTCTGAATCATTTATTTGAACAGAGTGTAAGGATACGACTCTGCTATCTGAGTAATTTGAAAAGAATGAACCTTTAATACCGAATATTGTAAAAGCTTCGTTCTTAAAACTAATATTTTTTAAGAAAAAATTCTTACTTTTAAAAAAATTGAATTGAAAAAATAAATGAATTATAGGACCAGATACAAGATAAAAGGTCGGTCTTAAAAGTAATTGAATTGATTGAAAATAAATAAATAATAGACTTTTAGGACCAGATATATTATAAAAGGTCGCTCTTAAAATCAATTGAATTGAAAAAAATTAAATAATAGAATTTTAGACCGCATATTTATTAACTCCTCATACCTCTCTGTCCTTATTAAACTCCTCATACCTCGTAACTCCACACTACGTGGCTCTTAAAGTATATAAACTCCTCATACCTCTCTGTCCTTATTAACTCCTCACAATCTCGTAACTCCACACTACGTGGCTCTCTGCCCCAATTGCTCAAACCTTGGTTGGATACAAGAGAATCGCTCGTAGGGGTACTCTTACTCCTGATGCTCCTGCCTTCCGTAGATCGTTATAAGGTGCGCCTCCTCCAGCGAGAGTGCGTTCTATTGTGACAGAAGAGTCTCAGGTTGTTGGACCCATTGCTATTTCGGATGATGAAGAGATTTCCGCACCTCCCCTCCAGCCTTCAGACCATGAAGAGGTTCCTGCTCCACCTCTCCAACCAGTTGGCCCCAGCGCGCCTACCGCTGACCCCTCTTCACTTTCCTCTAATGATGCATTGCGGCTGATGCGAATAAGACAGGAACTTGCTGATCTCCGGTGGGAAGTTAATGCTTTTCACGCCGATATCGCCAAGGATGTTTAGTCTGATTCATGTTTTTGATAATTTTCTGCTTGTTTTTCTTTTGTATTTTTTCTTGTGTACATGCATATTCTCCAGTAATGTATGAAGCATTAAGAACTAAGCTTGTGTCTTTTTTTTTGTTCATATTCTCCAGTTTTTCTTTAATAAATTCATTTAGTTGCTGCTGCGCTCGCCAAAGCCAATCCTCTTTTTTTTTAAAAAAAAAATGAGGACTTTTATGACCATATTTTTTTATAAAACTCCAGTCTTAAAATTAAATGAAAAATAAAAATTCTGGACCGGAGTCTTTTAAACCTCGGTCTTAAAAATTTAATTATATATTTAGGACCGGCTACTTTATAACTAACCGGTCTTAATAAAATCCAAAATAATAAAACATGTCTCTCGCGCGAATATTAAATTTCCTCTCCGAACTTCTCTTGTCGCGCCGAAAGTGATTACTCAGGTTCCTGTCTCCGGTGTTTGTGTGTTGCTTCGTCACCGCTTCGCGTTGCTCTCTCGACAATCACTTTCGGTTCCTTAGCTAAACGTCTATAGACTAAGTTGTAAGAGGTGTTTCGGTTATATAACTTTATGATTTTCTCGGGTTGAACGAAATCGATGAAATGTTCTTGTGGGTTTTTCTATTGTTAATGAATATTGTATTTTGAAGATTATATTTGCACTTTAGACCTACCCAACTGACCAACAAATGTTTTTAGGTTACTCTTACTGTCTGCAACATCAACGTTCGTGGCGGGAGCAAGTTTGACTCAGCAAACGCATTTGAATTTATATGCTACAGATGAGTCCACAAGACCTTCATGCGCTGCATTTAATTTCCTCGTCATGCATTTATTTTGCTTCTTGGATTCACTGTGATACATTTATGACCAAAAGTGATTCTTCGTTATGCATTTAATGGGCAAGTTTCTCCGTAATAAAAAAAAGACATAACCGACATTGAGCATAAATATGCATTTGGTGTTGCCTTATTTTATATGCAAGTGTCAATTTTTTCGGATTATGTATGTTAAATCTTTCCGTCTATAGGAATTCTACTATGGATCACAGTTGGATAACTGCGTTACGGACGAATATTGAATATCAGAATGGGGTGAGGGACTTTATAGAATTTGCTAAACAAAATGCCCATGATGATAGTGAGAAGTTTTATTGCCCTTGTGTAAAATGTTTGAATGAGAGGCGACTAAGTCCTGAAGTTATACACACACATTTAATTTGTGAAGGATTTTGTAAGACTTATACAGTATGGGTATGGCATGGTGAAAAAAATACCAAGTGGGTCTCAACATGGGGATGTGGCCTTTGATGATAATGACACGGATATGGATGATCGCTTAGAGGACATTATTCGTGATGTAGGAGAAGAGGTTTTTCATCAATCACATGCATATGGTAATATGTGCAGTGATGCAGAGACCCCGCTATACCCTGGGTGTAAAAAATACAAATTGTTGAACGCTGTATTGAAATTGGTAAGCTTGAAGGCACGTCATGGATGAAGCGACAAGAGTTTTTCTGAAATGCTTGAGGCTTTTAAGGACATGCTTATGGATGATAATGTGTTGCCGCATCGATACTATGATGTTAAGAAAATACTTTGTCCACTGGGGATGGAGTACAAAAAGATCCATGCATGCTCGAATGATTGCGTATTGTATAGAAAAGAGTTTGAAGAGAAGCAGACTTGTCCGATATGTGAAACCCAAGGTACAAGTCAAATAAGGGGCCTGCAAAAGTGTTGTGGTATCTTCCAATCATACCAAGGTTTAAGCGGTTGTTTGCGAATGAAAATGATGCAAAAAATCTGAGGTGGCATGCGAGATGAGAGGATTTCGATGGAAAGCTTCGACATCCGGCCAATTCTTCTCAATGGAAGAAAATCGATCATTTATTTCCGAACTTGGCGAAGAACCTAGGAACCTTAGGCTTGCCCTTAGCACGAGATGGCATGAATCCAAATGGAAGCCTTAGCAAAGATACATAGTTCATGGCCTGTGCTCCTTATTATTTACAACTTATCTCATATGTTATGCATGAAACGAAAGTACATCATGCTGTCTATGTTGATTTCGGGACCAAAACAACCCGGAAATGACATTGATGTTTACCTTTAGCCCTTGATCGAAGACTTGAAGGAGTTGTGGGAACAAGATGTCGATGTTTTTGACTCTTTCAAGAAGGAGGTGTTTAAATTGTGAGCCATGATATTTTGTACTATAAACGACTTCCCAAAGATATGGGAACTTGTCGGTATAGTGTAAAAGGCCATAAAGCATGTCCGGTTTGTGAAGAAGGCACACGCTACCATCAACTTCAACATGGATGAAAGACAGTTTATCTTGGACATAGGATATTTCGTAGATGGGGCCACCCATATCGTCGATTAAATAAAGCCTTTTTTGGTGGCCAAGAGTATGAAGATGCTCCGGTAGCATTGATTGGGGAGCAAGTTTATGAAAAGGTGAAAAATATCAGTGTCATCTTCGGTAAGACTACAAAGAGTAGAAAAGAAACAAATATATGGAAAAAGAGATCTGTATTCTTCGATATTCCATATTGGCGCAATCTTGATGTGAGACATTGTATTGATTTCATGCATGTGGAGAAAAACGTATGTGATAGTATTGTTGGCATGCTTCTCAACATACAAGGTAGCTCCAAGGATGGTGTGAAGGCAAGATTGGATTTGCAAGTAATGGGAATACGCGAAGACTTACATCTAAGGCCATACGGGAAGAGAACTTATTGTCCCCCGACTTCTCATACTTTGTCTAAGAATGAGAAAAAAGGTTTTTGTGAGTGTTTACATGGCACAAAAGTTCCCTCGGGGTATTCTTCAAATTTTAAGAGGCTTGTATCGATGAAGGACTTGAAATTAGTAGGCCAAAAGTCTCATGATTGTCATGTCTTGATGCAACAGCTACTCCTCAGTAGCTATTCGAGGCATCCCCGAATATGATCTTCAGGTCGTTTTGACTAGACTTTATGTCTTCTTCAATGCGGTTTGTAGTAAAGTTTTCGAGATTGAAAAGTTGGATGAATTAGAGAATGAAGAATATCTTATCTTGTGCCACCTTGAGAAGCTTTTTCTTCCTACATTTTTTGACATCATGGTTCATCTAATTGTTCATCTAGTGAGGGAGATAAAGTTGTGTGGCCCTATCCATTTACGGTGGATGTACCCAATTGAAAGATCTATGAAATTCGTAAAAGGGCGTGAAGAACGCATACCGGCCGAAGCATCAATTGTTCGAAATATGTTTCGAAGAAGCCATGGAATTTTGTCAAAATTATTTGGCCAAAGGAAAACATATTGGCTTCCAAAACGTCGACGCATCTTTGAAGGGAGTAGACGGGGCTTCGGTAAAGAGTGTGGATCCCGATGAATTGTCACAAGTCCACTTATACATCTTGAATAATGTTGATGAAGTTCAAGCCGGCATAGCTGCACATAAAGAAGCCAAGGAAAGAAAATCATCGAATGACCGAACAAAGGTTGATTAGGGAGTATAACGAAACTTTTGCAAACTGGTTCAAACAAAAGGCCGAGGGAGAGGAATGTGTTTCTGATACAATCAAATGGTTAGCACGTGGTCCTGAGGTTGATGTCATAAGTTGGAATTCGTATATGATCAATGGTTATACATTTTACATGAAGTCCTTAAATGATAGGAGCACCGTCCAGAACAGTGGTGTTATGTTAGAGGCTGAATCTATACACTTCTCCAGTTCGAAAGACAAGAGGCCTTTATTGGCAGTCATGCCATATTATGGGGTTATTGAAGAGATTTGGGAGGTGGACTATGCCAACCCCTGCAGATTAAGGAACTCAGGTTCAAAACAGCCCCTTTTTAACTCATTCCACAGATTAAAAGCCACAGTACAGTCTCTAAGCACATGCATTAGGTGCTCATTTACATTCCCACACCTATAACAATTTGCATTACCTCCCATTAGTATGGGGTTATTGAAGAGATTTGGGAGGTGGACTATGTTAAAATTAGATTTCTCATTTTCAAATGCAAGTGGGTTAATGTCAATAATGGTGTTTAGATCGATCGGCTAGGATTTACATTAGTCGATGTCAATGGTAGAAGTTTTAGAGATGAACCTTTTATTATGGCGTACCGGGCGAAACAAGTGTTCTATATCACGATCAAGAAAATAAAATGTGGTCTCGTAGCTTTCCAAGGAAAAAGGGTCATTGATATTGATGAGGAAAGTCATTCAAATTATGGTCTTCCTGAGAGTACTCCTTTTTCAAGGGGTCTACCGGACATGAACGAAGAAGATGAAGCGGATAATGTGAAAGTGAAACTTAATCACCAAGAGGGGGTGAATTGGGGATTATTAAAAATTCTTCCAGAAAAGCTCTGTTTTTCGAAGACTAAAACAGAGTAGACCGTGGAGTAGAGAAGAATAGCAAGACACAAGGAATTATACTTGGTTCGGTCCAATCTCTTGACCTACGTCCGGTCCCGGACTCTCAGGGATTTTCACTATCACAATTGATTACACACTCTGCACTCAAGAGTAATTCTCTCACTAGAACTTACTCCCCCTTACAAGTTGTAATCAATGAACCCAATCACCAAGTCCCCTGACTTGTGATTCTCTACAATAAATGATATTCAAGATGAAAAACTCTCCCTAAGAGTGGATAATGATAAACACTGAAGATTGAATGTATCAACAGATACTTAGTACAGAAAGACTCAAGAGTAGATGGAGACTTTAATGATTTTCGCTTTCTGGGGTCTTAGTTGTTGAGAGGAATTGAATGCAGCTCTATTTATGCTGAGAGTGCATTAATTGACCGTTGTAATCCTTCATATAACCGTTGGAGACTTTAACCAAGGATTAGGAAGTGTCTTGGTCATCTTCTCTCACTAATCTTCACTTAATCCAGCTGGGCAGAAGTTCAGAGTTGACTTCTTGTAAATAAATCCGTTGGAGTCGTGTTTGCTGGAAGTGGTAATCATTCTTTTCTGCTTTGCAAGTGTGTGCAGATGGATTACCCAAAAGTATGCGAGCTTTTCTTGGTTCAAAGATTTAATGTTACGACAAACTTTTTGCTTTAGCTTTAACACTTCGTTAATCATCCTCTAATTCATCTTAAACTTATTAACAAAGTGGTTAAACATAGCTAGGAATATAGAGAATTGATAATGGGAAGTATTAAGATCAAACATGAATGTTTCACAAATTCGTCAGATTTGAGTTTCAAATTCTACGACTCATACTTGAGTATGTTCTTCTATACTCGAGTTTGTCACTGTGCACTAATGTCTATACTTGAGTATCAAGAATGATACTTGAGTATAATCTTTTCAGAGAGGAACATTGTGACTTAAGCTTTGGACCATGTCTTTGAAGTAGGAGTCATACTCGAGTTTGTCATACCATACTCAAGTGTGAGCCCTTTAATATGAAAATAAGTTTAAGTCTAAAATCTCAATACTTGAGTATGAAGAATGTAAGTTTTTCAAAAAGAAAGAACTTTCTGTATGTCCTATACTCGAGTGTGTACAGCCATACTCGAGTATGCAATAATTTTGAAAGGCTTTGTGAAATCTGTTTCAAGTCCATACTTGAGTTTACAGAGTCATACTTGAGTTCACAAAGTATTTGGGAAAGAAAGATATCTTTTTGTTTGTCTTATACTCGAGTTTGTGACTACATACTTGAGTATGCTTATGTTCAAAACTTTTGTATCTTTCTGTATGGCGGACACTTGAGTATACACATGTACACTTGAGTATGTTTCACTCAAAGGAAATGTTAGGTAGCTTCTGCAAGTTCTATACTTGAGTGTACATTTGGATACTTGAGTTTAGAAGACTTAAGCAAGTATTCAAGTAGTCTCGTATGATCCATACTTGAGTATGCAAATTCATACTCGAGTTTAGCTTGTGTAAAACCTAGAGTGCTCTCTGTGAGGACTATACTTGAGTTTACCCATGGATACTTGAGTATAGTTCAGTTTAATCAAATTTGTGCAACTCTCGGTAAGTCATACTCGAGTATAGATACCCATACTTGAGTTTGGCTTTGACACAAGTTTTAATATTACCAAAAACAATCTTTAAATTGTGTTCACAATCGTCAGTTATCATCAAAAACATATAGAGAACTAACATAATGAACCCGGCATAAGAAATGATCATCAAGAAGGGATATGGGAGGATATCACTTTATAAAAGAGTCAATTCATAAGGTAATATTCATATGCAGAATTCTTTGAAAACTTTAAGGTTTTAACTATATTATATTCCTTCTATGTTCTTAAATAATGTCACTGACTATGAAGTTTGTTCTTGTTTTATTTTTGTGGCAGGATCCGATCCAAAGGGGCATGTTTCTTTGATGTTACGTTGTTGGGTGGGAATCAGATGAAGGCATGGTGAATATTACATTGGGCATGTATGTTGTATTTGTAACTTATTGTTTTTGCATTGTGAGTAAGTTATCTTATTGTATAAATTAATTTAGGTGTTGTAGTCATAGTATAATCATTAATTAAGAAGCCACATAACTCATGGTGAATAATATTTGTATTCTTTTTCTCAATTCAATTTATTCATAATTGTTCATAGCTTGTAGCTTAAAGTATCGACTTTTATGTGCTGGATTAGGTGGTGGATTTGTGTATATATATGATCAGGAAGAACATAATAGGGAAAAAATTCGGGAAAATTTAGACCAGAAATAAATACGTCGGTCTTAAATGTTCAACTGTTAAGACCGGATGTATTTATATGTTCGGTCTTAAAGGTCATGTGTACATATTTGATATTAAGCCGGTCTTAAAAGTTGGTCTTTTAAGACCGGTGTATTTATAAGTCCGGTCTAAAAATTCAATTTTTAAGACTGGATGTATTTACCATCCAGTCTTGAAAATCAGTCTTTTAAGACCGCGTATATTTAGTCGTCAGGTCTTAGAAGCCGCTATTTTTCAGACCGGATTTATTTTTGTCCGGTCCTAAAATTCTGATCTTTTAAGAGCGGCCAATTTTTTGCCCGGTTTTAAAAGTTGAGTTTTAGGACCGAACAAAAAATATTTCAGCTTTATTTAGTAAGACCTAATGTTTTAAATGTCCAGTCTAAAAGAGTTTCTTTAAGACCGGTTCCGAGTCCGATCTTAAATGTGGACTTTTAATACCGATCGGAACAAGACCTAGGTCGCAGGTCCGGTCTTACGATGCCTCTTTTGTCCTGTCTTAAAACCCTTTTTTGCACTAGTGTAGTAGGCACAATCTCATTGAATTAATAGGAAATACATAAAAAAAAACCATCCAATCACAATAATTCAAATCCAATCACAATGTAAACAATCCTAGCTTAACAATATGGAGTCTAAATAACTCACAACAAAATCGTACTGAAACTAGCTGAGGACATAGCCAATAGAAAATTCATAAAGGAACTAAGAAAAACTCCCCATTAAATCTCTTGAACTGAAGCCAAATCTCAAATCCTTGAGAAACAAAAGAATTAGCCACTCATAGCCACGATCACAACACTCATTGGTTTAATCACACAAACTATCTTGGAAACCATTGAGAAACTTCTACCTAGAATGTATGGATGAATTGGATTTGAATGGAAAGAATAGATGAAGCCACGTTCTTGAGAGGAAATGGGAGTGGAACCAGGGATGGTGGTGGTCGTCTTCTTCCTCTCCTCTCTCTGGTTTGAAGTCCCTTCACCCAAGGTCCAGCTCTCCACAGTCGAGGCTTCTCAAAATAGAGTACGATCAATAATTTCCCCACACTTAAACCTTTATACTCATGGACAAAGACAATTAATCTCAATATAAACTATAGGACCAACACCAATAGCAATTAAAGAGTTATATAAATGTTGGGTTAATGTGCTCTTTAGTCACTTAAGCCCAATAAGGCTTAAGTGAGACTACAGCCCAAGAACCCTATGGCCCATGTGGTTTAGGGTTAGGTCTTGGATGTAGTAGTATATAAACCTACTTTCACCTCCTTTTGACGGCCAAGACAAACAGGAGGCTTTCATCAGAAATAAACCCTAGAGGCAGACGTTCATCATCTGAACGGTTGCCCACACAACCATCCTATCCCCCTCGAGAGATAGTCCGGAAGATCGATCATAGAGCGGACTACGACCGTGTCATGGAGGGCTTACGATCGCTGCATCTTTCCAGTAATCAAAACGATGAAGGTTTTAACTTTTCCTACATCGTGTCGGTACGATTAAACTTCCGCGTTTCCGGTGAGAATCCTACAATTGGTATCGAGCCGAATCGCGATGAGGAAAAGAACCAGTTTTGATAATATTTTCATGTGATTAATTTCGGATTTTTCAAAATATATTTTTTTGAAAAATATGGCATCTCTTTCTATATTTGTTATTTATTTCATGGTAATTATTCGTTTATAATTCATATTTAATATTAGTTTTAATTTTAATCGGTTAATCGCTTTAATCCATGGTTAGATTTTCTCGTGTATTTCTCGATTTGTAACAAGGAGGCTAATCCCATATGATTAGGTTTCCTCCTTGGAATAATTTAATACATTTTGCAATGATCTATGTATTTTTTCAAATTTCGTAAAAGTTGAAGATCGAGAACCTGAAGAAAATGAACACACGACACCGTCGACACTTTTCGTGGACCTCTGGACCTCAGATTTGGACGATCCATATGTGGTTTGAAAGAGGACGGAAAGACGAGCATCATGGTGGGTGGGCCGAGGCCAGGAGAGCCACCACGCGCCACCACAAGCTTCTGCGAGTGGCCTTCACGCTCCGGCAGTGGAGCCGCGCGTGAGGGCGCGTGGGCCACCCTTTTTGGGTGGTTCTAGCAGCCGTGTTCTCGTCTCCCAATGGCGGTCCTTCCCCTAGATTTTCGTGCTGAGATGGCTTCGGCTGACGGCGCGGCAGTACTGACGGCTAGGGTTCCTCTTTTGCATCCTAGGGTTTCTCGCCAAGGAGTGGGTCTTTGGGCTTTTGGGCCCATGTATACCCTAAAGGGGCTTGAGACAGATACTATGGGCTGGACGAAAGAGGAATTCCAAAGTTGTAATTTTTATTTTTATTTTTAAATAGGAAAGCCAAGGATTAAAGTTATTTGTTTAATTATTTAATGCTTTTATTGAATTGTATGAATTATATGTGCGATTAACATGATGTTTGAAATAACATGCCATATAGAATAGGAAGATGCCATATTGTTGCATAATCACATGTCATAACAAAGATAGTAGCTATTATGTCTTGAATCGAATAGTATGATAGTTATTATGCGAGATTATTTAGGTTATCCACTAAACTAATTATAAATTATTATGATTTTAAATTAAAATCTAGAATAATAATTGGATTAATTAATTGTGGAATTAAAATCTAGACAAATAATCCAGGAAATTTCCTAAGAGAATTGTATTTTTTTAGAGTAATTTGTGAGTTATTTAAAATGATCATGTGAAGCACACTGCATAAAATTAGGTCATGACCGGATTTTAGATACCTAATGATTTCAATTAAAGATGTTGATCTCGTACAAAGAATACTCTAAATTGAACAATTCTTGAAATTGAAAATTCTAAATTTAAAATATTGAATGGGTGAAGGTTTTAATTAAGCATTTAATTTTAAAACCTACGGGCCCCAATTATGGTTTTATTAGTGAAATGGTTATCGCTGAAGCTCCATCGGATAAGGATAATCGGATTTCGCTAGATTAAACCATAATATTTTCATAATTTTAGTAAAGTTTGTACGGCCCATCGTCGGCAACACTTAGACACTAAAGAAAATTTTGAAAGTAAACAATGGTTAAATACATTCAACTTTGGTAAAATTGTTAACCCTCACATCGAGGCTCTGGCAATGGAACTGAAGCCCCAAAATGACAGATTAGTTTTACAAGTATCTTGCCCATCGTAAGCCTTGTAAAGATAACTAATGGATTGTTAAACAATAAACAAATAGTAGTTATTAGAATCTACTAACGCTATATCTGTTTGTTGTTAATTATAGTTTGTAATTAGTGTGTTTTCCTTATTTTCTAAAAATGTCTTCATTCAATCCTTTAGCTACAATATTGAGCCAAAAACCT
The DNA here is from genome assembly GCA_019022615.1 of Acacia melanoxylon. Classification (NCBI taxonomy): domain Eukaryota; kingdom Viridiplantae; phylum Streptophyta; class Magnoliopsida; order Fabales; family Fabaceae; genus Acacia; species Acacia melanoxylon. The sequence continues at coordinate 2,238,477 of JAFJYJ010000068.1, read as the reverse complement.
ATGGATGGTACAAACTACAAACAATGGAAAACTAATTTGGATATTGTTCTTCAATTTGAAAAGCTCAACTTTGTTCTAACTACCCCTATGCCAAAGACTGATGCGATGCGTCTGAGGCAATACAGACTCAATTTCAGCAGGAGAAGGAAAGATGGGAGAAGGCGAATGTGGCAATTCGCTGCTATATTTTAGCCAGTCTCGCCAATCACCTTCAGGAGCAAGTGATGGCATGTTTGCTACGTCTAGCAGCTCTGCTAGGCAAAATGCGTTGAATTCAGTCACCAAGACAGTGATGTCTGGAGGAAGTGTGCGGGATCATTGTCTAACAATGATAGCAAACTTCAAGAAGGCTGAAGATCATGGTGTCAAATTTGAACAAGAAGTAAAAGTTGACATTCTCTTGCAATCACTGCCTGAATACTTCAATCATTTCAAGATGAACTATAATATGAATAAGATGAATCTTGATCTCACTCAACTGATGCACGAGCTTGAGAGTGCTGAACAGTCTCTAGTCAAGCAGGGCAATGCATTATTTGCTGGTGAAAGTTCTGTGAAACCTAAGGGGAAACCCAAGGGAAAGAACAAGAACAAGAAAAGGAAGAAATCAGGTATTCCGGTTGCCAAAACAATTGCAATGAGGCGCCAAAAGGCAAGTGCTTCAAGTGCGGACAAAAGGGGCATTGGAAGAAAAATTGCCCACGTATGAATCAACCAGGTATGGGTAATTTACATGTGATTGAGGCTTGTTTAGTGGAGAATTACAATAATAAATGGATCATTGATTCAGGAGCCACTAACCATGTTTGTTACTCTTTGTAGTGGTTCAAACATAGCTTGCCTGTAAGTGAAGGACAAAGAGTTTTGAAGCTTGGAAATGGGGAGCTTGTGTCTGCACAAGCAGTGGGACAAGTTATTTTATCTTTTGGTAATTGCAGAACTTTGGTTTTAGAAGACTGTTTATTTATTCCAGATTTTAAGAGGAATTTAATTTCTGTTAGTTGTTTGGTTAAACATGGTTTGACAGTTCAGTGTAATTCCTCAGTTTCAATAAGAAGTTCATCTTCTTTTATTTGTTCTGGTGTAATGTTTAATGGTCTTTATTTCCTTAATCATGTTCCCCCGTGAAGTTAATCATGTTGAATTAAGAGATGTTGAGCATATTAATTCATCAAAGAAAAGAAAAGTTTCCAATGAAACTTATCTTTGGCATTTGAGATTAGATCATATTAACTCTAACAGGATACAAGGTTTGGTCAAAAGTGGGATTTTAAAATCCACAACTTTGAACCGATACCGCATGTGAATCTTGTTTAGAAGGTAAAATGACCAAGAGATCTTTCAAGGCCAAGGGAAAATGTGCCACACTTCAGTGGAATTGGTACATGCGATGTATGTGGACCAATAAATGTCCAAGCCGAGGCGGGTATCGTATTTCATCACATTTACTGATGATTACTCTAGATTTGGACATGTGTACTTGATGCGTCACAAGTCTGAAGCTTTTGGAAAATTCCAAGAGTTCAAGGCTGAGCGTAAAAGCATCTTGGTGTTCAAATTAAGACTCTTCGATCGATCGAGGGGGTGAATACCTATCGGAGAGTTCAGGTCTTACGACCAAAGAGGATAGTTTCACAATTATCCTCTCCAAGGACAACCCAAACAGAATGGAGTTCTTTGAAAGGAGAAATAGAACCCTTTTAGAAATGACAAGATCTATGCTCGATTATTCATCTCTTTCTCGATTCATTCAGGGATATGCCTTAGAAACTGCTATGTATATATTGAACTTAGCTCCATCCAAGTCGGTTTCAAAGACACCAATAGAATTGTGGAAAGGGTGTAAGCCCACCATGAAACATATTCAGATTTGGGGTGCTCCGGCACATGTCTTGCAACAGAAACCAGAAAATATGGACTCGCGTACTGAAGTATGCATATTTATAGGCTATCCTAAAGGAACCAGAGGTTGGTTGTTTTATAGTCCAAAAGAAAAGAAGGTCATAGTGAGCACTCACGCGACTTTCTTAGAGGAGGACTATATGGAAAATTATAAGCCAAGGCGTACGGTTATTCTTGATGAGCTAGTCTCAGATCAAGTTTCACCGCAACCTCCTCAGGCGGTTCCAGCTTTTATTCCTATGGTTGTTCAAAGAGGGGAAAAGATACCTGAACATACACAGGAACCAGAGATAGAACCAGAAGTTCAGCATGATGATGAACTTATGGAAGAACAAAATCAAGAATTGGTTAATCCACTTAATGAGGGTCCTCATCTAGAAATTGTTAACCCACAAGTTATGGACCCCCAGATGCACAACATCAAGTGCGACAAAGTCGTAGTGGGAGATTGATTCGTAAAACGCAAGATTTCTCTTGTTGGGTGAGTCATATCGGGATGTCATCATTGATGAAGATGATGATCCCACGAGCTATGACAAGGCACTAGGAGATGTTGATGCTCAGAAATGGCTTGAGGCTATGAATCGTGAAATGGATTCTATGTATTCCAACTCAGTTTGGTCTCTTGTAGATGCGCCTAAAGGGGTAAGACCCATTGGGTGTAAGTGGATTTACAAGAGAAAGAAAGGATCGGACGGGAAGGTTGAAACCTTCAAAGCTAGATTGGTGGCGAAAGGTTACTCCCAAATAGAAGGTGTGGATTATGAAGAAACCTTTTCGCCGGTTGCCATGCTTAAGTCCATCCGGATTCTCTTATTGTTTGCGGAAATCTTGATTATGAGATTTGGCAAATGGATGTCAAAACTGCTTTTCTAAATGGAAATTTGGAAGAGGAAATCTATATGCAGCAACCAAAAGGGTTTATAGCCAAAGGACAAGAAGATGGTATGCAAGTTGCAAAGGTCCATTTATGGACTTAAGCAAGCGTCCCGAGATCATGGAACATCGATTTGATCAAGCCATTAAGTCTTATGGTTTTGAGAAAAGTCCCGATGAGCCGTGTGTGTATAAAAGAGTCCAAGGTAATGCAAGATCTTTTACGGTACTTTATGTGGATGATATACTCCTTATCGGTAATGATACTGAGAGGTATTGTTAGGCATAAAGACCTGGCCGAGCAAGCATTTTGATATGAAGGACCCGGGAGAAGCCAATTATATTCTTGGTATTAAACTCTTGCGAGACCGGAAGAATAGGGTTTTGGCATTATCCCAGGCTAAATACATCGACAAAATACTTGCCAGGTTTGGCATGGAGAATTCCAAGAGGGGAATTATACCCTTCAGGCATGGGATTCATCTCTCTAAGGAGCAATCTCCTAAAACTCCTGAGTAGAGAGAACGCATGAGTATGATACCTTATGCTTCAAAGATGAGGTAGTCTCATGTATGCTATGCTTTGTACCAGACCAGATATCTGCTATGCAGTGGGAGTAGTAAGCCGGTACCAATCTAATCCTGGAGAGGAACACTTGGTAGCGGTTAAACATATACTCAAGTACCTACGGAGAACGAGAGATTATATGTTGGTCTATTCTAGTGGGAGTCTTAAAACCATTGGTTATACGGACTCGATTTCCAAGGAGATATTGACTCAAGTAAGTCCACCTCGGGATATGTGTTCACCCTTAATGGCGGTGCCATTTGTTGGAGAAGTGTAAAACAATCATGTGTGGTCGACTCTTCCCGACGTAGGCCGAGTATGTAGGCGCTTCTAAGGCCGAAAGGAAGCTGCGTGGTTAAAGAAGTTCCTAACGGACCTTCGGGTGATACCAGTGTGTTAATTGTCCTATCACACTTTACCGTGACAACGGTGGGGCGAGTACGCATCCAAGGAACCAAGGTATCACAAGAGACAAAAACACATACTGAAGAGGAAGTACCACTTGATCCGAGACATAATTGAAAGAGGAGATACATTGGTAGCAAAGATAGCATCAGACGAGAACCTTGCTGATCCTTTTACTAAGAGTTTTCCTGAACGTGTGTTCGAGAGGCATGTTACATCTATGGGTCTTAGGAGGATTCCAGATTTGCTATAGCTTTAGGTTGTTGTTACTTCACTTTGTTATTTTGTGCTTATTGAGCAAGACATTATGACATTGCATTTTTTTCTGAATATTATAAATGAGGTGTTATTCATTTATTTCGCACACTATTTACAAACTCGAAGGTCCGGATCAATTGTGGAGTATATGATCATATGGATACGTTCATAGAGGACATAGTCATAGGTTCTCACAATTGATGAAAAGGTTCACAGCTATTAAATTAAGTTGGGCACTTTATTTAGGCTGCAATATTTTATGAAATGGTTTTGTCCGAATCATTATAAAATATTGGTGTGAGTTAATACTTACATTGAATGGATCAATGAGAGATTTGATTAAGGTTGTTCTTTCTCATCATAAGGAATCAAATCTCCGAGATAACTATAGTCATGTAGTTGCTCTTAATCCTCGAGTTTATTTTAAATAGGTAGTCGAATATTTTTCACTCTTTGATTTACCAACGGGTGAGGTTTGATCTATATGACGGCCAATAACTTGGTATTTTGGGATTGAGACTATTTGGTTATCGGTGTTTATGAGATAAACAACATGAAATTTATAGGAAATGTCCCCTTGATATGTTTCGGTACTTGGATATTGAAGACAATGGCCAGTGCATGTAATCCATTAGAGAAACCATCACAGTCAAGGGAACAAATAATTGATTGGGTTCGTGAAACTGGTCAATCAAATTATAGACATTCTATAAAGGGGTAATTCATATTCGTGTTATAAGTGTCATTATTCTTGGAGTTCACGTTCGGGCTTTTAGTGGAATAGCACCGAACTAGATAATCTTCTGTAAATTATCATGAGCCTTGATAAATGACAAATGGTAGATCCCCAAGCTAGCTTGAGACAAGGGATGGGGTATATTATAAGATGATGATGGCTTATGGGCTACATGGTCTTGGGTTTACGAACTCAAGTTTGTATCTTAAAGAGCAAGTGGGAGATTGTTGGGTTAATGTGCTCTTTAGTCACTTAAGCCCAATAAGGCTTAAGTGAGACTACAGCCCAAGAACCCTATGGCCCATGTGGTTTAGGGTTAGGTCTTGGATGTAGTAGTATATAAACCTACTTTCACCTCCTTGTGACGGCCAAGACAAACGGGAGGCTTTCATCAGAAATAAACCCTAGAGAGTGCGTTACGTTCATCATCCGAACGGTTGCTCACACAACCATCCTATCCCACTCGAGAGATAGTCGGAAGATCGATCATAGAGCGGACTATGACCTTCGTGGAGAGGCTTACGAGATCGCCGCATCTTTCCGGGTAATCAAAACGATGAAGGTTTTAACTTTTCCTACATCATGTCGGTACGATTCGCTTCTGCGTTTCTGGTGAGAATCCTACAATAAATTCATAGTAAGAATGCAATAGCCTAACCAATGATGTCAATAAGCAACCAATATTCATTGTCCAAATCAATGCAAAGAGATTAGTCAAATATGCAATTCACCAATTAAAGTAAACAAGAGAGAGATCACTCAAGGGATGATAGTATTTCGCTCATCTTATCTCATTGGATAATTTTCTCTCAAATCCACTTAATCCACATTCTACCATAGGTTTGTGACAACCCTACTATCTTCTTTACAATCACAATTATGAAATGAATCATGAGGGCTTTTACGGGTTGTAATGATGGAAATAGGCCACATAGAATGAAAGAAGGATACGGCAAGGAACATTGCATGCATAATGAATAATAAGTATCCAAAGTAACTCCCAACATTCCACATTAAGAGCATGCTTAACACTAATATGTTTGCTACTCATAATACTTTAAAGTGGAATGCCTTATTTTTTTTCCTTTTTCCTTATCTTTATCTTTTTTTAAAAAATAAAAAAAATTCTTCTTTCTCTTTCTTTCATCTTTGTTTCTTTTTCTTTTCTCTTTTGTTTCTCTGTTTTTTTTTTTTAAACCTTCTAACCATATACATGGTATTCCAACTATGCAAGATAGTAGCAATATTCAATGATGTTCCAAAGCACAAAGTTGAAAGATTATAGATTAATTTTCCCTATTTTCAAAGAAAAGTACACTGACTGCCCTTTATTTTATTTTAATTATATATAAAACCATTCTTTCTGTTTCTAAAACTTATATAAACTTAATTTAATTTTTTTTTCACCGCGTGACTATTTTCTCTGCCGCATATGTTGTTGGGATTTATGTCCGTTTAATTTAATATTTATTTTTTTGATAAAAAATTTACTACTCATTTATTTAATATTTCAGTAAGTGTTTCAATATTAATGAAATAAATATAATTTAAGAATTTTTGAGTTATTTATTATCTAACTTTAAAAAACCTAATTTTTAAAACTGCAACAAGCCAAAACCATGCAGAAATGTGGACCGTGAAACAAGAACATGTACATTAAAATTATGAGAAAAATGTAACAAATCCACGAAATTTAAGCTAAGCATACTATCCTAAATAGAGTCGGTCATTTTTATTATATTAATAGGTGCAATCAATATAAATAGTTTTTAAAAAAAATTCGGCATTTCCTCAGCAAAACTTCTGGAGCTAATTTGTTCCTTAACCCATTATCTAACACTTATACTTAAAGTCTCTTTATTAAAAAAAATCATTAAAAAAAAAAATAAATAAAAAGGATAGGGACGAGTATGCTTTTTACTGTTTCGCATCATAAGAAATTAGATATGTTGGCGCCATGTCTTTTCGTTTGACCCGATATTGGCGGCCACATTTCTAATATTCTACCTAATGAGTAATGAGGTTGAATTTTGCTTACGCACTAACATTTGTCTCATATATTAATTCTTTAATTGATTACAAAATGATCCATATTTTTGCAATTGATGAACAAGTAAAGACAAGAATCGCCGCCTGATTGGCTGCTAGTATCCCAAGTATTTTACTCCTACACCCACACACATATTTCCACTGTGAATTTTTGGAATAATTATATCTAAAAATTTTAATAGCCTAAATTTTAAATTTATGTTTAAGAAATTTATTACTGGACCCATCGCAGCCCAATATCGATCTACCGGTTACCAAGGAATAGGCCCAATCATGGATCCTCCTATAAGATGGGAAATCCCACTATTATTTATAATATCGAGTATATCGGAATCCATCTCTCGGATATAATATAACGGCCATAGATCACGATAGATCCTAGACACCGGACCGAAGGTACTATCTATAAATACAGGGGTCGACCCTTAAAGTGTACACGTTCTAACCTTGAACTATTTACATTCAAATCGTGACAGACTCCCTTTGGCACCTAACACAGACACCCTTTGGCGAGAGTCTAACTCCGTGTACGGTGATCCCACACTCTTCGGAATATCTACCTCATAGATATTCGGGTGAGTCTATTGATCTAATATCAAAGCACTAGCCTTCCAGGCTAGACATCTGTGTTCTACACCAGAACAAAATTATAATTATTTTTGAGCATTAAAATGATTATTAGGTTCCACAAAATTTGATACCATTACCAAAACAATCTATCTTAAAATTTAAACAAAATTACAATTTTTTATTTTTTATTTTACAAAATCATCGCAGTAACTTTATTGAAATTCAGCAGTAAAGATATTAAAGTAGTGTAATAATATAATTATTAAGATTAAATCATTCCATATTTTATGATTTTATGTTATATAATACATTATAAAGCCTAAATTCTTATACACACATAGGTATACACATTCCAAAGAATTTCAATATAGGTCTTGACCCTCTCAAACCTGGACATATAATAATGAAATACAAATATAGACGAAGAAACAAATTAAAGCATGCAAGAGAGACTCTTGTCAATATATCAGAAACCTTAGACAAACTTTTGCTACACGTTTAATTAAATACATGGAAAAAGAGTGTCTCCACCAACCCTCCCTCCATTTCATCTCCACTGAATTTTTCCACCATTCAGTTGACTTTTACCATTCAGTGGACTTTTAATTGTTGGGATTTATTCAGTAAAAATAATATTTAATATTACAATAATATTTTTAATACAGTATAAAATCTTCATCATTAAAAACCAACCCAGTGCTGGAAAAATTAAGTGGAGGATTTCCTATCTGCATATATATTATAACTGAATTCCACATCGAATTCATAATTATTCTTACAATTATTACTACATATGGATTAAAACAAAGCAAGCAAGAACAACAACATATCGAAGAAAACACAACAGAAACCAGATCAACTCACATGATCATCATCACGATTAATCTTTGAACAACAAGATTAACCAAAGCTCTGTGATTTTAATTCTCATCCACAATTTCGGGTGAAATCGCCACAGCGTTGTGGGGGAGCACCTCCGTTTGCTGACGGAAGGCAGCTCCGGTAACCTTTGTTTTGAGGACAGTTCACAGAAGCCTGATTCTGATTACCTGTTCTTGAGGTTGTAGACGTCCTGATATCGTATAGCATTCGAACCACACGCGATTCCACAGGAAACTCTGCCTCCAGGTCAAATTCACCGCCGATGACGCAGTCGCCGCCACCGCACACGGTGGTGAAGCTGCCGTTGACCTTATCTGAAGTTGCTCCGCCCAGATCTGCCTGGACCAGTACGATCATAATCATCATCATTGTCAAGAATCGCAGAAATATTAGGTTGTTCATCTTCGATTCTCTCTGTATCGCTTAATCTGCTTCTCTTGGAGATTGTGTTGATTGATTCGCTTCGTCGATCGGAGAAGCTCTTTGTTGAACCTGGAGAGATGATTGATTTTCATTATTAAAGCTGGAAGCCCTCACCAACCCCTTCATCAGAGCCAATATTTTATTCAAATGTATCAACTTGCGAATAATGTTTTAAACTCAATGAAAAGGAAATTCTAATTTTTTTTATACAATTTTTAATTTAAAACATTTGCTAGTTATTAATTGATATAACAAATATGTGTGTGAGTGTGTGGATTATCCTTTTTTTTATATACAATGGATTATCTTATTTTAGATGTGTCTGATTTTCTATAACATAAATATAATAAAATAAAATTAATGCACATATATGTTAGAATAGTGGGAAAATTTTATAATAAATAGTAAATATAAATATTTAAATTATATGAATTAAATAAATAAAAAATTGAACAGAACAATTGAATTAATTAAACCTAATCATCTATCAAACCTATTTTTTTTTCAAAAAAAAAAAAATACTACTACTACTACTATTCAAGAATATAAACAATGAGAAGAAATCTGCTATAACTTTTTTTTTTATTTTTTTGGGAAAAAAAAAACGCAACACAACAGGATAGTAAGACACAAAGGTGGTTGTTGATGAAAATGAGACAGAAAGTGGTTTGGTTCGGTGGGGGGATTGGAGTTTGTAGACTTGGACAATTATGGTTCAATTAATTTAATTAGTTTTAATTTTTTTAAAAATTACTACATGATTTATGATCTGTTTATGAAAATTTGCAATATTTTTATTTTTTATTGTTATTGTTACGGATCTAAATTAGGCCCAATAGCAGACGACGGCAATGAGTGAATATATCATATATAAGGATATGCCTATAATAAAGGGAAATCCTATCTTATCTATAATCAAGGGAGATCTATCTTATCCAAAGATAGATTCGACCGTTATGATACTAGGGCAGTGGATTACGCCCATACTATCCCACCTGAGGCACACCCTATAAATACAGAGGTTAACCCTAAGGTGCAGAGAACACACTGAATGGAGCATACACATCACCCCCTTGGCTAAACGCCGGTGTGTCCTCGAACTACATGGACTTTGATCCCTCTACAGGGTACGTAGGCCCTAGGCATCGCGCCTAGGTCAAGTCCGCTCCAAATCAACCAACAATCAAACAGGCTAGTCCATTAGGGCTAGCCACATCTGTTTTCAGAACAGAACATTGGCGCCGTCCGTGGGGAACGTTAAATTTCGATTCTCGTGACCTAAGATGGTCAATCATTAAACGAACAGTCACGAAGGTTTATGAGGTCGACGTAGTAAGAAATTTTGGATGAATTGCATGAGTGAATATTTTTCAGATTTGGATCATTCCAAAGCGTGCGAGAAATCTTTAGATGGAAGCGGCAAATTCAGGCTAAATTGATTGATCGCCTATATTCGCTTCTTCAAATCGTCGGTCTGGGTGCACGCAAGAACTGTTCGTAACTCAACATGCTGGAACGTGATTGGGCAGTATGGTTCAACATTCATTCTCACTTTGTTTTTGGAACGTGCTGGACCAATCAATGATTTGCGGCACATGAGTTCTAATGGAATTCTCAATATCATTGCTACAGACTTTCCTCTCTATGATTTGGATGCAATAGGATCAATGATTGGGTTTTCTTATAATTATCCTCTTATCCACATGATGAGAAGATACTTGGAAGGATCGCCGGGTTCTCTCTTTGAGAATTCTCTCATTGAGAACTCATTTAAGAGAAACTCTAATATGGAAAACTCTTCAAAGTTACCGTCACTCATGCAAGACTCTCATTAGACAAGCTTGGAAGGATCGCCGGGTTCTCTCTTTGAGAATTCTCTCATTGAGAACTCATTTAAGAGAAACTCTAAAGTTACTGTCACCCATGCGAGACTCTTCTATATCTTGTATCTCAATTTGGTATTTCCGAAGATCGCCAGATAGCAGGAAGGACTATCTTCCTCTCTCCTCAGAAACCCAGGATCGCCGGGAAAAATTCAGGGAAGCCAGAGCCGTCGGCACAGCAGCCTCCGGGCCCACCGTGCAACAATAGCCATTGGATAGAGGATGAGATCTAGGAATTTATACAGCTGCGGGTTCAATACCCGTTTGAGAATCTCAAATGGGCAAATGGAATAATCGAGATAGCCAAGGTTGTTGTTAAGCCGAGGCTATTCAACGCGTCTCGACTCCATCGCGATAGTCGAATTAATGATACGCCGAGATGAGGAGTGCCGAGACGCCGAAGTACGCCGAGATTGCTAGATGCCGAGCTTGGCAACACTAGCTTGTAACTCCAGTGAAGGCAAAAAGGTATTGGAACTATGGACTTGGGGTCACTCATGAACCATCACTTTATCTCCCTGAGGCTGATGCCAACCATTAGTCCCACTAGCTTCGACAATTCGGCATAACTGCATCAATTTTTCCTCATCAACACTATCCACAAACCATTTCCCATCAATATGAAGAGAGGACAATCACTTGCATTACCGTGGTAGATATAACAACCCCTTTAGGTCCTTTAGTGTTCTTGGTACAAAAGCCTCAATCCCTCCAACCAGTTTCTTCACGGTGGAATTTACTGCAGAAAATGGATGCCTCATGGGCAAATATGGAATCAAGAGTGTCAAGCTTACATTCGGTTGAAATTCCGCAACTGTTACAATATTGAGCAATTCCACGCCGAGATATACTCTGAGTGCACTCGAGATGTACTCTCGGCTGGGATTTGTATTTCCCTTTTCCGGATCTAGTTGTTTCTCGGCAGGGCAAACGAGCAAATGGAGAACTCCGCCAAGCATTTATTGTATCGGACCCGGTTACACCGAATCTGGTTAACGTTCGGGATCTGTGTGAATAAAGGTTAAAACGTCTTCCTTCGGGATGCGGTAACACCGAGATAAAGTTCAAAGCCGGAATGCGTGTAAAGTCCCCTGGTGAAAGGAATACGGTTAAATCCGTGTTCCAAATGATGACCGCGGACCCCGGTTACACTGTCTTCCAGTTAAAATCCGGGCTCCGTGTAAAGTGCAGTTGACTCCACGCCGCTCCTTAAACGGACCCCGGATAAAGAGTTCCTCAGTGGAAATTTATATTCTTTACTATTGATAGCCAAAGATACTATACCGATGTCATTTACACCCGGTCAGAAATAAAACCGAGGTCATTACACCCGGTCAGATAACGCCAAATTCTTTGCTATATCCATTGAGAAGGTACAATCTCAGGTGCCGGGATTATGGATGGCCGAGATTAGGAAATGCAGTGATCATGAGGTGTCGATATGTACATAGAGCTGAGATTCTGGTGTGCATGCCGACATGCTTGATATTGAGATGTATGCCGAGATACAAGCCGATATGTACATGGATCCAAGTTGCAAGGATGTAAACCAAGAGAGTTAATTTTCATATCCCGTTAAGTCATATGCCGAGAGAGATGAGGAGCTTGCCGAGATACTGAGGCGCCGAGACGTAGACTTTGGAGAAAGTGGATGCCAAAGAAGACATATGTCGAGATGGGAATTACTCCTAGAGCAGAATCTAGACCTGGCAAAGACGTTGAGGAAGCAAAGATTGTTGCCGAGATATTCCTTGAGTTTTTATTGCACTATATGCAATAACCGAGATTGTTCCTACTGGAAAAGCTAAGTTACCCTTTTTGTTTTTAATAGAATTGTTTATGGCCTGCTACTTAGAAGATAGTTGCATGCTAATTTTCGAATCACATGATGACTAAGCTATTTTGGGGTTGCTAGAGTATTTGTCAAATACAACATTTACGGCAGTCCTTTTCCCCTTATTCTGATATGTTGCAGAGCCAATGGTGATGCTGTTTTATTGATAATGCTTTGATTAAGATAGAGCTAATTAATTTGAAGATTGGTGGATATGATGCTGTTACAAGAGTTTTTGGACTCCGGCCCTGTCCGGGTTCCGCCAAAAAACAAAATCCCACCTGATTACACTGAATACAGTTAAAATCCGGGCTCCGTGGAAAAAAAAATTCCGGGTTACGACACCCACCTCGGACATGAAAATGTCGGGTTACGACTCCTATCATGGATAAACAAATTCAGAAAAACGTTTACGGAGGACTCCACCTCCAAAAGAAAAAGAAGAAGGACCCCGGTTACACTTAACATAGTCAAAACCCGGGCTCCGTGTAAAGTTTTGAGAACGCAAAAAGAAGATAGACCCCGGTTATACTTAGTACGCTAAAATTTTGGGCTCCGTGTAAAGTACAGTTGACTCCGTGTTCCTTAAATTGGACTCCGGATAAACTAAAGACTACCCAGTTGACTTCGCGCTCCTTGATTGGACCCCTGGAAAAACTGAAGATGACCCAGTGAAATCCGCGCTTCTTAATTGGACCTCGGATTAACTGAATACCAGTACCACGGCCGATAAACCTGGGTTTTTTGTTAAGCAAAGCCGCTACAACCGGACTTTGCCAGCTTGACCTCGTACGCCGACGAGCAGACGTCGGAAACAAGAACGCCAGAGATGGCAAACCAATGGCAAACTGGGAAGGCCCGCATTGGGTTAAAGAGATGCTCGGCAAAGGAGCATACGTACTCGAAACCTTGGGAAGGAATCCAATCAAAAGGACTCGTAACGCCGACAAACTAAAGATCTACTATAGCTAGATCCCGGCTCGGCACTCGCAACACCTCAAACGCATCATGTTTAAGCACGGTTATTTTCTTGATCTCGATTTAAATTTTACATTTATGATAATTCAATTTCCTTGTTTTTGTTAGATCATTGCAGTGGATTTATTAAATCCCCCAGTGGAAATTCAAAGTGTGTGCTGTTTATAACTTAAGTTTTTTACACCGAGGTCCACATACCCGGTTACACCGCGGTCTTAGAACCCGGTTTCAATTGACACATCTAGATGGCTGACATTGGGGCCGATGTGCCTTGGTTTCGAGCAATGTGAACCCACCTGTAAAGGTCTTCACAAAATTGACGCGTCAACGCTCGCTCCTTGATAAGAAGATGAATTGTCATAACCGACCCTGATCAGGCCCAAATGTTTTGCTTGGAGTTAGGGTAACTTGGCAAAACATGTGACATTTTGCCCTTATCTTGGCGATTGAACCCGGACGAGGGAGCCGGAACTCGGTAGTGCGTTAAATAAACACTCTATGTGGTTAACTAAGAAAACCCTACCAAACTTCCACAGATGGCAAGTCTGGACGATAAACAAACATATCTGAATTACTAAAGACCCTGGCCCGGTCACAGAATCACCAACATACGTTGGGATTCACTGGAACTATGAACATATGTTCATAGTCGATACACCCCGAACGACCCGGCCCTTGACCCGTGCAGGGGACGACAAGACAAGCATGGCACTTGTAAAGGCGACAGCAATATAAGCAAGCCCGATCCGTTCCTCTTCGGATAATTCGATCCGGGAGAACCCGGTGCTACAACAAACGAGGCCGGTGAGAATCCGGAGATACAACAAACTAGCCTGGTAGCCCTGTTCATTCCTTTTCGGATTATTCGGATTGGGGAGTTCGATGTTGCGGGATGAGTGAAGAAGAAGAGATCCGGCGATCATGAAAAGAAACAGACGGAGTTTCAAACTTCAACTATCCCGGACTACATGTCTGGGGGCAATTCGATCAGAATATAAGTAAATCCGGGATTCGTTGAAACACGAACAAAAGCAAATCAAGCTGGAACAACTCGGATACGAAAGATCTCGACTTTGAAGTCAGGCAAACCGCCTCGACATTACCCCGGATCTTTGAGACATTACCTCAGATCTTTGAAGTAGACGACTTTGGTAGCCGGGATCAACACCTGGATTCAAATGCAGGCAAACCATCTCAACACTACTCAGGATCTTTGAGATAAGACCTCGGATCTTCGAAGTAAGCCACCTTGACAGCCCAGATCAATATAACTCAGCTCGGCAATGTAAGGCCCACGATTGTAAAGCTCGGCCAGTGAATGAAACCCGACCACCGACCCAAGGAAAGGACAAGAAGCCCGGACGTCCAGTAAGCATGATAGAGCTCGACCTCAGAGACGAGGCCGAGATCCCACGTCCAGAATCGGAAGGCGAGTTTGAAAAATTAATCCTCGGAAAGGATCCCTCACAAACTACGAAGGTCGTAGGAGCACCGAGTCCGGATTTGAAGACCAGTTCGATATGAGTTTCTGAAAAAGAACCAGGATGTATTCGCATGGACGTCATCCGAGATACAAGGGATTGACCCTAACTTCTACTGCCATAAATTAGCTATCCGACCGGGGTCAACACCAGTGGCGCAGAAGAAGAGAAACATCGGAGCCGATAGACAAAAGGTTTTGGAGCGACACGTCAAGGGACTGCTGCAGGCCAGAGAGCACAGAGTACAGATGTAATACCCGGATTTTAGCAAATGCGGAATTCTTGAGATAAGATAAATTAATGAATATTTTGATGAAGCAAATTCATGAGTTAAAACTATTATAGAAAATTGTTATAATTGTCAAGTAAATTGTCGAAAAAGATACAAAAAAATCGGATGAATAGAATGACTAAAAATGCAATAATGGTGATAAAACGGTCTAAAAACATTATGATAAATGCGAAAGATCATGAAAAATTATGAGAAAATTATGGGAGTATTATATTTAATTATAAGAATTTAATAAATTATTTCAGAGGAAATAACATGAAGAAATGTTTAAAAAGCATTTGGAACCATAAAGTAACTTTATGGTGTAAACATTTTTAATATTTTACATAGGATATAAAATGACAATGTCGATAAAGTTTGTAAGATAACAATATACTGTAAAATTGGTAAAGATAAATATATGAAGAAACCTGATCCTAAAAAGATCTTTAAACAAAGAAATTAGGTCGATTAAGCCTTAACGAAGCGGGGGTAAAACGGGAATTTTGGTAAAAAATATTATATTTTTAAAAAATGGAAAAAATTATGGAAAAATAATTAAAACTGAATTTTAAAATTAAGGGGTCGAAATTCTTAATATTTTTAATTAAAAATAATTGTTTAAATAATTAAAATGATAATTAGAATAAAATAATAATATAATGCGGTGAGTCGGCTTAGAGGCGGAATAGGGGAAAAGTTAGAAATAAATTCTACGGGTAAACCGAGAGGTAAAAGTCTTTTCAGACTGATCAAATTAAGAACAAGTGAATTTTTACACGAAGAAAGAATTTACCAGACGTTGATTCCGCAACCAAAACCCTAATTCCTAATAAGACGGAAAGGCGATCGGATAGAGTAGAGCCGGATAGGCAAAGTGAGAACCTATAGACACAATTGTGTGTTTTCAAACACTTTGGATTAAGTTAGGCAACCACTTTGGACGTTTTACGATTCAAATAATTATTGTCCAAAAGTTGGTTCTATCGGAAGCGATTTAAAAATCGGACGCGTTTGTCCGAATATCTTCCGACGCACCGGAGAATACCTGGATATGATCAAAAAGAGGATCCAAATAGATAATATGAAAGAGGATGGAAAGATCTTCAAAGTTACACGCCGGATTTTTGAGTTTTGCGAAATCGCGCAAACGGACACCGTCGGGTAGCTTTATCGGGCCGGAGGCCATAAAGCAAGAGCCATCATAGATGACAACTCATCCATTGACTTTAGGGCTCTTAGATTTCGATCTTGACCATGGATGGCCAAGAGTGTTTTGTCCTCAAAATGCGATCCAACGGCCGAATCCGATCTCAAGACTTTTGTGGAAATTCCGCCTTGTCCCTATTTTTCCCTATAAATAGCAAGCTCTCTTGCTCTCATTCTTCACACCAAATCCGAATCCTAGAGAGAGGTTCTAGAGAGAGAAGCTCTGGAAAAATTCTACCTTAGCTCCGAGTAAGTTCTTCTGTCCTTAGTTTTTAGTTTCCGTAGTTCTTTCGGTAGTTATAGTAGAACTGTTGTTTTGATCTAGGAAGTTTCAGAATTTGTTCCTATACTTGTTTTTATGCCTCATTGCATTGAAAGATGCCTGACGAGGTAAAAACATAGTGGGGATAATTTTGAAATGGAATAGTTCTGTTGAGAATCGTCAGAGATACTTACGGCTTTACCCGCGGATTATAGTTTTGGTAATGCCGTTTGAGTTATTCCTAGCGAGAGACACGTTGGTGGCGTGGCCTTGGATATGTGCGAACTAGTCGAGAGAGACTTTACATACTTGCTTTGTGCTTATGTACTTCCATGTTATTGATCATACATCTCGCTTTGCTTTTGTGATGATATCTTGTATCGAAATGAATATCTTTGTTGTACGTATCTTTGTTTTATTTGAGCATAAGGTTAACCGTTACACGAGATCCATATGTGGAATGGATCTCGACCGTAGCATCGTGTCGGAGGACCGATGTATGGAGATCGAGGCAAGCGGTGGAGTAGGCCAAGACATGTCTACGTTATTTTCCGTTTTCTTTAGTTTCTTTAACTTTTGAATTCTGGATGACTGTAATCCGATACATTTACACTATGGTCCATATTTTGAACGTAATGTAAATTACTTACTCGCTCCAATGATCTACTCGACTACTATCTTTGGAAATATTTGGAAACGTTTAAAAAAAAAAAAAAATCCATGTTTTCAAATGGGATGTTACATTTTTGGTATCGGAAAGCGGTAGTCCCGGCATTGATATGACTATGTTATTGCGGACGGTATGGTAGGACGGTTAAGGCTAGTCTATGTGGGTGTGGCCAATCGGTCGCCATAGAGTTGGTGAGGTCCCCATGATAGACACTTATCGGCCGTTACATTCGGTTAACGGAGTTATGTTCAAATTAGCCTTTTTCAAAAACTTTGAGCACTTTTTGGAAAATGAGTAGTGATATGACCTAGTGCAATGTGTAGAGATGAACAGAGACAATAACTCCGAACCCCAATATCACCCCGGACCGGAGTACCCGGATTTTATTTACGATCCCGAACCGGTAGAATCAGAGGAAGACCCGGAGGAAGATGCACTTGTTTCAACCCCGGATAGTTCAACTCACTCTTCTGTAGGAGACAACTTCGATCTCCCGGACATCCAAAACCTCGATAACGAGGAAGTCACCCTTGACGATTTTCACTTCGTGTTGGGCAGTAATATAGCCTTAACCCAACAATTAGAATCATTTTACTTGTTTGCGAACGCAGTCTACAAACACTTCGAAAGAAAGGTATCGACCTTCCTTCACTTGGTTCAAAATTCTCAAAACCAGAGGAACTCACATTCACCTGGAGACTGGGTCAGATCCACTCTCTTCTGTTTCCCTGTGACCCGTTTTTGGGCCAGAATCACTAACGAACTGCTAGACGAAGGCCCTATTGTAGACGCTCGTATCTATCTTCGTTATTTGAAAAGCATAGTGTACCAGCACATGTAGAAAGAGCGAGACGGTGAAAGAAAGGCTGTGGAACCATAGATAGAGGCTATATAGTATATTATTGCTTTAAAACTCTCTAAATGCCCTGAGAGATTGTGAGATATTCTGTTAGAATAAAAGGGATTGTAGAATTTTGTATAGTTTAGGATATGGCCAACGTCGAGGTCATCTTGTACAAATAAGATGCATTAATAATATATGTTGTTTTTGTGTGCTTATTTCTGTATTATTTCCCTTATTCCTATCTCTTGTTATAAATAAATAAAAAGGTATAACCTAAAGAATGGCGAACCTAAGAAATAGGGGCCGTGGACGAGGCCAAAATAGAGGTAGAGGACATGGTCGAGGCGGATGTACCTCCAAGAAATCCAACCCCGAGCTCGAGAATAACCAACACAAGCGGGCGAGTTACAAGAAGTGAAGCAAATGCTTTACAAGAGCAAAGAGCTCTTATTAACGTACTCCTGGAAGAAAGACAAGGCAGAAATCAACAAAATGAAGAAGAAAAGAACGACACTGAGGAAGAAGACGAAGATGAGGACAGACAGACGGAGGAGGCTGATGAGTCAGAGGGATCTCGATCACCTTCGCCTGATAGAGCTTTGGTAGTTCTACCTCAACGAAATAGAGAGATGGAAGCCATGCAACATTGGGTAACTCAATTCTGTAAATTGAAACCCCCGGTTTTCCGCGGCAAGACTGATTCAGCAGAAGACTGGCTGATGAGGTTAGATAAGATCTTTGAGGTCTTAAACTGTCCCGAAGACCGCAAGGCCCATCTGGCAATTTACAAACTAGAAGGAGATGCCGACTGGCCGTTGGTGGAAGACCGTGGCGGTGACATTGCGGGCACGCGTTTGCCTGTGACTTGGGAGAAGTTCTTGGAAAAGTTTAACGAACAATATTTCCCTCCTCGTTACAAGTAATAAAAGAGTCGGAGTTCTTGCATATCCGACAAAACCATGATGAGTCATTCGAGGATTACTTCGCCAGATTCACCAACCTATCTCGATACTCATCATACCTGAAGACCAACGACAACGAAAGCTGGAAGGCGAGTCGATTGGTAGATGGTCTGAGGTTTGAAATTCGGGAAAAGCTGGTGTCACAGCGATTTTCGGATATGATTCAAGCGATAGAATCATGCCGTCTGGTCGAGCGTAATCCCGAAGGAGCTCGGGAGGATCGACATCTCAACAACAACAACAACAACAATGCAAACCGTGGCCGAGTCAAGTCGCGGAGGTTCCTCGCGAGAAGAGGAAGGCACCATGCAACAACTCAGTCTCCGAGAGATGGTCAAGGTACTATATCTCTCAACGAAAATCTACCGCAAGCATTGTTTGACTACGGGTGCTAGTCACTCGTTTATTTCCTATGATTGTGCAAAATGTTTAGGAATGCATGCCTATAGATTGCCTTATGATTTGATAGTAGCTACACCGCTTGGCTGTAAAGTCTTTAGCTTCGATGCATGTTTAAATTGTGTTGCGTGTATAATGGACGAGATTCAAACATAGACCTTATCCGATTGCCGCTCCACGGCATCGACGTCATTCTCGATCTTGACTGGCTGTTTGCGAACAATGCAATTATTGATTGTGGAAGCAAGAAGATCTTGTTTGCACCTTCTCGCGGCAGAGGCAAGATTGATGTGAACCCAAATTTTCTCTCCGTTGGGGAAGCTCAAAAATGTCTAAAACAAGGATGCCAAGCGTACATGGTATTCTTCTCAATCAAAGCGGAAGCCGAACCTTCACTCCAAGACATCTCTGCTTTGAACGAATTTCCTGACGTGTTTCCAGAAGATCTCACTGAACTACCTCCAGAAAGGGAAGTCGAGTTCGCCATTGAATTGATGCCTGGCACAAGATCAATATCAAAAGCACCGTATCATATGGCATCGAACGAGATGCAGGAATTGAAGAAGCAACTTGAAGAGCTACTTGAGAAAGGGTTTATCCGACCCATTCTTTCACCATGGGGAGCCCCAGTGCTATTCGTGAAGAAGAAAGACGGAAGTCTTCGACTTTGTATCGACTATCGTGAATTCCCATATTTTGATGATCACAATTCCTAGTGGATTAAACATGATATGATTAGATGTTTAGTAATCATGCCCGAGCAAAGATAGAATCTTGCCCGAGCAACATCGGACTTCGATAAAGGAAGAAGCAAGGTAAGACAATCATGCCCGAAGCAATCTTCAAAAGTATCCAAAAGCATGACCTTGCCCGAGCAAGGTCATAGTCTTGCCCGAGCAACGTCGGGGTCTCTGAAGGAAAAACAAAGCTCAAAGTGATCATGCCCAAGCAACGTCTGAAAGCATAGGAAAGCATGACCTTGCCCGAGCAAGATGATAATCTTGCCCGAGCAACATCATGGCAAAGGCAAAAGAAGTTTGCTCAAGCAACACCTGAAAGCAACAGAAAGCACGAGCTTGCCCGAGCAAGGTCACAAGTCCGCCCGAGCAAGATTGAGACGAAAGCAAAATCGAATCTTGCCCAAGCGAGAGAAGAATGCTTGCCCAAGCAAGCTGCCCGAGCGAACTGAAAATCTTGCCCAAGCAAGAAGCCCGCTACCACTCAAAAGCAACCTTGCCCGAGCATGGTGAACTCGCTTGCCCGAGCATTATGCCCAGGCAAAGAAAAATGCCCGCCCGAGCGGACTTATATTCGCTTCTTAAAATTGCCTCGGTATGAAGGATGCCCGAGCACACTTTCTAACTTGCCCGAGCAATGTCGAAGGAAAGTAACTTTTGCTCTAAATAGAAAAGCCTCGCCCGAGCATATATATCATCATGCTCGAGCACTATGCCCAAGCAAGCATATTGATCCTGCCCGAGCATCAGCGAGTATGAGGGGTAATAGCTAAATCCTAAAGTCTTGCTCGAGCAAATCTGAACTGTTGCCCGAGCATAATTGCCCCTGTTTTAAAACTCGTTTCGAGCTATTTACGAAATCATTGATTCTATCTTATTACTTCGATTATCATATATTAAGAATACCAAATGCTTTTAACCAAAGTGTGTTGATATGTTTCACTTAATTAGACACAAGTTACCAGCAGATTTAAAAAAAAAGGCAATTTGGACTGACAAGGCATTAAATGAAGTTGCCTGAACCAGAGTTAAGTTGTTCTGATCAATGTAAAGCTTCTTCGACATTCTCTTTGCACATTAAATGCTATCTCACAACGGCTATGCAAAAGAATGAAAGAGAATGTCAACTCTGATGAATCAAAGACAGACAAACAACCTACGACGAGAATTCCTTCTGTCTAAACGGCCACATTCATATGTCTCAACGGCTACTTAAAAGAACTTCACCAACGGTCATTAATTGGCTGTCTATAAATAGCCGAAGCATTGAATTCGGACATCTACCGAAACGCTGAGCAATTAATGTGCATCTAGATTCATTCGCTTGTTTCATCCGTCATATTAAATTCGAGTGTTCTTCGGTGTTTATTATAATCTGCTCGTGAGGAGCCTTTTAAACACTTATTCATTTCTTTCAAGTGAGTTATACTTAAGGTTGAGGAACCTTAAGTGAGGGTGTACTAACTACAACTTGTAAGGGGGAGTGGAGCGACCTTCCTTCGTTTACAGAGTGTGTATTTATTTGAAAGAGTAGTGGAATCCCAGGTGTTCTGGGGACTGGACGTAGGTCGGTGATTTGAGACCGAACCAAGATAAAAGTGCTTTGTGTTCATCCTCTCTTCTCTGTCTCATTAGTGTATCCTGTATCATCGCGTGTGTTTCAAGAAGAATTTTTTTTTAATCACCTATTCACCCCCCCTCTAGGTGATATTCCACCTTCATTTTGGTATCAGAGCCAGGTTGTCTCAGTTGGGCTTAACATCCCGAGATTGATCATGGAAGGAATATTGCACGATGGTGCCTCAATCAATCGTCCACCCGGCTTCAACGGAGAACATTACACCTTCGGAAAGGAAAGTTCGAGTGTTTGTACTAGCAACGAGAATATGGTCTCCGGCGAGTGATAGAAAAAGGAGACTACGTTCCCACAAAGATTGAAGGCGGCATCTCGGTTCCTAAGTCGAAGAGGAGTTTGATGAAAATGATAAGAGAAACATTACTCTTAACAGAAAGGCCATTCTAATGTTGCAAAGTGCTCTCGGTCAAAAGGAGTACTTTCGAATAAGCAACTTGTCGACCGCAAAGGAAATGTGGAAAGCTCGGAGGTAGCATATGAAGGAACCACTGGTACTAAAGAAAATCGCATCGCATGTTAACAACCGAGTATGATCTTCTTCGGATGAAGCATGGAGAAACTATTGCTGAATTTCAACTCCGCTATACTCATCTTGTCAATCAACTCGGCGGCTTTGGGAAAAACACATGAACAACGCTCTCAAGTCGAAAAAAATTCTCAATGTTCTAACAAAAGATTGGGAAGCGAAGGTTACTTGCTATAGAGGAGACTCGTGGAGAATCAATGATGTCCGTTGCTTTGCACTATTCGGAAGCCTATCTCGAATATGAAAGCAAGATGAAATTTAAGAAGGAGCTAGAAGAGGTCAATCCTACCCGGAGCAAAGGTGTTGCTCTAAATGCTGAAAAAGAAAAGAAAGATAAAGACGAAGTCGAAAATGATGATGATGATGAAATCGGGTTGTTCGTAAGAAAGTTCAAGAAGTTCTATAGAAAAGGTCAAGGCTTCGAAACAAGTTCCGAAAGGAGGTTCGAGTAGCGAAGAGAGTTCAAAGATAGAGATCAAATTATCTGCTATGAATGCGAGAAGCCGGACACTACAAGTCGAGTGCCCGAGTTAAAGGATAACGATAAAGAAAAGAAGAAGAGGTTCAACCACTTCAAGAAGAAGGCCTACGTATCGGGTATATGGGGAGATAGCTCTTCGATGAAGAAAGTGAAGAGGAAAAAGAAATGGCAAATGTCTGTCTTGTAGCAGAGGAAGAACAACCTGATCACGACAAAGAGGTATATGATTCTCATCCCACCTATGATGAATTATTTGATGAATATAACGAAGTGCAAGCTGAATTTGAAAAGGTAGTTGAGGAATGCATAAATTTGAAAAGAGAAAACATAACCCTCAAATTACAAGTTGAAAATCTCTCTAGCAAAAATTTAATTTGTGATGATTGCCTGGATTTGGAGAAAAGGAATTTGTCTCTTACAAAAGCACTTGAGAAATTCACTAAAGGAAGTGAAATGCTCAATGTTATTTTAAAAGCCCGAAATTTACTAACGATCGATCGGCATTGGTTACAATCCAGTTTTTGATAAAAAGAAAGGGAAAAAGAAAAGAGGAGGAAAGTCGTATTTAAATTACTTTCAAAAATCTGTACATTCCTCAAATCCCTTTGCACACTGCAGCTATTGTAACCGAAAAGGGCATAATACTTCATCATGTTTTCACAAGAAAGATAGAAGGGATAGACCTGTTGGTAATTATATGTGGGTACCTAAGGGAACTTATGTTCCTAATGGCCAAACTAACCCCAAAGGACCCAAGAAAAATTGGGTACCTAAAGTTTAATTCCTCCTATCTGCGGTGTGTCTAAGAGCTTCAAGAATCAACAAATGGTATATTGACAAAGTGGATGCTCAAGACACATGACGGAGACGCAGACAAATTTGTGGCAATGAGATCAAAGGATGGTGGTAAAGTTACCTTTGGAGGAGATCAATCCGGAAAGATCACCGGGATTGGTGAGATTGGTACAAAGAACGGACCTCTAATCAAGGATGTCTATCTCGTCGAAGGCCTCGCCATAACCTCCCGAGTGTGAGTCAAAGTGCTTGATAAGAACAATTGGATCATCTTTGACTCAGAAGAATGTCTCATTGTCAACAAAGATGATCTCCCAATTGATAAAGGTAAACTTAAGACATTGTTTAAGGCTCCTAGAGAGGGTAACTGCTATACACTTGAATTACCTAAAGATAGCACTGAAAAATGTTTTGTTAGCAACTTGGATGAAAGTTGGTCATGTGGCATAAGCGTTTAGCTCATGTAAACATGCTTCAACTAGACAAGTTGGTAAGAAAAGATTTAGTGGTTGGTTTACCTAAACTACGTTTTAAAAATGATATGATCTGTGACTCTTGTCAAAAGGGTAAACAAACCAAATCATCTTTCAAAAACAAACCCGAAATCTCGACTAATCGACCACTCCAACTACTTCATATGGATTTAGTTGGTCCCGCAAGAGTAAAAAGCCTTGGTGGCAATTTGTACACTCGGTCATTGTCGATGATTTCTCACGATACACTTGGACCATATTTTTATCTTCTAAGGATGAAACATTTGATCTGTTTGTTATATTTGCCAAAAAGGTGCAAAATGAGAAAGGTATATGCATTTCAAAGAATCCGAACAGATCATGGTGGTGAGTTTGAGAATCAAGCATTTGGAGAGTTCTGTGATGCTCATGGGATCAATCATAATTTCTCAGCTCCAAGAACACCACAACAGAATGGTGTAGTTGAAAGAAAGAATCGTGTACTAACGGAGATGGCTCGTGCAATGCTAAATGAAAATCGACATCACAAGTCTTCGGGCGATGCTATGAGCACCGCGAGCTACATTTCTAATAGAGCCTATCTCCGGAAGAAACTCGACAAGACTCCATATGAGTTATACAAAGGAAGGAAACCGAACCTGGCACATCTTCACATCTTTGGATGTAAATGTTATGTTCATAACAATGGTAAGGATAATCTGGGAAAATTTGATCCCGATCCGATGAAGGTATATTCCTTGGTTATTCAAG
Source organism: Acacia melanoxylon (assembly GCA_019022615.1). Taxonomy (NCBI): domain Eukaryota; kingdom Viridiplantae; phylum Streptophyta; class Magnoliopsida; order Fabales; family Fabaceae; genus Acacia; species Acacia melanoxylon. Next base: position 2,213,618 of record JAFJYJ010000068.1, on the reverse strand, counting down.
TAGAAGTAAAGCATATAGAGTTTTTAATAAACGCACTCGCATAGTAGAAGAATCAATTCATGTTGTATTCTGAATCTAAGATAGATGATCCGATGATGAAGAAAATACTTTCAAAAATCAATTCTTCTCAAAAACCACTTCTACTTCTTTTGAAAATCCGAAAAATATTTTTGAAAGTAATCCTCAAAACAATTTTGAAAACCCTGGTCAATCACAACCTAAGGCTTGGAAATTTATCGAATCATCCCCTGGACCAAGTGATAGGTGAGATTAATCGGGGAGTGAGGACCGAAATAGCACTCTCAATGAAGTAACCTTCTCTCGCTTTTATCTCTCACATTGAGCCCTCTAAGATTGACGAAGCCCTTTCGGACAATGATTGGGTGATAGCAATGCAAGAGGAGTTGCATCAGTTTGATAGAAATCAAGTTTGGGATTTGGTACCTAGGCCTAAAGACCATCCGGTCATTGGCACCAAATGGGTATTCAAAAACAAACGAGATGAATCTGCAATCATAGTCCGTAACAAGGCTAGACTGGTCGCCAAAGGCTATAATCAGGAAGAGGGTATTGATTATGAGGAAACGTTTGCTCCAAAGTGGCAAGATTGGAAGCAATACGTGTACTCTTAGCCTTTGCGTGTATCAAAGGATTCAGACTCTATCAAATGGATGTAAAGAGTGCCTTCTTAAATGGTTTTATTCAGGAGGAAGTATATGTTGAACAACCTCCCGGTTTTGAAAATGAGCATCATCCAGATCATGTCTATCGTCTTAAGAAAGCCTTGTATGGTCTTAAACAAGCTCCTAGAGCTTGGTATGAACGGTTGAGTAAATTTCTTTTAGAACAAGGCTTTGTTAGAGGAAAGGCAGATACAACATTATTTATTCGAATCAATAAATCTAATGAAATTCTAGTTGTACAAATTTATGTAGATGACATCATTTTCGGAGCGACTAATGACTCTCTGTGCGAGGAATTTTCTAAGAAAATGCAGGGAGAATTCAAAATGTCAATGATGGGAGAGCTTAATTACTTTCTTGGACTACAAATAAAGCAACGGAAGGATGGGATATTTATCTCCCAGACAAAGTACCTCAAAGATTTGCTAAAGAAATTTGGATTGGAGCATTGTAATGGTGCGAGATACACCAATGAGCTCAACAAAGATCGTTGGATGCGAGATGAAGAAAAGGGAAAAGACTTCAACATAACTAAATACGGAGGAATGATAGGCTCTCTACTCTACTTAACTGCTAGTCGGCCGGATATACAGTTCAGTGTGGGAATGTGTGCGAGATTCCAATCGGCACCCAAAGAATCACATGCCGAACACGTAAAAAGAATTTTTCGGTATCTCTCGGACACAAGAGAATTAGGTCTCTGGTTCCCAAAAGGTCAACAAGAATTCTTGGTTGCATACTCGGATGCTGATCATGCCGGCTACAAGACTGATAGAAAAAGTACCAGTGGACAGTGTGAATTCTTCGGAGGCTCACTGGTATCTTGGTTCGATAAAGAAGCGTACTACGTAGCCGTGTCATCAACTCAAGCAGTAGTATGTTGCAGCCTCAAGTTGCTTGTGCACAAGTCTTATGGTTAAAACAACAATTATCGACTTGGGAGTCATTCGAAAGAGATTCCAATCCTATGTGATAACACAAGCACGATTAGCTTGGCGAAAAATCCAAAGTGCAACATACTAGGACCAAGCATATCGATGTAAGACATCACTTCATCGAGATCACGTGCAAAAGAAGGATGTGAAAGTGATGTTCATTCCTACTCACCTTCGGTTGGTGACATTTTTACCAAACCACTAGCAAAGGAGCAATTTCGTTTATTCGGAGAGAATTGGGAATGGCTAATCCCAATGAGTTGTGAGTATATCTTTCTTAATTAATTTATTTTTAAAATTATAGATACCGACTTTAGCATCGGAGGTTCTCATAAATGTTTTGCGGGATACTGTTCATAAGAAGAAAAACAGAGGTAACTCGAGAAAAAGGTTGCTCGAGCATATCAAGACACCTTGCTCGAGCAAACAAGCAAAACCGTGTTGAAAAGGCCAAGAGAGATAGTTTGCTCGAGCAAACTTAGAAATCTTGCTCGAGCAAGAACGGGCCTCGCCCAAAATTTTGGGCCTTCATATTCTTGCTCAGGCAAGACAGAAGGCCTGCTCAAGCAAGGACTTTGCCCGAGCAAACAATAAACTTTGCTCGAGCAAAGTCGAGCGTCAGAAGTTCAAATAAGGCGCGACGTTTCATTTCAACGGAAATTCATTTTTTCCCCAAATCCGCCGTCCAAAACCCTAATCTCCTCACCTTCAAATTCCTCTTCCGTTACTTCCGTTTTCGAATCGTTACTCCAAATCGAACCGGTTCAACTGATCAATCCATCAAACCCAACGTTTTTAACCGATCACATTCTCAAATTTCCCTCCATTTCCTCTTCTTCCCGTCTTCTCATCGTCGGCATCGTCATCATCGTCCTCGACCAATCTTCCTCAAATCTTCCGTGTCCTCTTCAAAATGGCTGGTACGAGTGATAAATCACCGTCCAAATCCTCCCCGGCAAAGAAATCAAGACACTTCCGGCCTAAAGTCGCTACTTCCGGTAAGCCTCCAAAACAGAGCCTCTCCAAATCTTCGGCACAAACGAAATCTTCCACCAAGACGAAGGTATCTGAGAAGTCGAAGGGAAGTGTGGATGCTCCGACATCACCAACGACAAGAATGAAGACTGGGTCTCTACCTACTGGAAAATCCAAACGAGACCGATCTCCATCTCCACCCTCTCCTAAGTCGGTTGGATCACCAGTCCATTTGATGAAGTTGGACAAAAAATGGTAGAAGATCAACCTCGACCTCTCAAACCATCTCTTAGTCGAAATCACAAGGGTCTCGCGAGCAAAAAGCTCAAGGTCTCCTTCTCATTCCAATCGGAAGGTTCGAAAAACAAAAAGAGCAATCCTCAACAAGTCGACCTCGGGATGGTAAACTACCGAACCTTTACCTAATATGATCACTTTGGAAATATTGCCGTTGATGATTTCAAGACGTTTGATCATTATTTTGAATCACGGCCATTTTGCCCAATTGTGTATGTTGATTTGGGGCACTTTAAAGAAAAATTTAATTTTGACTTGACAAAATGGTTGCTTCAATTTATGCCTCTTCTGAGTATAAATAAACCATATTCTCCTGAAGTTGTGAGACTATTCTACCACAATATGCACATGCAAGCAAAGGTCAACAAATCAGATGATGATGTGTTGATAACTAAGGTACGAGATCGGGAAATAAAGCTCACGGCTTATGATCTCAATGTCCTTTTGGGTGTGGTGGACATACCCGAAGATCCTCCACGACTTTCTCCCGTTGAATGCTATCAAATTCTATTTCCGGATGTTCAATTTGAAGGCAAGAAGATCAATCTTACTCCGGCCATGATGAAGGATGAGTACGGGGTACTCGGTATATCTACGATCTACTTATTCGTAAAGGTCGAGCTTCACACATTTTGTGAGGAAGGACTTTGAGCGATTTGCTTCTCGATTGCTATGGAACCACGGGATTTAGGCAAATGGATTCTGGAGGAGATGATAACATTTATCTCGAGGCTAAGGTTCGACTTCGGGCTACAATTCCTTATCCTTCCTTAGTTTCTCGTATCTTAGAAGTCAAAAATATCCGGTACCTCTCGGATGACAAAGAGGTGTACCCTCCAAAGATTTGGGAAAGAGCACATGAAAAGTTTGAGAATATCATTCACAAAAGCTCAATCTCAAAGCAAAGGCAAAGCACCTCTCTCCTCCTCTCAACCGGATGTTTCTAAGCCATTTGCTTTCCAACCTCCTGATGAAGCTGAGTCCTCGAAAGCCGGACCTTCTTCCACAACGCCCTCCTTCTCTCAGGCTGCCCTTCAAACCATTGTCGAAACCACAGTTCAAAAAGCAGTTGCTCCTATATATCAATCACTAATGGGTTATCGGATCTCACAAGGAAAATGATCAAAAGTTTCCAAGAAGACATGATAGGGTTGAGATCTCGATTAGACTTCACATGGATACGGATTTACAGACTTCAAGAACGAGATGGAGGAGTCAATGAACAAAAGCTTCTCTATTATCTATGATCGCGGAGGAAATCAAAAAGGAAATTCGACTTTATCTAGGCAAGAGTATGGGACGCACAAGATGGTTAGCTACTTTGACTATACCTTAGACAATTTTGTGAACAGTTTTGCTCCCGATGGTCCTACTGGAGATTTCCCTACTCCTCCGTCTTCTTCTCCTGTTCCATCTGCTTCTGAGCCATTTGGTTCCGCTGGTCCTCCCTTCGCGCCCTCTACCTCAGTTGATCATCATTCTCTAGGTTCCCCTGTTGATTTTTCCATTGTTCCTCCAACTCCTCCAGATCAGGATCCCCATTTTGACGATGACAAAGGGGGAGAGTAGTTGGTTAGGAATTAGGATTATTATTATATTTTTTTTTGTTGTTATATTGTCAATGACGAATTGTTTTATTGTTATATTGTCAATGACGAATGCTTATCAGTAATTTCATTTTGAGAAGTTCAGATTTTCTTCATTGTGAGAATTCAGATCAAGCATGATTTTCTTTTACTTAATTCAATAATGCTTAAATTAAATCCTAAGAATTGTCATCATCAAAAAGGGGGAGAATGTTAATTCCCATATTTTGATGATCACAATTCCTAGTGGATTAAACATGATATGATTAGATGTTTAGTAATCATGCCCGAGCAAAGATAGAATCTTGCCCGAGCAACATCGGACTTCAGTAAAGGAAGAAGCAAGGTAAGACAATCATGCCCGAAGCAATCTTCAAAAGTATCCAAAAGCATGACCTTGCCCGAGCAAGGTCATAGTCTTGCCCGAGCAACGTCGGGGTCTCGAAGGAAAAACAAAGCTCAAAGTGATCATGCCCAAGCAACGTCCCGAAAGCATAGGAAAGCATGACCTTGCCCGAGCAAGATGATAATCTTGCCCGAGCAACATCATGGCAAAGGCAAAAGAAGTTTGCTCAAGCAACACCCGAAAGCAACAGAAAGCACGAGCTTGCCCGAGCAAGGTCACAAGTCCGCCCGAGCAAGATTGAGACGAAGCAAAAATCGAATCTTGCCCAAGCAGAGAAGAATGCTTGCCCAAGCAAGCCGCCCGAGCGAACCGAAAATCTTGCCCAAGCAAGAAGCCCGCTACCACTCAAAAGCAACCTTGCCCGAGCATGGTGAACCGCTTGCCCGAGCATTATGCCCAGCAAAGAAAAATGCCCGCCCGAGCGGACTTATATTCGCTTCTTAAAATTGCCTCGCATGAAGGATGCCCGAGCACACTTTCTAACTTGCCCGAGCAATGTCGAAGGAAAGTAACTTTTGCTCTAAATAGAAAAGCCTCGCCCGAGCATATATATCATCATGCTCGAGCACTATGCCCAAGCAAGCATATTGATCCCGCCCGAGCATCGCGAGTATGAGGGGTAATAGCTAAATCCTAAAGTCTTGCTCGAGCAAATCTGAACCGTTGCCCGAGCATAATTGCCCCGTTTTAAAACTCGTTTCGAGCTATTTACGAAATCATTGATTCTATCTTATTACTTCAGATTATCATATATTAAGAATACCAAATGCTTTTAACCAGTGTGTTGATATGTTTCAGCTTAATTAGACACAAGTTACCAGCAGATTTAAAAAAAAAGGCAATTTGGACTGACAAGGCATTAAATGAAGTTGCCTGAACCAGAGTTAAGTTGTTCTGATCAATGTAAAGCTTCTTCGACATTCTCTTTGCACATTAAATGCTATCTCACAACGGCTATGCAAAAGAATGAAAGAGAATGTCAACTCGATGAATCAAAGACAGACAAAACAACCTACGACGAGAATTCCTTCTGTCTAAACGGCCACATTCATATGTCTCAACGGCTACTTAAAAGAACTTCACCAACGGTCATTAATTGGCTGTCTATAAATAGCCGAAGCATTGAATTCGGACATCTACCGAAACGCTGAGCAATTAATGTGCATCTAGATTCATTCGCTGTTTCATCTGTCATATTAAATTCTCGAGTGTTCTTCGGTGTTTATTATAATCTGCTCGTGAGGAGCCTTTTAAACACTTATTCATTTCTTTCAAGTGAGTTATACTTAAGGTTGAGGAACCTTAAGTGAGGGTGTACTAACTACAACTTGTAAGGGGGAGTGGAGCGACCTTCCTTCGTTTACGTGTGTGTATTTATTTGAAAGAGTAGTGGAATCCCGTGTGTTCGGGACCGGACGTAGGTCGCTGATTTGAGACCGAACCAAGATAAAGTGCTTTGTGTTCATCCTCCTCTCTTAGTGTATCCCGTCTCATTAGTTTCAAGAAGAATATCCCGTGATCATCGCGTGTGTTTCAAGAAGAATTTTTTTTAATCACCTATTCACCCCCTCTAGGTGATATTCCAACAATCCCGCATCCGATGAGACATATATTAGTCTATAGTGATGCCAGTGGGCATGGATTGGGATGTGTCCTGATGCAACAGGGCAGAGTGGTGGTTTATGCCTCTCGTTCACTAAAGCCTCACGAGTCGAATTATCCTACGCATGACTTAGAGCTTGCGGCTATCGTGTTTGCTTTGAAGATATGGAGGCATTATCTATATGGTGCGACTGTAGAATTATACTGCAACCACAAGAGTCTGAAATACCTTTTTGATCAGAAGGAACTCAACATGAGAAAGCGTCGCTGGATGGAGTTACTCAAAGACTATGACCTGAAGATTAAATATCATCCAGGTAAAGCGAACGTCGTTGCAGATGCTCTTAGCAGAAAATTGGTGTAGGTAGCGTACATGATGATTCAAGAACTCAAGTTAGTTGAAGACTTCAAGGATTTGAACTTGTCAAATCAAATTTGTGAAAATTTTGATGCACCCGGTGAAGCCTACCTTGCAAGTCTTCTTGTTAGTCAGGGAGAATACGATTTGAGAGACGAGTTGATAAAGCTCGAAACAAGATGAACGGGCTATCTCCATGTAAGAGTTGATCGCTCAAGGTGAAACTCAAGACTACGACCTTTCACTAAGTGGTTTGGTCGATACAAGAAGCGAATCTACATACCTCCGATCAATAAATTACGCGGAAGATACTTGGATGAAGCTCACAAGAGTAAGTATACCTTACATCCGGGAATGGTCAAAATGTATCAAAACCTTAAATCCGAACTTGGTGGCCGGACTAAAGAAAGACGTGACCGAATACGTGGCCAAATGCTTGACTTGTCGAAAGTTAAGAGATTGAACATCAACGACCCCACAGTCTCTTCAAGGACTAGAAATCCCGGAGTGGAAATGGGAATGCGTGACCATGGATCTTGTGGTAGGATTGCCCAAGATCGGGAATCACGATGCCATTTGGGTGATCGTGACCGACTAACCAAGTCATCACACTTCATTCCCATCGCATCAACCATTCTCCGAACGTTTGGCGGAGATTTATATCAAAGAGATCGTGAGACTCCACGGTGTCCCTAAGAGCATTGTCTCCGATCGGATCCACGATTCACATCCCGCTTTTGGCAAGCGTTACATGAAGCGTGGGTACTAAGTTACGATTTAGTAGGGCTAATCACCCTCAAACCGATGGTCAATCGAAAGGACGATACATACGTTAGAAGATATGCTTAGAGCGTGTGTATTGGACTTCAAAGGAAATTGGGACGAACACATCTACCGTTAGCAGTTTGCGTATAACAATAGTTATCATTCAAGTATACAAATGGCCCCGTTCGAGGCTTTGTATGGGCGGAAGTGTAAATCACCTATATGCTTTGGACTATATCGAACGAGAATTCCTTGGGTTAGATATAGTTGATAAGACCTCCGAACAAATCGCGCTAATCAAAAAGAGACTCTTAGCCGAACAAAGCGGGAGATGAAGAGCTATGCGAGATAAGAGAAGAAGACCTTTAGAATTCAAAGTCGGAGACCATGTGTTTCTAAAAATATCCCCATGAACCGGTGTCGATAGAACAATGAAGAGAAAGGAAGTTAAGTCCTCGTTACATTGGACCATTTGAAATCCCGGCAAAATGCGGACCCGCTTGCGTATCAAATAGCCTTACCCCCAAATTTGGGTAAACTTCATGATGTTTTCCATGTTTCCCAACCGAAGAAATACCAACCCGACCAGAACATGTCATAGAATACGATGATGTTGAAGTACGACATGATAATACTTTGTAGTCGACCCGGAGCAAATTCTCGAGCACCGGGAGAAACGGCTTAGGACTAAAACTATTCGATAGTGAAGGTGGTTTGGAAGGGTTTATCACGAAACGAGCGACTTGGGAAACCGAGAAGATATGAAGGAGAAGTACCCGAGTTTATGACCCATAGTCTAGTTAGTATAGAATAAATTTCGGGGACGGAATTTTGTTTAAGGGGGAGAAATGTAATACCGGATTTTAGCAAATGAATTCTTGAGATAAGATAAATTAATGAATATTTTGATGAAGCAAATTCATGAGTTAAAAATATTATAGAAAATTGTTATAATTGTCAAGTAAATTGTCGAAAAAGATACAAAAAAATCAGATGAATAGAATGACTAAAAATGCAATAATGGTGATAGAAACAGTCTAAAAACATTATGATAAATACTGAAAGATCATGAAAAATTATGAGAAAATTATGGGAGTATTATCTTTAATTATAAGAATTTAATAAATTATTTCAGAGAAAATAACATGAAGAAATGTTTAAAAAGCATTTAACCATAAAGTAACTTTATGGTATAAACATTTTTAATATTTTACATAGGATATAAAATGACAATGTCAATTATAAAGTTTGTAAGATAACAATATACTGTAAAATTGGTAAAGATAAATATATGAAGAAACCTGATCCTAAAAAGATCTTTAAACAAAGAAATTAGGTCGATTAAGCCTTAACGAAGGGGGGTAAAACGGAATTTTGGTAAAAAAATATTATATTTTTAAAAAATGGAAAAAATTATGGAAAAATAATTAAAACTGAATTTTAAAATTAAGGGGTCGAAATTCTTAATATTTTTAATTAAAAAGAATTGTTTAAATAATTAAAATGATAATTAGAATAAAATAATAATATAACGCGGTGAGTCGCCTTAGAGAACCGAGGGGAAAAGTTAGAAATAAATTCTACAGGTAAAACAGAGGTAAAAGTCTTTTCAGACTGATCAAATTAAGAACAAGTGAATTTTTACACGAAGAAAGAATTTACCAGACGTTGATTCCGCAACCAAAAACCCTAATTCCTAATAAGACGGAAAGGGCGATCGGATAGAGTAGAGCCGGATAGGCAAAGTGAGAACCTATAGAAACAATTGTGTGTTTTCAAACACGGATTAAGTTAGGCAACCACCGGACGTTTTACGATTCAGACGAATTATTGTCCAAAAGTTGGTTCTATCGGAGATTTCCGTAACCGGACGCGTTTGTCCGAATATCTTCCGACGCACCGGAGAATACCTGGATATGATCAAAAAGAGGATCCAAATAGATAATATGAAAGATGATGGAAAGATCTTCAAAGTTACACGCCCGATTTTTGAGTTTCGCGAAATCGCGAAACGGACACCGATCGGGTAGGCTTTATCGGCCGAGGCCATAAAGCAAGAGCCATCATAGATGACAACTCATCCATTGACTTTAGGGCTCTTAGATTTCGATCTTGACCATGGATGGCCAAGAGTGTTTTGTCCTCAAAAATGCGATCCAACGGCCGGAATCCGATCTGAAGACTTTTGTGGAAATTCCCACCTTGTCCCTATTTTTCCCTATAAATAGCAAGCTCTCTTGCTCTCATTCTTCACACCAAATCCGAATCCTAGAGAGAGGTTCTAGAGAGAGAAGCTCTGGAAAAATTCTACCTTAGCTCCGAGTAAGTTCTTCTGTCCTTAGTTTTTAGTTTCCGTAGTTCTTTCGTAGTTATAGTAGAACCGTTGTTTTGATCTAGGAAGTTTCGGAATTTGTTCCTATACTTGTTTTTATGCCTCATTGCATTGAAAGATGCCTGACGAGGTAAAAACATAGTGGGGATAATTTTGAAATGAGATGACTGTGTGAGAGGTCAGAGCGACCGCTGAGCACCGGAGGGCTGAATAGTGATTGGGGTGTCTTGTGGTATACGCTCTGAAGTATCCCGGTCAGTTTTTGTCTTCTTGGGAACTCTCGTCTAAGCACCAGAGTTAACCTTTATTTGACGAGGTTCAAGGCTGACTTCTTCCAACCTTTCTCCTTACTTGAACCCCCTGATCCGGGTTCACATACGACAAATCATGCGGCAAGTTCTCCATACCTTGAGCTACATATCAGAAAAAAAAACAATTAGAAATTAGGATGGTTAATCATCACGTAGGAAAAGAAATTAAACACACAACAGATGATTAGACAAATCCTACTTGCGGCCGGTCCCAACTTGGTACAAAGGGACAAGATAAAATAAGTCGCGCTGGTGGCACCATGCTCCTTAATATATGCCATTAGGAAAGCTACGGAATCAACATCCTCGGTCGGAATGTCGTCTCGTTCCACTTGAAATCCTTGGCTTGAAGAGTACAAGTCATGATGATCTTTAGTCCAATATAATGGGAATCTCCATTCCACATCTTTGGACTCGGCGGAGTGAAAGGACCATGGTTGTTGCCCTGGTGTAGCAACAACCTTAAAGAAGCTAGTTTTGAAATGCTTAAAAGATTCGGAAAAGGCGTGAAAGAGTTTTTTTATTGGGGACACCATGAATGGATGTTAAACCTTCCTCTCGGCAAGCTCTTTACCGGAGAAAGCGGTGAAGGGAGTGAAGAAATAAAAGAAGAGGGGAACCGTACAAGGAATAAGCTTCTAAAAAAAGTTACAAAGACACTCAAAAGCTATAAGAAAACCCCAGCCGTTGGGATAAAACTAAGAAGGAGCCAGACGAAGGTAGTTCAGAATGGATATTTGGAACTGGTAAACGGAAAGCGAATACCGAGTCGAGAAATATAATCCCTGTAGAAAAAAAAAAGAAAGATGGGCAAGCTCCTTCCCGTTTGGAACAAATGGGCTCACCATCGTCAGGAGGGCACAAGGTGTAGCCGTCAGATACTCCCAAGTCAAGCTTGGCGATGTCGGCTACAGCCATCAGAGAGTGCGTCCTCAATATCTCATGAGTAACCCATGGATACTTCTCTACCAGTGCTCGTGGGGAGCTTGAAGAACCTGACTCCCCGGTACCGGAATGCGTGCTATGGGACGAAGAAGGAGAATCTATTTATACCTATAAACAAAAAATTGAAGTCAGCAAATGAGAGGTATACCTGACTCATACGAGCTACTTTGTGAAGAAAGAGAAATGGTTGGACCGGGATGACCCCGACTGTTAGGAGCCGGGATGTGGCCAGAGGATGAGCAATGACGGCACGAGCCTAGAGTGAAGTTGGCTAAGGAATCTTGGCCATTTGCGATATAATGAGAATTTAAGGCGACGCAGTCCCAACATGGTCCGATGTATCCCTCTGGAAGGGACTTCGATCTTACGTGAGGTGGAACCTCACAGAAGGTGTTGGAAGATGCCCGAATAGCACTAGGCTCACCCCAACGCCCAGCACGAGGCAAAATGTTGGCGGAGCCCTCACCCCGAAACCTAACTATGGCAGGCCGAAATCTCCCCACATTCCTCCTAATAGGGCCCCCGCCAAGCAAGACTGTCCTGTCTTTACTCTTTAGTAAGGGGTTTGCCCCATAACCAAAAAAGGGTTTTGGGAGAAATTTTATGAAGTGACTCCTCCTCTTCTGGAATTGGCAAAGGGTTAACCCTATCCATCGTCACCTGAGGTTAAAACCTAAAGAGGCATAAAGGGCTTGGTAAGGAGAGGGAAAACGAAAGTCAAAACAGACAATGGTTACACCCAAGAACTGGCGAATACGCTTATATGGATGAAGCTAAAAAGCAAAGGTTCCCCAAAAGGTCTATTGAAACCTAACCAGAAGACCCAGAAACTAGTCTCTTTGTAAAATACAAATGAAAAAGTAAGAAGCAAAAACCACAGGATTGACGAACTTCAATGTAAAAGCAAAGGAAATGGTGAGAAGTAGCGGAAATACCTGACTTAACGAAGGTCGAAGAAATATGAAGTGGCAGGACCTAAAGATTGCAGATAGATAATAGTCGCAAGAAGGCAAGAAGTTTCTGGGAAGAAAGAGAATGCAGCGAATGCGTGAAGTATGAAGAATGGAGGAAAATATGAATATAGACGTTACGACACCGAAGAGTTGAGGGCAAAAGAGACTATTCACCCAAAAAGCAAGGGAGACGTATGAGATGTGATGGGTGCATTAAATGTGCGCAGTAACTGCAGGCGGCTAGGCGTAACAATTGAAGTTCTTTGCTAATCGAGGGCCGCCAGGTGTCAGTTGGCCATGATGACGCTCGCAGAGGGAGCCCGACCTCAAAGTTACGTGGACTTCCTGAAACTACTCTGGATCTGAGTATATGACATCAAGAGCCAGGATCAATGCATACCAACTCAGACAATGTTCGATAGGTAAGCGAGAGAACAAGGTCCGAGGAAAGATAGCTCGAATCATACGTTCAGGGGAAAAATGCATCCCGACAGCTCAGAACCTGAACTACCGGGTTGGGGGCAACTGTTACGGAAATATATCAGACCCATTCATGGGACGACCCTATTAGGAGTATTCAACACATCAGGATCCACCTATAATAAAGGAGGATCTTAACCCACCTATAATCAAGGAAGATCTCAATCTAGATCAAGCAATTATGATATTTGGGCCACGAGACACGTAGGGCCCCTAAAATTCAACCTAAGGTACACTCTATAAGTAAAGAGGTAAAACCCTAAGGTACACACTTTCTAACCCTGAACTATTTACATATTGTCATCACTGTGCACACACACTACCCCCTTTGGCAAAAGCCTTGTCTGTGTACAGTGGTCTCACATCCTCTTGGTTATCTACCTTTATAGATATCCAAGTCGAACCATCTCATCCAATATCAACTCACTAGCCCAGACATCAGTGTTCTCATATAGAACATTTGTCAACGTGTTTTTCCCCCCACATATCTTCTCAACGTCAAATAAACGAACAAAAAGGTTAAAAATTGCGCTGTTAATAATTCAATTTAGCTTTGTGTGTGAATAGTCTTTGTATTGATGACTCTAGATATGCAGTATAAATAAATCAATCCCAAAAAACTTAAGATTTTATTTTACTAATCTACTTTGAATCCCAACATCTGAATCCAAAATTATATACACTTATATTACCTCATATCTTAGGATGGAATTGGTCCAAAAAATAATATCTAAATTTATTTTATATGCCATATTTATAATCTTTTAAAACTAATTATTAACTTATGAACTTATATAAAATTTAATGTTACACGTAAATATTTTAAGCAGATGATATTAAATTTTTTATAATTAAATAATTTATATTTTTTTAATTAAAAAACTAATTCATATTTTTTTTACTTTACCTGAATTAGTTAAGTAGATTTATTAAGCAAAAAAATATCCTCCACGAGCAACATGTTAGTAATAAAATTAGTCAGGGCAGTCAGCTAAGCTAGGTCAACGAAGCCAAAGAACAAGAAAAAGATAAAGCCCCGGAATCATTTAATTAAACCTGCCGTCCTGCACTATTCACCCATTTTGCCTAGTTGCTGATTTTTTTTAGCCATGATTTCTGATCCATTTTTTAATAACCAATTTTCAGAATATTCAAGGGAGACTATTTTTCCTTTGAAATAGAAAGCTATACTCAAAAGGACTAGATCACGCGTCTTGCTCATATCAAATACTATATGACTTTTGAAAATTAATAGACGTGGTCAATTTTCTTTGTTTTTTTTTTTTTTGAAAGATGAGCTGGGTAAAAAAGTCAAAAACTAAAGTCTTTCCTGAGAAAATAGCTTATTGGCCTGCATGATCTGTTAAAAGAATATTCACGGATGATCTTTATCCAAAATAAATAAATATATATATATATAATCACGATGATAGTTTTAAGGAGAAATGATACATAAATAACAGTTTAAATTGTAAAACTCAAAAATGTTTATTAAATTAGAAAAAAGATAAATAAATATTCTAGTAGGAATATGGGATATCAAAGTTTGAGGGAAAAAACTGAAATGTTCTCCCTCTATTTCTCACTATTTTCTTCTCTCTCTTCTTTTTCTACTTCGTCAATGACACCAACTCCCTTCGTCGTGGATTCACCTAGCAAGAATCAGACCCCTTACCTTTTCTCACTATTTCTCACTATTTTCTTCTCTCTTTTTTTTCTCACTATATAATTTTGCTCTATTTTAAATATAATTGATCATTTTATAAAAAAGAATTATGAGATAAGGGGGCTTTTTGACCAATTTGCCCCTAATTAAATAATTAATTACCGAAATACCCATGTCTGGAAACATATCACCAATATGCCACTATTTAGTCGATTACACCCCGAGATGTAATTGACTAAACAGCGGTGCCTTATTTTTTAAAAAATTTGCCCGCAATGTAATCGACTAAGCTACAGTGCTTAGTCGATTACATCACAACAGAGGGGTTTTTTAAAACCCCCATTCACGGCATACGAACCCTAATACTCGATTAAACTTCCCCAAACCTCTCCCCCTCTAAATTTTTCGCCAAAACCTTGCTGAATCCGTTGGTGGGTTGAGAAAGGATCTTCAATCTAGTGCCATTTGCATTGATTTCGGTATGTACTCATCTCCATTTCGAATTTCCGTTGTTGTTTTTGCGTTTATGCAAACCCCTATTTGCGTTTTTGTGTTTTATTCTTTCATTGGGTGGTTTTGTTGTATATCTTTGATTTATTTGAGTCTTTCATTCCTATTTATGGATGAAAATGATGAATGTATATGGGAAAGTGAAAAGATTTACATCGATTGAGATTTTTCTTTTATTTTTGGTCGAATTTCACTTCGGTTTTGTTGGATTTTTTTGTTGTTAATTGTGTTTTTTTGTTGAAATGATGAATGTTTGTTGTTTATACTGATTAATGTTTGTTTGTGTTGCTTAGATTTTAAGTTTTTCGAATAACTCATCTCTTTGAATGTTTGTTGATTGTGTTTGTTTGTGAAAATGATGAATGTATATGGGAAAGTGGAAATGATGAATGTTTCTTGTATGTTGATGATTTGTAATGTCCCTTTGTAGGTCGTTGTTGTTGTCATGCGTCGTAGAGAAGCTCCCACTAACACCGGCAATGAGGATGTGAGGCGGACGAAGCAACGGGCGAACCGTGGGGTATCCTCCTCTAGGCCACAGCAGCATAAGCCCATTGTTGATCTCCCTTTTGGTTATCTGGTTGAAAATGATGTAGAACAACATGCATGATTCATTGCTTCTTTTGTTAGCAGACCCATTTGCAAGCCGAAGTCATTAGATATAGTCTTCTTTGCGAAGGAGGGATTTGAGATAGTGGCGTTGTTGGAGGTTCCCATTTGAGTGGGTTGGCGGAGATGGTATGTCCCTACTCAGAGGTTATGGTGAGAGCTTTCTACCATAACCTCAGCTACATAAATGGTGATATGAGGTCTCGTGTCTGCGGTGTTGACATATTGATGACGGCTCCCATATGGACGGATTTACTGGAATATGATTTTGATGTGGAGGATACAGTTCAGTATGATGGGGATAGCAATGCCCCCATTGATGGATTTGTTCGAGCTGAGGTAGTGAATGAGGCCAGGAGTCCAGGAGGTCATAGAGCTATATTTACTGTGGGCTAGCTGATTGTTGATGCTCGTGTCCTCTACTACGTCATCACCCACATAGGGTGTGCATGACAACCATTCTGTCCCCCAACACTGTTTATAAGATGAAACAATTTTTTCTGATTATGTGCTTTGGAAGAGTTCTAAGAATCAGAATTATGTTTGTCAACTCATTTTATTTTTACTCCGAAAATCAGAATTACGTTTGTTAATACATTTTTTTTACTCCGAGAATCAAAAATATGCCATCTGATTATGATTCCCCCTCCCCAATTCGTCGTCTTCCACTCCATTGCAACTGGAGCCAATAATGATTCACAAGAAGGAAATTCTGAAGTTCAGCTAAAACACCCAATTTCACCAAAACAAAGGCTAGAATAAGGATTAAATGATAATCAATGACAAAAACAAAACATAATACCATCTTAGAATTACTATTTACAAACTAAGATTCTAGTTTACTAGGAAGCAAAACGCAACTATAGTTAATGGTTTAAAAGATACAACGTACTTACAAATACTCGAAATAATCAATAATTCTAACTTCAGCAACCCCTTTATTGACAAAAATTTCATAATTTCGCAATGATCTAAATTGTAAACCCTAGAGCAGTCACGATCATGAACTAGATCCATTTCAAAGTTGTGTAATGCGCCGAATTTATGAAATTCAGACTCAAAAACAAGAATTGAACAAAAGAAAACGGGCAAAGCCAAACAAATCCATGCGATCCAAAGACCAATTCTTAGATAAATATCCTAATAATAAGAAAAAATAATTTTTCTACTAATCGGAGCAGGACTTGCGATTTTGACTTCCTCCTCCTTTTCCCCGACATTATTATGTGAACTAAATTATCCAGTGAAGCTATCCTCGGGACAAGAGAGGAGGGGAGAATGAATGCGTAGAGGGAGGGTAAAGACTCGAGAACAGCAAACTCGTGGATGATGGAAGAGGCACGGAAAAATGATTCTGAGATAGAGAAGCAGAAATTTTTAGCTTCTTTTTTTTTTATTCTCCAGCACACAAAAAAAAACCGGTTCATCCTGGGAACAAAAAAAAAACCAATTTTACCAAACACAATTCCTATCCATTTTTATTCCAAGGAACATAAATTTTTAAAAAACTCATTCCGGGAGCGTTACCATGCACACCCATATTGTTCCCTCGGCCTCACAATCATTCAAGGGTGTTGGAGGGTGACATTCCTATTATGTGGGCTATTCGTCATGGCATACAAGTGAATTGGAGGCACTACATTTGTTGGATGATGTATAAGGCCAAACATAAGGATAATGCTGCACTCTCATACGCTTATCTGGTTCAGAGGATATTAGAGCATTTTGGTGTTCCTATGCACACTAAGCAAAATGAAGAACCTCACAATGTGGAATGCTAGGTTTGGACAGCGTCTATTGGAGCAATGCAAGATCTCCAAGGGGCAAAATGGTGTTTGGCAATACACTACTGTCAAGGAGGATGTACCTGATGATGGCCCGGTTCCACCTATTGTTCCTCCTGAGGTCCATGATGATGATGATGACGACGATGCTGATATGGAGGACATAGTTGACCTGGAGGGTGGATTCTCCTTTTTTGATTTCATGAAAGGCGTCAATGCTACCTTGAAGAAGATAGGAAAGATGGAACTGAAACAGAAAAAGACATGGAAGAGCCACATTGATAAAGAGAATGAAAGGTGGAGGTGGATGCAGGGTCGGATGAAGGGGTTAGAGGATAGGCTTGGTCATTTGTAGCTTGGATGAGAGCAGGAGGCAGCCAGTGACGATGACCAAGGAGCCGGTGTTTCTAAGGAGGAGGATACTGACACATCTGAAGAGGAAGATTAGATTCAGGATTCTTGTTTTTGTACTGGCATTGGTGTTTTTTGTCTTGATGTTTGTTTTGCCTTGATGTTTCTTTTGGCTTGATGTATGTTTTGTTTTTGAGGTTAAACTTTGTCAATCTGTATTGACATTGTTGTTTTTATTTTAATGAATGTTTCTTCTTTCGGTTTATGTGGTTTTAATTTATCCATTTTGGTTTTGACGTGTTATGGACCTAAAATATTAATTTCGGGACATTAGTGGACCAAACCTATGCAACACCATTGATTGATGCTAAAAATACCTTCCCAAAGTCACATATGTATGTAAAATTGAGTTGGAAATGGTTTAGTGCAAGCAGCAAATCGAAATCAGCATGTGAGTGTGCCTCTAGACCTGGTTTAGTCGAGTACACCATAATGGTTTGGTTAAATGTCCAAAAAACCCTACGAAAGACGCGTTTGTCGCTATAAAAACAATGTTCGTCGAAACATTCATCAGTATCAAGACTGAAAATAGAACCCACATTACACTGCGTCATGTATGTCAACCAATTGGGCAAGAATGTATATGGTTCCTCCCAATCACCAATTAACTTCACATTGGCCTTCATTTTTGCCTTCCAAGCCTTCCTGTATGTTACATTATATCCATACAGACGTTGTATCCTCTCTTGTATCAGCATTGGTTTTAAAGCTGGATCTTCTCTTAACATACCTAGTGAAAACAAAGCAAATCGTAAATGTATTGTCAATAAAAAACTAAATGTAACTGCAAAAAAATAGAAAACCTACTCATAATGGCTGCACATATAACATCTGAATCCAGCTATCTATGATCCCGGGCGAGACTTTGGTTCAGGCAGGTGTGATCTTTACCCCACTTACGGACCACCCAACTATTTCCATTCTTGGGGACCATTGCCCTCATATACCAGGACAACCGTCAGCATGGTTTCGACACCTCATCATAAACCTATGCTCATCGCTTTTTTCAACTTTAGCTGTACGATGAGACTTCATGCAATATAATTTCACGACATGTTGCATTTCAGACTTAGAAGGAAACTGTTGATACAAATATAATGGATCACCTAAATGCCAACCACTTTGCTCGTCATCATCACCATACAACATCTCCATGTCATCATCACAGTGCGCCCAATTAATGAAGGAATAGTGCGGGCTTTCGTTCCAAAATAGCTCACTCTCAGGCCCTACATCTGTGAAAATGTTTTTTTTGTCAAAAACACTAAATAAAAATTACAAATACAAATACAAGTTTACTAATTTACCACTGCTAACTGGGTCAACACGAAGTGGTGGCATTGCGGCAGTACTCGGGTTTACTGGGTTCGTGTGAGCATCAAAATCACCCTCCACATCAGTATCCGAGGTGTCACCTAGTAGAATAAACCTCTTAGATTCGCCCTCCTCATTGCTGTGCATATTCTCATCTTCCTCATCCTCATCTTCCTCCGTCAATGTTATCTGACTTAAGACTTGTGAAGGTGCAGATAAACCGACAGGTCTGTCTTCTTAACCAAAATACTGTGGAGATCTTGTATGCATGGGTACAGATGATGATTCACTAGATTCAAGCTCAACATATATCTCAATAAAATTTTGTGATTTCCGATTAGCAAATGCATCTATGACACACTCTACATCTTCATCATCACATACATCGTTACTAATGCAGTATACACTATCCTTACCGACTATAGTCTCCACTTTGGCAATCAACCAATGAATGCATTGGCTGCAATGTAGCCCCAATTTTTGGTAAATTCTTTCTTTGAACTTGTTGTACGTAGTGCCCCGTTTGATTTTCATCATTTTTCGTTTTCCCTTCAAATTGAACACCATTGGGACCTACAAAATGCCTCCCACTATGGTAGATTATAGTAACGTGCGTGTTTGAACTTAAACTCATCCTTCACACCAGAATTTGAGAGCTGCAAAAGGGAGGGTTTCAGATTACAAACAAAAATAAAGCTTAACAAAGTGAAACTACAATGATTACACAACAATAATACTTTCAACAAGGTGGGATGGTATTAAACTTTGATGGGTCGCACTAAAACTGAGAAAAAAGAGAGCATTGGGAGGGGAAAGGGGTACATTGTGATAAGGTTCCGATTTAGGGCAAGTGGGGTTTTAAAAAAACCCCTCTGTTGCGATGTAATCGACTAAGCACTGTAGCTTAGTCGATTACATAGAGGGCAATTTTTTTTTTTAAAAAAAAAAAGGCGCCGCTGTTTAGTTGATTACATCTCGGGGTGTAATCGACTAAACAGGGGCAGATTGGTGATATGTTTCCAGATAGAGGCATTTCGGTAATTAATTATTTAATTAGGGGCCAATTGGTCAAAAATCCAAATAAGGGAGTATATCCCAAACATTTTCTTTAATTTCATGAGTTTAATAACTAACTTATAGAATAGGTATATCAGTTTAGCAAGTACAATAATAAATTTAATCAGCTATCGGTCAACTTTCTTTGTTGTGAGGGTTTTTTTTTTTTGTTTTTACCAAAACAATGAATTTTATTACCAAAAAAGAAGAACTACAATCACCAATAGCCGAAGCCAATAAACTCTCAAAATCCTAACATTATAACCTAACCCACACCTTACCAAAAAACAAAGAAACAACTACAGTAACATCATGTATCACAAGAAATATTAGCAATTAACCTATCCCTACTCTATCAGCATTTGCAGTAGAGATGTTGAAGGAATTCCTGGATAATACACTATCAGCTTCCAATATGATGCTTAAAGAGGATGTGGAAAATACCAACCAATCATGCTGGTGCATCCTCTTTGCAGCGTCCACTGCCAACTTATCAGCAACCTTATTGCCTCCCCTAGAAACCAGGGAAACCGAGTCTCCTCCATAGTAACCAATGAACCCAGAATCTCCTCCAATAAATCCCTGCACCGCCAATCACATCCCTCAGCAGATTTATTCATCAGCATTTTATAAAGAATTTCACAGTCAGTTTCAAAATGAAATGAGCTTCAGGAAGCTTATCTCTATGTCAGAAGGCTTCCAACATTGCTATACACTCAAACTTGAAGGGGGAATCCGAGATTACCATCTTCCCCAGCCCACCCATCAACTCACCTAAGTGATTCCTATACACCAGCCCAATTCCTGCCTCTCTAGTACTCATGCGATAGGCACCATCTATGTTTACTTTAATTATTCCCCTTGGCGGAGCAATCCACACCTTTTGGCGTTTCAGATCAGATCTGAATACACGAGTGTTAACATTCATCTTCTGTTCCTTTGATCTCCAAAATTCATCGACTTGAACAGTCACCCTTTTCACAACTTCTCTAGCATCAGGTCAAATCCCATTAAACACCCAATCACACCTTTTTTTTCCAAATCCACCAGCAAGTTATTACAATCATAGACTTCTCATAATCGCCAAGTATATTCCCCCCCAGCCAGCATGTTATACAACCAATCCTCACACCTTATCATATTCCATTTGTTGAACCTAAAACCCAATGTGCTTCCAAACCAGCAAAATCTAGTCCAAGGGCATAAAAAAAGTAAATGTTCAAGTGTTTCAACTTCAACTAGACATATGGGACAGAGAGGGTTTGTACCACATTTCCGTTCGAATAAAGCCTCTTTTGTTGCAATGGCCCCAGCACACACTCTCCAAATGAAGTGTTGGATCTTTGGTGGGGCAACCACCTTCCATATACAATTCCATAATGGACTAGGTATAGAGTGAGACATACCTGGATCCTTAACAGAGGGCACCTCCTTACTACTCCTGTCCACCGAATACCCAGACTTCACTGTGTAACAGCCATCATTGCACGCCAACCATATAGGGCGGTCGTCACGGTCAGATTGAGGAAGAGGGATCTTAAGAATCAACATTCTTGCTTCAATACTAATCTTCGGCCTAATCACTTCTAGATCCCAGCAGCCACCTCTGATAAGATCAAATACTTTCATGCTATCATCCTCAGTTGATGGAGCAAGGTTCTGGAGCTTACCACCTGTTAAACCGTTGATCCATTGGTCCTTCCATACACAAATGCTTCTTCCATTTCCAACTTTCCAGTAGAATTCTTTTAATAACATATCCCGGCCTTCAAGCAAACTAGACCAGGCCCACAACGCACATCTATCTTTCTTCGTATACAGGAAAATCTCCTTAGGGAAGTAAATCCCTTTCAAGATCCTGCACCACAAATCTTTAGGCTTTGTCAACAATCTCCAAGCCGTCTTCGCTAGAAGAGCCTTGTTAAAGGATAATAAGTCTCTGAATCCCAATCCCCCATCCCATTTCTTCTTCGTCATACATTTCCATCTCTTCCAATGAATTGTTCCCTTCTCCCCTTTCTGTCCCCACCAAAAATTGGAGATTAAAATATCAATCTCTTTGCAAGTTTTCATAGGAAAAGAGAAGCAGGCCATAGGATATGTTGGAATTGCATTTGCTACTGCCTTGATCAATATTTCCTCCCAACGAAGGTAAGGAGTTTTTGCCTCCAACCCACCAACTTCTGGCCTATCCTGTCGCGTACAAAGGCTAGAGTAGCCGCCTTAGACCTTCACCATACCACTGGAAGACCTAAGTAATTGCCAGCTTGATCTAAATGCCTTATCCCCACACATGCTGAAACCCTATCCCTCACATTATCAGGTGTATTTGCTAAGAAGAACATATTAGACTTATCAAAATTAATTAGTTGACCTTATGCAGAGCAGTATACCTCCAGAATCTTTTGAAGAATTTTATAGTTTATCTCCTCAACACTAACAAATAAGATGGCATCATTAGCAAAAAAGTAGTGCGAGAGAACTAGTGCACATCGTGACAACTTCACTCCTTTCAGCTCCTTACGGTCCACATGTTTCTTTAACATAAGTGAAAGCACTTCCAATGCGATTACAAACATATACGGGGACAGTGGATCCCCCTGTCTCACCCCCTACCTGGCTGAAACTCACTGACTTTGTTACCATCCACTAAAAGATTGAACACTGATGTGGTAAAGCAAGACATTATCCACTTAACCCAACCTTGGCAAAATCCCATTCTTAGCATCACAGCCTCCAAGAAATCCCACTCCACCCGGTCGTAAGCCTTGTTCATGTCAACCTTCATCGCCATTTCCCACCCCCCTCTTCTTAAGTTTCAAATATTGGAAGGCTTCATGTGTGATCAAGATGTTATCTTGGATCATTCTCCCGATGAGTGAGTCTAAGAAATGTATGGCCATACTATGTTGGAAAGGCAATAAAAGCTCTTTGGTGAGGTGAGATGATTTTATCCATTAAACCCCTCATACAATTAGTTAAGATCTTGGCAATAAGCTTGTAAGTTACATTGCACAAGCCTAAGGGTCTATATTGGTGAACTCCCTCTGGTTTCTCAATCTTTGGGATCAAAACAATGTTTGTAGAATTAATTCCAGCCAAACCTGCCTTCCCTTCAAAAAAATCCTTCACCATACCACACACTTCGCCTCCCACTTCTTTCCAAGCTGAATGGTAAAAAATTGTAGAGTATCCATTAAACCCCATACGATTTAGTTAAGATCTTGGCAATCCATTGGGGGCCTTACTTTGGGATCAAAACAATGTTTGTAGAATTAATTCCCAATATGAAAAATCGCTGCTTCAATTTCCTGGTCTGTCATCGGTCTCATTAAGTTGGTGTTATCTGCATCAGTTACTACTTTATCAACGTAGGCAAGGGCTTGCTCCATCGGTCTCGGTCCCTTTGAGCTGAATAACTCCTAGTAAAAGTCATTAAACGCCTGATTAATCTCCCTCTGTTCCTCTAACCAGATCCCTCTATTATTCTTTAGTCTAACAACTCTATTTCACTGCCTACGCTGAATTACACTGTTGTGAAAAAACTTTATGTTTCTGTCTCCATAACTAAGCCATGATATCCTAGACCTTTGCCACCAATAAATTTCCTCCTTGGCCCATGCCTCTCCAATTGTCTAGTTAATTCCTCCACCTCAACAACTATCTGCTCAGTCAATACACCTCTATTGCAATGATCAAGTTTCATTTTCACCTAATCAATCAGCTTCCGAAAGTTAGGAATCGTCTCTCTACTCAACTTCACCAATTTTTCTTTGCAGGTCTCTAATCTTCTGATCAAGTCCACTACCTTGTTGTCTACTATACCCCTCACATCTGCCCACCCTTCTTTCACCACCTCCAGGAAATCCTCGTGTAAAGTCCAGCTTGCTTCAAAGCGAAAGGTTTTTTCAATTTTAACCTCACAAAAGCAGCAATCAGCCAATAACACATGGTGATCAGACCCAATAGGTTCTATATGAAACACTTGTGCATGATCAAACTCCTCTCTGAATTCCACATTCCCAAGAGCTCTATCTATCCTTTCCCTTATCGTTGCTCCTATCCTTTTGTTGCACCAGGTAAAGCTAGAGCCCTTGAATTCAAGATCCATAACTTGGCAATCAGACAAGAGCCTCTAGAAATTGATTATCTTCCTCAATGACCTTGGATTTCCTCCCATCTTTTCTGATTGAGAAAGCATATCGTTAAAATCACCTATTAGCAACCACGAATCACGAATATTTACCGCTAGATCCCGAATCAGATCCCATACAACTCTCTGTTCTCTCTCTTGGGAGCCCATACACAAAAGAAATAATTGCTAGAACCTTTAGACTCACAGATTCAATGTGTACATGGATAACGTTCTTAGATTTATAGAGGATAGTCAAGGAAATGTTGCTTTTCCACCACAGTGCCAAGCCGCCAGATAAACCTTTAGGCTCAATGTATAATTCCTAACTGTAATTACCCCTTCTGCTGATCCTCTTAATTCTACCAGACCTTATCTTTGTCTCCATAAGGAAGATTATTGAGGGATTATTTTTCTTCACCAAATCCCTCAAACTACGAACTGTAAAGGCTCTCCCTAGGCCCTGACAGTTCCATGATAAGATTTTCATGGCTCCTCAGTGGCTGTTAAAGGCCAGCCACCTTCGCCATCAGAAGTTGCCAATTTCCTCTTAGTGTTCCTTGCCCTGAAGACAAAATCATACTCAGACAAATCCTCCACTGGTCTATCATTCAATTCCACCTCTGTCAATGCAAATTCCTCAATCACCTTCAGCTGGTTCCTACCACTCCTTCTTAAACTAGTCTTGCTCTTCTTTAAGCTTTTAGCATAATTAGAGATATCCATTAAAGGCCCAACCACTTCAACAAAGGATTTTCTCCTTTTTGGCTTCCCGACTTCCCATTCATCATCAGCACCTCTCTTCAAGCCCAGATTTCCAAGCTCACTTATCACCTCCTTCATATCGCTATTGTTGTATAAAACCATAGCCATAGAGTTTTCCATGTAAGCTATTGTAGCTATTTTAGGTGGTCGCTCAATCATCGTCACAGAGGAGTTGCACCACATCTTCTGTAGCATTATCCTCTCTCCTTCTAAATTTTCCTTGGCCCTGCAATACTCTTCCCTGTCATCTAAGTTGTCAATCCTCAAATCCATGGCTCTCACAGGAACCTCATTCGCCATTTCCTTCACATTCGTATTCCCCCTCCCTTCCACTTTCCTTCTTTTACCACCCTCTGACGGAATAACAGCATTGATGGAGAATATATCATCATCCAACGTGCTAGCATCTCCATGTGGTTTTAGTTGAGCCTCCTCGTTCTTCCTCCTCGATGTCTCATCATGTCTTCTCTTAACATAAAAAGATTTAGCTTCCACGTCACTCAGAACAGACAAAGTCTCATCCCAGCAACGACATATTGACGTCGAGAGCCAAGCTCCATAACAAGGCTCATTCGGATTGAGCAGAGACATCATCTTCTCAGCTTGACATGCTCGATTGTCGTGCCCTACCTTGCCTCAATTATAGCAAAATGTTTGTAGTTTCTCATATTTGATAGCTATCCAGATCTTCCTACCATTAGGTCGCGGGAGCCAGAATCCATATGATAAAGCCTTCCTAAGGTCTAGTACAACCCTAGCTCTTAGAAAATTTCGAAGGTGCCTGCCATTATATCTCGGATCTTCAGCTATCAGCACCTCTCCCACATGTTTGCCTATAGTTATCGCGTTTTCCAAACATAATGCTTCCAGAGGAATATTGTGCATCTGGATCCAGATAGGGCATCGGCTAAAATCGAATTCATCACATGATTTGTACTTCGGCCTTACCATTAGATTAAGTAAACGACCATTGATTGACCAAGGCCGGCCTCTAAGTACTCTATAATAGTC
Source organism: Acacia melanoxylon (assembly GCA_019022615.1). NCBI lineage: Eukaryota > Viridiplantae > Streptophyta > Magnoliopsida > Fabales > Fabaceae > Acacia > Acacia melanoxylon. The sequence goes on along the minus strand of JAFJYJ010000068.1, from coordinate 2,187,732 downwards.
ATCCTCATCCTCAAATTTGAACATGAACGCGTTTCCAGTAATCTCCATCACCTCAAATTTTGACTGAAGATTCCAAATCTTGCATAAGACCGTCTCCACCGCAGATCTTGAGTAAGATTTGTTTGCTAACACCTTCGCTACCAAAATCCTCGCAGATTGCACTTCATTCCACACCAGCGGTGCTGAGATCTGTATCTCCTCCATCGTTAGGTCAGAATTACTTCACCTATCGCCTCCGTATACCACCGACAAGAATAGGTAAACGAACTTCAAGCTACTCCAGTTTCTTTCACCACCGCCACAGCCTCTGTACTTCGATCAAATCGCTCTCACACTTGACGGAGAGAGAAAGAATTCCCACACGAGTGCGCGGGGAAAAACCTCTTAGCCGCCCCTTGTTGTGAGGGTGTTTTAATATCATCTTTAGTCCTTTAAATTTGTACTTTGGTTTTGCTCTCTCAAATTTTAAACTATTTGGTTTGGTCTATGTTGGGCAAAATGATCTATGTTTTTATCGAATTATAAAAATCAATAAACAAAATGAAATTTGATGTACTAAAATCAAAATAAGGACAAATTTTATGGATGGAATTAACACACAATATATATATATATAAACAATGTATTAAGCAAAGTGGGGGAGATTAACAATATTCTTCAATATTCAGTAAACGACAAAATCTACCTAATTATGAAAAGACAAAGTCAAAAAGATACTAATCAATTATAATCCAATTTTTTAAAGTTTAGGGTGGATGGAGGCATGCAAGGAGGGGCCAGAGTATTCTGCCAGAGACAATGGCTATGGCTCGCAAGATTTTCTTAGAAAATAATTTTTGTGAATACAAACTTGCTAATACATATAACCAGAGACTGAGCTTGAAAAAAATATTTGGGGGCCAAATGTATAATTTTTTGGATAAATGTGTAATTTTTTGGGTCAAATGTATAAAAAATTTAGTTTTCATTAAATTTTTAGGACAATTTTTTTTTTTGGGTTATGCAAGAAGATCCGTCCCTGGATATAACAATAAATTATAATTTGAACTTTCTTCAGTCTTGAAATTTATACAATCTTTTCTTTAAAATGAAAAGGACATCATACAAAAATGTTAATTTAATAACTGCGCATTTTTAAAATTTCTTTTTAAGATAAAGAATGAATCGAAAATATGTTCTTAAAGACAAAAACAATTGAACATATGTCCTCGATTTTTTAAAACATAAAAAAGTACGAATATTTTTTAGATACAAGGGGATCAAGAGTATTGAATGGTTTAATTTTTATGTTTCTGAATTTCTTTTTTTATTTTTTAAAATATAAAAAATCATTGTGAACTTAGTAACAACTTTGGTCTGTATTGATTTTTTTAAAAAAAAATTTGAAGAAAAATACTTAGTTTTAATATATAAAAAATAGAAGAAATCGATATAATCTTCTAAGAAGAAGAAGGTGGAGGTTGTGGTTTTTTACATTCAAGTCAAATTATATTATGATTTTTTTAAATAAAAAAAATCCACAATGTTTGAATTCTCTCTCAAGCTTCGTTTAATGAAACCAAATCCCCTTTAACTGAACCAACTACTATCACTAAACTTTTTTATAGTTTTACAAGATATTGAATTTTACATATGAATTCCAAAAAGGTTTTCTTTCCTCCTTTTTTGGTTTAAAAACTAAAGAAAAACGGAGAAACCGAGACATTACACCTAAAGCCTCCTCCTTTGACTAATGACACACAGATTTTAATGTTAAAACCATCTCATCCAAATCGTGAAGTAGTACAAACAAGAAAGGCCACCTGGTTTGCTGGTTGCAGGATCTTGTGGCACCTTTCTCCTTCCTGTCATCTTATAGCGACGCTATACCAGCAACTGGAAAACGGTCAAACCTCTAGCCATCACAAATCTTAACAGTAGTTCCATCGTTCTCTGTTTCTACATGAAACTCTGTTCTGTTTTCTTCACCAAAAGATGAACCTGATTCGCCCCACCATCACCACCACCATATTCTTCCTTTCACTGTCTCTGTTTTTCCTTTCTATTCTCTTTGTCGTCGATTCTTACGATCCCGCTGATCTCTTTAGCATCAACTGTGGCTCTAGTGGAAATTCTTCACTTGGAAACAGGATATGGATAGGAGACATCGATTCAAAGCTCTTGTCTTCTTCTTCACAAGATAAATCAGTTTCTGCTGAACCAATCGATCAACCTCCTTCAAATGTTCAGATCCCATTCAGAACAGCTCGTGTCTCTCGCTCAAACTTCACCTATTCTTTCCCTGTCATCCCAGGTCAGAAATTCGTTCGCCTCTTCTTCTACCCAGCTTCATACCCAGGTTTTGATTCCTCTAATGGCTTATTCACGGTGGAATCCGGTGGGTTTACCCTTCTTAAGGACTTCAATGCTTCCCTTAACGCTCTGGCCGAACAGAGCAACACCTTGATAAGAGAATACTGCGTCAACGTGGATGATGGTGGGAGGCTAAACTTGACCTTCACTCCAAACTCGACGATCCCAGATTACTATGCTTTCATCAATGGAATCCAAATCGTGTCCATGCCTACTAATCTTTACTACACAGATTCCGGCGGTCAAGGGGTTGCAGTTTTGGGCGGTGGAAACTTTCTCCCCATCGGAAATAACTCTGCAATGAAAACAGAGTATCGGCTTAACGTCGGAGGCAGAGAAATACCTCCTGATCAAGACACAGGGATGCTCAGGTCATGGGAACAAGATGATAGTTTTGTGATGGGTCCAAGTTCTTTACCTGCTCAATTTGGACCTGTCAATCTAACTTACACTATGGAACCTGATTATACAGCACCTATTGATGTCTACAAAACAGCAAGGTCTATGGGAACAAACGCTACTTGGAACAAGGTTAATAATCTCACTTGGGAATTCTCTGTTGATTCTGGGTTTACCTACTTGGTTAGGCTTCACTTTTGCGAGCTTGATCCAAACATTAATAACCCTAGTGACAGAGCGTTCTTCATCTACATAGCCGGACAGGTGGCTGAGGATCACGCCGATGTTCTGAAATGGACAAAGGAAAGAGGTGTTCCTGTTCACAGAGATTATGCCGTTTCTGTTATAGGAAATCAGAAGAAGACGAAGCTTCTTCTCCAAATGCATCCTCTCCCAGAAAGCAAAACTATATACAGCGATGCGTTCTTGAACGGACTTGAGATTTTCAAAATCAGCGACCCACAAAGTAATAATCTCGCCGGACCCAACCCCGACCTACCACCTCTTACTCTGACGCCACCGTCAGTTCAGAAATCCACAAAAAATAGCAGCAACACGGGAACAGTAGTCGGCGTCGTCGTCGGTGTGGTTGCCGGCGTTGTTTTACTCTCCATTATAGGTGCTTTCTTCTTCATCAGACGAGGGAAGAGAGTTAAAGATTCAAAATCCAGTGACACAGGCTCCAAGTGGGACCCAATCTCGCACTCCACGGCCAAATCCACCGCCACGACTGCCTCCTCATCTCTACCGTCCGATCTCTGCCGTTACTTTTCAATCGCTGAGATCAGAGCCGCTACCAACAGCTTCGACGAAGTCTTCATCATCGGCGTCGGAGGATTCGGCAACGTGTACAAAGGCTACATCGACGACGGCACCACCCCGGTGGCCATCAAGCGACTCAAACCGGATTCACAACAAGGGGCCCACGAGTTCCAGACCGAGATTGAAATGCTCTCACAGCTTCGTCACCTCCATCTAGTTTCTCTCATCGGTTTCTGCAACGAGAATAACGAGATGATCTTGGTCTACGATTATATGGCTCATGGGACCCTCCGCGACCATCTCTATAACACCGATAACCCACCACTTTCATGGAAACAAAGGCTCCAGATTTGCATTGGAGCGGCGAGAGGATTACATTATCTTCATGCAGGTGCGACGCAATCGATCATTCACCGTGACGTGAAGACGACCAACATCTTACTGGACGAGAAATGGATCGCCAAGGTTTCGATTTCGGACTATCCAGAATAGGACCCACGGGCATGATGAAGACCCACGTTAGCACAGTGGTGAAAGGTAGTATCGGGTATTTAGACCCGGAATACTACAAACGTCAACGTTTGACTGAGAAATCCGACGTATACTCCTTTGGCGTCGTGCTGTTTGAGATATTATGTGCCAGGTCGGCACTGATCCGCACGGCGGAGAAGAAACAGGTGTTACTTGCTGATTGGGGGAAGCATTGCTACCAAAATGGGTCGTTGTCTCAGATTGTGGACCCAGCTTTGACGGGAAAGATATCGCCGGAGTGTTTGAGAAAATTCGGCGAGATAGCTGCGAGCTGTCTGCTGGACGATGGGGCCCAGCGGCCATCTATGAATGATGTCGTGTGGGGGCTGGAGTTTGTGTTGCAGCTGCAAGAGAATGCAGAACAGAGTAGTGAAAGTGGAAGGGAAGAGTTCGTCGGAGGAGGAGCAAAGAGCTCTGAGGAGAGCCATGACGATTTGTTCAGTAGTAGCACTGGGACGAGTGTACGGGCATTTTCGGGATTTAACAAGAGTTACAGTGAAGTAAGCATGACGACTAGCAGTGGTGGGCATAGTTATGGGAGTAAAGAAACAGATAAGTTGATGTCAGCGAATGTGTTTTCGGAGATCAGAAATCCAAAAGCACGATGAATATAGATAAATAGATAAGTGTTGAAGCTCGAAGGTATAAATAAGGCTATAGTGTTTTAGTTGTAAGGTGTAATCGGTTTGTTTGTTCTGTTATCATGTAGGGGTTAAATGTAAGTTGAAGTTGTTTCATATTTCTGAACTGCTAAAAGCATTCCAAGAAAGTTATGCAGAAAAATATATGGCATGATCTGCTACTAAAACTATTATTAGAGCAGAATATTTAATTTAGAAGCTCGATGCCATTGTTGCTCTGCTTTCGGTGCTTCTGTAGCTGGTTCTGCCGCATTATTGCTTTGATAAATTTATATTGCTTTTTATTAAGAATTGTGGAACTGTGACGCTGATGGGTCCCCTTTCATCTCTATCCTCAGCGGAAGTGCGCTCCAAGATCAAGACATTTTAATAAAGGGTTGAATATAATTTGTCATGGAAATGAAGCATTCAGCATTCATTCGGAAGTATTTTGATATTATTTTTGTTAGAAGTTTACAAAAAAGAATAAATATACCCTAATTTTTTTTTTATGAGTAAATTTGGTCCGAAAGTTTATAAAGAAGAAAGAATAATTGATAAATCAAGATCAACCGATGAGTAATATTCTTTATGTTTTTAAACTTCCGCAAAAATGATATCAAAAAAATTTCAGTCTTTGAATCTTTTTTAAGAATACTTCCACGACAAAATTGGTATTTAACCCTTTTAAAAATAAAGGTTGGATATGCAAATTTATCCTAAAGGTTCTCTCTCTGAGGAGTATTATAATTTTAAAAGTTTTTGTAGATTTAATATTATCTTTAAAGTGTTAAAATAAATAAAGATGGCTCATTTCTGTTGAAAAAGTTAGTGACCTTAGTGTTTATATATATATAATATATATATATATAGAATAAATAAACAAATGTAATTGGAGAAATTATATGAAGGAAGAAGATTAACAATCTTGTATTAACCAAAACAAATCTTGACTCTAGGATCTTCAAGAGAAACCAAATTAACTCTTTTTTAGAGAGAGACTAAGTTAACTCCCCCTCTTTTGTGAAAACTCCACATCCCATACACTAACTACATTAGTTAAGACCTTTTATTTATAGACTAAGTCCTAAATAATTAATTAACTAATCAATTAATCACCTTATATTTCTAACTTCTACATAGTTACATTTTAAAATTTTTGGGGTGATATCAAACCTAAAAACACTTTTGAAGGCAACATTGTTCCTCAGAGTATAGATTTAAACCCTATCCCAATAAATAAATGTGTATATATATATATTTTTAATTAGAGGGATATATAGACACTGTCAATAAAGATATTTTATAAACATATATTTTATAATTTAATAGTTGTATAATTTAGAATAAATTTGATTAAATTTATTAATATTTTATATCTATTTAATTATATTTATATATTTTTCTATCATTTAACTAATTATATGATAAAAGGAATTTTGATCTAAAATCTTCTTATATCCTACCTTATTTTTCAAGAGTATGTGATATAAATATATAAAATATATAGAAAAGGCAAGAAGCAAACCACGCTCGAGCATAAAAGAATATAATAGATATATATACATATATAAAAGAAGTGAAATCAGCAATATATAAATGAAAATGATCATTATTTTTAAGGGGGAAAACTCTTCTCCATCTTTCCCATGAACAACCACCACCGGAGACATATTAGATCTTTATAATTAGGTCTTTATTAGGTCTTATCACACAATACCTCTAATAGAGGTATTTTTTTTTTTAAATTTTTTTTATATATTGTATTTATTTAGATTTAAATTATATGACGCTTTCGAGATTTTTTTTTCAAGATCTCAAATTAAACAATTTTCGGTTCGCATTTTATGCAACACCAAGGTATTATGAAAATTAATTAATTTGAGATACATCTGCAAAAAAAATCTCGAAAGATCATATAATTTAAATCTAAATAAATACAATATATTAAAAAAATTAAAAAATTTAAAAAATATGCTAATACCTCTAATTAGAGGTATTAGCACCTAATAAGCACATAATTATAATCACCTAATGTGAACCCCACCACCGGAACCCAGTCAGAATCTCTACCAAATCTAAAACAAAAATCACAAGCAACACCAACATAACAAGTAGAGTTCAAACTGGAATTATCATTGAGCATTAACCAGATTTTACAAATAAAACTTCAAACCATAGAAAAGAATCACAGTTGGAGAACAAAATAGAAATATGGTTGAAAACCAATGATTTTAACAGGAAGATAATTATCGCACTCAATCCGAGGAATCAAAATGACACTTGCATAACCATCGCCGGAGAAGACACTCAAGAAGCCAACAATTGCAGACCAAAATAATAAGGGAAAAAAAAAGGCGTGGAGAACCCACACCGTCGAATGAAAGGCAAAATCCGCGGCTTCTCTGAAGTACATAGTTGGGGTTAACAAATCTGAAATCGATCGAAGATTTAAATCCACCGTCGACGGCCATCTAGAGAAGACGAAGGGTTGTCCTCAGTTGCAGATTGCAGAGGGAAAAGGAGAAGAGAGAAGGTTCGCTGTCCTCTTTGAAGAAGCATCGTGTTCTCCAGCCAGGACTTAGATGTGCAGAGGGAGAAGCATCATGTTTTCAAGCCTGGACTTAGATCGCAGATCTTCAGAGGGAGAAGGAGGTGATCATATCAGAGAAGGTTCGCCGTCCCTCACCTGCCACGTCACTCATTGTCTACTCAGCAATAAGTTCCATTTAGACTCTAGCATGGAACAAACAACCCAAAAGATAACGTACGTTTCATCCTTTTAACGGAGTTAAAGGTTTTGCTCTCTTTTCTATTTGGGGTTAAATACCAATTTTACCATGGAAGTATTGGTAAGGGGCACTCAACACCTGAAAGTTTTTTTGATATCATTTTTGCCCCGGAAGTTAAAAAACATAGTAATATTGCCGATCGGTTAATCTTGATCGTTGGATCGTTTCTCTTTTTGTAAACTTCCAAGGTAAATTTGCTCCTAAAAAACTTCCGACAAATTTGCTCCTAAAAAAAACTTCCAAGGTATATTTACTCTTTTTTGTAAACTTCCTAAGGCAAAAATGATATCAAAAAACTTCCGGGTCTTTGAGTCTTGAAATGCTTTTTACCAATACTTTCATGGTAAAAATGGTATTTAACCCTTTATATTGTCTAGGGGTATTTTGGTTTCAAAAAATAGTTTATAGTTATTTTTATACTTTTAATAAAGGGAATAACATTTCTACGTTTACCGAAGAAAAATCTATATGTAGTAGCCCAAAATGACGTGGTTTCTTTCTTTTTCCTTTTTTGCCTCTTTTTATTTGATTTACCCCACTTTTAACCTTCCCTGCAAGTACTCTAACGGCACAAGAAATTCTCGTACTATTTAGTTCCCTTTTCCTCGGATTTGTCGAGTAAAATAAGCTTTGGTTCTGACGCTATTGTTCCTGGTTCTGGTGCAGTGAAAACACCTCTAGTGTCAAAAAGCCTTGAAACATTCTACTATCTTACGTTGGAAAGTATAAGTGTTGGGAACAAGAAAATTATGTACAAAGGTTCATCAGTTATAGCTCCTGATGCAACTAATGATGGCAATGAAGGGAACATTATTATTGATTCAAGGACAACGTTAACTTATTTGCCGTCAACTCCGATCTGGTGTCGGAGGTGGAAAAGGCCATTAGTGCTAAGAAGGTTGATCGGAGCGATTTGGGTTTGAGCCTGTGTTATGCTTATAGTGATCACCTTAAGATTCCAGATCTGACAGCACGTTTGAACGGTGGAGATGTGAAGTTGAGTTCTTCGAATTTGTTTGTTTGAGTTGATGAAGAAACGGTGTGTTTCATTTCCATTGTGCCGTCGGGGTACTTGCAGGGAAGGTTAAAAGTAGGATAAATTAGATAGAAAGAGGGCCAAAAAAAAAATTGAAACAATATCATTTTAGGGCTGCTGCAGATGAATTTTTCTGCAGTGAATGCAGAAATGTTATTCCCTTTAATAAAAATTAAAAGTTATTTAAGCACCTTAATATATTATATGTTAGTGAATTGAATGGACATACAAGTGTTTTGCAATCAAAGGAGGTGTGTTATATTTTTCTGGGTTGATGATAGTAAGGCAAAAGCTTATAATTTTAATCGAGGGAGATTAAAGTTTGGAAATGCAAAAAATCTATGAAAATTTGGCATTGAGTTTTTATTTCTATTTTCCTTTCTCTTCTTTCTTTTGTCTTTGGTTACCTAGTATTTTGGTCATGAAAATGTTCAATTTATGTAGTTAAATATTGATTTTGGATTATTTAGTTTGATTATGGATTAGCAAATGACAACTTTTATCATTGGTTGCTTTAACATTATATTTGTTGATTTAATTGTGTGCTATCCTGAAATGAAACAAGAGAAATATTGAGACTAGTTTGTGTTCTAAAAGAGATTAGACATGAGATGTAAACTATACCTTCAATTAAATCATGTAGGATTAAGTTTTAGGATTTAATTTTCTTGTAGGATAAACATATACCTACCGGCCGTACATAGTCTCCTTAGGTTGGCACTTAAATTAATTCAGTTAAGTATTAATCACCAAAGACATTAGAGATTAACATAATTGGAATACCTTTTAGTATATCAAAAGACACTTTTAGGTAATTATGAGTCCCACACTTGTAAATATAACTTTAAATGCAATTAAGGGAATAAATTAGATAGTAAGAAGTAGTCAAGGCTATAGTAATATAATTCAAGTACCACTTAAGATTTAGAACCACCATTATCCTTAGCTTTAGTTAGATTTTATTTTTTTTTAGTCAGCCTTTATTTCTGTTCTGTGGTAGAACATAAATGTCTAGCCTCTATGGACTAGTGGATGACTTATATAGGATCAAATGGCTCCTCTAAGATGTCTATCAGTTAAACACCAAAGGGAAGATGATTACTCAATGATACCTACGAGGAAGATATCAAAGAGTGTCCAATGATCACTGTGCTACACGAGTATGGCAATGGCTAAAAAGGGTGGGGTGTGTGCACGGTGAGACTGAATATTAGAATAGATGAATAGAGAATGTGCACCTATAGGTTAATCTCCTATTTATAGAGATTACCTAGGGTTTCGTTGCTCAGGCGATTCACTCCGCAGGCAGTATGCGCCTCCACGTTCTGCAAATGCCTGCTCCACTACCTGTACTATCCGGAATTATAGGCATAGTTATAGGGTGATTAGCATTTTACCTGATTAAGGAAGGATTCTGCCATAAAGTGCTCTTACTAGGTCGCATATCCACCAGGCCCATTATGCGAGTCCATAATAGTTGCCCCCAAGCTCGGTAGTTCAGGTTTCTAAGCTGTCGAGATTAATAGACCGCTTAACTCAGACTTTACGTATTTGAGTTAATTTCCATTCAGTTGTTCTCCGGGATTCCTTGAATTTGTGCTTGCTTTCGACCTGCCCCCTGACATGCATGTCGGGTTGGTCTTCCATATCACTCATTTGCTTTCATGATGGCCGGGATTATATTTGCAATTTTAACCCAGCTTGCCGGATTCACGAACTCTCGTCACGTGTTGCCTCTAATCTGGGTATCATTTAAGCATATCGGCATACGAACAGATTCGACTCTCCAATGATGTTGACAACTATTCGCTTGCCCACGTTGTAACGTGTAACCGCCGCTTCCCACGTAGTGGCCACTCCTGTCATCTTTGGTTTTTGTGCGCATTTAATGCCCACGTCATTTTGTATCAGTCATCATTGTACTTTTAGGGTTTCAAACCCTATTCTCAGTGTAGATTGACTTTGCTACCCCTGACTCTTTAAATTCACAACGTCTATATATTCCCGCTTACTTCTTCGTCTTACCACTTTACGTTCAAAAATTCCTGTGCCTTCTCAGAGAAAACTTCTCATTACCACAAGGCTCTCTTCTTACAAAATCTCTCTTAGCCTTCTCCAACCTTTCTTCAGTCAGGTACATTCACTGCTCCCTTTGCCTCTTTTATTTCCACTTTACTCTATCTATCATCCCCCATTTCTTCACCTGTATTCGCCAGAAAGTCATTTCTCTAGCTTTCCGGGTAGATTTTTGGGGTATCCTGGGTTTTCTAGGTAGGTTTTTGGGTTTCCTAGGTTTAAAACTGTAAGTACCGTGACTCACTCCTTCAAACTCCAACGTTCCTCCTTTCTTTCTCAACCTTAATGGATCAAAACCCTGACTTTCCCTTAGACATGTACGGTAGGCCAATCCCCAAAGAAGATAGAGATGTGATTAAAACACTCTCTGGACCCAAAAAATTCTGGTTCTGGGCAATACCTCGCACTAAGGAAGAGAAAAAAGAAGCACTGCTTGGTAAATCTAGGGCAAGCGGGAGTAGGAAAAATGTTCGAACACCACCGCCTGCAACCCATAACACAAACATTATCGCCCCAGGATCTTCTTCCTGTCTGTCTTCAAGTTCGGACCTTGGTCAAAATACCCCTATCTTGGCTTCTCAAATTCAAGTCCCAGCACCTTGCGATGAGTGCTGCTATGAAAGCATTGATCTCGTTAAACATGGTCGTGAGAGGGACGCCAACTTGGTTTTGGCCACCTACCGGCATAACCTTATTCCTCGAGCCATTCCGGCTTCTATCGACTTGAGTCATCCTGGCCTGGCACCTTTTAACTTTCCACGAGATAGTCTTGCTGTGTCAGGTATATTCCCGGTTTCTAAATTTTACCCTTTTTTATTATAGGTATAGATGGATTCATCTTCTCGTTATTCTGATTAATCCATGACGGGAGAGTCAAGTTCTTCCAGTTCTTCAAAAGTTTCTAGCAATCCGGGTCCATTAGTTAACAATGTTGTGCTACGTATTAAAAGCACGATGACTGAGGAGGATGTTCTTTATCTCAGCCTCTAGGATGGAGAGGGATATACCATACGCTTGCCCCAGTTTGATGAATCAGTCGCCTCTTGCCGAGGGAGGGACAATGATCCCTATTTCTTTTTCTTTTACCGAGATATCGTTACCCGGCTTGGCGTGCAGTTTCCCTTTATCGACTTCCAAATCTGCCTCCTCAACCATCTACATCTTGCTCCCTCGCAGCTTCATCCTAACGGCTGGGCTTTTGCCATTGCCTTGGAAAACTTCTGTAAAGACTAGGATATAGCTTGCATGTTCTTGTTTTCTACTATTTCTTTTCCCAACTGCAAACCCATTCCGCCAAAGGGAAACCTTCTAAGTTTGGCTGGACCTCACTCGAAGTGTCCGCGATTGCAGACTTTTCAAGCCTTTCACCGACTCTTTTAAGGTCTTCAAGCCCGCCTTTCTTAAGGTTGTTGCCGAACCCGGGCAACAACCTTGGTTCCTTAAAACCCTTGAGTCCAGGGAAGTTGAAGAGAAATTCCCCCTGTATTGGACTAAAGATCATCACGGTCTCTCCCCTACGACCTATGATCCATCATTGACTAGCCTTTCTATTGACGAGGAGAAGGCAATAACCCTTCTACAACTTTTTAATAAGAAGCATGGCCTTGTGAACTCGGCTGACTTTATTCCAACCCCTCTGATTAGAAAATGATCTACGGCGAGTATGGATACCTCTTTATAATGTCAGCTTGCATACCTCTTAGGTTTTAGTTAAATGAATAACTGACCATTTTGCTTTGTTCTGCAGCTCGAACTATGGGGAAGCGGCCATTTTTTAGGGTTTTTAAACATGCTTCGGAGGCTACTTCAGTTACTAAGATTGCCCAAGCGGCTCTGACCGCTGGAAAAACCAACGCGGCCCCAAACGCTGCAACTACCTAAGAGGCTGAAGTTTTGTGAAAGCGCTTAGCGCCCAAAGCCGGGACGGGGTCTGGTGAAAGGCCTTCCAAAAGATCCAAAGGGAAAAAGGCCACGGGCGCTTCACCTTCTCTCGTTCCAACCCCTACCTTACAGGGCCAACCGACTTCCTCCCCAGCCTCCGAGGAAGGCCCGCTTACCAATACTTTGCTCTCCGGGGGGATCCTCTGGGAGACTAGGGTTACTGTCGAGGTCCGTAACGTTACTCGTCCTCCTACACGATTTCTTGCGCCATTGACCCTCACTAAGGCCGAGGGTAAAGAGATCGCAGAACTAGAGGAACATGGTTTAAGGGCCATGTCTTGGCTCCGGACATACGCGGCCTTAAAAAACAAATATGCCGCCATTAACGCCACTTTGCTCCGGGTTACAGAGAAGAGAGATAAAACCAAGAAGAAGCTTGTAGCCTTGAAGAATAATGCTGACCTAAAGAAGGTCACGGAGAAGAGGGACAAAGCCCAAGAGGAGCTGAAAGGTTCCAAAGCTGAGAGGGACACAATGCACAAAGAGGTGCTACTGCTTAAGTCTAGGTTATCCACAACCGAAGGAAAGCTTCAGATGGCACAGTCAGAGCTCCTTCGCCTTGAAGAGGTTCATAATAATGACATACAATATGTGCAGAAGGTACAGGCTTTTGCGGCCCATCTTAAAAACCAACTAAAGACAAAGGATGAGGAACTTCGTGGTGCTAAGGACGAGCTATCTGAATACGCCAGTGCCGTAATGCACTCTTTTGATAATGTTGTGGCACAAATCCGAGTTCTAAATCCTGACGTCACATTGAACACCTCTGGTATGGACTACCAAGCTTACATCAAGGATGGGAAACTGATCCATCCTGGGCAAGATGAAGACGAGGATGAAGGTGAAGAAGCTCCTCCCTCCTAGCCGGGATGCCTATTTTGATGGCCTTTTCTTTTGTCAGGGTTGAAGCCCTTTATTTGCTTTCTTTGTAATCATTTTTTCTGGGATAATTACCTGATTTATATTCCTGCATTTTACATCATATAAGTAAATTCAAAGTTAATGAAAAACTTACGTTGTGCGCATATCGAATGCTTGCTTGTTGCTTATCGAACCCGAGTAGCTCTCCATGTTATATTTTTGCATTACATTCGTAGCGCTTCATGAACTCGAATTTAATTTCATCATTCTTTGTGAGGATTTTCATTTAGCTATCACAGTGTCTTCTGGCACGACTGATTAAAATTTAATCTGGTAATGAAACAACCCCTCATATATTCAACACATAGAATATCCCGACTTGATTAGGGTCTGCATGACGGTTGACTCCACTATCCCAGAAAAATAATTTTATTGCAACACGGCCATAACGACTTCCTGCTGTAGCTTCTTTCCATTTAGAATAGGCTTGGCGGCATAGCCGTCACAAATGATTTCTGAAAATGGGTTCCTTGACCCAAAATTCATTTATTCAAATAAGCGTGGTGGCATTGCCGTCGCAAATAATTCCAGTAAGGAATTTTACATAGACTTGGCGGCGTTGCTGTCGCACATAATCCAATAAAGAATTTTTACATAGACTTGGCGGCATTGCCGTCACAATTAATCCAATAAAGGATTTTACATAGACTTGGCGGCATTGCTGTCCAATTAATTCCTTATAGGAATTTTTCATAGATTCGCGACATTATCGCCTCATTCCAACAAAGGAATTTTACATAGACTCATGACATTGTCGCCTCTTTTTGGAATCCGGCTTCAATTGTAGTAGGCTGTCAGCTTATCCGCATCCCATGTTCTCTTAACCGCCTTATTCTTCAGCGTCTCAAGCATATAATCTCTTTTGCTAAGCTTTTCCTTGATCCGGTATGGGCTTCCCAATTAGTAGTAAGTTTCCCATTGCCGACATTCTTATTGCCTATATCGGCTTTCCGAAGGACCAGATCGGCCTTCTCAAATGACTGGGGTCTCACCTGTTTATTGTACCGGGTTGCAGTGAGTTGTTTTGTAGCCATATCTCGACAATGTGCCATGATTCTGGCTTCATCGATTAAGTCCAACTCTACTGCAGTTGCTTGTTATTCTTATCTTCCTCCTGTAGGGCCTTGATTCTCTGCTAGGAAGGCTCGCCAATTTCTACCGGGATCATTGCTTCGCATCCATATGTTAGCCTAAAGGGGGTTTCCCCAGTTGCCAATTCAACACTGGTTCAATATCCCCATAAAACACAGTACAACTGCTCTACCCAATTAGACTTTGCCTCCTCTATCCGCTTTCTCAATCCGTCTACAATAACTGTGTTAGCAGCCTCGGCTTGCCCGTTTGATTGTGGATGCTCCACAGAGGCAAAGTGTTGCTTGATGTGGAAGTCGAACACCAGCTTTTGGAAACCCTTATCAATAAACTAAGTTCCGTTATTTGTGACTATCTCCACCGGGATCCCAAATCGGGATATAATATCTCTTTTGAGGAATTTATGCACCCGAGCTGAGGTTATTGTCGCCAGTGGTTCCGCCTCTATCCACTTTGTAAAGTAAGTGACAGTTACTATAAGCCATCGCAGCTGTCTTGGGGCCGCCTTGAATGGACCTAACAAATCCATGCCCCACTTAAAAAATGGCCATGGAGCCGAGATAGAATTTAGCTATGATGGGGGAGACCGTATTATCCTTGCATGTTTTTGGCAACTATCGCATCTCTAGACATGGTCTTTTGAATCTACTTCCATGGTACGCCAGTAATAGCCGGCTCGTAGAGCCTTTCGAGCCAATGCCTTTGCACCCATGTACTGCCCATTAATTCCTTCATGTATCTCGGTCAAAACATACTCAGCCTCCTCCGAATTCAAACACTTAAGCATTGGAGAATGTAGTCCCTTACGATACAACTAATCGTCCAGTACTGTATATGCGGCTGCCTCCCTTACCAGCTTTCTTGCTTTAATCGAATCATCAAGAAGAACTCCTCTTTCCAGGTAATCGACAATTGGCTTTCTCCAATCACCGGATTCCGAGATGATCATAACGCAACTTGGTTCAGACAGATTCTGCTAGATCACTGATCGGTGATTACTGGGATTCTTGGCGCTTGCCAGTTTGGACAAAATATCGGCCCTGATATTTTCTCCTCTTGGGATATGCACCACAATCACCTCCTCAAAATCTGCCATAATTTCCTTCACATTCATTAGATATTTGATCAGTAGAGGGCCCTTGGCCTGGTATGTCCCCTCTATCTGGGCTACCACAAGTTGGGCGTCAGTCGAGACGTGTACTTTCTTAGCCCCATTCTCCTTGGCCTGAAGCAATCCAGCAATAAGAGCTTCATATTCAGCCTGATTATTAGAAGTTCATAAATTAAACTGGAGGGAGTGTTCCATAGAAACTCCTTCAGGGCTTTCCACAATGATCCCGGCTCTACTCCCCTTAGTGTTAGATAAGCCGTCAACAAAAACCTTCCAAGTTCTTGTATTGCCTCTATCTCCTATATCCGCCGGGGTCAACTCCATTAAGAAATCTGCCAACACCTGCGATTTGATGGCTTGCCGAGCTTCGTAGGTAATGTCAAATTCAGACAATTCTATTGACCAACTAATCATTCTTCCAACCAAATCCGGCTTGTGGAGCACCTACCGAATTGGCTGGTTTGTCCTTACTACGATTGGATGCCCGTGAAAGTATGGACTGAGTCATCTTGCAGTAGTGAACAAAGTGAACACGATCTTCTCCAACTTTTGGTATCTCAACTCAGAGCCCTATAGAGCTCGGCTTACAAAGTATACCGGTTTTTCGCCCCCTTCTCTTTCTAGAATCAACATGGCACTCACCATCTCATCGCCTAGATAAGTATAAGATCAAGGTTTCTCCTGGCTCTGGTCTGGACAAAACCGGCGAGGCAGACAAATACTGCTTTATTTTAGCGAACGCCGCTTCACATTCAGAATTCCATCTACCTTGGGCTTCCTTTTTCAGCAACTTGAATAAGGGGAGAGAATTTTCCGTCTTCTTAAGTAAGAACCTAGTAAGAGCAGCTAACCTCCCTATTAATTGTTGTACTTCTTTCTTGTTTCTCGGAGCTTTCATGTCCAGCTTGGCTTGGCACTTGTCTGGATTGGTTTCAATTCCTCTACTCGTTAGTAGGAAACCCAAGAATATTTCAGCTGGGACTCCGAATGCACATTTAGCCTGGTTTAGCCGAATTCGGTGCGCTCGCAGCTTGTTGAAAGTTTGCTAGAAATCATGGACCTGATTTACAGGCTCCGCCGATTTGACGATCATATCATCAATGTACACTTCAATGTTCTTCCCCAACTGGTCTTCAAACACCTTGTTCATCATTCTTTGATATGTAGCCCCGGCATTCTTCAGACCAAACGGCATGACAATGTAACAATAATTCGCCTTCTCAGTGATGAAGGCTTTTTTTCTTGGTCATCGGGATGCATGGCAATTTGATTATACCCAGAATATGCATCCATGAAAGAGAGGAATTGAAAATCGTACGAATTATCTACCAATTGGTCAATACTAGGCATTGGATATGAGTCTTTAGGACATACCTTGTTCAAGTTGGTGTAGTCCGTGCAGACCCTCCATTTACCGTTCAGCTTCTTTACCATTACCACATTGGAAAGCCAGGTGGTGTACTGAACCTCTGATGAATCCGGCTTCAAGCAGCTCCTTCACATGCTCTTCCAAGGCTATTCCCCTCTTTGGGCAAATCTTTCTTTTCTTCTGGGCCATTGACATTGACCCTAGGCATATCGCCAATATGTGGCAACAAAATTCTGAATCTACCCCTAGTATTTCTGATGGTTTCCACACAAACACATCCTTATTTTTCTTCAAAAAATCCTCCAACTCTGCACTAACCACGGGATCCAGTGTTTTGCCGACTTTGGTAACCTGTCTCGGCTCAGTGCCCAGGACGAGAGCTTCTAGTTCACCATTTGGCTCGGCTCTCTAAATCTTGTCTTCTTCTTGCAAATCTAGCTCCACCAAGTTGACTGATTTCTCTAGAGGCTTTTTCGCCTTGTTCGAATTTTCTCCTTTCTGAATCCAAGATGAAGATGGATCATCCATACTTTCTTTGATAGTTTCAAAATAGCATTGTTGGGATTCCTTCTGCTCGCCTTTGACTGTGACAACCTTGTTCTTGTTACTAACAAACTTCAAATTCTGATGCTTAGTAGACACCAGCATATCCCAATTGTGTATCGTTGATCGTCCTAAGATGATGTTGTAAGAGGATGGGAAGTCGGCCACAACGAATCTAACTCGTTCTGATTTGAATGCCTCCTCAGTCCCCAATGTTAACTTGAGGTCTATATACCCCTTTGGACGAGTATCCTGTCAGTTGAAGGTTGTCAAAGTCGTCTTGCATGGTTATAGATCCTCTAGGTCAAGCTTCATTCGCTTAAATGCATTCCACAGGAGGATGTCGACCGCGCTTCTGTTATAAACAAAAATTTTCTTGACCCGACAGTTTATCACCGTGCCAATGATTACCATACCATCATGATGGCCTGGAGCTATATCTTCTAAGTCCTCCTTGGTAAAGCAAAGTATGGGAGGTTCCGGCCTTGTCGAGTCTTTCTTGAATTCCAGGCGATCCCTGATAGAGAGGACCTCCTTCAAGTATTTCTTTCTTTGGCTTACCAAGTCTCCTCCCCCTCCAAAGACGTTGCATTCGTACTTAGCTTCAGGGAACTCATCATCACTATCTTCTGATTTCTTCTTTTGATCTATCATTTTCTTCTTTGGGGGCGGGCTCTTGCTCCAACCTCCATATTGACACGTATTGCTCCGTCGCCCTTAGGTTTGGATAACATATTTCCATAGTTTTCCTTCCCAGATGAACTTCTCAATTGCGTCTCTTAAATCCCAACATTGCTCGGTTGTGTACCCGTGTTGGTCATGGAACTCACAATACCGGGACTTATCTAGTGTGGCCTTATTCTGAAGTGGTTGAGGTCGTTCAACCCTCTTCATCTTAGTCATGGATACTTCCTTCCAAAGTTGCTCTCGGGATACCTTCAAAAAGTATTTCAAGTATTCGTGGTAGCCGTACCATTCTATGGTTACTCCGTAGAGGTAATACCTCTATATTCTCTAAACGATAATTATTATCTCTAAGTCACACGTAAATTTGTTCAATTGGAGAGGCTTTAACTGACGAGAGGTGCAAGTCATCATGCTGTCCTGCTGCAGCAAGACATATCCCAATCCATACATATTGGTACCACTACAGACTAACTTGGACCTGGGATAACCAATCTCTTGGTGCTATGACTAATTTCTTCCTCAGTCTATGTAAGCTCATCTCACAATCTTTGTTAATGATTTAATTTCCATGCGCAAGTTATGAGAAAATTTGATATGAATCTGCGGTACTATCCCGCCAGATCCAGAAACTAAACACCTATATTTCTATTTCTGGCTCTTTCTAGTCCAGACCTGCCTCTATTTTGCTGAATTTAATAGCATTACTATTGTGTGTTAGCACATGGCCCAGAAAATTTCTTTCATAGCAGCCTATACTTACATTTACTTAATTTAGTAGAGAGTTGCGTTTCTCTTTCGTATACTCACCACCTGATAGTCACTGCGCTTTATGTTTCTCTTCGTATTTCGGAATAGATGAGGATGTCGTCAATCAACACCTCAATCAACCTACCTATGTGGTTGAGAAAATTTTGGATTTAAATATCCTATAAAAATAGATGCATTTGTCGATTCAAAAGGCATCTAAAGGAATTCAAAAATGTCCGGGTTAAGTCTGGAAAGCTATCTTCAAAACATTCCTATTTTGAATTTGTAGGCGATGGTATTTTGAGCATACGCCAATACTCGACAAAACGTAAGAATTAAATAACGAGTAGATCGTAGATCATGGACAAGGTGGATATGTGTTTATGATAGTCATTTCGTCCATCCTGTGATGGTTGATATAAAGTCACAAACTCTTGTGCTTTGTTCGGTGTCATTCGATACGGTGTTTTAAATGTTGATCTCGTGCCAGACATCAAGTTCAATTTGAATCTTGACTTCTCTCTTTCTGAAGGAAATTTGGTAAGGTTTTTAGAGAATTTTATTCGTAACTGGGTTGATTCTTTTTTTGAATAAGGACTCAGCTTCCGCATCGATTCTGATTCTGCTTTGTGGAATGATATCTTCTCATGGTCACCGTTTGTTCATTGCATTGATTGCTGCTACTCTAACAGATTTGGGAACGTCGTTGTCATGGTAAAACAGAGATTTTGAATAAGATATATATTATGCTGAAATTTGATTCTAGATATGCCTTATAGGCCAAATAGTTTACACCCTATGGTGTAGCTATTACAAGATTGTAAGGTAATACATATAGGTATGCATCCCAAAATGATTTGTATCTACATCGAAGTATCTCGACGGATTTAGTACCGAATCGTACGCATCTAAATAGACTTCTACTGAGCGGTAGTATTTTGGATTATTCCAGGAGATTCTTCGACCTCCATTTTGTGCAAGGCTAACATCTGGCCTGAGCTTGAAAGCTCTGTTTCCGCAGCTTTTTGGGGACAGTTCCAGGCCATGTGCCCCGGCTTCTAACACTTGTAGCAAATTCGTATACCACTACAGGTAAGACCTGGATGGAAATTCCCGTATTTTGAACATGGTAGGAAATCTGTCATCTTTGGAAAATCTGGTTGTTCAGAATGAACAGACTTCTTCTTTTTCTCTAGGCTTTTGCTCCAGAGTGCCTTCCTATCCAGTGTGGAGTTTCCATGGCGAAACCCGACGCAATCGCTTGCTCTCTTACCGTTGAAATTTCCGGCTTTACGCATTTCCTTTATGTTATGCTCGATCAACCGGCAAGTTTCTTCTTGTCTTTCAGTTTCTCTATCCTGTCTTTTGGTCAGGAGTTTATTGATCAGAACTCGTTGCTCTCGTAGCGTCCTCCGCATTTTCAGCAACTCAGTTTGTGTTATCTGCGGTTCTATTTGCTCAGGTTCATTTTCTAGTACTATTCGCAGTTGTCTAGGTCCATTACGACCTCGGCCTCGACCTCTAAGGACTCCAATTTCTCGCAGACTTAACATCCTATCTTTCTATTAAGAATGACAATTTTTAAAGGATCGCTCAAACAAACATATTCACATAATGTTCATGGCAAAACATGTCATATTATTTATCTGGTTTTAACACCAGTAATATATCGTACATAATTCATATCATTGTCTATTACTGCGTTTACATATTATCTAAAACTAGCCCTTGCAGATAATTCAGAAATGAAAGAAAATCGATTGTACGCTCTCCATCCAAGAGCTCATTCGTCTTTCCCATCCAGAAGTGTTCTCTAGGAAGCAGGTACAGTGTTGACATTACCCAATCGTCTAATGGGTAGGGAAGTTTATTGATTCTCCTCTGTCTGTAAGTCGCCTTGACTTGTTCTAGCCATTGAAAATATGTTTCTTGCGGAGTTGCGTTGTAATTTTCTGCCCTAAAGAAATCTGTTCGTAGAATGCCTACCAGTTCCTTGTTCGTATTCAAAACATGTCGCAGAATATTTGGTTCGTAACAAGACTCAATTTCAAGGTCATCTTGGTAAGGTAACAATAGGAGATGCTCACGGTTATCATCGAAGGATGAATGATCCGACCCTATAGGTCTTTCTGGCTCAAAAGGTATACTAGCCATTGGCTCATGGTACACTATATTCAAGGATTCTGAATAAAAAGGTTCTTGATTTTCTATGATCTAATCAGGGTATTCTGGTTCAGAGTGATATTCAGGCTGATGATCGGTTATCGGAGTGATATGTTGTATAGGAGTTGGTAGATATGCTGGCTCAAGGTTACTTTCTGGAGTGGGGTATGTCTGATCAATTTGAGGTACAAGGTCAGATTTGTAAACTAACCAGGGATGATATCCCTATGAGATTTTACGGCCATATATAGATATTTTGGGTTTCTTAGGGACTGGGTGATTTGCTGACTCGAGATGGTACATGGGTTCATTCTGATGTATTGGTTCGAAAAGGTACTCCGGCCTAGGATTGTATAGGCACTCATTGGAATATGCTGATTTGAAATGATACTCCGGCTCTGGGTGGTTCTCAGACATAAGAGAATAGTTTGAATCGTAGGCTGGGTCAGACTGGTGTTCAGGAACGCAATAGGTTGACTCACGTACAGCCATAGGCATAGGAAATGGATATATCGGTTCGGGGTGTAGCTTGAATCCTCTTATATCGGGAACTACGGATCTATGCGTAGTATGTCTCCCTTTACCGTAATAATTTGTATATGGAAACTTATCTTTGTCCATTTCTACAACATAACATTTAAAATTATATCAGTTCTCTGATTCAAGATATGTTTGAACGTTTTAAGAAACGTAGAGTTTAATTCTGCTACTCAAACCGATTGGTCAGATAGATGTCTATTATGGAAGTCTTACTGAGTTTATCGTGACTAATTGACTCACCCATATAGACTAGTTCTATTCTCGGCACCATTGTTTCGTTATAAACCTACGCAATAGGTCACTGTCTAAGGGACAACCTAGATAGTATTATCAACTAGGTTCAATTATCGCTTCTATTCAGGAATTTCATATAGACTCCGATTTCCATCTCAGAAGTCTTATAGTTTTTGAAAAACTCTAACCTTTACCTTAGGGTATTTGTTTTATTGTATCACAATATCAGTATTATATCAGTACTCTTGTTCTTGTCGTATATACAATGCTCTCGAGACTAGCTGTGAAGCTAGCTCTGATACCAAAATGTAACACCCCAAGTTTCGTAGCAAAAATCGTGCCGGTGACACGTGTTTTTATAAAAATTCATCATAGTTTGAGGTGCTACAACTTAGCGTTTTGTGGAAACGGAGAGCATGTACTAAAAATTTGAACAACGAGAATAACACTGAGTAACTAAAATGAAATACTCGGACATATGATGATGCCCTCGACGTATCTTGATATATATTATAAAATTTCCGAAGGAATAATTCATGTGATACGATATACAAAACTTTATAATTACAATGTAACTATACCCTCTTCATCCAAGCCTTGAGTAGACTTGGGGCATAGAACCTAACTCGCTTAAATCATCCCATTTGGCCGGGCGGGTAGGTCTAGTGGGAGCCTCACCGTGCTATGGTGACTGATTGGCTGATCCACATAGACGACCCTTTCTTCTTTAAGCACCAAATGATATGAAGTAACTTTATTAGATTCATGCTATAAGGCAGGTTAGGTTGATTTTCTTCCCGTATTTTCTTTGACTGGTGCCTTCTCACGGCTCCGTCTACTGACGTCTATCTACGGCTCCATCCCCTAGTGTCTCCTCTGGTTCATGACCCTTTCCCCGTCTATTCATGCGGGCGAGGTCCAATGCTCATCGGACCTCAGGTAACGGTTAACCTCATGCTTATACAAGCAATATATGTATGACAGTATTCATGACATTTTCGGAAAAATCACTACAAAAGCCCATAACGAGATGTAGGAAATACATAATGATGTATATAAGGCAATAACAATACACGCCCCCCCGCACTGTTTGTTATCCCGTCTGCACATTCTACCCGTGCCACGATGTACGCCGCGTGTCCTCGCTAGAAAACTTTCAACGTTGTTATCAAGACCATAACCCGTGTATATCATGATTTCATTAAAATAGTGAGACGAGTCTCATACGAGGAACACATCAAGCATATACAAGCATAACACAATCATAAGAGTCGGTGTTACAAAGACGTCGCGAACGTACCTTCGTTGACTGATCCTTTCGGTACGTTTTACGAAAAACGGCAATTTGACAATGACGACAAATAAAAATAGCGATATGACAACGATATCCTATAAGGATTTATATCGTATTTATCAGTATTTAGCATTATAACGGGCATTTTAGGTGCAAATTACCATTTTGCCCCTAGTTTGATTACTCGGCGGAATTTCGCTAGAGTTTCGCTACTTTGACCCGATCTCTCCGAATTTTTTTACAGATCTTTTCCCCCATCATATTTTCGAAAGTAATACCTTATTTACCCCTATATATGATATCTATACTATCTTGAAAATTTAAAGATAAATCTAGCACTTCTACTATATCTACCGAAAGAACTACCGAAACTAAAGACCAGGGACCGAAAAACTTACCCAGGGCTCGACTATACTTTCTCCGGCTCCTCCTTCTCTCTACTCTCTCTCTCTAGGGCACAAAATTTTGGTGTGGAAATGAGAAGGGAGAAGCTTGTTATTTATAGGAGAAAGGAGGGACAAGGTGGGAATTTCTTCAATTGTTTTCAGATCGGATTTCAACCGTCGGATCACACTTCGCCATGTGGCACCATCTTGACCTTCCACATGTCCCGCTTATGTCATCCTTCTGGAAGAGGATGATGTCATCTTTGCTGACTTACCGATAAAGTTCCCTAATCGGTGTCCGAATCGCGTAATCTTGACGAATCTCAGAAATCCGACAACGTTGTTTTGAAGGTTTAATCTTTCTCTTTCACAATACCTGGGTTAACTTAATTTTTGATCCTATTAAGGGTATTCCGTTACTGGTTGAACATTTCAGGACAGACGCCCTCCGTTACGGAATTAAATTCTGAAAGCACCAGCATCTATACAAAAATCCACTGGTTTGAAATATGTTCTGACTCAAGACACTAGATTCCTAATTCGCGGCAACTACTTGTTTCTCTATTGCCTCTTTTTCCCCTATCTGCATTTTCTCTCTCTACCCCCGTGTCTTAAATACCCCGTTGGTTTGAACCGACCGAGACAGTCACCCCGGATAAAATTTCACTTGGTTTATAAAAAGTCCAAATGACTTAGACTATATCTATATATTTTGGTGTAGGATTTTATTTATCCATTCTCGAATGTCCCGTTTATTTCTTTCTACCGAATATATTATTATTTTATTCAAAATATCTAGATATTTATTTATTTTTCATTTATTTTTCTAAGCATAAAATATTTTATTAATATTTTATTATTTTTATTTTTATTTATTTATTAATTTCAAATTTCTCCCTTAATTAATTATTTTTAATTAATTTATTTAAATCATCTTAATCCCTAATTAATAACTTAATTAGCCACTTACTAATTGTTGATAATTTTCTTAATTAGGATAAACTATTATCTCACAACTATTTTAGTTACATTGGTATTTTATATCCCATGTAAAATATTAAAAATCATGGGGCTTAATTAGGGTTTCTAAATAATTATTAAAGTTTCTCTTATATTTTCCAAGGGAATAATTTATTAAATTTCCTTAATTAAGGACCATATTTTCCCTTATTTTTAATAATTATTTTATTGCCCTTTAATATTTATCATAATATTTACAAGTCATTTTATACCCTAAAACTGTATTTTTAGCCCTTTGGCAACTTATCTCTACAAATTCTAATAGAATTATTCTAAAGTAATAGGACAAAAATACTTATGATTTAAAACCATATATTCACCTATTTTAAATAGGTAATATTGATTCACAAGAAATATTGAAGGAATTTTATTAATATAATAATCATCCGGGTATTAAATATCCGGGTGTTACAAAAACTAAAATAAAAAAACCTAGAAACAAGTCAATCCATAAAATAAACTCAAAGTAAAACCTAAAGTCCAAACTCGAAATAGAGCACCAGTGCTTTACACTTGTCATGATGTTACCACCATGCATGCCGCTGCTGAGAAACAAGATGACCACAAGCCTTAATTGCACCAAAAGTAGTGCGGAGCGAAGGCCATCAATATCTAAGCGGTAGTAATCTTACAGTTATCAAACAAATAACATGAATGTCAAATTCAAAATCCACAATGTAAATTTTACTCCATGTCCTTAGCAATCCATAGAGACTTACAAATCATACACTCATACAGAATTACATGAACTTGAAAGTTGAAAATGAACACAGATGGGGTATGACTCATTTCTTGTCCACAACTTCAGCTTCCCCAGTACAAAACATTGCTTCTATGGTTTTACAGCAAAAGGAATATAAATTTCCTTTATAATCTACTGTCTGAAATTTCAAATGAACAGAGTTGTAAGAGATAAGTTGACAATCATTTATTTAAAAGTAAGCATATTGGAATTTTTTATTTTTTGTTTTTTTGGAATAATGACAATCAGAAAAACCTTCCAATATAATATATAATGAACAGGAGATTAAGTGATAATTCCTGAAAACATTGTTTATAATCAGCCGGTAGTTCACATTATAATATATAGAAGGTTGATTTTTAACTAATGAAAGAGTAAATAGTAAATCTTTAGGTATTTAGATATTTGTGGGGACTTTCAAATTAAAGGTCTTTTCTGCAATTAATCTGTGATTCCCTGATAGTAAATTTTCCTTTCCTAGAAACAACAAGGACGGGTTTGGAAGATTGAATTAACCAGCTAATAAAAATGACAAAAAGAATGAATATATCAAGAAGTTGATGTTGTCAAACTAACAAATTATAATGGCAACAATATTTTATTTTATTTTTTTAAAAAAAAGATTGATTTAAAGAAAGTGAATAGTACCTGGCAATTCAACCATTGATATTATCATCTTAGTTAAGAAAAGCGATGTATGGCACATGTTGGACTTTATCATAATCCTCTCCACCACTTACTATCCTGCTCTTGAAAGATTTAGGCATCCATCTGATCTCAATCTCACGTAGAGCAGTAGCAAACTTCATTCCATCTGGAACTGTCTTCAGCTTGTTGCAATCAACTACCGATAATCGATAAAGATTAGGAAAGGCACCGTCCTCTATTGTCCACTCCTCTAGATTAGGCAGGCCACGAAGTAATAGAAATTTCAGCTGTGGAAACCCATTTTGTGAGCATACCATTTTCTTTCCAACGAACATTTCCCATCCACTTAAGAATTTCAAGTAAGGCAGTTTCTCCAATGTCACCATGGGATCATCCACAAATCTAGAACCCCACAATGTTAACTTGGAAAGATTTCGAGGGAATAAACCAATTTCTGGAAGCTTTTGGATCCGCCCTTCGATTTGTAGTTTCTGGAGAGAAGGACAGCCTGACACCAGTTTTTCAAGATCCACCAACTTGTCTGGGAAAGAAAACTTATCTGTCTTTAAGGACAAAGATTGAAGGTACTTCAACTTCTTGTCTGGAGAGCTGAAAATTTCACTGAAGTCTTGAAAATGCCTCGGATCATTCAACACCAATTTTCTCATCTTGCTCAATTTCAGCAAATCCTTCACGCCACATTTGTTGGCTGGAAAATTTACTAGTGTCTGCAAATTGACCAGATCTTCCAACTGAAGGATGTCAGTTACATTCCCACACCAATTGGGAAGATATAAATGTCTCAACCGTTTCAACTTCCATATGACATTTGGAATTTGCACAGTTGAATCCCAAGTTACCTTGGTTATAGTTTGCAAATTTAGGGTCTGCAAATTCTTCAAATTGCCTAGGGTAGACGGCAATATTTGTAGATAAGTTCTCTTTAGGCTTAGAAACTTCAACATTAACAGATTCCCCACTTCTTTGGGCAAGCAATCTCCCTCTTTTCCCTTGATTCCTTCAAGATCTAAAACTCTTAGCAATCTGTAATTCTCAAAAACATTTTTGAGTAACTTCAATTCCTCCAATCTATATTTCTTTTCATGGAAATACAACAGAGATCGAAGCCCTTTGTTTTCTTTCTGATCACTTGGAATCAAATGATTGACCTGCTGATCCAAGAAGACAGCAAGTCGGCGAACAACACCTGATGGTTTTGAATCCAACACATTAGTTGAAGAAGAATCATTATTGGTCCCATTTTGTTGCGAACCACCAATAATATGGAGAAAACCTTCTTGTCTTGCTTTTCGCAAACACAACTCACGCATTAAGTCATGGAGCCGGCAGGTTTTAATCCTTCCACTTGACCCCATCTGACCAACTTCAACCATGCACCTGCTTATCAAGTTATTTAGATAGTGTTCTGCAACACGTTCCATTGTCTCCTCTCTCTCAATCTCATAATCGGATGGAACTACACCTTCTGCAACCAATAACCGAATGAACTTTTTTGTTGGTATTTCATAGTCTTCAGGAAACTGGCTCATATAGAGGAAACAAGGTTTTAAATGATAAGGCAAGTCATCGTAACTTAGATCCAACACCTCGGCTAACCTTGACTGTTTTTCAAGTACCTCTCCCCTTATTAGGTAAGAAGTTATATATTTATGTACCATTTCCCACTCCCCCAATGTTTCTCTTGAGGCCAAGAGACCTCCAAGCACAATTATGGCCAAAGGCAAACCAGCACATTTTCCAGCCATTTCTCTGCCTAATTTTTCAAAGTCTTCATCAACTCTGAACTCTGCAAATATCAGATAAAGGTACTCAATAACAAATTTCCAGCAGCACTATAGGACATGAAGAAATTCTCTTAGCTAGATAATGCATATAACGATATTACAGAAAATTGAGCTTTTATGTTATTTCATCATTTTTTACATATTCAGAGACATGCATTAAACTGTTATGAGATTAAATAACCATAATAACTACCAGTGATTCGTCATTCAAATATACTTTAGCAGAGTCATAAATCAATCATTCAAATATGACAAATGCAATTTCAGATGCACAAAACTTTTCTATGGTCTTGTCCTGGATCCCAAAAGCCAGCTAGCCTCCGATGAACCAAACAAAAAAAAAAGGAACGATTTGACATCCCCATTTGAGAGAACAGTATTTCATAAATGATTTAGGCATATGTGAAGATTAAGCTCATCTTATCCATATATGTTGCTAGAAGATCTTATAGGGATGTTTCTAGGAGTTTTAGTTTTTTTGCATATGAATAGTTTAATTTTGCCTCTAAGTCCTTCAGTTCAACCACTATTTTAATCCATAATCAGTAGAAACTTTCAGCATTTTATCATTTGAAGTACATAGTAAACGTTATAAGTAGAAATTTACTGTTATCAATATGGATAGTCAACTAAAACTTTCAATGATACGCAAGTCTTAGAAGTAGATATTTAGTGCTATTGATGTTCATAGTTAACAAACATTTTTAGTTACAGGATAATCTTTCAATGGAATCAATTTCAGTGGATCTTGCTATGATTTAAAGACAAAATGGTCAACTTAACATACAGTATAATCAGCATAACCACCAACTATTCATTGCAAAATGAGCTTTCTTATTAATTAATACTTTCAACTACCTGTATCTCTTCTTGGAAAAGCTTTTCTCTGAAACAAATCCCAGCTTTCTGCTTCTTTTAAACACCCTAATTCGTGAAGCAAGCCATCGGTATCCACATATGATGCTACGTCTTTTCTGCGAGATGTGAATACAATCTTACTGCGGCTATTTTCTGATGGGAAGGCAGCACGTAGAAGGTCCCATGCATCATTTGTCCAGATATCATCCAAGATTATCAGACATTGCTTCACCTGCTGAACTTTATACAACTTTCTTGCCAACTCATCATCTCTCATATTCAGTATCTCGTCCTTCTCCTCTTTCGATGGGGAAGTCAATTTAATGAGAATTCCCTCCCAAACATCTCTCCTCTTACATTGTTGAGATATGTAGGCCCAAGCAAAACCATCAAAGTGGCGCCTAATGGAGTCGTGATGGTAAACTTTCCTTGCAAGGGTTGTTTTACCAAGACCACCCATCCCACATATATGCACAACTCGACGATGCCTATCATTACTCACCAGCCACCCCACAACTTGGTTTATGTCCTCATCTAATCCAACTATGTACTCTTCAACAATATGAGAATATGAAAATCTCAGTTCCCTCTGCCGCTTATTAACAGAATCTGATTCTCTCTCTCTTGTTGCATTCAAACCATAAGTCTGCAAGCTCCTTGTGAGCTCAGATATCTCAGATTTGATGGATTCAATCTCAGAACCAACATTGTGAAGATTTTTGACTCTATCCAGAGATTTATAGAGGGCATAATTTTCGACCACATCCTCAGCTTTATAGGCTATATTTTTTATCTCTGATATCCAATTCCGTATACTCTCATCTTCATGTTTCCTTTTCTCAGCATCTTTGAGGAAACATTGCATCCGCTTCAGCTCCACTTGCATCTGTTTGACATTATCGCCTACTCCTATTAACAATCTGGCCTCATCGATCAGAAGATCAGCAAGTCTCTCTACTGCAAAGGACACAACTGCCTCAACCATTCTGATTCTTATGTTTCCTTCTGAAATCAATAACAAGAGAAAACCTGCAGAAAACTTCATTTCAGCAGAATTGGACATCTAAGTTGATAATCTTACTTATAATACAACTATACACAATAGATGTGGTTCACTTCCATTAATATTGGTTTTAATTTAATTCTCCAACTTCATCAGTTTGTGGCTAACAAAATGGTGGTACAATACTTGTTCTGTAATCTCTGTATGTTTATAATGATGCTCTTCTTCTACAGGAATCTTCAAGAGAGTGATGATGAATAAGTTCTAAATAACAAATATTTGACTTTGACAACAGGTAGTAGCCATACATATTAGAACAGCTTTTGAATTTATTATAACATATTGAAATCCTTAGCAAACTACAACACAAAATACTTGTCTCACGAAATCATACATAAGATCACTTCAACTTTATAAGCCAGTTTTGGCAATTAAAAAAGGATTTCTTCACATCCTTCAAGGCAGGCAATGATAGAGTTCAAGGGGAGGCTGAATTTGGGGACTGGAATCTTAAACAAACGGATTTAACTTCGCGCACCTATAATAGACACAAAAACAATACACAAATGGAAATTTGAGACTCCTTATAATAACAATTCCCATAATACTTCATTTCCCAAATAAATCCCTAAACTCTCAGATTTACCAGGAGCACCGTACACTAAATGGGTATTGACTTGCATACTGAAGGATACCGTGCAAGAATTTGTACGCTCGATCTCTGTTCCAAGTAAGACCCAGAATAGAGACAGAGGAGACCCATCAAAACTGAGTTTTAAATCGTATGAACAAACCCATGTATTACCATATCAAGACTAGTAAGAGAAAACGAGTTCATCAGGACTAGATCAGCTCAGACTTGCCTGTAGGATAGTAATAAATTACAATTTTATCAAATCTAAAAGAGATTTCAGCGGTGATTGATCATTAATTATCAGGAAGTTGAGACAATAGCACTGATCGAAGCAAAAATTATGGGAGATATATTTAGCTGAAGAAACACCACACCATTTTCTATCAAGCTTGGAGGGATGCACCAACTTGAAGATTTGGATTTCCTTGGCGAATGGCGAATTAAAAGGATCAACGTCTTCCGGCAAAGTTAAAGTGGTTGTTCAGCTGGAAAAAAACAGAGCAATGCAACTTCGAGGAAGGAGACATAACTACTTCCCCTTTGAGCTTTATCAATTCTATGAGTTGACGTTGACTATATCTTGACTCAGTCCACAATATACTAATAATTTAATCACATTTTCCCGTTTTTTTAAATTGGCTTAGTATTATTGTAGAGATAGATCAAGAAAAAGAGGTTAATGAGCCAGGTAATTAAATGAAGGGCCAAATGGGCTACGAGGAAAAAAAAAAAAAAAAAAAAAAAGAGCGCGTGAGGATAAATAAAGGTGAAAAGAATTTTCCAGGGTGTGAATGTGAAGCATTTTGTGAAGTTTCTTCCTATTTTTTGCCTTCGCTCTTCTCCCCTGGAGCCGTGGTCACTGACTTACTGTGGCTTTAGATTTTCTTAGATCTGTATTTTCTTCTTCTGTTGTTCTCTGATGTTAAAGGTTCTCATTACATGTTTTTCCTTTATATGCTTCTTAAGTACTTATCCTCTTAGTTTTGGGGTGTGACATTTTTTTATATATATTTTATTTATTTAGATTAAATAATATGTTGCAGTCTGAAATATTTTTTTACATCCAGTATTTCAAATTAATTAATTTTCAGTCCTGCATTCAGAAATATTTTTCTGGTAACACCAATATCCCTAAATAAATTAATTTAAGATCGGGTGCGAAAAAATATTTTAGGATCAACATATTATTTAATTAATATATATATATATATATATATATATATATATATATATATATAAAATATGTCTTACAGTAAAGACTAGAGTGAGTGAGTATTAGGCCATATCTTGTTGCTATACAATCCTTTGACCTTGAGGACAAGGTCAATTTTGAAGGGGAGGGTTATGTAATAGATGGATTTAATAGGAAAATTAATTGGGTCTCATTTAGTCCTCCTATTGATGTTCTCACAACAATAATAAAAGATAAGGCGGAAGAGGAATTTAATGAAACTGATAAAGGTGTTTTAGAAACTATATATTATATTAACTAATATAATTAATTTTTTAATATATTTAATTAGGTAAATATATCTTAAATTAGAGACCAAAAATAATATTTGTGGGTATATAGATAGTGGAAGAGAGTGGTAGGAGGCAGTGAAGAATTTTGTGGTCGCTTTTCCCTCTGGCTGCGAGTCTCTCTTTTCTTGTCATCCCTCTCTATGAACTTTTTGTGACTCTATATTGGTATCATGACTGATATTCCCCTTTTTATGCTCTTGTTGATGTTTAACTACTGTAATAGAGTTTAATTTTCATATGCTCTTGTGCGATTTTTGTCTGCTTATTGGTTTATTTCAGGCAACACCGTTACAAGATACTAGTTGGTTCGCTGGTCATATCCAAAGAGCAACAATTGCTTTGCCGACATTCCACTGTTCTTAAGAGGAGAGACGTGTCTCTAGTAACTCTTCTCAAGACTCCCTCCCTATTTAAGGAACCGGTTTTGGTGCCTATCCTTTTGGATAGGCACCATCTGCCTGGTTCATTTTGGCCGTCCAAATACGATCTTGACTATATTTTATTTTTTTTAACTATTGCTTTTTGAATAATAAAAAAATCATTTTTTGAAAAAATGTTGGTTGAAAGATTATCTTTATTTTAGAATCTATACCCATTAAAATAAAATATTTTTTTTTTTGAAAAAATAAAAAGTAAAAAAAATAAAATCTCGACCATTCAGATCAGATCCGGATGGTCCAGCAAGAGGAGTTCCTCCTACATATCCAAAGGATAGGTAGGGAATCTCATTCCCCCTATTTAATGCCTTAACCATTGAATTATGCTTTTAATGGGTGGGATTTTCATACTATGTATTAAATGATATTATAATATTAAATATAATAAAAACTTATAATTATAATATTGTTACATAACATTAAATCTCATTCATTAAAACGTGATCAAATAGCTGAGACATTAAATGGAAAGAGAAGTTAGTAGAGAGACTCATTTCCCCCTTTTTGAACCCTCCTTCTCCATCTATCATTTTATTTTTGGGAGAATTTTAGTTAGCCCTCCAGGATGTGACATAATTTCAGTCAATCTCCAAAATTTTCTGAAGCTTCATTGCACCCTTTGGGTCAAAATAAAATTAAGTTTTGGAGTGGAAAGACAATGATGCCCTTACTTTATATGTCTTGTATATTGTCTTATTTGTTTTATAAATGCTCATATTTATCTTGTGAATTTTCATATTTGTTTTGTAAATGGTTTTAATTCCCTAGGTTCTTTTGAATCTCTTTATTTGTCTTGTAAATGTTCATATTTATCTTGTGAATGACTAGAATATTTTTAATTCTCTAAGTTTTTTCGAATAATTTTATTTGTCTTGTAAACGTCTTTATTTATCTTGTAAATGTCCTTATTTATCTTATAAATATTATTCTGCAAAAAAATAAAATAAAATAGGGAATCATTTTTTTTCCACTCATAAAACTTAATTTCATTTTGACCATTGGGTTGCAGTAAAGTTTCACAAAGTTTTGGAAGTTGACTGAAATTATGTCACAATCTTGGGGCTCAATGAAATTTTCCCTTCATTGTTTTTTCTTTTTTCCTTCTCTTTTAAGTTTCTGTCTAGCTTAAGTGAGTTGTATACATTGATTAAGATCGGATAGGTTTTCCACCTAAAATATAAGGGAAAATTAGTTATTTGGTAATAACATCTCAAATTTTGCGCATAAAAGTTGAAGAATAAATTTTAACTAAGTAAACTATTAAGCCCAATTGAGATAAATGCCTTGAGTATCTCATAAGGAAAATATTTAAAATAATTATTTAATGGCCCAACAAAATTGAGGAAACATTATAAAATATTGTTTTGGGAGTTAGAAAAATTTATGAGAGGTTTAATTCCCCAAAAACTTCTAAATAATTTTAAGGTGAAATCCTTTTAAAATTCTTACGAAATGCCCGAATTATAATTTGGGTAAGTAAACCTGACAAATTATTAATTAGGTCACATAGAACATAGTGAAATTTATAATTTAGGTCAAACTACCTCTATAACTCTAAGTTATTTAAAAGAGTTAAGATACACCTCAACAATGTGAAATATTTTTTTAGATGTATCCAATATCCTAAAATATTTTATGCCTTATAATTTTGCGACTAATATATATTTTTTTTAAAAAAAGATGAATCTCACACGAAAGGATTTTTTTTCCCAGAAAAAAGCGTCAGTCCTCTCATATAATTTTGAGCAAATTTTTTTTTCATATTTTTCCCATATGACCACTACTAATACTTCCTCCACAATAATTAATTTAACAATACACTTATATTCTTTTTGCACATTTTGCACATAAGGACTAAAATATAAAGGCCTGGTAATATGTCCAAAATTTACATCAGGAAAACAACTCATGTAGGTAACATTTTGCACAGAAGGGGGGTTTTTTTTTTTTTTTTGGTTGCCGGACATTTTCTACACAAGTTAGTAGGTTACAACTAAGTAACTCACATAAAAAGTGTAATTTCGTTAACTTGTTCAAAGAGTACATCCTTATTAGAGTTCATTCAAAAGAGATAATGCGAGTACGTATCTCCTTCATCCTATTTCGCTCAAGTTCATTTGGACCAAACCTTAACGGCTTCAACTAAGGCCTATCATTGCTCATTAGAAGGCTTGGGGATTTCCAGTATTTGTTGGGCCTAGCCCATTGGATCTCTAGGCCCAAAAAATACCAGACGATTAACCTCCCAGGTGTACCTGTGTCTGATTTTATTCCCTAGGGGTCCAAATAAATATTTCTCTGACGCACACTCTAACATTCATGTGGATATTCAGGATTGGAGCGCCATCGTTTTCTCTACTAGACCACCTTAATAGATGAGAACAAGGAAATCTTAGTCTTTGTACCCCCCCCCCCCCCAAAAAAAAAAAAAAAAGAGTGGGAATCTTAAATTGAGAAACATTGACCAAATTCATTGGTATACCTATGGAAGTAGCAAATATTTTCACAAATCTTTCTGAAAATCCTGCCAATCATTAATCTCTTGGATAAGGTGAGAAACTAATTGGAGCCAGCGTTTTGGTGAGTTTATCACCTTCCTGTCAAAGCAAACCCAGTGCCACTATTTGTTCCTTACTCTTGTGTTCAGAAATGCTTTGTAATCTCTTTTCTTATAATATAGGCTTTTATGCCATCCTTTATATCAAAAAAAAAAAAAAAAAAAAAAAAAATGTTAAGTAAAGCCCTCACAATTATTTATTGACAAGAGCTGGAAATTTATTCAGGATCACCATTTTTGGAATTTTATTTTCTTTAAGAAAATACAATTAGATGAAATTAGTGCATTATTGAATTTAATTGATGATCACTCTTTCAATTATTGTAAGAATTGAGTCCTTTATACTAGACCCAACTATTTTTATTCCAAGTAACATTTGACTCACCTTACCGTACACTCACATTTTTTAACATTCGAAACTAATTTACTTTCCTTAAATGAAATCAGAAACGACAATTTCTTTAACAGATTAAAGTATCCATATATAATATTTTGCAAGAAGATTATATTTGCCATTCTAAATTTACATGGAAAGTGTAAGAAGGTGCAAGAACTACATCTAATTACATCAATTCCTTCTCATGATATCCATTGCAATGCTAAAAAGAATTCCTGCTAATCCAGTTCAATCACTGGAAAGAATGTAACCAAAAAATATCTACAAGGAAAATTTTCCCCCGTCCTTCTATCGAATAGTTTTCCTCTGAAAATCAGTGATAGTATAGCTTTACTGCCAGGGGTTTTTAACCCCAAAGGCAAATCTCAAAAGATTTAACATCATCTACAGAGCAAAAAAAATGATCTCTATATCCCCACTTTGATTGGGATCCAAATCTTGACTAAGACAAAAGGTCACCGGCCACTTGCATCTATTCATCTTTTACACACAAGCGCTCTGTTTGCAGAAATATTGAAATAGTTTTAGGAAGAGATAGATATATAATGAAAAAATGCTCCATTGCACACTAATTCAAAAGTTAGTTAGGTTAACTCAAAATCCATCAGCAAATACCATCATAGAAAAGGAAATATTCAGAAAATATCTTGGCCAAATAAAAACAGCAACTTGAACTGAACAGACAAATGAATAATGTAGCTTAAAAGAAAAACTTATCTACAAGCAAGATGATTAATGTTTAGTTGAATGACAATTGGCATATCTAGTTAAATAGAAGCATTTTTTTGGTCACAACTGTATATTTCTTCCGCACATAATTTTTCTATTAGAATGATGTCCCTATTTATTAACAACCAAGGGCTCGCTGAAGTAATATAATCGAAAGGAAGAATTTAATGAAAAGAGGAACTGCGTATAACTCAATGAAGCCCATATATGAGAGAACTTTGGCGATGGCATGTGATGACAAGAAATAACTGAAACAACTCAATGTTCAGAATAATGTTCAAGTTAGATAGTTATTTCCAGTATTTGAATATACCAGACCAGAATGATCAAACAAGATTTTAAGCACACCCAGATCCAGCAGTGCAAATAATTTATTTGGGGTATAGTCAGAAAATAAAATTTCTTACTCAAATATTCATAAGCCAAGACCATTGATGTACCCGATGCTGACGAGCTGATAAATCTTGGACCTAATCCTCTATAAAAGCCTTTCCAGCCCTCCTCTTTGATTAAATCCTTAACAACTTTTTTCATACTGTTTTTGTTGTCATGTCCGACCTGAAGTGTAAAACTGGTTTAGTCATAAATCATAATAATTAAGAAGGCGGTGACCAAATTAAAAGACAAATGTTTAAGGAACCAAATTGCAATTACATCATATTCACAAACTCCCCTTTTCTTTTTATTTCAAACTTCTTTCAGAGGATAGGATGACCTATCATAACCATTACCACTCAATTAGAGCAACAAGCAAGTTGCAATCCCGCAAGTAATCTTCAGTCATGTTTGGCATGTAAAGATTAGATTCCAAGCAACTGAAAACCCATTTTTAATATGTTTAACTGTATATCATATATGAAAAGCTATAAAATTTATCTATTGGATATGTCCTAAATAATATAGGACTAATGAATGTTTGTGTGTTACATTTATACATAATACATGGGTTTAACAGTCCTGAGGAAATTAAGATACGTGTACACCAAATGCAACTAAGGTCTACATTCTTACGAAGGGCAAGGCCTGGCAAAGAAGAGGAGAGAGAAGGTAGGAAAGGAAAAATAATTTACAAAGCTTAAGCACCATAGAAAAGAAACACAACAGTCCAGCCAAGTGCAGGAAGGCTAAAAAGGAAAATGGCACTATTATTTCCCCCAAGCAAGAAAAATATCCATCCAACACAAGGAAAAAATCACACAAGACTTTGATCCACATAGTGAAATAAGTTTATCTAATTTACAACAAAGTGTGGGCATTTATATAGGAGAAAATGATAGAGAATCATTTAAGATGGTTCTAATATATACAAAAAAGGCCAATAGAGGCACTAGTGAGGAAAGTTGAGAAAATGGTTTTTAACCCTATGAAAATAGGGAGAGGAAGACCGAGAAGAACACTCAAGGAAGTTATCAAACATTATCTCTTAGTAAATGATATATTTGAAGTGTTGGTCGTTGATAGAGTACAATAGTGTTGTGTGATTCATGGAGCCAATCCATAAGTGGGATAAGGATTGTTGTTGTACTACAACATTTAGGCCTTCCAGCCAAATTCCAACAAACAGTGTATATGAGGGGCTAAGAGATTGAGATAGAGAGACTAAAATATGGACCAGCAGATATTTTACAAGTTCATCAGCAATGAAGCATGTGGATGAGAAGCATGACGCATAAATGAGTATGCAGCATATTATAGTGGAAAATTTATCATAAGAACATGCTGAGAGGTAAGGTGGTAAACAGAAGATTGTCAAAAGTATGTTCTTTTTACATATGATTGTAGAATTCCTTAATATGATAGAATATTGAGAGAGAGAAATGCCAAAGGTTATGTTGTCATTGCAATGTTTGACACTTAACTCTTTCAAATAGCTTTACTACATCTTAGAGGCATGTCATTTTTATGCTTCAGAGACCTTAACATAAAAGACATGATAACTAAAGGAGCTTCCTTACAGGCTCGGCTCACTGATAATTCATGCAGAGTGATCCAAAAATAAACTCAGAGAAGGGCCCAACAAAACGATACCATCAGACATACATTTCAAGAGAACCAAAAAAAATAAAAAATAATATTCTGTCATTTTGTTTATAGAAATTAAGACTGTTAAGCTGTTTTGTTGAATAATAGGTGTTAAAAATTCATAAAAATAGGAAGTTTTGATTTTCTTATTGATATTTGACTACAACCTGGAACAATTCTATAGAAGATTGTAAAAGTAAATTTTGGTCATTTACATAAAAAGACACCTTCAGAGACATTCTGGTAAATATTTTACGATTATCAAACAGTGGAGAGCATTTTAAGAAAAGTATAACTGATATATGTAAACAGAAAGCAGCTTATGATTTTAATTTTTAACAAACACCTAAAACTTCTACTTTGAAAACTAAAGGCACGTGTTTCATAATTAAATCATAAGGGTATGAAACGAAAAAGAAGACAACGCATCTATATTTATCTCCACAAATAGCAGTGAACTTAGATGATAGAAGAGACATGACCATCATAGTTATGAATACCTGTAATCGTGTCTTAATAGTATCCAATGGGTTTGTAATGCAGGATGCAGTTGCAGCAGCAATAATCCCCCCAGCACCCTGAACCAACATTAATTTGTGCAGACTAGGAGTGCCTTCCTCATGTTCAGTTCCATGTCCAACAAATCTGGAAAAGCAACCAGGAGATATGATCAGGAGTTCAAATCTTCAGTTTATCATGTGCCCAGAAAATGAAGAAACATGGGGTCATAAAAATATTGGCATGCATGTTATATCCTTTACAAGAACATAAAGTTGGGGTAGCGGGAAAATAGATATTGAGAAAAGATATGACTCATAATCAAAATATACAGGACGAGTTAGCATGGCATCTATTGAGGAGAAAATCATAGAAAATTGTTTAAGGTGGTTTGGACATGTACAAAGAAGGTTGTTGGAGGCGCCAATGATGAGGGTGGAGCAAACAATTTTGAGTTGTGTGAAGAGGGGTAGAGGATGGCCAAAAAGAATCTTCAAAAAAGCTATTGAACGTGACCTGTTGGTTAACAATATATCTAAAGATTTGATATTTGATGTAGTATAATAGTGTCG
Organism: Acacia melanoxylon; assembly: GCA_019022615.1. Lineage (NCBI taxonomy): Eukaryota > Viridiplantae > Streptophyta > Magnoliopsida > Fabales > Fabaceae > Acacia > Acacia melanoxylon. Next base: position 2,148,690 of record JAFJYJ010000068.1, on the reverse strand, counting down.
TGCAATCTATGTAGCCCACCCCACTTATTGGGATATGGCTGCTTGTTGTTGTCGTCGTGGTGATTTCCTTTAAGTTAATTGCCTAAAATCCATCTTCATAATCCATTTTAAGAATCTTGCAAGTAATGCTTTTTGAAATGGCATGTGTATTGTATACTCTCTTGGTAAAACATAAAAGCAAAACATAACGATTTAGACTAAATAATTTACTTCCTGCATCCATGCACGCAATTACATCAGCACATATTTTAAGAAGCTCCATTAGCATTTTCATGGCCAAGATGAACACTAATATTTAAGGATATTGATCTTCTGGTCAAAATGCACTCAGAAAATTGTTTTAGCAGTTCTTTTATCACCTCAAAAGTGGAAAACAAATAAGTTCCCTCAATTTGACATAAATGAAAGACAAATGACCTATGTTTGAAACCTTTACATGCAGTATGAGAATGTAAGCTGGATTAGGGATTGTATAAGACGACACAGCTTTTTGCCCCTTGTACCCCAGCAGAGTTGAAGGGGATTTTGAATAAGAGGGTTCAATGGATCAATTATAGAGGTAATTAGTTTTCTCTATCCTTTACAAACATACATTTTAAGTATGAAACATGTAAAGTTTCTTTAAAGTGTGAAAGATAATGTGTTTAATGTTATTCTTAAGAACAATAGCAATTACTATGGAACCAGAATTCAGTACTGATAACAATAGTTCAATGTTAATAACATATAACATATATATCAATGTCTTACCTCCAAATGAACCGTTGGCTTGAACCATAACTTGCCCACCATGCAGCATTTGATGGTGAGTGAGTCATAACAGATAGGCCAAACCCTCTAAACAATCCCCTAATGCCATCAGATCTTAAAACCTTCCGAGCAACATCCAAACCTCCATTATACTGAGCGTGGCCTGAGCATCCTTGAACCATCATCTTTTGACTAACCTGTATAACATTGAGATACTTCACATACTAGAACTATGCATATGATAAAATAATATCTTCTAAGAGGAAAAGAAAGAGCTTAATCAGCAAGAAAATTCCTAGAACCATATAGTTCAGTATTAAGATGATACAATGAACCATGTATACTCTAAGCATCAGAATTCGGAATGTGTAATACATACTTCAGACTTTGATACATTCTAGAGTCTAGACATTGACAAGAAAAAGTTATGGAAGCCAATAAAACCATTCATAAAAAGTATAATGTTCTCTTTTATATGAAAATCTATCATCGACGCTCCACCTCTCTTATGGAAGCATCAGCAGAGCACCATAATGAAGATATAGATATTAATATCCCAAATAAATCAAAATACATTACTTTGTTTGTGAAACAACTTGCATGGACACATTAGTTATCACAGAAAACCTCGTTTTAGTCCTGCTCCCAAATAGCATCTTATGACATGTGCAATTTGTAAAACCAACCATTGATCTCAATTATGTAATCTAAGCTAAAAAGAATCAAGAAGCACTAAAAAAAATATTAGAGTCAGATTAGAAATTAAGGGTTCACTAAAAAATATTATAATAAAATAATGATGATATTATTAACAAGTCAGATTAGAAATTAAGGGTTCAGAAGAATATTTAATAAAAAAACTGATAAAACTTTTATATTATAGTAAAATAATGATGATATTATTAACAATTACAATAAACAGTTGCAAAATCTCTTAGTTAACATATAGAAAGCCAGCAAATATATTTCAAGTTTTTTATGATAGTAAAAAATAAACGAATTATGATTGTTGAGCTGTATAGGTATGCCATGTTTCTTGATCACTGAGCAGCCACTTGAAAGAAAAACTATAATCATTGTGTGTGTTTGTGTCCCTAAGTGTGATTTTGAGACGCAAAACCTAATCATTCATGCACACTTCTCATAAATTAGATCATCATACCAAATCAAAGGGAACAAACACTGCTTGAGACACAAATGATGATATCATGCCTGCAACTCCATTTGCTAAAGCTGCCTGTGTGTTTTCGGATAGTTTAAATGGTTCAATAACTCTAAAGGCAGACACCTTTGTTGTCTCTAGGACAGTCGCAAATATGATTCTGGCAGGAATTGCCCCAGTGATAAATGTGCCAAGGCCTCTATAAAGACCAGGAAAGCCATCTGATTTAAGCAATCCTTTTATAACAGAAAATGCATTTCTCCCTACAGAATCCTTTGAAGGAACCTGCAGTATTGTTTTCACAAGAGTAAATGGGTAGAGGGCCACTGCAATGCCTGTATAGATTCCAGTTCCAAGAACATAAAATTTAGTTTTGTCTAGCCTGCAAATTGAGTCATCTAAATTAGGATACAAAGCTTTAAGAAGCAAAATTCTTGTAGCACTATGAGCTAAAAGCAGTCATCAATCCCATCAGATTAGATATATTATTAAGTTAAAAATAAGCAGGGCCTTGCTGAGTTTTATTAAGAACTGACATCCATAGAGTGAAGATTCCGTAAATAAAAATCACATAATAATGTAATTAAATTAAAGTTCATTGTATTTAGAGTTCTCAGAATACGAAAAGAAATAATTGAGACAGCAGATAAAATTTGCATTTGAGTCAAATGAAACAAGACAAAATAAAACTCTTCGTGAAGGACGAATACAGTCGAATGACTCACTGTACGTAGAGATTCCAGCTTGTAAGCATCATAAACAGAATTTCAGCAGTTCTTATTACCAATTCAAGAAAAATGTTCGTTCGAATACCGCTTACGAAAGCATACCAACAATTATCCATTGAACTAGAAAATGGAAAGAAAATACCGAATATAAATCATTTCCAACAATTTAATGCTACAAAATGCGCCGCAAATTGACTAAAATTCCCAATCTTGTCAACATTCATCGATTAAAACTTCATCAATAGAAACCCAAGGTACAAACCAAAATCAAGAAAATGTACTAGAATAAAGAGAGAAAGTTGCAAAACAACAAGAAAGCAAACTTACTTATCCCAGTTAACCTCGGCCTGACCAAAAGAATTGGGCCTCGCATCGGATGCAGCCATTTTACCCTTCTAATTCAAGATATCAAAGAGAGCAAATGCAAGACAAAATCATTCCTCTCTCCGTTTTTAAATTCTGAGGAAGAAAACTAAGGAAATCCGAAGAAGAATTATCAGATGCAAAGGAGAGGGAGACAAAGAAAGTGCGAGGAGAAAAAGAGTTAAAATCCCAATTTCTTGGAGCGAAAAGCCGAAAACTAAGGTGACCTGAAGAAGCATCTTTCAAATGTTGGTTTGGGGAACAAGAAAAGAGTGATTCGCGGCGTTTTAAGTAAAATCTAAAGAAACAAGCACGAGGCAGGACTCATTAGTGAAGCCGCCAACGTGGAACATTGACCTGCCGCGTACACACGGACATTCTTGCAAAGATGAAGCTTGTGAGTTGTGAGAGATTTGAGGGAATTTTTTAAAGCAGTTCAAAATATTAATTAAAAAGAATAACTATGTAATTTATGTATCTTTCTTTCAATTATATTTAGAAAGAGTACACATGTGAGATAAAATTGAAAATTTATTGTAAAGAAATAATAATTAATGAGTAGCATATATTTAATGAGGGTAAAAATAAAATAAAAAATAGTTTAAAATTTCAGATAAATCAAATTTGCTCGTAATATTAAGAACAACCCTTATAAGAGCTAATTATCCTTACGAAACTGACCCGAGGGAGTAGTATTTTTAACCAATAACTCCAATAAAAAATTGATGTGTCTTAATTTTTTTTATTTTATTTTCTTTCATATTCTCTCTACAATAAATTAACAAGGTATTTGTGGGAAAAAAAAAGGTAATATTATTAACTTGTTACAAAATCACTTACATTTTTTAATGTTTTTTTCACACAAAATGAATTTATTTGAGATATAGAAATCTTTTAGAAGATATCATACACTTTGGTCTTATTTATAAGTCCATTTTGACTAAAAAAAATTGGTCCTATTTATAAGTTCATTTTCATGTAATAAATGAGATTATGACAATTTTATTTATATTAATTATACCTATAAAGATAGAGATAGAAGAAACAATTGAAAAATATCCAATCATAAATTAGGATAAAGTTGAAAATTTACTCTCATAATCATTATGTCAACTACCTCTCCTTGGTATGTGAGATTTAGTCAAAATGGATTTATAAATAAGATCAAAGTAGTATTAAAAATGGGAGTACAACAATCAAACATTGTCTTTCCTTAGGAGCATAAGAAAGACAAAATAATACTATATCTCAATCTATCTCAAGAACCTCAACCCATTCATGAACCCTTGTTGGTATGAGAGGAAATGAAATAAGAGAGAAAATTACCTACCTTACCACTTGCTTCCTTTCTCTCCCAAAATTATTGTGTGTTGTTTCAATTCTTGCTCCTCTATTATAGTCTCAAAGTAGGGTTCACCTCTCTCTCTCTTTTTGTTTGAATTATCATATTTTTAATGAATGATTATGCCAATTTTGGCCAAAATCATTATCAATGAGATATTTTTATATATATATATATATATATTTTTTTTATTTTATTTTATTTCCCCCTTAATGTTGATGGCCAATTTGGACCTCAATTATCATCATTAATGAGAGGGTTTTCATTTATTTATTTATTTTGAGTTTCCTCTTCAATGAATGATGATTGCCAATTTGGACCTCAATCATCATCAATGAGAGGATTTTCTTATTTTTTTTTTTCCCTCTTTAATAAGTGTTAATTGGACCAATTTCAATGAGATTATTTTCTTTCATTTTCACTTTTTATTTTATGAGGGGGGCCCAGACAAAATAGGGTATTCACAAATATACTAGGCTACTGTTTACAACTCTAGTATTGCTATTAACAAAGGGAAAAACATTTATCAGTATCAAAAATGGTGGAACTATATATATATAACTTTTGCATTATGTATATATGTGAAATTTTTTTTAAAAATCTTCTCATGCAACATGAGAAGTTTAAACCCCATTAACAAAATCAAGTATCTATATTAACAACTTTTGCTTGAGAAATTTAAAAAAAAAAAGATTATTGGGCTATTAAAACTCTAATCACCAGTCATCGGCGCTAGGGCCGGTCGCCGGTAGGGACACCAGAGCTCCGAGGATGAGCCGTTGCAGGACCTCCGAGGACGAGCCACCATAGGAGCTCTAGCGGCCGACAAGGGGTTTTAGGGAATTTTTTAGAAAAATAAAAAGCAAGGGCACTTATGTAATTTCAACATTTATCAACATTTCAAAATTCTAAATTAGTCAATTTGAGTTCACCACCCTTATTTGCCTTTTATATATTTTGACAATATTTTTCTGTCATTGTCCCAAATATATATTCAATTTTTTTAAAAATTATTTTGGATGAAGATAAGTAATTAAATGAATATTAAGTACTATTAATGAGGGGCATTTTGATTAAAAGGATATGTCAATACGTTGATTTAATGGTCAACTAATGGTTAAATAGTTGAAAGTTGACTATAAAAATTAGAAGGAATGTTTATACCATATATATTTTGATTTCAATGAAGATTTTTATAGGTTTTCAAAATAGAAGGGAAGCCTTTGAAATTTAAATTAAATAGAGGGAATGTTTATGTATTTTACTCTAAGTTATATAAGTTATAGTATTACTTCTGGTCACCTTCATTTGTGACATTCATGACTATCCACTTTTATGTCGATTAAATATTTTTTTAAAAAAATTGGGTTGGCGAATCAGTGACATAATTTTTGTTTATTTGTCAGATCTCTTGTTTAATGGAATTCTTTGTGCTATTGTACAAACAACTACAAGAACTACTAATAGTACATAGTACTTCTGATAAATTAGTTAAATTAACTAGGATAATATATTATACATGATCCAATTTTCTAATTACATTTGATAATCACTGGTATTATCCTTGATCAGCTGATGTTCTAAAGTAGTTTATCTCTTCATAATATTCGAGTTCTTCAATCAAAATCTTGGACAATAAATAATATCTAAAAAGTTCCATAACTTATCAAGGGTGCCACTTTAATTTCACTTGTTAATGGTGTCATTTGAACTTATTATTGACAAGTTATGCTACTTTATAGATATAATTTTCTTTGGTTCAAACCTTGGTGTAATTTTCTCTATTTTTTTCTCCTTTATTCCACTTGAAAATTTGAAGTGTTTCTGCAAATGTTTAACTCTGCTTTTCTTCTCAAGAGATATGGTTTGCAGTATACATATCTCAAATATTTGAACTCTTTTAAATCTTTTCGAATAGATATGTCGATATTAAATCTACCAATGCCATTTAAACATACAACAAAGGGGTCATAAAATTATAAAAAAGGGAGATTGAATTTATTAATTCATTGCAAAAACAACAAGTCATGAGGCACAAAATCATTTATGTGAACCATATATTTATGTACACAACATTTTTTTAAATGCTTTTATACATCACCAAATACATAAGCATGATTCTGGTTCAATCTTTCCCAAAGAACTCAAATCTTTTCTACCTGTTATTGCCATCATCTTCATTTGCTATACATCTAATAAGCACTCTTTACACAGAACATGTTCATATTCATGTATCAGATAACAGTAACAGCAATGAGAAAAATGAATACTCAGAAGAATTTAGATCCTCTAAAGTGCATTTTACCTGAACTACAGAGAGATAGACAGATAGAAACAAAGAAGACGGGCATCACTTCATTTCTATGAGGCCCACAGTTAAAAGTGAGGCCCCTTTTTTATATATCCCTCTCTTCTCTTCAAGCAATGTGCACTTGAATACTCGAAATCTTGACTCAAACTTGCCCAAGAATTAATCAAAGAAAAAAGATGAAGAAGAGGAAAGAGGAGATGAATATTGGGAAAGTGAAGAGGTTTAGAGAAGCAGAATTAGGGAGAATTGGGTATGAATCAGGTGGAGGCAACATGCACTCATCTCCATTGAAGTAAACCTTATGAGGGAAAGCCCAACCCTGTTTGAGGGTAAAAGTGTCCTTGTTCTTCCTCATAAGCACTTCAGATTGAACATTCCCAGATGGCCCAGCTTCCATTAACAGATCATTATAGTACTTCATGCCATAAAACATAGCAGTATCATCTGCAAATTACGTACCATCAGAATAATTGTCAATAAGATCAAGGGAAAGGAAAATATTAACACAACATGATGAAAATGATTCACTATCAGATTAAAATTTTAATTTTGCATTTTTAACATTTTATAAAGATATCATTATAATTTTACTTAAAAATATATAAATAAATTTAAATCGTTAAAATTTATATAGTCTAATCAGTTCACAACTCTAAGTGAAAAAAAGTGAGGAAAAAATCTTCTTTATAATAATAGTCCACAGATGTTAACCATTCAGATCAATAAAATATTTTAAATTTATTTATATAATTTTTTATAAAAATTACAATAATATTTTTTATAAAGTATTAAATAATGGACCATCAAACTTTTACTCTAACGGTCGACAGGTTGAGGAGGGAAAGAGTAGAGGATAAAAGCTGCTACTCAAACATTTGGGGTAATACATGGGAAGATGATTATACCGTTGATTAACTTTTTTTTCATTTTTCCTCATTAAATTTCATCTGGCCATTGATTAAGAAGATGAGAGAAAAGTTAAAGTAGTGTTGTGATTGATTGGACGGATATGATTTAGAGATAATAAAAAATAATGAGAAAATGATTATGAGAGAAACTCAACCCGTAATACATGAGGTGATAACCAATGTTAACTTCCCCCTTTGGTGGATACAGAACCTCCCTACACAGTTAAGTAGAGCCGATAATATAGATTGAAGCCTGTGGGCCAAACCAGCAGCCCGTAAAAATTAGGTGGGTTGGGCTGGAAATATTTGGCCCTGTTTTGATGGGGTCTTTTTTGTCTGAATCCACCTAACCCGTATTTGTGATGGGCTAGCCCTTTTTTTTTATTTATAATTTATGAAATTCTAAAACTAAACAAATATTAAGGGATGAAACTCAAATTTTACATACTAAAAAATATATTTTTACTGTAATAATATGTAACTAAAATATCGTCCTTATATTAAAATTATATTGCACTTAAGTTTCACTTAATGTTGCAGGCTACAAGCTGTATCAAACAAGGTTATTAAACCCAAGTGAAGAATAAGTAGATGTTATACTCAAGTTCTCAATTGTAACATTCTAAATTTTAATATCGAGGTTTAGTGTTAAGTAAGATTTAATTGTTGATGAGATTGGGGTATCAAGAGGTGGAATTTGAATGTTTGAGACTTAGAAACACTTAGGACCATGACTAGAAATTATATCTCTAGGTTTTTTGAATGGTATTAGAATTTGAGAATTTTTTAGGATTAAACGATAATATTTTTGAGTGATTCATTTTGCATTAGAAAGTAGACATATCAAACTTTCAATAGAGTCTTAATTTGTAATTTTTAGAAATATGTAGAATTAAATATGAATTTATGAAATCATAAAATTCTAAATGAATACTTGAACTGGTCAAACCAAGGCTTAAGCCAAACTGGTTTCCCGGTTTCTTGGTTAAATCGGTTGGTCCGATCTAGTTTTAATAACTATGGTATCAAACCCTTATGATACATAAAAAGTAGTTATATCAAAACAAATTATGTACTTCTAATAAAAACTGAATTATTAGCTTATCATTTATATGAAATTTAAGATAAATTGTGTGCGCGTGTGTGTGTGTATATATATATATATATAATAGGTTATATTAGAAAGGATTGAAATTTTTAATGTTACTCACACTTCCTCTCTTATTATGTGAGATAGCTTTCATCATGTACTTAAATAAAACTAACTCACTTATTATGAAAAAAAAGTAAATAAAAATAAAAATAAAGGAAAACTAGTCTGCCCAATACACAGGTTATGAGTTTGGTTGATTAAATGTCAGCCTATTTTAAAGTGGGTATCATCAGTCTAACCCAGCAAACTATCAACTTATGGCGAGTCAGCCCAACCTTAGCGGACTGGCCTATATTGCTAGTTCTACTATTAAGTCACATGATAAGACTTCTATATATATAGCCTAGCTGTGAGTTGGTTAAAGACTTCTATTCTATATATACAGCCTAGCTCTGACTGGTTAACCAACTATAATAACACTTCAATATTTCCAAAAATAATCCACTTGAAGTTCTTAGAAGAAGAAAGAATTGCAGAATGATGAAGCTGTTATATGTATAAATACTTACTGACAGACTCGTAGGGAGCAAGAGGCTTATAATCAAAGCTGAAAACTTGTGTGATATTGTTGAGATTTGGGTGTTGAACAGCAAGAGCCCAAAGAGTGTAATTCATCTTGTAATTGAAATTTGTTATAGCAATCTTGACTCGCCAATAGTCTTTATAGTTGATCTTCACATGCCAATGTACTCTGATAGGGCACATGTGATGAGTACACTGTAACAACTGGTCATTCTCTTTCTTTGTACTGTGAAGCCGTTTATCGTTGCGGAATTTGGAGTCACTCCTATGTTACACACCACAAAAATTAAACCCAAGTGAAGAATAAGTAGATGTTGATATTATTCAACGGATTTGGGGTGTCTAATGCTCCTCAACTTTTTCCAACTCACCAAATGCTATTTTCTTGTTTTTCCATTATTAGATACTGCTAAAACGAGAGTGATATTTTAATATATTATAGGAAAAAAAATAGTACAGTTTTCAATTTTTTACAAACTTTTTTAAACAACAACCAAAAGAATGAGTTTGGCTGAATCAGCGAAAAAACTCATATTTTTAAAAATTGTATAGTTTATTTTAATTTATTTTTTATTTTTGAAAAATAGTAAGAAATTGAAAGCTGCACCTTTTTTGCTATAATATATCAAAATTTCATTCATTTTTATGTAAAATCTAATGATGGGAAACAATCAAGGAAAAAATTTGACAAGTTGAGAAAATTTGAAGGGCATAATTAGGGGTGAGGCACTAGACACCCCAAATCCTTTTTCGAGTTGTTTACTTGTGGGAGAGGTTAATTTGAGTTACTTACTTGACACAGTTCTTCTTGTTCTGGCAGCCACAGGCACATGTTGGACATGGCGTGATTGTTTCGTTGTAAAATGATGACAGAGACACACAACAACTTGGGTTCTTCCTTGCAAGGAATTGTGAGTAAGTGCAGGTTACGTTCCATGTCACTGCAATAGAGAGAGAGAGAGAGAGAGAGGAGAGAGACTTTAGAATACGAGAAAATGACACTTCAGCTTCGACTCAGTACAAAAGGATCATAGAAATTAAAACCACTCTCAAAGATTTTTTTTTTTAAAAAAAATATTATCACTGATATTTTCTACAGTATGGGCTTTTTTGTACAGTTACAAAAAGCAATTATATTATCACCAAAAAAAAAAAACAATTAGCCACAATGTCTTTGATCCGCACTATCGATCCCAACATGCAGCAATATTCCAATGACTAAAATTATTACACTACTTTCTTAGATCCTAAATGTATAAGTTAGTTGAATGATTTACTTTTGTCAGATTTTTTTTTTTTTTTTTTAAAAAAATTCAATCTACTTTCTCTCCCAAATTTAAAATATCTTCCCAATTATTCCTATTAATTAGGGTTCCATAATATTACAAATTATTAAGAAAAGGTATCTTGGGCAAATCAACATATGACTTGAGTATATTAACGAATGACCAGGCCCATATGCTTACGGCAACTGACAAAAAAAAGGGTAGAATATCGCAACAAAAATATAACACCGGGAGGAATAAGGGATGATGTATAGAACAATAATAATTAAATAATGTATCCTACAGTAAAGGAGCTAGGTCTGATCAACACGTGACCTTGAAGCATCACTGAATTTTTTTTTCCTTAATAATAAGTTAGGGTAAGCAACAAAGGAACTTACTGAGAGCTTGAGTCTTCCGGCGCTTATCGGCAGTAAGAAACACAGTAGAAGGAACAACCTTAGCAGGGCCACAAGTATAACCAGGACCAGGAGCAAGGAGGGTGAAGTTCTTAGGCAACTTAACAGTCTTATTAGAAGTACCAGCCTGGCCAACGCTGACCTGGAAGGAGGAGAGGGCCCCATTAGGGTCCTGGCCCCACGCAGGGACGACCCCACCTTTACAACAGTTAGTGAATTGCTGGTTGTAGGGTACCCCAGGAAGAAGGTCCACCACTGTTGGAGTCTTCTTGCAGCAGTGTGGGACATTGCCTTTGAACTTGGAACAGTCTCCTTGCTCTGTGGTTTGAGCTCCTTGCATTGACCATAGCACTTCCTTCTTTGCCCATGACCACCCTAAGGTCCATCCTGGGTTCATTATGTGACGGTACAATTGGAAGTTGTTCATTGTTACTGTTGCCTATTTCATAATATATCGTTTTCAACTTAGTCAACATTATAAAGATTGAATTGCAATAAATTATAGTTTAGAGATACAACTATAAAGGCTAAATGATTACTTTTTTCCGATAGTAAAAAAATGATTAATTTTTCCTAATACACACACTTCATATATCAAGGGAACCACTTTCTGTGCTCATCACAATGATGAGCACTGAGAGCTTTTCATTCATCTTTGCAGATTATTCAGATTTGATTTGGATGGTTTAAATTGAATCTTTTTACTTTTACTTTTTTTAAAAAATATATATTTTAACATGTACAAAATTTAAAATAAAGATGATATCTGAAAAGTCAGTAATTCAAAAAAATGTTTTTTTGATTTAAAAATTATTAGTTAAAAGTTTTACATCTAAATCATTAAAATTTTATTTAAACTGTGCAGATCAACCTCATCGGCACTAAAACTAATTCCATGTATTTAGTGTATATAATACATCGGCTCAATGTTCTTCATACAACTGAGGAGAGAGAAAAGGGATATGATCCCCCATCTAACGTGTGGGGACCACCAAAACTCCGATATCTTTTTCTCTATTCTCGTTTTAACTTTTAAGCATAGAATGAAATATATTTAGCATATGAAATTTTCTAGGAGGGTGACTGCGATCAGTTTTATTGAACAGTTGAGACTGAAAATCACAGAAAGCTTTTGGTGCTCAACTGAATTACAATCACAGAACCATTTTGTAACTTCACTGAGTTTGATTTTGTTTGACCATTTTAAGTGAGTGGGTGATAAAACTATCTCTCTAGAAATGAAGATGTACATCAGAAAAAGTAAATGAAATATGATCCACACCCAGCACATATATTGGTGACTAACAAAGTGCTTCATTTGGCTACGAAGAAAATGCCTCACCAAGCATCCAGGGTTCAATTTTGTATGTAACTTTTAAGTTTTTGGTTTTAAATGATATGACATGTATATATGTATATATAGAGAGAGACAAAGCGCGAAGACAGCCTTATGCATACAAAATCACCTTTTGATAATTTCATTTCGTTTTACTAAATAGACATATAGGTAAAATTTCCATCATACTACGGGAAAAAATCCTGTTATTCTCAACTCTAAATAACGCAAGATCCACATGAAAAAAAGAAAAGGAAAGGAAAACCCAATTGATTGGTTCATTCTTCAACTGACTCTTCAATAAATTTCAGACGATCGAATAATATTGACGTTGGATCTATATATCACTACATTTTTTTTTTTTGGTCAAAATATATATCACTACATGACTGTGCCTGTCTAACTGATTTATGTTTTGAAGTAACACTTACCACATAACCATCAGGGGTCCAAGACATAATATCCCATTTGATCGTTATATTTCCATTTGGATCCAAAGGATCATAAGCTCCTGAATAGACCCACAAAACCATTAATAAACAAACTAATCAATCTATGAATCAAACACATACATAATTAAGCATCAGAACAAAACGAAAAAAATCCAGCAAATTATTACCTGCATGGTAAGAGAAGAGAACAAGAAGAGACGACAGGACTGAGAGAATAAGAAGAAGCCTCATTATTATTGCAGAGATATGAGTTCTTCATAGAGAGAAGTTATTATTAATATGGCTTTATGGGATGAGTGTGTGAGTGTTTGTGTGTAGTAAAGAAGAAGAAGGTTAAGGTTGAAGCGAATAATGTATAGAGATGGCTTAGGCTTACCTAATATGGTTGTTACATAACTTAGCTGGAGATTTTTAATTCGATTCATCTATATGAGTGAGTGTGAGTTACAGATATTTATGTCTAACTTATAAAATTGCCATATTTTGAAGTAAAGGCCTCTTGGATCGCACCAGAATAGGCGGCAGCTGTAGAGTGAATTTAAAATTACCAGAGTATGGTGGCCTGTCATGGGATATTTATTCCTAAACATAGCAGACCATTCTAATAGCGTTCATATATATATATATATATATTCCTAGCTACGTAAATAATAAAACTTACGACCTGTCACTTTACTAGAGTTTCCCAATTAATGGTGGTAACCTCCTCATTATGGTTTTCATGAAGGGAAGGCAGGAGTTTGAAAGAAGCTAGGCACATATGGTAAGTATGCATAGTATTAAAATCTGGACCGGACTGGCAAGTTGGACCGGTGACCCAGTGAACATATTTTTGACCCGTACAGTCAATCAAATAGACCGGAAAATAGGCAACTTGAGATCAACCCAACAGACTTGGTACAACCTCGCAGGTTGAATAGTTCAACAAGTTGGATGTATAACATCGTTTTGATTTTACAAAAATAGCAGTACATCGTATTTTTAATTGAGTAATTAACTTTGTTTTGATGGATCATGTATGATTTATGTATTGATATGCTATTAAATTGTGGATTAATATCTCTTTTATTTAAATATTTTTTTTAATTGATATATATGTATATTTGAATATTTTTATATATTTATATTTTTCATCATGGGTAGTTTGACCTTGGCCTAGATTCGACCACTAACCCTTGAATCAAATATCAATGTTTCAACAGGTTCAATTACAAATATGTTTTTCAATACCTAGTAGCTTCTGTTAAGTTTTTTTTTTTTTTTTTTTTTTAACTCTTTTTATATATTTCCTTTTATTTTTGGATTAAATTTTGAGTAAAATATGTTGGTGAGAAAAGTGATATAGATAATTGATATCATAGTCACTTTTTCATATGTAAATTGCTAAACATACATAAGTTATTATGATAATAGAGAGGTGTTTGGTGAGTGATTATCATTCATCAAAACAAGGTTTTGCTAGAAAAGTGTTTTGTGTGTGTTTTTTTTTTTTCCCTGGGATCCGAACGCCCACTCGGATGTAGACCGCACAACTCACAACTGCTTCATCATCCGTATACTGATAGTACCTTCAACGCTCAAGACTAACATTTCTCTTATATTTAAATTGTTTTGCCCCCAATCTTTTTGAAACTCAAAGTAGTTACACAAAAAAAAAAAAAAAATTGAATATGTTGACTATCACACTGTTCAAACAAAATTTCAATAACTTATGCATACTTAAAATAAAATTTATAAATGTTTCACCTATTCTCAAAACTTAAACCCACATTTTTTTTAAAAAAAATTATTCTTTCCTCCACTTAATACAAAAACACACATTATCGAGACACCCCATCCCATATCTTACATTCATCCCAATGTTTTAAAAGTCGGGTCAGATGTCAAATCGAAAAGGCCAATGGTTTACAATTCTCATAGTCCAACTGGTTGGATCCGCTGTCGAACCTTTAACACTCAACACTAAAATTTCTCTCATATTAAACTGTGTTGCCCTAATTTTTTAGGAGTGACTCTCATCCTCTTCCCTTTCCATCTTCTTTTTTAATCTTAAGGTTAGATTAAAATCTGAGTTGTTAAATTTATTCTTTTATAAAAATATTATTTTTATAATAAAAAAATATTAAATTATTAAAAAAATATAAAAATAATACTTTTATAAAACATTAGATCTCGAGCGGTTAAGATTTCAATAAAATTTTCATATAAAAAAAAAAATCTCTCATATTAAACTGTGTTGCCCCAATCTTTTTTATGACACTCAAAAAAGTTACCCAAAAAAATAAATAAATTATCAAAACTATCACACTGTTCAAAGGGGCACTAAAACCTTAAATTCTAAAAAGTTTGAACCCACGACTTTCCACTTATTATAAAGTTTTCATATTACTAAGTTGCACCCTATGATTTTTAATTTAAAATTCTTTTAACTTTTTTGGAGAGATAAAGAAAACTAAATAAATTACTTATTAATTATAACATATATTGTAAATCATTAATTATATACCAGTTAATAAGCAAGACAAATAAGTTTGGAGAAAAATAATAAAATATAAATATTTTAAAGTAATTATTTATTTCCCTTAATCTCTTTGAAAAAATCAACTAATTCTTATTTTCACCTATAAAAAATTATGCATACTTTAATTGTTTTCCCCTTTCTCCCTTCATAATCATTGGATCAAAATCTAATTGTCCACATTTAATATTTCCTTCCTATCCTTTTATCCATTTCATTCTCATCCATCTCTCCATTATTATAATATTTTTATCAAATATTAAATGTGGACCATTAGATTTTGATCCATTGATCATGAAGGGGGAAAAGGACGGCAATGGACAAGAAAAGAAAATGAGAGAAGCCAAGTCCGACATTGAACACTTCAATATTGTCACCTTTCACAGCGTCCTTTAGTCTAATGAGACTTGGTTTATGAAAAATTGCTTCCAATCTGTTTAAAGTCCCATAACCTTCATAAGACCTGTATAAATTCTTTTGATGATAATAGTAGGTAAAGAATCTAGGAGGATCATAAATCAAAATTCTAGGACCAGCAAAACCTATTTTTGGCTGATATAAATATGGGCACTTATTTTGAATCATCATGATTAAAGTTAATAAATTCAGTTCAAGATTGGCCATCACCATATGGCTTCATAGTCTAAAACCTAAGACATTTTCTCTTTCATATGGCAACATATGTTGGGACTTCCCTTCCATTCTCCAAAGCCAATACGACTTTTAACTTTCATACTTGTCATGGATGAAGGACAAGGGAATAAATTGAATGTCTCACTTTCTAAGTTAAAACATAAAACTGATACTCGTGTTAGTATAAACAAGCCAGTGAAGTGATCCATTCAGACAAGTGGGAGATCTAATTTTCCACCAATATTGTAACATCCCATTTTCAAAAGCAGTATATTTTTTTTTTCATCGAGTAGAGCATCGGAGCGATTGAGTAATCGATACATATATTTATAAATGCCGTAAGTCCGGTGATTTACAAAAACGGTACAATGACCGAGAGTTTTTAAAGTGAATAACAACAAAAGTGTCTCCCCGTGCAGAACAACCATGCCGTGTCAACGAAGAGATCTTCAATAGGATCTCTATGCGGCCGCTTGCCTTTCTCCTCGGTACTTGGTCCTCCCGAACCCGACGCTATGTTAAGAGCCGAGGTCCAATGCATACGGACCCGTGTAAGTTAACCTCATATTTACATATACGATATCGATAACAAATGAACCATTCCTACATGTATCGCTCCCGGCGAATGCGGACATACCACTCCCGCGAAGACACACCGCTCCCGGCGAATACGGATATATCGCTCCCGGCGCATACGGACATATCGCTCCCAACACATGCAAATGTTCAGTTATCCTCTAACATCACCATGCATTCAAATAACATACCACCAACACATATACAACACACATATCACATATACGAATACAATAAACATCGAGTTAGTGTTACGACGCGAACGTACCTTCGTTGTCGACTACGGTCGTTTTACGGAAAAACGGTAATTTTGACGGTGGTGAAATGCAGATTACGACGGCACAACAACTGGCTTATGGCTCGGCAAAATGTTCGATTATAACAGATATCCTATAAGGATGATATTTAACAACTTTTAGCACTATAACGGGCATTTTAGGTACAAATTACCATTTTGCCCCCGAACCCCTAATCGGCGGAATTTCGCCGAGCTTCGTTTGTTTTCGCTCTATCTCTCCCGAATTTTGACAGATCTTTTCCCTCATCATATTTTCGAAATATATATCATATTTACCCCTAAATATGATATCTAGACTATCTTGAAAAATTAAAGATAAATCTAGCATTCCTACTATATCTACCTGAAAGAACTACAGAAACTAAAGACTAAGGACCAGAAGAACTTACCCCGGCTTTGGCTTAGAACTTCAAGAGCTCTCCCTTCTCTCTAACTTCTCTCTAAGGGGCAGATTTTTGGTGTGAAAAATGAAGAAGAGGAGCTTGGTATTTATAGAAGAGACGGATGGCAGAACGGTAAATAATTCGAACTTCGGTCGCGAATATGGGCCGTAGGATCGCATTTTTGAGGACAAAACACTCTTGGCCCTCCATTTGCTTGTGCCGACCTCCCCTCCCCAATAGTCAACAAAATGATGTCATCTTGATGGTGACATCGAGCCCGATCGATAAAGTTTCGATCCGGTGTCCGAAACGCGTAATCTTGACGAATCACGAAATCTTGTGACGGGAGTTTGAAGTTTCTTTCTTTCTCATTAGGAATATCTAGTTTAATGAAATTTATGATCCCATTAAGGGTATTCCGTTATCTGTGAAGATTTTAGGACATACGTCTTTGGTTACGGAATTGAATTAGGAAGCGTCGGCGTCTAGGCAAAAATCCACGGTTTGTAATATGATCGACCTAAGTCACTAGATTCCTAATTCACGGCAACTACTTGTTTCGTATTGACTCTAAATCCTCTATCTGCATTTTCTCTCTCCTATCCTAGGTGTCTTAAATACCCCGTTGGTTCCGTAAGCCGACTTGGAGACCGCTTCAATCCGAGATAAATTTCACTAGTTCATAAAAAGTCCGAGGATGACTTAGACCACATCCCTATACCTTGGTGTAGGATTTTATTTCTATCCATTCTCAAATGTCATGTTTGGCTCTTTTACCATATATATTATTAGTTTATTCAAAATATCTAGATATTTATTTATTTTTCTTTTATTTTTTATTTATTTATTTTTCTAAGCATAAAATATTTTATTAATATTTTTTTTTATTTAATAATTTCGAATTTCTCCAATTAAAAATAATTATTTAAATTATTTTTAATTCATTTACTTTATACCTTAATTATCCCATTAATTACCAGGATTAGCCACTTACTAATTTTTTGATAATTTTCTTAATTAGGATAAATCATTATCTCACAACTATTTTACTTACATTGGTATTTTATATCTCATGTAAAATATTAAAAATCATGGGGTCACTTATGATCCCAAAATAATACTTAATTTTGCCTCATTATTTTTTTCAAGGAAATTATCCCAAAAATTCCTAAAATTAGAGACAACATACTTTCTAATTTTTTATAAATATTTTACTACCTCTTGGGATTTATCATAATATTTTTAGGCTATTTAATGCTCTAAAAAAATACATTTTAGCTCTTTATCTCTCCTAATTTCCATAGTAATTACCTTAGAAAATAAGATAATTATTACTTATTATTTGAAACCACATGTTCACCTATTTTCAATAGGTATTATTTATCGAAATATAATATTCCAGATAAATAATTATCCGGGTATTACAAATATGCACTACTAAAACAATAAAATTAACGACCATTATTTTTATGACACTTAGACAACTGTTTCCATGGGGTCGTAAATACTTGTTTCATAGAATGTATAAACATAGATGACTATTTTACATGCAGTCGTTGTAATTTGATTTACAATGACTAACAAAAACAACCATCTAGTTACATAAGTCGTCTAAAATTCTCCCCCCCTAAAATATATCGCTTACAACGACTAATGTTCAAAGACTGTTTTTATGTGTAATAGTCATAGTAATTATGCCATTTAAAATGGATGTTGTCTTTGAACCAGTCATCTAATATTTTATTTTGATTAAAAAAAAAAATTTGCTTACAACAACCCATTTACAAAGACTGTTTTCATGTGTAACAGTCGTAGTAATAGTACCATTATATACTACCATTGTGATTAAAGCAGTCATCTATAATTCTCTTTATGTATAAAATTATAGTTGTACAATGACATATGTAAAACGACCATTGTTACTTGTAATGGTCATTGTAATGATTAAAAATGACAGTTTTTATAAAGCAGTCGTCTATAAGAAATATTGCTTACAATGACGGATTTACAACGACTGCTTGACTAAATCCGTCGTCCATATTTCAGATATACATTTCAATAAATGAAATTTGTTTTTATGTCCATATCCTTTTTTAGATACAAAACTAAAACAGAAAATAACGAAAACAAGAACAAAGAATAAATAAACCTAGGTAATGATAATCAGCAAATTCCTAGAACACAAAATAAAAAAATTTAGAGACATCATATTATAACACCTTGCATATATACAGAAGTCATATCAAAAACATACAAGAGTGTGCACAAGTTCATAAGTATTTCCACATGTGTTTCTAAACCCCTACACTACATAAAAACAAAACCTTTTTTTTATCTATTTACACATCTTCTATATGTTGTAGAAGACGTCCCACCAAAGTGTCTCTTAGCACGTTCATGTCTTCCATCAAGTAGGGTTCCTCTTGACCAAAAGTATGCGGGGAAATTTATGAACAAGTTAACATAAATCATTCAATTTAATCAAATAACGAACAATCACTTACAGGAACAAAAATGAAAATTATTTGAGAATGAATAAATGATCACCTTGTCAAATACTGAATTAACTCCACTAATGATGATGTTATAAATATTAAGTATAACATAGTACCCGCACTATGGTTTCCCTGATTGGCGAGGGTACTATACATCAAAAGAAAATGGTCAAAATGAATTAAGCCAATAAATTCATTTTGACAAGGTGATTGTCAATTAAAAAACTTGAATTTAAACAACTTACTTTGGGCTAGGACTACTTCGTGATAGCAACTTTAGGTTTGCGCTTCCCACCTAGCGTATATGGATCCATCTTCATCATGCTATCATTAGAATGAAAACAAGAAGACATTAGGACAATTTGTTCTAGTAAAAAACCTATCATTTACAAACAACTTAACTTACACATTGAAAATCTCTTTGATATCTTTGTTCGGTGCGCGATCCAAGGAATCAAACCAATAGATGTGATTGATCACGGGGCAAGCAAGGCATAGACTTCAATGATAACTATAATAACATATATAGATTAAAATGAGGTTATCCAACATAATACTGCGTAACTTAACAAATTGAGTATTAAATTAAATAGGTAAGAAAAAGGTAAATGCCTGTTAACAATTGATGCCAAACAATACGACAACTAACTCTCTCCCATTATATACCTGTAACATAGGTTGTCCATTTTGCCATAGTGTTCCCAGTCTTTGTCGTAAGCGCAGGACATAAGAAAGAAATAAACAAAACCTTACTTAAATGAAATAAATAAACAAAATAAAATGTTAGAAAATCACATAGTCCCATTTTATTTGTAAAAATCTTACTTTATGTGTTTTCCCATATTCATTCACAATGATCATTTCTAGCTACATAGTCTTCATCATCTACAAATGCCATAGGTGGATTTGTAGTGAAAGGTGGTGTGTCGTCAAGATTCAAAATTGGATCACCATCCTTTTGTTTTTTAATTTGGAGCACAATGGACAACTTTTTATTCTCAGGATCAGTGACATAAAATGCTTGTTTCACTGGCTTGCTAGAACATTTTTTCCCCATTCTTTAAGTTATTTCATTAAAATTGTTTCTTACTGTGATATATGTGATAATTGAATATTTCATACACTTCTTTTTATCTCTTGATTAATAATTTAGGTCTCTTTAGTTAATAAATAATGGCTTTTATACTTATTTGGGCTTTGGGCCTTTGATTATATTTTAGCCATTTTTAATAATAAAATTCTAGTTTTACATTGCTTCACTATTTTTACCATAACTCTTGAACTAGACATCGGATTTGCCTCATTCTTGTTTCATATTTCAAATGATTCAAAGAGCTACAATTGTTATGAAGACATAAAGGGCAAGTTCAGACAAAAGGGTGGTTGATTTTGGAGCCGAAGTCAAATGTATATTTCTTGATTTTTATTTGGGCTCGAATTTTGTAACTTAAGCCCATTTTTATTTCTTTTCCATATTGTTATGAACTGAAATGTGGATTAGAGCCCCATTTTGTTTTTTCCATTTTAGGTTAAGTTATATGGCAGCCATAAACACTTTATAATTCACGTTTTTACACATTTTTCGGATTAAACATAGAAGTTTCATTTTCTCTGCAATGTTCTTCGCGTTCTTTGTCTATTCTTCATTTTTTCCAGCTATGCTTGGTTGAGTTTTTGTGATTAACCCAATGTTGATGATTCCATGATTCGTTCAGAGAGCTTGTGCTTAATCGGTAATTTTACTTGTTTCTATTTTCATCTTATCGGATTCGATTTATGGAAATAGTTTGAATATTAGATTTAATATTCGGTTTAGTTCATCCCAAGGACTGAGTTCAAACTAGTTTCCAATGTTACTGTGCGATCGCACAGTGAGACGCCACTGTTCGGATAGATGCTAGGCGATCGTCTAGTCGAGGGATTTTCTGGACGAACGCAGAGATTTTCGTTTGTCCAGAACCAAACGCGAGTTCGTTCATATTTCGTTCAATGATGGAAGTTTCTGGAATCTGGATGTTGGGTAGATCAATTTTAATATGAGTATTTTCATTTCGTTCTATTTTTGTTTATTTTGTTTGAACCAAAACCCCCCCATTTTTACTGTTTCTGTTCGCTATTACTGTCCAATCAAACCTGCTGCGAATTCGTTGGGAAAACGATCTAGGTTCCCTATTACTGCAAATCTTTTACTGAATCTGGTTATTTTGAGAGACACGACAAATCTCTTTCAATATGATGTAAGAATTGAAATATGTTTTTCCAGGAAGTACGTAGGACATATGCACAGCTGCTTTCCAACTTGCAACAAGAAATGTTGTCGCTTCAATATAGATTGTCTCAAGAAGGCCAGTATGAAGGGGAGGCACCCAACAACCTGCCATTTACTTCGGGGGAGTTTGAGAACGAGGATGGACATGACATAGAGGAAGGAGATGACACAGAGGAGGGAGATGAAGCTGAAAACATTGAAGATGTCCATGAACATAGAGATGAGATTCCTTTTGGGGACGCTGGTATTTCCAGGGAACAAAGTGAAGCGTTGCTGTTCCAGAACAACTGAGGGAATCTCAATGAATAAAGACCAAGTAGAATGGTGATGATGATATCTTGATCAAAATCTTTGCATTTCTTACCTATCTCTTACCCGATAATAACATAAATGACTGTCATCAGCTGAATCCTTAGTGATCAATGGATGCACTGAATCCTTATCTATCTCCTTGCTGATTTTGATTGGTTATTTAGATCAGTAAGCTTAATCCTTAGTGGTCAATGGATGCACTGCAATGATCGTTTCCTTATTTAGTTGATTCCTTAAAGATCAGCAAGCTGAATCTCTGCCTCGCGTTGTGAACGCTTGTTTCAGCGTCCTTTCTTAGCATTGATCTGGCGCCAATAACCATTTGTCCAGACTTCTTTTTCTTTTTTAATTCTAGGGGTATCAACGTCATTTCACATGTCAAAAAGGGCCCTTGGGCCTTTTCTGACATGTGAATTATGTTTGGGCCTTTTTTGACATTTTGTTGCTGAATTGGACCTTCATGAGGATTTTCCCTTTATTTTTATTAAAAGTCATGGTTCTTACATAAGAACCGATATATATGTTATTGAATAAATAATAGATGTCAAAATGAGACCATTATGTATCAAGCAATAATTACCATATATTATGACGGTTATTCACGTGTGCCCATTATTTATTATCACAACAATGCACATAGGCCTTACTATGTCTCAAGTAATGTTTGAACTCTTTTAAAAGTTCGCGTATAGATATGTTTGGATAAAGACTATCAATCTCATTTACCCTATATTTGGATGCGGCGAAAAGTCGAGCAAAATATGGAAAAGGGATAGCAAAATGGGGAAATAGATGGGATACTATGAAAGAAAACTTCCCAACCACCAAACGCTTAAATCACTTGGAAAAGGGTCATTCTAGCTTAACCAAGGGTCTCGAGTTTGATACTTGGGTGTGAGATATTTTATTATTATATTATAATTATTATTTAGTTATTAGTTTAGGTAATTTGAATAAAATATCTTGAGTGTGGCCCGTAAGGAAGATCTAGGCCCAAATCACGATTAGGGTAAATTTTTAGTTGGCTATTTAGGTGACATCTTTGATGATGAGATTACACACACTAAGTTTACGGCTGATTGAAAATACCAAAGCGATAGGAAACATAGCTTACTTTCTTGAGGTTCCCTAATTAGCGACTACTCTTAACCTAGTTGCCATCTCTGTGTCTTATAGTCAGTCTTCCTTTTGCAACTTTCTATCATTACAGATTGTGGTTCTCTCTAAAATTGAAGATTAACAATGTCAAGAGATATTCCATAAGTCTTATGCTATTATAAATTATAGGAGAACTTATGCATTTAT
This sequence comes from Acacia melanoxylon, assembly GCA_019022615.1. NCBI lineage: Eukaryota > Viridiplantae > Streptophyta > Magnoliopsida > Fabales > Fabaceae > Acacia > Acacia melanoxylon. The sequence goes on along the minus strand of JAFJYJ010000068.1, from coordinate 2,125,190 downwards.
GTTTGAAATCTAATTGCATAGCATGAATCTGTCATACATTAGGAACACAACAGCGTCAGGCGGTGGGGAATGAAGGTGGAATATCACCTAGAGGGGGTGAATAGGTGATTATAAAATTCTTTCGCCAATTGCTCAAGAACACTTAAACAGAGAGGAGAGAAGAATTATGAGCACAAGAAGATTATACTGGTTCGGTCCAACTCTTGACCTACGTCCAATCCCCAGAAACTCTATGGGATTTCCACTATCTTTCAAACACAAATACAATTACACACTCTGTACTCGAGGTAATCCTCTCACTCTAGGATTCACTCCCCCTTACAAGTTGTAATTGTATACCCACACTTAAGGTTCCACAACATTAAGATTTAAGAACTAAGATAATCAAATAGTGTTTAATTCCTCACTGAGTAAATAAATGACAAACATTGAAGTACACAGAAATATCCGAAGATATTAAGAGAAGTTAATGAAACAGTAGATTGCAATAATTTCGAATTGAATGCACAGCGTTTCGGTGGGTGGCGAATTCAATGCAATGCTTCTGGTATTTATAGTTGATACAATTAATGACCATTGGTGAAGCTTGAAGATTAACTGTTGTGACTCTTAAATATAGCCATTAGACAGATGAGTCTTGGTTAACATTTTCGCCGTTAATGATCCAGGTGGATTTGTGCCGTCACAAAATTCTTTCATTCCTTCTGTTTTTGCCAGTTGTGAAATAGCTGAATGTGGAGCTAAATCACCAAGAGGGGGGTGAATTGGGGATTTCAATTTTTTTTTTGATTTGCTCTGTTTTTGAACACTAAAAACAGAGATGAGCTAAGATGAAAGTAGAAGAGCAAGACACAAAGATTTATCTTGGTTCGGTCCAATCTCTTGAACTATGTCCAAATCCCCGGACTCTGCGGGATTTTCACTATCTCAATTGATTACACACTCGTACTCAAGAGTAATTCTCTCACTAGAACTTACTCCCCCTTACAAGTTGCAATCAAAGAACCCAATCACCAAGTCCCCTGACTTATGATTCTTTACAATAAATGATTTACAATCAAGAAACTCTCTCTAAGAGTAGATAATGATAAACACTGAAGCTTGATGTATCAAAATATACTTTACACAAGAAAACTCAAGAGTAGTTTCAAACTTGAATGATTTTCGTTTTCTGCTGTCTTAGTTGTTGAGAAGAATTGAATGCTGCTCTATTTATATTAAGAGCGCATTAAAGATCCGTTGCAAACTCCATTATGACCGTTGGTGCATTAATCTAGCTGTTGGAGGCACTTTGGTGTCTTCTCTTTCTACTCTTCAGTTAATTCCTTTTGTCTAAAGGATTAGTGTTGACTTTCCTTATAATAGATCCGTTGGAAGAGCAAGTACTGCTTAGGGAAAGCAGACATTAATCCTTTTGCAAACGTGTAGAGAATGATGGCTCAAAAGGATGCAAGCTTCTGGACTTGCATTTAATGTTTTGACATTGCTTTTTGCTTTTGTCCAAATCTTCATTTAATGTCCTCTAAACAATCTGAAACTCACTAACAAACTCATCAAACATAGTTAAGAATAGTAGTGAATGTAGAGGAGAGGTATTGAGATCAAATAAGAAGATTTCACAACTTCGTCAGATTTGTATTTCAAACTCTACGCCCAATACTCGAGTATGTTCTTCAATACTCGAGTTTGGCACTGTGCACTAATATGAATACTTGAGTATACATGTTCATACTCGAGTATTCTTCTTCCAGAGAGGAACTTCATGTTTTGAGCTTTGGACCATTTCTTTGAATAAGAGCAATACTCGAGTATTCTAATCCAATACTCGAGTTTTGAACTTTTTATGTGAAAATGAGTTTAAGTCCAAAAACTCAATACTTGAGTATCCAAAGCATACTTGAGTTTTGAAATCATTTGAAAAATAGTGATGCTTTTTGCCAGAGCAATACTCGAGTATTCATAGCTATACTCGAGTTTTCATTTAAGATGAAAACCTTTGAAACTTTATGTTTAAAGTGAATACTTGAGTTTTCAAATCATTCAAGAATAACAAAGCTTTCTGTATGGCCAATACTCGATTTTCCAACTCAATATTCGAGTATTCAGAGATTTTGAAAAGCTTTGAAAGATATTGCTAAGTCAATACTTGAGTTTTCAAAATGATACTTGAGTATTCAAACCATTGTATAAAATTGGGTTAAAGGCCTAATTTTCCCTAAGTTTTGCTAAGGGGCGCTCGGCACCCGAGAAGTTTTTTTTTGGTACCAAATTTGCCCGGGAAGTAGGAAAAAGGTACCAAATTTGCCCCGAAGTATGAAAAAGGTAGCAAATTTGCCCCTCCGTTAATTTTCACCGTTAAGTTTAACTGAGTGTACACGTGGCATGCCACCTCATCAACCCAATAAGAGTTAAGTATCATTTTTGCCCTGGAAGTTTTCATTGAGGAGCAATTTTGCCCCGGAAGTTTTCATTAAGGAGCAATTTTGCCTCGGAATTTTACAAAAGTAGCACTTTTGCCCTTCTTTCTCCCAATATTAAATTTGACTATTAAATCGAGTCAAAGACCACACATGTCATGCCTTGAAAAGGTCGAACTTAGAGTTAGAGAAAGAGATCTTTGAGATGTTGAGCTCAAGGCGGCCAGAATTTGTGAAGCCGAACTGGTCACAGGAAGCATCACTTATGATCTAAGCAAATGATCAGTCTATACAAACGTAAATATTATCACTATTGATTTGTTTCTTTGAACCAATTTTTAGAACAATTAATTTCTCATTTTGCGTTTCATTTGCTTAGATTATAAGTGATGCTTCCTCGGGTTTTGCGACGGACCTTTCGGTCCATGTTAGAAGCGGGAAATCGGGCCGAGCCCGTTGAGCCCGGCCGGCCGTTTAAGCCCTGGCCCTGTAGGGCTCGGGCTTGAAAAATATGCCAAAAATTTGAAATTGGCCCTGCAGGCCCGTTTAACTGTAGCTTTTTTTTTTAAAAAAAAAATATATTAATTACTTAGACTTCCACTTAATGAATGTGTTTATTTGTAATTACTTAGATTTTTTAAGTTTAAACTAGAACCCTTGTTTATGTTTATTATTATTCTGTATTAAAACACATAATTAGTTTTTAAAGAAGGGATGTTTTCATATTAAATAAACACATACTTTGGTATTACAATATTATATAAGTAATAAATTATAAATATATTTGGTGTAAAATAAGTATAATTATTCAGGGCCACTGCCACCGGTACTATTAGGCGGGCTTTGAAAAACATATGTTTTCCTTACTCCAAGCCCTATAGGGCCGGCCTGTTGGGCCCAGGCCTGTCCCGGCCGGCCCGACCCTAATTCCCGAAATTCTAGTCCCCTGTGACCGGTTCGGCTTTACAAATTACGCGTCTTGAGCTCAACATCTCAAGGATCTCGTTCTCGACTCCAAGTTCGACCTTTTCAAGGCATGACATGTGTGGTCTTTGCGATTTAATAGTCAAATTTAATATTTGGAGAAAGAAGGCAAAATTGCTACTTTTGTAAACTTCCGGGGCAAAATTACTCCTCAATGAAAACTTCCATGGCAAAAATGATACTTTTGATTGATGAGGTGGCATGCCACCTCACATTTTAATGATCTACGTGGACTTCCGTCACTTTTGGGTAAATTTGATACCTTTTTAATACTTCCGGGGCAAATTTGGTACCAAAAAAACTTCCGGGTGCTGAGCGCCCCCTTAGCAAAACTTCCAGGGCAAATTAGGCATTTAACCTTATAAAATTTGAAAAATTTCTGTTAGTCAGATACTCGAGTGTTCAAACCTATACTCGAGTATTCAGCCAATTTGAAAACTTTGAGAAATTTATGTCAAGTCAATACTTGAGTATTAAAATCAATACTTGAGTATTCATAGACATGTGTAAAGTTTGAAAACTTTCTATTAATCCAATACTCGAGTATTCAAACTCATACTCGAGTATTCATATGTTGAAAGACTTTGGTGACTCTCTGTATGACTAATACTTGAGTATCCAAATGGATACTTGAGTATTGAAAGATTTGGCCTATATTGAAAGAGTCTCTGTATGGTCCATACTCGAGTATTCAAACCAATACTCGAGTTTGGCTCATAGTGAAAAACTTGGAGTGCTCTCTGTAAGTTCAATACTTGAGTATCCAAAGGAACACTCAAGTATTGCTTTGTTTAATGAAATTGAGCTACTCTCTGTCAAGTCAATACTCGAGTATTGAGACCGAAGATTTCGAGTTTGCCTTTGACGATAAGTTTTTCAACTTAGCAAAGACAAACTTCAACTTGTGTTTACAATTGTCGGTTATTATCAAAACACACAGAGAACTAACAATAGCATTTATTGCGAGATAGGAATAGCAGGGATGTCTTTCGAATGTTTAGAAGAATGGTTGTAGAAATGGATTCTCGATAAGGAAACTGCATTAAATGCATTCTGACAACCAAATTGCTTTATGATAATTTTGATGTTAATCTTTCGAATAATAATATGAAACTCATTAACAAACTGATTAAAAATAGTTAAGTACGAATGAGTAATCATATAAAGAAATGAAATCACAATTAAGAAATTTAGATATCCGAGACGGTGATTTCAAAATCAGAGGAGTTTAACTTTCAGTCAAAATAAATTGCCTTGAGTCAAAATGACTTGAGGCAAGATAATCATGACTCGAGGAGAGTTTTAAAACAATGAAGAAAATATAACTTGAAAGATTGCCTAGAGTTAAAATGACTTGAGGTAAAAATGACTTGAAGTAAAAATGACTTGAGGCAAAGCAATTTTCTATCGCAAGTCACGAAGAGCATTTTAAAGAAGTATTTCCTAGAGTCAAAATGCCTTGAGTGAAAATGACTTGAGGTAAAAATGACTTGAGGCAAGCTTACTGAAAACAAATGATCTTCAGCAATGACTCGAGGTAATAAATATTTGACTCGAGGTAAGGTTAACCACGAAACAAATATTTAAATTTTTCAAAACAAATAACTCAAGGAAAATCAAATGTTAACTCGAGGCAAACAATTGACAAATTAATTGACTTCCGTTTAAAACGATTAGCCTCGAGGCATATCAAAATAACTTCATTTGCTTGAAACAAATGACTCAAGGTAAGAAACGTTATGACTCGAGGTAAGTTTGTAAAACACAATGAGCACGATTCATATAACTCGAGGCAATCCAATATATAACTCAAGGTGATTATTTTAACATAAAATCCAAATTTTTATTGAGTCTAAAAGATTATTTACATTATAATTGTTATTATCAAAACATAAAAAACATAGGGAACTAATAGGCGCCACATGAAAAAATGGTTCTATCATGCCTTGAATATGAATTAGTTTGGACTCGTAGAGTTCCCTCTGACAAGGGGCTAACCTTGGACATTGGGTGCATACCAAAAAAAAATCCCAAATAGTAAAAAAAAAAACTTACTATATATATTTGGGAGTTTTCACTCATAGTATTCCTTCCTCCCTAATTTTCTTATCATATAAACATAGGGTTAAAGAAAGTAATAAAAAAAAGAGATTGAATTTAGTAACCCATTGCAAAAGCATAAAATCATGGAAACACAACCATTTATGAGAGCTACATATATGCACAAAACAACATTGTTTTAATGGTTTTATACAAAACAACATGGTTCTAGTTTAATCCTTCCCAAGGAACTCTATATTTTCTACCTTTATATATATATATATATATATATATATATATATAAAAGATGGCAAAAGCCTACTTTGCAAACATAAAATTACTCTAAAGGAGAAATTAATCCTATACACTCTTGATCTACCCAAGACCTCAGATGAGAAGGACATCGTTCTAAAATTGAAGAATCGGAAAGACCCATCTTTGCTAAAGCATCAATCACTCTGTTAGAATCTTGCGTGACAGACCATAATTTAACCTACCTATCCCTTCTAATAAGATCTCTGATAGCTATCACAGTAGATCTTATAGAATTACAACTCTCATAAGCTATCCATTTAATTACAGAATCAACATCAGATTCCAATATGACCTTTCTCAACCCCAAATCCTAAGCCACCTTGAGTCCATCAAAGATCGCCCACTCTTCAGCAGTATGAGCCTAACAGATGCCTATCATTCTTGTAAAACCAGCAACTCACTTACCTGAACCTTCCCTCACAACTCCTTCACATCTTGCCTTGCTAGAAAACTAGTTCACAGCCCCATCAACATTAATTTTAAACCAGCTATGAGGGGGGTCTTTTCCAACCTAGAATGTTTGGATTCCCCAAATTTTCCAACATCCTCTCGGCCTCATCATCAACAACAAACCTCGGCTAAGACAATAAAATAACAGTAGCAGGAAAAGTAGGCCACACAAAGCCAAACTGAAAAATAGATAAATTCCTCCACTCCTAAAGTTTCCAAATAGCTACTCCAAAGATTAAATTCAACCGTCTCCCTAATCTTTTACCTAAAGAATTGTTAAGATTTAAGTCCAGCCAATCCCTCAAGTTAACAGTAAAGAACCGAGACACATACCTTTGATAGATCAGGTTGACCCACATTCTCTTAGCATAATGGTAGTCCCTTAATACATGCAAAACGTCCTCCTACTCGAATTACAATGGCTACATAAGGCTGACACTTGAGACCAAGAACTACGCCATAAATTAGTAGGTAATTTATTCAAAGAAAATTTCCACATAAATACCCTAATCCTTTCAGCCCCTCTCCATTTCCATGTGGCTTTATAAAGTTTATCCCTTAGATGAAGGGGTTTTGGTTCAACAAGGAAATAAGCATTCTAATAGAGAACCTACCATCCCCAAATGTTACCCATACAATGAAGTCATTTTCTGCATCGGGTTTTGGCGGTAAAACTGGAGTAATACCCTGATGCCTGTAGATCCAACCATATCAGATAATTTATCCATATTCCACCTCCCTCAACAAGTCCAATCCGCCACTACAGAGTTCTCTTCTTCATCCGATAAAGGCCTTAAACAGTAATCTTTAAGTTTAATACCTTCACCCACCCAGTAATCATTGAAGAAATTAACCACCATGCCATTGCGAATCTGTCACTTCTCTCCTTTTTCAACAATATCCTTATGTAAACATATAAACCTCTACACTCTAAATCTCCAGGCCTATAAGAGAGGAGATTTTCTTCATCGCACCACATGTATTTCTAATATAGCATTTCGACCCATAAACCATGTGTAATCATTGAATAAATTAACCACCATGCCATTGAGAATCTATCACTTCTCTCCTTTTTCAACAATATCCTTATGTAATCATATAAACCTCTACACTCTAAATCTCCAGGCCTATAAGAGAGGAGATTTTCTTCATCGCACGACATGTATTTCTAATATAGCATTTCGGCCCATAAACCCTGTGTACCGAGAATCAGGTTCCAAGCTAGTTTTGCTCCAAAGGCTTTATTAACCGGCGATAGAGTTTTAAAGCCAAGCCCTCGAACTCCTTTGGTCTAGTGATTTGCTCCCAACCAATAGGATAGAAGCCTTTAGTCTCATCATTATGTCTCCAAATGAAGTTTCTTTGCAATCTTTCTACCTCTGGACACACCTTCTAGGTGGAGCCTTGCCACTTGCTTGGGATACATAGGTACATCATTGACCACCAATTTAGCTAAGGTAATCCTTCCAGCAATAGACAGACTACTCGCTTTCCAGCTACTTAGCTTTGATCTAACTCTTTCAATGATATATTGGAAATCATCTATCCTTCTCCTACTCTTAGTAAGAGGGAATCCAAGATATCTCCCAATCTCATCAGGTAACCTTCATGTGGGTCACCTCCATAATTCGTAGCTTAGTAAGTGTAGAAACTCTTAGCGAAAACAATATCGATAACTTGTTCTTATTAATTTTTGAGTAAATACCCTTTTGGGTCCCCGACAAAAAACACGGACCCCATTTTCGTCCCTAGGGACTAAAATTAGACTTTTTTATGGACTAAAAAGGGCTTTTTGGAAATTTGCGAGGGACCAAAATGTTCACCAATTGAACCTTATTCGTCCTTTTCAGGAACTAAAAATGGCATTTCTTTGTGTGAGGGACCAAAATGGGGTCCGTGTTTTTTTCCAGGGACCCAAAAGAGTATTTACTCTTAATTTTTCTACCTGATGCCATCATAAACTCCTCTAAGCAGCCTATCATACACTCTGTTTGTTCTATAGTAGCAGCACCGAACAGAAGTAGGTTATCTGCAAACATTAGATGGGACACACATGGACTAGCCCTGGAGGCATAAATAGGTTGCCAACACCCACTCGCAACAGTGTCATAAATCAAATGAGATAGTCATCCATACATATTACAAATAATAATGGTGATATTGGATCTCCTTGTCTAAGTCCTTTACGTGGACTAAAAAACTCCATCTGACATCTATTCCATAAACATTATAGGATACCGAAGATGTAACATCCCAAATTTTATTAAGTAACAATTATTGAACATTTTAAAGTTTAAATGGGATAAAAAAAGTATAAGTATAGAATTAATATATATATATATATATAAAAATATATATATGTGTGTGTGTGTGTGTGTTTTATATTATACTAGTATATTATTATATATAATATTAATATATTTTATGGAGACAAACAGGCGGAAAGAAGGAAATAATAATATTATTATTATGATATTATAGTAATATATATTATATGATGTGGAGGCACCGAAAGAAGAATGAAGAAAGGAAAAAAAGTTGAAGAAGTATATTATAATAATAAGAAAAGGTGAGGAAAGAAAAGTCAAGAAGAAGAATAAAAAAAAATGAAGAAGGACGAAGGAAAAGGAAGGAAGGAAGTGAGGGAGTATTATATGTAATATTATATTAATATATTATTATAAGAGGAAGCTTACGGAGAATGAGAAGGAAGAGAATTGAAGGAGGAGTATTTGGTGGGCTCCACGTTGTTTGAAATTTGGAAGGAGGTGCTTGCATTTTTCAAATTGAGCAGACGGTGCCTTGACATATGTAAGATCGGTGAATAAAAAAATGGGGCACCGATTTCCGTGTGATGCGAAGGAAATTCAGTATAAATACCCCTACCCCTACACCAATCACACACACACCAATCACACTCACACCCCACACGCATTTTGCACTCACACATATACATGGGTCGAGTGTCCGGTGAGAAAAGAGAGGAAAGGAGATTATGGTGGTAATTATTTTGGAACCTTGTAGTAATATTTTGGTGATTATTTGGGAGCTAAAGGGTGACAGGTAACTCTGAATATTCTTCCTTATACTTGTGGATTATGTATGATTATAAATGTCTATTTATTTATTATTATTATTTTCTTTGACTAAAATATATGTATGAAGTATTTTATGATTTATATGGTATTAAGATCTGGTATGGAAACTTTGAATTTGTAGATTTATCTCATTCAATGGTATTATTTGCACGTATAATATTGATTTACTATCACGTATATATATACTGTATTTTACTATTCATTATACATACTGTATTTACTATTCATCAATTACGTATGCTTATCGTATTTTACTATTCATTTATACATACTGGTTTACTATTCACGTATACGTACCGTCTTTTACTATTCACGTACTAATTTACTATTTATCATTTACGTATACATACCGTATTTTCACTATTCACTTAGACATACGGATTTACTATTCATCATTTACATATACATACCGTATTTTACTATTTGCTAATCACTTATACATACTAAATTACTATCCATCATTTACGTATATATATATACTATATTTTACTATTCACGTATACGCATAGTAATTTACTATTTACGAATACATACAATGATACTATTTTATTCTCAAATCTATGATTTTACATGCTGCATATGAAGATATGGTTTAAAGTAATTTATTTTTGAATGAATGCATTTATCATGGCGGCTGTGATTGTGAAGGGTTGGAGTTCGGAGGAATTGATATGATGTGTTTTTATACCACCGCTCGGTGCACAGTGGTTGGTACTTTTTAGGGCCCCTTCTTCCATGTTTTTCCTTTGGCCGGGATTGCATTGGAGTTGTGGGACACGTGACACCTCCTTAGTTGTTATTTTTAAGGAGGGGAGCCATAATCCATACTTGAGCTCTATACCTTTGGCCGGGTGTATCTTAAGTTTTGGTGAGCTTGGAACAATTCGGTCATATGGATGTATTTGTTGGACTATGTGTTAGCCTATGGCTCTAGTCGTGCGGTATAAGGTTGGTAGAGGATATAAGGGAGGCTGCATACTGCATGATGTATTTTAGTATAAAGATTGACCAAATGATAAATATTTTTGTAACGTCGATTTATGAGGATTTATGGAAAATATAATTATATATATATACACACACACACACATACTTGCATGACGTATTATAGCATAAAGGTTGATCGAGATGGTAAATATTTTTGTAAGGACTATTTATGAGAATCTATGGAAAGTATAATCATTTATATAAATATTATAGTATAGTTAAATTGTTATCAAAATGATAAATATTTTTAAAGACTTTTTATGAGAATTTTTGGGAAATATATATATATATATATATATATATATATATATATGTATATAAATATATTTTAGTATTTCAAAGATTTGACAAAATGATAAATACTTTGTGAGAATTTTTGGAAAAGTATAAATGTGTATATAAATGTGAAAGTATAAATTTATACAAATAAATATATTTTATTACCTCATGTTTTTTTATCATATGTGATTTGCTTGTGTATGGTGGAAATATTCGATGAGTTCGAGAAGTGAAATCTCACCCCATATTAACATTTTCGGTAACTTTACTAGTAAAACAAGGAAGGCACCTATGGAGTAAGTTTGAAGGCTCTTGGTACTCCTATAGGTTATGTTATGTTATTTGTATTTGCCACAACCATAAGACTTCCGCATTTTTTTTTGAAACTCTGTTAAATTATTTTGGATTTAATTTGGCCCTGTATAAACGGATTTTTACTCTTTGGACATATTGTAAATATGTATTTGGTTGTTTAACATTCTTGTTGGAGATATTTTAAATATTTTGGCCAAGTTTTTGAGTGTTGAATTTGAGGTGTTACAGAAGACACACAAGAGATAATAAGATCAATAAAGCCCATCTCAAACCCTACATCAATTAGGACTTGCTTCAAAAACTCCAACTAATCTAATCATAAGCTTTCTCAAGATCGATCTTCATTGCCATGAGACCGTTCCTACCCCTATTTCTACTCATAATATGCAAAATTTCTTGACCCACTATAATATTATCTCGGATATGTCTCCCCTTAATAAAGCTGGCTTGGAAGGGAGAGATTAAGTCATTCATTACCCCCCCAGCCTTAAAGCAATAACCTTAGCTAGACATTTATAATGCATTGTGCATAAAGAGATAGGTCTAAAATGGGATACCGATTCAACATTTTCAATCTTTGGAATCAGAGAACCCTTATCCTCCTCTGCTATACTTCATTTATGTAGGGGCCCACAGTTAAAAGTGAAGCCCACTTTTTATATATCTCTCTCTCTTCAAACGATATGCACTTGGATACTCGAAATTCAAATTTGACTTGAACATGTTCAAGAATTGATCAAAGGAATAAAATGAAGAAGAGGAAAGAGGAGATGAATATTGAGAAGGTGAACATACTTAGAGAAGCAGAATTAGGGAGAATTGGGTATGAATCAGGTGGAGGCAAATGCACTTATCACCATTGTGGCGAGATATTTTATTATTTATGATTTTTTTATTTGATACATATTATATCTAGATATTATCTTATCATTGTTTTTAGAGTAAAATACTCTAACCTCCCTGAAGATGGAATATCACCTAGAGGGGGGGTGAATAGGTGATTACAAAATTCTTTCGCTAAGTAATCAAGAACACCAAAGGTAGAGGCAGATAAGAGAACAAAGAGAGACAAGAGATTATCCTGGTTCGGTTTAACTCTTTGACCTACATCCAGTCCCGAATACCTGGGATTTCCACTATCTTTCAAAAACAATTACAATTACACACTATACTCGGATGATCCTCTCACTAGGACTCACTCCCTTTTACAAGCTGTAATTGTATACCCACACTTAAGGTTCCATAACCTTAAGATTTTACAAATCAAATAATCAAATAAGTGTTTAGAAAATCCTCACGAGTAGATAAAAGATAAACACTGAAGTACAATGAGAATATCCGAAGATATTAGCTCAGTTAATGAAACAGTAAGAAGTAGTTGAGTCGAATTGATTGCACAACATTTCGGTGGTTGGTGAATTCAAAGCTTTAAGTATTTATAGTTGATCTCATTTATGACTGTTGAGAAGCTTGAAGAAATATCTGTTGATACTCTTTAAGATGTCTGTTAGATATGAATCGCGAGAGGTCTATATAATCGCCATCACAATATTCTTTTATTCTTGCGATTATGACCGTTGGAAGCTTAGCAAAGAGAATGAAATAATCTTGCCCAAAACATTCGGATGCCCAGAGGTATGTCTTTTAATTGAGAGTCTTGAATAGGTAAGCGCAATAAATGCTCTGACACGTCGGATTGCTTTATTCAAAATCCAGGATTAATCCATATTCTAATCATCTGTAACTCACTAACAAACTGATGAAATGAAGTTAAGAACATTAATGATAGATGATATGAAGAATCCAAAAGCATACCTAGAGGATTTAAGATTGTAGATAAGTATTTTCAAAAACAGAGACAGACTTGGCTCGAGTCAATATTATCACAGGCTCAAGTCAAAGCATCGTTCAAGACATGGAGAAGATTTGAAAATACTATCTGACTTGAGGCAGATAAAGCATAGGCTCGAGTCTAGGCTTAGGCTTGGGTCAACAATAAACAGGGCTCGAGTCAAACTCAGAAGATTAATCAAATATAATGAATACTTTTAACTCGAGGTAAAATATGAGGCTCAAGTCAACCTCTAAACTCGAGGTAGATAAATAGGCTCGAGTCACCATAAAGAGAAAGTATTTGAAGCTCGATAAACAAGTCTCTGACTCGAGGCATCAAGTGTAGGCTCGAGTCAATTTTGACTTTTAAATGTAACAATCAAGATTCTGGCTAGAGTCAACTTTTATTGGCTTGAGGAAAGAGAACCATGATTTTAAAAGCATTTTAAAATTGAAGACCTTTGGCTCGAGTCTCAGAAAATCGAGGCTTGAGTCTAGACACAAACTCGAGGCAATCTTTTCACAGGCTCGAGGCAATTTAGCAATTTGGCAATAGATGCATAAGAGAGTGACTCAAGTTTCCAACGTTGGCTTGAGCCAATCTAACGAAAAAATATTTCACTAATAAAACCTCATTTTTGACTAAGTTCAGATTTATTTGGCTTAGATCTTTAAATGTGCATTGTTTCAAAGTTAATCATCATCAAAACATAAATAGGGAACTAACACTCCCTTACATTTTGCCTTAATTACATGGACCTCTCTTCTATTTTGAAAATATACACTTAAAATTAGTATTATATTAGTATTTTTTAATTAAAATTAGAGTAAATACCCTTTACGGTCTATGACAAAAAAAGCGATCCCCATTTTGGTCCCTTACAAAAAAGGGTCATTTTTAGTCCATAAAAAGGATGAATAAGGGTCGATTGGTTGACATTTTGATCCTCACAAATTTTCAAAAGGTCCTTTTTAGTCCATAAAAAAGAATAATAAGGGTCGATTTTTATTTTTTTTGTAAGAGACCAAAATGGGGTCCGTGTTTTTGTCGAGGGATCGAAAGGGTATTTACTCTTAAAATTAGTATTAAAATAAATTTTATTTACTAATTGACCCTTCATCATTACTAATTAAAATTTTATATAAATTTAAGTTATATAATATATCAAATTTACATTATTTATAACATATAGTGATTAGAAATATGCCTTTCAAATATGTTTTCAATCATGGTATCATTGAAAAAAAGAAAGAAAGAAATATATTTTTAGTCATTTAAAAGAATACTAAATAAATAAAATTCAATAAATATGATAAAACGTTTAAAAATTTTAAATTTTATAATATAATAAGAACTAATAAATTTTTAATGTATTGGAAATCGTGAACATATATGTATTAGAATTATTTTTTGTTGGCATAAAAGTTATTTTTAGGCAAATATAATTTTTTTTCATTTGTTAAAAAAGGGGATTTTGGTCAAAGAAAATATATAATAGTCAAATTTAACGGTCAACTAATAATTGGATGGATGGAAATGGGATCTCACATATGTGAGAGAGTTTCTGTACCATGCATTTTAATTTCAAGAGAGGTCTACATATGGTTTCAAAATAGATGGGAGGTTTGTGTAATTTAGGTAAAATAGAGAGGTAGTCAATGTTTTTTAAATAAAATATCTTCTAATTGTGGCCCGTACCTGATTTGGCTAGAGATTTGGTTTAGGGTTACCTGCTTGACTGATAAACTATTGCAAGACTTAATGAGATGTTATAAATAACGTAGACCAGATCTTAGAGAAGTAACATGAGAACCACTTACTTGTTCCTTGGGGTTCCCTAACTGGTGATGGTGACGGCTATTCCTAAATTATCATTGTACCTATTTTCTCTTATTCTCATCTAATTATAATTCCTTGTTCTTTAAAATTTTCAGGTTATTATATAGAGTGTTCAAAGTTACTATGGCCAGAGTTACATTGATTTTAGATCGTGATTACAGATATTACGATTTCAGATAACAATTTGGAGCATGTGAGAGATATTTATAATTTAAGTCTGTGACTTTGATGTTCTAGAGAATTCTTATATGCTCATATGATTTTATTTAGAGCAAAATTCCAACATGTGACATAGAGCTTTGTTTTTTATCTCCCAATGATGCACTGAGTTTAATTTTTTTTTTCCCCTATTTGGAAAATATTTTGAGGATCAATATATGTTTTTTAAAAAACAAAATTTTATCGGCTTAGTCTTCAATATGTTTGAGACTTCGATTACTGGCACTAAGAGGAAATTAATTTTGGTCTCCAGTTTGAAAAATCCGAACTCACGGTAGACCTATATTGTGCATCCCACATGATTTTGTTTATATACTTGTGTTCTGGTGAGGGGAATATAATAATTGTGTTCATATTGTGCCGTCATTGGAATTATCGAAGGAGGTTTTGTTATCGCGTTTCATTTTCTAAGATTCAAATCTGAAAATTTTCAGAAATCATTCAAACATGCTTCTCCGTGAATCCTTATTTGATTTTGGTGCATATTTGTTTATGTTATTGTGCACTTTATGTTTTGAAATGGTTTATGAGTTCATTGTCGTCGAAACCGCCAGAAAACTCTTTAGAATCACTTTATATATGCTGCCCGAAACTGCAGTCTCGAGTGGTCCTCAGGATCTGCATCCGGGTCACAATGGTGAGACGGGTGGAGCATTAGGGATCCGACTGAAGGCTAGAGATGAGAAAAAAGGGAAAATATCAGTGAGGTCCCAAAGAAGAGAAAAAAATATAAAAAAAGTCCCAACCCCAAATCCCTCCACTCATTTGATATTAATTACCGAATTCCAATATAAAAAAAAAAGTTTCGTTGTCAAAATAGTTTTTCGTATTTGTTAAAATAACTTTTCACTATTGTTAAAATTTCCTTATGAAAATATTGTTGTCAAAATAAAACATATTGTTAAGATGACTTTTCTTATTGCCAAAAATTTTATAAGTTTCTAAAATTCTACACACCTGAGGAAAAACTCAAAAAAATTTGACAACAGGAAAAAAACATTTTGATAACAATATTTTCATAGGGAAATTTTAACAACGGGAAAAATCGTATTAACAACATGAAAAACCACTTTGATAATGAAACTTTGTAATATTGAAATTAAAGTAATTAATATCAAAAAAATCTACAGGGAGTTTTTTGATAGGAGATTTAGGGTTAGGACTTTATTTATATATATATATATATATATATATATATATATATATATATTTGTTTTCATTTTTTGGGACCTCATTGATATTTTCTCAAAAAAAGGGGAAGTTTTTGCTGACCTGGAAGGCATTCTTACAAATACAAAATGATGACGTTTTGGACGGTGTGAAACGCACCGTTTCACTTAAATTGTCGAGCATGAGGATTGGGTCGAAGGATTAGGTTCATAGCATTTTGGGCCACCTTCTTTTACATATAATGTCGTTTTGTTTTCTTTTTTTAAAATAAAAACTTGGGCCATTCTGGTTTTTGGACTCGATCAATAAAAAAAAATGTGGTTTTAATCTGATTCCAAAAAGAGATAGGCCTGAGGCTCTGGGTCACTTCCGGCTAATTTCTTTATGCTGGGTTCATTATAAATGTATTATGAAGGTGATTAAAGGAAGGTCAAGACATCTAATGGATTCTATTGTATCCCCATTCTAGTCTATTTTTATTAGAGGAAGGCTGATACATGATATATAATGTCATTATAGAGCAAGAAATAATGCATACCAAGAAGAGAACAAGGGGAAGAAAGGGGTTGATGGCAATGAAGATAGACTCGGAGAAGGCCTATGCTAAAACATCCTTAATATTGTTGCATGCACATTTTTAATCACATATGGCATTATAGAATATCAATTGTAATTAAATATATGGTTATAATTAGTCTTTGCCCACATGTAGATAATTATAAATGGATATTTAATTAGGGTGGAATAGAATGACATTATATTTTCTAAGTAGGCCATAGGTATTCGAATATATAATTGCTATCTAAATTCATCAATTCAAGATAAATTCATACTTTGCTAATGTATTTGCCTGCATATAGACTTTAATGATACGAATTTATAATTGTATGATTTACATTGGTAAACATACGATTTTTTGTGATGGTCTTTTTCTTTGCCTCTTATAGTTGTTTTGTAAGCATGCTTAGGTTTTACTTTGACCTTGTAGCATGATTTTTATATTTAACCATTTAGTTTTATAGAACTTCTTAGAGATAATTGTTGAGCCTAGAAGGAGATAAAATGTAACTTCTTCATCAAACTTAGCTTCAAGAAAGTTCTACTCAATAATACTAGTATAAGAGGTGAGATAATGATGAATACTATATATGCCATGTTTTCCCTATGATGTGTGACTGTTTTGTATGGTGAATTTGAACTTAACTGTATCTACTTTGAGTAAATATGTTATGATTCACGCATATAGGGAAATATAGAATGAATCTCATAACTTGTGGAAATTGCATAATTATCTTATACATGTGCATAAGAAAAGGGCAAGTTTGAGGTTTATCGTAAAAACACATGGCATAGCCGATACAATGCTATAGCATCTGGTAAGGCATGACGAGCCAACATTACAATGTAACCATAATGCTAGAGCATCGTAAGTGAAGCGATGCTATGTGCCTTGTGTTCTAACTTTTCCTCGAGGTTATTTCAGGAAATTAAGTGCAGGTTATTAGACGGACGTTTAGATAATGGTAAGATTGCTGATGGATGAATTAAAAGATGCAGAGGATTGAAGATAAGATTTGGAGAATCCCGCAGTACCAACAAAATCAATCAACCGAATTTGGAAAGTTGGACTTGATGGATTTAGAAAGCCCCACTCGCTTGAACGTACACTGCAAGGAAATCTGACTATAAAAGGAAAAGATGGCTAACCCTAAAGATCATCGAAGTCATGAAGGAGTCAAGATAATTCTTATTCGAGTGGACTCCAAAGAAGAGCGAGAGAACTTATAAAGCACAAAAGCTCTAGAAGAGACCCAGAATCCTTCCCTGTAGTGAGACAAAGATTAGAAGACGTGGAGACGTTACGTGACAGGCGCGTCCTACACTGTCGACCCCTCTGACGAACTCTTTATTTTATTTCGTTGATTTTTAGTTTATCTTTTTCCATGGGCTATTCTGTTGTGATTTGTTTTGTGATTCCCTCATCAGTCATGAACTAAAATTCCTTTGGCTAAGCGAGGATGAATACTTGAGTGCAGAATGAACCCAATTTGCTAGTTCTTTAATTAAATAAAGTCTGTTTGTATCAATATTTTAGTCTTTTGTCGGTTAGCGGAACCTAAGGGCTAGATCAGTGGCCTCGGCTTACTGGAAGGGTGTCAAGCTTAGACATCAGATAGGCAATGTTTGCTGGGCAGACTGGTGCAAGGCTTGACCTATCATTCTAAGCTACAGGAATGAGTCTACCGCTCATAACCAAACACCTTGAGTAGGATTGATAATCTGAACAAGAAGATCGCCATAGGAATATGGGAGAAGTATAGCTAGGATTGTACTTACAGGACGCGGAAGCTTCTGTATAGCATAGTGGTAGGTTAACTGGATAACATTGTGAAGGCCGCTATGCTGTAGCATTGCGGAAGCTTTACACCATAATTGCTATAGCAATGTGTAACACCCCAATTTTCAACAATCAAATACTTAACCAAAGTATTTGAAATATTGCCAATAAGCAAAAGCTCATTTTTACAAGGCCGAATTAATTTCCCAAAATATTTACAATTTCAAAATAAATTTCTAAAATATTTCAGAGTTGATAAATTGTAGAAGTATTATGGTCATGACATACAAATGACATAACATGAACCATGTGAGTACAAAAGAGCCTTCAAGGCTCACTCCATAAGTTCTTTCCCATGATCCCTACTAGAACAATCACTTAAAAATTGTCAATATAGGGTGAGATTTGACATCTCAGTAACTACTAAAAGCTTCTACCGTACACAAGCAAGTCACATATGACAAAAAGCAGGAGCTGATTACATATATATATACTATAATTTCATACAACATTAATTATCATGATGTCAATGTGAACCGTACAATTATACAATATGCAATATGCAGCCTCCCTTATATCACCATCCATCCTCATACAGCTGACTGGAGCCATAGGCTAACACATAGTCCAATAGCAATTGTTCCAAGCTCACCAAAACTTAAGATACACCCGGCCAAAGATATAGAGCTTAAGTATGGACTATGACTCCCTCCTTAAAACAACACAATTAAGGAGGTGTCGCATGTCCCACGACCTCAATGCATTCCCAGCCAAAGGAAAACATGAAAGAAGGGGCCCTGACAAGTGTCATCAACTGTTCACCGAGTGATGACATACCACGTGGTAAAAGATCTCAACATACAAATCTCTCCTTATTCCAACCCATCACATATGCAACCACCATGTCAGAATATATTAAATCACCAACAATATAATTAAATGTCAAAGTACAATAAATCATGCTTCAATTCATATAAAATATCAATTTACAGCACAAACACATATACATATAATTCAGTCCTTTAATTTTAATAAAAGGTAGTTTCTCATAATCATACGCAACTCACAAGTATATAGAACAATATCCAGAGTTACCTATTAACTCCTAGCTTATAGGTAATCACACAAGAGTTACTCCGAAGCTCTCAATAAGAGTCTACAAATTTACAAACATAAATATCTATTAATATATTTCTCAAAACTACTCTAAAGTTAGTCTAATATGACTCTATAGTATAAATATATCCTTCTAAAAATTGATATTATAGGAATACATACTTATTAGGTACCACATTCACTTTACTTTTAGATTTAATTCTTATAGAAATAAAAATCATTGTACACATGCATCATATTAAACATAAAGACCTTGTATGTGTGCATTCTGGAAAGCAGAGAAAACCCCTTTATGAAGTGATTTATGAAGTGATGCATTGTGTGTGTGTGTGTGTGTGTGTATATATATATATATATATATATTAAAGAAGAGAGAACAATTTGGAGGTATCAGTGCAAAACAAAATTGACAATGAGAATATAAATTTGTCAACATATATCTATTTATTAGAGTAAATAATTTATTTGAAGTTTGTGGCCAATGTAAAGTGAGAATGAGGTATGAACAAGAAATGCACTTTTGCTCAAATAGATAACTTTATTTTGAGGTAGAAGAAAAAGGGCAAAATAAAAATTGAGCCTACCCACAAAACTTTGGTAGGAGAAATTGGTAGGAACTATAGGGGTTTTGCAGGGGAAAAAAACACATAGGCACATACACTCACACCAAATCAATTATGGGAGGAGGAGGAGGTTGAATAAATATAAATATGTATACTGCACCCACATACCAATAGGAATGAAGAAAAGAGGTGAATGAAGTAATATATACTATCTATTGGTACTTTTTTTTGGTCAAAATATATTTACAGGTACTCACAAACATAACCAGGCCAACAGTTTCAAGAAAGGGAAGTGAGTGTGAAAAATGATGAATATACATACACACCTAGGCACAATAAAATAGAGAGGATTGATTTGACAAAACAATAAAATAAAATAATAAAAAGAATGGAAGGTACAATAAAATGATTGAAAAGACATTGTTACAGTGAAATGAAGGTAAAAATCTAGATTTAGGACGCATGAGTGAGATGAAGAAGAATGAAGAATAGACCTGGATATCTGAGAGCACATGCGGCGTCGAAGTGTGAGAAGTACAAGAGAGAAAAAGTATTTATAGAAGAGAGGTTAGGGTTAGGGTTTGACTCATCTTTCTTAAAAATATTATTTTATCTTTTTTTTTTCAAAAGTAATATTTATTTATTCGTTTTTTCTCATCCTTTTTCTTTCTTTTTATTTAGATATGGATTAAATTATTTCATGAAGATTTTTCTCCTACATATTTTCTTTTCTTTAGTATTCTTATCAATATCATTTATCATTGTTAATTAATCAACTTTAATTAAAGAAATTGATAATGTATTTATTTATTATTATTTTTAACTCTTAATTTTATACTTCTAGATCTTCTCTAAACCTAGATTACTTAATAAATCATATCCATATTACTTAGTTACTATTAGAAAATTTAGGATGTTACACAATGCGCTAAAGCAAACTGGGGGAGTAATATGCTTAAGATGAAGTCTGAGCTCTGTAACATCCAATTTTCAAAAGCAGTATATTTTTTTTTTCATCAGAGTAGAGCATCGGAGCGTAAGAGTAACTGATACTTATATTCAAAATGCCGTAAGTCCGGCGATTACGAAACGGTACGATGGTAGAGAGTTTTTAAAGTAAATAACAACAGAAGTGTCTCCCTGGCAACACCCATCTTTGTGGCAACAAAAGAAATTCTCCGGTTTGGGACTCTAAGCGTCTTTGCTTGCCCTTATCTTGACGCTCGGTCCTCGACCACCGAAGCTATTTTAAATCTTTGAGGTCCAAATGCACATGGACCTCGGGTAGCGGTTAACCTCATACTTATGGAAACAACATATGGAAGACATCATAGCATTAATCAAAACATAAGTATATAGCGAGATGGAAGATTAATATAACAACGATGACACTTCACGCGTAAAGTTATTTATGCTAACGAACATTTTGCATGTAAAGTTATCTACGTTAACGATACACATCTCATGTAAAGTTATCTATACAATTCACTCGTATAGTCGTCTATCACATATAAGTATACAGTAAATATCAGAGTTAGTGTTACAGTACGCGAACGTACCTTCGTTGACGGAAAACGGTACTTTTACGAAAAACGGTACTTTTTGACAGCGGGTGAAACAGCGGTATGACAACGGTACGACAGCGGTACGTTTATCTCAGATATCCTATAAGGATAATATTTATCAATATTTAGCAGCATAACGGGCATTTTAGGTACAAATTACCATTTTGCCCCCAACCCCTAATCGGCGGAATTTCGCGAGCTTATTGTTTTCGCTCTATCTCTCCGGAATTTTGACAGATCTTTTCCCTCATCATATTTTCGAAATATATATCATATTTACCCCTAAATAAGATATCTAGACTATCTTGAAAATTTAAAGATAAATCTAGCATTCCTACTATATCTACCGAAAGAACTACCGAAACTAAAGACTAAGGACCGAAGAACTTACCCAGACTTTGCTCAAACTTTCTCCGAGCTTCTCTCTCTAAATTCTCTCTAAGGGAAGATTTTTGGTGTGAGAAATGAAGAAGAGGATCTTGGTATTTATAGAAGAGACGGATGGCGAACGGTAAATAATTCGAACTTCGGTCGACGAATATGGGACCGTAGGATCGCATTTTTGAGGACAAAACACTCTTGGCCCTCCATTTCTTGTGCAGACCTCCCCTCCCCAATAGTCAACAAAATGATGTCATCTTGATGGTGACATCGAGCGTCATAGATAAAGTTTCGATCCGGTGTCCGCAACGCGTAATCTTGACGAATCGCGAAATGCGACCAGCGGGAGTTTCGAAGTTTCTTTCTTTCTCATTAGGAATATCTAGTTTAATGAAATTTATGATCCCATTAAGGGTATTCCGTTATCTGCGAAGATTTTAGGACAGACGTCTTGATTCTGGAATTGAATTCCGTAAGCGTCGATGTCTAGGCAAAAATCCACGGTTTGTAATATGATCGACCTAAGTCACTAGATTCCTAATTCAAGGCAACTACTTGTTTCGATATTGACTCTAAATCCTCTATCTGCATTTTCTCTCTCCTATCCGGTGTCTTAAACACCATGTTGGTTCCCAGGCGACTTACGAGACCGCTCAATCCGAGATAGAATTTCACTGGTTCATAAAAAGTCCGGTGGTAAAAGACTAAATTTCTATATCTTGAGGTAGAATTTCATTTCTATATGTTCTCATATCTCCTGTTGGCTCTTTCTTTCTGATTATATTATTATTTTATTCAAAATATCTAGATATTTATTTATTTTTATTTTATTTTTTATTTAATTTTCTAAGCATAAAATATTTTATTATTTATTTATTATTTATTTAATTATTAATTTCGAATTTCTCCCTTAAATTAATTATTCACTAATTAATTTACTTATATCTTAATCTAAACAATTAGCCACTAATTACTTAATTAGCCACTTACTAATTGTTGATAATTTTCATAATTAGGATAAATTATTATCTCACAACTATTGCATTGACATTGGTATTTTATGTCCCATGTAAAATATTAAAAATCATGGGGCCATAAAGTGCTTTTAATATTATTATATTTATGCTTCTCTATTTTTCAAGGAAATAATCCCAAAAATTCCTAAAATTAGAGACAATATACTTCCCAAGTTTTTGTCAATATTTGCGATCATATGGGATTTATCATAATGTTTTTGGCCATTTTACTGCCTTATAAAATACATTTTTCAAGGATTTTAGCTCTTTATCTCTCCTAATTCCCATAGTAATTACCTTAGAAAATAAGATAATTATTACTTATTATTTGAAACCACATATTCACCTATTTTCAATAGGTATTATTTACTAAAATATAATATTCCGAGATAAATAATTATCCTAGTATTACAAGCTCATTGTCTTTTTAAGCGATATCTTCTTACGACTACGATCATTTGTTTATTTCTTTGCTTGATAGTTATAGCCAAAAACTCCCAAACCAATTATAATTTTCTTTTCTTAACACAACTGTCTTCGAAAGTAGTATTATAATCAATATCTCGATCTCTGTGGGACGATACTCTACTTACTCTTTATTACTTGTTCGACTGGTTCACTTGCCATCAAGGAAATCGACCAACGAGATAACATTATAAGATGTAATTGTCTCGTTAAATTAATTTCAATTAAGAGCTATTCATCATGGTTACATAAAGATAGAGCTAAGAAACAGGTTGCTTATAAGCTAAAGGACGAATTTAGAAATTCTCATAATTGTTATTGCAATGCTTTGTTGACTATAAAGAAATTCTCTATAATAGGGTAAGATGCCTCCATTAATTTTGGTGGGAGATCCTTAGTTTATTATCTCATAAGCCACTACTCCTTTTCATGAGTACATGCATGGATATTAGGTATTCATTGAAAATGTGTATATATAAGTTTTGCTCATACTTGTAAAACAATGCGATTCTAAATTAGGGTAATCAAGCCACTAGCTCCAAAGTCATAAAGTAATAGGCATATAAAGAATAAGTGCTTATAGTTAAAAGGCTTGATTAGAGGTAGTAATAGATTTACACTTGCCAATTGTGTTCTAGTTGGTGAAATAATTCATCTCTCCTTACAGTTGACCTTTCATAATACCCAAATGCTATTTAATTTATAATTGAGTAGTGTTATGATGCATTTGGATTATATAATGTTAGTTATCAGTTTTATGTTTTGATGATAACAAGACTTGTAAAAGAATAAGGTTTTTGAATCGGTGAAATGTGAAAAAGGAAGAAGTGTACTTGAGCAAACTTAAACTTACTCGAGTAGGAGTTTGCTCTAGCAAGTAAGTGATTGCTCGAGCAAGATTCTTCATGTTAGTTTTCTATGTGTTTTGAATATAGCTGACAATTGTAAACTAAATTGAAGTTTGTCTTTATTAAGTTGAAAAACTTACTACCAAAGGCAAACTTAAGTTTGGAGTTGACAAACTCGAGTTTGGACTTGACGAGAGAGTAGCTTAAGTTTTCTAAACTTAGACAAACTCGAGTTTACATTATCAAAATCAAGTTTGTATCATACGAGAGAGCTTTCTAAGTTTTTTCAAGTTAAAGCAAACTCGAGTCGGTCATGGCGAACTCTAGTTTGTGTTAGACGAAGAGCCTTCAATGTTTTTTGAACTTAACTAAACTCGAGTTTAGTTTATCAAACTCGAGTTAGTGTTTGGCCGAGAGCTTTTAAATTTTTTCATCTTTTAAGCAAACTTGAGTTTAGCATAGTAAACTCCGGTTTGCGCTTGGCCGAAGTTTTTAAAACTCTAGTTTGTGTCAAGCGAGAGCTTCTCACTATTTTTGAACTTAAGAAAACTCCAGTTTGCAATTGAAAACTCCATTTTGAGCTTTGTGGACTTAATTTCATTTTCACTTCAAAAAGTCCCGAACTCGAGTTTGCTTCTATTTCTAATTGTTCTTCAAAGCTCAATCGCGATGATTACCTGAGTAAGAACAAAAATCAAGTTTGTGTTTCTAAACTTGAGTTTGGCTTTTCAGAAAATATTGCAAACTCTAGTTTGCTTGAACAAACTCCAGTTTAAGTCGCTTTGTTTGAAAAACGGCTTAAACGAATTTGCGAAATCTTCATGTATGATCTAAATACTTCATATCATCATTCATTACTATTCCTAACTATGTTTAATCAGTTTGTTAGTGAGTTTAAGATGATTAAAAGTGTATTTGATTAAGGATTAAACATGAAGCAAAAGGTGACGCAACACATTTATTACTGGTCCAGAAAACATAGCATCATTTCGGCAAATCATTCTCTGGACTTTGCAAAGGTTTAAATGTTTTCTTTCCCTCTATGAAAACTTCTTCTCCCAACGGATTAATTTGAAGGAAAGTCAAAAAAACTAGTTGAGCACTTGGATTAACTCAAGGCTAAAGAGAGAAATGACCAAGTTGCATCCGAACAACTACATTAATGTCTCCAATGATTACATTAATAATTCCAACATATATAAGTTGAAGCATTCAAGTCTCAACAATACACACATACAGAAAATGAAAAGCTATCAAGTTTCAACTGCATTTAGTGTTTTCTACCTACTTGTAAAGTATATTTTGATACATTGTACTTTAGTGTTTATTTTATCTGCTCTTTTAGAGAGTTTAACATTGATTATCAATCATTGTAAGAATCTCAAGGTTGTGGGAACCTGTGAGATTGGGATTATCATTTTACAACTTGTAAGGGGGAGTGTATCCTAGTGAGAGAATAACTTTTGAGTGTAGAGTGTGTAACTGATTTTAGAGTTAGTGAAAATCCCAGAGTGTCTGGGGACTAGATGTAGGTCAAGAGTTAAGACGGAACCAGTATAAATCCTTCTGTGTGTTGCTTCTCTTCTCTCCTTTGTTTACCCCTATTTTGCTGTCTGTTTTTTGGGTGTTTAAAAGAAATTTTTAAAATCCCCAATTCACCCCCTCTTGGTGATTTCCTCCATTTACACTTCATTCTCACCACTGACCTTATTTGTCAACTGGTACTCGAGCATAAGTTTCTCTCTACTCAAGCATGGTGTTGTTTTGCTCAAGCACTATACTCAAGCCAAGTATTCAGTTTACTCGAGCATGAATACTAATATTTTCCTTTTCATCATTGTTACTCGAGTATGGAAATGCTCTGCTTGAGCAAGGTCTTGAGTTTACTCTAGCATGACCGACTCTATGAATTTAATCTCTTCATTTCAGGATGGTACTCGAGAAAGAGATAAGTCTTACTTGAGCGCATACTTGAGCATGCATATTTTGTACTCGAGCACACAAATTATATTGACTAATGTTCTGGCTTTTGCAGTGGTTACTCAAGCATAACAGAGACTTTACTCGAGCATGGTACTTGAGCAAAGGTAATTGTTTACTCGAGCACATGCATCCTAACAACTTATCTCTTGTTCTTCACAGAGGTTGCTTGAGCACGTTGAAGCACTTACTCAAGCAAGGTACTCAAGTAGGGATATATGCTTACTCGAGTAAGGTCATTTATTAAAGGGTTAAGGTTCAAATTGGCCAACAAAGTATTACGCTAGGAGCACTGGGCACAAAAATGTTTTGAAGGGAGCAAAAATACCAATGAAGAATTTAAAACTTATGAAAGTAGCACAATCCCCATTTTGGTCTATTCGCCGAAGTTTTAAATTCTTCATTGGTATTTTTGCTTTCTTTCAATTGTTCATTGGTATTTTTCTCCCTTCAAAACATTTTTGTGCCTGGTGCTCCTAGTGTAACAATTGGTTGGTCAATTTGTACCTTAACCCTTTATTAAACTCTCTTTGTGTAAATATTTGATTATTGCTAGAACACTCTTATGTTATTCTCAAGGAAGGTTCTTATAGAGGCTTCATATACTTCGTCTTCTTCACCTTTGTAAATTCAAATATCTTATTAACATCTAATTTCATATGAATACTACTCATTATTATTCTCAATGCTATTAAATATATTTTCTTGTGAGTTTTAGATTGTTAACGAAAGGATTTCATGCAAATCTTCAAAAAGCAACAAACGTGTCAGAGCATTAAGTACGTTGTAGAAAATAGAGTACACACACATGGAATGGAATTCAAAGCAGGTCAAATGATCATTGCTACAGACACCTATTCTGGTGAAAGCAATAATGACTCTTCCTTAGTCTTGTTTTTGGTCAAGACTCTTCCTTAGTCAACTACTGACCAAAGGCGTGTCATATGAAGATTGTTGACAACAATATGAAAGTAACATATCCTCAAATCTTCAATGACTATGGTTTGTGTCTAACGGAACAATTGAAGTCTCTTAACGGATAGCTTGAAGCTTCACCAACGATCATTAATGGCGTTCGGCTATAAATACGAAGAACATTCAATTTGGAGCTTACAACCAATGACAATATGATTTATTAATCAAGCTATTGCTCATTAATACTTTCTGATATTTTTGATATTCAATTCTTCAGTGATCATATATATACTATGTGAGAGAGTTATCTTTATTCGATTGATTGTTGTAAAATCTCAAGGTAGTGGGACCTTGAGTGCGGTTGTCTTATTACAGTTGTAGGGGCAGTGAATCTAGTGAGATTACTCTGTGCTTATTGTAATTAGTTTGTGAAAGATAGTGGAAATCTCATAGGTGCTTTGGGGACTGGACATAGACCACGTTGTTAAGGCTGAACCAGTATAAATATGTGTGCATACTTCAGTGATATCTCTCTAACCTTTCCTTCATGATTTATTTATCAGTTAAGATTGTTTTAATTTTTATAATTCACCCCCTTCTTGGGTGATTCGTTGTAACTAACAGATAAAGTAAAATTGGGTGGTTAATCTGATATACAAATTAATATAGTGACATTAGCTGGAAGAGATGGGTGACATGATAGATACATCATTAGTGGACTGGAACTTAGTCTATATGTAAAGTTTCCTCATACTTGAACTCACTTAATATAGGTGGTATTGTCGCGAGAAGAAACATAATGTTTATAGACATGTTGAATGATACCGTTTTACTCTTGAATGACCCACCAAAGTTAATTATGTATGTTTTAGATAAGATTCCAACAAAATTTATGTTTAAATCCTTTTGAAATCTTAAAGGTTGGAAGCTTGATTTAAAATTTACTCTTTCATAGAATTGTCTTATAAATCAAAGAGTGTGGAAGGAAAAAAATTTGAGAGACTGAGACTGCATATTTTGGTGAAGATGTAGAGAGGTCTTAGTAATTTAAGTGAGTTGTCCATTTTATTTTGGGATAAGGGGTCTTATTTGCCCCGGAAGTTTTGGCTGAGGATCATTGGGTGACAAAAGTTTTTTTTTGACCAAAATTGCCACGGAAGTTAACAAAACATAGCAATTTTGACCCTCCGTTAATTTTAACCGTTAAGTTTAACTGAGTGTACACGTGGCATGCCACCTTGTCAATCAAATAAGACTTAAGTATCATTTTTGCCCCAGAAGTTTACAAAACATAGCGATTTTGCCCTTCTATCCCTCAATATTAAATTTGACTATTAAATCAGTCAAAGAACACACATATCATGGCTTGAAAAGGTCAAACTTGAAGTCAAACAAGGAGATCCTTGAGAAGTTGAGCTTAAAGCGGCAGGAATTTGTGAAGTCAAACTGGTCAAAGGGACTAAAAGGTCTGTCACAAAACCCAGAGGAAACATCACTTATAATCTAAGCAAATGAAACGTAAAACAAGAAATAAATTGTCCCAAAAATTGGTTCACTAAGACAAATCAATAGTGATAATATTTACCTTTATATAAATTGATCTAGGCCACTCACCTTGTTCCACAAGATAAATCTCTAGAGATTTTAAGTGATGTTTATTGAACAAATTTTTGGGACAATTCATTATTGATTTGTCTAGATCAAACCAATTTTTGAGAAAAATCAATAATGAATTGTCCCAAAAATTGGTTCACTAAGCATCACTTAAAATCGTTGGAATTTTTAGAAGCAGTATAGATTTACCTCGTGGGACAGGATGGGTGGCATAAATCAATCTATACAAAGGTAAATACTATCACTATTGATTTGTCTTATTGAACCAATTTTTGGCAAAATTCATTTCTTGTTTTGTGTTTCATTTGCTTAGATCATAAGTGATGCTTCCTCTGGGTTTTGCGACAGACCTTTTAGTCCGACCAGTTCAGCTTCACAAATTTTGATCGCCTTGAGCTCAACGTCTCAAGGATCTCCCTCTCTGACTTCAAGTTCGACATTTTCAAGACATGAGTTGTGTTTTCTTTAATCGGTTTAATAGTCAAATTTAATATTAGGATAGAAGGGCAAAATTGCTACATTTTGTAAACTTTCAGAGCAAATTTACTCCTCATCGAAGATTTTCAGGGCAAAAATGATACTTAACTCTTATTTGATTGATGAGGTGGCATGCACGTGTGATGACGTGGCATGCACGTGTGCACTCAGTTAAACTTAACGGTCAAAATTAACGGAAGGAAAAAATTGCTACATTTTGTTAACTTCCGTGGCAAATTTGGTCCAAAATAAACTTCGATCCACCCAAATGCTCCTCGGCCAAAACTTCTGGGGAAAATAAGACCCTTGTCCCTTTTATTCCTTTTATTTTATAGTTTGTGTAGTGTTTTGAAATTCCAGATTATTTGAACAACATTATATATTAATGAATCAGAACTAGTTACAATAGGCTTGAGTTCTCTAGCAACATATTCCATAATCTACTCCACATGTTTATGCATGATAATATCCATCAATTTAACCAAAAGCATACTCATACAATGCCTAAGCCCACAATAGTAAATAATAGTTATATTCAAAGAAAAAAAAATAGAAAACTCAATATGTCCATCACTTGTTGTCAGTTGAAGGGGAGAAATGACCAAGGAAAACTAAGAGATGGAATGTGAATAATTTAATCCTCCTTCTTCTGACAACTAAACTACATTTAATAATTTGGTGGACTTAAGCGATGAATTTCGTGGGTAAAAGAATATATGTAATTAACTGAACAATTGCTAATTAACAGCATGGGCTATGAATATTCATCTTGCCAAAGAAAAAAATAAATTTAAATCATTGATAGGAACACCTCTATAGAATACAAATGCCTTAAGAAAAACCGAAAGTGAAAGACATAATAAATATCTTTAAAAAAAAATCAAAAACCATGAAACAGCGAAACATTAACAAATTCTCATAGTTATGAGTCATCTAACCCTATAGCTTTGCTATTTGATTGGGAGAAGAAGCAATATGAAATGGTATAATCGACGGCAGGAGGTGGTAAGAAAAACCAACAAAAAAAAGAATATGAAGGAGGTGGAACGGTGGCAAGAAGCACAAAAGCCATGAAGTGTTTGATCAAAAGTGTGACGACTTGCCCGAGGATCTGCACAATGATGAGTGGTTGGGTTTGGCACATGAAGAATTGATTGAGGAAGGGGAGGAAAGGGTATGAGATGGTATAGAATCAAACCTATCAAACCTAAACCAAGGCAACCATAGGCGGCTGATGAGCTTGAACTGGCTTTATAGAAGCTAAGGTGAGATGGAGAAGCAGAACCAAGAAGAGAAAAGAATGGTGGTGCCGTGATGGCCGATGGAAACAAATGAGAAATGTGGAGAGGCTAATAATAATTTCCATTACCATTACCAATTTGAAAATGACAAAATATCATTTGAACTTTAAACAAGACCTTCGACCTATTCGTTGCATGGAGATGTTAAATCTGTGGGTTGAATTGAACAACACATGCTACAATGTTATTATTCAACCAATTCATAACATCATAACCATAATACATTTACATAATTCAATGGTTATAAGGAACACTATCTTAATGCTATTAATGTAATAAAATGTTTTCAAAAACTTCTCTATAAATAACATTTATTGTAAATGCTTTGCTGTATTTATTGAACTCATTCAATATAAGTAATTTCAACCCATTGAAACTCTTAAACCTCGATAGTGAAACATATAATTTTACATGTGAGAAAACTAAGCTCGATAGGTAGAGACCTACATTGGACATTGATTGTCCTTGGCTTTTGTTTATCGTCATTGCAAATGAAATTATGATAGAAAATTGTCTTCTTGTCATATTGAAAGGCATCTTAGATTCATATGGGTTAATATCCATTATGTATATCAAAATCTCTTTGCCAAAGCTTATGTCAATCAACACCTTTGTTGAATGCATAACAGGCTCAATAGCGACCCAAGGACCTTCAATCCACTAGGCCTTACAGCCCCAAACGCATGTCTCCCTCACGAGACACGGGTCCACAATCATGGTAAAACATACATATAGAGATACACGAGGCATATGAGATTAGAATTACTACTTGGTATATTCTTAGGCGATAACCAACTCCCAAAATTCCTTGAAGCTTCATACAACAATACTCCCTATAATTATAAATAATATTCGTCATTTATATAATTTCTCCATAATTTAATAATGCTAAAGTAGATATCATTTGGTCCCACTTTTGACTAAAAGTCCTTTATTAATTGCAAAAATATCAAAATCATCAATCTTGACTTTTACATCTTCCATTTTCGGATTTACTTCAAAAATTCCAAAATTTTCATCAAACTTTGAACATTCACAACTAATTATCCACATGTCCAAATTAAGTGGTTCAAAAGGCTAAATGACATTTGACATGTCTATTTTCAAATAAAAATATCTCCTTCAGGCAAAAAAATTCATACTATTCCAGACTCACTTAAATTTCCCTACTGTCCAGATTCAATTTCCAGAATTGAATGTCAACTTCAAAAATCCATATCTCTTTGTAGACACCTCTAAAAATTATGAATCACCTATCAAATTAAAGCTTGAGATGTCTACTTCAATTCTAAAAAAAATTCATAATCATTGGACCTCATTTGATTATTCAAAAACACGTCACAAGTTTGCTACCCTAACAGGATTTTCACTAGATAGTTTTGTAACTTTCTTACTTAAATCCTTAGACTTTCATAAATTATGGTTCAACCTTAACCCCACACAATTTTCCATTCTAAAAACTTTGGAAATATCAAAATGGGAAAAATCCCACTATTTCCTTATGTCCTGGATCTGACCAAAAACAAGATGAAATTGATTCCCAAGTTCAACTCTTCACAAATCTTATGTTTTATGTTCTAAGTTATCTCCTAACTCATTATTTGGCCCTTCAACATGTTTGAATCCATTTTTAAACATTTAGGAAGAACCTCCCTTAGGATTTGAGGTTTCCAAATCACAATAAAACAAGAAGAAATCACCCCAAATTACCAACAAGTCCAAATATCACAATAACAAAGATAAGATCACCTCTTACCTTAACTTTGGCTTGTGTTCATGCAACTTTCTTTTTCTCCTTGGCTCATCAATATTTCGGCCTCTTCTAGAAAAACAACATCCAAGAGTGTTTCTAGGGATTAGAGAGTATCAAGAGGGAAAATCTAGAAGGAATCATGACCATAGCACAAAATTCACCTTGATTCCTCAAGTTCCTTCTTCTTCCTCTTCTTCTTGCTCCTTTTCGTTTTATCTCTTTCTTCCCTTGGAAGATAAGTTTTTAATCTAAGATTAACATGAAGAAAGAAGGCTTAAGGCGTCTTGAAATATATCAAGAAGCCACCTAAAAATCCTCCAAGACAAATGACAAAAACACCCTTACAAAATATCTTTTAAACTTGGCTTGTTTTCTAAGTTTTGTTGACTTTTCTCTCCTCCTCCTTGCCTTGGACAAAAATTTCAGCTTGTGGAGGAAGGATTTTGATCTTTGAAATGCATTAAATAAGGGTGTTTGGGTGTTCCCCACAAAATCAATTTATTTCCCCTTGGTGACACTTGGAAACTTAGGGTTTAATTGTTTGACTTTTGTATTTAACCATGTGTCAAATGTGTTTTCTTCCTTCTCCATAGGGTTGGACGAAATTTTCATGAAGAGAGGAATAAGAAGTGATTTATAATTGAATGAAAAATCACTTAAGGGTCCCCTTGGCAATTACCCAAAATACCCTTACATATTATTCTCACATGTGGCCAATTTCTACACGCTTCTTGAATTTTCCTCCTCATTCTTGACTTGGCCAAAGTTCTTGGCTTGTTGGAAAAGCAATTAAGTCATCATTCTATATCAAACATCCATGCTTAGGTGTCTACCCAACAAGAAATGTAACCATATGTAATTAATTGTGTTGACTTTGTGGCATACATACATAGCAAGTGGAAGGCTTATTTAAGAAGCCTCGAGTCATCCTTTTCCATAATAATTACATGCACATGTGTCCCTTGTCATCAAGTCACAATAACTTCCTAATACAACAAGTGGCATTATAGGATGCAAGATGGAATTTTATGACTTGTACCTTAACTTCATTATGTCATAAATATCAAATTAATATGGCTTCACTTTCTCCACCTTGTTGAACGAATTGAAGGTAGCAATTGGAGCTTCATGAAGATTCTTTTCCATGTATCAAAATAGGTTAGCATCATAGTCTCCCATCAAGGTACACATGGCACAAATCTATGGCTTATGAAGAAGCTTAAGAATTACACTTCTTGACTTTATGTCATGTACTCTCATGCATTTAATCACTCTTCCTTTCTGCACTTAGACGAAATTGAAGGGTAGTTGGGGCCTCTTAGATATGCTTTATCCTGTGTCCAAAATGTCTTGATTTTCCCCCTCAAACACTTTACAAAATCTCAAGCTTACACAAGAAACTTATCATATACTCTTCTTAAATTAACACATGCTTTTAGGTAATTACCATTCCATGTCTCCCTTAGTCTTGCTAATCGAAATGCCCTTAGGAAATTGGGTTCCAATATTGTTTCATATTTTACTCTTAACACATGTCCATTTATTAAATAATTATTGCCATTCATTTACCAAAATCCAATAATATGGCAATTATTCCTCTTTTGCAACAATTGTAACCCCAATTTTTATATGGAATATTAATCATGTGCCAAATATTTTTACATTACATTATATCCCGAAATTTAAATTTTTGGAGAAACCAAATGTTCTGCTAATTTCATTATTTCATTCCAAGAAAAATTCTCTTCATAATATTGTCACACTTCCTGAACTAGGTCTAGTCGTCTGCCTGATATATGCTTATTCTCAAATTCCTTGGCCCAAAATTTAGGATATTATAAAATATACTCATTCAATATGTTGACATTTTCTATTGTAGGGGTAAGAATTGACCTATTGTTGAGGTAAACTTCATCCATTACACGTTCTATTAAATTTGGGTAAGTAGATAAAACAATGCATCTAATTGGATTGCAATTATCATGAATCAACAACTCTGAGGGTATCATGATGTCTGTAATACAATCGTGTGGTAACCCAATGTCCACGTCTCCTACATGTAGCAACCATTCTGAAAATGATTTAATTTTGTCTTGTTCGACTATATCACTGGAAGACTTCAACCTTATATTATTGGTAGTCGCATTATTATGCATTCATTCCAAATATGAGAAGCGTTGATAGCTGCATCTACGATTTCAGCTCGTCCTCATTTCAATATTACTAGCAGGATTTGCTTAAAATCACCACCCATGACAACATATTTTCCTCCAAATATCCAATTGCATTTCATTAAATTCCTCAATATTCGATCAAAAGCCTTGACAAACTATCTCTTCACCATTGACGCTTCATCCCAAAGAATGAGGTTAGCATCTTTTATTAAGTTATCCATTTGTGAATTATGAGTAATTGAACATATAGAATCTTCATTGATGTCGATAGGAATACAAAACCTTGAATGCATAGTTCTACCTCATGGTAGTAAAGTTGTTGTTATTCCACTAGATGCTACGTTAAGGATGATTCCACCGTTTGCTCTTATGGAAGCTGTCAATGCATTCCATATAAACATTTTACATGTTCCACTAAATCCATGTACAGAGAAGAAACCTCCTCTTTTTGAAGAAACTACACCCATTATCTCATCAAATACTTTCTTATGCTTACAGTCATTAATCACTACATTCTTTTGAAGTCTTCTCTTTCATTATCTTTGTTGTAGTTTAACTTCTATAGAATGAGATGACTCGAAGGGTCAATAATGTTGTCTTTTTCTGGTCTAGGCATCAATGGATAGTTGTCTAGGCTTCTGCCACCGCATAGCAAAAGTTATTCAATGTGAGATAGCCCTGTAGCTTCCTTGTCCACAATTGAAATATGCAAATCTTTATATGTGTATATATATATATAAAGAGATAAGATGCTAAAAATGTCTTCACAAACATTTACAAGAATGCAACTTAATTCAAGAAGCACATGATATAATATATTAATTCATTTTAAAGTGGAATTTTAAAATAAAGTAATTTATATACTTGAAAAACATTAGTCGTTGTTAGTTTCAATGTATTACCCAAGAGGGGGTAAATTATAAAAATTAAAACGATCTTAGAAAATAATTAATTCACGAAGGAAGAGTTAGAAAGGTATCACTAAAGTGTGCACAGAGATTTATATTGGTTCGGCCTTAATATCCTGAGCTACGTCCAGTCCCAGGACTCACTCCCCCTTACAATTGTAATCGGACAGCTACACACAAGGTTCCACTACCTTGAGATTTTACAACAATCAATTAATGATAAGAACTCTCTCACACAGTAGATATATGATCACTGAAGAATATTAATGAATATCACAGGATGTATCAAAGAGTACAAGCAATAACTGAACAATGAATTGAAAGTGGAGCTTAATCACCAAAGGGGGTGAATTAGGGATTTTAAAATTCTTTTCTAAATGCTCTATTTTTCGACACTAAAAACAGAGGTGAACAGAGTATAGGGAAGAAGAGCAAGACACAAGGAATTTATACTGGTTCGGTCCAACCTCTTGACCTACGTCCAGTCCCCAGACTCTCTGGGATTTTCACTAGCTTAATTGATTACACACTCTGTAACTCAAGAGTAATTCTCTCACTAGAACTTACTCCCCCTTACAAGTTGCAATCAATATCCCAATCTCCAAGTCCCCTGACTTGAGATTCTTACAATAAAATGATTCACAATAAATGAACTCTCTCCAAGAGTGGATAAATATAAACACTGAAGATCAATGTATCAAAAGATACTTTACAAGTGAAAACTGAAAGAGTAGTTGGTAAACTTGAATGTAATTTGTTTTCAGCAGATGTGTTGTTGAGAAGAATTGAATGCAGCTCTATTTATACTAAGAGAGCACTAAATAACTGTTGTAATCTCCATTATAACCGTTGGTGCATTAATCTAGCTGTTGGAGGCACTTTGGTGACTTCTCTCTCTACTCTTCAGTTAATTCCTTTTGTCCAGAGGATTAGTGTTGACTTTCCTTGTAATAGATCCGTTGGAAGAGCAGCTACTGCTTAGGGAAAGCATGACATTAATCCCTTTGCAACGTGTAGAGAATGATGGTACAAAAGGATGCAGGTTTTCTGGACTTTGCATTTAATGTTCTGACATCACCTTTTACTTTTGTTCAAATCCTCATTTAATATCTTCTAAACCATCTATAATTCACTAGCAAACTGGTTAAACATAGTTAAGAATAGTAGTGAATGTAGAGGAGAAGTATTAACATCAAAAGGGAATATTTCAGAAATTCGAGCAAGTTGATTTTCAAAATCAGCGATGCAAACTCGAGTTTTGTTTATCAAAACTCGAGTTTTGGACTTTTATCTTTGAAACCATGTTTAAGTCCACAAACTCAAAACTGGAGTTTCCAAAATGATAAAATGAGCAAAGCTTTCTGTAAGCCTAAAACTCGAGTTTCCAAAAATAAACTCGAGTTTCCATTTAAAATTAGAAACCTTTGAAAATCTTACCCAAGTGAAAACTGGAATTTTCAAAATTGATGAAAAGCGAAAAGCTTTCTGGTTGCCCAAAACTCGAGTTTCGCATACTAAACTCGAGTTTCCATTTTAAGTATGAAAACGAGGATTTTATCTCAAAGTCAAAACTGGAGTTTTCAAAAACTAAGTAAAACTTGAAAACTTTCTATTAAGCGCAAACTCGAGTTTCCAAATAGAAACTCGAGTTTTCCCAAAGTTTTGGAAAACTTAGAAAACTCATGGTAAACTGAAAACTGGAGTTTCCATATCAAAACTGGAGTTTGCATAACCCCAAAATGTTGAAGACTCTCTATATGACCAAAACTCGAGTTTCTATTTGGAAGCGGAGTTTTGTCTTTTTAGAAAATGTTGAAGAGTCTACGTATTATGCAAACTAGAGTTTTCTATGAAAACTGGAGTTTTGTCTAGGAGTGAAAACTTGGATAGCTCTCTGTAAGTTCAAAACTCGAGTTTCTAAATGGAAAGCTGGGTTTTACTTAGTTCATTAAAATTGAGCTATTTTACGTCAAGTCAAAACTCGAGTTTTGAAACCAAAACTCGAGTTTGCCTTTGACAGTAAGTTTTTCAACTTATCAAAGACAAACTTCAACTTGTGTTTACAATTGTCAGTTATCATCAAAACACATAGAGAACTAACATGAATGTTTTTGTAGTTGGTTGTTAGCTCCGAATTGAATGCACATCATTATTTATAGTTGAACTTCATTAATGGCCGTTGGTGAACCTTCAAACTATTTGTTGTGAGATTTCAAACTTTATGTTAGACTCGAAGTTTTTCGTTAAACAAAGAGAACAAAGTCGTTGGAAGATTTGAGGAAATGTAGTTTTTGTATCTCTGTTGAAAATCTTCATACGACATGCCTTTGGTCTGAGTATTTGACTAAGGTAAAGTTAGTTTCACTTTTGCCATAATAGGTGTCTGAATTTATGATCATTTGACTTGCTTTGACTCAGTTCTCGTGTCCATGCTCTGTTTCTGCTATAGCATTAAACGCTTCTGACATAAATCTTGCTTTTTAAAGCCTTTCATGTAATCCTTTGTTTGATAATATAAAACTCATTAATAAACATGTTTAGTAGTATTAAGAATAATAATGAGTAATAATCAGAAGTATCAAGATAATAATCAGTGAATTTGAATTTACAAAGATGAAGGTTCAGTACAGAGACATATGACACTCGAGTGTTATCTATCCATACTCAATTGTCACACTCAAGTGTTGTTCCTCAACACTCGAGTGTTGATGAACTTCTCTCTGAAAGAGGATTGTTCGGAAACAAAGCTCAGGTGGAAATGTGTGTTTTCTTCCAAACATTCGAGTATTGGAATTCCACACTCAAGTGTCCTTTACCAACACTCGAGTGTTGATGCTTTGTGTGTGGTAGGATACTATTCAAAGAATAGAGTTAAGAGAATATGTATTGTTCACTACCATACCCTCGAGTGTTTCTGAGTTACACTCAAGTGTCAAAAATGACACTTCAAGTGTGCCACAAAGCTTTAGTGCATCATCAAGTATTATGCAATGGTCTTAGTCAATACCTTGACACCCGAGTGTTGATGTGCACACCGAGTATATGCCTTGTTGATTCCAGAATGAACACAAGTGTGAGGCACTGGTATTGTTGATGTTGAAACAATACTCGAGTGTTTAACCTGAACAATCAAGTATTCAACAATTTCTTCATGATGAAAATGAGTATCAGGCATTCTTCGTGTGATTTTGAAGCCAACACTCGAGTGTTGAAGCATAATACTCGAGTGTCTTATATCAAACACTTTAGAAACTGGCTTTCTTATTCAAGTTTTAGCTTCAATAACTATTGTACACTTGAGTGTTATTTAATACACACTCAAGTGACTTGAATCATCAAGTCTTTATCGCATTGAAGTGTTTGTTATCATCAAAACTTATAATCCAAGAACTAACAGTCACTATAGCTAATATGCAACAAATCTTCACAAATAATCTCTTTGGTCTGTTCCCAAACAACAATGGGCTGGGATAGGGAATAACTTAATAACATGTTGGTGAAAATTTTACATAGGTAATTTCCAGGTGACCACAATGATGCTTCTTTAATTACATATATGTACTCATTGTCATCATCTAATAAACCAAGTACGTAGCATGCTTCTATGAACATTGGGTAAACAACATTATTTACTATCATTATATCTACATAATTCTTTGGTCCCTGGATCTTTGTCAACAATAAATGGAGGTAGTATAATTGTCCTTGAGTTGGTGTACAATGACCCAATCTTCCAACAGAAAATCCACGCTCAAGCTTCCATAATCTTTAATCCTTAACAAACGTAAAGTAGTTATGGAATTGAGAGTAAGAAAGTGTTCTTGGAAATGAGTTATCTTTATTTTTTTCCATCCAAGCAAGGAACATTGGTTCTTCAACCCTTGGGTTGTTTACCATCGATGACATCCTATCCCTTTGAGCGTAATAAACTGATTGCTGATGAGGAAGACGAAAACTTAGTCTCTCAATAGGTGGTTGTCTATGATAAATATCAAAACTGAAAACTCTCCCTGATGCCTCACATGAAGATACGTACTTATAATTAAGGTAGTGAGAAATTTCATCAAACCCTTGCATACATCCTACACTATCATTCGCATTGTATATGCCTGTGATAACACGACCATGACCTTTACTTATGTATTTGAATAGGTACTTGATGGATTATGATTGATATGTCTTTTCGACGTTTAAATGACCATAACATAATTTCAGCAACCTAGCATTGTAAGAGACTATAAATCTATTGTCAAGCTTAACGCTCTTCCTTGTCACCGTACGCCCATCATTCATCCTACAACATGTCAAATAACTATTTTCATCCAACATGGTATGCTCACTATATCTTTTTGGGAAGTACTTTGAACATCTAGCATCTTTCATGCAAGGTGCAATTATTGACGATCTATTACATGTACCATGGACCATGTAGCTTCCAACTAATTCATATAGTTCTGGGTCAACATCTCTATCTGGTATCTCTACTCATGTTAGCTTGTCAACATCATACGGTGTCATCAGTTTGTCTGCTATCAAAAACCACAGTATAATATGCGTGTGGTGACCCTCTTTTTTGAAACTCAATAGTGTATACTTCTGTATTTACCAATATAATAATTGTTTCAAATATTAAATTAAGATGGTGTGCGTTTTAAAAAATAGCAAAAATATGAAGTAACTATAAAGGATTAAAAGAATTACAATATAACAAAATTGGAATGAATTATTTAAACTCATCATATTATGTTATTGTCAAAATGCTAAATTGAATTGTGATAAGCTACAAACCAATTAGTCACTTATGCGTAATTATCAAAATACGCAAGCAAATTGAAAGAAGTAATTGATGCGACTTTGATAAAAGTGCATTTTTTACATTTATTCTGCATTTTTTCAACCAATAGATAAATATATGCATTGAGTATATTTTGAACTTGAAACATGATTCATAAAAAGTTCAGATTAATAACCTGAGATTTAAAAAATTATAAACCAAATTTGTACATATGATATAAAAAAATAGGATACCCAAATTAGAAGGTTTAAATAAATAACATGTAAAGTTTATGTCCCACTGTCATATTAAGATACGATGAGATGTAGAACTATTTGCAAAACTAACTAAAAACATACCTACTTTGGTTGTTCCGAATATCTTCTCATCCTTCAAATTCTACATTAATTTATGCAGTTTAACGTAGAATATCTTGCTTAGTACTTCTGGTTTGTCGCATGCTTTCAATCCATCTTCATCATAATGATGAGTAATCTCTTGCCACATTGCATTGCATGTGAATGTTATAAATATATTTGGATAGCCAGCCCAAGCACAAATGGCCATAGCATTTGTTGGTTAAAATTGTTATATTACCTGACATTCAAGCAACTTGCTCATGAGGTTGAAAAACAAAAATTTCGGTTAATCATTGTGGAACCCGTAACTCTTTACGGTCCTCATGATTTATGCTTAGGATCTACTCGTTAAAACACATATTGGGGTTTAGGATTAACTCTAATCACTTGAAGACATCAAAGCATATGATGTCCTCTAATGTTGATCCATATGATTATCTCTTGATTGCAATGAGAACTCCTTCTCCTTGGATGCTTGCTTGGCAATAGCAAGGTGGAGGCTTCAAGTGTTTGGGTTTATATTCTCAAGACAATGTTGGTTTCTTGTGATTAGGTGAGATGCAATCTTTCTCAAAGAATTGGCACAAGTTTTGGGATCAAGCTTTATTGAAGAGAAGACATAAAGAGTTGGGTGTGTCTTGCTTATCCCTTAGCCACCCCCTTTTATAGGCACAAAGAGAGGCAAAAGTAACCTCTTTTCAAGGAAGAGTCACCTTTTTTCATGAAGAATTTCCAAAAAGTTCTTCTTGAATATTTACATGAAAAGTTGTGCATTTTCTTGAATAATTTTGAAGAACTTCTTCTTGAAACTTTATATGAAAAGTGGTGCCTTTTCTTGAATAATTTCCAAAAATTCTTCTTCAAAAATTAATTAATTCGAGAAGTGCTTCTTGAACAATTAATTATTTCAAAAAGTGTACCTTTTCTTGAACAATTGATTATTTCAAGAATTATTGCAAGAAGGCTTATTCAATCCTGATTGGATATGGCTTTGGATAATTCAAAAATTATCCTTAATCACCTAACCTCTTAAATTTAAAATTCTAATTTAAATTTCAAACTTAAATTTAAATTCAAATCCAAATTCAAATTAGCCCAAGACCCTATTGGGCTTTTTAACACATTTAGGCTTTTTAGTAAAGAAACTAATTTCTCATTAAACAATCAAATGTGCCGCCATATATAATTGGGCTTGGAGTGCCACTCCAACCAAATTACATCTATAGTCTTGACAAAGCCCAATAACAATTATTGGCCCAAAGTTACAAAATCAAGCAATCAAGAACAATCTTAATGACCCATTAGGCCCAATTAGTCACCAACATAGATAAACTTGAACCAATTAAACTCCTTTAATATGCCCAATTTATCTAATGACCACATAAGACATTAGCAATACTCTATAGCCCTAGAACTAATCGAGTTGATCAAGTGATCTACCTTTCTAATTGAGATACCGACCTAGCATCATCCCTCACATCGTCGTTGTGACACTCGTGCTTAATACGCCTTTATTTATCAGAGTTATGGCACACAGGCATCGAAATAGTTTGGACGACTTAATTGCGGAATAAAACTTTCTTAAAATAACTTAGTTGAAAGCATGAGGATAAATTTTTCGCGATTCGAACCTATCCCATAGTGGGATGTTAATACATTAATCCAAAGTAGACAAATGATAAACGATATAATACAGTCCATCTACTCATATTTTTCTAAAAAGTTCCTTCTACTGTAACCCTTACAGCTACATCTTTCCTCTTGATCCCGATCTACTACCTGTCTCTTTCATGCGATCTGGAGTTCAAATGAATGAAACCCAAGGGAACAGTTAATCTTATATGCAAGTATGAAATATAAATGATAACATATCACATGTTAAGCATATAATAATTCACAGTAAACAA
The DNA here is from genome assembly GCA_019022615.1 of Acacia melanoxylon. Classification (NCBI taxonomy): domain Eukaryota; kingdom Viridiplantae; phylum Streptophyta; class Magnoliopsida; order Fabales; family Fabaceae; genus Acacia; species Acacia melanoxylon. The sequence goes on along the minus strand of JAFJYJ010000068.1, from coordinate 2,082,789 downwards.
GTCACATTGTAACCGCAGTTATCGGACAAGGACCGCAGCCCAATCCATAGCTAGGATACACATATGCAAGTTATCTAGCAAACATGGTTAGTCATACATGAATTCATACATACAAGCTAATAAGATAACAGTTATGTAACACCCCAAATTCTGTAGCATAAATCGTGCTGGTGACACGTGGTTTTATAAAATTTGTCAGAGTTTTGAGGTGCTACAGCTTAGTGTAATGTGGAAACGAAGAGCGTGTACTAAAAATTTGAACAATGAGTTTAACAATGAGTAACTGATATAAAAATACTCAGACATATGCTGATGCCTGACGTATAATAATATATTATAAATTTCCCAAAGGATTGTTCATGTGATACAGTAATACAAAACTTTATAATTACAATTCTTACATGTAACTATACCCTCCTCAACCAAGCCTTGAGTAGACTTGGGGGCATAGAACCTAACACAGTTAAATCATCCCATTTGGCCGGTGGGTAAGGTCTAGTGGAAGTCTCACCGAAGTATTTACTGACGATTGATGAACCACATAGACGACCCTTTCTAGTTTAAGCACCAAATGATATGAAGTAACTTTATTAGATTCATGCCATAAGGTAGGTTACTGTTGACCTTTTTCCGTATTTTCTTTGGGTGCCTTCTCACGGCTCCGTCTATCGGCGTCTTTTTACGGTTCCATCTCACGGTGCCTTCTCGGTTCATGATTCTTCCCTGTCTATTAATTAAGGCGAGGTCCAATGCTCATCGGACCTCGGAGTAACGGTTAACCTCATGCTTATGTAAACAATATATGTATCACAGGTATTCATATCATTTTAGCAAATATCACTACAAAAGCCCATAACAGATGTAGGAAATACATATATGTATGTAAGGCAATAACAATACATAGCCACTGCAGTATGTTTGTTATCCCGATGCTAACGCATTCACGGTGCCACGATGTACGGTCGTGTCCATAGCGCTAGGAAAACTTTCAACGGTATTATCAAAACTATAACCCGTGTATTCATGATTGCATCAAAATAATCAAGACGAGTCTCGGTTCATAAACACAGCAATCATATATAAGCATAACACAAGCATTAGAGTCAGTATTACAGTACGCCGCGAACGTACCTTCATTGACGGTACTTCGGTACGTTTTATGGAAAACGGTATTTTGACAGCGGTGCAACAGCGGCACAACAGCGGTACAACAGCAGTACGATTACAGGTATCCTATAAGGATTATATCGCATTTATCAATATTTAGCATCATAACAGGCATTTTAGGCACAAATTACCATTTTGCCCCTAGTTTGACTAATCGGCAAAATTTCGCCATAGCTTCGCTACTTTGACCCTATCTCTCCAAAATTTTGACATATCTCTTCTCCAAATATATTTTTGAAATAAATACCATATTTACCCTTTAAACATGATATTTAAACTATCTGGCGATTAAAGATAAATCTAGCATTTCTACTATAACTACCGAAAGAAACACCTAAGCTTAAGACTAGGGACCGAAGAACTTACCCAGGGCTTCGCTACACTTTCTCCGGGCTCCTCCTTCTCTCTAGTTTTGGTTTTGGTGTGGAAAGAAGAGAAAAGGAGTGCCTTCTATTTATAGGCAAAACTGTGACACTATTCATGCTTTATCAGATCGGATTTCAACCGTCGGATCTTGCTTTTACACATGGCTCCATCTTGGCCATTAAAACCCCTTGACCGACCTCCCCTATGTCATCTTCCAAAAGATGACTTCATCAAGTGATGTCATCACTTGCTTTATGAGTGATACCGATAAAGTTCCACTGTTCGGTGTTCTAATTGCGTAATCTTGAAGAATCTCAAAAATGCGCAACACAAAGACTTTGAAGGTCTATTCATCCTCTTTCAAAATACTTGGGTTAGCTAAATTTTTGATCCCATTAAGGGTATTCCGTTGCTTGCCGAACATTTTTGAATGAGGCGCCAACGATTCTGAAAATGACTTCCGTAACACCCACTTCGGACAAAAATTCGCCGGTTTATAATATGTCGACCTAAGAAACCTAGTTCATGGCTTTTCACAACGGATTTATTTTTCATTGGTTCTCATTTCTACTATCTACCCTTTATTTTTTTCATCCCGTTCTCTTAATTACTCCGTTGGTCTCGAAATGACTTTGGAGACATGACCCGCTCCGGGACGAAATTATACTTGTTTATAATAGGTCCTGATGTTAGCTACTTAGTTCTCCTATTTTGAGGTAGGATTTAATTTCTATCGGTTCTCATTCATCCAACTGGTCTTTCTACAAAATATCTTATTTATATTATTATTTAATTTATAAATATCTAGATATTATTTTACAAAAACCCACAACCCTTTTCACACCTAATTTTCGCCCCCCTTTTTAATTTTGATTTATATTTATTTTTTTAATTACTTTAATATTAGATTTAATTAGAAAGCTTAATTAGGGCCTTAATCCTATGATTAGCAATCTTTTAGGATTTAGGGTTTTCATGTACTTAATCTCATACATTTTTCTTAATCTTTTCCAATTATTTAGCAAGTATACTTTATGCTAATTTTAGCCATAAAATTTTAATTATAGGGTTTTACATAATTTACCTTGGATATTCTCTTGTTCAAGCTTAAACAAATAGCCATTAATTACTTAATTAATCACTTACTAATTGTTGATGATTTTCTTAATTAGGACTAATCATTCTCTCACAACTATTTCACTGACATTGGTATTTTATGTCCCATGCATTATATCAAAAATCATGGGACCATTTAGGGTTCCCAAAAATAATATTAAATTTTTCCCCTCATTATTTTCCAGGAAATAATCCCAAAAATTCCTAAAATTAGAGACAACATACTTTCTAATTTTTAATAAATATTTTATTGCCTCTTAAGATTTATCATAATACTTTCGAGGCCATTTTATGCCCGAATTTTATGGATTTTGGCTCTTTATCTTTTCTAATTTTCATAGAAATTACCTTAGAAAATAAGATTATTATAATTTATTATTTGAGACCATATATTCACATATTTCCAATAGATTTTATTTACTAAAATATAATATTTCAGATAAATAATTATCCGTATTACAAGTTACCCACCTCAAGCTTGAACCCTTAACTTTGTCCGAAGGTGTTGGGATCGGTAGAGGTATCAAAGTGTACGCCTATAAACGTTTATTATTGTCGTTAGTCACTTTTGGCGTCGCAAAGTATCTAACTAAGCAAATTGTTTTTAGATGGTTAAAAGTGGTTATTAATCCCTAAAATTTCCTTAATAATAATACCCTTTGTATTTATCACTTATTCCATTTTCTAATAATAAAAATAATATTATTTATTTATTTTATTATTATTATTTCTCTACAATTATTTTAAACTCTCAGAGGCTATCCTAACACTTTAAATTAGAAGTTTAATAATTAACAACACCAAGTAAAATATGCTTTATTGTGTGTGTGTGTGTGTAGAAACAACAAGTTTCCTTTGGGGGAATCAAATATATCTTAGGGATTGAAATAGAAAGATCCAAAATGAGCTTAATGGTGTAACTTGGTACTACTCATCAATTATTTTATCAGGTCTAAAAGGGAAAATATAGCACTCTAACAGACCATGAAGTTCTGAGACCATTTAAATTGAATTAAGCTTTTATTGGCAAGGGAAGCATATGGCAAGACAACATACTCCATAATGATTACTCATGTGTATGGTTCTTTTTCTTGGAGATAATGCTTATCAGTTGCAGAGACGTTGACGTGCTCGTACCATACAAAGCTAACCTCGACATTATTCATCTCTATGCGCATTTAGTATTGTTCAAGTCCTGATCTAATCATAACAAAAGCTAATATATATATATATATATGGTGTGTGTGCAGTGAAGACAAACTTTTGAGAATATAAGTATGTGCGTGTGCGTCTATATGTGTGTGTGTGTACATGTACCAACAACAAAAGAGTTTCGGTTCCTAATACATATGTGCTTATAACTTGACAGCAAGTTTTGGTTTTTCTGATGTATATGTATATATATATTATGACAACAATTTTTTATATGCAGTGGTATATACATATATTTATATACTTTCAAGTCACAGCAGCGTTTTCTTCTCTCTTTTTTATATATATCCATTACATTTTGTAGCCCTGTTCTAGCATTCATACAACAAAGACTCACATGTGGAATCATAGTTTCGTTCTCAAGGCTGAAAAACTTAGAAACTTATGTTGGAAAATCATGGAAACTAGAAGGAAGAGATCCGATGACTTACCTTCAGTTTGCTAGTTTGCACGTTGTGATATCCGCTGAAACCGAACACCCCTATTTTCTAATGCATTACTTAGAGGGAGATTGAGCAAGGAATATTCACAGCTGACTCTCTTCCTTGGCTTTCTCTCTTTCTTATTTCAGACTTGGTTTTGTTTTAAGTTGAAACCGATGGGAATGGATGAGAGTCAGGATGTATGGATTATATAAGGAACTATGGGTCTGGTCCAAGAAGGATGAGCAGGCAAAGGAAAAAGAAGGACCGATAAGGAATGATCTGTGATGGGCTCGACATATATGGGAGAGTATGGTTTTGCAAATCGGATGACGCGAGGGGTATGGCTTGCTGTGCGACTTTGATCTTTCTGCGTTTTCGTAGTGACACTGAGATCTCTGGCGTGTTTTACGTGATCTGGTTGTTTTTTTTTTTCACGCTACAGCTGGCCGAATGACGTAGAAGAGGGTGCTGATGAATAAATAGTAATGGTTTAGGTTGGTCATTTATCAGCTTATGGGCCAAAGCAAAACGTTAGTGTAGAGAGCATGAGTGGACTGAATTTAGGCCCAATAATTAATAATGGGTTAAGTGAGTTTGATGAGTATTTGGGTTGAACGTGTGTGACTGCAGATATTGGAAAAAATGATGAGCTGGAGGAGTATGGGCTTGCATTGTTGGGATCCGTACACGCAATGAAAGGATTCTCATCCATAAAAACACACGGATCCCTTGAGAGGATCCATCAACAGCGTTTAGATCAAGGTTCGTTAGAAACAATACCTATGCGAAATTCGTGAGCGTCCTACATTTGATTTGATCTAGTAGGCTACCTACTCGATCAACAGGGAGCGAGACTTCTGCGAATCTCCTCCCTCTACAGTATCCACACGAACACGACCTCCAACACCAACGGCAACGTGCTAGCGCCTTCAGTATTCTCACGTCTCTCTCTTTTCTCTATAGGGTTTCTCGTGGCTTTTCTAATACGTCTGACAAAATGACCCGTAGGTTTTTCAAAACCCATTAGACGTATTATATATTCAAAATTAATCCTTATTAATCTTGAAATTTGAATTTGGATTAAAATAATATATTAATTAAATCTATCCAATAGATCTAATCTATTTATTTAATCCGAATTAAAAGCCTCCGATTTAATTTATCTCTATAAATTAAATCCGAGATATGATATCTACCTATTTAATTAAATCGAGATACTATATCTCAATTCAAATTAAATTAGATATATGATATCTATATTTGAAAATTAAATCGAGATACAATATCTCAATTTGTTTTATATATTTAATTTATCAAATAAATTAAATATAAAACAAATACTATATATAATAATATTATATCTCCATTAAATTATATTATTGTATTATTTTCGAATTTAACACACACACATATATATATATCCATCCTAGATTAAAAACAGTATTCATTAAATCTTAGACATATCTAACATTCAATGAATCTGGACACTTTTGCTCGTGTTGGGCTATTTTTGTGTGCGACCTTACAGGCCCACATGAGACTGGCAACGAGACCGCCGTAGGGACCGGCTGACCGTTCGTAGTGCGAGAATTTAAATCATGATATTATATTTTATATATATATATATATATAATAATATAAACTCGATAATTTTATCATAATATTTTATTTCATAATTGTATGAATTAATATATGTTGCATTTTACCTTTCAAATGTTGTTTGGGTATGGTGAACAACATGACTCTAGAGTTTTACAAGTGTTGTAAAATTTAAATATGGCCTGCGAGTCATGCCTCTCTCTAAATATTCTTGATGTACACTTCTCTTCTCATCCCACTCCCCTCGTATGTTGAAACGAGGTTTCTCTTGATGTATTCTCTTTTCTTATTTAAAGAAGTCCTTTCATTGGCTTGAGAGGATTTTAGGTTCGGTATGAGCCATGTTGTGTCACAATTTTAATTATGTTTTGCTTTGATCACTCATGATTAATTTAGAGTTTTAATTGTGATTTGATTAGATCACTCATAATTAATTTAGAGTTTTAATTATGATTTGTTTAGATCACTCATGATTAATTTATAATTTTAATTAAGATTTGATTAGAACACTTCGATTAATTTAAAGTTTATATGACATACAATTTTGATTGCATTCATATAAGTAGAATTAATTAAATTATCCGATAATACCCTCTAAGTAGAATCTTAAGTCATAATGCCGTCAATTAATGGATACTTGTCAAAACCTAGATCGCCCATTTGTATGTTCCACCAAAGTGGATGCATTTGAGTTATCTTGGTGAGACAAGAGTGGGTAATGGTGATACCCAACATTCATTATTGTCTTGACTTAATTGAGATTATCAAAACGGTTTTGGATCTCGATGAATTAGATGGGATTAAACATGTCGGGTCATCTGATGAAAGAATCCCATAAAGATCTAAGAGTTACATGTGATGTAATTGGCAAAGAGGTTTCCAGCCTAAATAACTTGATTTTAAGCGTCCTGCCAAAGCGGACTTAAATTTAAGCCAAATATGGATCATAGCCCACTAATTATAATTAGGGTTATTAATTCAGTGGGAGGTTATTAATAAAACTTTGCATATCTTTTAGTTGTAGAATCATGTAGACTAGCAACACTGCCACACCATCAATACGATCAGTCCTTGAGAAGGACGAACTCGAAGAGACAAACTTTCATGACAAGTTTGGGAACTTAAGTGTTGATCCCGAGCACGAAAGAAAGGAGTATCTCATCGATCAACCCATTCCTGACGAGCCTGTAGCTATTGATCCAATAGCTCTCACTGATGCTTATACGAAGCATAAGGATGACTCTATGGATGCAGGATGCTTGATGCCTGCCACTATGGTTCCAGACCTCGATAGAGATCTAGAACATGTGGAGGCCTCTAAGATGATTGATCATCCTATGGAAATGTTCCAGCAACAGGCAAGGCAAGAGAGGTAAGAGACCACAAAGGCCTTATTTTCCTGCAAGATGGCTGAAGGTGCATCAATTAGTCCTCATGTTTTGAAGATGAAAGGCTACATTGATCACCTTGAAAGGCTTGGATTCCCCATGTCCCAGGAGTTAGCTACAGATGTGATCTTGAACTCACTCCCAGGAAGTTATGATCATTTTGTCATGGATTACAACATGAACAACATGGAGAAATCAATTTCTGAATTGCATGGGATGCTCAAAACAGCTGAGCATAGCATTAAGAAGAATCCCAACACTGTTTTGATGGTTCAGAAGGAAAGGGTATGAAAAGAAAGGCAAGAACAAAAGAAATGGTAATGGCTCAGCTGGTAAGACTAATGAGTCAAACAGGCTCGAATCTAAGCCTGCAACCAAGAAGGCAAAGCCTCCAAAGGATGGGGTTTGCTTCTTCTACAATGAACTTGGTCATTGGAAGAGGAATTGCAAACTCTACCTTGAAGATCTGGAAAAGAGCAAGAAGGATAGCGGGGCTATCACTTCAGGTATCTATGCCATAGATATTCACTTTTCTGCTTCCTCTACATGGGTATTAGATACCGCATATGGTTCTCACATTTGTATAAATGTGTAGGGCCTCAAGAATAGTAGAAGATTAAATGGACATATCTATGACATAACTACTAAAAGGATCAAGTCAAATAATTTGAATCCGACCTACTTATGGCATTGTCGTCTAGGCCATATAAATGAGAAATGCATTTCGAAACTCCATCAAGATGAATTTCTTAACTCATTTGATTTTGAAATCATTTGATTCATGTGAGTCTTGTTTATTGGGAAAGATGACAAAGGCACCTTTCACTGGGCATAGTGAGAGGGCCACTGATTTATTGGGCCTCATACATACTGATGTGTGTGGACCAATGAATACATCTGCCAAAGGAGGTCATTTGTACTTCATTACATTCATAGACGATTTTAGTAGATATGGGTATATCCATCTAATAAACATAAGTCTGAATCTTTTGAAATGTTCAAAATATTCCAAAATGAAGTGCAAAACCAATTTGGTAAAATAATTAAGGTACTTTGATCTGATCGGGGTGGTCAAATATTCAGCCAAGAATTCATTGACCATCTTAGGAGTTATAGGATCATCTCACAACTTACTCCTCCAGGAACACCTCAATGGAATGGTGTTTCTGAGCGGAGGAATCGAACTCTATTAGATATGGTTCGATCTATGATGAGTCAAACAGATCTTCCACCTTCCTTTTGGGGCCATGCCCTAGAAACAGCTACGTTCACACTAAATTGTGTTCTGTCAAAGGCAGTTGAAAAGACACCATATGACATATGAACAGGGAAGAAACCCAGTTTGTCCTTTCTTAAAATTTAGGGATGTGAGGTTTACATTAAACACCAAGCCTTTGGTAAATTATCATCTAGATCCTCAAAATGCCTTTTTGTGGGGTATCCTAAGGAAACTAAAGGAAACTATGTCTACAATCCTACTGATCACAAAGTGTTTATTATCCGGAATGGTGTCATTCTGGAAAAAGAGTTTATCTCCGAAAGAACCAGTGGGAGTAAGGTGTACCTCGAAGAAGTTCGAGAGTCACAAGACAACATAGAACCACAGATGGAAAATGGAGAAGACTCACAACAAGTTGATAAGCCTACTCTAGTAACACAAGGCCCACGAATGTCTGATAGAACATGGCTACAGCCTCAGAGATATGGATTTTTGATTACTGAAAGTCGTGATGTTTTGCTCATTGAGCAGAATGAGCCAACTACCTATCAAGAGGCTGTGGTGGGACCAAACTCTGAAAGATGGCTTAATGCCATGAAGTCTGAAATGCAATCCATGTATGACAATGAGGTATGGACCTTAGTCAATCCACCTGAAGGTGTAAAAACTGTTGGGTGCAAGTGGGTTTTCAAGGAGAAAACCGACATGGATGGAAAAGTAAATGTCTTCAAGGCACGACTAATTGCAAAAGGATTCCTCAAACTCATGGTGTCGACTATGATGAAACCTTTTCCCCAGTTGCAATGGCCAAATCAATCAGAATCCTTCTTGCCATTGCATCATATTATGACTATGAAATATGGCAGATGGACGTCAAAACTGCCTTCCTTAATGGAAAGCTCCGTAAAGATGTGTATATGACATAACCTGAAGGCTTGGTATGTCTTGAGGATCTGGTAAAGTTTGCAAGCTTAAAAGATCCATTTATGGATTAAAGCAAGAATCTCAGAGCTGGAATCATCGTTTTGATGAAGTAGTCAAAGAGTTTGGATTCATTCAAAACATCGATGAACCTTGTGTTTACAAGAAGGTTAGTAGGAGCACAGTTGTATTTCTAGTGTTTTATGTCGATGACATCCTACTCATTGGGAATGATATTCCTACCTTGTAGAGTCAAGTCTTGGTTAGGAAAGTCTTTATCAATGAAAGATTTAGGCGAAGCCACTTACATCCTAGGGATTAGGATCTATAGAGATAGATCTAAGCGGCTCATAAGCCTAAGTCAGAGCACATACATAGACAAGATACTGCATAGATTCAGTATGCAAGATTCTAAAAGGGGTTACATGCCCATGTCTCATGGCATTCATCTCAGTAAGGATTTGTGTCCTAGTACACAAGATCAAAGAGACCGCATGAGTAAGATTCTATATGCCTCTGACATTGGATCTATCATGTATGCCATGTTATGTACTCGACCCGATGTCTTATTTGCCTTAAGTATGACTAGCATATATCAACAAGATCCTGGTGAGGGTCACTGGACTGCTGTCAAGAATATCCTAAAGTACTTAAGAATGACTTCTATTCTTACATTCTTTGTGTGACTGGTTACACAGATGCGAGTTTCCAAACTGACCAAGATGATCTAAGATCACAATATGGATATGTATTCCTTTTGAATGGTGGTGCAGTATTCTGGAAGAGCTCTAAGCAGAGCACTGTAGCTGATTCTACAACAGAAGCTGAGTATATTGTAGAATCGGATGCAGCTAAGGAAGCAGTTTGGATCAAAAAGTTCATTACTGAACTGGGGGTGGTTCCTTCCATCTCAAATCCAATAGACTTGTTATGTGACAATAGCGGCGCTATTGCGCAGACCAAGGAGCCTAGGTCATATCAAAGGACCAAGCATATACTCAGGCGATTTCATCTTATCAGAGAAATCAATGATAGAGGTGATATAAAAATATGCAAAGTACAAGGAGAAGACAATGATGCTAATCCTCTTACTAAGCCGCTTGCACAAGCAAAACATGAGCGTCATGTTAGGGTAATGGGAATTAGAGTAATTAATGATTGCACTTAATGCAAGTGGGAGTTTGTTGGAAATTATGCCCTAGAGGCAAGTCAGTGTACTCTAAACATTAATGTCATTTAAAGTATTCTCCATTTAGTTATCATTTCATTTGCATGTTTATAGTGATAACTGTATCCCTGGATATATCTTATAGATTATCCTTAATGTCCCTAGTCGGTCATCTACACGGGAGCGAAGATGAAATTAGACCAGTATGACTTTGATGAGGTATGGAGATACGAATCAAAGTCATGGGCACTTGTAAGAGTACAAGGTGTTGGACTGACCCACTATGAGAAAGCTGCATTGATTTAGTCATAAGCTTATCTCATGTATAACCGCGTCACAAACGCCCTTTGACCTGAGATCATCATGGATTCCTACATGAGAGTCGCTGATCTTTGACCTAGTCAAAAGTCACCTTTGACCGGGTGATGATAAAGGCTTGGATCGGGATCGAGTGGTTTTCATGCGAGAGGAATGTGAATGGTCAAGATGGAATTTGTCCCTCACATTTGTAGAGAGATAATCTTTGGGCCCCTCGATGAGTGAGTCGAAATGTATGGTCATATTATGATGAAAAGGAGTTTCCATTTCAATTGTTAGACTACTCAAGAATCGAGAAAGTAATGGTCAAGAACAGGAAGTTGACATTATCCATGCATTATCCTTGAACCAATTATCGCGTGATAAAGGGGACGTGACATGGTTGTACGATAGGTTGTATCGTATCATCGATCCCCATATGAATTGGGTAGTCGCAATGTCTTGCTAGAGGCCGCTTGCGACTTGTGGGCTGGTACAGTATTGGCCCACTGCCAATCTCATATGGACCTGCAGGGTCGCACACAAGAATAGCCCAACACGAGCAAAAGTGTCCAAATTCATTGAATCTTAGATATGTCTAAGATTTAATGAATACTATTTTTAATCTAGGATGGATATATATGTATGTATGTATATATATATATATATTAAATTTGAAAATAATATAATAATATTATTTAATGGAGATTATAATATTATTATAGGGTTAAGGTGCAAAAATAAATATGTGCTTTTCTCCAAGGAACGCCCAGTAGCAAGTGTTTTTTTTAGGTACAAAAGTGACTATGTGGTTACAAATTAGGTGCAAAAATACCGTTTGACCGTTAAGTTTGACTTTGACCGTTAAGTTTCACTTTTTTACTGACTGGACGATGACGTGGCATTTCAAAGGTGCAAAAATACACATGTGGTTTGTCAACAAAAGCGTCGAACACCAAATTTTTTTTTATTTAATAATTTTATTTTAATTACTACCGGGTACTAAAAAGATATTCAAGATACTGACTTGTACTGAAAAATTACTTCATGATCTTGAAAAATTATTTTAAGATCTGAAATAATATTTCAGGGTACTGACTGATACTAAAAAGATACTTTGAGAATACTGCCTCATACAGAAAAATTATTTCATGACCTTGAAAAATTATTTTAGAATCTTAAGAAAATATGCTGAAGTATATTTTTAGTACCGAAGTCGATATCCTTTTAATACCAGTCGATATCCTTTTAATATTTTTTCAAGATCCTAAAATAAAGTTTCAAGATTATGAAGTATTTTTTTTCTCTACCAGTCAATATCCTGAAAGTACTTTTTAGTACCAGTCAATATCCTGAAATATTTGTTTCAGTATCCTTTTAGTATCGTTCAATACTTGAAATATTTTTTCAAGATCCTAAAATAATTGTTCAAAATTATGAATTATTTTTTTTGTACCAGTCACTATCCTGAAAGTACTTTTTAGTACCGGTCGGTACTACGAAATATATTTTTTAGTATCGGTCAATATCCTTTTAGTACCAAATCAATACCTAAAATATTTTTTACAAGATCCTAAAATAAATTTTCAAAATTATGAAGTATTTTTTTGTACTAGTCGGTATCCTGAAAGTACTTTTTAGTACCAGTCAGTACCCTGAAATATTTTTTTCCCGTATCAGCCAGTATCCTTTTAGTACCGGTCAATACACGAAATATTTTTGAAGATCCTAAAATAATTTAAATTCAAGTAAAATAATTAAATTTAAAAGAAAAAAAAAATTGGTGTTGGGCGCTCTTCTTGACAAACCACATGTGTATTTTTGCACCTTTGAAATGCCACATCATCGCCCAGTCAACAACAAAAAAGTCAAACTTAACGGTCAAAGTCAAACTTAACGGTCAAACGGTATTTTTGCACCTAATTTGTAACCACATGTGTACTTTTGCACCTAAAAAAAGCACTTGCTACTTGGCGCTCCTTGGAGTAAAGCACATGTGTATTTTTGCACCTTAATCCTATTATTATATATAATATTTCTTTTATATTTAATTTCTTTGATAAATTAAATATATATAAAAATTGAGATATTGTATCTCAAATTTAATTTTCGAATATATATATCATATATCTAATTTAATTTGAATTGAGATATAGAATCTCGATTTAATTAAATAGGTAGATATCATATCTCGGATTTAATTTATAGAGATAAATTAAATCAGGAGGCTTTTAATTCGGATTAAATAAATAGATTAGATTAGATCTATTGGATAGATTTAATTAATATATTATTTTAATCCAAATTCAAATTTCAAGATTAATAAGGATTAATTTTGAATATATAATATGTCTAATGGGTTTTGAAAAACCTACGAACATTTTGTGAGACTTATTAGAAAAGCCGCGAGAAACCTTAGAGAGAAAAGAGAAAGACGCGAGAATACGAAGCGCTAGCACGCTGCGTCGGTGTTGGAGGCATTCGTGTGGATACCGGTAGAGGGAGGAGATTCGCAGAGTCTGCTCTTGTTGATCGAGTAGGTAGCCCACCAGATCAAATCGAACGTAGGATGTTCACGAATTTCGCATAGGTATTGTTTCTAACGAACCTTAATCTAAACGCCGTTGATAGATCCTCTCAAGGGATCCGTAAGTTTTTATGGATAAGAATCCTTCCGCTGCGTGTACGGATCCCAACAGTGGCATCAGAGCCAGGTCAACCGTGCGTTTGTGACGCGGTTATACATAAGATAAGCTTATGACTAAATCCATGCAGCTTTCTCATAGTGGGTCGGTCCAACACCTTGTACTCTTACAAGTGCCTATGACTTTGATTCGTATCTCCATACCTTATCAAAGTCATACTAGTCTTATTTCATCTTCGCTCCTGCGTAGATAACCGACCAGGGACATTTAGGATAATCTATAAGATATATCCAGGGATACAGTTATCACTATAAACATGTAAATGAAATGATCACTAAATGGAGAATACTTTAAATGACATTAACGTTTAAAGTACAATGACTTGCCCCTAGGGCATAATTTCCAACATGCATAAGAATGTTAAAAAATATTTCTCCCACTTTGATCCTCTACAAGACTCTTATTTGTAAATATTGGATAATCATGGAAAATATATCCTTAATTTAATGTAAGAATTTTTCCTTCTCAATTGATTTTTCCTAAGCCATAAAATATAATTTCTATATTTTTTTGGCCTAAATTATTCCTTATTTGAATTTATTCTTTTCCTAAAAATTTCAAGAAAAGAAAGAAAAAGAAATAAGCCTTAATTTCCACTAATTAGCTTCATAATTATTTTAGGCCAAATTTCATAATCAAATTTCCATATAATATTTCAAATTTCAAATCCCAAAATTTGGGATGTTACGATCGTTCACATTTAGTCAAGAGCAATGATAGAGTATCACCTCTTTTGATTGACTAAATGTAGCTTTTCACAGAACTAGGAATCTTCTTCTATTGACTCTAAGACAGATCATGACTTTTCATGATCGGTTATATGCATAGATTCCTGAGTCAACTAGAAGTCATCCAAGCCCTACCGATCTTGTGGGTTAATCCCTTGTAGGGGATTGTGAGTCCTTTCGGCATGTCCATCTATACTCATGTATTCAAATCATACTCAAGACTACACTGTTCTCCCCATTTTTAGACTGATAGAATTGTACAGTCAAAGTAAAACTTTAAAACATAGTGTTCGATGACATCCTCAAGTCTAGGACAATTCGCCTTACCAAACGATGAAAGACATTACAAATATAATGATACTCTCTACAATGAATCCTTGTGGAGTCTCTCAGCGAGTCAGTTCAATGCTATCTATTCTCTAACAGATCCACCCACGACATTAGCTAAGGCATATCCATGCCTGCATTTTATGAGGTCTCTACCTTGTATCTCTATATAAGAAAATGATGTCACACTAGTCTTATTGACATCACCAATGCCGTTTCTTGGTGATTCAAGACTAGGAACATGTTTCAAGAAATAGACATATACTGTCATTGAGTCGTCATGATCATGATCCCTATCATAGATTCTCGAGTGAACACATGTTCTATTCCTAGGGCCTTTATCTTTAATCACCTATTAACTATAAAATATAGGCGAGACATAAATATGATAAAGATGAATTGTGCTCAAATATATAAAACATGAAATACCAAATAGTACAAGGTGTTCATCTGATAAAACTGATTGTCTCTAGGACACCTACATACTAACAACATCTTGATAGTTTTTGAATCATATATCTAGCGCTACCAGTGAAAGAAGATGGTAGAATAACTCGTCATCTGGTTGATGAAGGATCTGTCTCTCCTCTTGTTACTGCGTCAGATTGTCCACTATAAAGATAAACTCTTAATTCTTTTTTATGCTTTCTAATTAGTCCAGCCTATCACTTTTGTTGGATATGATTAATTTTGATGATGTCTTATATAGATGCCATTATTCAGAGTAAAAAGTTTATATCATATACATTGACTAACTACTGTATATTTAATGTAGATTAGTCTGAGTTGAATTATAGAGATTAATCAAGAAGGAGATAAGAGGTTACGGAAGGAAGAACTTGAAGAGAATGTCAAGAAAACAAGAAGTTATGAGAATATTTTGGGAATAATCAAGAAGAATAAAAGATATTGAAGAAGGTCGAATTTCAAGAGAATGATGAGTCCAAAGAAGAAATATTATGTCGAGATGGGCGAACGTATCTATGCACATTGTTTATCTGACTGTCTGTATATGTTCGAACTGGGATGTTAAGTTCAAACTAAGAAGTTAAGTTTGAACTAGGAAGAATGATGAAGAATGATCAAGTTGGGAGAAGGAAGAACTTGCAAAATGGAATGAAGATATCATCATTCAAGTTCTAAGATTGATTCTGGAAGTCTCCATGGTCAAATAGAAGTTGAAATGGCTCGATTCGGAGTTAAAATAAGCTATAATTGAGTTCCTGAAGTCATGCTCGAGCAACAACAATGTTATGCTCGAGCAAGGTGCATTTTCAGCCCAAAACCGCTCTTGCTCGAGCATGAAAAGAAATCCTGCTCGAGCAAGATTGATTTTTCAGCACTCTGTTCAGCACTGTTTCACGTTTTAGCTGGCGACCTCTGGTAATTCGACGATATCTCCCAAACCAGGAATCTTATTGACGTGAAACCAGTTGCATATGAAACTAGACTCCCAATGCGTCATTTTGATATAAAATTAAAGTCCAAAAGAGTCCATATGAGAGAGATATGATTTTTTTCATGTTGGCACAAAAATCACCGTCACAGTCTAGACCAAGCTTCGGTAATTTGAGCATATCTCACAAACGACAAATCTGATTGAGCTGAAACCGGTGCCATTTGAAACTAGACTCACATACCTTTCAAAAAAAATCAAAATCACGAAAAAAAATATCAATTAAAGGAGATGTGATGTTTTGAAGTTGATGGTCTGTTTAGAATGTTGCAAAAAACGCTGATCAAGAACAACCTCCATTCATCTGATGATAATGGACAAACCACAATGAGTTTGGAGCTGATTCTTCTTGCATTAGAAAGAGGACTTGAAGAGATTTATGAGCATGGATGGTTTGCCAAAATTGAAACTATATTGAAGACGTTACGTTCACGGGAAATTGAGTATTGTGCTGATGACATTCTTGTTTTCTGAAAGTCTATACATTCAGGAAGATTGGGTTTTGTATTAAAGGGTATAATGCTTGTTCACGCATGATCAGAAGCTTCAAGAATAGAAGTGTACCCGAGCAGAACATAAAGGCATTCTCAAGCAACATCAGGAAATACTTTCTCTAAGGAAAGCATGCTCGAGCAACATCGATCCAGAAAGACTCTCTTCACCATGCCCGAGCATATCAAGTAATCTTGCCCGAGCATCAGGACCAAAAGGAGTCTTGCCCGAGCATGATGAGAAAGCATGCTTGAGCTAACAAGGAAATAATTCATGCCCGGGCAAGATCAGAAAGTATGCTTGAGGACCATGCTCGAGCAGACTTGAAAATGTTGCTCGAGCAAGATCGAGAAACCTGTCTTCTTGATTTAGAATGAATCTTACTCGAGCATAATCTGAAAGTATGCTCGCTGACCATGCCCAAGCAAACACAACAGAGTTGCTCGAGCAGAGACATCCAACCTATTCCCTGGTCTCTGTATGAAGGTTGCCCAAGCAAACTCTGGTAGCTTGCTCGAGCATCATCGATAAAATCTCTTTTCAAAGTCTTTCTAAAAGACTTGCCCGAGCATACTTTTGCTACTTGCCCGAGCAACGACGATGATGAATAATCTTCAAAAGAAGCCTGCCCGAGCAAGCTTGGTTTGTTGCTCGAGCAAAGAGCCCTGTTTTTCAAATCTCCGTCTGCATAAACAATGAA
This sequence comes from Acacia melanoxylon, assembly GCA_019022615.1. Classification (NCBI taxonomy): domain Eukaryota; kingdom Viridiplantae; phylum Streptophyta; class Magnoliopsida; order Fabales; family Fabaceae; genus Acacia; species Acacia melanoxylon. Next base: position 2,065,503 of record JAFJYJ010000068.1, on the reverse strand, counting down.
TCACCTATTTAATCTCATTACTTCATAACGTTACTCATTACTAATCCTAATTGCTTTTAATCAGTTTGTTAATGAGTTTCAGATGAGTTTATCATAGATTAAACAACAGATTAGCAGAAAGCAAATTGGGTCAGAAGAGCATTAAATGCAGTTGCCAGAACTGAGACTCAATGGCTACTTCCAACGGACATTCAACGATCATATCCTGAATGGGAAGATTTGCTCAACGGTCGAATGCTTTCCATTAACTATAAAAGGAGAAGGATTCAAAATGGAAAAACAGAGATACAAGCTTGCACTGTCGAAATGCTGATATTCTGAATCCAACACTTATCTCATACACTCTGTTTCTCAATGTTTATATAGTTTATAGTAGAGAGTGAGATGATTGATTATGTACTTCAGTGATTATTATTCATCTACTCTGTGAGAGAGTCCAAACACTTATTTGATTATCTGTTTAGTGATCAAATCTCAAGGTTGTGGGACCTTTGAGAGTGGTTGTACGATTACAACTTGTAAGGGGAGTGAGTCCAAGAGTGAGAGCATCATCCTTCGTTTACAGTCGGTAATTGTATTCTTACGGTACGTAAGAGGATATCTCGGTAAGAGATTGTAAAGGCTATACAAGTGCCCGACCAAACTTGTGAGGTTGTAAAGGCTTTTTCTTGTGCCCGGTCAAACAAGGAGATAGTGGATTGAAAATCTCAAGTGTGAAGATAGAATATCACCTAGAGGGGGGTGAATAGGTGATCTCAAAAATTATTTTTGTACACACACACGAAGATACGAGGACAAGTGAAACCAGAAACAGAGAGATTAAGTAGAGAAGAGAAAAAATACACAAGGAAATTTATACTGGTTCGGTCCAATATCACTGACCTACGTCCAGTCCCCAGAACTCCTGGGATTTCACTAACTTTCAAGAACAGTTACACACTCTGTAAACGAAGGATGATCCTCTCAGACTCCACTCCCCCTTACAAGTTGTAATTAATACACCCTCACTTAAGGTTCCTCAACCTTAAGTCTGACTATCTGAATGAAATGAATAAGTGTTTAATGACTCCTCACGAGTAGATATAAATGAACACTGAAGAACACACAATATCCAAAGATATTAATAATACAGTTGAAACAGCGAATGAATCTAAACTCAATTTAATTGCACAACGTTTCAGTAGTTGTCCGAATTCAATGCTCTTCCTATTTATAGATGATGCCATTCATGACCGTTGAGAAGAACTTAATGTGCCGTTGTGAGAGATGGATATATCCGTTGAGATTACGTTGCTCTGTTTCTTCGTATTTCTCCGACATTTGTTCGTTATTCTCTCTTGACATTCTTTACTCAAAATGTTCGTTGGGATTAGTTGAGAATGTAGGAGGAAAGTAGTAGAGAAGCTTTAATGGTGCCAGGAGGTCATCTGCCAGAATGGTGAATATGTCTTCATCGCATTAAATGCGTCTGACACATGATGCTTTATTTCAAATTTGCGTTAATCCCCATAAAACTCTTCTGAAACTCATTAGCAAACTGGTTAAATGTGATTAGTAACAATAGTGAGTGAAGATATAAAATAAGTAAATCATACCCAGAGATTTATCAAGGTTTAGAAATCTAGTTTTTTTTTCAAACTGATAAATTTGGCTAGAGTCAAGTTCTTCTATAATAACATGCTAGGCTAGAGTCACAAGATATTGGCTCAAGTTTAGGTCAACACTCCGGGCATATTATAAAGGTGGAGTCAAATAGATCGAGATGTAACGTGCTAGGCTTGAGTCAAAAATATTCTGGCTAGAGTCTGGGTTGAAACTCAACTCACGGTATGTAGGCTAGAGTCAAATTACTCTATGGAAGCACCCTGGATTGAGTCATATTTCTCTGGCTCTAGTTTGGGTGAAAACTCGAGGCACACTGTGTAGGCTAGAGGTAAAAATGATATTTGAAAGTAACGGTCAGAAACTTGGCTGGAGCCAATGTTCTTTGGCTAGAGTTCAGGGCTTGGCTCGAGTCAGCCAGAATTGGCTAGAGCCAACGATTGTATTTTTTTCAAATGTAGAGAGGATATTGGCTCGAGCCAGATAGCTTTAGGCGGAGTTCGGGGCTTGGCTCGAATCAGCGGGGTGGCTAGAGCCAAGATTTGTACTCTGTCAAATTTAGCTAAGGACTTGGGCGGAGCCAGTGAGGTTTTTTGGAGCCAATCGACGGATAAAAATGCATTAATTTTCACAATGGTAAATGAACTTTGTTGATCAAGTTCCTTTTACAATGGTTAGTTATCATCAAAACAATCATTGGGAGCTAACAAAGTGGAGCTAAGGGACTGGATATATTTCAAGGATTGGGCCGAACCAGTATAAATCTCTGTTTGCATATTCTCTTCCCTAAACTCTTATATTTCAGCATATATGTTTTGAATGACTGTCTATCGATTTATAAATTATTACTATCATTCAAACCTCCTTCAGTAAGTTGCGAAAAGATTTTCTAAGTTTTTGAAAGTTTTATTCAACACCCAATTCACCCCTCTTGGGTGATAGTCAAGTCTAACAACTTTCAACCATTGAATAGCTGTCAATAATAAATTGTTGAAGTAATTTATTACCATGCAATATGACTGACCATTCAGACTTCCTCCTTATTGAACAAAATGCCAAGTATTCCCTACAGGTTTGCTTCTTTTTCTTTTTAGTTTTTGATAATGATTTCTGAGCATGTTCCATTGAGGAGTCGTAGCTATATTTCTATAGGGAAAACGTAAGGGATAATGAAGTGGGAGATATGCCATTTGTAACTCATCAATCCTCTGTAATTCTCCACTTTGTCGCTTTATAATTATGTCTCTTTTAGTGTATGAATTGTCAAAATCACCGACAATGAGTGCGGCAAGCTTAGAAGCTATTGGCATATTATATTGCTTAGAGAGTCCACTTGAGTTGCTAACATTAGGGAAGCTTTATTATTTCTGCAACTAATCTATAATGTTTAACTACACAGTTGTGCTTATTGGACATTCTTTTATCAATCGAACAACTGTTGGATCCAAATGTTCGAAACCACTATGACGGCTGAATTATAAAATAAAGACATTTGATCATGTTCTCACTTTTTTACTCAAATACATCAACATTTGTCTTCACCCATATGTTGAGTAACTATTGTCGTGTATTCAAATTCTTGCCTTGAATGTTCATATATTTCAAGACTCAATTCTAAGAGGCAAGATTATCTCTTGGTCAATAGCAAAGCTATCATGCTCATATATTTCTATATATGACTTTTGCTTTTGGGAAAATTCTTCAACATGTTAACTTCAATGTTCGGCATGTTCTCCAAAACTAAAGCATTATGATATATTTTTTAATATGTTGACTTCCACCATGTTTAGAGTGAGTATTAATTTTGAATATGTTTCAAAAATGAGTTTTCATACACTCAAAATCTTAATCCCATAATACATTAGCATGGTTTTAAAGAACATTTGAGATTTAAAAAAATTGCATATTTCATTATCATTTCTAATCTTATTCATGCATTACATGAGATTCTTATCAATGAAATATTTTCCACATAAAGTGTATTTACAAATTGTCATTGAGAAGCAATATTGGTATCATTTATTTGTTGCCCTTTATGTTCAGTGACATGAATTCATTGGATGACATTATAATTATGGTCATTGTTGGTTTAATATATTCTTTGCTCAAATATAATATGTTTCAATTATGTAAAAGCGAGCATAAGAGTTATTATGACTAATATTAAGTGGACCTAAGAGAAGTCGGGACCAAAGCGCACATATTTTTGTTTTGCAGGATCACCTATTCTCGTGCTAAAAAAAGAGACTGATTTATTTTGAAATCCTATTCAAGGATCATTTTAGATTTCTGCTCCTGAGATGCATTCAGAGCGTTGACTATAGAAACATATCCTTATGAAGATCCTCCACATCCATCTTCAGTGATCCTCAGTACAGATTATACAGTGATTAGTTAGCAATGCATCAATAGACTATAGAGGATTATGACTCGAGCAATTATGATATTACTTGAGTAACGGAAAGTGCTTAACTCTGGTGTACTTTGACACGAGGGCTAAAAACTATCGGAATCATGACTGGGGGTTCTCACTATGTGAGAGTGTGGAAAGTGGACTTATAATAAGAACCCAATTTTTTTCTCATTTGGACTTATAAATAGAACTAGAGTGGTACCTCCTAGCATCTCGCTTTCAAAATTGTCCGAGAGGCAAGGTATATAGATTTTTAAAAGGCGCCCTTCATTCCCCTCCTCAATTCATATAGGACTTAGGTCTAATACCACATGTAACATCCCCATACCACACTTTCAAAATTATTAGCTTATAGATATAAGAAAAGAATTGGACAAAGAGTTGGAAAATCATGGACCAAAGAAGCAAATGCAGCTATGGGTTCTGCTAAAATGGGCCACAATAATTTGAAAATAGATGGCCCAAGAGTTTGAAACTGAAGGACCAAAGAAGCAGATGTAGTTATGTGATGATCTATCTACAAAAATGTGCCACACAAAGTGAAAAAAGTGCTATGAGAAATAACATGCGATGACAAATACTCGTTGGAACCATCCCAATATGTGAGACCTGGATATGATATCATCTCTGATACTACTGATCCTAGATCTGACGTAGGACTTGGGTTTAATACCACCTGTGACATTTGAACACGTATCTTTCAAAATTGTCTATTTAAAGGTACAAGAAACGAAAGGAACAAAGAGTTTCAAGATCGTGGACCAACGAAGCAAATGCAGTTTTTGGGTGATCTTTGTACTAGAATGGGCTATTAGAAAGGAGATGGGCAACCAACAAAGCAAATGCGATTTTTGGGTGATCTTTCCACTAAGTGAAAAAAAAATAAAAAATTGTTGAGAAATTACATGTGATGAAGAGTACTTGACGTAACCATCCTAATATGTAGACCTATCTTTGATACCACCCCTAATACCATCAAGTATGGCTTTGATACTGGCATCTCACCCTCGAAACTTTTGAGTGGAAAGTTACAAGGTATCCTTTGTTCCCAGGACGTGGGTTTGATACCATATGTAACATCTAATGCCATGCTTTTCAAAATTTTCTTCTTATAAATATTAAAAAGGAACTGGACAAAGAGTTTGAAAATCATATACGAAAGAAGCATATATATGTAGCTGTGAAGTGATCTTTATGCTAAAATGGGCCACACTAAATAGAAAAGAGATGGACCAAGACTTTGAAAATTAAGGACCACAGAAGAAGATGCAGCTGCAGGGTGATCTTTAGGCTAGAATGGGCCACAAAGAGTTGGTCATTTACCAATTCTCCATTTATATATTATCTCTTTACTTTCCTAACTTACATTCTTGTAAGAAGTTTTTTTTTTAATCCTTGTTTTTAGTACACTCAAAACCAAAAAAATAAATAATAGATTACCTCTTAAGGGCATGAATTTTGGGTATGATCAACTTCTCCTTAGCTTCCATATATATATAAGAAGTAAATATTGGGTAATGGTTAAAGCAATTAATGGTTGAATTCAATGGAGGAAGGGAAGGAATGGCACTTTGAAATGGACTCCGGCAAGAAAAGAATATAGAATTGCTCGTTATCCCTCCCTCTTTTTTTGCTGGATTTTTTTCCCCCTCTTTTGATATATAATAAGTTCTTTTTTCTCTTGTTTTCCAATACTCACAATTATTATTTTTTTATTTCTGTTTATTAAATTTTAATCGTCACATGATATGATTATTTTTTTTTAAAAAAATGTCATAAGTTCCCCTCATATTAATTTCAAATAACCAACTCACCCATTTTCTGTTAGATTCTATAAATTGATTAAGATGATTTTATATTTTAGACTCGATGGAATACTAGATTAGTGCATAATAAATTGGATACACGAGATAATAGATTTTGATCTTTCACCATTATTTTTTAAAAAAATATCTTTTAAGGTTGGAAAACAAATCTTCTCACGTATCAGATTTTCGAGTGTCAAGTGACTCGAAAATATGCTTTATCGAAATCATTTGACTCATATCTAAACAAATAATTTGACTCAGATCTAAACATGAGAAAAAGGTTAATTTGATCACAAAGACACATTGCACGTAGTCCATCGTTCGTGGTAGGATTATTATAAAGAAAGATATGAATGAGCAGAAAAATCCAAAACCCTAATTATTAAATAAGTACTTCAAAAAAGTGCCACAGTAAGAATAATGATATAACAGTTCTATAATTTAAAACAAGTTGAAGACCCATAAGATTCTTCTATGTGGCATGCCTAACGAAATCTTTTTTTTATTTTTTTTGAGTGAAGCTTAACCAAATCTTTCATCACTCATTTTCACTGCATGCTACTGATTCTTCCCGCAATGAAGAATTTGTATTTTTATTTATTTGAACATATGTAATAGTCATCCCGTTCAAAAGGCAATATCCTAATCAAGTAGACATTTCAATTGTTTTAATCCAATCAAGCATCCTGTTGGTTAGGCAATGTCTGGAACAAATGAGTGCAAAAGCAACACGAATCAATTTGTAAATTTTAAATTTGATCACATATTGATCTATACTCGGCAATAATAAGGCATACATATGTGTTCTCTATAACCTCAGAATGAAATGACCCTCCTGTGATCTGAACCTCCACCGAACAAAAATCAAATGAAAGCAACAATACCCTAGACCACCGAATTTTATTTGCTTATCTTCTCACTCAAAACAGAAATTTAAAAAAATAAAATAAAATTGCAGCCAACAATGCTGCATATTGTAAGTGATAGCCAAAGCAAGTTTAAACAGAACAATAAACACTACATAAATGGATTATAAATTATAAGTTCTGAGGCTGTTGTTGAAAGCTAATCCAAACTGATTTATGCTTTGCCGTTGGGGGCAGACCCTTTGGTAGGAGGGTTAAGCTCATCCCAAGCTTCAATCCAAGTGACCATGGCATCAGCTAGCTTGTCAAAGTAAGGATCTACCTTGGAGAGCTTGTCCTTGACCTGCTTGGCGAGTTCAATGTAGCACTTTTGCACAGTGGTGGCCTCTTTTGGGAGAAAAGCATTTTGGAAGAATGGGATGATCTCTTCCTGCCAGAATATGCCTTTGTACTCTTTCCTCAGGTTTACAAATGGGTTGCTAGCCTTGCTGTGATATATATAGGGCAGACCCGTTTTCACTCCTAATCCCAAATGATCACAGATCACCTGAACAAAAACACAAACAACCAACCATAATTTGCATCTTAGATTCTTAGTTATTTTCAGCCTTTTGTTCACACTCATTAGGTTGAGTTTCTCACCATGTCATGAAGCATACAGTAAAAGATTGAATGGAAATGCAAAACAGAATATGGAACCACAGAAACAAAAAGTAAACTGGAGACTAATTGAAAAAGAAAAGATACAAAAACTAACCTTGATGCACCAACCAGCCCACATGTCATCGTAGCGTCCAATAGGCTGACCATCTCCCATAAGACCAAAGTACATGGCTGCTCCAATAAGATCACGATCAAATGCCAAGTTCATTCCACACATGGGGAACAGAGTTCCCTTTGGTATGGTCAGAACCGCATCCACATACCTTACAATCAAAACAATAATACTCAAACTCAAGTGATATATTATAGCGTAAAACCAATTTTCAATTTTCAAATGTCTAAATTCTTGTACATACCTAGTGTTTCTCTCAAGAGGCTTCACAAGCTGGGTAGGAGCATCATAATCAGGGATGTTGAGCCAGAGGCCGTGAGAAACAGCAGTTGGAACACCTTCACGGAGACTGAAAGGGTAGCCACGAACAAAATCTGCACCCTCACGGTAAGGATCGTAGAGGGTGTTGAAAAACAAGGGAGTGGATGGACAAAGAAGGTTCTTGATATGCTGTTCCAGTGCATTGATCTTCTTTCCAGAAGGATCGCTAGCAACCTAAGCCATAAAAGCAATAGCAACATAATTAGTAGGCTTTTAGAATTATAAATCCTTTATTAAATTAATGAAATCCTCAAAACTTATCAAGAATGCTACACAAATATTACAATTACAATTAATGTCAATAGCAGATCCGGCTCTCGGATCTCAGAATTCCATCAGATGCAAATAACCCCAATCCATTATTTACCAATACATGAAGAAAACAAAAGAGGCAATTCCAAAATGAATGTAGAAATGCGGACCGATGAAAGACAAGAAAATGAAAAGCTTGAACATCTCTGGAATTTTTAAAAGAAAATGATCCAAAGAGTGGGGGTCCTACCGGGAGGTGGATCCCACTGTATCTTACATACACTGTATCTCTCAGATTCAAATGAAATCACTAATTTAAATTAATTCAACTAAAAGACATCTGAACAATATCCGCAACAGTACAGAAAAAATTGCAGGTCTTTGTGATGAAGACAAATTCATAGACAGCCTGTCAATACAGAGCCAATTTTCAAAAACATAAAAACAAAGATAAAAACAAAATCGTCACACAGATTTCACTGCTGCACACAGAGTAATTTTAAAATTTATCAGATAAATTGAACAATGCGAACGGATTACTTCTACGATCAGAACCAATCACAAAACAAGAAAACAATAATTCATAATCATAACAACAAGGAGATCCAGACTCAAAGGCGTCAAAAATCATGATCAGACAAACGAAAAAGAAAACTCACAAAGCAGTCATCGTCGATAGTGTAGATATACTTCTTCTTAGAGACCATATAACCGAAGCAGCGGCAAGCAGAGTCCTTGAAGGAGATGCATGAAGCCCTAGGACCAAGGATCCGATTGATGTCATTGCGATTGTAGAGCTCGTAATCAAAGCCATCCGGGACGTTAATGGTCTTGGTAGGGTCACCATCCTGAACGATGATGAGATGGTAAGGCTGGAAGAAAGGCCTCCACATCTCAAGGAAATCGAGATTCCTAATCGTCGGAATCACGATGTCGAGCTCATCCTTGAGAAGTGGCGTCGGCGCTATTGAAGCATCAGCCATACTTGCAGAATAAACAGAGAGAGAATGAGAGGGAAGCAGAATGTGAGAGAGGGCTTGGAGGAGGAAGAAGAAGCGGAGTTTGAAATGGGATATAAGAGGGGAAGGAGAGGGGAGGAAGTCACGTGCGAGGAAGGAGGGAGTCACGTGCAGTGCGACGTTATCGGCACGAGTGATGGGGCAATAGAGAAACGTGTCTGAACGAAGAAGGCAACGCTGACTCCTTCAAATAAGCGTTGGCCCGTGGAGCTTGGGAGATAATTGGGAGACGGCTTTGGACTTTTATATCTATAATGGGATATGGGATATTAATGGAATTTTATTTGTATATTTGTTCTTGTCTGATTCTTTTTTATATTAATAATAATAATTTTTAAAAAATGTGCTGGGATTATACAGGCTTCCTCTTTATTCTCAAACACATGTACGAATTTAATTAAAATAAAAATTGAGTTACACAAACTTTTCCTTAATTTTATTAAAATGCCACCAGGGTATGTTAGAAGTTCCATTCGTCCAACGGTCCCAAGTCCACTTGGTTACTTCTAGTTGAGGTAAGTCAAGCCATAAAGTGAAAATTGGCCAAATTAGACCAAAATAATATTCTTATAATTTAGGAAGAAATACTATAAGTTTGTGTTTAGGAACACTTTTAAAATAGGCTAAAGTATATTTTTAATCCTTAAAGTTTACATAAGATATATTTTTTATCCCTTAATTTTATAAAGTATATTATTGGTTCTATAATTTTAACATCGTTAATGTTGTTAACGGAAAACGCTTATACATCAAACTTCAGTGATGGCCAGTGTAATTATATTATATTAATATTTAATTTGAAATATGATAAAATTAAAAAATATTTAAAAACCTAATGAATTAATCAATATCAAAACCTTGATTCTATTAAAAAAATTAGTTTAATAATCTAAATATATTTGTTTAATAATTTAAATATCAAAACATCAATTTCGTTTGCATTGATTTAGCAATTTATTTTAGTTTATTTATCTAAATATATTATATTAAAAATTATAAAATATGTTTTATCAGCTGCACAATCATCACTTGAGTTTGTTACGTCAAAATTTTCCGTTAGCTATATTAAAGATATTAGAAATATAGAATTAAAAATATATTTTATAAAATTATGGGACCAAAAATATATCTTAGGTAAAACTTAAAAAACTAAAAGCTTAGCCTTTAAAATAAGAATATGAAATAAAGGAATTTCAAAATGATGCCTCCAAATAACCGATTTATTATGAAGTTCATAAGATATTATGTAATTAAGTTTTTTTTAAATGGATAATAAGTGCCCTCAATGAAATTAGTTGTTACAGCCCTAATTGTTATCATTAGTATCATGTCTTTAACTTACAAAATCGTATCAATTCATTCTCAAACACGTCTTAGCTATGAACTTAGTTGACCTCACAAGTTCACTTATGAGTTTATTGTTTTTGCATTTATAACTTACATAATCTCATTTCAATTTGTTCTTAAACTCGTGTTATAATTTTATAATTGATCATATTTTATGACTTCATAGATCATATTTAAATAATTAATGTTGATGAATTTAGTTTTAATTACTTTGATTAACCAAATTGTTGTCATTTTTTATATTTTAATTATGTAATCAAATAATTTAAATATATTTTATTAATAAAAATAAACTCTTATGAATTTACATTTTTAGTTTACAATCCAAATATAAATTCCCATTTTTTCTGAGTTTGCTTAAAATCATGAGTTTTTTATAGTTAAAATTGTTAATTACTAGTATGGCAAAAACGGCTCTGCAAATTTTGCCTGGGTTGCAATATCAGTGTCTACTTCCCTGAATGCTTTGCTTTGCTTCAGCAGGACTTTTATTTTCCCCATACTAGCGGGCTAGTGTAATTTTGAGGGCTTTTCCGTTTCTCATTTATATAAAATAAAAAAAATAAATAAAATAAAAAAAGCTCAGTTTAGCCCATAAACATATGTCGAATGGGATTTAGGTATCTAAAAGATTTTTTTTTAATCCCCTCAAAGTGTTAAAACAATAACAATATCACCCTAACCGAATGACAATCCAAACGGACTTCAGTGACTTAGATCTTATGTCACATATAGTTCTATGAAGGCATGACCATACTTTTTTTTTTTTAGGTTAAAGATTGTAGTGAAAGTATTCGCAAATAAGTAGTTGGTATCCACAATGTTTTTAGCCACTATTATTCAAAAGTGTTAAAAAAAATGAGCAAAATAAATTTTGATATGTTCTATAAATTGTCGTGAATAAATAATTTAGTATATATAAAAAGTGCAAAATAAAATTCAAAGATGGTGTCAAAGAATTTTCAACTCTGTGTACCGGAAAAGAGAAGAGAATTTTCAATTTGTGTTTGTGATGGACTCGCTATGTAAAAACGAGTGAGTCATCTAGAAAAGTCGTTGGCCATCATAAATCACCATTAGTACTAGTCAACAATGGGCAATAAATTTTGGCTTTTGCCCACTAACAGATATATGATGTCACTTTCAATTCGTACTCACATAAAATATATTATTATTATTATTTGAAAAACTAAAAATAACACTGCTATTGTTATTTAAACATTTTATGAAATTACACTTCATTTTTTTTTGTAAAAGTTGCTATTATTAGCATGAATTGAAATCTGCGGTAACCATTTCAATATTTGATTAATTTTATTTTTGTAAGTAAGAAAAATTGTTATTTTTATGTGCATATTTCGATTAGTTGTAGCTACTGCGATCTAAAGTTTAATTAAGCAATATATTATTATTATTATTTGAAAAACTAAAAATAACACTGCTATTGTTATTTAAACATTTTATGAAATTACACTTCATTTTTTTGTAAAAGTTGCTATTATTAGCATGAATTGAAATCTGCGGTAACCATTTCAATATTTAATTCAATTTTTATTTTTGTAAGTAAGCAAAAATTGTTATTTTTATGTGCATAATTCGATTATTTGTAGCTATTATTTAGGACTGGAGTGAGTAATTTAATTTTTTAAAAAAATAACAGTGATTAACCCAAAAAAAACTATCATTTGAGATTAATGGCATTTGGGTTAGATGATTGAAAAATATAGTTTGTAGAATACGCAAGAGAATGATGTATAGGATTCACAAAATTCTAAAATCAAGGTGGGCAGGAGGCTTTTTCATTGAATTTTCTATAAAGCGGAGAAATCAATGGCGCAAGAATTTGCGTATATTATGTGTTAGTTTTTGAGTCAAATGAAAGTATGAAACTTTCTCAGCTCTCGACATTAATTATATGATTAGATCTGATTAATTGTATGAATATACCGTGGACTATGATTCACATTTGATTAGATTTAATACCAATTTCAGATATCTAGAATTTAGTTAAAAATTTGAAACTTTGGATTCAATCCTAATCAAACATTTTTCAACTTTTCCTAGTCCTTTAGATCCTCTAATTTGAAGATGATATTTGATTAAATTTGTTACAATTACTTATAATTGTGTGTATTAGAACTAACTAATTAATAATTGTTCAAAAAAAGAACTAATTAATTAATAAGAATACTAATTTTATGCATTGCTATTTTAATAAGTGAAAATTATAAGTGATTTGGAGGATATGGTAGTTAAAATGAGAAATCAAATTATTCTTCAAGTGGCAAACTTCAAATATTTGAAATCAATGTTTCCAAAAGATGGTGAAATTGATGGAGATTCTAATAATATAATTCAAGATAGATAGTTTAAATAGAGAAAGAGTACAAGGGTCATTTGTAATTAAAAAAGCATCAATAAGATAAAAATTTGATAACTTCTAAGCACTAATTCAAGTTATAAGAGAATATGAATATATGTTCAAAATGAAGAACTGATTTGCAGAATAACTTTCAATTACTTAAAAGTTACTCCCTCTTATCTTTTTTATTAGCGAATATTTAAATTGACTTAATCCTTTTTATAACTCCGACAAAAGTTATTTAAACATTTAATGAGTTTTTGTTGTTGTTTACTTTGACACCCATAAATATCAAATTCTGGCTATCATAATTATTCATTGTTCTCTTTTATAATTCAATATTAATATTTTATATCCATAAATTATAAGTTGCCCCCATGATTAAGGAGTTATCATAATAATAATTTAGCTCATAAATCAAGGAGTTATCATAATCATAATTCAAACTAAATCTACGAGAATCTTAATTTTCAAGAAATATAAGTTGGCCCCCATAATTATAGTAATGTTTATATATATCAACGATGCGTTTTGTTTTGTGTTTTCCGTTCTTCATTGTTAATGGGCTCAATTCTTCATCCCCAATATTATGGCAAGTCAGCTTTATGAACTCATTAAGGATATTGACGACAACAAAGATACTTAGGATATTGTTGCTTAGATTATTAAGAAGTAGATGGTGACTAAAAAGACATCACCTTTTGATAAAAATTTAGCCATTGTATTTACCTCAATCATTTCTTTTCCTTTTTGATCTTTTGTGCCTTTTTGTGTATTAATTTTTTAATTTAAATTTCTTTTTCTATATTCCTCCATACATTTTCATAAGATTCATCTTTAACTATAGAAATGAGAGCTTGAAATTTTCTCAAAACAATTACAATGTTTTGATGGAAGAGAAATTATTGTTAGGCTTAGAGTCAAACGGAACAACATCAAATACTCATTTAGTAGTTTGGGTGTTTGCAATTTTTTGAGGAGAGAGATATTTTGCAACGGTTTGCATACTCAAAATTAATGGTAAGAAAATGATTTAGTAGATAGTTGCACATATTGTGATTGAATAACTTAATTATATATTCATCCATTTGTTGTTTCATTCATTCCTTGAGCCTTTTTTTTTTCAGCCCTCTGAAATAGAAACACATACCTCAAACTCCTTGACAACATTGATGTCAACAGAAAAAATTTAAAATAATGATGACCTTCTAATAGTGTAGTCGTCAGGATCTTCAACCACTCCTTCAAAAAGAAAGAAGAGTATGACACTCCATTGGCTGATAATGGCGATGTGGGATTGTCTAATATGTCCACCCCTACCTTCAGGGCCAACAAAACAATCATCAAGAACATAAAGACAAAACAAAAACAAAAAAATGAATTCCTATGTGTTGTTTTGAGTTTTTGAGTGCAATCTTAGTTTCGAGTCTACTTTACTTTTCATTGTGTTCGGCGTTTGGTGTTTTCACATATAGGGTGATATCTGTCTTTTAGACAAACAATACACTTAGGACTTTCAGTATATATATATATATATATAGGTCATTTAAAATAGATTATTATAAAATAATTACATGATTTATTATGATTACAAATAAATATTGCTTATTATGCATACAACTAAAAAATTGCTCAATCATGAAGACTAAATTATATAATAAATATTACATACATCATAAACCAATACTTTAAAGCCACAGATTGTCCTTCTATGCTTGCATAAGCTTTGGAAGTGCAAAATGCTATATATAAACTTTCTCGGGTAGTGCACAAATAGCTGACTTGTTTGCGCATATTATATGTTACCTTTTGAGTCAAATGAAAGTCTGAAACTTTCTCAGCTCTCGAAATTAATTACATGATTAGATCTGATTAATTTTCATGAATTTACTGAGGAGTATGATTCACATTTGATTTGATTTAATACCAATTTCAGATCTCTAGAACTTAGTTATAAACTTGAAACTTTGGATTCAATCCCAATCAAACATTTTTCAGCTTTTCCTAGTGCCTTAGATCCTCTAATTTGAAGATGATATTCGATTAAATTTTTTAAATATACTAGTAATTGTGTGTATTAGAACTAATTAATAAGAATATTTATTTTTATGCATTACTATTTTAATAAGAGAAAATTATAAGTGATTTCGAGCATATGGTAGTTAAAATGGGAAATCAAATTATTCTTCAAGTGAAAAACTTCAAATATTTGAAATCATTTTTACCAAAAGATAATGAACTTGATGGAGATATTAATAATATAATTCAAGATAGCTAGTTTAAATAGAGAAAGTGAACTAGGGTCATTTGTAATTTAAAAGTATCAATAAGATAAAATAAAAAAAACTTATAACTTCTAGTCACTAATGTAACATCCTCATTTTTATTTATAATATTTATATATTATTAGGATGCAATTTATAAAGTAACTTGAAGTTTAGAATAGAAGAAACACAAATTTAAATGTGGTTTATTTTTAATTATATTGAGTTGAACTTAATCAGGTTGTTTTATGGTAAACTCATAATTACCAAATAATTATTTCCGGTCCAGTGTAGAAAATATACTTAAAAGGGGTTAAACTTTAAGTGCATAACCTCATATTATAATTAAAAACAAATATATAGAAAGAGAATATGATATGGTTTAATTTGTTGGGATTAAATAAAAGTATTTAAAATATTTTCTCATTTAAATTATTATAATTTTTATATATTATAAGGATTTTATTTGAATGAAATAGGCAAGTAAAGCTTAATTATTATGGGTTTAAAGAATCTTGACAAATTTTTAATGAGTTTTGAGAATAATCAGATTTTTCTAAATATAAATTAGGAAGAAGAAAGAGAGAAGGAATAAAGAAGAAAAATAAAAGAAAAGGGGTAAAGAAAATTATTGTTAAAGAAACGTGAGGCCCACACAATTATAAAACTCAATGTTCATTTTCTTTTCCGCCATTTTGTCTTCTTCCTTTCTCATTACGTGGGCGTGGCTGCTCCTCTCTTCCATTAATGGAGGATTATGATATTTTTTTTAGTTTCATTTATTTCCCATAAAATCTCACAACCTCACTTATTTCCTAAATATTTTTCTCCTCGTCTAGAGCTTTCTAAAAATATAAATTTTGTTGCAGAGCAAAGCAAGTTTGAAGATTGGGACTAACTTGTAGATGTGAGTAAATATTGACATTTAATCAGTTTATAATTTTTATATTGTTATAAAAAAGGAAAAATACAAGAGATAAAATGAAAAGATGAAGAGAGATCAAGAAAGAACTATAGGAAAAGATAGAGCAATATCTTCTTCATTTACAACTAAAATGTAGTACATAGTGCTCTATTTATAGATCTTCCATCACAACCAAGAGTTACATAAAGTAAATGGCAAACTTTAATCCTCATGAGTGCATAATTGTAACCTTTGAGTTATGGGCATGAAGAATCCTAAAGACTATTCATTGAAGATGTTATGGAGCGTAGAAAATGAAAGGCCAATAATTTGAAGTTTGTGGATATCCACTTCAATTAGTATTTTTACAGCCCTCCCCCTTGGATGTTCATGAACAAATATTGTGCCATATTAAAACCTTTCTAGAAAAAACCCATTGGGAAAATAACCTAATGAAGGAAAAAGAGTACACAATGTTTACTCCACTTGATAAGAACATCACTTTATGTTTTTGAGCCTACGTATTGCAATACCATGCACTAACTTATTAAATGTTATAGTTGGCAGTGTCTTGGTAAACAAATTGCAAGGTTGTCACGTGAGCTAATTTGCTAAACATCTATGTCACCACTCTTCATAAGATCATGTGTAAAAAAGAATTTTGGAGAAATATGTCTTGTTCTATCTTCTTTGATGTATCATCTTTTCAATTGAGCTATGTAAGAACCGGCTGAACCCAAGACGGGGGTGAATTGGGTGTAAGGTTAAAAATTTGGAACTTTGAAAATCTTTTCACGTCTCCTAAATCAATAGTTAGATATTCAAATAAACATATACTGGAAATATAAGAGATAAGGGAAGAGAATATGCAAACTGTGATTTATACTGGTTCGGCCCAATCCTTGACCTACGTCCAGTCCCTAAGCTTCACTTGAGATTTTCAATCCACTATCGTCTTGTTTAATCCGAGCACAGGAGAAGCCTATACAATCCCACAAGTTCACCCAGACACTTGTGAAGCCAAATCTCTCACCGAGCACGGGTGGAAAAAAGGCTTTTAAGACCGGACGAAAGAGGTATCGTAAGACCGGATCTGTGTCCGGTCTTGTTCCAGGCGGTCTTAAAAGTCTGTTACTTTTAAGACCGGATGTGCATCCGGTCTTAAAAAAAACACTTTTAAGACCGGACTTTTTAAACATCCAGTCTTAAAAGTCCATTTAAAAAAAAAGAATGAACTTTTAAGACCGTATATATTTTCAAGTCCGGTCTTAAAAATTCCTTTCTACGAAAAAAAAAGGTGAGATTGTAGACGCCTGAGCCGCCACCTCAGAGAGAACCATGTTTCCAGATCTTTCACCAGAGGAACTAAAACAAATAGATTCAGAGAGGAAAGTACCTAAGCGCTTTTAGAGAGAGAACTCGAGAAGAGGTAGACGAAGAAGAAGGAACAAAGAAATTTTTGGGTGGAAGCAAAAACAAAAACGATACAAGGACAGAGAGGGAGGTCAGGAGAAGAGTAATACCATTTTGCGTTCCTCGAAGAAGTTATGGGAAGCCATTCATCTATCTTCTTCTACTCCTCCGTTCGCTTATCTATCTGTCATTTTTGTGTGTGCACATCTCAATATATTCAAAAAAATAATAACAACAAACAAAAACAATCGATCGAGAACGCATAAATAAGCAAAACAGACATAATAGGTTTACCTCAAGAGAGGCAGCAGTTGCAGATTGAGACTCGTTCCCCATGGAAATCAAGTTTGGAGCTTTGTCGTCGGCGAGAATGAGGAGATGAGCAATAAAACAAAGAAATAAGAAATTGATATTTAATTTCAAACTTAAGCCAAACTCTACGTCAATGATTTACTACCATTGCGTTTCTGTTTCCGTGGCTCAACAACAATATAAATATAAATATATATATATATATATATATATATCTCAACAATCCGAGAATGATTCTCGGATTGTTGTTGATATATATATATATATATAGATTGTTGTTGAGCTACGGAAACAGAAACGCAACGAACACGAACTCAACCGTACGAATCATTCTCGGATTGTTGTTGAGCCACAGATCTCCGAAATATGAGGCTACGGTAGCCATTGTGAATGCGCGGGGTGGGGAAGTGAAAATGAGAAGAGAGCGGAGAAATCAATGGGAAGTGGAGGGAACTAGAAAAGGAATAATGAAAATTCAATTTTCGTTTGCCGCGCCTAATGAAAATCTTTAAGACCGGTTGTTATCAAATTGAAGTCTTAAAAGTTAAACTTTTAGGACTGGTTCTTTGTAACATCCGGTCTTAAAAAAATAGACATTTTATTTATTTTTTTATTTTTAACTTTTTAGACCGATATTTAAAACATCCGGTCTTAAAAGTAATATATTTTTTTAAAAAAAATTAGACTAGTTCTTTTTAACATTCGGTCTAAATAGTTCTCTTTATATTTACAAAATTGCCACCGGTCATACTTTTAAGACCGGATCCTTTTTAATCCGTTCTTAAAAGTGTTCTTTATATTTACAAAATTGCCACCGGTCATACTTTTAAGACCGGATCCTTTTTAATCCGGTCTTAAAAGTGTTCTTTATATTTACAAAATTGCCACCGGTCATACTTTTAAGACCGGATCCTTTTTAATCTGGTTTTAAAATTGTTCTTTATATTTACAAAATTGCCATCGGTCATACTTTTAAGACCGGATCCTTTTTAATCCGGTCTTAAAAGTATTCTTTATATTTACAAAACGCCACGGTCATACTTTTAAGACCGGATCCTCTATAATTCGGTCCAAAAAGTTCTTGATATTTACAAACTGCCACCGGTCATACTTTTAAGACCGGTGCGTCAATACTCCGGTCTAAATGAGGCGGTCTTAAAGCCCTTTTTTGCACTAGTGGAGATACTCCCCCTTACATACTGTAAGATTACAATCTGTTTCACACTCAAGATCGCCCAATCTTGAGTAACTCACAGATAAAAGGATTATAATGAATCTTCACTCTCTCAAAAGTACATGAATAAACACTGAAGTACATAATCGATCATCTCACTCTCTACTGTAAACTATATAAACATTGAGAAACATAGTGTATGAGTTATCGAACTATTGACGGTGAAATAGTAAAATCATTTCATTGGCTTTGTCGAGTCATTCATCAATCGTCACCTCTTCAGGTTTGAAGACTTTGCTATTTATTAGCAATGAAGATCATTTAACTGTTGAGCACATTCTTCCGTTGAGCATCTTAGAATATGACTGTTGGAAGTGGCCGTTGAAACTTCTGCAATGCATTTAATGTTTCTGACAAAAATATGACATTTTGAGGATTTGCATCTAATCCTTCGTTTGATCAACTAAAACTTGCTAACAAACATGATTAATAACATTGAGAAGTATAGCAAGTAGAAATCAATTGATAACAATAATTTTTGAATTCTCGGAGACGTTGTGGAACTGAGCTCTTCTGTCTGATAAGCTGTGTGCTTGAGTCCTTCAATATCTGCTCGAGTTAAAGTAAGTTTGAACGTTTTGTGAATACTTGAAAAATACCTTTGACTCGAGTTCAATACTTGTTGGCTCGAGTTTGGACTTAATCTCGAGTTTGCATTTGAAGACTCAAGTTTGCACATCAGATTTGCTCTTCATCAGGTTGCTCTGGCTTGACTTGACTTGAGTTCAAAACTCTTGGCTCAAGTCAAAAACTCTTCTCAAATGCATAACTCTCGACCTTCCCTTGACTCGAGTTTGGCACTCCATGGCTCAAGTCAAATGCCCTTCTCAAAAGTCCTTTGCTCTCTGATTTGGTTAGGCTCGAGTTTGGACTTGCCTTGTCTCGAGGTAAAAGCTCATCAAAATTGGTTGCTTCCAAATTCTATGAAACACTTGTTGAGTCTAGATTCATATGAAATTGGTTTCACTTCATTTGGTTATGTATAATGTGAGCTATATCCAAAAAACCGAGTCTATGCTGAAATGGTTCCAGAATTTCAAGTGTCAACTTTCAAAAGCCATATCTCCCTGGTCTGAACTCCGTTTTGGTTGGTTAAAATCTTGATGGAACGAATTTTGAGTATACTTTCATATGACATTAGTTTCAGCTCAATTGGATATGTAATTTGTGAGTTACACTCAAAACATATAAGCTTGGTATGCTGTGTGGCGTGAATTTCAGTTCCAACTTCTACAATTCATAGCTCCTTTATCTGAACTCCTTTGGGCTTGAAAATTTGTCACAATGACGCATTGGGAGTCTAGTTTCAAACAAAATTGGTTTTACCTCAATTAGATCTCTGATGTTGGAGATATAATCAAATTACCATACCTTGCCTAAGAGAAACGTGAAACAGAGGTGAACAGAATGCTGAAAATCACTCCTAACTCGAGTTTAGTAAAGTTTGGCTCAAGTTTAGACCCAAACTCGAGTTTAGACCTCCTAGCTTGAGTTTTGACTTCCTAGCTCGAATTTACTCCTATCAGATGCACAAAACACTGTAGAAAAACATTCTAACTCAAGTTTATACTTCCTGGCTCAAGTTAGCTCATCCCGAAGCTTGATTGTGCTTATCTTAACTCCAAATTGAGTTATTCCAACTTCCATTTGATAGTTGAGACTTCTAGAATCAATCTAAGAACTAAAATGATGATATTCTCATTTCATTCATCAAGTTCTTCCTTCTTCAATCTCTCCTCTTTTTCTTGATTATTCCCAAAAATCCTTTGATAACTTCTTGCTTCATTGACATTCTCTGCAAGTTCTTCTTTCTGTAACCTCTTATCTTCTTTTTGATTATTCTCCATAATTCAACTCTTTCTTTCTTCTCTTCTCTTGAACAATCTCTACAATTTAATTTGGATTAATCAACATTAAATATAGTAATTAGTCAATGTAAGAGATAAATATATTATATAAGCTTTTTGCTTTTAATAATGGCATCTATATAAGGCATAATCAAAACTAATCATATCCAACAAGCTATACATGCACGTTGTATTGTCTTCATATAGTACTGTTGAAATCTTCTGTTCAGGAAACAGACTACACACTGATTGGATATGTTGAGTCATTGACCTTAGCCAAACACATTCTCGACTTGCCTCATGAGCTGCAATTATCTTTGCATGATTTGGTGAGGTAGCGGCTAAAATATTTTTTGCTGAGCACCAAGATATAACTAGACCTCCACAAGTAAATAAATATATTATTTGATCTCTACCATTGTGTGGATCTGATAAACACCCTGCATCTACATAACCATTTGCACCACCACCACCACGAAGTTAGGTTGACCCATAACTATCAGACGCCACGATGCGTTCAGGATAATTGCCAATTGGGTCCATTTGTGATAACGGTGGTAGAAGTGATTTATCTGCAATGTGCCATTTACAAACGTAAGAAAGGATAAAAGTTATATTGTAAATGTGATTTGTGTTTGGAATGACGGTGAGAGAAGTGACTTCTTTTCAAATGAGCTCTTGTTTGGATGATTATTTGAAAAGTTAGTTGAAATGGAAAATAACTGAAAATTGAATTAATCTTATTGAATACTTCACACATATATTAGTTGTATATATTGTGATAATTGAAAATAAAAATAAAAATAAAAATTTGATATAAAAATAAATAAATTATTATTAAAAAAAACTCTAAAGTACTTAATTAAATATATTCTAATGAATAAATTAGAATGTATATGAATGTATATTTAATAGTACATTGCTTATTGGATCACATATTCTTAACATTTTTTCTTTAAAGTTGAAAAAATCACTGTACGCTGGGTTTTTTTCCTCCCTCACTGCTATGTGAAACATGCTATTTCTGTTCTTTTTGTGTGTTCAACAAAATGATGCCTTCGATGCATGCTATCAGGGCCATACAATGAGGATTGCTTTGCTGCTCTATATATGAATGGTATATAAGTTTTTTTATTTTAAAAAAATTATAATTATTTCCATATAATACAATTGTCGAATTTGCTGGGTTGTTTTCTCTGTTTTCCTATGACGAAAAATAATAATTGAACATTGCATCATTTCTTCAGTGACATTTTATTATTATTTCGCTTTATTGACCTTATAATGCTACTAATCGTGAAACAATTATTCTGAATCATTTCATGAATTTTGGGCTGTTTTACGGGGTAGGAGTGGAAATAGGTCGGTCCCCTATCGATATTTTCTACACAGGCTTGTTTAGGCTGATGCAGCTTTTTTTTTTGTTAAAATGGCCAGGGCAAGACCTATTTAAAGCCCTAAATATGTAAATAGGTCAGGCACCTATTTAGTTAAAGTTAGGCTGCTTTTACACATCAAATAAATATAATTATATTTATATAATATAAATAATATAATATTTATTATTTTTCATTCTTATATTCTACTAAAAGCCTACATTTATATAGTTTTTGATATGCTTAAAGTGTACAAAGCCTATTTATGGCCTCCAAGACCTACAATATGAGGCCTTTTTAAAGGCATAAATTGTAAATAGGCTTTTAAAAAGGCTTCATGCTCGACCAGGCCCTACGAAGGCTCAAACCTGAGCCTTAAAAAAAGCCTGCATTCAGGCTTAGGCTTTCTACCCTCATTACAGGCTCAGACCTGTTTAGCCAAAGCCTAGTCTGGCCTGACCTATTTCCATCCCTAACGGGAGGGGAGTGCTTCTTGGTTTTCTCCCATGTCACTGTCGCATTTACCGCTATAAAGTCTGTTTGGCATAGCTTCAGAAGCTAAAAAAAGTCCAGTAAACTAGATAATTAGATGTTTGGATAGTTTAATTATTTGATGGGCTTCAGACCTTAAAGCTGTTTTTTTTTTTAAGCCAGATATCCTTGCTTCTCATCCAATCACCAAAAGGCAGTCTCTTTTGGACCCCAAAAAAAAAAGTCGTACCTGCCCTCGTTGCCACAGAATTTAATATAGGGAGAATTTATTTATAATACTAGCCTTGACCCATTTTTTACCTCAGAATTTATTTATAATACTAGCAACACTTTTAGAAAATTTTATACCTTGTATTTTTACATATTTGCCTTACATTTAATCTAGGAAGAATGACAGAAAAATACCACTTCAATTTTAAAATCATGTTGATAATAACAATAATGGGATTTTATTTAAGCATTTCATTGTGTTATAATTTTTTTAACGGTAATTTTACTATTTTATTTAACAAATTTATATTTATTTTTAATTTTTTATCCCATATAATCACATTATATATATATATATATATAATTATACCCTTTTCAATTATTTTTCATCTTAACTATCTTTTAAAAAGCTATGTCAAACAAGTGTCCATCAGGAAAAAAAAAAGTCACTTCTGCCACTGCTATCCCAAACATAAATCACATCAAGAAAAATCCATTAGGAAAAAAGTCCATCAGATACTAAAGTTATTTCTACCACCGCTATCCTAAACGGACCTATATTGGCGGCTAGTCGAGTTTTGATTTGCATTTTCCGTTGTCAAGTCTCATTTGAGGTTTAAAAAACAAAAATTTTCTTTTGATTTATTGTGAATTCTGTCGTTAGAATCCCCGCAACACGCTGCCCGAAGTTGCAAACAGGGGCAGATAAGTCATAAGCGTCGGATCGCTGGTCAAACAAGCATAGAATTAACATTCAGCGTTAGTGAGTGTTAAATTTGGGCGAAATTATTATAATTTGAAAATTTTCGACTGTTCGAGAAAACACTGAATTAGAAAAATCTTCACATATCCGGCACTCTAAATGAAAACTTCTGGTGGCAAAATTTGCATTTTAACATAATAATAAATTCTGGAGTCAAATGGAGCAGACAAATAAAAATTATTAAATTATCATCATCATTACAACACTGACATGTTTTGTTCGATGGTTTTTGGGTGCTCTACTGGTTTGATCCTTTAGTGTTCGTTTTTATTTTTATTTAAAAAAAACTGTTTGGTTTTCCTTAAGGTCTATATTTGGGAGTTCTATTTTGGAGGGAAATGAAAGGGAACAGAGGGTTTGGATAGTTTCTTCCTTATTTGCAGTTTTAAAAATATGAGGGGAGGGAATTAGAGATTTTTATAAATCCTCCAAAACCCCCTTATTCTAAAAAATAAAGTTAAATATGAGGGGGGTTTTAAGAGGGAAATAGCTTAATTGCTTTTTTACCCTCGTCACCACTACCACCACCCCCACCCCCGCCGCCACCAACGCCACCGCCGCAACCCCACCACCACCATCACCACCCCGCCACCATTGCCGCCGCCGCCACCGCACCACCACCGCCACCACCCCCCGCGCCGCCGCCACCATCGCACCACCGCCGCCGCCACCGCCACCACCACCACCACATAAATAATTTTTTGAATATAAAAATTACATAAATAATTTTTTAGAAAATTTAAATGTAAATTTATTTGTAAAGTATAATAATTATATTAATTATTAAAGAAAAAGACAAAATGGTAAAAACAACTCATTAATCCTCCATCTTCCTCCCTTACTATTTTTTTAACTCCCAAACAAGGGGAGGAAATATCCTTCATTTCCCCTCATTTCTCCTTGCATCCTCTTCCTTTCATTTCCCTCCAAACTCCCAAACAGACCCTAAGTGTTGTTTATAAGTTCTATATTTGTGCTCTTTGATGTCCACTGGGGATGTGGTGTGGCAATTGGGAGTTCTTCCTTGCATATTTAGGCCTTCTAAAGAGGTCTAAAAAATGTTGAAAATGTAACCTTCCCAATTATATCCTATATTTAGGATTAGAGGAGTATATGATAAGTCATGATTATTGCTTGGAGGTAATAAGGTTCTTCCCCACTGGCCTACATTCCAGCGAATCAGATTAGTCGATAGTGTGGATACTGGTAAAGAAATAAAAATAAAAACAAGAAGAAGAAGAAATGTAGGTATATGGTCGTGTGTGCTTGTGTAATTGTGTTGTCCTTCTTCATTGCAGCATTATCGCTCTGGAGGTGCATCAAATTTTGGTTTCCCTCGTCAGTAGTTTTTTGGTTCACTTTTGGCTTCTTGGTATTTAGCTTTTATTTATTGACGTAAAGAAGCCATTTAGTTATGTTATCATTCTACTTATGCTTTAATAAATTTTTCTTATTATAAAAAAAGGGGATATTTGATTTTCGTACAATCTTTATCAACCGGTTTGCCAAATAAGCCAATAGTCCTCTTCAAAAGCTCTACTACTTTCACAATCTTTATGATTCATAAACTACTAAAGGCTAAATATATTGAGATTTGAGGGGTCCAAAAAAAAAAAAGTGCATATATCCTCATATTGAAAACAATCTTATTTGATATATTGTCAAGTTTAGTGGCCATTTCTACCAACAAAGATTCGAACATTAATTCGTACACGTTATAAGCGTCTGCCATATACTAAATATAGGTATTTTCGCAGGCTATGATATGCTAGGCCACTTTTTTATTTTTATTTTTTAAATTAGCAGTTTTCACATAAATATTTTAGTTTGATCACGTCCCACAACAAATATAGCTAACTGACTACCTACTTAACCCTTCACTAATTCTTCCTTATTATGGGCCTTCACACATTTTGGCTTTGTAGCTTCCTATATATAGTCTCTTAATTGTGTTAGGCACGCCTTTTATGGCTTTTAGGTTCATCCACACATCACTTTGCCATCCTTTGACATTTTAGCCATTGACCATCCCAATAGAGTTCTTTAGTTTTAGAAAGGATTGGGTCAGATAGGGTTAGGTACGTCTCTCAATAAATGATTTTGGCTTTCTTCCATAATAGCTAATGGAAGCAATAGCTTAGGAATATGTTTTGCCTTGGGTAAAATTTATTATGCAAAAAAGTATTTTTTTAAAAAAAGAAAATGCATAATAAAATGTTTTAAAAATCAAATCAAAACTGAAAAATATCAGTGGATTAAATTTTTTATCGAGCAACCGGTTTGATCAACGGTCAAATAATTGACAAAATAATTAAATTCCAATAATATTTTTAATATCACAAAGTTAAATTTCTTTACACATGCAAGTAAAACAAGTAAAGTCATTAATCAAATTTCTCAGTTTGAGCTTGTATATCTTGGAAAAACATCAGGAAAAAAAAAAACCTTTATTGAAAAATTTATCCCTTATCAGCCAATGTTTAAGTTCCCCATTTTTTAGGGTAAAAACAAGGTAAGAATAAGTCAAATTGGAATTTTTTAGGGGAAAAACAGTGTTAATTGGGCCAATTTTTTTTTTTTTTTGATATAAAAGGAAGGCTAAGCGCCTAAATTACAACAACGAACTTACACAAAAGAGGAATTTAATCCTAAGCTCTCCGACCGACCAGTCGAGAGGTAAGTCGGACACACATCTAAAAGCGACAACTTAGAAATGCTTTGATTTGGCCAAGGCATCAGCAATACGGTTAGACTCATGTGGGATAACACGAATATCCACCTCCCAATCCCAACTCAACATGTCCTTAATCTTTACAATCAAATTGCTCCCTGAAAGATAAAAATCATCAAGGATCAAACTAACGACCTCATCCACATCAGATTCCAAAATGATCTTCTTTAACCCTAAATCCCAAGCTAATTGAAGCCCATCAGCGACCGCCCATTCTTCAGCCGTGGATGCCTGACATATCCCAATATTCCTGCTAAAACCCACAATCCAGTTGCCCATAGGGTCACTGATGACGCCCCCACAATTGAAATCCATCTTGTTTCACAAAAATTGCTTCGATTTGAAGTCCAATTTTAGTTCATGGCCCAAACATCTGTTCTAAACTATTCAAAAAGGCTAAGATATGTATACAATTCAACCACACAAAACGAACCGTTGAAGCCTCCGATCAAACGGTTCAATCGTCCGGTCGAACTTCAAAATTGTTGCAAATGCACTCAGTCCATTTCTTTTCTAAATCCTTATACATGTATAATTTTTGCATTTTACTTGCCAATATTATGGTTTCTCGATTAAATTTTTTGAAACTTTATGAAGTTCGCTTAGAACAAAAGCCCTGTGAAGTCTTCTTTTCTCCAATATGTTTGCTTCAGTTTTTTACGCATCTAGAATACCATGATGAGTTTATAATAATTAATAAATCTTTACGATTAACTGCCACAAATATAATAGCAAAAGTAAATTTAGGGAAACTTTGGCCTTATTCCCCCTAACAACTTCGTTGAACAACTCTTTAGAATAAGTTTTGAAAATTTAAAATTAAAAAACATGTTTGAATCATTATTTTGAAAAAAATATCTATAATATAAATTAATGAAATGAAATGTGAAAGAAATGATTTTATATATTACATAATTGTCCATAATGAATACATGATGTTTCTCTGCCCTTTTTTTTTTTTTTTAAAGAATATGTAACCAAAAACACATTTTCAAATAATTTTATATTTTATTTTTCATAAAAAAAATGTTCTAAAAACAAAAAATCGAACAAGTTCATTATTTCCACTTAACCTTTAATTTTATCACATTGATACGAGATATGGTATTTTGATGATTTTACTGGTATGAAAAAAAGAATTGAACTTTGATATATTTGTACATATTTAATTTATATTTAAAATACTATAATTTTTTAAATATTCTAATCAATTATACTTAAAACAGTTTGTAAACAATTCTATAGAGATTGAAAAATTAAAGGGTTAAGGTGCAGATTGGTCAATAAAATTTTATGTCGAAAGACTCAAGACAAAAAAGTTTTAAGTAGACTATTGTAACATCCCATTTGAAAACGACGGAATATTTTTTTTTTAAACGTTTCCAAATATTTCAAGCGAGTAATCGAGTAGAGCATTGGAGCGAAATAGTAATCGATTCATAACAAACATCAACCACGATGTAACATTGTAATGATTACGAATCCTAGAGTTTGAAAGTGAATAACTGAAAGCGGTAAAGATAGATAAGTCTCGGCATGTCTAATCTTTGCTTGCCTCGATCTTCGATCCGTATTCCTCCGGATCCACGAAGCTATAGGCGAGATTCAATTCACCGCATTGAATCTCGGTAGCATTAATCTCAAACCCAAACAATACGGTATACGATAATGAGATATTCTAGACAATACAACGGTATATCACTACATAAGCATACAAAGAGATGCATGATCATTATGCCGACAAAACATAAGCATTACGCAGGTATGTAAAGCCCCACAATGTAAAACAACAATAACAGCTTGCACTATTCACCATTGCCACGATACCACTCGTGTTCTCGGCGCTAGAAAAACATACGGCGTTATCATGACTATAACCCGTGTAAAGCTATCGTATATCGGTCTACGAACGTATCTATCACATATATATGCATTTAAGCAGTACAAGATTAGTGTTACGATGACGCGTCCGTACCTTCGTTGACGACGTTAGGTACTTACGCGGAAAAAACGTACTTTTTACGGAAAAACGTGAAATGTTCGACGACGTCGTCGGGCGGCGTAACGGCGGCAAATCGAGTTTCGATGCCCTATAGGAGTAATACCACTTTCATTAGTGATTTGACATCATAAACGGCATTTTAGGTAAAAATTACCATTTTGCCCTTCTACCCCTAATTTGGCGGAATTTCGCGAACTTCGTTACTTTGACCGTATTCCATTTCAAAATTATCCCCACTATGTTTTTACCTCGTCGGGCATCTTTCAATGCAATGAGGCATAAAAACAAGCATATGAACAAATTCGAAACTTCCTAGATCAAAACAACGATTCTACTATAACTACCGAAAGAACTACGGAAACTAAAAACTAAGGACGGGAAGAACTTACTCGGAGCTAAGGCAAAACTTTTGCGAGCTTCTCACTCTAAGTTTCGGCCAAGGTAGAGAGAAGAAAAGGTGTGAAGAATGAAGAAGGGAAGGGTGATATTTATAGAAAAAGGGAGGGACAAGGTGGGTATTAACAAAAGTCTTCGAAAATGATTCGGCCGTTGGATCTAGGGTTTTGTAAGATGCAATCTTGACCATTCAAGGTCTTGGCCGACCTCTTGGTCCCCCAAAAGTCAAAGATTGATTTTTCATCTTGCTTTATGGCCTCCGGTCCGATAAAGCTACCGATCGATGTCCGTTTCGCGCGATTTCGAAACTCAAAAATCCGGGCATGTAACTTTGAAGATCTTTTCATACTCTTTCATATTATCTATTTTGATCCTCTTTTTGATCATATTTAGGTATTCTCGGTGCGTCGGAAGATATTCGGACAAACGCGTCCGATTCTGGAAATCGCTTAGATAGAACCAACTTCTGGATAATAATTCATTTGAATCGTAAAACGTCCGGTGGTTGCCTAACTTAATCCCATGTTTGAAAACACGCAATTGTTTCTATAGGTTCTCACTTTGCCTATCTGGCTCTACTTTATCTGATCAGCTTTCCGTCTTATTAGGAATTAGGGTTTTCGGTTGCGGAATCGACGTCTGGTAAATTCTTTCTTCGGGTAAAAATTCACTTGTTCTTAATTTGATCAGTCTGAAAAGACTTTTATCTCTGGTTTACCTGTAGAATTTATTTCTAACTTTTTCCTCGGTCTGCCTATAAGCTGACTCACCGCATTATATTATTATTTTATTCTAATTACCATTTTAATTATTTAAACAATTCTTTTTAATTAAAAATAACCATAATTTCGACCCCCTCTTTTAAAAATTCAGATTTATTTATTTTTCTATAATTTTTTCCATTTTTTAAAAATATAATATTTTTTTACCAAAAATTCTCGTTTTACCCCTGCCTTCGTTAGGGCTTAATCAGACCTAATTTCTTCGTTTAGTGATCTTTTTAGGATCAGGTTTCTTCATATATTTATCTTTACTAATTTACAGTATATTGTTATCTTTCAAACTTCTATACTGATATTGTCATTTTATATCCTATGTAAAATATTAAAAATGTTTACCCCATCCTGTTACTTTATGGTTAAAATGCTTTTTAAACTTTTCTTCATGTTATTTCCTCTGAAATAATTTATTAAATTCTCATAATTAGGGATAACACTTCCATATTTTTCTCATAATTTTTCATGATCTTTCGGTATTTATCATAATATTTTTAGACCGTTTTTATCACCATTATATCATATTTAGTCATTACGTTCATCGATTTTCCCGTAACTTTTTCAACAATTTACTCTATAATTATAACAATTTTCTATAATATTTTTATCTCATGAATTTACTTCATTAAAATATTCATTAATTTTCCTTTATCTCGGAAATTCCAGGATTTGCTAAAATCCGGATATTAACTATAACTACCAAAAAACAATTAAAAAGTGTAAAATATCACAATGCCTTTAGAACTAAAGTAACGACCGTTAGTTTCCAGATATAGATTAGCCAACAAAGTGTTACATTATGAGCACCTAGAACAAATAAATTTTGAATGGACCAAAAGTACCAATCCACAATTAAAAATGGGTAACTAGCACAATTAACAATTAAAAAAATAGGTAATTAGCACAATGACGTTAAAATCAAGCTAGTGCGAATTGATGTTGTGCAGTTAGTTGGTGAGAATGTTAAGATGACATAGATCTAGTTCTTCGCACAGACTTATCCCTTAGCCTTAGATCTTTGTCTCTTCTACGTCCTCTCTCCTTCCACATCTAGCAAGGGATCAAGAACCTGAGGGCGCGCCAAGTGGGTCGAAAGTGAACCTGATGTCCTCTGCTTAATCAATATCTACCACATTGGCTTGTTCCATGTTCTTCACAGCCTTTCATTGGCAAATTTCAAGCAAATCCAGTTTTCTTCTTTAGTTTTCTACCATCCCATATCGTGGCTTTCTCTGATTTGTTTGTGTTGAAAATTCAACCACCAAGCTCCATTGAAGATCAACCTAATACCAAATAGTTGTTGGCTTAATTTTAACGTCATTGTGCTAATTACCAATTTTTAATTGTTGATTGTGCTATTTACCCATTTTTAATTGTTTATTGGTATATTTGGTCCATTCAAAACTTAAACCTTTTTTAAAATGGTCATTACTTTAATTTTAACGGCATTGTGATATTTTGCACTTTTTTTTTTTTTTTGTAGTTATAGTCATTTTTTTTTTTTTTTTTTTTTTTGTATTTGGTGCTTTTACGTAACACTTTATTGGTCAATCTGCACCTTAACCCAAAAATAAATATGAGTAAAATTATGCATTTTGAAGTCCAAAAATATGACCAAATCTAAAGTAAAGCGGCCCAAAAACCTTGAATGTTATTAGCTGGACATGTGCTTCTTTTTTTTCTTAGCACAAAAGAGGGTTATAGCCCAGAGAAAATTACAAGAAAACTCTGGACGGGGTTAAATTCCAAACACTCATTTGCAAATATGGATCACAGATGCAGCGGACATGAATAGAATATAGATGAACTTGACAAGCCTTCCTTTGCTAGAGCATCGGCTAATCGATTTTGATCTCTTGAGACACGTTGAACCTTAAGCTCCCATGAATTAATAATGAATTATGAATTTATGATGAAGCTAAAAAAAAAAAAATAAATCGGCACTAGCTAGTTTGCAGCAACAAAAATCATCGGCTGACAAATTAAAGCTACAAGACTCCTAAGAAACGAACAACCTCTCCTAAAAGGCAACAAAAATGCGCAATAATCATATCAGCTCCAAAGCTACAGCGAAAAATCCCACTAAACAATCTGTACCAACAAAATATCCAGCCTGACAAATTAAGGGTATGTTTGGTTTAAGTGGAGGGAATAGAGACTAATGTTTTGGACTAATATTAACCTAAAACATTAGTCTTCACTCCCTCCCCTCATACCAAACACACCCTAAAGCTACAAGACCCCGAACAAAAAAAACTACATCTCCTAAATGGCAACAAAAAGGCGCACTAAGCCTATCAACTCCAAAGGTGCAGCAAGAAAACGCGCACTAACCGGTGTAGCAACAAAAATCATTGGCCAAACAAAGTAAACAATTTCAATTCAAACAATAATGAAGTAACCCTGCATGTTTCAGCAGTTGTATTTGCTAGTGACTGATATTTTGACTCAGTACTAGACCTAACAACCACTCTTAGTTTCTTAGAGGACCATACCACTTGTGAATCTCTAAACAACACATAGTACCCCCAACAGAACAATATATGCTTCCTCAACTCCGCCACCCTTGCCTCTGCCTCCACCTCTACCACTGCCGCCTCTGCCTCTGTCTTCACATAATATTCTTCCTCAACTGGAGGCAATGGTGCGGCATGCAAAATATGTTGACCCTGCCGTGAGGAAGCTTTGTGGATACCTCTCGAATATGAATAAGAAGGCTGACAACATACTTGATGAGTATCAGATTGGTCATATCTTGACATGTATTGAACAGATGATCCAGGCCATTCCTCTGGTGATGAATTTCCTGATGATCTGAGATATGCTGCTAATTTTTTGGAACTTTGGTTCAACCAAGTTTCAAAAATTTGTGGTAGACCTTGTTAGAATCGGCAGACATCCAAAAGAGGGGTGAATTGGGTTTATAATAACACTTAGGAACTTTGAAAATCTTTTCGCATATTTATAAAAGCAATACGTAACGTATGAAAGAAATGAATTTAAATTCATAGTCAGTTATTCAAAATGTATGTGCTGGAAACAAAAGAGATAAAGGAAGAGAATATGCAAACTGTGATTTATATTGATCCGGCTCAATCCTTGATGACCTACATCCAGTCCCCAAGCTTCACTTGAGATTTTCAATCCACTATCTTCTTGTTTAATCTGGGCACAAGAAAAGCCTCTACAATTCCACAAGTTTAGCCAGGCACTTGTGAAGCCATTCACAAATCTCTTACAAAAATACTCCTCCTTACACACCGTATGGATACAACATTTTGATGAAGGATTACAATCAATATTCTCTCTCAGAAGTGAATAAGATGAATACTGAAGTATATTACAAATAATCTTACTCTCTATAGTAAATTATATGATCACTGAGAAAACAGAGAGCAAATAAGATAAACGTTAGAGTGTTGGCATTTTGATTGTGAAGGTGAAAACTCTTGTCTCGTTGTCTCATTTTCCAACTTGAATGCTTCACTATTTATAGGCAACTAATATTAATGACCATTGTGAACATTCTTTTATGTCTGTTGGAGAGAAATAGTCGTTGATGCATTTGAATGCTTTTTTGTCTTTCTTATTCTATCAAATGCTTCGCTAAATTCCTCCATTCTTGTCTGCCATTTAACTTCATTAAATAACCGTTATGGTATTTCAATTTGTCCGTTATGGTATTTCAATTTGTCCGACTCTCCATTCATTTAAGCTGACATGCAGGAGCATGGAGCCGAGGTCGCTGAGCCGGCATGATGAGATGCTGAGACACCAGCGTATGCCGAGTTGGTTAGATGCATGATTCTGACAGGTTAGTATTTTGTCTTTGAGATAATGATATGCCGACATTGGAATATGCAAAACTGAGATACCAGTGTACCTGCTCGACGTAGACTTGGAGAGTTCAAGGAGAAGGCATGTCGTGAAGAGTACGTGCATTGGTGAGGTAGTGGATAAATACTGCTTTGTTTCCAGGGATTTATGGAGAACATGGCACCGAGATAAATATGAGTACGTCGAAAACGTGAGATAATCATAAGACTAGATGCCGAGATGCAGATAACAAGGTCTGATGTTTCACTTCACCGTGATACCTTTATCATTTTCCCAGTTCCTGAGATAATAGATGAAGCCGAGAAATATCTAGGTGGTCGTCGCTGGTGGTGAAGGTCGGCATAGTAAAAACCGAGATAGAATTGAGGAGCAGAAGCGTGAGTGCATCTCCGAGATACTTCCAGGTTTGTTGCTGAGATGGATATTTCAGAGAAGGGTGAAAAGTCGCGATAACCGAGATACAGAAAAGAGGGTCTGTGATACTCTTACTGTACCGAGCTGTGAGTTGCTTAACCCGGACCAGAGGATCCAAGTCGGATTCACCCATGGACTCACTCTCATTTACTGCCGCCAGAGTAAATGAGAGTTGAATGCCGCTGTTTCAAAGCCGGTTAGCACAGACCAGAGAATCCAAGTCGGATTCACCCACTTTAGGAAAGAGAAACTGGAGTTATGTTCAACAAAGCATTAATCCTAGTTGGAATGCCAAGATACAATTTTGGAATGCCGAGATACCATGTCATTGTGATTCAACTCGGCCGAGGATGGAGGCCCAGAACAAGCATCAACAAGAGTTACCTCGGGTTGTTAATCCGGGATGGAGCAGAACCAAGTTTCAAAGTTTGTGCAGAGCTATATTGAATGTCGGGAAAAAAGTAGAGGAGGCTCTATGAAGTATTTTCATCCGAGTATCTGCTGACGTTGAGATGCGTACCAGCTGATATAAAGAAATGAGTTAATGATGGCAACCCATTAATGATCAATGCAAAAGATAGATTGTGTTGGAAAGCTTTAAGGAGATACCAACAAAACATTGGTTTGGTCTCCTGAGCACACAAAAGATCAGCCTACGTTATCGTTCCAAAGCACGGTGATCCACATCTTCCTGATAGAATTACATTGACAGCTTTTGTTGAGGGATGCTCAGGATTCGAAGATTAAGGCTAGATCCTGAATTTATATTCTTGGGAATCCACATTTATGAAGAATCTATATCGGCTTAGGGAAACTAAGAAGAGCTGGATTAAGAAGTATATTTATACTTCCTCAGCGGTGACATTTCCGTTTTGGACTGCACCAACTCTGGTTTCTGTGTTTGCCTTCGGTGTCTGCAGAATTACTTTGGTTACTCAAATCTAAGGCTGAGGACAACGTAAGTTGATGCTCCTTCCCTCCTTAAATGCGTTGGCTTAGAGAATACCGAGGTGCATGGTGCCGAGAAGCATGGTGTGTATTGGACACTACCCGAGATGCTTAGGCGGTGTATGTGATTTATACTTCTCCTCCCAACAAGCTGGATTTCTTTGTTATTGCTTCTAACTTGAAATTCCAAGCCATGCAAAGTTGCATTTACGATTTATGGCATAATTGCATTATAAACGAGAGATAAGAGTATCCCGGTCGAACGAGCTTGCCGACATTGAAGTCGACAAAAGGCAGCGAAGAAGAAATGATGCAAGTACAACTAGTCGAGCCACGGGGTTCCATAACTTGGGGCCCGAGTGTCCCGGTCGAGCTTGTCGACATTGAAGTCGGCAAAAAGCGGGAGAGTAGGAAATCCTATTGGCTGTTCAAGTTCCCTCCTTTTTATGAATGGCATACTTGTAATTATCATAACAATTGAGAAAAAGAATTGCAGATCATGATGTGAAGTTCTGGGAGGATCAGTTAAAGCAAAAGCTTGGTCAAGCTAAAAAGCAACTTGGTTCGATAAATGTGAGAACTTTGAAAATTAAAGATGATTGATAATTTAGCTCCAAGAATTGGTTGCTGCAAAAATCTTGTTCAACGTCTTTGCTGGTAGAAAAGATATCCCTGGCATTTCGGAGGTGGTTTAAACATGTCATACGCAGGAGCCACTGTTGCCAATATGAAAAATTCTTGCAAAAGCATTGTGCTTTTACATCGTGTGATGAAGATCCAGTTGGAAGGTCTAGCTCCCCACTTCAGAGAAAAGTTCTCAAAGACCGGAGGGCAAAAGAAATTGCATGGTTTTTATCAAGACCGGTGCATGGATTCCCTAGAAGCAATTGATTCACGATATGAAGCTGTTAAATCTTATTGCTCAGTAAGTCAGGAACACTTCCAGGCTTATATGCTGGAGAAGGTTTGAAAAGTCTCCTTTAAAGGTATGTACACATGGTTTCGAAACATCAACCTTTCCACTCTTATCAACCAAATATTTCTCAACTTAGTCAAAATGTTGACGGATATGTTGAAGCCCAAGGAGATGCAGAAAGTTGGTTTGTGTTGATGCAAAAAATCAAGAAATGTAGAAAGTTGGTTTGTGCTGATGCAAAAATTCTGGTTGTGATAATGATCAATTGAGTCATTCCTTTCAAGGTCTAGAAGAAGAAAGCAGGCGCTATGAAGTTGTTAAATTAATGGTTCAACCTGGAAAAGATCCTCCTGCGGCCTTGGAAGGCTATGTATCTACTGAAAAAGTAAGTTGCACAGCAACCAAAAAGCCAAAGCTGTCATCAGTCTCCATTATCTCTACATTTCTTCATCGTTGTTGCATAATGCTTACAGATCCCCCTTTTAAGGTTGTGGACAGTCAGCTGCTACCACATGCCTTTACTGTACGAATAATTACAATGTATGGCCAGAATTTAAAACACTCTGTTCCATCTATATATGCACAACAACAGTCACATATGGGGATTAAATGCTTCTTGGCAAATAAGAACTCAGCTGTATGAAAACATCCTATTGAGTTTGTAAACCGCCCGAGATCAAATTGATTTGATTTGCGAGATAAAACCGGACTTTTGCTCAAAGGCGCACGAAAAGAAAGAATTCTTGGGAGAGACGTCATGTTGGCATGCAATGCATGATCCTAGGGATGAAGCTTCAATTCGTCGTTATGTCTAGCTGTAGCAATGTGTGACTCAGCGGCATTATCAGCAATGAAATTGGGAAGTGATCTCTCAGGAATGAATCAGAATGTCCTTAGCGGCTTAGAGAGCTCAGTTATTTTTTTCAAGTAGAGCACATGTGAATTTGATGCCGGGATGTCTCGTGAGTGTGCATGTCCGAGATAGTTGCCGAGGTACTCGCTGAGATTCCTCACTATTCAAATCTCAGGTGTTTGAGTCGAGACCGCAGTAATTGTCAGGAATCATAGTCGGTCTTCATGCAATGGCCTGAGTCCTTTTCATTAACTTGCCGAGATGGGAGTTGAAGTCGTCTGAGCCCGTGGCCATGGCTGGAATAACGTGAAGCCGGCATGTAGAACCTCATCTCCAAGATACTCGTTGCAAAAATGGAAAGAAAGAGGGAGATAAACCATATACTTGCAATGTTGCTAATCTGCATCCAAAGCAAAAATGAATTGTATACTGCATGCACAGGGAGCAATGATGATCAAGACGCATGGAGAATCAAAATCATGGAGAAAGAACAAACCTGTGGGATAATGAATTTATTTGTGAGGAGATAGACGGCTGGCAAGGTACAGTACATAAGGAGGGGAATGGAAATGATTGGGTAGATAGTGGTGTTGACATAACTTAACCTCTCAAGCCACTTGAGCCTTCCACTATAACTATACCAGATGGGACAATGTCCACTTAGAAGAATTTCCACAGAACCCAGAGCCCATCGAAGCATTTGGTTCAGACGATCAGAGACTGATAGGGGCTGAACTTCTAAATGCAGGAAGCTTGGGCATACAGTTTACAGATCTTCACCCATGAGCATGCATCTTAAATCATGAATATGAATCTGGTGAAATTCGTGAGATTTTAATTGACATTTGAAATTGGAATCAGCAACTATCGGGAAGAAATTGACATTTGATCTTTCCCAATTATCAATGCTCTCTCAAGTTCGCCATACAAGTGCAAGAGACTTTCCATTGGGAAGTAATGATAGCTTATTGAAAGTGACTATGTTTAAAGCTTCTGGTTTCACCAATTGCAAATTCACTTTGCATTCAAGCTATAATGGAAAGACTACAAGAACTTAAGGTTGAACTACAAAGATTAACAAAATCTTTGAAGCCCTATGAACATGGAAATGCTCGGTTGAAGAGTAAGATTGCTTTGACGAAAAATCAGGTTCATTTTTCTTTCAAATCTTTTTTCTCTATATGTAATCACACGCATATTCTATGTAAAGTTCCTTAATTGGAATTATCTAAAGGCGACTATTTAAAGAGCCTATATATAAGTTCCTTAATTGGAATTATCTAAAGTTATGAAGCCGGACCCGGTTCAACTGAATCTGGTTGAAATCTAGGATCCGTGTAAAGTTTCAAAGGCGGACTCGGTAAAACTGAATCTAGTTTAAATCTGAGATCCGTGTGGAGTCCGTCCCTACGAAACGAATGAAGGCGGGAACCCGGTTTAAACTGAATATAGTTTAAATCCAGGATCCATATAAACATGTAGGAATCTGAGGTACATAAACCCGTTTCCCAAAATCATGTCCGATGTAAACTTGTAGGAATCCGAGGTATCAAAACCCGTTTCCGAAAATCATGTCGGAGTTAAACATGTAGGAATCTGAGGTACATAAACCCGTTTCCCAAAATCATGTCGGAATTAAACTTCTAGGAATCAGAGGTATATAAACCCATTTCCAAAAATCATGTCGAAGTTAAACATGTGGGAATCCGAGGTACATAAACCCGTTTCCGAAAATCATGTCGAAATTAAACATGTAGGAATCAGAGGTACAAAAACTCGTTTCCGAAAATCATGTCGAAGTTAAACATGTAGGAATCCGAGGTACATAAACCCGTTTCCGAAAATCATGTCCGAGTTAAACATGTAGGAATCGAGGTACAAAAACCCGTTTCCGAAAATCATGTCCGAGTTAAACATGTAGGAATCGAGGTACAAAAACCCGTTTCCGAAAATCATGTCCGAGTTAAACATGTAGGAATCGAGGTACAAAAACCCGTTTCCGAAAATCATGTCCGATTTAAACATGTAGGAATCCGAGGTAAATAAACCCGTTTCCCAAAATCATGTTCGAGTTAAACATGTAAGAATCGAGGTACAAAAAAACGTTTCCGAAAATCATGTCCGATTTAAACATGTATGAATCCGAGGTAAATAAACTTGTTTCCAAAAATCATGTCCGAGTTAAACATGTAGGAATCCGAGGTACAAAAACTCGTTTCCAAAAATCATGTCGAAATTAAACATGTAGGAATCCGAGGTACAAAAACCCGTTTCTGAAAATCATGTCCAAGTTAAACATGTAGGAATCTGAGGTATATAAACCCGTTTCCGAAAATCATGTCAAAGCTAAAACATGTATGAATCTGAGGTGAAGAAACCCATTTTCGAAAATCATGTCAAAGCTAAGCATGTAGAATTCATGGTAAATAAACCAGTTTTCGAAAGTCATGTCCGAGTTATAAATACATGAATTCGAGGTACGTAAACCCGTTTTCATGAATCATGTCAAGTTTAAGTGTCAACCCGGATTGGGGGCGATTAATTTTAATGTCAACCCGGATTGGAGAGCGATTCATTTTAATGTCAACCCGGATTGGGGGGCGATTCATTTTAGTGACAACCCGGATTGGAGGGCGATTCATTTTAATGACAACCCGGATTGGGGGGCAAGTTCAGAAATGCATATACATGCCGATGTAGAATTCATGGTCAAGAAACCAGTTTTCCAAAATCATGTCAAAGCTAAACATGTATGAATTCTTGGTAAAGAAACCAGTTTTCCAAAATCATGTGAAAGCTCAACATGTATGAATCCGAGGTATACAAACCAGTTTTAGCAGAATCATGTTGCGACAGCAATCCCGCTAAGTCTATTTTAAACGGAACCCGATTTATACCGAATCTGGTTAAAATCTGAGTTCCGTGTGGATTTCGTCCCTACGAAAGGGATGAAGGCCGGACTCGGTTTAAACTGAATATAGTTTAAATTAGGGATCCGTGCAAAGTTTTGAAGCCGGACCTGGTTTAAACTGAATCTATTTTAAATTAGGGATCTGTGCAAAGTGTTGAAGCCGGACCCGGTTTAAACTGAATCTAGTTTAAATTAGAGATTCGTGCAAAGTTTTGAAACCGGACTCGAGTTAAAATCCGAGCTTCTGTGTACAATCAAAACCCAAGTTCTGTGTGGAGAGCCAGGTTAAATTATCAATGCATCCCAGCAGCTCAGAGACCTGAGCCACCGGGCTGGGGGGCAACATGGGTTGTTAGTGGAAAAGCATGATTTTCAATAGCCGAGATTAAGGCAAACCAGAATGCAACAGTAAGTATTTTCCATTGAATGTGATTTGCTTACATGTTATTAAATGCGAGATACATAAATCGGAGAATTATCCCGGGAAAAATTGCTATGAAAGCAAGCAAGGGATCTTATTTCTTCTACCACAACCCGGATAAGCTAGATACATCTCGGCCAAGTCCGCGTTCCATATCAGGCAAATAATACATCCCGGCAGCTCAGAGACCTGAACTACCGGGTTGGGGGGCAACTGTTACGGAATAAAATATTAGGCCCACTCAAGGTGTGGCCCAACAAGAGGCAACCAATATTGCACAGATGTGATGGCAGAACATTTGGGCTTGGAGGCATAAGAGGCCCATCAGTCCAAACCCTAACCCTAAGATATCCACTATAAATAGATGGTAAACCCTAAAGGTACACATCTTCTAAGCTTTCTCACATTTACAATACTGCCTACACTATGCACACACCCCACCCCTCTTAGGCGAAAGCCTTCATATCTGTGTGTACAATGATCTCCCATCCTCATAGGTATCTCATCCATGGATACCTAGGAGAGAGCTATTTAATCCAATATAAACTTACTAGCCCACCTAGGGTTAGACATCTGTGTTCTTATGACAGAACACTATGCATCTTTTATGCTAACAAAAGATATTAAGTAAAGAGTAACAAATGACAATAACTTGTGATTAGGTTCAAAATCTTCATTGTTCAAAAAGCTTAAATTGACAAGCGCCAACGTACCCATGAGATAGTTGGGACTATATAATACAACTGTCATTAAACATCTTTTTTTAAGGCTTTATCAGATTTGAGGTATAAGTTTGAACCGTCTATAGAAAGTATAATAAACGTGTGAGTTATAAAAGGGGAAAAAAATCATAAAATAGCCAAAGAAATAAAAAATGAAGAAGTCTTAAGGTCCCATATTGTGGGGTGAGAGTAAGTGTAGTACTATATATCTTTATCTGTTAGTTTGATAGGGGGTTATTGGCTCAGGTGATATTAATTTTTTTTTTAGGGGAAGGATCCACCTTAGTAGCTTGGTACTGAGGGATCTAGGGTTGTTCAAAAAACCCGAGGTCTGGTTGGTTCGGTTTGATCCGATCAACCTGACCCGGTTCGAGGTAAAAAAAAAATTGGTCCAAGAGAATTTGACCGGACCGGATCGAACCAAACTGCTCAGGTTGGATTGGACTTCAGTCCAGGGGCTTAGACCCCTTGGACTGGTCCGATCTGACCCGAGGTCTTTTTTTTTTTTTTGTAAATCACCACTACACTGAGCCGCTCATTGGAGTTTAGACATCCTAATGTTCTTTTTAATTTATAGGAATCACTTTTTATTACTTTCGGAAGTCAGGTGAAACCAGAGCTAAAATATTGCCTCCCAAGAAGGCAAAAAAAAAATGGAAATTTTTTAAAAAAAAATTAGAAAAAAAAAAATTGGACTGCCCGGACCGGTCCCGACAATCCATTGTCCGTCCGATTCGGCTCAAGTTCGGGCGGTACCGAGGCCGGACCGTTTCGAGCGACTTTGTCGTCCTAATCCTTTTTTTTTTTAAGCTCTGTTGCTATTTTCTCATGTGTGGGTTTTTTTTCCCTCAACTCTCTATTCCTATTAGAAAAACAACTATGTCATATTATTTTGGATAACTACTGTTTGTAAATGATTTGTAGTCTATACAATTTATTAATAAATATATGTTTGAGCTATTTTTGTATCATGTTACATAATTGACTAATGTTATAATTTTAATTTTGCGATAAATTTATATAATTTTTGGTATTTATTTTGAAATTTAATGTTACAAATATTTTAAACAAAATTTTATCTTTATATGCAATTATCACAAAACCTATTGTCCTTTTTGATAATTTAAGAATGAAAAAGTTATTTTGATAACAATATACAAACACCGGGCTTGTTTGGAGTCTAGCGTTTCAAGCGTTTGGACCAGCAATTTTGAAAAAAAGTCTAGCCTAGAAGCCAACTGATTTTTGGTCCGTTTGGCAACAGTTTTAAGTTCACTGGACTTTAAGTCAAAAAAGCTCAAAAAGCCAGTTAAGGAAAAAGCTTCACCAATTTTCCAAAAAACTCTTAGTTTTTTGACATGGGCCCCGCCATTTCTATCACTATCAATCCAAACACAAATCATTATTTACAACCTGACTTTTTTCCTATCGAACTTTTTCTAAAGTCTGATAGTTTTTAACCGTTCCTACCGCTATGGCTCAAACAGGTCTACTATCATTTTATCAAAATCACTTTTTTACTAGAATCTATTATGCTCAAAATTTATTCTGAAAAAGTACTTTTACCACTTTTTCTCCCTAAGTTATTCTCCAAAAACTAATCTAAACACTCTCTTAAACATCACCCGGGAAACCAAACTGAGATTATGCATTTACCAAGGAGAGAGGAAAGCATGGGATTGAGGCACCCTGAAGTCCAAAACCAGTTTGGAGTATAGATGCCTTTTCTTTGGGGGGTTCAAGCAGTGCAAAACATTTAGAGTCTATTTGTTTCTATTTTTTGTTTTTTATGTTTCTAAAAAGTTTTATAAAAAAGTTTTGAAAAATATC
Source organism: Acacia melanoxylon (assembly GCA_019022615.1). Taxonomy (NCBI): domain Eukaryota; kingdom Viridiplantae; phylum Streptophyta; class Magnoliopsida; order Fabales; family Fabaceae; genus Acacia; species Acacia melanoxylon. The sequence goes on along the minus strand of JAFJYJ010000068.1, from coordinate 2,023,166 downwards.
TATTTGGATAGCTTTTTTTTAAAATAATAATAATATGTTTTTGAAGTGAAGTAATATGAACCATATGATATGGTGACATGACAGTGGTTGGCGTAGGTGGTGTTATGTTGATTGTGGACAGGTGGCAACCTCAAAAAATAAGAAATAAAACATAAAAACAAGAAAACACCTAAAAACTATTTTTCCTTTTTTTTTAAAAAAAAAAAGCTTATGGAAAAATACACAGAAGACTAATGTATGATCTAACATTAAATCCACGTGGACCAATGTTCAAGATGGGTTGGAGTGGATTATTGGGAGAAGTCTGGTATATCTGTTGTTCTTTTTTAAATAACGGGTATATTGGGATATGGTTTATCTAGCATTCTAAATTGTCACAAAATAGTTTTACACCCTAAATGTGCGTCCAACCCCCTAAATTGCATTAAAAAAAATAGTAAAATACTTTATGGTGCTAAATAAACATCAAAATATTTTATGGTACTAAAAGCATTTTTTTTTAAAAACACTTCAGTGTGTTGGATAAACCTTAATCCCTAGATATATTCTCTTTTAGATCAGCATATGATAATAATTATGGGACATAAAACTTTTTAGGATGAAGTGAGCCGTTTAGGTCAATTTGGGCGAAATACCTTTATAGGACTTTCAAGCATTAGGCCATGCATAAGCCCAAAATGAGAGCCCAAAACCTATCACACTCACCTTGAATGTGTGATTTTTTTATTTTTTTTTTTTTTTTAATTTATAAGAAAAGTGCGTTGAGACTTTTACCAAAAAGGAAAAAAGTGGGTTGAGACTTGAGACCCTCAAAAGTTAACTAAAGAACATCTCAGGTGCATCAATTTGAACAATGTCACTAATCGCTTGGTGGTTGGGTACCGAGTGGTTAGCGGCATCTGTCGGCGACACTCAAAAGTTAACTAAGAACATCTCAGGCGCATCAACCGCTTTATAAAAAAAAAAGAAAAAAAAATTGACTTTTACCATGCATAAGACTCATTTTTTTTTTCCATTAACTTAGGCAGAGATGTCTCCCCATCCATTGGTCAAAGTGGCGACGCGGCCGGGATCCCGGATCGGTATCGGGGAGAAAGTCCTGGATGAACCAAGTGGGCAACCAATTTTTTTTTGGAACAATGTCTCTAATACAACCCGGAACATGAATGAAATTTTGATTAGACTTGTTTTGGTATGCTTAACACTCATGACAGATCATGTCCACTCTTTTTTTTTTTTCATAATTATTTATATATAATATTTCCCAGTTAAATTTGAGAAATGTCCAGTTGAATTGAAAATACTTCTTTAAAAGTTTTTTTTTTTTTTTTTTTTTACATTTTAAATTATTTTCTTACATTTATGCTTACTTAAATTTAAGACTTTGGGCTTATTGTCATAACGCATTCTACTTGGACCCATATCACTCTTTGAGAAAACCATTTTTGAAGTACTTATGTTTTTTGATCAAATAAAAAAAAAAAGTACTTATAATTTTTTCAAATTTTAATTTGATACCTATTAGTTTTTCTCTCCTTAATAAATTTTTAAATTTTATTATGTTAGCACAATTAGCTTTTATACGAAAGTTAACAATACCAACATAATAAAATTATAGGGGCTAGTAGTACTAGATGAGAAAAATTAAAAGATTCAATAAGAAAAAATACACAAGGGTACCGAATAAAAAATTGAATAAAACTATTGGTACCTTAAAAATTATTTTATTTTTTATTTTTATTTAATTTCTTTTAAATAAATTAGTGGCCGATGTAGTGCATGAAAATTGGAAAAATAATTGTATTATTTATAGTTTATTTAAAAGCGAGCCTTGCTCTATATGTATATACCTTCTTAGCATTTCTTTACTGATTTTAATCGAGTTTTAATGATTATATATATATTAAAATTTATATATTATTGTCATAATCAAGCAAGGGGAACAAAGGGACTAGTCTAAGAGAATTGAATTTCATTTCATTTCATTAATCTAATCAGTTAGAAAATTATCCTACATAAATCAAAACCTACCTACTTTTCTATATCTTCTGATTGTACCTATACAAAATAATTCCTATCTAGTAAGGTGAGAGACTCTTATGTGCAGGCCATTTGGCGCTTCAACCCTAGGAAACTTCATTAGTTTCTCTCCTCCAACTTCTTCCCATCTGCATTATCAAAATTCAAATTACCGAAACAGTACAATCATGCAAAAATTAAGATATAAAGTTTTTGTACTTGTACAGGTAAGCTGAATCACTCACCTGTATCTAGTTACAAAGTAGTGTAAGAAAGTGCAAATTTCTGCGATCCCCAGTTCTTTCCCTGGGCACTGCCTTGTTCCTCCTCCAAATATCATAAAGTAGCTTTGTGATTCTTGACTATTATCCTGCATTTTGAAGTTTTAAGGTTGTTAATTTAATTAATAAATTAATATGCTGATATGAAAAACCATTTTGTGAACAGGTGGGACCAACCAGCCATCTCCATGGGTTGAATGTTAGTGGTTCAGGATAGAGGAATTGATCATAATTTATCTCTCTCGTATAGACGTATATTCTCCAACCTTTGGGAATCAAGGAGCCTGAAAAATATACCATCATATAGGTATGATTCAGTAACCTAAAAATTTTCTGAGTATTATATGAATTGCAGTATTATGATGATGATCCTAGCGATGGTAAATAGTGAACACCATGTGTTTGTGAAAATGCTTAAGCCAAGGGAATCCCTTTTCAAAAAAAATAAAAAAGCAACCATGTTGGAATTGTCTATTTGGGGGATATAGGACTTGTGGGGAATCCTATGTGTATTATTGCTCTCAATAAATATGAGTTTTTCTTTCATTGTTACAGTTTTTATTATTGAAGATTCTATGATATATAACTCATATAATTTATTCATATCCTTTTGCCTAGTTAATAGGGATGATACAGACAATTAGATAAGTTCATTCAGGTTCATCTCACTATGCATAATAACAGTGTCAACTGAAGAAGATGCTGCTGATATGAAAGACTTTGTGATTTATATAAAAAAAATGATGTTCGGAGTGGGTCAAGTTGAAAAGTGCATCTGATAAAATTTTATGAATCTTGAAAATTGGTTTGGTTCAGTCAATTTATCTTTTTATTGACCAGATGCATTTAACAATGTTTATGCTGCACAGATCCCAGTTCTGCATTTTTAATATTCCTCTAGCCTTTAATGTAGAATTTAATTGGAGAATTGATCTTGATTTAAATATAAGGCATATTTCTTATATTTGTCAATTTCTTCATAATTTATCTCTAATGATGCTCCCTTAACAATAATTAAGCAAGAGTAGATGGAGGGAATTAATGAAGATAAGTAAGGTATTTTAGAAAAACCATGTCATATTAACTAACTTAACTAACTTTATTAATCTAATCAAATTTGTAAATAGGTCCTACATTAAAGACTAGAGGGGTACATAAATTATATTAAAAAGTGCGTGAAAAAAGCCAAAAAAGCCGTAGAAGTCAAAAACATATTCTTGAGCCCATAAAACAAGGAAAGATGTATAGATTCATAGTAGACTTCAAGAAACTCACCATTTAATTCCATGTCTTGGGTAGTTTTCCTGAGAACCCCATTAACTATTGTAGCCAATCTCGAGGTCTCAAAAATCACCTGCAAAACGAACAGAAAAATAGACAACACAAAGGTTTAGATCAAACTTTCTTGCACAATCCCAGACAAAAAAAAAAAAAAAGAAAGGAAGAAAGAAAGGAAAAAAAAAATCCTGCAGAATCAGTATAAAAAACTGACAAGTGATGCTCAAATAAAGCGTATAGTTCTTACCGCACGAGTAAACCTCATTGACTTGAGATCGTTACAGTTAATTGGATCATCTAACTTTTTCCTCTCTCTTATAGTCAAATGCTCCTTCTGTAAAAGACATAACTGCACAGAGTCAGAACAACAAAAACATAAGAAAACAAACATAAAAATATGCCTCTCTCTCTCTCTCTCTAAAAGCATGTGGGTATGGGGTCTTTTCAACTTTTTTTTACTCACTCTGAGTTCTTCAAGAACATTAGGATGGTCATGGAGGTACTTGACTGCCATCATTGATGTGGTTGAAACAGTTTCATAACCAGAATACATTATTGTAATTATGAGATCAATGATCTCTTCATCACTTAGTATGTATCTATTATCTTCCTTTTCCATCAAGCATCCAAGCATGTCTAAGTGGGTTTCCTGGGAAGCTCTTCTTTCCTCTAGCAACTGACTCAGAATGCTGATAATCTTCTTCCTTGCCTGCCAGAGACGGTGAAAACTGTCATAACTAATAGGTCTACGACGAATATGAGACGAAAATAAATTAAAGCACGAAATAAAACTGAAAACATCAATTGATTTCCGTTCCATCTTCATCTCTAGTCTCCATTATACTTTAAAATTTCATAAGCAAACTACTAAATGAGAGAGGATCAAGAGGCATAGCCTTGTTGTATAGCTCACTTATAATTTAGCAGAGTTGGTTTGAATTTTCATTTGAACATAGTTTAAGACAAGAATCAAAGCATTATACCTTAACACCACGTGTATAGTTTGTGCCAGGAAGGTTAATAGGAAGTGAGAGGGTTCCTAAAACTAGGTTGAAGAACGCTGCCATGAATGGTTGAGATATGGAGCCTGATTCAACACCAGCAATTTGCTTCAGAGATGAAAGAAAAGCCATCTGCAAAAAATTGGTGCAGGTAAAACAGAGAGCCTTCTCTGAAGACATTCCAGTAGTACTTTTTATTTATTTATTTAATGGAAATCTCAGCGGTAAAACAACAAAAACAAAAACCTCTTTGGTTTTGGCTTGAATGTTGATGACTTTGTTATTCCAGTTGTTGAGGTGGGCTCTCATGAACTCATCAATTTTTGGTAAAAGCTGATCTCTGATCATGGTGGGGCTTATGAGGGAAAGCAAAGCTCCTCTCATGTACTTGTGAGTGGAGCCATGAACAGCTGCAATATTGCATTTTCCTAAGATATCTAACATGGATTGCGGGTATCCAGGAACTAGCCCTTTTGCTTCATTCATTAGGATATATCTGTTAGTCTCTGCATCCATGGACACAATAGTAGGACACCCCAGTATGTGGGATTTGAAAAAACTGCCATACCTGCCATTGTCAAAAGGAAAAAAAAAAGGTACAATCATTACTTTTGGGGTAAAAGTACATGAAATGTGTACTGCTCACCTCACACAACCAGTTAAAACTGATAAGAAGAAAAATAATAATTTAGTAATGAAGTTAGAAAAAGATTTTGACACTAAAATGATGAGGAGATTACTGTTAAACCAATACTCTGTTACCATTTTTTTCCATGAACTAACTTCCATATCTCCCTGAAAGGGAGCTATTACGAAGCCATTTCGATATCAAAATCCCAAATCGTGTTCCCTCTTGAAAATGTGTAAAGTTAGGCTTATTGCATACTGCAAATTGACCCCAACATCTTAACTACAGAAACCAAAGACCAAAATGTTGATAACAGAGGAAGACCTTGCTCAACACATGAGACCTAGAAAGTGAGGAAAAGCTTATGGATAAAGCATTTTTTTACCTTGCTCTCTGATTTTTCATGAAGTTTGGACCATGCTTAAGAAACTCTTTGGTTTCTCCAAATATTGGCCAACCCATTGTTCCTGGAGGCAAACCTTCCTTCCTGTACTTCACTTCATTCCATTTCAGCAAAACAGAGCAAAAACAGAGAACTATCATTCCACCCACAATGATTGCCATGACCATATCCATTGGAGGTGCCATTTCGGAAGCAAACCCAAATTTGTAGACAGAAAGTATATTTCGCCTCAAATTCAGACTTCAGGCACACGCATAAATAGGCCCTTGAGTCACCATTTGCAGAGGAGAGAAAAGGTCACACAGAAAAAGAAAGCAAATAGATAAATATAAAAGAAGAACCCACTCTCTGCAAATGAATAATGGAAGATTAAAAAAGAAAGGAAAAAAGGACTTGGCTTTTTTGAAGAATTTCAGTGAGGTGAGCCAACCACCACTTTGTTCCGCAGACATTTGGAGTCTGCAAACTAGTGTTGAAGTATATATAAAGAAAGGGGAAAGAGAAAAATGCAAAAAAATAAAATAAAAACTGAAATCCCTTTTGAGATTTCAAGTGAGAAATAATTGTTGTTTTCATGTAGGGAAGAGAGGAAGAGGTGAGGGGGTTAGGGGGCCGTTGGAATGATGTTGATTGATGATAGTTAAATTGAGGACATACTGTAAACTATTTTCTTTCTGTTCCTTTGCATACAATAAGGTCTTGGGTTTTGTTGAGAGATTGTGACCATTTAATGTTGTGAAAACAATATAAAGCAAATGGGTATTTATTTTTTCCGTAACTTTAATTTTTGTTGTCAAAAACTAAATTTATTTTTTGGTGACAAAATTTAAGTTAAATTATTAATTTTTCTATTCTTAATAACTTTGATTAATACTTTAATTTATATCATGAAAATAAATAATTTTATTCAAATTTTTTAAATTTTAAATATTTTCAAAAGAAGTTATTATTAAACTTTATCAGATTCATTATGATGACATTACAAAAATAACCCAATTAGAAAATTCAGAATTTAGAGTATTTTGATTATATTATTTTAAAGAAATATGTTAACAAGTTTTTAAACATTTAAAAATACAATTCATGGTTGTAAATATTGGAAATTTAGTATGAAAAATGTTAAACTCCCATGTCAACCATCGTGTTCAATGTCAAAATTATCACTCTTTTTATATACTTTCAAGTGGTACCCGAAATCTTTTTTGAACTTGTCACCGTATTTTAGTTGAAGCCTAAACTCAAATAGTCAACAAATGTTGGTCCAATTAATAAAAGTGACTAGTTCATAATCATAAGATTATGAGTTCAAAATCTACCGATGTAATGTCTTTATTAGTAGGCGGCTTGTAAGTATTTTTATAAACGTTTTATGAGTCGAAGGTTTGTCTTACCTTTGTGAGTCTTCTCGACCCAACTCACCTAAACTTTTTTGTAAAAAAAAAAAAAAATCAAATAATTGATTATGGTTAAATTATATTTATGTTTAATAGGGGTAGTGTGGTGAGAAAATAGTTTAACATTTTTTTTAAAAAATAAATAAATAGCAAGCATAATACATGAAAAAGTTGTGGGAATCAAACTCCAACCCTGGTGCCAAAAAAAGCACATTTTGCGTAGTTTAATAATTTAAGTAAACAGCTGCTGAAGTTTTGGTTAAAAGTAGCTGAGGTTATTAATTTTGTCCATGATAATTTTTTTTCCCCAACAATGCCCTTATTTTATGTGCATATGAAAAATAAATGGATATCTCATGGCACAACTATATTAATGGAGGTTAGAACTGGAATATTATATTATATATTACTTGTTATATTTGAAACCAAATGAAGCCTTGAAAATGTCTCTATATATAAGATTCCACGGAGTATTAATTTAAAAATATAAAAAGTAATGTTTCTGTAACAAAAGTTATTAATAAATTTAATAAATTGTATGTAAACTTATCAAAAACACTATCCAAGTATCAATTATATAATTTTTAAAATTCAAAAATCATTTTCTTATGAATAAATAATACATTTTAAAATTTTACGTTGATTTTAATTAAAAATAATTATAATATTAAATCTCCATTTACCATAACATTTTTAAACATATATTCCTAATCTTTTTTTTTGTAAAATTAAGAATTGGCTTCAAAGCTTATAATTCCCCCCCCCCCCCCACATATCCTTCTATTGAACTTTCACCCTTTACAACTAATTACTTGTTTGTAATAGTGATTGGAGCCTTTAAAAACAGTTTTCAAATATAATTTACTTTGTATACGAGATAATATATGAGTAAGTTTTTTTATCTACATTTACGTAAATAAACATTTTTAAGGGCTTAAATGTGATCCCAAACATGCCTTAAGAATTGTAATTTTTCTACATCTGAGCTTCCAAGTTAATAAAAGTCACTAAATTATGTTTCTAGTAGGGAAATAGCCTTTTGGTCCATAGTAATAATTTCAATATCAAGACAAGACAATTTTTTTTGATAAAATAAAAAATGATATTAAAAAAAAAATCAGAAATCCAAAGTTAGCTGGACAAATAAAAAAAATTAAAATAACAATTAAAGATAGAAGCCTAAATGACTTGAGCTGATTGAGAAGTGAAATCCTTAGTCAAAGCCACAATTGATTACTCTTTAATGAGCATTATTTCCAATTCTTTAATCTTTATAGTCTCTAGGGACTATTATTTTAAGCAAAAACGGTTATATGAATAGAAAAAATTTAGTGTTTAGGGGATATTATTAAGCAAAAAAGGTTATATGAAATATGAATAGAAAAATGGAAAGGGAGAAAAATGATAAAAAGAAGAATTACATGGAGAGCACCCCATTAGAGGAAAAAAGAGAAGATAGTGTGCCTAAGTCTCTCTCTCTCATGTGTCACTTTAAATAATAATAAGATGTGGTGCATGCAACTTAGAAATTGCGAGTTCACATTAGGTCTTTATTTCTTCTTTTATATCTATTCCTTCTAATTAGATGGATTAGGAATTTTTTTTTTTTTTTTTTATATATTCTATTTATTTAGATTATATTATATGCTGCATCTTGATTTATTTTTTTTACACCCGTATCTCAAATTAATTAATTTTCAATCCTACATTCAAAAATATTTTTTCGTAACCCAATATCCTGGAAATTAATTAATTTGAGATACTAGGTGTTAAAAAAAAATTCAAGATGCATCATATAATTTAATCTATATAAATAGAATATATAAAAAAATTTAAAAAATAAAAATAAAATTCTTGATCCCTCTAATTAGATGGAATAGCACCTAAGAAGCACCTAAGGGAATAGCACCTAATGAGAACCTAGAAATTGCATAGAGCCAAGCCACCACTACTCCATATATACATCAAATTACAAAATACATGAGAGTGTGGTTGAGCAACTAATTTATATTTAAATATAATAAATTTCATAAAAAATATTATTATAATTTATATAAAAAAATCTAGATAATTTTTGAAATAAAAAACTTAATATATATTTTTTGGGAAAATCCCAAAAATATTCTTTTAAAATATAGAACAAAAAAATAAGGGATTCTAATACAACTAATCCTAAATGAGACTTATAGGAGAAATATTAGATTAGCAAATATTTCTAAAGGACTGTTCTGTGTCTCTGAGTTATGTGATAAATAAAGAACAAAAGAGAAGGTGCAAATAGTTAATATGGACACTCAAATTATCAATTGCAATTTTTAAGTAGTCATTTCCTATATATAAGCCGTCATTAGTGTGTTACATGGGTGACTTCAAAACTTTTTACAAGGTTGTAGACATTTGGGGAACCTAAATAGTTGATATGGATACTTAAGTTATCATTTGCGATTCTTAAAAAGTCATTCCCTATACAAAAATCGTCAATGGTGCGTAGGTGACTATGAAAACTCATTTTGGTTAGATTTCGTAATCACATATTTCTCTTGCTGGTTTGATTTGTGATTTCTAATATTATAATCCCTTATTTATCTTTTTCATATTTTTAAAACATTTTTTTTTTGGATTTTCCCAAAAATATTATAGATTATTATTACCTCCGGTCTTAATTATAAGAAAATTTTTGTAGTGCAAAAAATGTTTCTATAATTAGGACCGGAGGGAGTATTATAAAGTATTTTTGTTGTTGTTTTATTTGTGAAGTTTTCAGATAAAGCTATAGTAGTTTAAATCTGAACAATTAGATCTTAATGTAACGGTGATGAGCAGTAAAACCGTAAAAGAGGTAAAAATAATGGGCAGGTAAGGGAGATAAGCTCCTGCTATCTCAAGAATGATGCTTGTTGGCGAAAAACTCTTTAAGCAACCCCTGTTCTGGTGTAAAACACAAATGTCTAGTCCCAATGAGCTAGGGGATATTAATATTGGATCAAAAGGCTCCTTAAAGATACCACAAAGCGTTCTCAGATCACTGTGCTACATAAGTGTGACGTTTCACCCAAGGGGTGAGGTGTGCACGGTGAGACTGAATAGTAAATAATCGAATAGAGAATGTAAAAGTGCACATGGTGGGTAATTCTCTTATTTATAGGATTACCCAGGGTCTCGCTCCCTTGATAGTGAATACGTTCCTCAGGCAATGTGGTCCTCCCACGTTCTGCAAATGTTTGCTCCACTACCTGTACGGTCCTGGATTATAGTCACGATGAGGGGATGATTAACAATTTACTTGATTTAAGAAGGATTCTGCCCTAAACACTTTCATTGGGCCGCATATCTGCTAGGTTTAATATATGAGTCCATAACATTAATGATTTTTTTTTTTTTTTTTTTTTTGTGTGTGTGTGTGGTCAAAACCCTTATTAATGAAATAAAATAAAAAGTAAGATAACATAAATGGGATTTTGTCGTGAAGTGAATGCGTAGTCACAAGGAGTGAAATCAGAACTGGGTGTTCTCTCGTGTGCTGCTGCTCTGTACAGTATTATGTTTCAACTTTGAAGCTTCTGACAGCTTCAGCCTCTGACACACTCTGAATCCTACAAAACCACATAACTACAATCTCCCTCCCCCCTCCCCCTCTCTCTCTCCGCTTTTGACTTTTTCAAACTCTTCTTTTTCTGTTTCAAAGTCAGACGTATCCCTCGAAACTAATGGATTGCTTACGTCATACAAGCATCGTGAATGAACAAATGATCCGGATGAATCTTACATATGGAGCTTGGTCCCAATTTAAAATAAGGAGAAGGATATTTAAATACCAAATTAATTATAAAATCCTCAAAATGTTTCTTAAACATGTAAAAAGATTAACAGATGAGAGGTTCGAATTTGAGATTTTAAAATGAGGTGATTTTACAAAATGGTCCCTCAATTTTTTAATTTTTCAAAAAAGAAGAAGAGAAAATACACCTTCACCAGAGCACTACCACCGGTCGCCCGCCAGAGCCCTAAAGCCAACCGGCAAACACCCTCCAGCTGTTAGAGCTCTAGCCATCGAAGCCGAAGCTCCAACACTAATGGCTGTTTTTGTTGGGGGACAGTAATATATATATATATATATATATAAAATTTGGAGTCAAGGTGGTGAAGGTGGGATTTGAACCCACCCAACCTTGGTTCCAAAGGTTTAGTGGTCATTGGAATATAGGACTACTAGTTTAAACGCTGGATTGGACATTGAACTGACTGGGCTAGTATGGTTCAAACAGTCAGATCAGTTGAATTGTTTGGTTAAACCAATGATGCAATAAGTAAATAAATTAATATTATATACATATATAATGATATATGATCGGTTGAACCGTTTGGTCGGATTGGTGATGCAATAATTAAATAAATTAATATTATATACATATATAATGATATATGGTAAAGAAATATAATATCAACGTCAAAAGAAAAATATCACAATATGTCAAATTATGAACATATTATTATTAAGTAATAAATTTATATTTTAAAATTTTGGATAAAAATAAACTAAAACATATAGGAAATTAATTTTAAACATATAAAATCTCATCATAAATTGTTGTGCAACCTTTTATTAACAAATTGATAAAACATTTAATATTTAAACTTTAATTTTCCTTGATTTGTTTGGAAAAGAAATATACATATCTAACTATTAGGAGGCAAGCGATAATAAAAAGGGATTTATCGACATTAAAAATATTAAATAACAATAATACATTCGAGTTGTAATACAGCAAGAAGAATATCCCAATAAAAAAAATTGGTTTTATACCCCATTTAGTTTGACCGCATATAGACTGTGAGTGCAAAAAATTGTTTGGTTCAACGGAGGGGAGGGGATGAAAGAGATTTTAATATTACCTTGTTTGGATTGATCAGAAGGAAGCGGAGGGGAGAGATTTTAATGTTACCTTGTTTGGTTTAGGAAGGGCCTTGTTTGGTTTAGGAGGGGAAGGGAGAGATTTTTTTTTCACATAGTTGCAACAAGGGATTCCCTGGAACAGCTTCAACTATTAGAAGAAAAACAAGCTATTTGTGTTTTTATCTCTTCTCTTACTTTAAGTTATTGATCAAAGAATCCATCTTAGAAGAACTTTCTTTTAATTACATAGAATAAACAAGTTCCCAAGGTAACATAGTGATCAAACCTACAATCTTTCAATCTTAGAAAAAGACTACATGCTACTTAGGCCACAAGACCATTAGCCATATTTTAAGCACTTTAACTGTGAGAGGAATGCCCTGTTTTGAGTAATTGATAATGGCATTAGGGAGATAAGCGTGAATCACAAATAGTGGTGGATCCAGAAAAATAATGAAGGGTGGGCATCATTGGTAAAGTTGAGATTTTTTGTTTGTGTCTGTACAATTAGTGGGGTGATTCGGGCGCAGGGCCCTCGATTTTTTTTTTTTTAAGGAAAGTTTTACATGCATTAAAAAATAAAAGAATATAAATAAGAAAAGAAAATAATATCAAAAAAATATTAATGAAATCAAGTGAATGTTGATGAAGTAATAAGAGAGACAGTTATTCTACAAACCTGTCATTTAAAAAAAAAAGCTAAGTGCGGTTAGAAATGCAGCTATATAAATTATAATGAAAGATGGGCACTCAATAAATTCAAGTACATATATTTTAATAACAAAAATATATTTCAATAAATATAATTACAATGTTATCTTTCTAGACCTTATTTTTTGGAATTTCATTATAATTGTCTTATTATCAATACTATCAAATACATCATAATTTTAATTCCTTTATTTTTAAAATTTCATCATAATTTAAGGGTGGGCACTTGCCCCCATCTCTAATACTTGCATCCGCCTCTGATCACAGATCATGTGGACCAATGGTCCCACCACTTACTAACTCGATATTTCTGGGTTATCAATTACGTTGCCTTTAGCAATATTCCTAATTATTCAATCAATCCCTATTTTCTTTTTGGATTATAGGAGGCATGGAGGGTTGGGAGTGATCAAAAGAGAATGACAAATATGAAGGTATGTCAAAATTCCAAGACAGTTGGGGTCACATTATGCATCGCATGAGTCAAAACTCTTGCGAACCCATGTACTAGTAGGAGATACTCCGACCTTCACTTGGCATAAACCCATATCCCAAACGTAACTATCAGGTTCATCCAATAAACCAAAGGCAAATAGGAATAGGGTACTCATTGGTAAGGATTACCAGCTTCGATGTCTCCGCCTTTCGATCGTAGTGAGTCTTCGCCCTCTCGCCTCACTGTAACCAGCTGCTGAATAAGACGAATAGGAATGAATAGGGTTCCAGCTGCATTGACTTAAAAAGGGGCATAAGGATATTTTAGGAATAATAGAAAAATTCTAGGGGCATCTTAGTCCACTCACACACCTACCATAATAATCCCTCCAAATCTGTTCGATTTTTTTTTTTTTTTGGGGGGGGGGGGGGGGGGGGGACGTTTTTGAAGGGAGAGAAGGGAAATTTTTTTAAAATTTTTCCCTCCCTCCTAAAAAATATCATAAGCCAAATGAGGGGAGGGGGCTAAAATCCTTCAATCCTCTCCCATCCCCTCCGGTCCCCTCAAACCAAACAGTAAGGGAGGAAGATGGAGGGGAAGGAAGGGGATGCGAGGAGAAGGGAAGGAAATGGAGGATATTTCCTTTTCTTTTTGGGAGTTAAAAAAATAGTAAGAGAGGAAGATGGAGGATTAATGAGTTATTTTTACCATTTTCTTTAAAAATTAATATAATTATTATACTTTATAAATAAATTTAAATTTTCTAAAAAAATTATTTATGTAATTTTTATATTGAAAAAATATTTTTCCCCCAAAAATATTTTCTCTCTCTAAAAATATTTTCTCTCTCTATAATGACTTATATATTTTTTAGTACATAATGATTTAAGTATATAAAACTACAACCTAAAATATAAAATTATACATAATTCCATAACTAGTTGAAATTGAATGTGATTTGTTATTTTAAAATCTAATGAGATTAAATGATGTATTCTAAAATCTTTGTGCTAAAAAGTAACACATCCATAATTTTTTTTTTTTTTAAAAAAAACGATTCTGAGTTCCATTTGACTAGTTCCAAACAAGAAAATCCTAGTATATCATTCAAACATTAAGTTCTAAACAATTTGCCATATTCCAGACTTTAGCAAGTTAAACCCATTACATCAACAACATTGGTTCAATCATGTGCTTAAAACATAAATTCAAATCAAAAGCGAATATCTTCATAGCGAATGTTCTACTTCTCATTGTAAAAGAGGATTGTCATAACTTAGCTCTCCAATATTGATGGCACTTGATCCCCAAAGCAACCCAGAGTTTGATTTTTCCTTTCTCAAAATAAATTGTCCCTACATAATATAAAAAAACAATAGCAGGTTTAATTCATATAAAAGGAAAAAGAATACTATCTCAATTCAGTAAAATAGCACAATATAAAATTTACGGTTGAGGGAGTAAAACAAATACATAAATACCAAGAGCAAACAATTTTTTATTTTTATTTTCGGACACCATGAATATAGGACTTTGATATGATCATACAGATTCCCATTTCATCTAGAAATGTATAGTCACAGTCACCTGGTCTTCTATACAGTCATCTCCATGTTGTTCAGATACACTTTGGTTAGCAATCTCTTCATCCACCTCAACAACTAGCTCTTCTTCAGGGTCTGTCATCATCAAATAATTGTGTTTTGTGTCTTGATTCCATAAGTTGGTTTTGTGCCACTTGCAATAATAGGAAAACTTTTTTTTTTCAGAACTCCAAAAGCCCTTTCCACAACATTACGCAAGGACAAATGGCGATGGTTAAATAATTCTTGAGGTGTTCGAGGTAGATTTCTTGAGGAAAATTCTTTTAAGTGATAGCTTGTTGATCTATAAGGTGTGATCAGCCTCTTTCTCAACATAAATCCAGCATCAAGGACATAATATTTACCTATTAAAAAAATATTGATGAGATATATCTAATGAAACAAGAGGAAAATTTTAGGACAAATAATAACTAATTACCTCTAGGAATTCTAAGATTATCTGTTCCTCGTAGTGCATCTTTTAATATCCTTGAATCTGAAGTAGTGCTCTCCCATCTAGGTAGAACATAGGTAAATCTTAGGTTGAATGAACACGCAGCCAACACATTTTGTGTTGGAAAATCTTTTCCACCGCGATATTTTGGGGCTTCATTTAATGGCACTTTTACACAAACATGTGTGCAATCAATTGCCCTGACGCAATCTTGGTATTGTTATTGTATCATCAATATATTTTTAACTATATATGTTTTTTTAATATAAACATGAAAATAATTTTTTACCTTAAAAAATGGGTTAAACCGGTTGTTTCCAAGAATTTCTATAGGAATTTGTGAGCCATCCGGTTGTTTAAGATATTTGTCTTATAACTCCACTATAGATCGAAGCACACGATGAAAATGACGACTAGTGGTTGATGAGCATGATTTATGCCATGTTTTCCCTGTATTTTATGACTGAATTGTATAGAGAATATGACCTTAACTGCATTTAATCCGAGCAAAAATGCATTTATTCATTGTACCGGGAACTTAAGGGTGAATTCTGTTTACATCCTAAACATGTGCTAAGAAAGAGCAAGTTTTGAGGTTTTATGAGAAATTCGCATAACATAGCCGATGCTGTGCTATAGCATCAGGATAGCTTTGTCAAAGTGCAATATAATGCATCCCTGAAGCTATAGTATAGTAAGTGACACAGTGCTATGTGGCATATATCCTGATCTTTTGTCAAGATTGTTTCAGGAAGTATAGTGCAGGTCGATCATAACGGTTAGATTGCTGACGTATTGAAATAGAAGATGCGGAGGATTGGAACTAAAAGATTTGAGGAATCCCGCAGGATCAGCAGAATCAATCTACCGAGATTGGAAAGACAGATACGATTGAACCTTGACAGATTAGGAAAGGCCCAGATTGTTGAACGTACACTGCAAGTAGATCAGACTATATAAGGAAACAATAGCCAACCCTAAAAGGGAGTCGGAAGTCGTCGAGAGAAAAGAGCCAATCATACACGACCAGACTCGAAAGAAGAGTGAGAGAAGTCACGAAGCATGAGGACCCCAAGAGAACCCAGCATCCTTCCTTTCAGTGAGACGGAGTGAAGAAGATGTGGAGTTGTGACGTGACAAGGCTTCTTCCACGCCGTCGGAACATCCATCAAGCTTTCGTTTCTTGTTTCTTTATTTCAATTCCAATCAATCTTTTGTCATGGGCTATTCTATAGTACTCTGTTTTATGATTCCCTTGTCAGTCATGAACTAATTGTTGGGATCCGTACACGCAATGGAATTAAAAATTTATGAATCCAAAGAGGATCGCTCAACCGCGTTTAAATCAAGGTTAAGAAAAGGAACCGAAACGTACCTATATGAATTAATGAACATCTCTTTCAATTTGAACACGTGGGCTACCTACTCGATCAACAGGAGCAGACTCTGTGAATCTCCTCCTTCTACCAATATCCACACAAATAGCCTTCGAACACAGACGGCAGCGTGCTAGCACCTTCAAACCTTGCGTCTCTCTATTTTCGCTCTAGGGTTTCTCGCGGCTTTTCTAATTCATCCGTCTACTTAATATGACTAGATCAATATCTATTATAGGGTTTCTAAAACCCTAATAAGCTGTATTAAAATATTCAAAATTAATCCAATCAATTTTGAAATTCGAATTTCAATTAAAATAATATATTAATTAAACCTATCAAATAGATCTAATCTAATATATTTATTTAATCCGAATTATAAGCCTACATATTTAATTTATCTTTATAAATTAAATATGAGATATGATATCTTTTTATTTAATTAAATATGAGATACTATATCTCAATTTAATTAAATCGAGATACGATATCTTTATTCGAAAATAAAATCGAGATACAATATCTCAATTTATTATAGTTATTTAATTTATCAAATAAATTAAATACTATATATAATAATATTATTATCTATAAATAATATCATTATTAATTTTGAATTTAATATAATATATATATATATTATATCCTAGATTAAATTCATCGGTATTCATTAAATCTTAGACATATCTAAGATTCAATGAATCTGGACACTTTTGCTCGTGTTGGGCTATTCTTGTGTGCCACCCTGCAGGCCCACATGAGATTGGCAGTGGGCCAATATTGTACCAGCCCATAAGTTGTAAGCGGCCTCTAGCAAGACATTGTGAATACCCAATACATATGGGGATCAATGATACGATACAACCTATCGTACAACCATGTCACGTCCCTTTTGTCACGCGATAATTTGGTCAAGGATGAGGCATGGATAATGTCAACTTCCTGTTCTTGACCACTACTTTCTCGATTCTTGAGTAGTCTAACAATTGAAATGGAAACTCTTTTCCATCGTAGTATGGCCATACATTTCTTAGACTCACTCATCGAGGGGCCCAGGATTATCTCTTTACAAATGTGAGGGACAAATTCCATCTTGACCATTCACATTCCTCTGCATGAAAACCACTGATCCCGATCCAAGCCTTTATCATCACCCGGTCAAAGGTGACTTTTGACTAGGTCAAAGATCAGCGACTCATCATGTAGGAATCCATGATGATCTCGAGTCAAAGGGCGTTGTGACGCGGTTATACATGAGAAAAGCTTATGACTTAATCCATGCAACTTTCTCATAGTGGGTCGGTCCGACCTTGTACTCCTACAAGTGCCCATGACTTTGATTCATATCTCCATACCTCATCAAAGTCATACTGGTCTTATTTCATCTTCACTCCCGCGTAGATGACTGACCAGGGACATTTAGGATAATCTATAAGATATATCCAAGGATCAGTTATCACTATAAACATGCAAATGAAATGATAACTAAATGAAGATGACTTGCCCCTAGGGCATAATTTTCAACACTAACCTCCTGAGGCTGAACGAGGATGATTTTCTAAGTATAGAATGAACCCAGTTGCTAGTTCTTAATTTAATATATTCAGTTGCTTATCAGTAATTAATTTCTTGTCGATTAGCGAGAGTTAGGGACTAGACCAGTGGCCTCGGCTTACTGAGAAGGAGTCGGGGTTAGACATCTGAGAATCAGTGATTGTTAGGCAGGTTGGTGCAAGGATTGACCTATTATTGTAGACTTCTGGAATGGGTCTACCGCTTATAATCATAACACCTTGATTTGTATTGATAATCCAACTAGAAAAATTGCCATAGATATATGGGAGAAGTACAGACTAGGATTGTATATATCGGATGCGAGAGCTTCGGTAGACTAGAATGGTGTGGTTAACTGAATAACTTTGCATAGGGTGTTCATGCTATAGCATTTGTGAGAGCTGTACAGTATGAATGCTATAGCATTGCGTATAGGCAACTGGTGGAATGATATGCTTAGAAAGGATTCCGAGTTTAGTCTATCTTTTTACTGATATCTTCTTATAACTATGATCATTTAGTTATTTTCCTATTTATTAGTATAGCTATCAAACTTCTCAAACCAATCAAAATTATTTTCTTTTTACACACAACTGATTCTGCGATAAGATGTCATCATTCGGTATCCCAGTCTCTGTGGGACGATACTCTACTTACTCTTTATTACTTGTTCATTGGTTCACTTGCAATCAAGGAAATCGACCCAACAGTGGTCTCACCCGAGCGTCGAAACTAGAATTGAACCTCTCGATTTCTAACATTATGTGTTAGAATATAAAGGGTTTTGGCAACTTGTTCCTATACTTACCCGTTGGGTTGATTGGAGACCACACTCTCGTTCTAACATTGCACATAAGTCCATAAAGGCTATTGCCCCCATTCTTATTATCTTACGACCTTCACTACTAGCAATTATCTTCATTATTTTTTCTCGTGCTCTCTCTTTCTCCAAAATCATTGTATGATCAACTATACTACTTTGAGAATGAATCCTAATTCAGCAAAAATCATTCTTATTTTTTCTCGTGCTCTCTCTCTTTTCACTACTAGAAATAAACTATAAGGCATATGACATGAAAAATAGTCTTTCGACGTCTTTCTCTCCATGTAAACAATGCTAGATTGATCTTTTCTCCTGGATTATCCATCTTTGGTGGAAATTTAGAACTAACATGGTCATTGCAGAAAGCACAATTCAATGCAGAGAGATGGTGTGTCATTTAGAGCAAAAGACAGACAGGAACAAGTCAAAAAACAAACAAACACACATGACCACTATTCAATGCAGAGGAATAAAAAAGTGCAGAAAGGTTTTTCAATGCAGAGGAATAAAAAATTTGATTCACACACACATAAATTTGATTCAAACACACCACTATTCAAAAAGTCATACAAGTGGGTCGACAGTTGGTGGGGCCGAGAGTAAGGTCCAGACAATCTCGTAAATCACAATCACTTTCTATATATTCTAATATTCTATACAGATACGGTCATACTGATCATACAGACATGAAGGAAGCAGACTTCGAAGGAAGCAAGAGGTGAGAAAACTTATCGGGTGAGGCCTAGAGCGAGAGGTCGGTGAGGGCGAAAAGGAGAGGGAGACGTCGAGATCGTGGAAGCGACGGCTAACTGGCAAGGCGACCAAAGAACACGATGGAGATTGAGCAGACTTCAGTTCGGATGAGGCGGCGATAGAGGCTGTGGCGCTAGCAGTCGGCGATAGTTAGCATCTAAGCAAGATCGAGCAGACTTCGGTGGCGACGACAATGAACTAGACCTAACCAATCGATGAGCTTGGGTATGAGGGTTTGAGTTTGAGGAGAAATAATGAGAGTGTTTTATTTGAACGAGGGTAAAAAAGTAATTAATCTATTTTCCCTCTTAAAACCCCCCATATTGGGGGAACTTTATTTTTTAGAAGAAAGAGGGTTTTGGGGGATTTGTAAAAATCCCTGATTTCCTCCCCTCTTATTTTTAAAACTTGCAAACAAGGGAATG
Source organism: Acacia melanoxylon (assembly GCA_019022615.1). Lineage (NCBI taxonomy): Eukaryota > Viridiplantae > Streptophyta > Magnoliopsida > Fabales > Fabaceae > Acacia > Acacia melanoxylon. The sequence goes on along the minus strand of JAFJYJ010000068.1, from coordinate 2,003,153 downwards.
GACTACCAAAACCCTCCATTCCCTTTCCTTTCCCTCCAAAATAGAACTCCCAAACAAAGCCTTGGGGAAAAATTCAGTCAACTCTCAAAATATTCTGAAATTTTAGGGGTTGACTGAAATTGAGTCACATGCTTAAGAACTAATTGCAATTTTTTCAAATCTTTATTCAATTTTAAAATCAAGATCAAAGGGACACGGGGTTGGACGACCCAAAAGACAAAAGGTAACCCTATTCTTCATCTTCCTTCTTCTTTTAACCGTTTTCAACCTCGCCTCTGCGTCTTCTCTGGTGTTTCACTTGGAATTTGATCTACTAGTACGTAAAGATTTCAGAGATGGACCTTGGTTTGTGACTAAAATAGTTAATACATTTATGACTTTAGTCAATACATTTACTCATTAAGTCAAGATATTTCAATAAAAGTATACATTTACAAATCACGGTATTGAAATGGTGATTACTTTTATAAATGTTGTAATTCACTAAATAAGTATAGTTAATAAATAAAACATTATATATATATATATATAAAAATGTTATGAAATATTATATCAAAGCGGCTTGGTAGCCCAATGGCCACCAAATCTTTTGGAACAAAAGTGTGGTGGGTTTCAGTCCCAGTTTCACCACCTTGACTCCAATTAATACTTTTTTTTAAAAATTAATATGCTCCCCAAAAACAGCCACCTGTGCTAGAGTTCTAGCGTCCGGGCGGTGCCTGCCGGCTGACATTAGAGCTTCGATAGCCGACTGATGAGTACTATTTATGCCATGTTTTCCCTATACTGTGTGACTGTTTTGTGAGTTGAATATGAACCTAAAAGCATGTTATCTGAGAAATTGTGTCTTAATTCACGCATATAGAGAAATATAGGATACATCTCATAAGTTATGACAAATGGATAAAAATCTTGTACAAGCGCATAAGAAGAAGGCAAGCTTAAGAGTTTATTATGAACGCACATAGCACTGCCGATACAATGTTATAACATTGGGTCAGCCACATCAAGCTGTAATACAATGCAACTCATATGCTATAGCAAAGTAAAGGAAGCAATGTTGTGCGCTGTATGCTCTAACTTTTCCTCGAGGCTTTTTTAGGAACTAAGTGCAGGTTAATGGACGGACATTAGTTCACGATTAGATTGTAAACGGATTGGAATAGAAGATGTTGAGGATCGAAGATTGAGATTTGGAGAATCCCACATAATCAGCAGAAACAATCTATCGAATTTGGAAAGTTGAATTAGTTGGACTTAACAGATTTGGAAAGGCCCAGCTTACTGAACTTACACCACAAGAAAACCTGACTCAAAAAGGAAAAGATGGTTAATCCTAAAAGCGGTCGAGTCATAGAGAGCCATAGAACATTCATATTCGACCAGGCTCGAAAGAAGAGGGAGATAGACATTAAGCACGAGAACTCCAGGAGAACCCAATTCCTTCTTTGCAGTAAGATGGAGACAAGAAGACGTGGGGTTGTCAAGTGATAGGCCTCTCCTACGCCGTCGAAACCTCTGCCAAGCTTTCTGTTTTTCTTTTCTTAATTTTAGTTAATCTTTTGTCATGGGCTATTCTGTTGTGGTCTGTTTAGTGATTCCCTCGTAGTCATGAACTAAACCTCCTGTGGCTGAGCGAGGATGAATTCTTAATGAATTCAGTTTGCTAGTAGCTAATTTTATAAATTCAGTTTGGTTATCAGTATTCTTAAATTCTGTCAGTTAGCGGAAGCTAAGGGCTAAATTAGTGGCCTCGTCTTACTGGAAGGGAGTCGAGGTTAGACATCTGATAAGCAGTGTTTGCTGGGCAAGCTGGTGTAAGGCTTGACCTATCATTGTAGGCTTTAGGGATGGGTCTACCGCTCATAACCTTAACACCTTGATTTGAAAAGATAATCTTAATTAGAAAATCACCATAGGCATATGGGAGAAGTATAGTTTAGGTTGTACGTATAGGACGCAAAAACTTTTGTATAGCTTAGTGGTGGGTTAACTGGATAATATTGTGAAAGGTGGCTATGCTGTAGCATTGCGGAAGCTGTGCAGCATAATTGCTATAACAATGCGTTAAGGCAACTAGGGGATTAATGCACTTGAGATGAAATCTGATGCTCAGCCTATCTTTTAGTGATATCTTCTTACGACTACGATCCTTTGTTATTTTCTATCTTATTAATTATAAACATAAAAATCCCAACTCAATCATATTTATTTTACCTTTACACAACTGTTTGGGTGAATCTGTGTCATCATTGGTATCTCAGTCTCTGTGGGACGATACTTTACTTACTCTTTATTACTTGTTCGATTGGTTCACTTGCCAATAAGGAAATTGACCAACACCGACCGATGATGGCGCTTCAGTAAGGGTGCATTTTCTCTGGTTTTTTAGATTAACAAGTTGAGGGGCAATTTTATAAAATCACTAACACTTTAAAATTCCAAATTCATACCCTCTCACCTATTGATCTTTTTGCATGTTTAAGAGACATTTTGGAGATTTTGGAATTCAATTGTCCTTCTCCCTTTAAAATAAATCATACAATTCAGAAAAAAATTATGAATGCTAAATTTACTTGTGTGTGTGTGTGTGTGTGTGTGTGTGTGTGTGTGTTTATAAACACAAATATTTTAGTAGAGGTGCAAATCTTGTTTAATTGTTAGTAACATGTATTTTGTTATATACAAGTCTTTTCTATTTTTCACATAATTAATGATAAAGAAAAGTTATACACACTAAAAATATGATGCATTTGAGTTATTAAACAAATTTTAGGTACCTCTACACTAATATAGAAAAATACTTTTTAAGACGATTATTATCCGCTATATATAACAGTTCAAAACCATCAAATATATGCAGGCACTATATATTCCCCGTGCAAATAAATTATGATTCTAAACTGTTATTTATTCTAGACCTATTATAATAGTTATAATATAACACATGTTATGTATTGAGGCTTGGTAAGGCCAAGATTCATGCATTGTAATATCCTGAATTTTGGGTTTAGAGACTTGAAAATAAACCTATATTAGGTAGATGACTAAGCCCAGTTCGGGAAGAGTCCTAAGAATGTAAAGAGATAGAAAGACTCTCGGGGACTATGTGATTTGGCCCTACCGGATAGAGGGCCAGTATGCGTAGGTAGTAGGATTGAAGTGTTAGTGCAGAAGGGCACATGACACATATACGGTACCATTGAGTTGGTAGAAAGATGCCACCCAACTATGTCATGAGGTACAAGACAATTGGTTAAGCAAAATGTGTCGGTATAGGCGTGCACATTGCATTTCCAGGTAGACATTTGTACCTTGTGTTTTTGGAAAAGACACTGGTATGTGGCGCGATGTGGGGGTCGACACACACACACACACACACTCACTCACTCACTCTAACTTTACATCATTTGGAGGCTTGTATAAGCCCATATATTGATTTTTGAAGTTTACATACCATATGTTTTTGGTCTTTGGATTCAAAATCTTTAGGTTGTGTCATATATACCTCCTCCTTCATAAAGCCATTCAAGAAGGTGGTTTTGACATCCATCTATCAAACCTCATAATCATGATATGTGGCTATAGCTAGCATAATCCTGATAGATTTGATCATGGCAACAGGCGAGAATGTTTCCTTAAAGTCAATTCCTTGTCTTTGATGGTAACCCTTTGCAACCAACCTAACTTTATAGGTTTGAATGTTGCCATTTGTACCTGTCCTCTTTTTGAAGACCCACAGGCACCCAATAGGAACTATTCCCTCAGGTGGTGGAACTAAGGTCCATACCTTGTTCTGATGCATCGAATCTATCTCGGATTCCATGGCTTGAAACCATTATGAGGACTTAACATCCTTGACCGATTCAGTATAGGAAGTAGGTTCGTCATCTTCAATGGTTTGTTGATTCTCAATCACAAAACTGTACCTTTCAGGTTGATGACTAACCTTAGTAGTCCTATGAGGATGGGTGTCTATAGCTTTACTTGAGGCATCGCCTGATTAACAGAATTGGACTCTATTATATGTTCCTGTAGGTCTTGAATTTCTTCAAGTTCTACCTTACTCCCACTATTTACTTGAGAGAGTAGATCCTCCACAAGAAAGGTAGCATTACAAACACTTTGTAGTCCTTAGGGTAGTAAAAGTAGTATCCCTTAGTTTCCTTGGGATAGCCTACATAATAGCACAAAGTGCTCGTAGCCCCTAATTTATCTGGTGCTAGGGTCTTGATATAAGCTGGACAACCCCACTCATTGAGGTAACTCGAGTTGGGCTTCTGACCCTTCCATATCCTATACGGAGTAGTTTGAACAGATTTCGACAGAACCCTATTAAGAAGGTTTAACGCCGTATTGAGGGTGAATTCCCAAAATGACTTTGGGAGCTTCGTACCACTCATCATTGATCGTACCATGCCAAGCAAGGTTTGGTTTTTCCTTTCAGACACACCATTTTGATATGGTGTGTATGAAGCCGTCAACTGTGAGAGAATCTCATCCTCTCTTAGATAATCTTAAAACTCCTGACTCAAATATTTGCCATCTCGATCAGATCGAAGTTTCTTAATCATCTTGCCAAGTTGTTTCTATACTTAATTCCTAACTCTTAGAACTTTTCAAAGGCTTCGTATTTGTGTCTCATAAGATACACATATACGAATTTGGACTTATCATCAGTAAAGGTGATGAAGTAGGAGTATCCTCCTTTAGCCTGGGTAGACATGGGTCTACAAACATCTGAATGAATGAGTTCCATCAACTCATTGGCTATGTGACTCTCAAGCTTTTCAAGCTCGGTCTTCATTATTTTACCAGCCAAACAAGATTCACAATGTCTATAGGATTCAAAATCCATGGAGTCTAAATAACCTTCATGATGGAGTCTAGATAATCTTGTCTCATTTATGCGTCCTAACCTACAGTGCCAAAGAAAGGATCAATCACATAATCTTGGTTTCTTAACTTGAATGCTAAGAAGTTTACTATTCGAGTCTAAATCTAAAACATATAATCCATTTACACGAGATGCGCAAGCATAAATAATATCATTCATAATGACAAAAAACTTTCCATTCTTTATTATAAAATTAAAATCTGATTGTTTTAAATGGGAAATGGAAATAATGTTTCGAAAAATAAAAGGAAAATAGAGACAATTTTCCAAACGTAAAGAAAAACCCATAGGCAACATGAGGTCTCCATCTCCTATAGCTAATGCATCAACTCTTGCTCCATTCCCTACATGGAGAATCACCTCGTTTCTCTTCAACCACTTAGGATTCTTTAGTACCTGCAACAAATTGCAGATGTGAGAACCACAACTGGTATCCAATACCCATGAAGCTAAATCAACATTTGAAAATTAATTTCTATAATGAACATACTATAGGTAGAAGCGTCACCATGCTTCTTTCTCTTGAAGCTTGTAAGGTACAATAGACATTTTCTTATCCAATGTCCTTCCTTTTGACATTGGAAGCATACACCAGTGTCTTTGGACTTCCTTTTTTCTTTTCCCTTGCCCTTCTTCTTCTTGGGCTTGGGCTTGGCTTTGGGCTTGAGTTTGTTTGTTGCCACAAACTTGCCCTTAGCCTTAGAAGGCCCACCAATCAGAATAGCTTGGGTTCTATTTTTCTTAATAGTACGCTTTTCAGTGGTTAGCAAACTCAACAATTCAGGGAGTGGTGACTCTATCTTATTCATATAATAATTGACTACAAAGCCATTATATGATCGTGGCAAGGAGTGCAAGACCAAGTCAATACTTAACTCATGGTCCATGATAAAGCCCAAAGAAGCAAGCTTCTCGATTAGCACAATCATCTTGAGGACGTGTGGTCCAACCGCTATGCCCTCAACCATATTATAGCCAAACAACTCCTTGGAGGTCTCGAAGTGCTTAGCCCTCCCTTATTTGTCGTAAAACTCTTGTAGATGCAAGATAGTGGGGGGAGTATCCATATGCTCATGCTCATGTTGGAGTTCTGAAGACATAGACGCAAGCAGTATATAGACTACTAGTTCATTGTTTGCTAGGTGCTATTTATGAGCTTCCCAGTCAAACTAGTCAAACCCATGTTGCCCTTCTGTAGGGGCAACAAGAACTGGAGAATCCAAAACATATGCTATTTTCTCAAAACGTAAAACTATTTTTACATTCTGATACAAGTTTTTAAAGTTAGGCCTAGTTAATTTGTTACAATCTAGTATAGAGCGTAAATTAACATTCCCGGTCATGTCTTAAATGCTGAAAAACAAAAAATAGACTTGTAAGTATTTCATGAACCACATACGGAGACTTTTGAAAAGTATGTGACCTTCCCACTATTTTCTCTAGAATCATTGACCCTCAGTTATTGATTTAGGATTATCCTTCGTAAGGATATCCTTAGTGGGCTAAAAGAACGAATGGAATCATTAGTTTTTGGCCGAGCTAACAAAACTAACTTATTTAGGGGGTTGATTTGATCAACAACTATTAGTTCTCTATGTTTGTTTTGATGATAACAGATAATTATAAATGAAAGGAAGGTAATGATTTAAGTAAAAATGTTTTAGCTTTATCAAATCTTGAATCAGTAACTGTTTTAAGTATCTGTCTCAAACTGACTCAAGTTAAGGTTCATAGACTAGAGTAAAGTGTTTTGAAACTTCAGTCAAAATGAGTTTTATCTTGACTGGCTTGAGTTACTCTCTAGTGACTTGAGCTAAAAAGCATTTGTAAAATGTTTTATGAAAAGCATCAACTCGAGCCAATGCTGTGTGAGTTGAGTTGACCTGTTGTGGACTTAATCTTATCTTTTCAAATACTAAGTCCCATTTTCAAATATTTTCTAACAGTTAAAATATTGCCTCGAGTTATAATTGAGTGACTCAAGTGTCTCTTTAAAACATATTGCAAAATTATCTTAGCAACTCGAGTTAAGGGATTGATGACTTGAGTCATCACTTAATGACTCGAGCATGCCTTGTCTCTTCAAAACATTTTCAAACTTAACTCGAAGACATTTGTGAAAATGAAATTGACTCAGTGAGAATGTGTGACTCGAGTTTGATAATCTTTAAATTCATATTATTTTTTATGCAAAAAGGAGCTAAAAACTCTGTCATTGTCATGCTTTAATGGAACAATTAGTTAAATATGTGATTTCATCTTCATAATGAGTTTTTAGACTTCATTTGCATTAATCTTGGTCATATTTGTAGTTTGGATCAAAATTGAGCTTAAATCTCATCTCTTTTACAATTGAGTAAAGAACACTGTTTCGTATTTTAATAATATCTTGAGTTCTAGACCTCAAATAAATCTGCACTTTATATTTTAGGAAAGCTGAAAGATATACCTATAACTCTTATGAAGAGCCAAAAAGCTAAATCAGATGTTTAGAGATCCAAAATGGGCTTTGAATCCGAGACAAGGCGTTGGCACTGGACTCTGGAACAATGTTCGGTGTTTGATCCATAACTGGTGCTAAAGAACTCCAAATTCGGTGCGGTTTGAACGACTGGACAGCTGACAGCCAGGGCTACATTTGGTATGAAGACAGCTTGGTCCAACTCCACCGATTTCATGGTGTAACACAGGCTGGAAAGTTGACGCGTTTTTGGAGCACAAAAGTCAAGAATTGTGTCTCAATAGTTCTTCCAATTTTCCTATAAATACATGGATGTTTTCAAGAGTAAAATACACCTTGAAGAGACCAAGATCTCTCCCATTCTAAGTTCCTTCTTTTATTTCTTGCCTCCTACTTGGGATGGCTTAGTTTTGCTTTATTAGTTTCATGTATTGTCTTTAATTCTTGTCTTTAATTTCTTGCCTCCTTCTTGGTATGGCAATATCTTGCTTTATTATTTTCATGTATTGTCTTTAATTCTTGTCTTTAATTTCTTGCCTCCTTCTTGGTATGGCATTTTAATCTTTTCTTTTAATTATTTATGTTGATTTTATGTTCTTCATCTTTTTCTTTTATGGATTCATTATGTTTGTGAGATTTACTTTTATATTGAAATAGAAGCTTTCATTTTCTTTAATTGTTCTTTGTGTTCTTCATGTTCATGATGAACTTGTTCATGTTCTTCGTGGTCATGATGAACATCTTTATTTCTACATTTTCATCTTACATAGCCATGCTTGGCTAAGTTTTTGTGATCGACCCATGAGTTGAGGATTCCATGGTGTCATCCGGAGGACTTATGCTTCAATCGAATCGACTTGTTTCTGTTTACTTTAATCGGATTCGAGTTTAGAAACAGATTGGATGTTAGATTTAATACCCATTGAAATCCCAAGGACTTAGGTCGGACCAGGTTACGAGAACGTTGTACGATTGCACGCGAGCTCGCCACATGTTCGATCATATGCTAGGCGATTGTCTAGTCGAGGAGCTTACGGACAAATGCGAGAGATTTCGGTTTGTTTAGAATCAATCACGGGTTCCGTTATTCTATTTCTTTGTCCGGTGATGGAAGGTCTTGGAATCCCAATTCGAGTTGATCGTTTTTCATTTGATTAATCTCTCCTTTTCATTTTGTCTTCAATTTCTATTCTAATTCCATCAAAACCCAATCCCCCTTGTTTTTATTTCATTTGCATGACATCTAGATTACTTAGGATTCAATAAAAAGCTCCTCGAAAAGAGAGAACGATCCTAGGTTTGCCTATACGCAATCCTTGGTTAATTGTTGATTGTGGACCCCAAGGCTAATGATAAAAGGTCTTCATCAAATGGCGCCGTTCTTGCCGGGAGCTAAGTAATTGGCTCCTAGGTAATCTAATTGTCAAATTGACTTTTGACAAGGGGTTTCTCGTGTGATGCTTGTTAATTTTACTTTTTTTTTTCCTTTTTTTTTTATTGCATATAGTTCAAGATTTTTGCATTTAAGTAGCTTGCATAGCATTCATTGCATTGTCTTGACTTGGTAGCTTCGTGTGGTGTATCAAATTCAATATGATCTTGAGCTTATTTGTTTGATTTCACCATGTCTCCAAGTTAATTCATAGCATACTTGCATCTTTAATAATTAAAAAAAAAAATCCTTCTTTTCTTTTACACTTGCATTTTTATTTTATTATATTCTTTCTCTTAATTTTTATAGTTAGATTGTTATCTTGTAATTCACTTGGGAGTTAATTGCATTGAACTTTCATGGCTTGGTTTTATGATAATCATGATCTACCTTTCAATTCTCACTCTTTTGTAGGCAATCAAGAATGTGATGGCCCATTCCACCACCAATATCATGAACCATACCAACAATATCATCAACCCTCTCATTTATCATACCATCCTTCATTCCATCCCACTTCCATACCATGCCATCCATCTCATGGATTCCTATACCCATTTGATCCACCTTATGGACCTCATTCTCAATCATATGCGCCTAACCAAGATCCTTCATTTTGTGAAGTCATTGGAGATTTCCAAAGTCAAACGACTTGGGCTATAAATGAGGAGTGGTCACATAAGGACGACTTTCATCAACAAATGGACTCTATTTTTAGAAGAATGGAACACCAAGCGGAAAGGTATGAGAGATTAGGAAAAGAAATTGAGCAGCAAACACAAATGTTGAAAATGAATTTTCAAGGAAATCCTTCTCTCACGGTCACACATGCACAAGAAGTGAAGCAAATACAAAAGAACATTGAAGAGTCTTCTCTCTCATTTGGTAATGATCCTATCTTTATAGAAGTAGACTCTCTTACTACTTTGGCTAACAAAGCAATTCATGATTTGAGTGATAAAGAGGTGGATGAGGAAATCATTATTGAATCCCCTCAATTTTTTGAAAATGTAATTGCTCAACCAATTAGATTTAGTAGTAGTGATTCGATTGTACTTGTTGATGAGTGTGTTCCTATTTCTTCATGTGATTCTTTAACTTTGCTAAAAATGTTTCTCTTCATAGTACTATGGATGATTGTAATAAATTGAATGACATATTTTCATGCTCTTGTGAAGATTATCAAATATGTGTAGATTGTTATCATGAAAAATGTCATTTACTTGATAAGCTTCCAAAGAAAGCATTTAGTGAAGTGGTTGATTCTACCATTGATCATAATGCACGTCTTGTACTATTGATGATAGTAAGCATGTCAATTTTGAAAATATTGAATCAAACATGAATACCAATGTTGTTGATGATATTCTTCTGATTATCCCGATCTTGCATCTATGAGTGACTCTATTAATTGTGCATGTTCGATGATGAATTGTGTCCTATTTGCACTGAAATTAATGATGCATTATACGGTGATATTGAATTGACTAGTGATTCGCATTGATTGTGGATTCTGTTGTTGATGTGAGTGAGAACAATCATAATCTGGAATGTCAAATGCACAAAATTCCCATTGGATCACTTCCTTGTAGTCTTGTTGGTACTAAAGATACTTGAGATTTTGATTGATAAAATTCTGCATGTTGATGAATCTTTCCAACAAGTGTTATTTTGCGATTTGCCACCCGATTTAGAAAAGACAAATGATTGTTTTGAAATTTTAGAACCCTCGGGTGGTGACAATTTCAAAAATTCTCTTCCTTCTTCCAATCTTTTCTCTTTCATCTCTTGTGATTGCAATGATGATATGGTGTACTCCAACACTAAGTTGGATTCCACACCTTCCATTTTGCAAACACGGGAGAATTTTCACAATGTAACCGGTTGCTTGACTCCTACGATGGGAGTAATATTGACTTCCTTGGATGTGATAGTTACTTGGAGAGTTTGATTCCTAAAATATCTTTAATTCACTTGAAATCTCTCCATGTCTCTATTTTTGGATGGGATCTTGCTATTTGCTTGTCTTCGTTGCAGGCACATTCTTGGAAAGGTCATCGATGGAACCAACATCCACCACACATTTTTGGACCTCTTCCAATTGATCCTGAACCACCTCCACCAAGGAAAATCATTGAGGGGGAAAGTTTTTTCAAAGACAAATGCAAGATTCTCATTGATGATGAGAATTTCTCCTTCAAGCAACTCAAGATACTCTAACAAAGGTTGTCTCTTTCCTTACTTATTTTCTTCCTAATTGATATGATTACTTGGGCTTAATTGTTGTACGAGGAAGATAAGTGTGGGGGAGGGACACATTCCAAAGATAGAAAAAGTAGAAATAATGTAGTTTAGTAAGTAGAATAAGAACTCCCTATGTATGGAAGAAAATATATTTTGAATCCTTTTGATTATTGTTTTATTTTTAAATGAGAAAATGCAAAAAAAAAAAAAAAAAAAAACATTTTCTCCTTCTATTATTGCTCCATATTATGAACTTGGACATTTTGGTTTTGATGGATCATTCTATTTAGATTGAAATTTTGGACTCTTGGATTATAATATCTTGGTTGTTAATTACTGTGATGCTAATTGCATGATTTGGTATATTCCTTTGTGAGATTTTGGGCCTACATGAATGGAACTCATCTTTTACCATTCTTTCTTTCTTGTGTGCATCTGCTCATGATTTATGTTCTCTAGAACTTGCTCTCATTCTTTTCAAAACTACAATTTTCATTTGCATGCATAAATATGATGGAGGCTTGTTTTCTTTCTTTTATTTCCTCACTCTGACCAAATAGCCTTTCGCTTGCATTATATCTCCTTTGTTAGCCCTTTGTGCCCTTTTGACTCATTCCTTTCAAAGCCACATTACTAGCCTAAATGTCACACCATTTTATTCCGCACCTTGGAAATTAATTGCGCATTGGTTTTGTGGTTAAGTGTGGGGGTTGCCCAGGAGTGCAACATTTTAAGTGTGGGGGAAGTATTTGATTATATGTCATTCATCGTTTGGCATTTATTGTAAAAGAAAAAAAAATCATCGTTTGGCATTTATTGTAAAAGAAAAAAAAAGAAGAAGAAAAAAGAAAAAAAGAGAAAAAGAAAAAAAATGTTATTTGAGTGGTTTTATATTGTTACTCTTTTAAAGTTCTTGGGTATTTAACATTTCATTTCCATACTATTACCTACCCTTATCCTAGCTCCATTACAACCTTAATAATAAGTCCTCTTGATTTTTGCAAGCATGTGATATCGTAGTGGAGAAGTAGAATTTGAGCAAGCTTATGGTAGAACAGTTTCATTGAGTAGAATTTGAGCGATACACTTATTAACCATATACACTTGAGAGATTGATTGATGGCATCCTTGAGAGACTATCTTGTGTGATTAGCATCATTGAATGATATTGCCATGATTAGTAATTTGAGATGAAGAGATTTCTGTCTTGATTGGTTGATCCTTTGAAGCTTTTGTGATCCTTGTTAAGTTTTGAAATTTCAGCAATTGTTGGAAAAGAGAATCTTTCCTTTATCTTTATTTTTGCCCGGGAGTGCAAAAGGATAAGTGTGGGGGAGTTTGATAATCTTTAAATTCATATTATTTTTTATGCAAAAAGGAGCTAAAAACTCTGTCATTGTCATGCTTTAATGGAACAATTAGTTAAATATGTGATTTCATCTTCATAATGAGTTTTTAGACTTCATTTGCATTAATCTTGGTCATATTTGTAGTTTGGATCAAAATTGAGCTTAAATCTCATCTCTTTTACAATTGAGTAAAGAACACTGTTTCGTATTTTAATAATATCTTGAGTTCTAGACCTCAAATAAATCTGCACTTTATATTTTAGGAAAGCTGAAAGATATACCTATAACTCTTATGAAGAGCCAAAAAGCTAAATCAGATGTTTAGAGATCCAAAATGGGCTTTGAATCCGAGACAAGGCGTTGGCACTTTGGACTCTGGAACAATGTTCGGTGTTTGATCCATAACTGGTGCTAAAGAACTCCAAATTCGGTGCGGTTTGAACGACTGGACAGCTGACAGCCAGGGCTACATTTGGTATGAAGACAGCTTGGTCCAACTCCACCGATTTCATGGTGTAACACAGGCTGGAAAGTTGACGCGTTTTTGGAGCACAAAAGTCAAGAATTGTGTCTCAATAGTTCTTCCAATTTTCCTATAAATACATGGATGTTTTCAAGAGTAAAATACACCTTGAAGAGACCAAGATCTCTCCCATTCTAAGTTCCTTCTTTTATTTCTTGCCTCCTACTTGGGATGGCTTAGTTTTGCTTTATTAGTTTCATGTATTGTCTTTAATTCTTGTCTTTAATTTCTTGCCTCCTTCTTGGTATGGCAATATCTTGCTTTATTATTTTCATGTATTGTCTTTAATTCTTGTCTTTAATTTCTTGCCTCCTTCTTGGTATGGCATTTTAATCTTTTCTTTTAATTATTTATGTTGATTTTATGTTCTTCATCTTTTTCTTTTATGGATTCATTATGTTTGTGAGATTTACTTTTATATTGAAATAGAAGCTTTCATTTTCTTTAATTGTTCTTTGTGTTCTTCATGTTCATGATGAACTTGTTCATGTTCTTCGTGGTCATGATGAACATCTTTATTTCTACATTTTCATCTTACATAGCCATGCTTGGCTAAGTTTTTGTGATCGACCCATGAGTTGAGGATTCCATGGTGTCATCCGGAGGACTTATGCTTCAATCGGAATCGACTTGTTTCGTTTACTTTAATCGGATTCGAGTTTAGAAACAGATTGGATGTTAGATTTAATATCCAGATTGAAATCCCAAGGACTTAGGTCGGACCAGGTTCTGACGAACGTTGTACGATTGCACGAGCTCGCTCGCATGTTCGATCATATGCTAGGCGATTGTCTAGTCGAGGAGCTTACGGACAAATGCGAGAGATTTCGGTTTGTTTAGAATCAATCACGGGTTCTGTTATTCTATTTCTTTGTCCGGTGATGGAAGGTCTTGGAATCCCAATTACGAGTTGATCGTTTTCATTTGATTAATCTCTCCTTTTCATTTTGTCTTCAATTTCTATTCTAATTCCATCAAAACCCAATCCCCCCTTGTTTTTATTTCATTTGCATGACATCTAGATTACTTAGGATTCAATAAAAAGCTCCTCGAAAAGAGAGAACGATCCTAGGTTTGCCTATACGCAATCCTTGGTTAATTGTTGATTGTGGACCCCAAGGCTAATGATAAAAGGTCTTCATCAGAGTGCACAATTTGAAGTGAGCATTTTAGACTCGAGTTAAGTTCATACAAAGACATCTTTTCTTTTAGCTTTCAAATACATTTTTAGAGAAGATGAAGTTGTGACTCGAGTGATAAATGTTCAACTTGAGTGAGTTTGAAATCAACTCGAGTTATCTTTTCTGGTTTTGCAAATCACCATGTCCATTTGAAAATAAGCAATTTTTTTTCTTTTAAAAAAATGCATCCCATTTGAAGGATTATAGGCAATCAAAAGGTGAAAACATCTTGTGTAGTGAAGAGAAAATCAAAGAAGTACTTGCCTATCTCAATGTTATTGGGGTACGATATCAAGGAGTTTTCAATGGCCTTATTCTCGGCAATCTTCCTTAGTGTGTTATGCCTCTAGTAATCTTTTTCTTCATTACTCTTTGGGCGAATATGAGCCCCTCTTCCGTATGTAAGTTCTTCTTCTTCAATGTTGTTTAGCTCAACATATTCGGTCAACAAATAATTAAACTTAACCTATATAACTGTAATTGAGATATTGTTACAATTAAGACACTTTTTGGGCTGTATTGCTTTTTAGTGAAAACTTTGGGAGCAAATTTTCACCTTAATAAAAATGACGTGTACGGTGTATTGTTAGCTCAACATATTTGATCAACTAACTGTCAAACTTAATTGAGATAACGGTTAGGGAAAAATTACTCCAAATATGACACTTATGGTGAAAAATTCCCCTCCCAAAAAACTTTCAAAGGAAAATTACCCCTCTGCTATAACTTCAGGGGCAAAATAGCCCTTTAACCCTAGATTTTTTTGTCACATCTTAATTTATTAATTTTAATGTTCATCAATGAAAAAAATATAATTTGTATATTTTATATGGGGATACAGAACAAGTCAAACTAGGGTAAAATTATGATGACTGTGTGTGGCCTTGTTTGAAACCTAAATTTGAGTGTGTGTGTGTGTGTATATATATAGTTTTCTAACTCATTATAAGAGAGCTAAAAACTCACATGCTTGCAAATCGAATCTAAATATTGTCGATCATGCATAAATTCAGTTGCATATACTATATTTATTTCATAAAAACCTCCATGTAAAAAAATTATTTCCTATATATTTTTTATTTATTTGAAGTGAAAATCTAACGAGATGTTGATTGACCACTTAACACATTTTTTTAGGCCTTGTCATTTAGAGTGCCTTATATATATTATGTAAATGGAGGAAATCACCAAGAGGGATGAATTGGGATTTTAAAAATTCTTTTTCTGCACCCAAAAACTTAGACAGTAAAACAAGGTATAATAGAGAAGAGAAGAGAAGCAAGACACAGAGGAATTTATACTGGTTCGATCTCAACTCTTGACCTACGTCCAGTCCCTAGACACTTTGGGATTTTCACTAACACTCAAATTAGTTACACACTATGTACTCGAAAGTTATCCTCTCATTAGGATACACTCCTCCTTACAAGTTGTAAACTGATAAACCCAACCTCAAAGTCCCAAAACTTTGAGATTCTTACAATGATTGATAATCAATGATAAACTCTTTAAAAGAGTAGATAAAATAATCACTGAAGTACAATGTATCAAAAGATACTTTACAAGTAGGTAGAAAACACTAAATGCAGTTGAAACTTGATAGCTTTTCGTTTTCTGTATTCTAGGTATTGTTGAGAATTGAATGCTTCAGCTTATATATGTTGGAAGCATTAAATGACTGTTGAAATCATTAATGTAGCTGTTAGGTTGCAACTTGTCCATTCTCTCTCTTGTCTTGAGTTAATCCAGGTGCACAGTTAATCTTGTTGACTTTCCTTCAAATTAATTCGTTGGGAGATGAAGCTTTCATAGAGGGAAAGAAAACATTTAAATCTTATTGCTATAGTTCAAGGTGAGAATAGGAGGAGGATTAGAAATTTCCTAAAGAAAGTGAATAAATGAGGTAGATAAAAAAATTTGATTCCTCTAACTTGAGTAGCAATCCTCTCCTCAACAAGATTGCCTCAGAATCCATAAGGTTATCCCAAACCGTATTGAAATAAAACATTTTAACAATGTTTGGGCTAAAGGAAGCAGAAATGGAAAGGAGATACTCAAACTGCTTAATCCAAGGAGAGAGGTCAAGATTGCACTCTTCCTTAAGCTTAGCAAGGTTTAAAGAAACAGCAAGGAAAAAATCCTTTTGAGATAGGTTTCTTTAAATTTAATGGCATTGTCATTCTCTAACACAGCTACTCTAGTACAGAAGCCTTGAGGAGGCTCTAAATGAAGATAGATTTCAGAGAAAGTAGATGTTACCTTCGAGCCAAATTGCTCAAGAGGTTGAGAAGCAAAAGAAGGAGCCTTTGAGGAACCTTGGCCCTTGTCAGTGCCTCTGAACTCAGTAGAAGACGAAGTTCTTTTCTTCTTTCGTGGCTTAGCAGCCTCAACCTTCTTCTCCTTGCCCTTTCTCAAGTCATCTTTTGTAATAGGTTTCCTTCTTGGAATCTCGAAGGCTCTTGAAGAACCACCTTCTTAGGTCTAGCAGAGGATGGAGATTCATCATATGGAACACCATGAATTTTGCTATCGATCCCAGATTGAAGCTTTCTTGGTGGATACTTCTCTTTGTTAGGTTGTTTCAAAGGAGGAGAAGGAGAATGATTGGCTTCATAGTCTGAATCTGTGTCTTGGGAGGTTTTGGCAGATCGTTTGGGGGCCATTTCAGGTGAGGGAGGTCGATTTTGGTTGGAGAAGATGAGAGGATTTGAGAAAACTTAGGTCAAAACTCGAGTGAAGAAGAGAATGAAGAGCAACGGTCGAGACACACACACACACATATATATTGTGCGACAAACTCGAGTTTATAAGTGCAAACTCGAGTTTGCATAAAAATTATACTGACCTAGACTTTAATTGTGTTTTAGTGAACACTTGAAATAACTCGTGAAACTCGAGTTTGGCCTCACAAACTCGAGTTTGAAAGATGCTCGACGTTCGCGATCTCTATGTGATGGAAACTCGAGTTTCCCACTTAATGACTCGAGTTTTTGTTTTCACCCAAAACCAAAGTTTGCTCTCTGCCTTCGATAAACTCAAGTTTGGCCTTACAAACTTGAGTTTGCCTCTTTTGATAGAAAATTCCTCCATCTTAACATATTTATCAGATATCCTCAATAAATCATAACTAGACACTTCGATGCTTAAGTTAGTATCTAATAATCATAAAAAAACATAACTAACATTGAGTAAGGTTACTTACAACTCATTGGGATTTACCTTTCCCAATTCTCTTCTTATGAAATTGAATTGCTCCTTAGGCAAAATTTGGTGAAGATATTAGCAAGTTGAAGATGAGTTGGGATGAATATAACCTTGACATCCTTCTTTTGAACATGCTCTCTTATGAAGTGATGTCTAACATCAATATGCTTGGTCCGAGTATGTTGCACTAGATTCTTCACCAAGCTTATTGTGCTGGTATTATCACAAAGAATTGGAATTTCTTTGAGATGAAGACCTAAATCCAGAAGTTGTTGCTTGAGCCATAGGACTTGAGAACAACAACTTGATGCAGCAATGTATTCAGCTTCAGTTGATGACACTGAGACGGTTGTTTGCTTCTTGCTGAGCCATGAGACAAGTGAGCCACCAAGGAAGTGACATTGGGTCACTTGTACTCTTTCTATCCGTCTTGTATCCGGTATGATCTGAATCTGAATATACCACCAGATGTTCAGGTTGACCTTTGGGAAACCACAATCCCAACTCTTCAGTATCAGTAAGGTATCTGAATATCCTCTTCACATGTTCAGCATGAATCTCTTTAGGAGTGGATTGGAATCTAGCACACATGCCTACACTGATTTTGATATCAGGCCGACTTGCTGTTAGATAAAGCAATGATCCAATCATTCCTCTATATCTTGTGATGTTGAAATCTTTTCCTTTCTCATCAGCTCCAAGGAAGCAGTAGAGCTCATTGGTGTGTCAGCTCCATTGCATTCATTCAAACCATATTTCTTCAATACATCCCTCAAATATTTGGTTTGAGAAATAAAGACTCCATTTTTGCATTGCTTGATTTGCAGACCAAGGAAGTAGTTGAGTTCTCCCATCATAGACATCTCAAACTCTCCTTTCATATGCTTAGCAAACTCTTCACACAAAACATCATGAAACATCATTAGAAGCACCAAATATAATATCATCAACATAAATTTGGACAATTAATATATCATTAAGCTTATTACTCTTCATGAAGAGAGTTGTGTCTGCTTTTCCTCTAACAAATCCTTGATCAAGAAGGAATTTGCTTAATCGCTTACTTAAGACCATATAAGGCTTTCTTGAGACGATAAATATGATCTGGATGATGATCACTTTGAAAACTAAGAGGTTGTTCAACATAAACTTCCTCCTGAATAAAACCATTTAGAAAAGCACTTTTTACATCCATTTGATATAGCTTAAATCCTTTGACACAAGCAAAGGCTAGAAGAACCCTTATAGCTTCCAATCTTGCCACGGAGCATAAGTTTCTTCACAATCAATTCCTTTTTCTTGATTATAGCCTTTTGCAACCAATCTTGCCTTGTTACAGACAATGATTTCAGATTCATCACGTTTGTTCTTAAATACCCATTTAGTGCCAATGACCAGATGGTCTTTAGGCCTAGGTACTAAGTCCCAAACTTGATTTCTATCAAATTGATGTAATTCCTCTTGCATTGCGATAACCCAATCATTGTCTGAGAGGGCTTCATCAATCTTAGAGGGTTCAATATCAGATATAAAGGCAGAAAATGTAAATTCATTCAAAGTACTTTTTCTAGTCCTTACACCTTTATTTACATCACCTATTACTTGGTCCAAAGGATGATTCCTAATGAACTTCCAAGCTATAGGCTGAGATTGACCATAATTTTCACAAGAGTTTTGAGGATTGGCATATTGGCTCTTTCTTCCTCATAAGCTTCATCTTCATCGGATGATCTGTCTCCCCACATAGCTGAGACATAAGCTTTCTTTTTGAATTTGTTGAACTTCTTCTTTTCTTTCTCTTTGTTCTTCAGCTGGGGGCATTTTGACTTGATGTGGCCAGGCTTTTCATATTCGAAGCAAATTATTGGCTTCTTCGGCTCAGTGCTGGAGCTACCCTTGTGAAACTTTCTGCATCCTTGGTCCTTCTTGTAGAATTTCTTGAATCTTCGGACCATCATGCCTTTCTTTTCATCTTCGTCTTCATCATCATCATCTAATTCCTTATCTTCATTGACAGCATTAAGGGTAATTCCCTTATTCTTGTCGTTGACTTCATCAAGTCCTTTTTTGAACTTGATCTTTCCTTCATATTTAGATAGGCTGCCAAAGAGAGCTGCCACTGACGCCATTGATTATCGACGAGCTTCTTCAATCACAGTGATTCTAGCTTCCCATTCCTTGCTGAGAATGTTCAAGATTTTTCTCACTTGAACAGGTTTTTCATATACTTTACCCAAAGCAGCAAGCTGGTTGATCAGATGAGTGAATCTAAGCTGGAACTCCCCAATGGATTCCCAATACTTCATACGAAGTAAATCATACTTAGTCATAAGGGTATTTACTCGATTCTCCATGATTCTAGTCGTTCCTGTTGGAAATTATGCCATAGGGGCAAATCATTGTACTTTAAGGATAATTGATATTTAAAGTATTTCTCCATTTTTGTTATCATATCATTTGCATGTTTATTATGATAACTATATCCTTGAATGTATCATAACGATTATCCTAAATGTCCCTGGTCGGTCATCTATGCGGGAGCAAAGATGAAATAAGACCAGTATGACTTTGATGAGATATGGAGATACGAATCAAAGTCTTAGGCACTTATAAGAGTACAAGGTGCTGGACCGACCCACTATGAGAAAGCTGCATGGATTAAGTCATAAGCTTATCTCATGTATAACCACGTCACAATGCTCTTTGACCTGAGATAATCATGGATTCCTACATAAGAGTCCCTGATCTTTGACCTAGTCAAAAGTCACTTTTGACCGGATGATGATAAAGGCTTCAATCAAGATTAGTGGTTTTCATGTAGAGGAATGTGAATGGTTAAGATGAGATTTGTCCCTCACATTTATAAAGAGATATTACTAGGCCCCTCGATGAGTAAGTCTGAGAAATGTATGACCATACTACGATGGAAATGAGTTTCCATTTCAATTGTTAAACTACTCAAGAATCGAGAAAGTAATGATCAAGAATAGGTGGATGACACTATCCATGCTTCATCCTTGACCAAATTATAGCGTGACAAAAGGGACGTGGCATTGTTGTATGATAGGTTGCATCGTATCATCGATACTCATATGAATTGGGTAGTCGTAATGTCTTGTTAGAGGCCGCTTGCGACTTGTGGGCTGGTACAATATTGGCCCGCTGTCAATCTCATATGGGCCTACAGGATCACACACAAGAATAACCCAATACGAGCAATAATGTCTAGATTCATTGAATCTTAGATATGTCTAAGACTTAATGAATAAAACGTTTAATCTAGGATGAGTGTGTGTGTATATATATAATATAAATTTGAAAATAATAATAATGTTATTTATATAGATAATAATATTATTATGTAGTATTTGTTTTGTATTTAATTTATTTGATAAATTAAATAACTAAAACAAATAGAGATATCATATCTTAGATTTAATTTTTGACGAGAGATATCGTATCTCGATTTAATTTGAATTGAGATATAATATCTCGATTTAATTAAATAGATAGATATCATATCTCAAATTTAATTTATAAAGATAAATTAAATCAGCTGGCTTTTAATTTGGATTACATAAATAGATTAGATTAGATTTGTTGGACAGATTTAATTAATATTATTTTAATCCAAATTCGAATTTCAAAATTAATAAAGATTAATTTTAAATATTTTAATATGGCCCTATTCGGGTTTGAAAAACCCTATAAGATAATGATCAAGTCGTATTAAAAGAGATGAGCAATGAAAAAGAAAAAAACCCTAGAGAAGAGATGCAAAAACGTTGAAGTCGCTAGCACGCTGCTGTCTGTGTTGGAGTTCTGTTCAGTGTGGATACCAGTAGAGGGAGTGGATTTGCTTAGTCAGCTCCTGGGGATCGAACAAGATGCATAAGAAAGGTATGGTTTTGACGACCCTAGTTTAAACGTCGTTAATATATCCTCCTATGAGATTCGTAAATTTTATTGGATATATTCCCTCCGCTGTGCGTATGAATCCCAACAGTTCCTTCGTGAGCAATCTCCAAAGCATCCCACATAGCTTTTGCAGATGTCAAAGTGAAAATACAAAAATATTCGCTTTGATTTAATGCACTTTGGAGCATGAGAACAACTTTACTGTTGAGAGTGACTAGATTTTTGTCATGCTCATTGTATTCTTCTTCTAGCTTTGGTGTTCTAACACCATCTTCAACAGTAGTTAGAGCATAGTCTCCTCTCTCGAACACCCTCCATAGGCCATATTTGGTGGCCAACACAAAGACCTTGAATTTAGCCTTCTAGAAGGAGTAGTGCTCACCATTGAAACCCGGTGGTTTGTTGATTGAAGCTCCATCAGGTAGAATTCCGTCTATGTTGATCCTTCTCGAGATGTTAAGCTCTTTTGAGAAGACCTGGCTTTGATACCAAATGTAAATGGAGGAAATCACAAAGAGGGGGGGTGAATTGGGGATTTTAAAAATTCTTTTTTCTGCACCCAAAAGCTCAGACAGTAAAATAGGGTATAACCAAGGAGAGAAGAGAAGCAAGACACGGAGGAATTTATACTGGTTCAGTCTCAACTCTTGACCTACGTCCAGTCCCTAGACACTCTGAGATTTTCACTAACACTCAAATCAGTTACACACTCTGTATTCGAAAGTTATCCTCTCACTAGGATACACTCCCCCTGACAAGTTGTAAACTGATAAACCCAACCTCAAAGTCCCACAACTTTGAGATTCTTACAATGATTGATAATCAATGATAAACTCTCTAAAAGAGCAGATAAAATAATCACTGAAGTACAATGTATCAAAAGATACTTTACAAGTAGGTAGAAAACACTAAATGCAGTTGAAACTTGATAGCTTTTTGTTTTTTGTATTCTGGGTATTGTTGAGAATTGAATGCTTCAGCTTATATATGTTAGAAGCATTAAATGACCGTTGGAATCATTAATGTAACTGTTGGAGAAATTAATGTAGCTGTTAGGTTGCAACTTGGTCCATTCTCTCTCTTGTCTTGAGTTAATCCAAGAGCTCAGTTAATCTTGTTGACTTTCCTTCAAATTAATCCGTTGGGAGATGAAGCTTCCATAGAGGGAAATAAAACATTTAAACCTTTGCAAAGTCCAGAGAATGATTTGCCAAAAGGATGCTAAGTTTTCTGGACCATCAATAAATGTGTTGACGTCACCTTTTGCTTTATGCTTAATCTTCATTCTAATACACTTTTAATCATCTAAAACTCACTAACAAACTAATCAAACATAGTTAAGAATAATAATGAGTGATGATAATAAGTATCTAGATCATATATGAAGATTTCGCAAATTCGAGAAAGCTGATTTTCAAACAGAACGCTTTAAACTGGAGTTTGCAATATTTTCTTAAAATCCAAACTCGAGTTTAGAAACACAAACTTGAGTTTTGTTCTTACTCAGGTAAACATCGCGATTGAGCTTAGAAGAACACTTTGAAACAAAAGAAAAATCGAGTCATTAAGTGACCAACTCGAGTTTGAGACTTTTTGAAATGAAAATATGTTTAAGTCCACAAATCTCAAACTAGAGTTTTCAAATACAAACTCGAATTTTCTTAAGTTCAAAATAGTGAGGGGCTCTTGGCCTGCCACAAACTGGAGTTTAAGAAAAAACAATTCGAGTTTCCTTAAAAGAGTAGAAACTTTGAAAAAATCTCGGCCAAGCGCAAACTGGAGTTTACTATGCTAAACTAGAGTTTGCTTAAAATATGAAAAACTTTAAAAGCTCTCGGCCAAACACTAACTTGAGTTTGATAAACTAAACTCGAGTTTAGTTAAGTTTAAAAATCATTGAAGGCTCTTTGTCTAACATTGACTCGAGTTTGCTTTAACTTGAAAAACTTAGAGTCTTTCTGTTTGACATAAACTCGAGTTTGGTGATACAAACTTTTGTCTAAGTTTAGAAAACTTGAGCTACTCTCTGTCTAGTCAAACTCGGGTTTGACAACTCCAAACTCGAGTTTGACTTTGACATAAGTTTGTCAACTTTACAAAGACAAACTTCATTTTAAGTTTACAATTATGAGTTATTATCAAAACATATAAAGAATTAACATATTATTCATAATTTACGAAACATACCAATCAATGATAAATGTCCATCCAAAAAGGTTTTAACCTTTTTATTAAATTAGTAACTATATATTATTAGACGTATTTAGAAATAAACATGTTTTTATTACATAATTAAGCATCTATCACAAATTCTCATAGTTGCAAAGAAATTAATAAATAAGTCGCAATTAGAAGTAAACTAATGTTTTGAATCTTTAAGAGAAAGGATCGGAGGTACCCAGCACGGGCACAGTTCAAAAAAAGAAAAAAGAAAAAGAAAGAAAGAAAGCAAGGATCGGAGGTAATTAAGAACTTTGGGTATTAATAATAATTTCTATTGTTTCTCGACCAATAATATGACGTCGGAAGATTAGATCAAGTGATTATAACTCTAGAGGAGAAAGAGTTAAATACTTAGCTTTCTGCTAATCACATCAATCAAATTAACATGATTGGATTATTTGGAATTTAGCCTATCGATGCGAAACATTTCACCAATATAATCAGACCCAGATGATGGATTATTTTCAAAATGATTACCTTTCTTTCTACTTTTGCATCACTGATTACGAAAATTTGCACGCTCAAAGAACCACACAATGACATTTTTTCACTTTTTTATTTGCTAAGTTAATTATTATATAATTAACACGTGTGATCTTATTTATAACCACTTGATTCGCCAATATTGGATGGATGGCTGAAAAACAACTGTAATATGAAAGCAATTTTTTTCCCCCTATTCTTATGTAGTGATATTATTGTTCTCCTGATACCCGAGGTCATTAAGCTTCCATAAATTTTTTTTTTTTTTGAAGATAACAAAAGTTTTTCAAGGATTTTTTTGACGCACACACGAGTAGACATTAACAATACACAGGATGGTGGGCAATCATAGTCATTGGTTCAAGATCATACTGTTAAAATATGTCATTTTCTTTGTGGTGTTGTTTCTGAAAAATATTTTCATGAAAACTTAACTATTCAGTACAGTGTCGTCATAATCAGATAGCAAGTCATGATTCTGCATGTCTTTTCATATAGGAAACTCTTTGGAGCTGATCAATCCCTGATATTTTAGGGAAATGTTTTTAGAAAATACATCATATTATTATTATTATTATTATTTTCGTTTTAGTTTTAGTTTTACTTTTGCTTTGAGGGGGAAAATTCAACCCTCTTTGCTAGGGTTTTGGCATAACACTGAATATATTCCAATTTTGTGTGGGTGTGTGTTGGATGCATCCGTACAGTTGTGAAGTTGGTTAGTTGTGTGTACACGAACGTCCCTGAGTCTAATCACAACTTGGTTTTATGATTATAAAGTGACATTATAATGCAATTTTGTTTTGCGATGGAAATGATAGAGAGAGTGACTTGATCATTAAAAATTAATCTAACAAATTAATGACCAAGCAAAATATGACAATTAGATTATTAGTAACATAAAAATTTAATTTTTTTAATGAGATTATATAGGCTCCTCCCCTATTTCTTAAAAAAATCATATAGAAAGTTCACTTGAAATTTATTAACATTACACATATAGTGGAAAATCCGTGCACTTTTCATTTTAATTTTGCAGAATGTCTGATTAAGTTTAAGAAATATATGAAACACTCATATAACTTAATTAGAAATTTAATATATTTTCATCTGTTTCATGATTATTTCTCATTCATTTCCTTAAAAAAAAAAAAAAAAAAAAAATTTAAAGGAGAAAACATTAATGGTATGAGATTACATGTGAAATTGAAGCTGCAACCAGCTCCCACTTACATGGAAATTTTCATGCCACCAGGTAAAAAATTATTACAATGATTTCTCTATTTATTTATGCTCAAATCTTTTTCAATAATAATAATTATTTTACTGACTTTTCTTGAAGGAGAGGGCTTTGTCTTCAAGTGATAGAAAAGGGGGATGGATGGTGACCTGAAAAAAAAAATTTATGGATCCGCAGGTGCATGCACAGAAAAAGAAATGATATCAAAGGAAGAAACCGTAGCCTCTTGTTCATTGTATTTTTCTATTAACAATATAAAGTTGCTATGAAATAAAAGGAAAGATGAGAAGAGAAAGGAATAATGAGCAGAAAGCAAGAAAGTGTAGTAATTTTCATTTACTATACAGTGTTGAATGAAACACATACAACTAATCAGTCGTATCCTGTAGCATTGGAAATAATATTCTGTATTGGATTTCTTATTGATTTTGCTGTCAAATCGTCGATTATACCCTTACATACATGGTTACATAATCTACAATTAATGTAATTCCGTAATCACAAGAAATAATGCGAGAGAATAGGGAAAAAAAGAGGGATATGGACATTAACAAATATTATATTCATAAAAATCCCCCTTGGATGTCCATGACTAAACATAAGCCTCATTAAAAGAAACTTTAACTAAGAAAAACCCAATGGGACAAAAACTTAGTAGAAGAAAAAAAGTAAAATGTTTATTGCTACACTTGATAGAGCTGCCACATTAAAAACCCGATGGGAAAAACCATAGACAAGGGGAAAATAGTATAACGTGTATCAACTCCCATTCTTGACAACATTAGTTGATATCTCTGGGCCTGTGAAATCCGATGCCATGAGCGAGCTTTTCAAAGATTGTACCAGGAAGTGACTTGGTAAACTAATAAATATGCTAGATTCTCACTTGAGCAAATTTGTTGGATATCAATTTCACCACACTTTTGAAGGTCACCAACGAAGAAGAATTTAGGTGAAATATGTTTTATTCTATCTCCTTTGATGTACCCTTCCTTTAGTTGAGTAATACATGCAGTATTATCTTCATATGAGATTGTTGGGGTCATTTTACTAGGAGATGAACCACAAGTGGTTCTTATGTGATGTATTGTTGATCTTAACCATATACATTCTCGACTTGCTTAATGCATTGCTAGAATTTCTACATAATTAGATGATGTGACTGATATAGTTTGTTTCATAGATCAACATGAAATAGTTGTGCCACCACTTGTGAATAAATACTTTTTTTTTTGCGATTTACTGTAATATGGATCAAATAAAAACCCAGCATCTACATAGCCAACAAATTCATGCTAGGTACATTTGAGTAGAATAACCCCATATCCATTATACCTCTAGGATAATGAAGAATGTGCTTAACTCCATTCCAATGTCTTCGTGTTGGTGAAAAACCATATCTTGTTAATAAGCTCACAACAAATGACATGTCGGGTCGAGTGTGATTAGCAAGATGCGTTAGTGCTCTAATTGCACTAAGATATGGTACTTCTAGACCAGGTAGTTCCTTATCACTTTCTTTGTTGATTACTTGAGGTCTGAATGGGTCTTTATCTACTTGCAAAGACCTTACAACCTTTGGGGTACATAATGGATGTGATTTATCCATGTAAAAATGCTCTAAGACCTTCCTTGTGTAAGTTTCTTGATATATAAAGATCCATTTTTCACGTACTCAATCTGTAATCTAAGACATAATTTAGTTCTTCACAAGTCCTTCAATTCAAATTCTTTCTTCAAGCAACTAATTGCCTTTTGAAGCTCTTCAAGAGTTCTAATAATGTTGATATCATCAACATAAACAGCAATTATAGAAAATTCACTTCCAGATCTTTTCATAAATATGCATGGGCATATTGGATCATTTTTATATCCTTCTTTCAACATATGTTAACTGAGACAATTATACCACATGCACCCAGATTGCTTTAGGCCATACAAGGACTTATTTAATTTAATTGAATATTGTTCTCGAGAACTTAAATTTGACACTTCTAGCACCTTAAGTCCATCAGAGACTTTCATATAAATATCGCTGTCAAGTAAGCCATGCAAATAGGCAATCACGACATCCATTAGACGTAGATCAAGCCCCTTATTTATTGCTAGGCTAATCAACTATCAAAAAGTAGTCACATCCACTATAGGTGAATATGTTTCTTCAAAATCGATACCAGGTCTTTGTGTAAAGCCTTAGGCTACAAGACATGCCTTATTTCTTGTAACTTCACCCTTTTCAATTCATTTTTGCACAAAAACCCATTTGGATCCAATTGGTTTTACATCTTGAGGTGTAAGGACTACATGTCCAAAAACTTTTTGTTATGCTAATGTTTTTAATTCCGCATAAATGGCATCTTTCCATAGAGTTCAATAATTTCTTTATTGGCATTTGTTAATAGATTTTGGCTCATGATCCTCATTTTCATCCATTACATTATATGCTATATTATAAGCAAAAATGTCGTCACCGTTTACTTCATTTCGGTCCCATCAAATTCCATTCATAACATAATTTATGATATCTCATTATTTTTGCATATTTCAAGTACCCGAGTCTCTTTTGGGACTACAATGTTCTCTTCTGGAGATAATGACTCTTCAGGAGATAGCTCTTCTAGAGCTACTAATTTTTCTTGATTAGTCTCTACTTGACCATTTATATTCTTAGCTCTTTTTCTCTTTCGAGTATTTTTTTCTTTGGAACTGATAGGCTTTCAATGCTTCTGGTTTGTTTTTGATTCATTCATAATAGGTTGTCCTTTAGGGACATCAATTCTGATAGGAGCATTAGCAGCTAGAACATGTGAGTTTGTCATTTTCTTTGGGTAAGTAAACGCTTTTGGCTTTTGATTAACGAAATTCTGCAAATGAATTATCTTTTGAACTTTCAATTCACATTGTTTTATTCGAGGATTAAAATGAGCCAATGATAATTTATTCTAGCTAATATCTTTATTCAAAATCTTAAGTTCTCCCCCTAATGTTGGGAAAAGTGATTCATCAAAATGACAATCAACAAATCTAGCTATAAATAAATCTTTCATAGATGGTTCTAGATATGTTATTATTGAAGTAGAACCATACACAACATATATTCTCATCCTTCTATGAGGACCCATCTTGGTGCGTTGTAGTGGTGCTATAGGCACATATATTGCACACCAGAAAATCATTATATGGGAAATATTAGATTTATGACCAAAAACCATTTGTAAGGGAAAAACTTTTAAGGGTTAAGGTGCAGATTTGCCAACGAACTATTACCTGAGGAGCGTCTGGCACAAAAAACAATTGAAAGGACCAAATTGTCCAATGAACTATTAAAAAGTGGAAAAAAACACAATTTTGAGCAGATTCACCAACAAACTATTACCCCTTCACTGTCTTGGTGTCTCCGTCTTCCATTGACTATCACAGTGTCAGCGATGTCGGCGTCTCCAAAGCTTCCATTGTTGCTGGGTGTTCCACTCACCCTCTTGAACTCATCCAGCAGTCCACAGCTTTCGGTCGGCACGCGCCTTGCACCCTGGTTGCGTGCCTTTGATGCCACAAGCAGCAATCGCCGTTGCCATAACCCTGATCGCATGGGTCCTATCTCTGTTGGTGTTTGCCTTATCCAACAAGAAGGCTTAACCGCTCTTTTCTCCAGCGTTTCCGCCATCGTCCTACGCCAGTGCCTCATATTTTAATGTAATAGTGATAGTTGTTTTTTTTAATAGTTCTTTGGGTTTTTTTTTTCACTTTTTAATAGTTCTTTGGTTTTTTTTTTTCACTTTTTAATAGTTAGTTGGCCAATTTGGTCCCTTCAATTATTTTTGTGCCAGACGCTCCTCGGGTCATAGTTCGTTGGCAAATCTGCACCTTAACCCAACTTTTAAATAACTTGTTGGCCTAATGCATATTAACATTGCTGTGTGCAAAATGGCATGGCATCAAGCAGAAATCGAGAGATTAGATCTAAAGAGTAAATCTCTTGCAATTAATTGCAACCCTTTAACCAATGATGTTGCAAGTCTATTTTGCGTATGAACATGTGCTATATAATGTTCACCACTAATTCCAAGGTACACAAAATATTCATTAAAAGCTTGCAAAGTAAATTCACTAGCATTATCAAGACGTATTTTCTTGATAGGTAATCAGGGTAATGTGCTCTTAATCTAATCAATTGAGCAAGAAATCTCTCAAATGCCAAGTTGTGAGAAGGTAATAAGCAAACATGTGACCATTTTTTTAATGCATAAATTAAAACCATATATTACCTAAATGGTTTGTATGGTGGGTATATTAGCCCACAAATATATCCTTGCATTCATTCTAAAAATGTGAGAGACTCACTTTCTATTTTGCTTGGTGAAGGTCGAATAATTAACTTTCCATTGGAACATGCAGTACATGAGAAATCATAGGATTTCGGTGTTTGTTTACACTTTAGGAAATGACCACATGAATTCTCAATTATTTTTCGCATCATGGTTGAATTGTGATGGCCCAACCGATTATGTCAAATATTGAATTTATTAGTAAACTCCTAGTTTACATTAGCAAACTTCTAGTTTACATTATTATTTGTAAACTTTTGGTTTACAATTGCATGTATTCAAATTGTGCTTATAAATGTTTAATACAAGCTATAAAAAAATATGAAATCTTTCTAATATGCATTTTCTAGCAAAAACTAAATTCTTGATATGAAGATATTTGACTGTACAACTCTATCCTCCTAATAATTGGGAGAACATTTTACTCTTGGGTGTAACTCGAATACATGAGTATAGATGGACATGCTGAAAGGACTCACAGTCCCCTATAAGGGATTAGTTGTTCACAAGACCAGTATGTTGGTTAATTTTGGGTGCTACCTGACATTCAAGCGCAAACTCACGAGTAGGAAAAACTAAACTTTTTGTTCTTCACTATTTGCAACGGAATTTATAATTTATGACTGTAACTCTTTATGGTACTCATGAGTTAGTTAAATAAGTTAATATATGAGAACCCGTAACTCTTTACGGGTGCTCATGGAACTAAATATCATAAACACAAGAGCTGTGACTCTTTATGACCACTCTTGAGAACCCGTAACTCTTACGGGAGAGCATGAATCTAAATACAAATCATTATCATATATATGATTCTTAATGGGCATTCATGAGAACCCATAACTTTTATAGTACTCATGAGTTAAAACCCATAACTACTCATAGTATCCTTTAACTCTTTAACTATATCTCATGAGGTTTCCTAAATTAAACGATAAAGTAAAAAACTCATGAGCTATACAAGGTTGTCCCTTTTAGGCTTTACTTCCTATAAGGTTATTATGAGAAATTCTTATGACCTTCATTTGGACTCTTAAGAACTTTATTTGGGAATCCCATCTGAATCTTTAGGAGCTTTATCATCATCTGATTGAAAAATTGGTGCTCATGAGAACCCATAAGTTTTATGGTACTCATGAGTCATCCCAATACTCATAAGATATTCCCAGGAATATTGATAATGTGATTCCCGTAACTTTTATAGGCGCTCATATGAACCCATTAATTTTATGGTACTCATGAGTCATCCCAATACTCATGGGATATTCCCAAGAAGGTTGATAACATATGATACATATGCTAATGGGAAATTCCCACAATCTACTCATTAAGGTACATGGGAGGTTTTAGGATTACCTTAGATCACTAAAGACCTTAAAGTGTATGACGCCCTCTAACGTTAGTCCACACTGCTATCTCTTGATTGCCTTGAGAACTCCTTCTCTTTGATTTCTTTATTTCCTTGGATGCTTGATAGGCGATGCAAGGTTGAGGACTCAACTTTCTTGGGTTTTCTTTATCTCAAGAAGATTAGGTTTCTTGAGATTAGGTTTTTGATAAGAAGAACAAGATTGGATTACCTATGGATGGTGCCTCTTGCCCCCTTTCTTGGTGCTTTGGCTGAAACTTTTTTTTTCCTAGAGAGCTTTTTGTTTCAGCCAAAACCTTAGGGTTTTTGTATGTTGGCGCAAAACTTTTAAGACTGAAAGTGTCGTATGAATTTTTTAGCCAACACCCTAATTGGAGTTCAAGAATAATGGCACATTAATTGCTATTATCCAAATAATTAATAAAATGGATTAAATTCATATCTTGAATTATTTAAGATAATGGATCTCATCCATATTTTTAATTATTTCTTGAATTAATAATTCAAGATAATGGGTCATATCCATTTCTTTAATTATTTTTTCCCTTTATTTGTCCAATCCTTATTGGACACACACAAAAATATATCAAGATAATTCAAAATTATCTTTATAACCTAATCTCTTGAATTTAAAATTCAAATTTAAATCTCAATTTTAAAATTCGAATTTCAAATTCAAAATGACCTAAGACCGCTTTTGGTCTTCTAACATATTTGGGCCTATTAGTGGAGAAACTAATTTCCCACAAAGGAACCATGTATGACGCCATTTTTGTATATTGGGCTTGGAGTGCCACTCCAACCCAAATATTCCTATTCTCTCGAAAAAGCCCAATAACAATTATTGGCTCAAGTTTGCTAATTTTAAGAAATCAAGAATAACCTTTGTGTGTGACTTATTAGGCCCAATTAATCACTGACATAAATAACCTTGGACCAATCGAACTCCTTTAATGGGCCCAAGTTATTTAATGACCACATAAGACACTAGCAATGCTCTTTGCCCTAGAATTAGTTGAGTTGATCAAGTGATATACCTTTTGGTGTAAAGTATCTTTTGATACATCAGTACTTCAGTGATTATATTTATCCATTCTTAGAGAGAGTTCATTTATTGAAAATCATTTATTGTAAGAATCTCAAGTTAGGGGACTTGGAGATTGGGATATTGATTGCAACTTGTAAGGGGGAGTAAGTTCTAGAGAGAGAATTACTCAAGTTACAGAGTGTGTAATCAATTGAGATAGTGAAAATCCCAGAGAGTCTGGGGACTGGACGTAGGTCAAGAGGTTAGACCGAACTAGTATAAATTCCTTATGTCGTGCTTCTTCCTCTCTTACTCTGTTGTGCTCTGTTTTAGTGTTCAAGTTTCAGAGCACTATACAAAGAATTTTTAAAATCCCCAATTCACTCCCCCTCTTGGTGATTTGCTCCACTTTCAATGCTAAATAGAAAAAGGCGTTCCTCTTTCAAAACAGATTGTCTCTAGGACACCTATTTAATAACACGGTAGGGCTTGGAGGACTTCTAGTTGACTTAGAAATCTGGTGCATAGTAAGCGATCATGAAGAGTCATGATCCGTCTGAGTCAATGGAAAAAGATTCCTAGTTCCCTAAAATAGATGCATTTAGTTAATCAAGAGAGATGGTACTTTATCCTTGTTCTCGACTAAATGTGAACGATGATGTGAGGGATGATGTCGGCACATTATCCAAATTAGAAAGGGAGATCACTTGATCAACTTGATTAGTTCTAGGGCCGCATAACATTGCTAGTGTCTTATATGGTCATTAGATAAATTGGTCCCTTAAAAGATTTTATTTAGTCCAAGTTTATCTATGTTATTGACTAATTAGGCCTAATTAGTCATACATTAAGGTTGTTCTTGATGCTTATTTCGCAACTTTGGGCCAATATTTGTTATTGGGCTTTATCAAGACTATAGGTGTAATTGGGTTGGAGGAGGACTACAAGCCCAATTATATATGGCACCACATTTGGTTGTTTAGTGAGAAATTATTTTCTCTACCAAAAGGCCCAAATGTGTTAGAAGGCTCAATAGGGTCTTGGGCCAATTTGAATTTCGAATTTAAATATTGAATTTAAAATACTAATTTAAATTCAAATTTCAAATTGAAGAGGCTAAGTGATAAAAGATAATTTTAATTATCCAAAACAATATCAAATATAGATTGGATAGATATCCAATAAAGATTGGATAGATATAAAAAAAAGATTGGATAAAATTCAAGAAAGATTGGATAAAGATCCAATAAAAATTGGATAACTTGGAAGGCGTCATTCTTGGACTGGGCCTTTTTTGTAAGCACCAAAATTAGAAATTAGGGTTAAACCCTAATTTTAGTGGCTGATTTTAGCGACCAATTTTTGTGTACTTTTTTGGTGAAGTAGGCGCAATTGTTGAAGGGTTCAAGAAGGGAAAAAAAGGCGCCACTTTTGGACACGCATGCGGCTAATACAAGAAAGATAAATCCTCCAATCTTGCACCTCTCTAACCTTAAGACATCATTATCATAGCCTTGAGAAAAGAATAAATCAAAGACTTGAAGCCTCCACCTTGCCATGGCTTAGCGAGCATTCAAGGAGAAGGAGGAGTCAAGGAGAAAGAGTTTTCATAGCAATCAAGAGGCCACTGTGTGGATCAACGTTAGAGGACTTCATAATCTTTGAAGTTTTCGAGTGATTTAGGTAATCCTAAACCCTAAACATGTTTTAACGTGTAGATCCTAAACATAAATTACTAGTTATAACTCATGAGCACCGTAAAGAGTTATAGGTACTCATGAGTACTATAAAGAGTATCTAGGAATTTGCTCATGAGGACCGTAAGGAGTTACGTGTTCCACAATGATTAACATAGATAATTCTTCATTAAATTTGAATAACTCATGAGTATCAAAAAGAGTTATGGATTCTCATGAGCACTCGTAAAGCGTTAAGCCTTTCATAATTATATCACAAAACCATTCTTGTTATGTTTACCTCTAACTTGTTAGTACCATAGGGTTTCTCATGAGTACCGTAAATTTTAGTTCTCTATGTGTTTTTAATGATAACTGACAATTGTAAACTCAAATTGAAGTTTGTCTTTGTTAAGTTGTAAAACTTACTGTCAAAGGCAAACTTGAGTTTGTAGTTGGAAACTCGAGTTTGTACTTGACAGAGAGTAGCTCAAGTTTTATGAACTTGGCTAAACTCGAGTTTATATTGACAAAATCGAGTTTATGTCAAACAGAGAGCACTCCAAGTTTTTCAAGTTAAAGGAAACTCGAGTTAGTTATGGAAAACTCGAGTTTGTATTAGACAGAGAGCCTTCAATATTTTTGAACTTAACTAAACTCGAGTTTAGTATGCCAAAATCGAGTTTGTACTTGGCCGAGAGTCTTAAAGCTTTCTCATCTTAAGCAAAGTCAAGTTTGATATGCCAAACTCCAGTTTGCTCTTGGCCAACTATTTTTCAAAGTTTTCTTTTTTTAAGCAAAGTCGAGTTTGTCTTAGCAAACTTTAGTTTGCATTTGGCAGAGAGTTTTTCATCTTTTGAGCAAACTCGAGTTTGTGTTAGCAAACTCCGGTTTATGTGACAGAGAGCTCCTCACTTTTGTGAACTTAGGAAAACTCTAGTTTGCATTTGAAAACTCTAGTTTTGAGCTTTGTGGACTTAATTTCATTTCAAAATTTCCCAAACTTGAGTTTGTCACTTAATGACTCAAGTTTGTTCCTGTTTCAAAATGTTCTTCAAAGCACAATCGCGATGACCTTTTATGAGAAAGAACCAAACTCGAGTTTGAGTTTCTAAACTCAAGTTTGGCTCCTGAGTAAAAGTTCCAAACTCCAGTTTGTTTGGACAAACTTGAGTTTGTGTCGCTCTGTTTGAAAATCACTTTCCTCGAATTTGCAAAATCTTCATGGATAATCTAGATACTTCTTATCATCACTCATTATTATTCTTAACTATATTTTATCAGTTTATTAGTGAGTTTCATATGATTAAAAGTGTTTTAGAATGAGGATTAAGCATAAAGCAAAAGGCGATGTCAACACATTTATTACTGGTCTAGAAAACTTAGCACTTTTTGGCAAATCATTCTCTGGACTTTCCAATGGTTTAAATGTTTCCTTTCCTTCTATGGAAGCCACATCATCCAACAAATTTATTTCAAGGAAAGTCAACAAGATTAACTCAAGACTAGAGAGAGACTGAACCAAGTTGCAACCTAACAGCTACATTAATGTCTCCCACGGTTACATTAATGATTCCAACGGTCATTTAATACTTCCTTCATATATAGGCTAAAGCATTCAAGTCTCTACAACAACCAAGAATACAGAAAACAAAAAGCAATCAAGTTTCAACTGCATTTAGTGTTTTCTACCTACTTGTAAAGTATCTTTTGATACATTGTGTTACGGACCTGACCCACGGCCCAATTAGGGGGCGGCCCAGCAGAGGGACGCCCGAACCTCGGCCCAGCCAGGGGACGGCCCAATAGAGGGATGCCGAGTATCCCGGATTCCCCGACAATCATGGATCTACCTGATATATCTATATTCCATGGATTTGATAGATCAGGCGGTTGGGATATTCGCTATTACCCTATATATACAGAGGTCGAGCAGTAAGGTGCACACGTTCTAACCCTAGCCCTTTACTTTCTGTACTATACAACACAACCCCCACTGAACACATACCCCTCCCCTTGGGCGAAAGGCCTTGTGTCCGTGATTCATCGCTCACCGGGATATCTCTACTCTTAGATATTCCGGCACAAGCAACACAATCCAAGATCAAATCACTAGCCATCTGGGCTGGACATCTGGTTCCACACCAGAACATTGGCGCCGTCCGTGGGGACCGTAAACTTCGATCCCCGTGACCAACAATGGCTACTACTAGAAGCTGCGATCGGAACCCTCACCGGAAAGTCCATCACGTGCGCAGCCGAGTCAAGTCGGCGAAACGAGACTCAAGGACCTCCCGGCTTGAGGATATTCCCAATAACAATCATAGCAAAGATGGGAACAGTGTCGACACGCCTCGTCTCCCCGCGGAGATAAATGCAACGACACACCAAACCCGCACTTCCTCCTCCTCCGAACACACGGAGTCAATGCTTTGAAGAGGATGGAGAATATGGAGAAGCGACATGACCTCCGAGCGTCAAGAAGATTTGAGAGTAATGCAACAGATCGTGAAAGACCACTTCCGGCGAGGCTAAAGCGTCGAACACGAGCGAGACCGGGTATGAAGAGAAAGAAAGAAAGGATATCCCGGAAACACGGAAGCCCTCGGTAGGCCAAAAACTCTAAGCATAACCGGTATGCGAGAAAACGACCTCTCCGAAACCGACTCGAGCATGATGAGACCCGAGACCACATGTCGGCTCGGAAGAAACGTCTTCTAGGAAAGACCTCGGATGACGAAGACCGGACGAGAGAGGCCGCTTCGACCAAAGGGCTCGCCCGGAATATCACGTGAAATATATAGCGGGCCACAACAAACCACTTTCTCGGAAGAAATCGAGAATGCTCCATACCCTAGCAAATTTGAGCTGGCCTCTTTACCAAAATATGATGGCGTGTCCGACCCGAGGGCCCATCTCAACGCCTTCGAACTATTCATGTTCGTAAGGCAAATCAAAGGCTCGGTCATTAGTTAGCTTTTCGCGGCCACATTGATCGGACCAGCTCAAATCTGGCTCCACACACTGCCGAGGAGGTCCATCCATGATTTTCAAGACCTCGGGCGAAAATTCGAATTGAGTTTCGCAACTAGCCGGAAACAACCCAAATCTCAGTATACCCTGAGTAAGATAAAGCAGCGACGGGGGGAGACGTTAAAAAAATACTTGGACAGATTTAAGGAGGTGGCCCTTCATGTAAGATCCCTCCCAGAAAACGTTCACGTGCATTGCCTCGTCGACGGCTTGGATCCTTCTTCCCGGATAGCAAATTCCATCTTCAAGAACCGGGTATACACCCTCACCGAGTTTAACACTCGAGCGAAGTAGTATTTGGAAGTAGAGCAGATGGAGATCGCCAATACTAATGGCGATGACAAACGAAGAAGTACACCACCGGAATAAGAATCGGCCGAGTGGTCGTAGGGAAGACTCCCATAGTCGAATCGGGATAATAGGTCAAGAACCGACAAGTCGGAAAAAGAAGCGAGGTATGAGAGATACACTCCTCTCAATGTTTCGCGAGGCCGGTTATGGAAAGAAGTGGCCTTCACGAGAGATGAAAAAGTTGACGTGCCTCGGCCCACACGGTTTCGGCCCACACGGATCATTCAAAGTTACGTGACTTCCATGATGGACCGGGACACTACGAGATCAATGCTACGAACTCGGGACGCAATTGAAAAATTCATCCGAGAGGGTAAGTTGCGCCAATACCTGATAAAAACACAGGGTCGGAGGAACAACAAAAGGAAACAAGGAGGTCGAAGTCCGAGTCCGACCCCACACGACCGGAAGGTTGATGGAATAGAACGAAAGTCATCTTCCGATGACGAGCAGTTCCCGGAAATAGACATGAACCGCAGATGCAATGTAATCAGTGGAGGCTTGGGCGGAGGAGGAGACATCGCAAGTCAAAGAAAGAAATACTTGAGGGAGGTATTATCAGTAAGAACCCCCCAAGTTCAAAGATGACCATGGCCGACCGACGCCTCCATCATTACAGTTCACCTCTGAAGACCTAAAAGACGTTGTGTCGGGACACCAAGATGGGTTGGTAATTACCGGGATCCTGGCAAACTGCCTTGTGAAAAGGATTTTTGTTGACTCGGGGAGTTCAGTGGATATTATCATGTGGGACGCCTTTAAAAGGATGAACTTGGATAAAGAAGACCTGCGTCCATGCAAGACAACACTTGTGGGCTTTAACGGGGAGCAATCCAGGCCAAAGGGGTACGTCGACCTAAAGCTTACGTTGGGAACTAAAGAAGCCTTCAAAGCCGAGAGGGTAAGATTCATCGTGGCCGACTTCCCTCTCCGTACAATATGATATTGGGCGGACCAACCATCCACAACGGGATATGATCGCTTCCACCAAGCATCAAATGTTAAAGATGGTTAGCTCCAAAAACCAGGTAATCACCATAACCGGGGACCAAAAAGAATCTCGGCAATGTTACTATGAAACTATGCGTGAGAACAAGACAGAGAAGGCATCATCATCCCGGGGTCAAGGTGTTGCAAGAACCCCCAGGCGGGGAAAAAGGAAAACTACAGGGCCGACCCGTCAGTGTGGTGGAATTGGACATAAGGGACGAGGAACCTGAACGTCCAAGACCCGAGCCAGAAGGGGAGTTGGAAGATCTGATCCTGGGCGAAGATCCGACCCAGGTCACGAAGATAGGAGGCGCAATGACCCCAGAGCTCAAAGAGACATTAAGCGAGTTCCTAAAAGCAAACCGAGACTTATTCGCATGGAGGGCCTCGGAAGTACCCGGAATAGACCCCACCTTTTGCTGTCACAGGTTGGCAATTAAACCGAGATTGACCCCGGTATCACAGAAGAAACGAAAATAGGGTACCGACAGGCAGAACGCCTTAGAAAAGCATGTGAAGGAATTATTAGAGGCCGGATTCATCGGGGAAATACAATACACCACATGGCTATCTAATACGGTCATGGTCATAAAGCCTAACGGGAATTGGAGAGTATGTATAGAATACACCAATTTAAACAAAGCCTGCCCTAAAGACTCTTACCCGATGCCGAGCATCGATCAGTTGGTCGACAACTCATCCGGGTTTGAACTACTATCCTTCATGGATGCTTACTCCGGATACAATCAAATAGCGATGCATCCGGAAGATCAAGAACGGACGGCCTTCATAACCGACAAGGCTAATTATTGCTATAATGTCATGCCGTTCGGATTGAAAAACGCCGGGGCCACCTACCAACGGATGATGAACAAAGTCTTTGAAGACCAGCTCGGTCGAAATATAGAAGTGTACATTGACGACATGATCGTCAAGTCGATGAAGCCGGGAGACCACATCCGAGACCTCGAACAGACGTTCGAAAAGTTGCGGAAGCACCGAATAAAGCTAAATCCGTCAAAATGTTTGTCTGGATTCCCGGCAGGGAAGTTCCTCGGGTTTATGCTGACACACTGAGGAATCGAAGTAAACCCTGACAAGTGCAAAGAGGTGTTGGAGATGAAAGCACCGACCAACAAAAAGGAAGTACAACAGCTAACCGGGAGATTGGCGGCAATGACAAGGTTCCTACCTAAGTCGGCTGAAAACGCGTTACCCTTCTTCAAACTACCGAAGAAGGAGACACAAGGTGGATGGAACCCGGAATGTGAGTCCGCATTCGCGAAGATCAAGCAGTGCCTGGCAACCCCGCCGGTCCTATCCAAGCCCGACTCGGGAGAGACGATTTTCCCGTACTTATCCGTAGGCGAAGAGGCCATAAGCGCCGCCCGGTTCGCGAAACCCAAGCCGGGCAGTGCCGATCTACTTTGTAAGCAAGGCATTGCGAGACCTCGGAACTCGGATATCAAAAGTTGGAGAAGGTAGCATTCGCTTTGTTGATGGCGGCAAAGACGCCTACGCCCATATTTCCCGGGGGCACAAAGTCGTGGTACGTACCCGTCAACCAATCCGGCAAGTTCTACACAAGCCAAACTTGGCCGGACGAATGACAAGCTGGGCCATAGAGTTATCTGAATTCGACATTTCCTACGAAGTCCGGCATGCTATAAAGTCGCAAGCCTTGGCCGACTTTGTAAGGGAACTTACCCCAACCCACGTTGAAAGGGAGGTCGGCCTCAAAGAATGGACGGTGTACGTCGATGGATCCTCAAATGCAAAGGGGAGTGGAGCGGGAATAATAATTGAAAATCCAGACGGAATTGCCGTCGAACACTCTCTCCACCTCAAGTTTCCGACATCCAACAACCAGGCAGAGTATGAGGCGGTACTGGCCGGCCTCAAACAAGCAAAGGAGCACGGGACACAGAAAGTCAGAATCCTGACCGACTCCCAGCTCGTAGCGGCTCAGATACAGGGCTCATATCAAGCCAAAGACCCGTTGTTGGCAAAGTACTTGAACAAAGCCAAGGGCATGATAGCCAAGTTTGAAGAGGTAACAGTCACTCACATCCCTCGGGAGGAAAACACCAGGGCCGACATACTATCAAAGCTGGCTAGCACCAAAGGTCCGGGAAATTACCGATACATCGTCCAACAAAATCTGGACGAACCGAGTTGTGTCATGTCCATATCATCAGCCTCGGACTGGAGAAAACCAATCGAGGACTATCTGGAAAGAGGGATTATACCCGTCGACAAGACGGAAGCTAGAAAGTTGATCCGGCAAGCCACCATGTACACCATGGTGGACGATCAATTATATAGGAAAGGATTACACTCTCCCATGATGAGATGCTTGAATGCGACCGAAGCCAGGTACGTTCTCGCCAAGATACACGAAGGCATCAACGGTCATCATATGGGGGGAAAATCCTTAGCCCGGAAACCACTTAGAGCCGGGTACTTCTAGCCGACGATGGCGGCCGAATCCTTGGAAACAGTAAGAAGGTGTGACAGTTGTCAGAAACATGCCGTCGGAGCTCAAAAGCATTACGGCCCTCTGGCCTTTCTACAAATGGGGGATGGATCTTCTCGGACCATTCAAAACAGCCCCAGGATAGCTAAGGTATCTCATTGTCGCCGTCGACTACTTTACCAAATGGATAGAAGCTGAGCCGCTGACCACGATCACCTCGGCCCGCATTCAACGATTCTTTCAAAGATAGCATCGTCTCTCGGTTCGGGATCCCCGAGATAATTACTGATAACGGGACTCAGTTCATTGACAAAGGGTTTCAGAGTATGATGTCGGACCTCGACATCATCCATCACATTGCATCTGTCAAACACCCTCAATCCAATGGGCAGGCTGAGGCCGCCAATAAAGTCATTGTCGACAGATTGAGAAGACGTATGAAGGACACCGATTCATCTTGGGTCGAGCAACTTTACAGTGTTTTGTGGGGATACAGGACTAGCGTCCAAAACTCCACTCAGGAAACTCCTTTTCGTTTAACATATGGATGCGAGGCCATGATCCCGGTCGAGATAGGCCAATCGACATGGAGGTAAATGAAAGCTAGCAGGGAAGGAGAAGACTCGAACAGTGACGCCTTGATGACAGAGTTAGACCTCATTGACGAGACACGAATCGTGGCGCACTGCCGAGACCTAACTTCCAAGCAACTCATCGCAGCGAAGTACAACCGAAAGGTGAACCCTCGCTCCTTCAACTGGGAAACCTGGTGCTCCGACACGCCGACATCGTGAACAAGAACGCCCCGGAGATGGCAAGCTAGCGGCAACCGGGAAGGTCCTTACCGCATAAAGGAAAAAGCTGGAAAAGGGCGCCTACGTCCCGGAGACCCTGGCGTAAAGCCGGTCAAAAGGACTTGGAATGCCGACAACCGAGAATCTATTACGGTTAGACCTCGATCCACCTGCAAAGATAGGACCGACGGGCGCATTCGTTTTCGTGCTTTTTCAATTGATTTAGTATTTTCGATTTCAGTTTCATATTTCGCTGAAAGACAGCACGCATTGTTTCTTTCAAGCATTCTTATTTAAAGACTCCCCAGTGGATGCACCAATTATGCTTTTGGTTAAATAAATTATCACCGAGGCATAGAAGCCGCGGTCAAATACGTTTGATTAAATAAGTTATCACCGAGGCATAGAAGCCGCGGTCAAACGAAAATCCCAACAGAAGGGAATACACCCGGGCTGCCACGCCCCGGTCGCGAGATGGTAAAAACACTATCTCTATTATAAAATAGATGCATCGAAAAATGCTCCTAAATAGGGAAGTGAATGGTCACGCAGGTCCCGATCAGGCCGACATGTACAGTCGCGCGTTTATACACCACGATTACGCATCTGACATTTTGCCCCTATTCTGGAAAAACATCCCCGGACAGCCATATCCGGATCTCGGTAGCTCGGGTTTACTCCCCTACCCCTATTCCTGAAGTCAACCTATCGGAAGTAACACTTAGCAGATACTGCGCATATAAAGGCCCTGGCCCGGCCATAAGAAACGAATGTTAACTAAATAAAGTTGACAAAACAAACCGATTGGTTGAAATCAAGTTTATACATAATTAATTAAAGTAGCAATTTTTACAAGACTACAAAGTCAACCCGGTACAAACCACCGGTACAAAAAGTATAAAGCTACAATAATTAAACGGAGGGAGCGTTATCTCCTGAAGCCACCACCTCGGCACCAGGGATAGCCACCTCGACATCCGGGATAGCCACCTCGGCATCCGGAACAGACTTGGAGCTCCCTTCTCCACCACCATCGGTACCCTGATCTTCCCCTTCCCCGTCCTGATCCTCCTCAAAAAGGGAGTCAGAGTCATCCGCAGGGGAGAGAGGGGCTGGTTGGAAGACGCCGTCCTTCACATATGCCCAGTGATCATACCCATCCATCTTCAGCTCCAACTCAGGATTGAGATAGCGGATTTGGGCTAGGGCCATTTTAAAGCAATCGGCGGCAGCCTCCCTCACAATCTCTTCGACGGTGAGACGGGCTTGCTTCTCCTCGGCAAGGACTGCCTTAGTCTGCTTGAGCTCGGAGCACGGATCCGCCGCCCCGGAGCCGAAGGGACTTAAGGGCATCTATGCACGTCGAGCGAGCCCTTTGGAGACCGGCGAAGTCCGAGGAAGTCTTGTCAAAAGCTTCTTTTGTGAGAAGAAGCTCCTCGGTCGCCTTCCCTAAGACTCGCCCTCGTAACCTCAAGGTCCTCTTCAGCCTTCTCCTTAGACTCCACAGCCTCATTCTTCTCTTTCCGTAGCTCGCGAGCCTCGGCAAATTTAATCATGTACTTGTTCTTCAAGTGCAAATAGGCCGGCTAGACCAACACCTGGCGGGGCGTGCACGGATATCGTGAACCACGGCCTCGTCAATATCAGCCAGAGGTAAGGCATTCGTAAATTGACAAGGCGGTAGGAAGTCAACCACGAGCTCTTCAGTCTTTGGCCCCTTCTCCCAAGCGAGACCTCGTTTGACTTTCGGGGTGGGAAGATGAACTGGAGTACCCAGAGGAGGAGGCGACGGCCCCTCAGAAATCTCCTTACCCTTGGAGAGAGAGCGTCGGATGGTTGGACGGCTCATCGACAGTGACGAAGTCGTCCGAGTAGGGGACGAAGCCTTGGTTTTCTTGGCCATCCCGGCTTGGTTTTCCTCCGAGGACGGCTCTTTCGAGCCTCCGAGGACGGACGCTTGCGGGAACTCTTTTTAGGCCGAGCATCGGGGGCAGGCATCACCAGCGTAAGATACCGGGGCAGTTCCGCCATCGGTTGAGCTGCAAAAGCAAACAGTTGAATTAGTAACAAAGTAGAACAAAATGTAAGCATTATAATAAAAGAACCTCGAGATGCATACAAATTAAGTATCCCGGCTTAGAACCGGCTCCGTTAATAAAAAATGCCACGCTCCGGGCACCACAAGATTTGGCCCAGGATACCAGGCGGTCAATCGACAGGACCTCGTCAACTGGAAGGTCATCGGACTCTACTTGATAGGAGGCGGCCAACTTATGATGATCCTCGGTCCGAAAAGGGGGGAATCTCCACTCCACATCGTCCGCCTCGGCCCCCCAAGAACCACGGCCGGGCGGGTTTTGCCACCACCTTAAAGAAGCCGTCTTTGAAGTGCTTAAACGACTCGGAGAAGGCCGTCGGGGAGTTTTTGTCGGGATCACCTCGAAGAGAGGTAAGCCCTTTAGTTGCTCCGGCTCCTTACCGGACCGGGAGTAAAAGGACAGAAAAAGAAGAAGAATAAGGTGGTAGTGCACGGTATAGGGACCGAGAAAGACCGACATAGCTGCTCAAAAGCAACTATATAGGCCCACCCGTTAGGATGAAGCTGAGAAGGGGCTAGATGGAGATGGTTGAGACAGGACATTTGAAACTCGGTGAACGGAAAGCGAACACCGAGCCGGGTCATATAAGCTTTGTAAAAGAAAAAGAAGTTGGTAAAACCCTCAGCCCTCGAAGCACGTACAGCTCATTCCCCCCTTGGGCAAAAGTAACACCTTCCATAGCCGATAGTTTCATCTAGCGAGGGACTGCATGGTCATTAGGGAATGGGTCGCTAACACATCCCGAGTCACCCAGGGGAACCTCTCCATAAGATCCTGGGGAATGTTAGAGGAATCCGACCTCCCAGCCTTCGAGGGGGCATTACCTGGCGAAGACGATGACTCCATTTACCTATACAAAAAACAAAAAAAATACTAAAGTCAGTAGAAGCGAGGGTACCTGACACAGAAGTAACATCCGGTCGAAAAGAAGACATGGGTGGACCGGCATCAAGACGGCCCCTAGAACCCGAGACCGGGACAAAGGCCGACCTATGACGACAAGAGCCCAGAATGACGTTGGCCCTAGAATCTTCGCCTCTGGCGACATAGTATGAACTTGATTCTATACAATCCTAACAAGGGCCGACATATCCCTTCGGCATAGGAGCCAACCTAGGGCGAACAGGAGGATAATAAGGGTTGACGGGCCGTGCGGACAGTACCGCGACATCTCTCCGACCTTCGAGAAAAGGTCTAACTGGGGGACGAGACCCTCAAGTTGCCCTCCTACCCGTGCTACCCGAGCTGCCACCCAGGAAGGAGGCCAGCCTCAGTTCCTCGG
This sequence comes from Acacia melanoxylon, assembly GCA_019022615.1. Lineage (NCBI taxonomy): Eukaryota > Viridiplantae > Streptophyta > Magnoliopsida > Fabales > Fabaceae > Acacia > Acacia melanoxylon. Next base: position 1,958,576 of record JAFJYJ010000068.1, on the reverse strand, counting down.
ATAGAGGAGTACCCAGTAGCCAATGGCTCGTTCGAGGGTAACGAACACGAAGGGCTTCCACCTCTTCAGGGGTTAAGTCATGACTCGAAGTCTAAGGTTGATTAGTCCATTCATTGTCACCAAAGGATGCAAACCTAAAGAAACAGGAAATGGCAATAAGGAAAAAAGCGATGACTGTAGATTCCTGGATTTTGATGATCACAATTTCAAAGTATTGAATTAAGTATTTTTGATTTGAAAATAACTTTGCCCGAGTAAGATAGTAAGCCTGCCCGAGCAATGTCGGGATTCAGTGAAAAGAAGAAAGAAAGCATAAAGGATCATGCCCGAGCACTCCCTGAAAATAGTCGAAAGCATGACCTTGCCCGAGCAAGGTAAGAAGGTTGCTCGAGCAACAACGGGTTCAACGAAGAACTAAGGAAAGAACAAACACTTGCCCGAGCACCCCTCCGAAAAGGCTGAAAGTGTAGCTTGCCCGAGCAAGGTTATGACCTTGCCCGAGCAACATCGGATGTTGAGAGAAGCGGAAGCATTGGCCACCCGCCCGAGCAATCTCCGTAAAACGCCGAAAGCGGACCTTGCCCGAGCAAGGTACTTGGTGTGCTCCGAGCAAGAAACGAAACAAAGAGCCAATTGCATAGCCTCTTGCCCGAGCACCGGAAATTGGCTTGCCCGAGCACCCGCCCGAGCATAAGAAAAAGAGTGCCCGAGCAACTTCTGACGCTATACTTGGATTCAACTCTGCCTTCACTTTGCCCGAGCAAGAAAATAGCTTGCCCGAGCAACAATCAACTTGAAGCTTTCTTTCCCTCTACTCAGAACCTTGCCCAAGCACGAAAACCAGCTTGCCCGAGCATATGCCCGAGCAAGAACAAAAGGTTGCCCGAGCAACGTTAAATGCTCTCTGAAAGATAAGTCTACTCTGGACCTTGCCCGAGCAAGAAGTAAGTCTTGCTCGAGCAACATCGCTTGGAAGACATTATTTCCATCCCTTTGAAGAGCTTGCCCGAGCATAGATATCACCATGCTCGAGCATCATCTGCAAGCAACGAAAAAGCCTGCCCGAGCATTAGCGAAAAGGAAGTGTTTTTACACTATGATTCAAAGAGCTTGCCCAAGCAAGCTAATACTCTGCCCGAGTAATATCATCCCTGTTCTCGAGTCTCGTCTGCGTAACTTCTCTGATAATGTTATTTACCTTATTACTTATGTTTACTGTTTATTAAGTTTACCAAATGCTTTTAACCAGTGTTTGAATAAGTTTCGATCATCAAAGTACAAATTACCAGCTGATTAAGATAAAGCACTTTGGTTTGTCAGAAGCATTAAATGCAAAGTAAATACATTCACCATTCTGGCAAGAAACCTTCTGAGCAAGCAAAAAGCATTCCGGCTACACCCTGTGCAAAATTCAGAATGTGTCTTAACGGACAATTTGAATAAGGAATGTCAACGAAGAATAAACGGTCGAATATCAAAGCACGGACGAATGTCGAAGCGTACGAGGAAACAGAGCAAGTGTTTTACAACGGACATATTGATTACTCACAACGGCTCATTAATTCCTCCCAACGGTCATCAATGCTACCAGCCTATAAATAGATGAAGCATTCAAGTCTCCACCTACCCAAACGCTGTGCATTCAACTAGCAATTAAGAATACTTTGTGTTTCGACTTACAGAGAGAATATCTTCCGATATATCATACTTCAGTGTTTATTAATCTACTCTTTTAGAGAGTTCATCATTGATTATACTTCTTGTAAGAATCTCAAAGTATTGGGACTTTGGGATTGAGATATTTGATTACAACTTGTAAGGGGGAGCAAGTTCTAGAAAGAGAATTGCTTCGAGAGTTACGAGTGTGTAATCGATTGAAGTTAGTGAAAATCCCTGGAGAGTCTGGGGACTGGACGTAGGTCAAGGATTTAGACCGAACCGGGATAAATCCATTGTGTTGAATCTCACTTATCCCTACTGTTCATCTCGTTTTACATTCGGTTAAACGGAGGATTCGAGTGAAAAATTTTATATCCCCAATTCACCCCCCTCTTGGTGATATTCCTTCTTTCAATGACCTCTCTGGGAATGAAGGCATGTGGCTATAGGTAGAGTAAGCAAGCCTAACCTAACAAACTAAAGCCTACCCAGAAACCTCGACAAACCACAAGCATGCTGGGTTCGTACTAAAACCAACCGAATTAAGCAAAGAAGCAAGAAATCCAGTAAAAAGGTGAAAACAACAGAAGAAATGACTTACCAGAATAAGTAAAGGTCGAATAGAGGACAGTCACCGGAAGGAGAAAGCTTGAGAGCTGCCGGAAGCAGGAGTCCCAGTTCTTCAGAGAAGATGGAGAATGAGAGAAAAATCAGCGAATGATCGAAGGTGGTAGACGAAAATGAAGAAAAGCGGGATTAAAAACCTTCGAAATGGTAGGAGGCGCGAAGAGGCGCCAGGAAATTAAGCGTAAAACCGGAAAATCACCTGCAAAACGGGGTGACGTGCCCCGGGAAGCACGCGCACTAAATGTGCACGGAAACCGAAGGCGGCAGAGAATGACGGTTAAAAATCCTCTCCATTCCAAAGATGCCGGGTGGCGGGGGCGCCATGATGGCGAAGTCGAAAGGTTTCGACACCATGATGGCGAAGTCGGAAGGGCTTTCGACCTCGAAACCAAGCAAGCCGCCCGGCGCCACCTCGGGCCCCTAAAGTCACCAATAGAGATACCGACCTTTGAGAATCGATCTCGGGTCCGAAAGACCAGGCAGCCACCTCGGATCCACGCATCGGATAGGTAACCCGACAGAATACCCAGGTCCGGGGGCAAGGACACATCCTAGCCCGGAGAGTGAAGAACACCCCGGCAGCTCAAAACCTTGAACTACCGAGCTGGGGGCAACTGTTACGGACCTGACCCACGGCCCAATTAGGGGGCGGCCCAGCAGAGGCACGCCCGAACCTCGGCCCAGCCAGGGGACGACCCAATAGAGGGATGTCGAGTATCCCGGATTCCCCGACAATCATGGATCTACCTGATATATCTATATTCCAGGGATTTGATAGATCAGGCGGTTGGGATATTCGCTATTACCCTATATATACAGAGGTCGAGCAGTAAGGTGCACACGTTCTAACCCTAGCCCTTTACTTTCTGTACTACACAACACAACCCCGACTGAACGCATACCCCCTCCCCCTTGGGCGAAAGGCCTTGTGTCCAGTGATTCATCGCTCACCGGGATATCTCTACTCTTAGATATTCCGGCACAAGCAACACAATCCAAGATCAAATTACCAGCCATCTGGGCTGGACATCAGTTCCACACCGGAACACATTGTACTTCAACGATTATTTCATCTTCTCTTTTAGAGAGTTTATCATTGATTATCAATCACAGTAAGAATCTCAAGGTTGTGGGAACCTATGAGATTGGGATTATTAGTTTACAACTTGTAAGGGGAGTGTATCCTAGTAAGAGGATAACTTTCGAGTGCAGAGTATGTAATGATTTGAGAATTAGTGAAAATCCCAGAGTGTCTGGGGACTGGACGTAGGTCAAGAGTTAAGACCGAACAAGTATAAATCCTTCTGTGTCTTGCTTCTCTTCTCTCCTCTGTTTGCCCCTGCTTTGCTATTTGTTTTTCTGGGTATTAAAAAGGAATTTTTAAAATCCCCAATTCACCTCTCTCTTGGTGATTTCCTCTATTTACTAAGAGTTACGAGTTAAGGAGAAAATATATTCTCTAAGTAAAGAGTTAAATATTATAACTCATGAGCACCATACGTGTTACACCCCTATTGGCCTCGCCCTTTCGGGTGGCAGGTTAGATCGATCCATTCCGCTTATTACCTTTTTCTTAGTTAATTTGTCACTCTAAACATATATCAGAGTAGGCGCAGCAGAGCATATGATCATTTTGGACATCTCCAATGTACTGGTAAAGGTACAAACAAGTACAAAAAGTTATCCCCGTAGGGTTAAGAGTACAATAGTCCAACGTAAGTACTGGGCAATAAGTAAGTTCTTATAGACATAAAAATATACAATGAGATAAGGCATTCCATACGTCTTCAATCTTGATCTTCATTGCTCTTACTCTTATCTTTTCCACAGTTCGACCGCCCTACCGCCTTACACCTGTATCTTTGAAACCAGTCTGGAGTTCAACGTTGAACCCCAGAGTAACTGTTAAACTCATATACAATATGTATGCAATGCAAATTACAATCGGAACATAAACCTGGCATGTACATCCGTAGGACCGCCTGGTCAAGACAAGCCCCCGGATCCAGCGCGCAAAGGGCCTTGGAAGTCAGGGGGGCCAACCCCGACCACCTATCCCAGAGGCCTAACTGGACACCTATAAACACACAGTCATATAGGCTCCACCTAGCCTCACATACCTTGGGCCTCAATGGACACCTATGAACACGTAGTCACACAGGCTCCACCTAGCCCACATGCCACGGGCCTCAGAAGTACGCCCAAAGAGATACTCCTTAGCCAACATGCCTCGGCCTCAATAGCACCCCTACAGGTACTACCTAGCCTGCATACCTCGGGCCTCAGTAGCAACCATAGGACATGAAGTCCCATAGCTACCACCTAGCCCACATCCACAATCATGATAAAACATAACATACAAGAGCCACATAGAGTATGCGAGTTTACAGTTACTACCTAGTACTCCTTGAAAATAGTAAACTCTTCCTTGGTGTTGGAAATATGTCCCACATGTACCATCACCCTAGATACAGCAAAACATCACACTTTTAATCACATGTACAAACTTTACTTCAAGTTCCATAAATCTCGCCTAACTCCAGATTTTCCAGAATTTATGACACAACTTCGCCGATTTTTAATAAATTATAGAAAACTCCGATTAATGTGACATCAGTGGATATTGAACCCTTAGGATGTATTGTTTATCATAAAAATAATTACCAAAGTCATCTGGGTTCGAGGCCATCTCAAATTCCCCAAACTTAGCCACTGGTCCGAAACAGAATTAATGTTTTTAGGTCATTTTTGGCCTTAGATAACTCTTGGTTAGGAAATTTAAATGACACTAAATTTTAGTCTAAAATCTTCCTTAGGATGTCTAATTTCTCCATGAAAAATTTCAGAGCAATCTTACTTCATGTACTATTTTAAAACATCCGATTTGTCTTCGCTGCCCAGAAATACAAGAATCGGCAGATTTGTGTAACTTAAAGACTTAGGGCTTTTCGGTTCCAGAAAAAGGTGATCCTACTTATCCCCACTAAAAAATCACGTTTTGGACTCATTGGAAACCTTAAAAATACCAAATTCCTACTGCAACTCCACAAAAATCACCATAAAGCAGTAGCAAGAACTTCTAGGTTGTCGGTGAGATGCTTACCTTGGAATTTCGGTTGTGTATCACCTCCGCTCCTTCTTGAACCAAGACTTCAGCTGAGCTCTCCCTCTTCTCCCTTCCTTGAGCATGTCCTAAGGCAGCCAAAAATGGAGAGGAGGTGTCCTTAGATAGCCTCTAGGGTTAAAGAAGTTAACCAATGGTTAAATGACACCTCAGAGGGTAAAATTGTCATTTTCGTTGACTTTTTCCCCAAGCTATTCCAGAATATTCTTTTCCAGGGTATTCTAGAGTCTTCTGGTCCAGGACATGTGGCGCCATCTTAGCCCTTAAACTTTAGATTCCAAGATTGCCCTTGATGTGACTTTAGGGGTAGGTTTTAGGTCCAAAAACGGTCATTTTACACTGCACTTCTTCCAACCAGTGGGACCCACAAAATCTGCCCTTGGATTGCGCCATTAATGACCTTATAGTGTCATAATTACATGTCCTTCACCTTGTCACATCAGATTCAAATATGTAGTCCAGATTAATCCGAATTATTTTATCTTTCTCTCTCTTCATTATGACTTGATGTGACCCTTTTTTTTTCTCCAAGACACTTTCTCTCTCCTTTGGGCCCACCAATTTTGTCCTCCCTCTATGTCCAGGGGTCTTGGGCCCGTCTCCGAAACACCCTAACCGGTCCCGCTTAGCTACCTTTTGCCGGTTACACCTTTCCTCGTAACTCGTGCCACTCTGTGGGACTTGTGTGGCCCCGGATCTACTGTTCCTTTTCCCCTGATGAGGTTGCACGTTTTTCTATGTTCTTGGGGAGCGAGAAATGTATATTTTAATGTCTCATAATTACCTCGTACTTTACGGTGCCAAAAAGTCAAACATCCAACACCACAATGCCATGTGTCCGACTAGCATCATTACTCTTTGTCTTTTGTAATCATGAAGGGACACGTGTCATCGTTCTATTTGGCCAACACAAAAGTATGTCATCATTAGTCATCATGACATTACTTTATCGGTACTTGCTTGTGATCCTGCCCGGGTTTTACTCGGGTTTTCTTCACGAATACCGATGGCTTACCAAAAACGCAGGGCATACCCAACTGCTAGAGCCGTCAAAACGGGCCAGGCCCATCGGGCCGGCCCGTTTAAGCCCTGACCCTTTAAGGGCCGGGCTTGAAAAATGAACAAGATATTTGTAATTAGTCCTGGAGGGCCGGCCCCGATGGGCCAGGGCCCAGCCTGCAGGCCCGCCCTTTTTTTTTCACCGTAGCTTTTTCTCTTTTTTTCCTTTTAAATTTATTAATTTATATATATTTTATATTTGTTATAGATTTGTTTATCCATTTAACTACAAATACATAATAGCTATACTTTAATTTTATGATTTGGTTTTTTATTTTTTACAAATAAAGATTATGGATGTGTTTATGATGCGGGAGAAGAATTTCATGATATTCTTACTCATGAGCCAGAGGCTACTACTCAAAGTGAAGAACAATCAAATGTCGTTAAAATTGATGATAGTGACGAAAATGACGACAATATTAGTCATCGTACTAATGTCGCTTAGTGATATGCTTTTTATGTTTTATGTGAGTTATTTGTAAACATAGTTTTCTTTTGATTATGAATTAGTGACTGTGCTTATTTATTAGATGATTCGTGTTATAATTTACTAATTATATTTCTTTGAAACACACAGAGGAAAAATAGTTAAAATTTGGAGTAGTAATTTTCGGGCCCTGCGGGCCAGCCCTGGCCCTGGTGCTCTCGGGCCGGGCTTTGAAAAACATGTGTTTTTCTTACTCCGGCCCCGGAGGGCCGGCCTATTAGGCCCCGGCCTTCACGGGCCCGCCTATTAGGCCCTGGCCCTTCACTGGCCGGCCCTGGAGGGCCGGGCCAGCCCTGATTGCCAGCTCTACCAACTACCTTGAAAATGCCATGTACTTACTTATACCGGCATATTTTCACTCAACTAATTGTCCTATACCTCAGGACATAGTTGGGTGGCATCCTTTCCACTGGATTTACATCGTATAGACCTTTTGTGTCCCATCTTCATTGGCACCTTAATTCCATGCCTTATGCATACAAGGTCCACTAACCCGTATGGTCGAGTTGCTTAATCCCAGAAGGGCGTCCTAACTCTCGACATTCTTGGAACTCTTCCCGAACTAGGCTTAGTCGTCCGCCTACTTTAGGCTTATTCTCCATTCTTAGGGTCTGACATTCGGGGTGTTACATATGGGTTAAAACTCATGAGTAAATTAAAGAACATATGCTAGGCATAATATATGAGTTATGTAAAAATTTACGAGTTATAACTCACGAGGATTAATTTTGCTATTCATGGTTTTTAGTGATAATCGAAGTTCCGCTAAGATAAAGAAAAAAACAATTTTTTTGTTTTTCAACCTCATGAGCATGTTACTTGAACATCAGGCAACACCCCAAATTTTAACCAATTGTTACTACATTCACTTTTGGGGATAGACTCAAGCTTGTTAGACGAGATTCATAATTTTTCAAAAAAACATTCATTGTTTTGTTTGGCCACATGGAGGTAACAATTAAATTAATTGAATATATTTCTTATACCTCTTTTACGGTATTGCTACTGCAGGAACAAATTTAATGCATCAGTTCATAATGAGTTTGTGGAAAGATGATGATCTTCTGGTGGTCATAAATATCCTTTAAATTGTTCCGAAGAACAAGTGGGTCTTTTACAATTATATATTCAATTTTGATACCTTTATGTAAATGGTGGCATAAAAAAATCAAGAATCCTACAAGATGAATAGGTCTTCTTGGTAATGACAAGAGCTACAAATTCAAGTTTTGTAAGGTTTAACATGGTTCAAAATAATACAATAAAAGGAAATTCTTAAAATATAAAATATAAAAACACAATATTATCACACTAACGATAATAACAAGAAATAATTCATAAAGTAAAATATCATGAAAAAATTAAAACGTTATGGCTTTAGGCCATTTAGTTCTTATGACTTTAGGCTAATTAATCTCAAGATGAGGAATTAAAATTATATGGCTTCCTACCTTTTATCTTCATGATAAATAAAATTATATAGCCATTTAGTGTTATGAAATAAAGGGAAAGATGAGTAGAAAGTAAGGGAGAGTGATTCTCATTCATTATCTAGTGTTGTGTGAAATACATAATATATGCCTTATATATATATATATATATATAGGTACAACTCTTTAATATAAAATTAGAGGTGGGAAAACGGGCCGACCTTTCATGTGCTCGGGTTGAAATGGGTCGCCCCATTTAGGCCTGAGTCCTATAAAAGGTCCCTATTATATATATATATATATATTTATATATATATAGGTACAACTCTTTAATATAAAATTATAGGTGGGAAAACCGGCCGACCTTTCATGTGCTCGGGTCGAAATGGGTCACCCCATTTAGGCCTGACTCCTATGAAAGGTCCCTATTATATATATATATATATATATACAACTCTTTAATATAAAATTAGAGGTGGGAAAACGGGCCGACCTTTCATGTGCTCGGGTCGAAATGGGTCGCCCCATTTGGGCCTGACTCCTATAAAAGGTCCCTATTTTGAAGCCTAACTTGTTTACTTATGGACTCGAGCTAGCCTATGAGCTTTAAACCGTTTAACAATTTTTTTTTAAATTTTCTTAAAGAAATTAAATTAAAATACTAAACTTTTTTAATTTAAAACAATTAATTTAAAAGTATTAAATACTTTATCTTTTTGTATAAATAGAATAAGTGATCATTTGCTTTTAAATAAAATTCTTCATGAGATAGAGACTCTACTTTCTCATTTTTTTTTTAAAGTGTGATATTGGTTTCTCTTTTTGATATAGTTTGCATACCTCTTCAAATACAATTAAAAAATTGTTCTCTTTGTTTACCTTACATCAATTAAAAAAATGGTTATTTCAATATTTCATAAGGAAAAATTTCTTTGTAAAAATATTAAAAACCAAATGAAAGATTCTTAAAAATTGGGTAATTTTTTTTTTTTAAAATCAATTATAAGACTTTTAACTAATTATAATGTCATCAACAAGATTTTATTGGATTTTTAATAAGAATATACACCATTTTTTCTTTTTAAAACATTCAAATAGCACAACTATATGATTTGGAAAACATTTCTAATTTTAAAAAATTATGAGCCTCCAATCAAAACTCAACTTGTAGTCATTTAATAAAAAAATTTAAAAAAAAAATTGGCGAGCTTAAATGGGCCAACCCTTTTAAGCCCAACTCTTTCTGGAGGCTCTAAATCAGAAGCCCAAACCTTGACTTAAATGACTCGACCCAATTTCTCGGTTCTATGTACAATTATTGTGATTCTATAATCATAGGAAATAATGTGGCTATGGACATCCACAAATATTATATTCATAACAAAAGTGCATATATAATTCTTTTCTTGACCATGAATAGAGGAAATTTAATTTCTATTGGCCAAAAACAGAAAATTTAATTTAATGCACAAGTTTTTTAAAATGTTCGTAATTATATTGATTTGTGTTAGCCAAATCCGTTAGGAAATGTTTTATAAAAATACCTTCAAAATATCAAAATCCCAAATCTGTTTTGGTTCCTACGATATACAAGTACTTGATTAGCAATTCACAACTCATTTTTTTTTTAAATTATAGGAAATCACTTATTTAAGATTTCCAAATTTTGAAAAAAGAATTTCTAGAATTTTCCCAATCCTTTATGGGTATAAGGAAATTAATGACAAGTGGCTAATGACCACTTAGACTTGGTTCTTGAATTAATATGCAAAATGTTGTAAGAGATAAAGAGAATGCAATTGATGAAATAATAACTCAAGGAATCCAAAAGTTTTCCAATCAATTTATCATTATTTATAGTCAATTAATCACCAGAACAATGAGTTTAATTTCCTCACGACATTTACATAATATTGATATAATTATCATTAATTAATATCTTATTTATTTATTTTTTAAAACACGACATGCATGTATTATCCTGTGTTTTGAATACTTAGTCAGATGAGTAGGTCCACATTTGAAATTAATACATGACATGACGATGACTTAGCATGTGGTGATGACATGGTAGTGACATTGTCATGATGTAGACATGTATTGATGAGGTGGCAATATGCCTATCTAGTGACTTGGCACTGGTGATGTAGTGGTGGGCCCGAAAATTTGTGACGTAAAGCATACCGTCACTAAGTTGAAATATCTTATCTCTAAAATTAGGGACCGAATCTACACTTAGCGACCAAATTTTTTTATTTCAAATTTGCAAATTCCATCGCAAACATATCAGTAACATTGTTTTTACCGATGGACTAATCACTCTGTTTAACAATGGAATTATATCCTTGTTTAGTTACGGAAATTTCCATCGCTAATTCATTTTTTTGTAAAATGACGGTTAACTCACTACTATAGATTCAGGCTTATAAAATGTTTTAATAAATAATGGTTACATCGAATAAACGTCATGTATGTCAAGACAAAAGTCACAGAAGGATATATAACGCTTAAAAGTAATAGTTACTTATGCACACCATCATGTATTGCAAGGCGGAATTCGTGAAAACACAAAAATGACGGTTGTATTTAATAACCATAATCTATTTTAGTTAGAAAAATGATGGTTCGAATTCTTAAAACACAATTGTCATTTAACACTTACAAACGATTTGTCTTCTAACATTGTATTAGCGAAAACACAAACATAACGGTTATATCTATTGATTGTAAAATATGAATGGCAAAAACGACATTTCATAATAAACAACCGTCATGTAATGAACAAATATAAAAAGCACCTTTCTATTACCTCGTTCGGTCCGACACCAAGTATCAATTCTCCTAAGTTAAATACTTTAGAGCGAAATTGTTAGTTCTCTATGTGTTTTGATGATAACTGACAATTGTAAACTCAAGATTGAGGTTTGTCTTAGTAAGTTGAAAAATTTACTGTCAAAGGCAAACTCGAGTTTGTGATGCCAAACTCGAGTTTGGACTTGACAGAGAGTAGCTCATTTTTATGAACCAAGCCAAAACTCCAATTTGTGTAGACAAACTCCAATTTGTGGCATATAGAGAGCACTCTAAGTTTTTCAAGTTAATGACAAACTCGAGTTTGTAATTGGAAACTTGAGTTTGGTCAAGACAGAGAGCTATCAATATTTTTGAAGTAAGCCAAACTCCAGTTTCCATTTGGAAACTCCATTTTGTACTTAACGGAGAGCTTTCATATTTTCCAAGCTTTGTTGAAAACTCGAGTTTGTAACAAATAGAGGGCTATGCTCCATTCCGAACTTGAAAAAACTCCAATTTGCATTTGGCAGAAAGTTTTCAAAGTTTTCTCTTTTGAGGAAACACAAGTTTGGTTTTGCAAACTCGAGTTTGGATCATACAGAGAGCATAACATATTTCTGAAGTTTTGAAAACTCCAGTTTACCTTTGCAAACTCTAGTTTTCTCCATACAAAGAGTTTTCCATTTTTCCAAATGATTATGGAAACTTGAGTTTATATTTGTTAACTCGAGTTTGGACCAAGCAGAGAGCTTTGCTCTATTTTTTGATTTTGAAAACTCCATTTTTGAGCTTTGGACTTAAACATATATTTCTTTATAAAAGGCCAAAACTCAAGTTAGTCACTAATGAACTCGAGTTTAGCTCCTTCTTCAAAATGCTCTTCAAAGTTCAAATTACGACATTCTTCTCTGGATGAAGTAAACTCGAGTTTAGGTTTCTAAACTGCAGTTTAGCTTCTGAAGCAAAGTTACAAACTCCAATTTGTAAGAACAAACTCGAGTTTGTGTTGCTCAGTTTAAAAATCAAATTGCACGAATTTGTGAAATCTTCATGTTTGATCTAGATACTTCTTATCATCGCTCATTACTATTCCTAACTATGTTTAATCAGTTTGTTAGTGAGTTTCAGATGGTTTAAAGAATATGATATGAAGATTTAGCTTAAAGCAAAAAGTGACGTCAGCACATTTATTGCAAAGTCCAGAAAGCTTGCATCCTTTTGGACAATCATTCTACACACATTGCAAAGGGATTAATGTTCCCTTTCCCTATAAGGAAGCTACTCTTCCAACGGATTAAATTCAAAGGAAGTCAACCCTAATCCTCTGAGCAACTGGATTAACTGAAGCGTAGAGAGAGAAGAGACCAAAGTGTTCCTAACAGCTACTACAATGTCTCCAACAGTTACATTGAAGAATCCAACGGTCATTTAATGCTCTCTTCATATATATAGTGTTACACCCCTACCGGCCTCGCCTTTTCGGGTGGCGGGTTAGAGGGTTCCTTTTTGCTTATTACCTTCCCTTTGTTAATTATTCACCTTTTAACTTATATCAGAGTATGCGTGGCAGAGCATATAGTCGGTTTGGACAACTACAATATACTGGTAAAGTTACATACAAGAACGTAAAGTAATCCCCGTAGGGTTAAGGGTAAAATCGTCCAAAACAAATACTGAACAGTGAATATAAGTCATACAGTCATCCCAAATAGAGAAGTACAAAAACAACAGGCCATCCTCTATTTCTGCATCTTTCCGTATCAAGCCCTACCTTTTTCAAGTCCTCCAGCCGCTACTACCTCACACCTGTATCTTTTGAACCAGACTGGAGTTCAAAATTGAACCCCAGAGTAATTGTTAGACTCATATACAATATATATACAATGCATGCAATGAAAATCACAAATAGGAAATAAATCTGCCTCAGGCACAATACTGGCATGTATGAATCTGCCTCTAGCACAAATAAGGGTAAATCACATCTGCCTCTGGCACAACAAACCGCAGGACCGTCTGGTCAAGACAAGCCCCCGGTACCATAGCGCTAAGCGCCTCGGTAGTCAGGGTTGCAGTCCCTGCATCGACCCTCACGAGGTCTCAGTAGTCACCTATGAACACACAGTCACACAGGCCCTACCTACCTCATATACCTCGGTATTGTAGCAAAACCTAAGAACACGCAGTCCTATAGGCACTACAGCCCGATATACATGCCCTCGATACTGTAACGGAAACCTAAGGACACACAATCCAATAGGCACCACAGCCCGATAAGTATTCCTTGGACTTCAGCAGCAACCCAAGGACACACAGTCCTCCAGGTGCTACAGTCCAACTCCTACATCATGATAATACACACATGCAAGAGCAACATAGAGTATGCAAGTCAACAGTTACTACCTGGCACGCCTCGAAAATAGTAAACTCTTCCCTTGGTGTTGGAATTATGGTCCACACGTGCTAACACCCTAGTTACAGCAAAATATCACACTTTCAATCACATATTCAAACTTAGCTTCAAGTTTCATAAATTTTGCTTAGTCCAGAATTTTTCAGAATCTCTGATCCAACTTCGCCAATTTTTAATATATTCTAGAAAAATTGTATTGACATGAAATTAGTGGAATTATAACCCTTAGGATGTATATTTTACCATAAAAATAATTTCCAAAGTCATATGGGGTCGAATCCTTCCCTTATTCCCAACGTTTAGCCATTGGTCCGAGACAGAGTTCCCGTTTTTAGGTCATTTTCAACTTAAAATAACTCTTGATTGGAAAATCCAAATGACACAAAATCTGATATCAAAATCATCCTTAGGGTGTCTAATTTCACCACGTAACATCTAAAGGAAAACGGAATCTATTTACTATTTTAAAACCATCGATGAACATACGCTGCCCAAAAATTACCTAAGTCGGCAGATTTACGTAGTTTGAAGACTTAGGGGTTTTATTGTTCGGAATAGGTAACCTTGACTTACCCTTGAAAGTCTGGGCTATCACCCAAGAGGGGGGGGGTGAATTGGGTGTCTAATTAAAAACTTGATACTTTTTTTTTTGAATAAGCAAGTTGAAAATCTTTTGTGTTTTCTAAATCAACAGTTAGATATTCAAATAAACATATGCGGAAATATAAGAGATAAGGGAAGAGAATATGCAAACCGAGATTTATACTTGGTTCGGCCCAATCCTTGACCTACGTCCGGTCCCAAGCTTTACTTGAGATTTTCAATCCACTATCTTCTCTCAACTTGATTACATGTTCTCAGCTTGAAGTAATCCTCTCACTAGGATTCACTCCCTTACAAACTGTAATCAATATACCCACTTGATTACACACTCTGTACTCGAAGTAATTCTCTCACTAGAACTTACTCCCCTTACAAGCTGTAATCAATACAATGGTTTCCTACTCAAGATCACCCAATCTTGAGTAACTCTTAGATAGAAGGATAGGATGATTATAATAAATCTTCTCTCTTAGAAGTGAATGAATAAACACTGAAGAACAATACAAATCACTTCACTCTCTATGATAAGCTATCTAAACATGGAAAACAAAGAGTAAATGATGTGAAGATCAGAGTATTAGCATGTTGAAGATGTAAGCTTGTGTCTCTGCATTTTTCTCGCTTGAATTTGTCCTCTTTTATAGGTAGAGATCATTATATGACCGTTGGATGAAGAAATATAGCCGTTAGGCTCAGATGGAAACTAGCCGTTAGAACTTCATTTTTTGAACCAGCTATGACATCAACATTTACTTTCCCTTTGATCTTCAGTTTAACAGCCTTTGATCATCTGAAACATGTACACAAATGATATAAATAATGTTAAGAAGTGTTATAAATCATTTGGATAATCATCTGGATGTTTATCAGAAGAATCAGGATTTTTGAAATGGTGATTTTCTGAAGCAGAGATGAAAACTCGAGTTTTCATTGTAAACTCGAGTTTTGAAGTTGTTGTGTTACTCCAGATTGCTCTCTGTCTGATCAAAACTCGATTTTTGGTTTCAAAAACTCGAGTTTGGAAGATGCTTTGAAGTTCACTGCTCTCTGTAACCCGAAAACTCGAGTTTTGATTTTGTTGAGCCTTCTTGAACAAACTGTCGACTTTCGAGGGTCATATCTACTTTGTCTGAACTTTGTTTTGGTTCGTTCAACTCTTGATAGAAATCTCTGTGAGTCTACTTTCATATGCCACCGATTTCAGCTCAATCGGATTTGTAGTTTGTGAGTTACACTAAAAACATTGAAGCTTGGTTTGCTGTGTGGCGTGAATTTCAGTGTCAACTTCCACAATTCATAGCTCCTTGATCTGAACTCCTTTGGGCTTTAATTTTATATCATCATGACGGATTGGAAGTCTAGTTTCATATGCCACTGGTTTCACTTCAATCGGATCTTTGGTTTGGGAGATGTCATCAAATTACCGAGACCTCACCCACCAAACGTGAAACGAGTAGAAGCGAGTTGCTTGAATAGTCTTTGAAACTCGAGTTTTGACTTGGAAATTCAAGTTTTCCTAGTTCGAGAGATGCCGGAGATGCTGAAGACACTACAAACTCGAGTTTTGGGTTCCAAACTCGAGTTTTGAGTCCTAAACTCGAGTTTTGAGTTCATAACTCGAGTTTTCTCATACCAGAGGAGCAAATCATTGTAGAGAAGTAGGAAACTCGAGTTTTGAGTTGGGAACTCGAGTTTTCTCATCCTGGAGTTGATTTTTGCTGACTTTAATTCTTAATCGAACCATTCCAACTTCCATATGATCTTGGAGACTTCTAGCATCAATACAAGAACTTGAATAATGATATCTTCATTCCATTCAACAAGTTCTTCCTTTTTCCATCTCCCAACTTGATCATTCTTCATCATTTAACTTCACATCTTCTTTGATTCAATTTCTTTCTCTAATTCAGTACTTCTTTATTAATCTTCTTGTTGAACATTCTCCGTCATTCAACTTGGACTCATCATTCTCTGCAAGTTCTTCCTTCTTTAATATTCCCTCTTCTTCTTGATTATTCCCAAATTCCTTTGATAACTTCTTGCTTCCTTGACATTCTGATATTCCCATTATATTGTGTGCAAGAACTTCTTTCTTCAATCTACTTTCTTGATCAATCTCCATTATTAAACGTTGCATCTACATTCAATATAAGAATTAGTCAAAGCATAATGTAAATGTAGTATGCAACCTTTTCGCTCTTAAGAATGACATTTATATAAGACATCATCAAAACTAATCATAACCAACAACCCCACCAAAAATCACGTTTTGGACTCAATGGAAACCTCAAAAATATATAAATTCTATTGTAACCCCACATTAACCATCATTGGGTAGAAATAAGAATCGATAAGTTGTCGGTTAAGTGCTTACCTCAAAATTTCGGTTGCGTATGACCTTCTTCTCCTTGGACCAAGACTTGACTGTTCCCTCTCTTCTCTCCCTCTTGAACACGTGCTAGGGCAGCCAAAAATGGGTAGGAGGTGTCCTTATATAGCCTCTAGGGTTAAAGAAGAGTTCCAAGGGTTAAGTGACACCTCATAGGGTAAAATGGTCATTTTTGCTGAGTTTTTCTCCAAGACATTCCAGAGTCTTCTGGTCCAAGACATGTGGCGCCATCTTAGCCCTTAAAATTCAGATTCCAAGATTGCCCTTGATGGTGACTTTAGGGGTAGGTTTCCGTCCAGTAATTAAAATAACACTGTAGGGGTATAACGGTCATTTTGCACTGCTTTCTCTCCAAGCCAGTGGACCCACAAATCTGCCCAAATCTGCGCCATTAATGATCCATGTGGGGTCATAACTACTTGTCTTTACACTGGTCATGTCAGATTCAAATTGTGTGGTCCAAATTAATTATGATTATTTTATCTTTCTCACTCTTCATAATTACATGATGTGACCTTTTTCTTTTCCCCCAAGTCACTTTCTCTCTCCTCTGGGCTCACCAATTTCGTCCTTCCTCTGTGTCCAGGGGTCTGGGCCCGACTCTGGTAAACCCTAACCGGACCCGCTTAGCTCCTTTTTTGCCGGTTACACCTTCCTCGTAATTCGTGCTACACTATGGGACTTGTGTAGGCCCGGATTGACAGTCTCTTTTCCCCTGACCACAGGTGGACGGAATATAGTACCTTGGGGATCAAGAAACCCATACTTCAGTATCTCACAACCGCCTCGTACTACGTGCTACCCGATAAACCAACTTCTAACCCCAAAATGCCACGTGTCCGACGTAGCACTACTATTACTTAGTTTTCCTTCTACACTTTGTCCAGATACACATTCTCTCTCTCTTCCCTTCTTATTTCCTTCAAAAACGCAGAACTTCCATGACTTTCCTGAAAATACCATATACTTACTTACACTGGCATATTTTCACTCAACTAATTGTCCTACACCTTAGGACATAGTTAGGTGGCATCTTTTCCAACCGGATTTACACCGTACACGTCTTCTAAGCCCATTTTTCATTAGCACTTTAATCCCATGGCTTGTACATACTAGGTCCACTGACTCGTATGGCCGAGTTGCTTAGTCCCCGAGAGGCTTTCTATGTCTCAACCTTCTTGGGACTCTTACCGAATTGGGCCTAGTCATCCGCCTATTTTAGGCTTATTTTCACTTCTCAGGGTCCAAAATTCGGGATGTTACATATATAGCTGCATTCAAGTCTTCTCAACAACCAATCTGTAGAAAATGAAAATCTTTCAAGTTTCCAATTACTCTTTCATTTTTCTATTGTAAAGTATCTTTTGATACATTTGTACCTCGGTGTTTATTATTATCCACTCTTAGAGAGAGTTTCATTTATTGTAAGAATCTCAAGTCGTGGGACTTGGAGATTAGGAATATCATATTACAACTTGTAAGGGGGAGTGTATCCTAGTGAGAGGATAACTTTGAGTACAGAGCGTGTAATTGATTATAAGTGATAGTGAAAATCCTAGAGTGTCTGGGGACTGGATGTAGGTAAAGAGGTTAGACCGAACTAGTATAAATCTTGCTGTGTCTTGCTTCTTCTTCCCTTACTCTATTCTGCTCTGTTTTGTGTTCAAGTTTCAGAGCACTTTGAAAAGAATTTTTAAAATCCCCAATTCACCCCCTCTTGGTGATTTGCTCCACTTTCAGAAATATTCAACTCTATTTATACTGATTTATTCCTTTTGTTTTTAGTACTTTTCTAAAAAGCACCTTTACATAACCTCGTCCTTCTCTCTCTCATCATGGCCAGACGTCATAAAGCTCTTTTTATTCGCCCTCCTCTTCCTCTTCCTTGTCATCCTTACCCTCCTACTCCACAAGCCCTTCCTCCTTCACCACTCCTTCCTCCTCTTATGCCTCCTCTTGAAATGGAGGCTTTGCTGCAAATGTTGGCTAGCTTTGACCACTTTATAAGGTGTCTTGCTTCCATGCCCACAGTCTAAACAAGAAATTGTACCTCATCCTTAATCACAATCATGTTGTATATGATCATTTCAAGTCAGACCCTTCATCTCCTTCCTCAGATGTCGATGATGCGTCGAGCGAGGGGGGCAGGAAGAGAAGGATATTATTAGTGGTGTGGACTGAAAACCATTCTTTTTTTTTTTTTTTGAATATTAAAAAAATTAATCCTCTGGACAACCAAAAATATTAAAAAATAATTGTCACTTCACAAGTATTACTAAACAACCATCATTAATTTAGATATTTTACAGGGCACATTCATTGTTATTAGTAAATAACCATTAATATGTTAACCGTGACAATTTATAAGGATATTTTGGGTCTATAACATAATCCTTTCCATTCTAAAGGACATGTTTTATTGGATAACTTGCGAAACCCTTTCCATTCCATTTCTATTTAATTAACAAGAAATGATATTTAATATAATACTAAAGGACATGTTCAACAAGTAAGATAATCCATTTCTATTCCAACTTTTCATATCCAACTTATAACTTTTAATTTGTTCTTCATTGATATCATGGACAAATGCAAGAGATCTTCGTGTTCATCATCTTTTGATCTTTCTAAGGTAAACCAAAAGAGGATCGCCCTCCACCAACAAGCATTGGAGGGCTAATCCACACAAACTATGACCTTCAACATACAATCAATGATTACATGGGAGAGCAAGGATGCATGAGCAAGTGCTTGAAGGAATTGACCTCTCTCCTTTGCCCTTTGATCGAGAAGTGGACAAATTATTGGAGAAGGATGAATATGATGATACAACACATCCTTCATCCTCATAACTTTTTATTTATTATTTGTTTATTCACACACTCGTTTTTCTTTTTCTGTCTTTTTTTCAATTTTTTTGTTTGTACTTTAGGCTGAATAATCAACTTCAAAAATTATTAAACAAAGTTAAATAAGTAACGGTTATTATGTAAAATTTGTCACTTTTTAGAATACCATGTCTAATACCGAACAATAATTGAGAAAAAACCATCACCATTTACAAAACCTAACGATTGTGATGTAAAACCGTGAACATTCATTCAAAGGTTCATTAAGATTGTAACTTAAGAACCATAAGAAAAGGTCACCTTTCATAATTGTTCTAAACTTATAACTATGAGTAAGTGTCGTCAAATCTTTTAAAATATACTCACTATCTTGTGCGTCATCACATACATTCCCAAGTTATTACACTTAACATTCTTGTGTTTGGTTGAACATTACCCACCATCCTTGGAACCCCACAACTCCGGATGGCTTTTTCGGCTGTCAACAATCACTTTTAGGCAAACCACATCCTCCATTGCTTTCTTTGAGCTTCGGTCCGACAGCAGCGCAAGTTGCTCTAATTGCTCTAACTCACCTTTTCATTTTGGAGTCCTAGTTTGGTGAAATTCCTTCGAATGCTATGTTCTCCATATTTTAAGGTATAATTTTTCGTATAAATTTTACATTCTCCATTCTACACTATGCATTCTACTAATTTTTCACTTCATGCCTAGCTAGGTTTTACCTTAGCTGTGCATCATGTTTTTCTGGAAACCCTGATAAGTCATATTTCTGCTATATATTTCCACTGAGTGATGACTATTTTACATCCTGTTTATGAGCTTATATATGTTTGATATGAAGATTTATGAGTGAATTCATGCTTATGTGGAAATAGATATTGGCTGAGCTAAAGTTCTGCAATTTAGAAGTTATATTGCATATAGGCAGAAAATGGACTTAATTTTGATGCAATCCTAAGCTGACACATCAATGCTGACTCGATGCTACAACATCGTGAGTTTATGTTTCTGCTCTAGCATCATGATGTTGTCCTGATGCTACAACATTGCACAAAAAGTTATATAAGATATCATATTCTGTTATGTGCTAATCTTTTCTTTAGATGAAATTGGGTCGAACGTCTAGAAGGAAGTTGACTTGACTGAGACATAAATTAAGAAAGCATAGAATAAAAAGGAAGATCTCATCAGAATCTCACTGAATTAAAGGAGAATCGATCAACCGAATCTTCCATTCGGTCCTAACGAAATAGGAAAGCCCAGCTCACTGAACGAACAACGCAACGATCTTGACCATAAAAGGAAGGATGGCTAGACCTAAAAGGAGGCGGCTAAGAATAAGATTTACAGAGAAAATATCAGAAGTATGCTAAGAGCTCAAAAAAGGCCTATTGTGATATAAGTTAGGATGAATCGAAGAAGCCGTAGAGGCGTTGCGTGACAGATGTCCCCTGTGTCGTTGAACCCTTCAACTATCCTTCTTTGTTTTATTTCTTCTTCTATATATTCATGGATCATATTCTCTTCGTTTTAGTTGTGTTCTTCTCGTTAGTCATGAACTAAATTTCTGTTAGTTGAGTAAGGTTGGAACCTTAATCTATAATTCAAACCCAGATTGTGAATTTTGATTTATATAAATTCATTTTGATTAATTGTATATGTTACGTCGGTCTTGTGCGTTAGGTGGCCACTGAAAAGCAAAACTCGTGGCCTTAGCTTACTGGAAAGGAGTTAAGGTTAGGTCTTTGTTAAGTAGTGTGTGCTAGTGGAGTTTGTGCATAATTATCTCTAAATTATAAACTGTAGGAATGAGTTTATCTCACATAGTCATTATACCTAAGGTAAAATAATATTCTGAGCTTGAAAATCTGTATAGGAATATGGGAGAAGTAGAGTAAATCATATTTACAGGATTGCAAAAACTTCGTATAATTTAGTGGTGGGTTAACTGAATAACTTTGTGATAGGCGGTTTGCTGTAGCATGGTGGAATCTATTACAGTACTTTACTATAGCATTGGGTTAAAGCAACTGGGGGCGAAAAGCAATTTAAGGGCAAATCTGAGCTCTGCCTATTTTAAATCTAATTTATCTAATCCGTATTCATGATCATTCTTTTTTATTGTTTGTTAGAATTAGTAGTCAAATGAAACCTTCATATTTTACTATCACGCAACTTTCGATCATTAACTGGTAGCTTAAACAGGTATTTCAATCTAAGTGGGATGATACTTTACTTTCTATTTTATTACTTGTTCGACTGGTTCACTTGTCGTAAGATAATTTGACTAACAAGTTTTTTACGCCATTGCCAGGGATTGATAAAACTGTTTATTCAAATTTTGTCTGTGTATGATCATCTCTCGCTTTGTTGGTCATGGTTATTAAATGCCAATGGCAAGTGTACTAGTCGAACAAGTAACAAAGGGTAAAGTAGAGTATCGTTCCCACGAGGATTAAAATACCAATTGATATAGTAAAAAATGAGTGAAAGTTGCGAAGTGAACAAATATTGGATTGAGTGAGTGAACCAAAACTATTAAAACAATAAAATTGCGCGAGAGTTAGGAATGTTTGACATATCAGCAATTAAACAGGCAGATTGATTTAACTCATTGCCACAATAATTTACTATAACAACTTCCGCAATGCTACAACAAAATGCCTACAACAAATTTATTTAGTTAACCCACAACTATTGTATACAGAAGCTTCAGCAATCCTGTAAATACACTCCTTACTCTAATTCTCCCATATTCCTTTGCGAATTTTGAATCTTAGAATGTCATATTAACCTAGGCATTATAACTATGCGAGGTAAGCCATTCCTTTAGCTTACAATATAGATTGAATTATGCGCAAACCCTACTAGCACACATTACTTAACAGAAGTCTAACCTTAACTCCTTTCCAATAAGCTAAGGCCACGACTCTTGCTTGTTAGTGGCCATCTAATGCATAAGACCTACATTGATTACGCAATTAAGCAAATTGAATTTATATAAATCAAAACATGAAATATGGGTTCAAATACAAATTAATGGTCCATCGTCGCCCAGCCAATGGAAATTTAGTTCATGACTGGCAAACGAAGAACAACTAAGTTCAATGAAATACTGTTGCATATGATTAGTTTTGATGATGTCTTATATAGATGCCATTATTAAGAGCAAAAAGCTTGTATACTATATTTATCTCCTACATTGACTAACTACTATATATTTAATGTAGATTAGTCCAAGTTCAATTCCTTCTTTTTGTAATCTCTTATATCCTTCTGCAATTCCAGGAAGCTAAAACTCAAGCTAGAAAGTCAAAACTCAAGTTATGGTCTAAACTCGAGCCAAAACATACTGACTCGAGTTGGTAGTGACTTATAGCAACTCTGTTCATCTCTGTTACACGTTTAAGCTGAGTGAGGTCTGGTAATTCGATGATATCTCCCAAACTAGAGATCGGATTGAGGTGAAACCATTTGTTTATGAAACTAGATTCCCAATCCGTCGTTATGACAAGTTTCAAGCCCAAAGGAGTTGAGAAGAAGGAGCTATGAATTGTGGAAGTTGACAATAAAATTCACGCCACACAGCAGACCAAGTTTCAGTATTTTGGGTATATCTCCCAAACTATAAATCCAATTGAGCTGAAATTGGTGGCATATGAAATTAGACTCAAAATGAGTTCCGCCAAGATTTGAACCAACCAAAATAGAGTTTAGACAAGGGAGATATGACCTTTGAAAGTTGACATAGAAAATTCTGGAACCATTTCTGTATAGGCTTAGTTTTTTGGATATAGCTCACATTATACACAACCAAATGAAGTGAAACCAACTCCATATGAATCTAGACTCAACAAGTGCTTCATAGAATTTGGAAGCAACCAAGTTTTGATGAGCTCTTACCTTGAGCCAAGGCAAGTCCAAACTCGAGCCTAACCAAGTGAGAGAGCAAAGGACTTTTGAGAAGAGCATTTGACTCGAGCCATGGAGTGCCAAACTCGAGTCAAGGGAAGGGTGAGAGTTAGGCATTTTGAGAAGTGTTTTTGACTCGAGGCAAGGGTCTTGAACTCAAGTCAAGTCAAGCCAAAGCAACCTGATGAAGAGCAAATCTACCGTGCAAACTTGAGTCTTCAAATGCCAACTCGAGTCTAAGTCCAAACTCGAGTCAAAGGTATTTTTCAAGTATTCACAATAAGTCAAGACTTACTTTAACTCGAGCCACAACTTATTAGAGCAATGAAGCACACAATAGCGCATAGGTCTACAAGATCTTAAATTATTGTTATCAATTCATTACTACTTGCTATACTTCTCAATGTTATTATTAATTTTTATGGGCAAGTTTCATATGATCAAAATCTCAGATTGAGGTTCATTGCCAATGCTAGCAAACACATGTGAGCCACTGTCAAATGAAGATGAAGTTGAGTCTGATTTTGACGACTCGAGTTTGGACCTAAGCTCAAGCAGACCTTGTCAAACTCGAGTCAATGCTTCATCTATTGATTTTCCAAATCATCTCTTCAAAACATAGACTCTAGCCAGATTTCTTTAAACTCAAGCCAAGTCATCTCTGATTGTAAATCACCGTGTTCAAAATCTTGTTACGTATCAAGATCATTCAGATGGATACCAAAAGAACTTATACTAGTTCTTGACATTATTTATATCATTTATGTATAAGTTTTAGATGATTATATGAAGGATTAACAATAGTTTACAAAAATTAGATGATGACGTCAGAAGCTTCAATGGCTATTTCTCCAACGGATTGAAACTTACAACGGTAATATTCTACAACGGACGAATAATTCAACGAACTAATATTAACTATCTATAAGTAGAGTCACATTCAAGACGGAGATAATAATGATAAGAGATTGCACTGTCAAAATGCTGACTTTCTGAATCCATCACTTATCTCATACACTCTCTATTCTCAATGCTTATATAGTTCATCATAGAGAGTGAAATGATTTGTATTGTACTTCAATGTTTATTCATTCACTTATAAGAGAGAAGATTCATTGTAATCATTTTATCTAAGAGTTACTCAAGATTGTGTGATCTTGAGTGGGAAACCGATTGTATCCTTACATTGTGTAAGGGGGAGTATCTCGGTGAGAGATCTGGCTTTACAAGTGCCTGAGTGAACTTGTAGGATTGTAAAGGCTTCTCTTGTACTTGGATTAAACAAGAGGACAGTCGATTGAAAATCTCAAGTGGAGCTTGGGGACTGGACGTAGGTCAAGGATTAGCCGAACCAGTATAAATTAGAGTTTGCATATTCTCTTCCCTTATCTCTTATATTTCCAGTATATGTTTATTTGAATATCTAACTATTGTTTTAGAAGATGCGAAAAGATTTTCAAAGTTCCTAAGTTTTTAATCATTCACCTAATTCACCCCCTCTTGGGTTCGGCTGGTTCTTACAAATACAATCCATGAAAAACAAAGGAAGCAGACTAAGACAAAGAAGAATCATCGGGACGTTTGTCATGTAACGCCTTGGCGTCTTCCTCGGGTCAACAATCTTTCGTCACAATTGGTGTTCTTCAAGCTTCTCGGTGCACTCTCATCTTTATCCGTTTCCCTAATTATATCTCACTGATTCGGACTTACTTTCTCTGCCTCTTTAGGTCTAGCCATCTTTCCATTTATGGTAAGGATCTTTACGTCGTACTTCCAGTGAGTCGGGCTTTCAAACTCTGTTAGACCCGACTCCCTAGATTCGATTGATTGATTTGCTTTTAATTTTGCGAGATTCTGTTATATTTTCATTCCAATTCTCCACGCTGTTTATTTCTGTCCTATTCAAATCAACCTCGTTCATCCCAATTACTTGCAGTTATCTCTAAATAATCTCAAGAAAGTATTAGCGTATAAAGGGATATCATGGATTTTCCCTAATCACTTACAATGTTGTAGCATCAAGTCAACATCCCTATGCTATATCAGAAATATCTACTTACGATGTTGTAGCATTGAGACAACATTTATATGTCATTTTAATTTTGCGGAATTCTGTAGATTGTCCATTTGATTCTCTGCTTCTTTATTTTTTGTCTTTGTCAAATCAACTGTTGTCTTAACGTTCGGTTCAATTACCTGCATTTTTACCTGAAATATCCTTAAGAAAATATCAGCGTAACATAACATATAATGGTTTATCACTTATGATGCTATAGAATTGGGGTAGCATTATGATGCCAATTTAGAGCAATAGCCACCATGTTTAACATCATGTCAGCCTCATCCTGCGATTTTAGAATGCATTAAAATGCAGCCTTTTCTTCTGCCTATATGCGGGAAAGCATTCAAAATCAACAACTTACTTGATCTATCCTTTATTTCCACATGTGCATGAATTCTAACATATTTCATCAAATAAAGCACAATAAAGCTCAAAATTACCATGTAAAACAGTCATGACACATAGGAAACATATGGCAGAAATATGACTTATCATTGACTATGGGTGCAATTGGAAACTTTTTATAATAGATTAAATGTACAAACAAGATCAATAGTTGATGGATATACCAATAGAGCCCTTTTGGTGAAATCTTACAAAGAGATGTATGAAATACTAGAACGGATTTCCATCAATTCCGGATAGAAAGGTCGTCTATATCTAGAACAATAGCTAGAGTTCATAAACTTGATGCCATGACAGCCCTTACTGTACAGGTTTCTTCCTTGACCAACATGATTAAGACAATGAGTCTCCCTGTCGGAACACAATCAATGCTATCCGTACAAGTAGCTTGTGTATATTGCGAAGGAGAACATCTCTACACTCATTGCTTTGCAAATCCTGAATTTGCCAATTATGTAGGAAACTATAATAGGAGCTATAACAAGAACTCATAATCAAACACATATAATACAGGGTGGAGACAACACCCTAATGTTTCTTGGGGTAAACAAGGACAACAATCTAGTGGTCCTTCGCAATCTAACAAACCTCCATACCTATTGGATTCAATTAGTAACCTAGGGAAAAGAGTATGGAGCCACCTCCTTAATTATCCAAGGAAAACTTACTCAAGGAATACTTGGCCAAGAACAATGCCTTCATACAGAGCCATCAAGTGTCTCTTTGGAATCTCAAAAATCTATTCGAGCAACTTGCTACTGCTCTGAATAATAGGCCTTCACGTTCCTTACCTAGTGACTCTAAAGTCCCTATGAATCATAGAAAAAGACAAGTTAAAGCCATAGAATTTAGGTATGGCAAGATTATTGAACAACATAAAGTATCCAAAAGACCTATTAGAGATGTCGAATCATTGTCAGGACAAACAGGGAAGAGGAAGGAAGCTAATGAAGAGGAACAAATAGCATAGCAACTTACCCCTAAACTACAAAAAAATAACAGAATGCCTAATGCTATAGCATTACCTACCAGAATTACATACCCCTAAGGGAACATACGATGCTGTAGCAAGGCCGCAGCATCAACTTCCAAAACCAGGGCCTTCACGGATAGTAAAGCAACCACCTCCCTTTCCTGAAAGGTTACAAAAGAAAATCAATAAAAGCAAATTCAGAAAGTTTCCAGATGTTCTGAAACAGCTACAAATTAACCTCCCTCTTGTTAAAGCTCTTAAACAAATGCCCAGCTATGTGAAGTTTATGAAAGATATCTTGTCTAAGAAAAAAGACTCTACAAATTTGACACAAAGTGGCAATGAAATTGAAAAACCCTGTAAGTTTCACAATCCCATGTGCCATTAGCTAAAATTATTGTGGTAAAGCGTTGTGTGAACTGGGAGCTAATATCAATATGATGCCTATGTCTGTGTTTGAGAAACTAGTAGTAGGAGAAGCACGACCTACAATAGTAACTCTGCAATTGGCTTATAGATCTATTGTGCGCCTAGAAGGAAAGATTAAATATGTATTGGTGAAGGTAGATAAATTCAAAATCCCTATATGAAAGTGAAGGAAATCACCAAGAGGGGGGGTGAATTGGGGATTTTAAAAATTCTTTTTAAATCACCCACACAACAGATGTTCAACCAAGGTAAATGGAGATAGAGAAGAAAAGCTTGACACGGAAGATTTATACTGGTTCGGTCTTAACTCTTGACCTACGTCCAAATCCCCGGACTCTGCTGGGTGTTTCTACTATCACTCAAATCGGATACACACTCGTACTCGAAAGTTATCCTCTCTCTAGGATACACTCCCCCTACAAGTTGTAATCGATAACCCAACCTCAAAGTCCCACAACTTTGAGATTCTTACAATGAATGATTTACGAAATGAACTCTCTCTAAGAGTGAATAAAGATAAGTATGAAGCACAATGTATCAAAGATACAATCGAGAAAATTATAAAACGTAAAAGACTCAGAGCTTTTTATGCGTTTTATGTGTATGTCTTGTGTATGTTTTTCAGTCTTCAAATCTTCAAGTATTTAAACTGATTTGAAGCTTGTGACCGTTTAAAGATCCGTTCAGACTTGGATCATTTCGAAATTCTAGCTGTTGGGTCCTTGGGTGCGCATATAGTCAGTTGGGAGTTTTGCGAGATTTGGGAATCTGGAAATTTGATTCTTCAAGAATGTCTCCCATGTCACGTTGTGCTTAGTGGAGCCCTTTAGAATAATGTTGTTCGGATGCTTTAGGTAGTGGAACCTTGCTTTACGCCTTGGTGAATGGTAGAGCTACTTTTCAGATGAGACCATTGTCTTGGGAGAATAAGATATAATAAAATATTGTAAGTTGTCAAAGTGGTTGTTTTATTGTTTATCAAAACAGACTTTGATCTTCTGAAATCCCATGAACAAACTGGTTAAATCGGGTTAGGAATAATGATATGATATATATATAAATCATAAGCAATCATTTCGCAAAATCAAGCTAAACCATAAAGCAAACAGAGCGAATGTATTCGGATGCGATATTTGACTCTGTTTGTTGAAACCTCGAGGTTTCATCATAAACCTCGAGTTTTAGACTATTGTAAGTAAAGATGATTTAAGTCCAAAACATCAAACTGGAGGTTTCTACCCAAACACGGAGGTTTTCGGAATTTTGAAAAAATGTCACCCTTTTCGTTTGAAAAATACTCGAGGTTTTACCGAAACCTCGAGGTTTCATTTGAATATGAAACTCTTGGGAAAATAGCGCCAATGTAAACCTGGAGGTTTCTGGGAAACCCGGAGGTTTCTAAGAGTCGTGAAAGTCGTTTGCTCTCTGGATGCCAAAACCTCGAGGTTTCATATCAAAACTCGAGGTTTCATTTAAAATGGAATACGAGTTTTTGCGCCAAAACAAAAACACGGAGGTTTGAGAGTAAAACTGGAGGTTTTATAAATTTGGAAAACAGAGATACTCTGCTGGACAAACCTCGAGGTTTGTTCCCAAACCTCGAGTTTTCATAAGTTTAAGAAAAACTGTTCAAGACTCAAACTGGAGGTTTTTCACAATACTTGAGGTTTTGAAAACGTCGACAATCGAACTTTCTCTCGAGATCAAAACCTCGATGTTTCTTACAAAACCTCGAGGTTTCACAAAACTTGTGAAACCTGGATTTTTCATGTTAAAAACAAAACCTAGAGGTTGCCACAAAACCTGGAGTTTTGCCTTTTCCGGAAAAAGCAACTTGAGTATTTCTTTGTAAGGCCAAACCTCGAGGTTTCGTGCAAACCTCGAGTTTTGCTCTTACGGGATTTTTACAAATGTTGAGAGCAAAACTTCATGCTTTGTTTACAATTATTGGAGATCATCAAAACCCTTAGAGAACTAACATTCTCCCCTTTTTGATGATGACAACACTTGTAAACAAACTGTCTTGAGATTTTGAGAGAGTTTTCATTTTGAAGTAGATTTGTCAAAGTTTATTCATTTTGAAAAGCTTGGACATTTGAAGGATTTATTTGCAACTGTTATAAATTAAGTGACAGTATCGAGATGAGCAACAGAGGCAAAAAGAACCAAAACGATCACAAAACATATTTCTCATACATTAGCAGAATTGAAAATATTACAAGATATCAGAAATATAAGTTTAATCAGCACTTAGAGAAATATATCAGAAGTTCTTCAATGATCTCCAAAACTCTAACTCTAATCCTTGCCATTCTCTCCCCCTTTGTCATCTTCAAAATTGAGGTTGACCAAGGGTGTTGATGGAGAATGATGAAAAACATCAAGTTGAGGGAGTGGCCATGGAGGGAGGATCGGGAGAGGTTGTAGGAATCGAGAGTGAAGTGAAGGTGAATGAAGGAGATGATGAACCGAACGGGACCCGAAGTGCTAGGACCAGCGAAGTGCCAAGAGGTGAAGAAGGTCCAATGTGCAAGTGCTTCACAATTTTGTCCACTTTGTCACCGAGATCCATGTGAGAGATGATGCGAGTAGACAACTTGGCCTCAATCTCTTCACCTTTTCTTTAAGCTCGGTATCGTCCGTAAATCATCTCAAGATGTTCCTTCATGGTATCCTGAATCTCAATGAGTCCATTGTGTCCACGAGTCATTTCAGCCCTTATCTTTCCCATTTCAAAATCCATGCGAATAGTCAATGCAGCAAGAGCAGTATCCACAATCTCCTTGATCTGTGAAGTAAGATCGAGATGGAAATGATGTCGAGGAGGTGGAGGTGCGATTGAGCCTCTTGAGCTTGAGATCTTCTTGGATGAGATCTTGAAGGAGCATGTGATTGTCCAGATCCTTCTTCCACAAACTTGATCTTCATTAGATTTAGCATTGTCTTCCCAAAAGATGGAGGATATACAAGGGTGTCGCGGAGAACCCTCGAGGTTTCATTTGAATATGAAACTCTTGGGAAAATAGCGCCAATGTAAACTGGAGGTTTCTGGGAAACCCGGAGGTTTCTAAGAGTCGTGAAAGTCGTTTGCTCTTCTGGATGCCAAAACCTCGAGGTTTCATATCAAAACTCGAGGTTTCATTTAAAATGGAGATCTCGAGTTTTTGCGCCAAAACGAAACACGGAGGTTTGAGAGTAAAACTGGAGGTTTTATAAATTTGGAAAACAGAGATACTCTGCGCTGGACAAACCTCGAGGTTTGTTCCCAAACCTCGAGTTTTCATAAGTTTAAGAAAAACTGTTCAAGACTCAAACCCGGAGGTTTTTCACAATACTTGAGGTTTTGAAAACGCGACAATCCGAACTTTCTCTCCGCGAGATCAAAACCTCGATGTTTCTTACAAAACCTCGAGGTTTCACAAAACTTGTGAAACCTGGATTTTTCATGTTAAAAACAAAACCTAGAGGTTGCCACAAAAACCTGGAGTTTTGCCTTTTCCAGAAAAGCAACTTGAGTATTTCTTTGTAAGGCCAAACCTCGAGGTTTCTGTGCAAACCTCGAGTTTTGCTCTTACAGGATTTTTACAAATGTTGAGAGCAAAACTTCATGCTTTGTTTACAATTATTGGAGATCATCAAAACCCTTAGAGAACTAACACTATAGACTTCATTGTGATGGATTTTAAGGCGGACTGGGAAGTGCCCATCATTTTTAGAAGACCATTCTTAGCCACAAGTAGAGGATTGATTGATGCTTAGAAAGTGAAATTAACCATGAAAGTAATAAGGAGAAAATAACCTTCAACATTCTGAAGGCTATACAATACACCAATGACATTGAAGAATGCTCCACTATTGATACCAATGACACTTTAGAGTAGGAAACATTCCATGAGACGTACAGTCTAGACCCCTTCGATGAATATTTCGTAGAGACTGAAGAACATGGAAACTTTGAGGCTAATCTAAATTTTGTTGATTAAAGCTACTTCAATAAGATAAAAAGAACCCTTTTTGAATTGCTCGAACTCGACCAGAATCGAAAACAAGCAGCTCGCCCTTCAATCGAAGAACCACTTGTGCTAGACTTCAAAGCGTTACCAAAACACCTAAAGTATATTTACCTGGGAGAGAAAACAAACTTCTCGTGACTATCTCTCCTACCTTACGGAAGAATAAGAAGCAAAGCTGCTAATTGTCCTTAAGTAGTTCAAACGAGCATTTGGGTACACCATTGAAGATATTAAAGGAATCACGTTGGTTGATTTCCTTGTGGCAAGTAAACCAGTCGAACAAGTAATAAAGAGTAAGTAGAGTTATCGTCCCACATAGACTATTGATACCAAAGATGATTCCAGTTTCCAATGACAAGTGTGTGAAGTAAAACTATAGTTGGATTGTTTATTTTCGCTATTACTAAGAACAAGAAATAAATGAGTGATCGGAAGTCTAAGGAAGATATTGTTTGTTGTCTATGTGTTTTGATGATAATCGACAATTGTAAACAAAATGTAGTGAATGATTCAAGTAAAAATGGTTTTAACTTGATCAAACTTGAATTAGTAACTTGCTGTCAAATTGACTCGAGTTTCAGGGACTGACTCGAGTCAAGTTCTTTTAAAACTCAGGAAAAATGCTCTTAATCTTTGACTGGCTCGAGTTTTACTTTAGTGACTCGAGTTAAAATACTTTGGAAAATATTTAATAAAATGCTCCAACTTGAGGTAGTGTTGGTTGACTCAAGTGGACCTTTGTGAAAGTTAAATTTAATTTTCAAAGTAATCTTGATAGACCACTCGAGTGCATATGGCTTGACTCAATGCGGCTTTTGAACGTTATTTTTAAAAATACATCTTGTTAACTCGAGTCACCATTTAATGCCTCGAATGTGACTTGTGTTCAAAGCTTTCTTCCAAACTTAACTCGACAACATTTATGAAAATGCTATTGCCTCGAGTAAGTTATATATGACTCAAGTCATGCACTTGAGGTGAACATTTTAGGCTCTAGCTAAGTTCATACAGAGACATCTTCACTTAGCTTTAAACATATTTATAAAAAAGATGAACTTGTAACTTGAGCATAGAATGGTCAACTCGAGCTTGGTTGATATTTAACTCGAGTTAAGCTATCTCTGTTTTGTAAATCATGATATCTGTAAATCTTAAATATTTACTTGTGATTTCATAACTTCTAATCATCACTCATTATTGTTCCCAACTACGTTTAATTAGTTTATTAATGAGTTTCAGATGATTAGATGAAGGATTAGTTGCATATTACTAAAAAAGAATCGATTATGTCAGTTGCATTAAATGCGGCTCCAGAAAACGAAGCATGAATTTGGTCAATCATTCTCTGAACATTCCAAAGGCATTAATGTTTTCTTTCCCTAATCAAGTACCAGATTTCCAACGGGAAGAACAGAATGAATGTAAATACGGCGAATGACGGCACTCATTGCGAATTGAACATTGTGAGTAACGAAAGAATATCAACGCTCAATGACTATATTTATTACTCTCAACGGTGCATTAAATGCTTGCAATGGTCATTTAATTCCCTTACCCAATATAACCAAAGCATTCAATACGATTCAACTACTGGAAACACAAACGCATAAATGAACTATTCTTTTACTGTTTCACTCATTGTGTAATATCTTCGGATATCTATAATCTTCAATGTTTATCTTTATGCTCTTTTAGAGAGTTATACTTATGATTAAATATCTTTGTAAGAATCTCAAGGTAGTGGGACTTTGAGATTGGGTTATGTTGGTCGATTTCCTTGATGGCAAGTGAACCCGATCGAACAAGTAATAAAGTGAAAGTAGAGTATCGTCCCACGAGACGAGATACCAAAGAGCGCGCTCAATTGCTATGATAGTTGCAATCGAGAAAGTAAATGTAGTTGGTTGGAAGGTTTTGGATGATTATGCTAATAACAAAAATAAACAAAGGAAATTGAAGATGATATCAGTGAGAAATTAGGCTGAACTCATACTACTCCTTAAGTGCATAATTCCCCCAGTTGCTCTACTCATTGCTATAGCATCTATCTTTTGTACGGCCATCCGCAATTGCTACGGATAAGTACTAGCTACAAAGCTATTTGATTAACCCACCGCTATAATCTATCGAAGCTTCGCATCCGATACATATGATATTAACTATACTCATTCCATATTCCTATGGCAACTTTCTAGTTTTTATTTGCATTATACTCGGGGTGTCTTGGTTATGAGAGGTAGACCCATTCCCGAAGCCTACAATAAATAGGTCAAGCCTTGCACCGGCCGCTAGCAAACATCATTTCTCGGAGGTCTAGCCTCGACTCCTTGCCGATGGCCGAGACCACATATCTAGCCCTTAGATTCCTCTAATCGACTAGTAATTAATTTACGATAAGCAAATCGAATCTATTAAATTAAGAACTTGCAACCGGGTTCATACACGCTTAAGGATTCATCCTTGTTCAGCCATCAGAAAGTTAGTTCATGACTGATAAAGGAAACACAAAACAGATAATAACATAATGACCCATGGTCTAACTACTGAAATTAAACAACTGAAAATAGAAAGCTTGGCGGCGTTCCGACGTCGTGGATGAAGCCCTGTCACGTCACCACTCCACGTCTTCTTCCATCCGTCTTACTGTGAGGAAGGATGCTGGGTTATCCTGGAATTCTCGTTCTTAGTGAAGTCTTTCACTCTTCTTTTGAGTCGGCCGAATGTGAAGTCTCGTGTTGGCTCTCTGCGACTCCCCCTCAGGGTTGACTTGCTATTTTCTTTTATATTCAGACTTCCGTGTGACGCAAGTTAGGCTAGCTGGGCTTTCAAAATCTATCGAGATCTATCACATCTTCTGTTTGTAGATTGATTCTGCTGATACTGCGGGATTCTTCAAATCTTTCCGTTTCGATCCTCCGCATCTTCTATTATGTCAGCAATCTACATGTTGATCTCGAACTTTTATTTCTATCCCTAAAATCAGTTAGATAAAAAGGTCAGAAAATATGTCGCATAGCATTGGGTCCTTTACTTTGCTATAGGTTTCTTTATGCCTTTTAGTGCACTTCGAGTTGTTGTAGGAATGCTATAGCATAGTATCGGCTTTGCTATACGTTCTTCCCTAAAAAATATGTAACTTGCTCTTTCCTTAGCACATGTTTAGGATGTAAATGGTTTCCATCCCTCAGTTCCTTATATCATGAATACATGCCTTTTTGCTTGGGTTATTTGTAGTTTACGCTCTTATTTGCCATACAATTTAGTCATGAAATATAGGGAAAACATGGCATAATCTGCACTCATCAGGTTATTGATGACAACTTGTAAGGGGGAGTGAATCCTAGTGAGAGGATTACTTTGAATACAGAGTGTGTAATCATTTGAAGAGATAGTGAAATACCAAGAGAATATGGGGACTGGACGTGGGTCAAGAGTTAAGACCAAACTAGTATAAATCTCTTATTTCAGTCCTTCTTACTCTCTCTATGTTAAGCTAGGTTCATAGTGATAAATTCAGGGGTAATAGAAAACTTTTTAAATCACTCAATTTACACCCCCTCTTAGGTGATATTCTATCTTTCATTTGGTATCAGTGCTAGAACTTCTCTTAGAGGATTAATACCCGGAAGAATCATTATGGACGGAATACTACCTGATGGGCTTCCATTAACTGACCCCCTGATTTTGATGGAGAGCACCTTTTCTTCTGTAAAGTCAAATTCAGAGTCTTTGTAATGGCTACCGAATATGGATTATGGAATGTGCTCGAGAGAGGAGACTATCTTCTAACCAGAGTAGAAGAAGGAGTTCAAGTTGTAAAGCTTGAAGAGGAATACGATGAGAATGATAGAAGACTCATTACTCTCAACAGAAAGGCCATATTAATGCTTCAAAGTGCATTAAGATAGAAAGAGTACTTTCGAATTTGCACGTTGTCATCCGCAAGAAAATTGTGGAATGCACTTGAAATTGCCCAGAAAGGAACCACTGGAATCAAAGAAAACCGTGTTAACACTTTGATGACAGAATACGATTTGCTTCGTACGAAGTCTGGAGAGTCCATTGGCGAATTCCAGCTCAAATTCACTCATCTGATAAAGCAACTTTCTGCCTTGGGGAAGGAGTATGATCAACAATCCCAAGTAAGGAAGATTCTGAATATTCTTAGCAAGGAATGAGAAGCAAAAGTCACAATAATTGAAGAGGTTCATGGAGAATTAATGAGATCGGTGGCAGCCTTATTTAGTAGCTTGTCTGAATATGAAGGAAAAATCAAATTCAGAAAGGGTTTTCATGAAATTTCTAGGAAACCTAAGGGAATTGCCTTTAAGACTGTCAAGGAAGAAAATGATGAGGATGATGATGTAGACAAAGTTGAAGAGCTTGGCATGATGGTCCGAAGATTCAAGAGGATTTACAAGAAAGATCATAGATTCCAGAAATTTCACAAAGGTAGCTCTAGCAATGAAGCCAAGAAGCCTATCATATGATACGAGTGTGAAAAGCCAGGCCACAACAAGTCTGAATACCCCCAGTCGAAGAACAAAGAGAAAGATAAGAAAATATTCAACAAGTTAAAAAAGAAGGCTTATGTTTCAGCCATATGGGGTGATAGCTCATCTGATGAAGATGAAGGCAATGAAGAAAAGATGGCCAATATTTTTCTTGTGGCTCAAGAAGAATATGAGAAAGAAGAGGTAAATGATTATAAACCATCTTTTGATGAATTATTTCTGAGTATAATTCTCTTCATTTTGAATTTCAAAAATTAGCTAAAGAGCTTCTTTCTTCAAAAATAAAAATTAAAACTCTTGAGGAACAAGTTCAAAATGTCCCTCCTCCAGTTTCAATTTGTGAAAATGTTTGTGAAAAATGTTCTATTTTGGAGAAAAAGAACATTTATCTAACCAAAACTCTTGAGAAGTTCACTCAAGGCGTGAAATGCTCAATATGATTTTTAAACAACAAAGATTCACAAACGATAAATCAGGAATTGGTTACAAACCTGACTTTGATAAAAAGAAAGGAAAGAAGAAAACTAGAGAAAAGACATATCTAAACTATTTTCAAAAATGAATTCATTCTTCTAATCCTTTTGCCCATTTCAATTATTGTAATCGTAAAGAGAATAACACTTCTTCCTATTTTCAAAAAAGGAAAGAAAAGTTAAACCTGTAAGTAATTATAGATGGGTGTATAAGGGATCTTATGAGGTTCCTAAGACACAAATTAACTCAAAAGGACCCAAGAAAAGATGGGTACCTAAGACTTGATTCTTTGTGTCTTGCAGGTTTGTCTAAGAGCATCAAAATCCAACAAGTGGTATATTGACAGTGGATGCTCTAGACACATGACGAGAGATCAATCCAAATTTGCTACAATCAAGCCAAAGGATGGTGGCAAGGTGACTTTTGGTGGAAATCAATCTGGAAGGATTGCTGGTATTGGTGAAGTTGGAAGCAACGATGGACAACAAATCAAAGATGTCTACCTTGTGGAAGGCCTATGGCACAACCTCCTCAGTATGAGTCAAAGCATAGACAAAGGTAACTTGGTTATCTTCGATTCTAAGGAATGCTTGATTGTTAGCAAGGATGATTTGCTCTTGGACAACATTAAGTTTAAACCTTTATTTAGGGCTCCTAGAGAAGGTAGTTCCTACACTTTAACATTGTTTCTGAAAATTATTTTATTGGTAACTTGGATGAAAGTTGGTTGTGGCACAAGCGATTAGCTCATGTGAACATCTTCCAATTTGACAAGTTGTTGAAAAAGGATTTGGTTATTGGTTTACCAAAACTTCATTTTAAAAATGACATGATTTGTGATGCTTGTTTAAAGGGTAAATAAACCAAATCATCTTTCAAATCAAAAAGTGAAATCTCAACTAATAGACCACTCCAACTACTTAATATGGATTTAGTTGGACTAGCTAGAGTGAAAAGCCTTGCTTGCAATTTATACACTTTGGTCATTATTGATGATTTCTCAAGATATGCATGGACTATATTTTTACCTTCTAAAGATGAAACATTTGATCAGTTTGTTGCTTTTGCCAAGAAGGTCCAGAACACAAAAGGTTTCTCTATTGCAGGAATTCGTACTGATCATGGTGGTGAGTTTGAGAACCATGCTTTCGGAGACTTCTACGATGATCAATGGATTGATCACAACTTCTCAGCCCTAAGGACCTCTCAACAAAATGGAGTTGTTGAAAGTAAGAATTGAGTCCTCACTGAGATGGCAAGGGCAATGCTTAATGAGAACCAAACCTTCTAAGTATTCTAGGCTGATGCCATGAGTACTGCTTGCTAAATCTTGAATCGGGCATATCTCTGGAAGAAGCCTAACAAAACTCCCTATTAGCTGTAAAATGGATGAAAGCCTAACCTAGCTCATTTGCACATCTTCAGTTGCAAATGCTTTGTGCAAAATAATGGTAAGGAGAACTTAGGGAAATTTGATCTCAAGTCAGATGAAGGTATATTTCTTGGCTATTCTAATAAGAGTAAGGCATAAAGAGTATTTAATAATCATGCTCATATTGTTGAAGAGTCAATGCATGTTGTATTCTGTGAAGCCAAATCTGACAAGTCTTTTGATGATGATGTTCCTATATTTCAAAATCAGTCTATTTCAAAAACCTCCTATTTTTTGAAATTTTTTGAAAAACCTTTGGAAATAGAACCTGAAATTGAAAACAATTGCGAAAATGCTTGCTAAAACGCAAGTCAATCTCAACCTAAATCTTGGAGATACAGTAGGAGTCATCCATTGGACCAAGTGATAAGTAATGTAAATCAAGGAGTGAGAACCATAAAAAGTACTTTGAATGAAGTCACTTTCTCTGCATTCATTTTAGAGATTGAACCCTTTAAGATTAATGAAGCCCTTTTAGACAATGATTGGGTTATAGCAATGTAAGAGGAGTTACATCAGTTTGAAAGAAATCAAGTTTGGCACTTGATACCTAGGCATAAAGACTATCCCATCATTAGCACTAAATGGGTATTCAAGAACAAATGAGATGAATCCGCAATCATTGTCTATAACAAGGCAAGATTAGTGGCCAAAGGCTATAATCAAGAAGAAGGAATTGATTATGAAGAAACGTATGCTCTAGTGGCAAGATTGGAAGCTATACGAGTTCTTTTAGCCTTTGCTTGCATAAAGGGATTCAAATTTTATCAAATGGATGTGAAATCTACTTTTCTGAATGGTTTCATCCAAGAGGAAGTTTATGTTGAACAACCTCCTGGATTTGAGGAAAATCATCATCCAGATCATGTTTTTTGCCTAAAGAAAGCTTTATATGGTCTTAAGCAAGCTCCTAGAGTTTGGTATGAAAGATTAAGCAAATTTCTTCTTGATTAAGGATGTGTTATAGGCAAAGTAGATACAACTCTCTTCATTAAATGCAATACAAGGAATGATTTGCTAATTGTTCAAATATATGTTGATGATATTATATTTGGTGCTACTAATGATGCTTTGTGTGAGAAATTCTCTTAGACAATGCATGGAGAATTCGAGATGTCAATGATGGGGGAGTTGAACTACTTCCTTGGTCTGCAAATCAAGCAAAAGAAGAATGGAATCTTCATTTCTCAGACCAAGTACCTCAGAGATCCCTTGAAGAAGTATGACATGGACCAATGCAATGGAGCTAATACTCCAATGAGTTCAACCACTTCTTTGATGCTAATGAGAAGGGCAAGGACTTCAATATTACCAAGTATAGAGGGAAGATTGGATCCTTTCTATACTTGACTGTAAGTAGGCCTGACATCCAATTCAATATGGGAATGTGTACGAGGTATCAATTTGCCCCAAAGGAGTCTCATGCTGAACATGTGAAGAGGATCTTTAGATACCTTGCAGACACAGACGATTTGGGTTTATGGTTTCCTAAAGGTCAACCTGAATATCTTGTGGCGTATTCGAATTCCGATCATGCTGGATACAAGATTGAAAGAAAGAACATAAGTGGCCTATGTGAATTCCTTGGAGGCTTACTTGTCTCTTGGTTTAGCAAGAAGCAAACCATTGTCTCATTATCATCAACTGAAGCTAAATACATTGTTGCATCAAGTTGTTGTGCTCAAGTTTTGTTGCTCAAGCAACAACTTCAAGATTTGGGGATCCATGATAATTGAATATTTCATACACTTCTTTTTATCTATTGATTAATAATTTAGGACTCTTTAGTTAATAAATAATGGCTTTTATACTTATTTGGGCTTTGGGCCTTTGATTATATTTTAGCCATTTTTAATAATAAAATTCAAGTTTTATATTGCTTCACTATTCTT
Organism: Acacia melanoxylon; assembly: GCA_019022615.1. Taxonomy (NCBI): domain Eukaryota; kingdom Viridiplantae; phylum Streptophyta; class Magnoliopsida; order Fabales; family Fabaceae; genus Acacia; species Acacia melanoxylon. The sequence goes on along the minus strand of JAFJYJ010000068.1, from coordinate 1,919,034 downwards.
ACCATAACTCTTGAACCAGACATCGGATTTGCCTCATTTTTGTTTCATATTTCATATGATTCAGACAGCTACAATTCTTATGAAGACATGAAGGGCAAATTCGGACAAGAGGGCGGTTGATTTTGGAGCCGAAGTCGGATTTTGATTTGGGATTGAATTTGTAATTAAAGCTTTTTTTCTCGTTTTGGGCCTGAATTGTGGATTGGAGCCCCATTTTTGTTTTTCCATTTTAGGTTAAGTGAAGCGTGAGCCACAAACATATTCTCATTCACGTTTTTAGATTTTGGTGGATCAAAATAGGAGTTTTTAAATTCTCTCAAATGTTCTTCGTGTTCTTCGTCTTTTCTTCGTTTTTCCCGACCATGTTCGGCTAAACTTCGTGATTAACCCAACTTTGAGGATTCCATGATTCGTCCGAGAGAGCTTGTGCTTAATCGGTAACTTCACTCGTTTGTTTTCATCTTATCGGATTCGGTTTAAATAGTTCGAATATTAGATTTAATATTCGGTTTGGTTCATCCCAAGGACCGAGTTCAAACTAGGTTAAAGTGTTGCTTTGTGCGATCGCACGGTGAGATGCCACTATTCGGACAGATTCTAGGCGATGTCTAGTCGAGGGATTTCTGGACGAACGCAGAGATTTCGGTTGCCCAGAACCAAACGCGAGTTCGTTCATTTTTCACTCAATGATGGAAGTTTTTGGAATCTAGATGTTGGATTGATCGTTGTTTATCTGTTTCTGCATATTTCATTTTGTTTCTGCATATTTTCGTTTTTAATCTATTTTGAATAAAAAACCCCCAATTTTATTGTTTTTACGTTTTATTCTTTGTTCGAATTGAACCGACTGTGAATTCATTGGGAAACGACCTAGGTTACATTATCTGCAAATCCTTTTCTAATCTGGTTATTTTGGGAGATCACGGCAAATCTCTTTCAATCCACTTGAAAGAAATCCCAATCCTCTGTGACAATTAGCTTGGCAAAGAATCTTGTTCAATATACAAGAACCAAGCATATTGATGTTAGACATCACTTCATCAAAAATCATGTTCAAAAGAAGGATGTCAAAGTATTGTTCATCCTTACACGATATCTTCACAAAGTCATTAGCTACAGAGCAATTCATGTTCATTAGAAGGGAATTGAGAATGGTAAATCCCAATGAGTTGTAAGTCATCTTTAACTCAATGTTAGGTATGCTTTTGATGATAAATAACTACTAACTTAAGCTTCGGAGTGTCTAGTTATTGTTTATGCAGTACCTCTAATATCTTGAAAAGTTGTAGAAGCTAACTGATATAAGGGTTAACTTGAGTCTACAGTGGGTTAACTCGAGTCATATTGAGCAACTTCTGAAAATCAAGAGGTTTTGGTGTTTACCTCAAGTGGTTAAGTGACAACTCGAGCTGGTACCTCGAGTTGGATTCCTTTAACTTGAGCATAGTGCGTCTACCTTATGTTTTTCAATACTCTATGCTCTAAGGTTTGCTTATGTGAAGTTAGGTTAACTCGAGCCAAGACATTTGTAACTCGAGTCAACTTCAGACATAGAGTAAACCAAGTTTTGAAGGGTACCTAACTCGAGCCAAGGCATGGCTAACTCGAGTGAAGATCAGACAGAGAGGAATTCAACTTTTAAACAAGGAGTCAACTTGAGCAAAGAAGTAAATGCCTCGAATGCAAATCAGACAGAGAGCAAGGCATTTTCAGAAGAGTTGTTGACTCGAGCCAAAGCTCACTAGACTCGAGTCAAGTCAAGACAGAGAACAACCTGGAGTAAAACAACCTCCAAACTTGAGCCAACTAGTGATAAACTTGAGGCAACGGTATTTTTCAAGTGTTTTCATATACATACTTAAAGTCCAGCTTAGTGCATTTTTATGTCAACTCAATCGGGTAACTTGAGTCATTAAGCTGTAATTCGAGTTAAGCGCTTTTATATATATACCTATGCAATCTGTCGCTCTTCACTTTGTTATAACCATTGTGTCTTCTCATCTTTCTCTAACCATCGAGGCTTTTCATTTTCTCTCAACATCAAATCTTTCCATCTTTTTCAAACCGTCGTTACTACGTTATAAAGGTGGAACTTCTCTTCTTTTCATCAAGAAAATCTCTCTGAAATTTTCTTTTACTCGAACCCTAACTCGATCCTCCATTTTTCATCATGCCTCGCAAATCTTCTTCCAAGGCTAAAGATTCCAGTTCTGATTATGAGGTGACTCAATCTTTGTCGTCAGCACCATTTAAGCGACCTAGATGAGAGAAACAACCACCTAAATATTTTGAATCCAAGGTGGCTATCGATGAAGCCTCACCAAAGCTTAACGCAAAAAATGTTGTGATTCAAGAGCCTCCTGAAGTGCCTAAGAAGAAGAAGATTGACCCTGAGGCTGCAAAGAGGAAGGATAAGGAGCAAGTGGTTGTAGCTCCAAAGAAGAAGTAGAAAATGATAGTAGCTTCTTATGAATTTAGAGGTTCCTCTTAGGGCCAAGCCACTAAGGCCTAAGACCAAAAAAGTTCTAAGGTATCTGACCAACCTCCTGCTATTAAAGTTATTTACAATCATTCTATTCCTCTAAGGATGTTTGTTGCAACCCCATTATGTTCACTGAGTTTGAGGCTAAGCTCTTGAGAGAGCATTATGTCAATCGTGAATTTTGTCCCACTGTGTATGTGGACTTAGTTAAGCTTAAGGAAGATTGTAATCTTGATCTTTTCCCATGGCTCAAACCATTTGAAAATTTGCCATCTATTAGGACTTCATATTGTTCTACTATTGTCAAAACCTTCTATTTCAATATGACCATTGCCAATCATTTGGATGACAATGGTGTTCTTGTTAAGGAAAGGATAGTTACTTATGTTAGAGGTAGGAGAATTTTTTTAACTGCTAAATACATTAATTCTCTCCTAAGGATCTCTGATCCCCCCTTTATTATTGAGTTGAATTATGACAAAGGGGAGATTTTCAAATTACTTAGACCAGATGAACCATTGAGTGGATAATTAGTGTCACTCTCTTTTGCTCCTGTTGTCATGCCCCCAATGTATAGGGCTCTTTGGTATATCTATTCCAGAAACCTTATGAAAAAGGGTAAGAACTTTACTCACTTTGCTCAAAGGGACTACACCCTTTTTGCTTCCATCATTGACAAGGTTCCTCATAATATAGGCCAGTAGGTCTATAATGAGATGAAGAAATTCATATTCTAGTCCAAAAAAACCTCTCCCATTCCATTTCCAAATCTAGTGTCTTTAATTCTTTTTCAAGAAAAGATTTGGTATTTGGACTTGATTGAGAAGCCTCATCTCTTTGGTCAATATCATCTAAATCTTATGAGGATATCTTTTCAAGAGGGGTCAAGGCAATCCAGAGCTCCTACCAAGTCAAGAGCATCTCAATCTAAGCGTAATGAAGCTCAGTCCTCACCTGCTGCTATTGTTGCTTAGTCATCTCAGCTCTTTCCATTTGCACTTGGTGCTACCATTAAGGCCATTGTTGAAAAGGTGATCTTTGAGTGTGTTAGACTACTCTATACTGCTATGATAACTCAGTATCATGAGCTTACTGAGATACTAGAGACAGAGATTGGAAAGTTGGTCTCAGAGATCACTAAGAGCCATGATAAGCTTGTGGAAGTACAAGAGGCTCAAACAGAGACCATTGAGGATATGAGTGAGAAGCTAGAGAATCTTGGTGAACATATGGAAGATTTTGGTGCTAGTATTTCAAGCTTTCACACTATGTTGCAGATTATCGATGGCAAGCTTGATCAGCTAGTGAAGCCCAAGTCGAATACTAGTACTAGTCTTTGTATCCCATCAACATCCCCGATACCTTCACCTTCCTCACCTATCTCATCTCATTCACCTCCTCTCTTTTCCTCTCCTATTCCCTCCTTCACCACACCTATTGTTACCACAACTCTTGCCACCATCATTGTACCACCATATCATCCTTCCACTTGAAACTTTCCCTTACCTCTGCTTCTCCATGTCTCACTTTAGCTCTTCACTCACCTCTACCTATTCCACATGTGTCCACTTCCTCTGATCTTCCCATTTTGCATGATGATAAAGGGGGAAAAGAGAAGTAGTAGAGCTTCAGTTGTTGTTTTCTAATTTCATTTCATTTCATAGTGTACTTGTTTCAAATTGTTCAATGCTATGTCTTTTGTTCATGCTATGTAATATGCTTCAATTTTTTTACTCTGATGTACTTAGCACTTGAAAAGAATAAATGCATTTTGCGTCTTTCAGTTCTTCAGGTCATTGTATTTTTCTATATCAAAGAATCTTAAAATATTTAACATTTGGTTTATAAGTGTTATCATCATCAAAAAGGATGAAAATGTTAGTTCTCTATGGCATTTGATGACAATTGACAATTGTAAACAAAGTGTAGTTAATGATTCAAGTAAAAATGGTTTTAACTTGATCAAACTTGAATCAAAGAAACTTGCTTGAAATTGACTCAAGTTTCAGGTTGACTTACTCGAGTCAAGTGCTTTTGAAACTCAGTCAACATGTGCTTAAGCTTTGACTGACTCGAGTTTTACTCTGGTTACTCGAGTTAAAAAACTTTGGAAAATATTTAATAAAATGCTCCAACTCAAGGTAGTGTTGGTTGACTCGAGTGGACCTTTGTGAAAATTAAATTTATTTTTTAAAGAACTGATAGACTGACTCGAGTGCAAATGGCTTGACTCGAGTGCAGCTTTTGAACGTTACATTTAAAAATACATCTTGTCAACTGCCAGATCATCCAACAGGAAGAACAGAAGGAATGTAAATGCGGTGAATGACGACAGTGAATGATGACACTCTTTATAGATCGAACACTATGAGTAACGTAAGAATATCAATGCTCAACAGCTATATTGATTACTCTCAATGGTGCATTAAAAGCTTCCAACACTCATTTAATTCCCTCACCAAATATAAGCAAAGCATTCAATACGATTCAACTACCGGAAACACAAACGCACAAACAAACTATTCTTTTACTGTTTCACTCTTTGTGTAATATCTTCAGATATCTATAATCGTTAGTGTTAGTTCTCTATGTGTTTTGATGATAACTGACAATTGTAAACACAAGTTAAAATTGATCTTGGAAAAGTTGAAAAACATTATGTCAAGTGAATACTCGAGTATTGGTTTCAATACTCAAGTATTGAGTTGACAGAGAATGGCTCGTTTCCACAAAGATGAGCAATACTCGAGTATTCCCATGAATACTCAAGTATTGAAGTTACAGAGAGCATACCAAGTTTTTCACAATGAGTCAATACTCAAGTATTGGTTTGAATACTCGAGTATTGATCATACGAGACTTTTTCACTAAAAGGCAAAATTGTCAATACTCAAGTATCCATTTGGATACTCAAGTATTGGTTATACAGAAAGTCACCAAAGTATTCCAATATGTGAATACTCGAGTATTGGTTTGAATACTCAAGTATCGGACAAACAGAAAGTTTATAAATTTTTCACATGTTTATGAATACTCAAGTATTGAAATGGAAACTCAAGTATTGAATTGGCAGAAACCTTTGCAAGTTTTTGAAAACATCTTAATACTCAAGTATTGAGTTGAATACTCAAGTATTGGTCATACAGAAAGGTTTTCTTTTTCCAAGAGATTTGAATACTCAAGTATTAAAGAGAATACTCAAGTATTGACTTGGAAAAGATTTCACAAAGTTTTCAAACAAATTCAATACTCAAGTATTGAGTTGAATACTCGAGTATTGGGCATACGAGAGCTTGGCTCTTTTTCAAATGTTTTGAAAACTCAAGTATTGATTTGAATACTCAAGTATTGAGGTTTTGGACTCAAACTTATTTTCACATAAAAAGTTCAAAACTCGAGTATTGGTTTGAATACTCGAGTATTGACATTATTCAAACATATGGTCCAAAGCTTAAAACTTGAAGTTCTTCTCTGGAATAAGAATACTCGAGTATTGACATGAATACTCAAGTATTCACATTAGTGCACAGTGACATACTCAAGTATTGAAGAACATACTCAAGTATTGGTCGCGAGTTTTGAAAATCAAATTTAACGGATTTATGAAAACTTCTTTATTCGATCTCAATACTTGTCATTATTATTCTCTAATATTCCCAGCTATGTTTAACCACTTTGTTAGTGAGTTTCAGCTTGTTTAGAAGAGATTAAATGAAGGTTTAAAGCAAAAGCAAAAAGCATGTCAGATCATTAAATGCTAAACCCAGAAAGTTGCATACTTTTGGGTAATCTTTCTGCACACGCTTACAAAGGATTAAAGTCTACCTACCACATCCAAAGAGCTGCTATTCCAACGGATTAATATTCACGAAGTCAACTCGAACTTCGTACAAGTGGATTAAGTGAAGAGTAGAGAGAGAAGACTCCAAAATGCCTCCAACACGACTAGATTAATGCACCAACGATCATAATGGAGCTTGCAACGGATCTTTAATGCTCTCTTAGTATAAATAGAGTAGCATTCAATTTCTCTCAACAACCAAGACTACGAGAAAATGAAAATCATTCAAAGTTTCCAACTACTCTTGAGTTTTTACGTATAAAGTATCATTGATAAATTAGAGCTTCGGTGTTTATTTCTATCTACTCTTAGAGAGTTTCTTACCTACAAATCATTTATTGTAAAGAATCACAAGTCAATGGACTTGGTGATTGGGTTCATTGATTTAAACTTGTAAGGGGGAGTAAGTTCTAGTGAGAGAATTACTCTTGAGTACAGAGTGTGTAATCTTTTGATATAGTGGAAATCCCAGTGTGGCTGGGGACTGGACGTAGGTCAGTGGTTGGACCGAACCAGTATAAATCTTTGTGTCTTTCTCTTCTACTCTCCTCTCTGTCTATCTCTGTTTTTATTTTACAAAAACAGAGCAAGTTTCAAAAAGATTTTTAAACATACCCAATTCACCCCCCCTCTTGGGTATTTTGCTCCATTTTCATTTAGTGGTTATCTATCTTCTCTTTTAGAGAGTTATATTTGTTGGTTTTGATTAGTTTTGATGATGTCTTATATAGATGTCATTCTTAAGAGCAAAAAGGTTGCACACTACATTTACATTATACTTTGACTAATTCTTATATTTAATGTAGATGTGAAGTTTAATGATGGAGAATAATCAAGAGAAGAGAAGAAAGAAAGAAGAACTTGCTGAATATAATGAGAATATCATTATTCAAGTTCCTAGATTGATTCTACAAGTCCCCACGATGATATGGAAGTTGGAACGGCCCAAATCGGAGTTGAAATAAGCAAAATCAAGTTTTGGGATGAATTACCTCGAGCCAAAGGGTCTAGCCTCGAGTTAGAGGTGTTTCTAAAGTGGTTTGGACACATGGGACAAGTTGCCTCGAGTCGGGATCATCACCACCTCGAGTTAAAGTGTTTGCTACGGTGTTTTTGGCTTCGAGTTGATTTACCTCGAGGCGGGACATCGATCGCCTCGAGTTAGCAACCTCAAGGCAAGAATTCGCTTACCTCGAGTCAAATAGCCTTCAGCACACTCTGTTTCACGTGCAGCTCTGGCGACCTCTGGTAATTCGATGATATCTCCCAAACCAGGAATTGGATTGACGGGAACTCAGTGGCATATGAAACTAGACTCATAATGCGTCATTTTGATATATAATTCAAGTCAAAAGGAGTTCAGAGGAGAGATCTATGAATTCTACAAGTTGGCACAACAATCACCGTCACGATCCAGACCAAGCTTCAATGTTTTGAGTGTAACTCACAAAATACAAATCCGATTGAGCTGAAGTTGGTGGCATATGAAAGTAAACGCACAGAGATTTCCATCAAGAGTTGAACCAACCAAACCTGAGTTCAGACCAAGGAGATATGGCCCTCGAAAGTGGACACATGTGATTCTGGAATCATTTCAGCATGGCTTCGGATTTCTGGATATGGCTCACAACCAATTGAAGTTGTTGCCTCGAGCCAGTAGAAATGCAACCTCGAGTTGGTTAACTCGGGCCAAGAATTTATGCACCTCGAGTCTAAGCGAGAGAGTTAGATACTTGGAGAAAGGAATTTACCTCGAGCCGGAAGATATACCTCGAGTCGATGGCAAACGAAAAGTTAGACATTTTGAGAAGGGTTTTGCCTCTAGGCGGGAAGGTTCACCTCGAGTTAAATGGCCAACCGAGAGTTAGAACAATGGAGAGCACTTTTTACCTCCGAGCGGAGAGTTCACCTCGAGGCAATTGCCAACCGAGAGTTAGAACAATGGAGAGCACTTTTTACCTCCGGGCGGGAATGCTTACCTCCGAGTAATTTGACAAATTCAATACTGCGCAACCTTTGACGATGATTCACCTCGAGTTCACAGGTATGCCGCCTCGAGTCAGGAACCTCGAGTCTGTATTATGTATGCCTCGAGTTGGGAACCTCGAGTCTGTCTATAATTACCTCCAGGAAGGTTCATTCTTATGCTTCTCTCCTATCACGATGCTTTAACTCGAGCCTACAGGAAGTGTGCCTCGAGTCTATTACCTCGAGTCGCAAGACATGCGCCTCGAGTCAATATCTCTTCTAGATCACTCTGTTTGATTAATTATCAATTGACTAACTCGAGCCTAGATAATAGCTACCTCGAGTTATTATTTCAGAACTTTATCTCTGCATTTTCGAAGAACTCGGTAAACGACGTCAAATTCGAAATCAATATTATCAACGATTTCTACTTGCTATACTTCTAAATGCTATTAATCATGTTTGTTAGCAAGTTTCAGATGATCAATCGTTGTTTGAATCTTGATGAACTGTGAAGCACCGAAACTTACAAGGAACATAGCCGACAAGATGAAGGATGCCCATAACGTCAAAAGCATCTGAATATTATTTTAAGCCATCCTCCGACCCGGGACCACACGAATGACAATCAGTAAAGTGACTCCACCAAGTAGACAATCAATCATGGCTAGGAGCGCATATGCTTAAACATCTTCAACGGACATATTCAAACATTCAAACGGTCAGATTCAAATCCTTCAACGGTCCTCAAGCTTCAACTGATATAAATACCCGAAGGTTTGAATTCATCAATGGCGGACATAATAGACATACACAGACAAAGCATTCAAAGTGATCAATCTATATTCTGTATATATCTTCAGATATTATTGAGCTTCAGTGTGTATCAATATCTACTCTTGGAGAGAGTTCATTTTCGTGTATATCATTCATTGTAAGAATCTCAAGTCGTGGGACTTGGAGATTGGGATAATCGTCAGTACAACTTGTAAGGGGAGTGTATCCTAGGGAGAGGATAACTTTCGAGTACGAGTGTGTATCGATTGTATACAATTACAGACTTGTAAGGGGGAGTGAGTCATAGGGAGAAAGGATCATCCTAAGTTACGAGTGTGTAATTGTTCTTGAGTGATAGTAGAAAATCCCGGAGAGTCCGGTAATGCGGACGTAGGTCAAGGAGTTGGACCGAACCAGTATAAATCCTCTGTGTCAAGTTCTTCTTCTCTATCTCTACTTTACCTTGGTTAATATCTGTTGTGTGGGTGAATCAAAAAGAATTTTTGAAATCCCCTATTCACCCCCCCTCTAGGTGATATTCCACCTTCAATATTTTTGATCAAATATCTTTGTAAGAATCTCAAGGTAGTGGGACTTTGAGATTGAGTTATTGATTAGAACTTGTAATGGGGAGTGAATCATAATGAAAGGATTACTTTGAGTATAAAGTGTGTAATCATTTGAAAAGATAGTGAAATACCTAGAGAGTCTAGGGACTGGACATAGGTCAAGATTTAAGACTGAACCAGAAGTAATTTCTTGTGTCAATCCTTCTTACTCTCTCTCTCTCTCTCTCTCTCTCTCTCTATTAAGCTCTGTTTTTAGTGATAAATTCAGGGGAAATAGAAAAAGTGTTAGTTCTCTATGGGTTTTGATGATAACTGACAATTGTAAACAAAATGAAGTTAATGATTTAAGTCAAAATGTTTTTAACTTGATCAATTTTTAAACCAATAACCTTCTGTCATACTTTACTCGAGTTTAGAGTTCTAAAACTCGAGTCAACGCAAGACACAGAGCTTTTAATAGTATTTGAATTTATACTTGACTCGAGTTAGTCATGGTTAACTCGAGTAAATGCAAGGCAGAGAGCTATCAAAGTATTTTAAGCTAATAGTGACTCGAGCCTATGCTATTTGACTCAAGTCATAGTTTGTGGGCTTAAACTTATTTTCAAAATAGAAGTCCCTGACTCGAGTCTATATCCTATAACTTGAGTATAGTTTTTGGAACATATTTTCAAATGAATTAGTTGCTCGAGTTAGTCACTTAATGACTCGAGCTGACACGATTCCAAATTTGTTTCAAAATTCTATTTCAAAGCTCATTTCTGAAAGAAGAACTTGACTCGAGTCATGCACTTGAGTTAAATGTTTTAACCTCGAGGCTAAGTCATACAGAGTCATCTTTATTTAAACTTCAAACTTATTTTCAAAGAAGATGATCTAGTGACTTGAGCCTAGAATGCTTAACTCGAGTCATGCACACATACTTATATATATTAATAAGGTAGTGGATGGGATACTTATCCCTTAAGTATAATTAAGTGGCAGCAATTGTATCATAGATTTTTTTTTAATAAATATTAATTTATTCATCATCATCATCATTATTATTATTTCCTTTCTTCTTCTACACGTTCCCCCCCCCCTCTCTTTTTTTTTTAAAAAAAAAAACTAAATATTAATTTATTATTTCTACACTCGATTCCACTAATTTCTTTTACCATCATAAATGATATTTTATATACAAATCTTTATTTTGATAATTACACAATAAATTCATGTATCATAATTAATTAATTTTCTTTCTTTGTAATTAAATCCTAATATAAAAAATTTGTATGTTACAATTCTCCCTACTTAAATAGAATTTTGTCCCCAAAATTCTCAACAGTCATTAAAGAAAAATAATGATGATTGCTAAATATCTCAAACTATGATCCATACCGATGATGCCTACAAATCTTTAAATCAAACACCATGATAGAAAGTTCGGATTTTAGTCAAATAGTTTTTTTAAAAAAAATAAATATTAATTTATTCATTATCATTATCATCACCATCATCATCATCATCATCATTATTATTTCCTTTCTTCTTCTACATGTTCCCATTCTCTGTCTCTCTCTCTCTCTCTCTTTTAAAAAAAATAAAAAAATAAAAATTAATTTATTATTTCTACACTCTTATTCCACTAATTTCTCTTACCATCATAAATGATATTTTATATACAAATCTTTATTTTGATAATTGCACAATAAATTCATGTGTCATAATTAACTACTTTTCTTATTTGTAATTAAACACAATAAATTCATGCCAAGCAACAGATCGATAAGGATTGTCGGGGTATCAATCATTTGCTTGGCATGTTATATATGTGGTTCATGATATGAAATTTGATTTAGAAATTGCAATATAGAAATTATGATTTAATAAATTTGTAAATTAGATAATCTGGTACTTTGTTATATAAAATGTTTCACTTGGCATCTCACGAGCATATATTAGCATTTATAATGAGCTGGATTGATGGTTACAAATATTTTTCAGGTGATATTTCTCGTGTGGGTCAACCAGGGAAGGCTTCAGAAGCTTAAGTTACTTTTGCCAACAGTAGTGCTTCCACCTTTTTGGTACATGTTGAATTATTGTATATTGCCATGTCATTAGGGCTTACTTGGCATAATCTAGTATATTTTGGATATTCTGGCAAATTCTAAAGCAATATTTAGTTTTAAGATATGGGCCTTGAAAAATCCATAGCTTAACTGTACATAAAACAATTTAATAAATGGTTTAATCAAGTTAATAAATAATAAATTGTACTTTAAATAGAGGATGTTACATAAGAGGCGTCTTGTCACGCAACGTCTTTACGTCTTCTACGATCCGTCTTGCTCCAAGGGAAAGTTGGGTCTGTGTGTAGTTCTCTCGGTTAGTATTCTCTTGTTCAACGGTCATTAAATGCCATCATCTATAAAAGCCAGAGGCATTCAATTCATCACCTACCGAAACTCTGCACATTCAATTAGCAACTTAAGCATTTACTGTTTCTACTCATACAGTTAATATCTTCGAATATTTAAATCTTCAGTGTTTATACATCTGCTCTTTTAGAGAGTTATTTATTGTTTATCAATCTCTGTAAGAATCTCAAAGTATTGGGACATTTGATTACAACTTGTAAGGGGAGTAAGTTCTAGTGAGAGAATTACTCCGAGAGTTACTGAGTGTGTAATCATTTGAGTTAGTGAAATCCCGGAGAGTCTGGGGACTAGACGTAGGTCAAGGATTTAGACCAAACCAGTACAAATCGCTAGTGTTGAATCTTTCTCTTCCCTACTCTATTCATCTCAATTTTTGTTAGCAACTAACAGAGTATTTAGAAAGAAAATTTTATATCCCCAATTCACCCCCTCTTGGTGATATTCCGTCTTTCAAGAATGTCACCTGGTCCCCGTTAACTCATATAGTAAGTTCTTCTCTTTCCACATCGATTAATGTTCTACCTGTTGCCGTAAATGGCCTTCCTAGAATGATTGAAACCTCTCGATCCACTTCAAAATCTAGTATAATAAAGTCTATCGGGAAGATAAACTTGTTCACCTTCACTAATACATCTTCAATTTTGCCTTCTGATTGGACAATTGATCTACCTGTCAGTTGCAAAGTTACCATAGTGGGCCTTGCTTCTCCGACTGCCAGCTTCATAAACACAGACATTGGCATTTGATTAATGTTAGTGCCCTGATCACAGAGTGTATTTCTGCAGTAGTTGGGGCCAATGGCACAGGGGATTGTACAACTGTCCGAAGCTTTTAGCTTTAGAGGCAGTCTATTCAATAGTAACGCAATGCTTTCCTTAGTCATAGCCACCGTTTCGAACTCGCTCAGCCACCTTTAGAGGCAATCTATTCAATTGTAATGCACTACTTTCCTTGGTCATGGAGACCGAGGATTAACTCTGTACTCTCCCTCACTATCACTTTGCCTTATACTACTTAATCCTTTACCGTCAGTTTTCCAAGCCTACACATTTCAATTCTCTTAAGACAATTCTATTCTACCAGGTTATTCAAATAATTGCGCTACTGCTATATGTGTATATTTATGCTCTAAATAAAGTTCAAAAAAATTTTTTTGCCCGAAATTGCAGAGAGCTAACCTAACCATTCGTAATTTAGAAATTCACACACATAAGCAAACAACCCCTCCCCCACACGTAAATGCTACAATGCCCCTATTGTAGACAACAAGCTACCGGGAGGGTGATGGTAGAGGGATACTGCCAAAGGACATGCAGTAAGAGAGGAACGTAGACAGAGTGAAGCAAGAGTCAGTGGTGGTTTTTTGTTTTGTTTGTTTGTTTTTTGGTTTTTTGGGGCCCCTGCTGCTAGTCAATAGGGGATTGTTGAGCACGATTAAATAAAATGTGGCATGGAATAGAAACGAGACAAGGGGAAAAGAGTGTGTACAAAAACAGTGGGGCCACAGTGATGATTATGGGCAGTTCACCCCTTGCCCCCACGATCAGTACTGGTAGATGCAGAGTCATCCTCGTCCCCAGAAGTCTCTGAGGCAGTAGCCGTATGGGTGATCTCCTGTGGGCTCTTGTCGCGCTCGCGCTTGCAGGACCCTTAGGGGGCCTGCGGGGATGACGCCTCGAGTAGTCGATTCATATCGAAGATGGTGTCGGAGAATGCTGGCAACTGATTAATTCGTGGTATGTGGAACATGAGGTTGGCTGCGATGCAGTGGTCATAGTCATTAATGTAGTGTTATAGCATCTATAGCTGGAGAAGGAGTATAGCAATGGAGCGCTGCAGCATTGCGACTTGCGTGACTAAACCCTCAGTGTCAGCAGCTGGAGGGGGCTCTTGAGGGGCCAGCTCTTGGACTTCTCGGAAGAGTGGTAGGGGTGTGGCGTTTAGGTTTTTAACTTGAGATATGTTACACTATGGCTAGGGAAAGAGGGTTGGAGAGATGGAGTCATTCTTCAGTGGCATCAAAGATGACGCTGGCCTCTCGGCAAAACTTGGTAATAAGGACCAAGCACCAGAGGTTGCCCGATGTTCATAATAGGGTGGCGCAGAGCTTGTGGTAGATGAAGGCATCGACATCGAATGGTTTAACCACCAAGATGCAGTACAGCAAGAACGCTCGATCGCAAGAAATTGTCTGGGTGTGCAGCGTCAGCAGCAAGCGGGTGTGGAGGAAGTGGAACCAGACACGAGCGTCAGCATGAAGGCTATTGTCGTGAAAATTGTAGGACCCCTCTTTGGATGCATGCCACGCAGTATCTGGGAGGCAGAGCCGCTCAATGACGCGGCGGGGGTGTCTGGGTCATCTTCCTACTGGAGCAGGGCTTGCTACTGATCGTCAAGTGGCTTTAACCCAAAAACTTTTTGGATGTCCTTGGGGATACAAGGCACTGTTTCGCCCCGGACAATGATGAAATAGGGTTAACCCCCTGGGTAGTTCACCCAAAAGTCCAGGATGAGGGGGTGACAACCTCAGCGGGGTTCAAGCAAAATTTCTCCCAGCTACGGTAACAGATGACTTTCATGACAAATTCGGGTTAGGCATTCTACTCGATCAATTTTACGTCGAAGCCGCGTTCTGGAACTAGGGTCTTCTCGGTTTTAAGGGCTTAGAAGCGCATTTGCCTTCTCGAGTCGTGAGGGTTGGGCTGGTTTGAAGGTCGGCGGTGGATTTGTGGCGGACTCATTTGGTGCTTGCCATATCTGGAGGTTAGGATTGGGGTTAGGGCATGTGGTTGGAGTAGGGATGTTGCGGTAGGAAGTTTGCAGGTCAGAAATTCTGCAGTGTGGTATGGGAAAGCCGACAGGTGTTTGGGCTTATATGAGCTAATAGTGAGAGCGAACGATTAGGATTGAGGTGGCAATAAATCCGAGTAGATTGGTGAGTATATTGGAAAGAGGTTCAGTGGAATGGGCAGTTGTGGGGTTGGTGGGTTTAAGGGGCAGTATTGGAGGGAAATTTGAACTCTTAGGCAAGAATCGTGGCCCACCTCTGATTTGTCGATGTGCGCTCTCAAGCACCTTAATGTAGAGGATCGATGCTATGACACTAGCTTGTTATAACATATTTCTCGCACTGGTCCCATGTCTATTGCTTGCCGCACGTGTTTCTTAAAAGTTGTTGATGGTACACCAGTCGACCCCGTAATGAACTAATTTATGTGAAAAAAGGAAAATTTTGGGCTACCTCCCAATAACGCTTGGTTTATAGTCTTTAGCCCGACCTGGTTATGATTTTTAATTCAGAAGGAGAGCAGGGGTGCTGACCACCCTATGGTTTCATTCACGTCCTAGCAGATTCTGACTTTGTCCTATATAGCGAAAGCTTGTCGAAAGATTGACAGCGTAAGAGGCATCCTGTCAGGCAACATCACTAAGTCTTCTACGATATGTCTTGCTTCAAGGAAGAATTCGGTTTGGTCTACTGTCTTCTTGGTCAGTCTTCTCTTTCGTTCAGTCGGATTGGAATTGTGTTGATTGCTTGACTCTCATGACTTCGCTGACTTCTAGGTTTTGTCGCGCTTTCCTTTTATAGTTAGGTCTTCTTGCGCCGTACATCCAGTGAGTTGGGCCTTCCAAATTTGTCAGGTCCAATTCCTTAGATTCGATTGATTGATCCTTCTTTTAATATAGTGGGATTCTTCAAATATTTCTCTCAATCCTCTGCATCTTTTGGATTCAGCTTGATTCATTCACTGTCTTGACGTGCGTTTTGATGTCCTGTCTTAGTTTCTTAAAAACTCACAGGGAAAGGTTAAAATAACGTAGCACATAATTCTTCCTCACTTACGATGCTACAACATAGCAGTTGCATTGTATTACTATTGCAGATATGGGCATACCCTATCTTATAACATTGTATCAGCTTCGTTATATGCTTTCACGGTAAACCATAAAGTGGTCATTTTCTTATGCACATGAGCACGATAATTATATGAATGCAACAATTTGTAAGATCCATCCTCTATTTCCCTATGTCAATGAATTCTCAAACATTCTATCAGATAGCAGACATTAAAGCTCATATTTAACATTCAAAATAGTCAAAACACATAGGGAAAACATGGCATAAATACTACTTATCACCACCCCTGTTGTAGTTTCTCACATAGTTGACAAATCCAGGGTTTGCAAAGCACTAAGAGTAATGATGCTCTCACCACAATACACACAGGCTACTTGTGCAGGTTTCACTCACGAAGTGTTAGCAGGGAGATTCACTGACTTGGTCATATTGGTCAGTGAAGACACTTGCGCGGTAAGAGCTGTCATTGCATCAAGTTCATGAACTCCTGCTACTAGTTTGGAAAGAGGTAGTCAGTCTGCAAACCACTGATGATTGTTCATGGCTATACATTCCAAGAGCTTGTGAGCTTCATTATAGCATTTCATCAAGAATGAACCGTTTCTAGAGGCGTCAACTATTGATCTTATCTGTCCATCCAGGTCTTTATAGAAGGTCACCAATTGTACCCATTCAACCAGTAAATGTTGTGGGCATCTTCTGAGTAAGTCCTTGAATCGTTCCCAAGCTTCATAAGTGGTCTCGCCAGGTCGCTTACGAAAGCAGGTGATGTCTTCTCTCAGTTGGGCATTCTTAGTTGGTGGGAAGAATTTAAGCAAGAATTGGCTACCTAGGTCGTTCCAGGAGGTTATAGAGTGATCAGGCAGAGTGTTCAACTATGCTCGAGCCTTATCCCTGAGTGAGAATGAGAACAATTTGATTTTGAGGGCGTCCGCTGTCACTCCTAGAATGACAAAAGCGTCACAGGCTTCCATAAATGACTTAAGATGCAGATGAGGGTCTATTGATGGGAGTCCTCCAAACTATTCCGCTGAATTGAGCATATGTTATATGACATCTTTGATTTCAAAGTGTCTTAGAGTCAACTTTAGAAGTGTAATGGCTGAGTTGAGTCTGTTCAGGTCAAGGACTTTAAACTCCATGATTTCTCGGTCTAAATCAGCGTTACGGCTCAGTTGGTGAGGGTTCTGGTCATCCCCATTAAGCAAGTGTCACTTCTCTTGATCCTGGTCTTGATTAAGATGCACTTCTGCCATGTGTGCAGAGTTACTTAGGCGACTCCTTTATCTCTACTTTCTGCATCTTTGTTTATAGGTTCGTTTGATTTCTGGATCGTATAGCTCAAAGTCAACAGAGGGCAAGCTACGCATACCTATAGAAAGTACCTGAAAATCAAAGATAGAGAGAGAGAGAGATGTTAGTTCTCTAAGGGTTATGATGATCTCCAATAATTGTAAACAAAGCATAAAGTCTTGCTCTCAAATGTGTAAAACCCACTGTAAGAGCAAAATTCGAGGTTAATGTTCAAACCTCGAGGTTTGGCCTTACAGAGAAGGACTCCAGGTTTCGGACCGAGCAAAACTCCGGTTTCCATAAAAACCTCCGGGTTTCCGGAGAAACCTCCAGTTTCCGGAGAAACCTCCGGGTTTCGTCATACGTGAGACTTCTCATCAATTTTCGGAAAATGAAAAACTCAAGGTTTGGGGATAAACCTCCAGGTTTCAACCTACCTAAGAAAATTCATGTTTTGGCCAGTTTTTCAAAACCTCCAGGTTCATGAGAAACCTCCAGGTTTGAACTAAATGAGGTTTTCTCAAAGTTTTCCAAAATTAAGAGAAAACTCGAGTTTTGAGGACAAACCTCGAGGTTTGTCCAGACAGAAAGTATCTATGATTTTCAAACTTACAAAACCTCTAGTTTTACCTTCAAACCTCTAGGTTTTTGTTACGCGCAAAACTCAAAATTTTCACATTTAAGAGAAACCTCGAGTTTTGATACAAAACCTCCAGTTTTGGCATCCGAGAAAGCAAACGACTTTTCATTGTTTTTGAAAACCTCCGGGTTTGCTCTTGGCGCGATTTTGCAAGGTTTCATATTCAAAGTGAAACCTCGAGTTTTGATACAAAACCTCCAGGTTTTGGCATCCGAGAGCAAACGACTTTTTACTATTTTTGAAAACCTCCGGTTTCGGAAAACCTCCGGGTTTGCGGTTGGCGCGATTTTGCAAAGTTTCACATTCAAAGTGAAACCTCGAGGTTTCGATAGAACCTCGAGTTTTTGCCAAACGAGAAAGGGTGTCACTTTTTGTGACTTTGAAAAACCTCCGGTATTAGGAAGAAACCTCCGGTTTCATGTTTTGGACTTAAATCTCTTTCACTTGCTACAGTCCAAAACTCGAGGTTTGATGAACGAACCTCGAGGTTTCGGCGCATACTCAGAATTTCAAATTCTGCGAACTCCTTAAACCTTCTTGTATGATCTTAATACTTCCAATGATTAATCTCTAATGTTCCTAGATATGTTTAACCACTTTTTTAGTGAGTTTTAGATGAATTAGAGAATGTTTATTGAAGGTTTAAAGCTAAAGCAAAAGTGATGTCAGAACATTAAATGCAAAACCCAGAAAGTTGCATACTTTTGGGAAATCTTTCTGCACACGCTTACAAAGAATTAAAGAATGATTTCCACATCCAGCACCTGCTAGTCCAACGGATAAATTTGCAGAGAGTCAACTCTGAACTTCTACACAGGTGGATTAAGTGAAGATTAGTGAGAGAAGACACCAAAACTGCTTCCAACAGCTATATTCCTCAGAAATGCACACAACAGCTATATTTTTGAATGGGTTCAAGTCTGAACGGATCTATAACGGTCATAAGCTTCAACTAGCATAAATACCTGAAGATTTGAAGACTCCATGCGAAAAACAGAGTACACGGAAGCGAAAAAACGAGACACAAGCCGACATCTTCAAGATGCTAATACTCTAATCTTCACATCATTTACTCTTTGTTCTTAATATTTACATAGCGTATCATAGAGAGTGAGATGATTTATAATTGTGCTTCAGTGTTTATTCACTTACTTCTGAGAGAGAGAAGATTCATTGTAAACATCATATCATTCTATCTGTGAGATACTTAAGATTGGGTAATCTTGAGTGGGAAACACATTGTGTTGATTACAGCTTGTAAGGGGAGTGAATCTTAGGAAGAGGATTACTTCGAGTATAGAATGTGTAATCAAGCAAGTGTATTGATTACAATTTGTAAGGGGGAGTAAATCCTAGTGAGAGGATTACTTCAAGTACAGAACGTGTAATCGTGTTGAAAGAAGATAGTGGATTGAAAATCTCAAGTGAAGCTTGGGGACTGGACATAGGTCAAGGATTGGGCCGAACCAGTATAAATCCTTGTGTCTTGCTCTTCTACTCTCATCTTAGTTCAGCTCTGTTTTTAGTGTTCAAAAACAGAGGTAGTCGAAAAAGTATCATTTTGCATATTCTCTTCCATTATCTCTTATATTTCAAGCATATATATATCTGAATATGCATACATGTTTGAATGATTGACTATTGCTTTATCAATTATTATTATCATTCAAACTACTTTCAATAAGTTGCGAAAAGAATTTTAAAGTTTCTAAAGTTTTATCAAACACCCAATTCACCCCTCTTGGGTGATAGCCCGTCTTTCAAGAGAGAGAGAGCTTGGTGAGGTAAAACACAACTTATCATAAGAAACTTACAATCATTAAAAGTATCTTCAGTCCCTGACAATGGCGCCAAAAACTTGTTGGTCGAATTCCCTTTTGGCAAGTGAACCAGTTGAACAAGTAATAAAGAGTAAGTAGAGTTATTGTCCCACAAAGACTATTGATATCGAAGATGATGCTAGTTTCCAATGACAAGTGTGTGAAGTGAAATTATAGTCAGTTTGTTTGTTTTCTCTATTACTAATAACAAGAAGAGTAAATACTCTTTTGGGTCCCTGGAAAAAATTACGGACCCCATTTTGGTCCCTCACAAAAAGAAATGCCCTTTTTAGTCCCTGAAAAGGACGAATAAGGGTCGATTTGTGAACATTTTGGTCCCTCGCAAATTTCCAAAAAGCCCTTTTTAGTCCATAAAAAAGTCTCATTTTAGTCCCTAGGGACGAAAAATGGGGTCCGTGTTTTTTGTCGGGGACCTAAAAGGGTATTTACTCCAACATGAAATAAATGAGTGATTGGAAGTCAAAGGAAGATATCAGTTTAAAAGCAGGCTGAGTTCAGATTTCATTCTAAGTTGCTTTGTTCCCCCAGTTTGCACACAACGAATTGCTATAGTAATTATGCTGCACAGTTTTTGCAATGCTACAAAATAACTGCCTTTCACAATGTTATTCAGTTAACCCACCACTATCCTATACAGAAGCATCCGCATTCTGTAAATATAGTCCTCGCTCTACTTCTCCCATATTCCTCTGGCGATTTCAAGTTTAGTCTATTTGTTTAAACCTAAGTGTTTTGGTTATGAGCGGTAAACCCATTCCTAGCATCTACAATTTAGGTCAAGTTGTGCCTAGGCTCGCCCAGCATATACTGTCTAACAGAGGTCTAACCTTAACTCTCCTCTGAGAAGCCAAGACCACTGATCTAGCCCTTAGTGTCCGCTAACCAACTATGAATTAACTTAGTGTTAAACAAACTGAATTTATTAAATTAAGAGTAAATACCCTTTTGGGTCCCTGGAAAAAAACACGGACCCCATTTTGGTTCCTCACA
Organism: Acacia melanoxylon; assembly: GCA_019022615.1. NCBI lineage: Eukaryota > Viridiplantae > Streptophyta > Magnoliopsida > Fabales > Fabaceae > Acacia > Acacia melanoxylon. The sequence continues at coordinate 1,898,351 of JAFJYJ010000068.1, read as the reverse complement.
CAAAGAAATGCCCTTTTTAGTCCCTGAAAAGGACGAATAAGGGTAGATTGGTGAACATTTTGGTCCTCGCAAATTTCCAAAAAGCTCTTTTTAGTCCATAAAAAGTCTCATTTTAGTCCCTAGGGACTAAAATGGGTCCGTGTTTTTGTCGGGGACCCAAAAGGGTATTTACTCTTAAATTAAGAACTTAGCAACCGGGTTAATTCTACAACTTGGAAGTTCATCCTCACAAAGTAACATAGAATAGCCCTTAGAAATAAAATAAACGAAAGAAATAAAGAAACTCGTCGGAAAGGTTGACAGCATAAGAGGCGTCTTGTCATACCACGAATTTACGTCTTCTACGATCCGTCTTGCTCTAGGGGAGAGTTGGGTCCGTGTGCAGCTCTCTTGGTCGGTATTCTCTCGTTCCTTCAGCGTGAGTCCTGTTGGATTGGAATTGCGCTGACTGCTTGACCCTCATGACCTTAACTACTCCTTTAGGTTTAGCCGCGCTTTCCTCTTATAGTTAGGTCTTCTTGCGCCGTACGTCTAATGAGCTGGGCCTTCCAAATCTGTCAAGTCCAATTCCCTAGATTCAGTTGATTGATCCTCCTTTAATACTGTGGGATTTTTCAACTCTTTCTCTCGATTCTCCGCATCTTCTAGTTTCAGCCCAATCAATTCAACTGCCGTTAGAAGTCTATCAAGATAACCTGTCTTAATTTCCTGAAAAACTCACGAGGAAAGGGTTAAAATAACATAGCACATAACTCTACATCACTTGCGATACTACAACATAGTGGTTGCATTGTGTTGCTGGCACAGATGTGAGCATACTGTATGCTATAGCATTATATCTGCTTCGTTATGCGCTTTCACAATAAACCATAACGTGGTCCTTTTCTTATGCACATGAGCAAGATAATGATATGAACGCAACATTTTGTAGGATTGATAATCTATTTCCCTATGTGCATGAATCTGTAGACATTCTATCATATAACACACAATAAAGCTTAGATTCATCATTCAAAATAGTCAAAACACATAAGGAAAACATGACATAATTATGACTCATCAAATGACCATCCATCTGTATGCATAAGATTCGTTTGGACAGGGTGTAGAAATTCTATCGAGCAACAGAGATGGTTAAATCCTACAATGAAAGATGTGGTCAGGAAGGAAATCATCAAGTGGTTGGTACATGCTGTTACACCCCTACTGGCCTCGCCCTTTCGGGTGGCAGGTTAGAGGGATTCCTTTTATATGTTACCTTTCCATAGTTATTTATTCCATTTAGCATGTATCAGAGTGTGCACAACAGAGCATATTACCTGTCTGGACTACCTACTATACTGGTAAAAGTGCCGTAAACAAAAAGTAAATAGTCCCCGAAGGGTTAAGGGTACAGTCATCCAACGTAAAATACCAGAATAAATATAGTTATCCCAAAAATAGATACAAAACATAATAGGGCATTCCCTATTCTTCAATTAGCTCTGATATGCCCTTATCTCTCCAAAATGGTCTTTCTTGCTTAGGCACGATCTCCTATATCTACAGATCTATCTGGAGTTCAAAAATGAACCCCAGAGTAACTGTCAAACTCATGTACTATATGTGTGTAGTGTATGAATGCAACCATATCATGTAAATCACAGTCAACAAGTCAAACATACCACATATGCATTAAAAAACATAACACAATAACCAATCACCACAAACCATTGAGCTGCCTTACCAAGGCAAGCCCCGGATTTATCGGAATCATGACCTGTTGAGCTGCCTGAACCAGGCCAGCCCTGGAATTACCAACTCATCAAGCCGCCACTCAAGGAAAGGTCTAGATTAATCCTTAGCACTAGGAACACAGTAGTCAGGGACTTGAACCCTAACTTGCTCTGTATGCATATTTGGTAAAACAAACATGACAAACAAACACATATCAAGTACGTGAGTAAGCAGTTACTACCTGTGGGATGTGTATCGACTTAATATTTTATAATGCCTGATAGTCTCCCCAGATTTAACTTAACCCTATACAACACTAAAATACCTTATGTTTTGCATTTCCATAAATACCCTTTTTATTTTCAAGAAATTAGAGCCCTAGTCCAAAAATTCTAGAATTCCAGTGATTTTTGTCCAACTTCAAATATTTTTAATAAATTATAAAAACATCCAATTTACATGAAATTGGTTCCATCTGAATCATTATAATGTCTAGTTTACAATAAAAATACTCTAAAAGTCCAAAAGGGTTCATATTTTATTACCAAGCTCAAACTTCATTCTCTGGTCAGAACAATACTGTAGCTTCCTAAGAGATTTTCACCAATTTATTTCTCTTAATAGGAAACTCAAAAAGACATCACATTATATATAAAAATGAAGCTCAGGATGTCTGATTTATGCCTATAAAATGTAAGAGCAATTGGACTTCATTTACTATTTTAAAAACACTGATGAACCTTTGCTGCCCAAAAAATCCTAAAGCTACAAGCAAGCTATTTCTATAGGTTTTCGGTGTTTTTGGGTTTGTAAACTTTAACTCTGACCTAAACCCATAAAAATAATGTTTTAAACTCATTGGAACCCTTGAAAACACCAAAATCAGATCACAACTTCATGCCCTAGTCAGGTGGACGAAAACCCTAACTTCAAACTTCAAAGGTTTAGGTTTTCGGTGTTTACCTAAAATCGAAGCTTTGCTTGGTGATCTGGCTTCTTTCTCTAAGTGTTGGAACTTAGCTGGACCTTCCTCTTCCTCTGTGGTCACACCTATTGGCAGCCAAGAATGAGAATGTTAGATATGATTAGTTTTGATGATGTCTTATATAGATGCCATTATTAAAAGGAAAAAGATTGAGTAACATAGTTATCTTCTACATTGACTAACTGCTGTATTTAATATAGATTAATCCAAGTTGAATTATAGAGATTAATCAAGAAGGAGTTATTGAAGTTGCAGAGAATGATGAGTCTAAGTTAAATCACGAAGAATGATCAAGATGGAAGATGGGAGATGGAAGAAGGAAGAACTTGATGAATGGAATGAGAAAATCATTATACAAGTTCCAAGATGGAAGCAGTCTCTATGATCAAATGGGAGTTGGAATGACTCAATTCGGAGTTAAACTAAGCAAAAGGAAGTTTCAAGATGATATAACTCGAGTCATGAACTCACAACTTGAGTTAATAAAGTTGCTACAGTGTTTTCCGTCTTTTGGAAAGAGTTAACTTGAGTCATGTATGAGTAACTCGAGTCGTAACTCGAGTCAAACACTAAATGACTCGAGTCAAGGTGTATTTCAGCAACTCTGTTCACCTCTGTTTCACGTTTCAGCTGGCGAGGTCTGGTATTTCGATGACATCTCTCAAACCAGAGATTGGATTGAGGTGAAACTAGTGGCATATGAAACTAGACTCCCAATGCGTCAATGTTATATAAAAGTCAAGCCCAAAGGAGTTCAGATCAAGGAGCTATGAATTATGGAAGTTGACACTACAATTCACGCCACAGTACAGACATAGCCTTGGTATTTTGAGTGTAACTCACAAACTACAAATCCAATTGAGCTGAAATAGGTGGAATATGAAAGAAGACTCAAAATACTTTCCATCAAGATTTGAACCAAGCACAACGGAGTTCAGAACGTGGAGATATGGCCTTCAAAAGTTACAGTAAGTTCAAGATGGTTCAAGAATGCTCAACATACAATGAGTTTGGAATGAGTTGTTAACTAGGCTTGGATAACTCAAGTTAGGACTAGAAACTTGAGTCAACGTCAATCGAGAGAGGCGAGAGAGAAGAATGAATATTGAGAAGAGATTTTAACTCGAACGAACAAAGTAGCGAGCACCGATCCACAACGTCTCGAGAATTCTGAATTCAATGTTATCAATTGATTACTACTTGCTATACTCTTCAATGTTATTAATAATCTTTGTGAGGAAGTTTCAGATGATCAAAAGCTCGGATTGAGGATCAATGCCAATGCTAGCAAACTCTTGTGAGCCACTGTCAAATGAACGGGTAACTCGAGTCATAGCATGATAACGCGAGTCACCATTCAGACAGAAAGCAACTAGAAGTTTGGAGACAAAGTCAACTCGAGTCATACTAAGGCAACTCGAGTTATAACTCGAGTAAAGTCCACCAACTCGAGTCAGTCAAGGACACAGAGAGCAATCAATTGTTTTGGAGCACCTTGGCAACTCGAGTCACGAAGGGTAACTCGAGTTACTCGCAGACAGAGAGGAAATGATATTTTCGCAACGCGAGTCACAATACGACAACTCGAGTCAGAATCCAAACAAAAAGCATGTGGCATTTAAAACAACTCGAGTCATATGGAATAACTCGAGTCAACCTCCCTACATTAGAAAATCACTGTGTCCGAAATCTTGGATTCTCATCAAGCAAAAGATCTTATACTACTTCTTAACATCATTTATATCATTTGTGTATAAGTTTCAAGTGATTAAAGTTTGAGATAACATCAAACTTGACAGAAATCAAAATCTGTCAAAAGCATGAAGATGAAAGTTGCTGCAGATTTTCACAAATGGCAGAGAAAACGTAGAACTTGAAGAAACGAAGTTGAATACTCAACTGTAATGTTCTTCAATGAATTAAGATGCTCAACTTGTTCATCGGCTTCAAATGCTACATCTTGAATATCCCAACGATAATATTCCAACGGTCATATACGCTTACAACGATCATATTCTAAACTAGAGGAATTGCTCAACGGTCATAAATTGCAACTAACTATAAAAGGAGAAGCATTTAAGATAGAAGACGTCGGAGACACGAGATTACTGTTCCATTGTCAAAATGCAAATACTCTGACATCTATATCACTTACTCTCCGATTATCTCTATGATCATATAGTTTACCTTAGAGAGTGAGATTATTTGTATTGTACTTTAGTGTTTATTCATTTACTCTTTTAGAGAGAACATTTCTGATTATTAAATCATTGTAAGAATCTCAAGTCGTGAGACTTGGAGATTGGGTTATCAGTTTACAACTTGTAAGGGGGAGTGTATGCTAGTGAGAGGATAACTTCGAGTACGAGTGTGTAAGCGATTGAAAGGAGTATCTCGATGAGAGATTCGGCTTCACAAGTGCTGGGTGAACTTGTGCGTTTGTATAGGCTTCTCTTGTGCCCGGTTAAACAAGAGGATAGTGGATTGAAAATCTCAAGTGGAGCTTGGGACCGAACGTAGGTCAAGGATTGGGCCGAACCGGTATAAATCACGGTTTGCATATTCTCTTTGCTTATCTCTTATATTTCCAGTATATGCTTATTTGAATATCTAACTGTTGATTTAGAAGACGCGAAAAGATTTTCAAAGTTTCAAGTTTTTAATCTTCACCCAATTCACCCCCCCTCTTGGGTTCAGCCGGTTCTACAGAGAGCTTATGTCTTAATAAAATACTCAAGGTACACTGAATTATCCAGTTCAGGCTTTTGTCCACTGGTTAATAGCATGAATCAGGGTTTACTAACTTAATTCCCAAGAAACTCCAGAGAGTTCCAGAAGCTGACTGTGTGGCACATCCCTATCCATGGAAGTCAGATTTTTATGTTTCAAAATGTGCAAATTACCTATTTTGCCCGAAACACCCTTTTGTCTAGTGGTTAAAAGCATATGGTCCCATATTGGTTCCATTTAATCCAAAATGAGGCCCCTAGTTGGTCGTTATCGGTCTCCTTTTCACCGGTTAACCTCTTTTAGGACCTATACTTTGTGTTTGGGCTTAAATATAGATAAAATCATCTGATTTTCTCTCTCTCCTCTCATGTGGATGAAATTGCATCCTTAATGGGTTAGGATTTGACTTTTCTACCCTTACTTTTTCCTCTTGTAACCCTGTGGTGACACGTGTCCCTATGTAATGATTACACTTACTTTTCCTTTTCAGCATGTGATTTTTACAGTATCTCTTCCTCTTCCCAGTATATAGGTGGCACATACATACCGTGCAGGGGTAGGAATTTGTGCTCTGCCAATATTCTTTGTCCCCACTTTATAGTACCGACTTATATTGCACCAGTATTTTATATTTGGCCCAGTTCTTTTTCAAATCGGGCACAATCATGACCTGTTTTTCCTTGGTCATATTAGGCGACATTTTTGGCCTTTTTAAGATTTATTATCTTGTCTCCCAAAATTCTGGCAGACCCTTTTTATAATTATTATTATAAAATAATTAAATCAGCAATCAAAACTTCTCATTAATCATCAGTACATACAAGTACATTGTTTACAAAAAGTAGGGGTGTTACACATGCATTATTTATTCTATATCAGATAGTGAATGGGTCAGCCATGTCCAATGTATCCCTAAGAAGGGAGGAATTACATTGGTGAAGAATGAGAAGAATGAACTAATCCCTACAAGAACAGTCACTGGATGGCGGATATGTATGGATTATCGTAAGCTCAACAAGGCTACATTGAAGTATCATTTTCCTATACCATTCATAAATGAAATGTTGGACTGATTGGCTGGCAAGGAATACAATATTTTTTTAGATGGGTATTATGGATACAATCAAATTGTTGTAGCGCCATAAGGCCAACACAAGACCACATTCACTTATCTCTATCGTGCTTTTGCCTTCGACGAATGCCTTTTGGGCTATGTAATGCTCCAACAATGTTTCAGCAATGCATGATGGCCATATTTTCCGATATGGTGGAGAAATCCATTAAGTGCTTCAAGGATGACTTCTCGGTATTTGGATACTCTTATGACAATAGTCTGCATAATCTTGAAGCTGTATTAAAATGCTGCGAAGAAACCAACTTGGTTCTGAATTGGGAGAAATGCCACTTCATGGCAACTAAAGGTATAGTGTTGGGTCATAAGATCTCTAAAATGGGAATTGAAGTGGATAGAGCAAAAGTAGCAGTTATCGAGAACTTGCCACCTCTCACCACGGTCTGAGGTATTAGAAGTTTTTTGAGGCATGATGGATTTTACAGAAGGTTCATTAAGGACTCTTCAAAGCTATCAAAACCCCTTTGTTCATTATTAGAACAAGACACTCCATTCAAATTTGACGCAACATGTGTGGAGGCTTTTGCCATGCTCAAACATAAACTCATCATAATACATGTGATAGTAGTACTAGATTTGAAGCTACATTTTAAGCTAATGTGTGATGCTAGTGATGTTGTTGTGGGAGCAGTTCTGGGCTAGAGACATGACAAGGTCTTTCACTCAATTTACTACGCCAATAAAACACTAACAAACCTTTAGATGAACTATACCACAATAGAAAAAGAGCTATTAGCCATAGTGTTTGCCTTTGAAAAGTTCAGGCGTATCTTGTTGGCACTAAAGTCATAGTCTTTACCGTTCACTCAGCCATCAAATACTTGATTACCAAGAAAGACGCTAAACCAAGGCTCATACGATGGATTCTATTACTACAAGAATTCAAGCTAGAAATAAAAGACAAAAAAGGGACAAAGAACCAAGTTGCAGATCATCTCTCCATATTGAAAGATCATATACTTGATCAACCTGAGATACCAATTCAAGAGTTTTTTTCCTAACGAACAGCTCTACACCATCTCATGTGTCTAAACACCTTGGTACGCTGACATTGCTAATTTTCTAGTTACTGGAGATCTGCCAAAAGCCATGACATATCATCATAAGAAGAAATTCTTGAATGACAACCGCCAGTTCTTCTAGGATGAACCATATCTTTTTAAAAGATGCCCTGACCAATTGCTGAGACATTGTATACCAAATGATAAGATGGAAATCATATTACATCAATGTCATTCCACACCGTATGGAGGCGTGCAAACAACAGCAAAGGTACTGCAATCCGACTTCTACTAGCCATTACAATTTAAGGATGTCCAATCCTTTGTGTCTAGATGAAATAATTGTTAGAGAAACAGGAACATAACCAGATGTCATGAGATGCCACTGAACCTCACCTTGGAAATTAAACTATTTGATTTTGAGGGTATTGATTTCATAGGACTGTTCCCTCCTTCCTTTGGAGATCAATACATCTTGGTCGTTGTAGATTATGTGTAAAAATAGGCTGAAGCAGTAGCTCTTCTAACAAATGATTCCAAAGCCATGGTTAAGTTTCTGAAGAATAATATCTTTACCAAGTTTGGGACCCCACAAGAAATCATAAGTGATGAAGGAACACACTTATGCTGTAAGCACTTTGAGCTGCTACTAGATCAATATGGAGTCAAGCATTGAATTACTACAGCAAACCACCCTCAAACTAATGGCCAAGCTAAAGTCTCCAATTGAGAAATAAAGAGAATTCTGGAAAAGGTGGTACACCCCAATAAGAAAGATTGGTCTAACAAGCTAGATTACTCTTTTTGGGATTATCATATAGCATTCAAAATATCGTTGGGTGCCTCTCCGCACCAGCTAGTTTTTGGCAAGGCTTGTCATCTTCCTATAGAATTGGAATACAAGGCTTATTGGGCAATTTCCAAACTCAACATGGATGCTACAACATCTAGAAAGAAACATATATTGCAATTAAATGAACTGGATGAGTTTCTCTAGCATACATATAAGAATGTTAAGCTCTACAAAGAGAAGGTAAAAAAATGGCATGATAAACGACTACTTTCAAGAACATTTGAAGTAGGGTAGCAAGTTATCCTGTATAACCTTAGACTCAAACTTTCCCTAGCAAATTGAAGTCTAGGTGGTCTAGACCATTTCTAATCCATGCTATTTTGCCTCATGTGGCAAAGAGCTACTAAATCCTACTTCAAGACACACTTTCAAGGTCAATGGACAGCGCATGAAGCGCTATTGGAATGAGAACCTTACCAAGGATAAAACTCTCATCCATCTTCAATCACCCACCTAGCGTACACAACCAAGTCAGGCTGAAAACTTTAAAACAAGTGCTATTAGGAGGCAGCCTAGTTGTCTTACTCTTTTCTTTTCTTTTTATTCGTTTTTGTCTTATAGATAGGACACTAATATTAGGGAACCAGCTTCATGTTTCTCCAAAGCTACCGGAATAGAATGGGGACTGCACTGCAAGCCATAGGTTGAATTAGTTCTAGTTAAGTAACGTTGTCTCTGCTTTGTTGTTCCATTGTTGCAGCAACATATGCTGCCAAACACTGAGCAAGTTCATATTCACATTGCAACTAATTTTCCCACATGGCTATTTTTAGTATCTTATGAAAAAATAACTCGAATCTCTGTGAGTTATAACTCTAACATTAATGGCCCACATTATCCACCAAGGTACATTTCCCAATGCTACCAATTTTCTCTCTCTCTCTCCATGTTGTTTTGCCTCCTCCTACCTATCATAATTGCCACCTTTTCAATCTCAATAACCTTCACACTCTCCTCCTTCTTTTCCTTCTCTACTAACTCCTCATGTTCCACCAGTCCTTGAACTCTGTGTTCTACACACCCAATAGGCCTCATCCTCCTCATTCACCTCTTTGTTATCAACATCATTATCTCCTCCTTATATACCACCCTTCCTCGCCTTGGCGATCCACTACCCTTTTTCTTCTCCATTACCCCACCAACCATCTTCTTCCCTCCTCCCCTGCATACTCACCAAGCCTCATGTCAAACAAACCACGTGGCGTGGTCGTAACCTACTGCACACACTAGGTTTGATGTTGCCTATATTATGCTATTTTTCTCCCACTGTTTTTCGCCCATTGCACTGTGGACATTACAATTTTTTAGTGTAGAGTGAAACAAAATATCACCAAGAGGGGGTGAATTAGGGATATAAAATTTTCTTCTAAAATACTTTGTTAGTTGCTAACTAAAACAAAGATGAACAGAGCAGAGAAGAGAAAGATTGAACACAAGTGATTTATACTGGTTCGGTCTAAATCCTTGACCTACGTCCAGTCCCCAGACTCTCCGGGATTTCACTAACTCAAATGATTACACACTCTGTAACTCTTGGAGTAATTGTCTCACTAGAACTTACTCCCCCTTACAAGTTGTAATCAAATAACCCAATCCCAAAGTCCCAATACTTTGATATTCTTACAAAGATAGATAAACAATAATTAACTCTCTAAAAGAGCAGATGTATAAACACTGAAGTTTTAAATATCCGAAGATATTATCTAGCTGAGTAGAAACAGTAAATGCTTTTGTTGCTAATTGAATGCGCAGAGTTTCGGTAGTTGGCGAATTCAATGCTTCTGGTATTTATAGTTGTTGCAACTAATGTCCGTTGGAGAAGCTTAAAGATGAATCATTGTGAATCATGAATATAGCCGTTAGACAGATGACGCTTCGATAGCCACTTTCGCCGTTAATGATTTTGGTCTTCGCAAACGTTCTTCATTCCTTTTGTTTTACCCGTTGAGAGATACCATTTAATGCACGAGCGGAATATCAGTAAATGCTTTGCATTGATCAGAGAAATAGTTGCAGAGGTTATGACTGGTTTTGGCAACTGCATTTAATGCTTCTCTGACACACAAATTGCTTTATGCAAATTTGTTGTTAATCCATGATAAAATCATTTGAAACTCATTAGCAGATTGATTAAAAGCAATTAGTAATAGTAATAAGTAATGATATGTAGAAATAAAATCACAATAGATGCTTCAAGATTTACGAAGACTGTGATTTTGAAAACAGGGAATGATCATGCTCGAGCATGACAGTTATTATTCTTGGGCATCAGTGAAGAAATTATATCGTCAAAGTAGAAAATCATCTTATGCTTGAGCAACATGGAGTTCCTGCTCGAGCACCCTGCTCAAGAACTCAATTGTGCTTGCTCGGGCATGCTTCAAAAGAAGTATTTAAAAATCCTAAACTATCGTTGTTGCTCAAGCAAGTTCATCTTCATGCTCGGGCACCATTGAGCCAACGTCGCTAATGCTTAGCGAAGAAGAAGCTCGGGCATAAGCCTTACAAAGGCGAGGATTAAGAAGCTTAGCGATACTGCTCGAGCACACTGCTTACCTCTGCTCGAGCATCACTTACTCTATGCTCAGGCATGGCTTTTCTCTGTCTCTGCTTCTGCTATCTGCCTGACCATGCTCGGGCATGCCAGACTCTCTGCTCGAGTATGCTGCTCGAGCATCATATACTCTTTGCCCGGGAATGAATTTTGTTTTACAAACTACTCCGCTATCAGGCTGATGATTCTCGGGCATGATTCAGCTCTTGCTCGAGCAAGATATAACTTAGGCAATATTTTTCTATTGAACATTGCTTGGGAATTTAAATTTCTTGCTCGGGCAGCCTTTCTGAAACACTTAAAAAACTTATCAGATCGAGTATGCTCGAGCACCGATAGACTCATGCTCGAGCATACTTTTTGAATCAAAATCTTAGGTGTATGTTATCATCAAAACACTTGAAACTAACATAGAGGAGGTTATTTGCAGTAGATGTGTGTGCTAATGCGTGTTGTTTGATACTCCTAGTTTCCACATTTAGCATTTTTGCAAAATCTGGGCCAATTTTAAACTTGGCAACTTGTTTTACAATAGGGCAGAAGCAATTATGCAACAGAGTAACTGCCTGCAGAAATGTGTAGAATAGAGTTATCTTAAGGGATAAAAGCTATGTGAGCTTGGGAAATTGACGGCACTAGGCTTAGTAATGTATATAGCAGAGCCATGGTTATGAAAAATCCAATGAATTAACCACATGGAAGCATTCTTGAGCTTAATTTCTAAATTTGGTCAGCATGCTCTCTAGATTTGGTGTTGTCTTTGATTTGTCCTAATTCTTGGATTGAAGCCATTTTGCATCTGAGTAGATTTGCACATGATTGAGGCATTTGTTTTCCACCCTGAATCCCATACATAAACCAGTATCACCACATATCCATTGCCACCCTCTTTAGGCCTTTATTTATTGTTTGCAAGGACATATAGGAAGTGTAATAGAATTGACTCGACAATGTTGTAGCGTAATGGCCTCAAATGCAAGTGCTACGAAGCAGTAATGCTCACCAGTTCAAGTTTTCTTAAAAAAAAGAAAAAGAAATACAAAGACTAAAAAGAGCAAGAGTAGCGCCATAAAAAATGTTTAGAAAAGCTTAAAGTTCTTTTGCATGTCTTTCTAAACCTTGGTGTAGCAGCATCATTCCATTAAATTGAAATTCACATAATCCATTCATTTAGCCATTCCAACATTATAGCCCTTAAAAGTCCTCTTGATGCAGTAAACTCATGTGTAAGATAAAGATTATAAAACTTTGAAAAGTCTATAGACAGTATAGACTAGCAAAGAAGAGTGTAATAAACCCCCCAATGTGAAAGAGCGATAAACACTTAACCCAAGAGTCTTTGGAAGCCTCTTTACTAGAGCAAAGCCATATATAGCGTTAAGTCAGTGCTGGGCAGTAGGATTGTTTTCATTGTAAATTGTACTTGAGATAACAACAAGATTTACAATTCCTAAAAACCAGAGCAATTTTGTTTGGTTGATTCTTCTAATATTTTTACACTTTGATTTTTCCCAGGAATGCAAAAAGCTAACTGTAGGGGAGTTTGATAAGTCATATTTCTGCTATGTATTTCCACTATGTGATGACTGTTTTACATTCTGTTTATAAGCTTAAATATGTTTGATATGATGATTTATGAGTGAATTCATGCATATGTGGAAACAAAGATTAGCTTAGCTAAAATTCTGCAACTTAAAAGTTATCTCACATATAGGCAGAAAATAGACTTAATTCTAATGCAATCCTGGATTGACATAACAATGTTGACTCGATGCTACAACATTATGAGTTTTTGTTTCTGCGTTAGCATCGTGATGTTGTCCCGATGCTACAGTATCGCATAGACAATTATCTAAGATATCATATTATGTTATGCCCTAATCTTTTCTTGAGATTAGATAATTGCAGGAAATTGGGCTGAACATATATAAGGTAGTTGACTTGACTAAGATGACAAACAAGAAAAGAAAATTTTTGTTTCTGCGTTAGCATCGTGAAGTTCATGAAAGTCATCATGTCCAAGAAAAGAAAATTGGAAGAGTTCGAAATGGTAGCACTAACCCAAGACTGCAGCGCCTTGCTGATGAATCGGCTACCCTCGAAACTAAAAGACCCTGGTAGCTTCACAATTCCTTGTGCCATTGGACCTCAATACGTAGGTAAAGCATTATGTGACCTCAGAGCCAGCATTAATTTAATGCCCATGTCTGTATTCAAAAGATTGGCAGTCAGAGAAGCAAGACCCACGACAGTCACATTACAGTTGGCTGACTGCTCCATCGTCCTACCTGAAGGCAAAATTGAAGACGTCCTGGTAAAAGTAGATAAATTCATCTTTCCTGTGGATTTCATCATTCTTGACTTCGAAGCAGATCGCGAAGTCCCGATTATTTTGAGAAGAGCCTTCTTGGCAATTGGGAGAACATTGATTGATGTGCAAAAGGGAGAAATCACTATGCGAGTCAATGATGACCATGTGAGCTTCTTAATTATAAAGATAGAGCAGTTCGCAGACCTAGCTGAGGAATGCTTACTCCCACGGGACGACCGAAATGAGAGCAAGGAAGCAGTCAGTATTCTCGCATTACCTCAACAGTAAAAATGTTGTAGCATGGCCAGGCTGAAGACCGTAAACCAAGCGCTACTGGGAGGCAGCCCAGCTTATGGTTTCTTTCTTTTCCATCTTTTCTAGGATTTGCGGCCACATAGGAGATGAGTCCAGCATGGCCACTGCTATAGCATAGTAACAAGCATTGTGACTACAACAAAGCTACAAATTGATTTCATCCTACAATCACGTCCCAGGTATGTACTTATCTATGTGTGCGATAGTTATGTGCAAATTTGTTTGCAGGCCACCACTTCAGGCCAAACACACGTCGTGCCACGCCAACACACCACTCACGTCTCACGTCGTTTCGCTTTCCAACATTCAAACCCAACACTCCCCGCTATTTACTTCTCATCTTCCCACACCCACTTGATCACCTCGTCCTCTGTCCCCCGTCGTTTTCCCTCTATCCACTCCTAGCACCTTGCCAAGAGTCAAATAAGCGGCGTGACAAGGCCGCCTACCTTGACCAGTCTACGCCCGCCGCCTCTCGGCTCTGCCACCCCCAGCACATGTTCTTGTCGCCCCATCATGGTTTCTTTTGAATCCGCCTCCTCCACCTCGTCCGGCCCCACAGATTCGTCCGATAAATCTTATATCCTCACCAACGCCCCCTCTATTGGCACCCTGACACTGATACCAACTCCACTGAACAAATTTCTCAACGCGCGTGTTCCTCGTTGCCCATCACCTCGGTCCCCCGACGATCGTCTCCCTCTCTCAAACCCATTCGGAGAACCCGGTTGTCAATGCCTCGGATAGGACTTCCTCTGACGAGAATACGGCTACCAGCGCTCATTTTTTTCTGCAACAAAACCTAGGTTTTGGAAAAAGCTATTTTTTTATTTTCCTCTCTCCTCTGCCATCATCAGTATTTTTTCAGTATCAGTCAATATCCTTAAGTATTCTTTTAGTACCCTAAAATATATTTTCAAGATTAATCATGTACCTTGAAATATTGTTTCAATATCCTAAAAAAAATTCAAGAACATGAAGTATTTTTCAGTATCCTTAAGTATCTCTTTAATGCCCGTTAGTACGCTGAATTTTCTTTTCAAGATTAGTCAGTACCCTGAAATATTTTTTCAAGATCCTAAAATAAATTTTTATGACCATGAGAAGTATTTTTCAGTACCAGTCAGTATTAAGTATCTTTTTAGTACTCATCAGTACCCTAAAATATTTTTCAAGATCAATCATTATCCTGAAATATTGTTTTAATATCTTAAAATAAATTTTCAATATCATGAAGTATTTTTCAGTGCCAATCAGTACCCTTACGTATTTTAATTTTGTACACAAATTTATGTAAGTTTTGGTATTTATTTTTAGGGTTAAGGTGCATTTTTGCCCTTAAAGTATGCCCCCAGGAGCAATTTTGCCCCTTAAGTTTTCAGCGTAGCAATGTTGCCCCCGAAGTTTTAAAACGAGCAATGTTGCCCCTCCGTCCAAAACTCTAACGGTCAACGTTAGGGTTTTTTACGGAGGGGCAACATTGCTCCGTTTTAAAACTTTAGGGGCAACATTACTCCAAAAAAAAGTAGCAATTTTGCCCCTGAAGTTTTAAAACGGAGCAATGTTGCCCCTCTGTCAAAAACCCTAACGTTAGTTGACCGTTAGGGTTTTTGACGGAGGGGCAACATTGCTTTGTTTTAAAACTTCAGGGGCAACATTACCACGCCAAAAACTTCAGGGGCAAAATTGCTCCTGGGCGTATACTTTAAGGGCAAAAATGCACCTTAACCCTTTTTTTTAAATATAGTGTTTATGTTATTCAAATACAACATTATCCTTTATATGCAATTATACAAAAAACTAATGTCCTTTTTGTTGGGATCCGTGCACTCAGCGGAAGGATTCTCATCCATTAAAAATTATGGATCCCTTGAGAGGATCCATCAACCGCGTTTAAATCAAGGTTCGTTAGAAACAATACCTATGCGAAATTCGTGAGCGTCCTACGTTCGATTTGATCTGGTAGGCTACCTACTCGATCAACAGGAGCAGAACTCTGCGAATCTCCTCCCTCTATCGGCATCCACACACGAATGCTTCCAACACCGACGGCAATGCTAGCGCCGGTATTTTCGCGTCTCTCTTTTTCTCTCTAGGGTTTCTCTCGCTTTCTAATTCATCCGTCTTTCTAATACGACTAGATCAATATCTATTATAGAGTTTCTAAAACCCTAATAAGCCGTATTAAAATATTCAAAATTAATCCAATCAATCTTGAAATTCGAATTTGAATTAAAATAATATATTAATTAAATCTATCAAATAGATCTAATCTAATATATTTATTTAATTCGAATTATAAGCCTACTGAAATTAATTTATCTTTCTAAATTAAATCGAGATATGATATCTTTTATATAATTAAATATGAGATACTATATCTCAATTTAATTAAATATGAGATACTATATCTTTATTCGAAAATTAAATCGAGATACAATATCTAAATTTATTATAGTTATTTAATTTATCAAATAAATTAAATACTATATATAATAATATTATTATCTATAAATAATATTATTATAAATTTTGAATATAATATATATATATATGTGTGTGTGTGTGTGTGTGTGTGTGTGTGTGTGTGTGTCTATATATTCATCCTAGATTAAATAGAGTATTCATTAAATCTTAGACATATCTAAGATTCAATGAATCTGGACACTTTTGCTCATATTGGGCTATTCTGGTGTGCGACCCTGTAGGCCTACATGAGATTAGCAGTGGGCCAATACTGTACCAGCCCCCAAGTCGCAAGCGACCTCTAGCAAGACATTGTGACTACCCAATTCATATGGGGATCGATGATACGATACAACCTATCGTACAACCATGTCACGTCCCCTTTGTCACACGATAATTAGGTCGAGGATGAGGCATGGATAATGTCAACTTCATGTTCTTGACCATTACTTTCTCGATTCTTGAGTAGTCTAACAATTGAAATGGAAACTCTTTTCCATCATAGTATGGCCATACATTTCTCAGACTCACTCATCGAGGGGCCCAATATTATCTCTCTACAAATGTGAGGGACAAATTCCATCTTGACCATTCACATTCCTCTGCATGAAAACCACTGATCCCGATCCAAGCCTTTATCATCACCCGGTCAAAGGTAACTTTTGACTAGGTCAAAGATCAGCGACTCTCATGTAGGAATCCATGATGATCTCAGGTCAAAGGGCGTTGTGACGCGGTTATACATGAGATAAGCTTATGACTAAATCCATGCAGGTTTCTCATAGTGGGTCGGTCCAGCACCTTGTACTCTTACAAGTTCCTATGACTTTGATTTGTATCTCCATACCTCATCAAAGTCATACTGGTCTTATTTCATTTTAGCTCCCGCGTAGATGACTGATCAGGGACATTTAGGATAATCTATAAGATATATCCAAGGATCAGTTATCACTATAAACATGCAAATGAAATGATAACTAAAGGAGAATACTTTAAATAACAAACGTTTAAAGTGCAATGACTTGCCCCTAGGGCATAATTTCCAACACTTTTTGGTAAATTTGACATTGAAAAAGCTATTCTTATAACAATATCCAAACACTATCATTTTTATCCAAAAGCTATTCTCCAAAAGTCATTTTTACCTCTTAAATCCCCAAAAAGCTATTCTCCAAAAGCTACATCCAAACGGGCTCTCAATGGTGTTTGAGGTTTGGTATTTTGAGGGACTTTGATTGCAATTGCTAGTGTTTTGAAATGAGTTTTGCCCAGTGTGGAAGTGTCTAATCAACCTAACTCAAGCTAGCTCAAAAAGTCTTTTTGGCATATTTTACTAAGCTAGTAAATTGAACTCCCATTATTATTTAAACTATGATTTCCTTCGCAAGCCATTTTCAAGAGATTTACTTCGTCTATTTTCATTCACTCATCCATTTTGTATCTAAAAAACAAAAAATATTGTAATCGTCATTGCATTATAATTATAGCTTCAAAAGAAAAATAATCCCTTCCCCTTGTTAAAATTCCATTTCATGGCATTTAAATTAGCTTAAGACCCAATAAAAGGCTCCTTAAAAGACAACATGAGGTTGCAGTATATTACAATCCTTAGTTAAATTTTTGAAGAGGACCCCAAGGCATAAGACAAAGTCCGGCTCTTCAACTGGCATTTTTGCCAGAGATAAGGAATTGGCTCCCTAGGTAATCTAAGTGTCAAATTAGTTTTTGACAAGAGGTAACTTGTGTGAGCTTTCTAGGATTTGCATTGTTAAGATGCAAAAATATACTTGTGGTTTTTCCAAAAGTGCGTCCAATACTAAGTGCTTTTTTTATATACAAAATTGATTATGTGGTTATAAAATGAAGCAAAAGTCACATATTTCGTTACTTTATGTTTGGTGGGGCCCACAATCATTTTAATAGAATATGTGACTTTTGCTCTTATGTAATCACATAGTCACTTTTGCACACACACAAAAAGCACTTGGTGTTTGGTGCACTTTTGAAAAAACCACATTAGTATTTTTGCATCTTAACATTATTTTATATTGCATTTAGCTCAATTTTCTGCATATACCATCTTTTGCATTGTTACATCTTGCTTTTGATTAGTAGGTATTGTTCCATCTAAATTTTGAAAATTTTGTTTCCTTTATCACTTGCATCTGTGAATCATTAGATACTTTTTCTTCATAGTTTTAGAGTGTATAGGAATTTTTAGTGCTTGTACTTCACTGGAAAATGATTGTTTTGCAATTTGAATGGGTTAGTTTAAGAATGATTTTGAGTTTAGGTTCAAGAACAAACCTCCTATGGATTCCTTATTTTTAGGGAATGATGGAACCTCAAGCTCTCAATTCTTGGATGGATCCAATTGCACTTGGAGATATGAAGCACCTTCTAATCTTACATATTCTTAAAAGCATGATGTGATTGAACAAGAATTGGATTCCCTTTGAGCACGAATGGAAAATAGAGAAAGAGCCTTTCAATCTCAAAAGTCTCACTATCTCCACACACATTTGGAATTATCTTGTCCACAAATCCCTTATTCTTACCATGAACCCACCTTCTAACCACATCAACCGCACTTCAACTACATTTCCTCAACATTCACTTTCTACCAATAGTTACCTACTTCTCTCTACCAAGAACCCTCATTGCCATTTCATCCTATCATTTCAACCTATCTCTCTGCCACATAGCCCTCCATATGAACCACCTTCTCCATCATTTCATGAACCCCCACCCCAATCCTCCAAACCTTAACTTAGTGAACTTTATGCTTTCCTCACATTGCTAAACACGGATGACCAAACCCGTGCGTTAAAAAGAATGTATTATGAGCTTAAGGTTGAACATTATGATTTGTTCATGTTGAAAGAGAAAAATGTGATTTCTAAGGAGAAGGAATAGCTATTTGACAAGATACTATAATTCATCAAGGCTTTTGTTGACCATGTGCTATAAACAAAGATCGAAGGAGAAGAAGGAGCTTCATGGCCTTATGACTCCGATGATGAAGAGGAAACTAAAGAACCAGAGTCAAATGTCACTTCTCAAGTAGAAGATTCCCAACCCCCAGTGCCTACTCTCACTCAAAATTTAAAGAAGATGTAGGTATATTTTCAACTACTAGAGGGGTCACTCTCTAACAATTGTAATATTCCTTCTCTTCTTGAAGATGTTGACCCTTCTCTTACTACTATTCTTGATAGTGTGAGTAATGATGAGGTGGATGAAGAAATTGTGATACAATCCCCTAATCTCATATGCTTTATATTGTCAATGCTCACTATGATGTGTCCAATAGTAGTTGTGTAGTTGATGATGTTGCTTGCGCTATTTCTACTTCTATGTGTGATGAAAATGATAAGCATGATGTGGATTTTTATGATGCTATTGAATTTGATGAAGAAATTGTTTTTCCCTCTTTCACACTTTCTTCTTTTATTTGTTCTTGTGAAGAGAATATGACATGTGTTGATTGTTTAGAAATTGACAATTGGATTTCTACTTCACATGATCTTGATTCTTCATCAAGTTCAATGGATGACACCAATGTGAATACTTTACATTATCAAATCCTGGACAATTGCTCAAATCTTGATCCCTCTGAATTTTTTGTCTTGGATAATTCAATAACGAGAGATTGATTGATTTTGAATAATAAGATTGTAAAAGAAAATGTATCTTTCTATTTAGATGTTTCTTGCGACTTGTCACCTGATATAGAAAATGAAAATACTTGTTTTAAAATTTTGGGTGGATAGTGAAATCAAGAGTCGAAACTAACTCAAGCTAGCTCAAGGTATCTTTTGGGCATTTTTTACTAAACTAGTAAATTGAACTCCCATTATTATTTGAACTATGATTGCCTTTGCAAGCCATTTCCAAGAGATTCACTTCATCCATTTTCATTCACCTATCCATTTTATATCTAAAAATTCAAAAATATTTTAATAATTGCATTATAGTTAGAACTTCAAAAGAAAATTAATCCCTTTCCCTTGTTTAAATTCCATTTAATGGCATTTAGATTAGCTTAAGACCTAATAAAAGGCTCCTCGAAAACTATCTAGAACCTCGTATCTTTAGACCCCATTCAAAACCCTAACATATTCCATTTTTGATCTATTTTCTCTCCATCTCTTCCATATTCCCAACTCATCTCCACCTCCATTTCTACACTTCGTCTTTTCTTCATCTCATTTTCATTCATCCCTCAATGGCTAAAGCTTGGGTGTAGTGCTTTAGTACTACTCTCATGCTTGGATAGAGGTTTATTATGTTTTTATGATTTCCTAATTTGAGGAGTTGAAATTTTAGTTGAGACTAAGATTTTTTGTTGTTAATCTTTGTATGAACTAGTACAATTTTAATTAGTTGATATTGAATCTTGATCTTTAATATATGTGGTTACATATAGTGGTGGAACTTGAAGGAAAAGTTTGGGGGGGCCAAATAGTGGTGGGGATTCGGCCGAAATTTTTTTTAAAGGAAAGTTTTAAATGCATTAAAAATAAAAAGAATAAAAAAAAAACATTCATGAAATTAAGTCAATTAACTTCATCTACAAATGTAGTGTAGAATGGGTAAAAGCATAGTAATAGATACACCACAAAAGTAAATTTCACGGATAAGCTATAAATTTCAGGTAATTAGAATGAAATATAGAAAAGAATGACAAAATTAAGATAAATCATACAAGACCCCACATAGAACAAAGATTGAATTATAAGCCCAAAGATATAAAAAGAGGGAAAAATGTAAAAAAATAAAATAAATAAGAAGAAGTTGGGGGGCCAAAATTTAATTTTACTACTTTGGGGGGCCAAAGTTGTATTATTACACTAAAAAGGAAAAAGTTCCATTAAAAAAAATTAAATAATTTTTTTTTTTTTTTGGGGGGCCATCATAACTAAGATCCGCCCCTGGTTACATATATGTGTCATGTCAATTCCTTTGATTCCCATTATCTTACATGGTATTGCTTGGATATTGAGTTCATTTTGGATTGCATTGGAAGCAGTTGCATCAATTAATTCACAATCACACACTAAGAGGGCTTAATAGTATCCCAAGAATAAGGATTCCTCTCTTTTGATGCTAGACTTATCGATTGATTGGGATTTCATAATTAAACGCTAATATATTATTAATAGTCTATTAAGAAGTGATTATTTTCTATGATTTAGGAATAATAATAATTAATTAATGCACTACACTCAACGGTGCGGGATGATGTGCATATGTTTATTGGCTAGTACTATTAGAGATTTCAGTTTTGGTAATCAAGCATGTTAGGTTTAAAGAAAAAGAATGGGTGGGTTTCAAAAATCTCGATGGCTTTAGTAAATAATGTGAGTCGTCACCATTAATTGAAGTACATGATCCAATGTGCTCCCATTTTTCTTGTTTCTCTTAATAAACACGAGTTTAGTCAATACCCTTTTTCTTTTTCTCCCTTTGCCTTCACAAATGAGTTTAAGCATATATGGAGAGTATTACACTGCCAATCACAAGTTCTTAATTAATTAGAAGCCCCACATGCATTTATCCTTGTGTGTAGGTTTTATTATATAACTTGAAAGATTTTAAGTCACTTTCAACATGTTTCACTCAAACCAAGAAAAACTTTAAATCTCCTTAATTTTGTTTTAAGCTTTAATAACTTTCCAACTTCAATCTCATTTAATAGATATTATATTTCTACCCTAATAGTACAAAGTCTACATAATAATAAATGAATGGTATTGTATATTCATATGAAAAATTAAACAAAAAGTTTATCTCTAGCTTGGAAGAACACTTCAACTTTTGTTATTTTATTTTTTTTTTAAAAAAAAAAAAAAAGCCCATAACTCGGGCAATGGTTCCTCCGAATCTTACTAAGCTGGATTAGCCAGTCTCCCCATCTTGTCCCAACTAAAAGTGAATATTCTGCATTGTGTTGGATTCCTTTGACTTCCTCGTTGCCCAACTCATCAACATACTAATAATATCTAAGTTCCCATTTAATCGTGTTGATGACTGTTAATGGTTCAACTTCCAGTGAATTAAGTTTTTGGTTCCTGAAAAATCAGATGCAACATAATGTCCAAAAAACTTGGGCAGGTGTGTCTGCTGCACATTTGGTGTTGTGGCCTCTGCTGCCTCTCAATTTTGGGGTTTTTCCTAAATGTTTTTTTTATAGTTTTTTTTTAAAAACTTAGATTATACATTAAATGAGTGATATTTTGATATTTTATGGGTAAAAATAGAGCTTTTTTTTTCAATTTTGGATGATTTTTCAAATATTTGAGACTCTAAATTAAAAAGAAACCACACAATTTTGGAGTCTTATATCTTTCAAAAATCATACAAAATTGAAACTAGCTTCATTTTTTACATATAAGATATCAAAATGTCATTTATTTCACGTAGAATATAATGATTAAAAGACCATGAAAAACATATATATTTGGAAATTATTGCTAATGGTATCCACAATCCACTCCTCTAACTTCATAACTTGCATAGCTGAAACGATCTCAAACCGAGAGATAACCCAAACCAAATTGCTCTAGACTAAGGCTAGTATAAAAAAAATGAAGTTGTTAACTGGCACTAGTAAGCCACTCTTGAAGTAGTTAGTGTCTGTAGAAAGAATTCAGGGCACAGAGGAAATACGCAGACAATCTGAGAATAATAATGGGCTCAGTGAATATGCTACTGGCCTCTGTATTCTATATATAGAATGAATTTGTAACAGAATCTGTACATGGTTTGTTACAGACAATTGATGTGTGTACACGTATATATATATATATAGAGAGAGAGAGAGAGAGAGAGGGGGGGAATAATAAACAGTTGTACAGAATCTTACACAGAAATACAAGAAGGACATAAATACAAAACGCTAATTACAATTATCAATTAACTAATTATCCATTAGTTCTAACATTCCCCCTTAAACGAGAGGGTGTGGGACGGAGACCGAGTTTGCTTTGTAAGTAAGAAAACTGTGTATGCATCAAGGCCTTTGTGAGACAATCTGCTACTTGATGTTGAGAGGGAACATAATCAACCTTAATGTCACCAGCCAAAACTTGATCACGAATAAAGTGGACATCAATGTCTATATGTTTGCTCCTAGAGTGATGAACTGGATTAGATGCAAGAGCCTGTGCACTTAGGTTATCACACCATATAGTAGAGGGTCTTTTTAGAAACAAATCAAGTTCAGTAAGTAAGGTACATAGCAATTTTATTTCAGATGCTCCATCTGCAAGTGCTCTATATTCGGATTCACAACTAGCTTTAGATACAACCCTCTCTTTCTTAGAGGTCCAGGAGATAAGAGTGCCTCCTAAATAAACACAAAGACCTGCCACAGATCTGCGGTCATCAACATCAGTGGTCCAATCAGCATTAGTAAAAGCCATGAGTTGAAGAGACTTAAAGGGCCTAAGATGTAGGGCATAATGATAGGTACCCTTAAGATACCTGAAGATACGCTTTACCCCTTGAAAATGGATATCAGTTGGACAAAAGAGAAACTGACTTAACTTGTTTAGTGAATAGGCAATGTCTGGCCTAGTAGTGGTGACATACTGCAAAGATCCTATGGCTTGTCTGTAAAGAGAAGGATCAGTCATGGGTGTTCCATCTGTAATAGAGTACTGTCTGCCTGTGATCATAGGAGTAGGAACCGGGGCGCAATCAGACATGTTAAATCTGTGCAATATGTCCATTATATATTTTCCCTGATTTAGATAAAGACCTGAACTATCTCTGTAGATTTCTAAACCAAGAAAATAAAATAGGGAACCCATATCCTTCAAAGAGAAAGTATTATTGAGTTTAGTGACAAACTCTTTAATGAAACGAGGATTGTTTCCTGTAACAAGGATGTCGTCGACATACACCATGACAAATATAACCAGTGGCCGAGTCTTAAGGAAGAAAAGATAAATATCACTCTTTGAATTGTGAAAACCCTACTGAGTAAGAGTTAAACGGAGATGATCAAACCAGGCACGAGGGGCTTGTTTAAGTTCATAGATAGCTTTCACTCATTTACATACATGACCAGGTTTATGAGAATCATGAAATCCATCAGGCTGACGCATATAGACTTTCTCTTGCAGATAACCATTTAGGAATGCATTATTAACATCGATCTGCCTAATTTCCCAATGAAAGGTAACAGCTAGAGTTAGAATAGTTCTTACAGTAATGGGTTTAATCACTGGGCTAAACGTCTCAAAGTAGTCAACACCAGCAGCTTGTTGGAACCCTTTAGCAACGAGACGCGCCTTGTATTTCAGGATAGAACCATCAGCACGGTACTTGGTTTTAAAAATCCATCGACAATCCACTAGCTTTTGAGATTTGTGGTACGGAACTAAAACCCAGGTACAATTTTGAGTTAATGCCTTGAATTCCTCTTTCATCGCATGCTGCCATTGTGGAATCGACAAGGCTTCAGTGACGTTGTGAGGTAGACTAGCTTGAGCATGAACCTCTAGCGTTTCAGTGGAGAGTAAGCCAATGAAAGGGTATCGGGGTTTTGAGATCCCTGATTTAGCTCTAGTAACCATACGATGTGTGTTGGCAGAGGTAGTCTGAATAGGGCTAATGTCAACAGATGATGGTGGACTTTGGGCCTGAGATTGGGCCAAAGTTGGTGAGAGCCTATTTGGTGAAATTGGTATGGTGTCAACAGACACCTCTGAGCTCGGTGAACCTGGGCCAAGTGATGGTGAATCTGAGTGAGAAGAGGACTCATATTCATTAAAACCCACGTCTGATCTAGGCTGGTGAGAATGACTTGATGAATCAATAATAAGAGGCATGCTCATATCACCAGGTGTTGAAACAGAGGCTCGGTGCTGATTAAAAAAACCTGAAACACACGGGAAAACAGAGCAGTCAAACACGACATGGCGAGATATATAAATTCGACCAGTTGAGCTGAGGCCTTTATATCCTTTTGGCCAAATACTCGTCCATGCAGAGAGCATTTTTCCTTGTTTGATGAAGCTTCGATTGATAACTCATCACCTGAGATCTAGAGAAGGCACTTGTAAGTGCACGAGCGCTAGACCAAAGACCAAACGTTGTGCGACAGTAGAGCAGTTGTGCGCCGACGTCCTGCGACATAGTGTTGCGTAGCCATCCGACAAGCATCCTATCGACAGCATACCATTCGTCATACTCGGGATTGGGTATTATCTGTGAGGAGCCAGAAATAGAGTGTGTTTTTGCCGGTGCTTAGCTACCACTCGAAATATGATTTTGGAGTCGGTTGCCCTCAATCAAAGGAAGCACAACCGATTCCCAAACGAGGAAGTTAGTCCTATCCAACTTGATGGACGTAGTTTGGCTCGAAAAGTGAAAAAGAGAGTATGTACGCATGGCAGAGTGAGGGCTACTGTCATCAGAGGTTTGTGATGATGAAGACTTAATGAAGTGTATGAAGAAACCTCGCTCTGATACCAAGAAAGAATTCAGAGCACAGAGGAAATACGCAGACAATTTGAGAATAATAATGGGCTCAATGAATATGCTACTGGCCTCTGTATTCTATATATAGAATGAATTTGTAACAGAATCCGTACATGGTTTGTTAAATACAATTTCTGTGCGTACACGTATAAAAGTTGATACTTTAAGTATAAGCTATGAACAATTATGAATAAATTGAATTGGGGAAAAGAATACAAATATTATTCACCATGAGTTATGTGGCTTCTTAATCAATGATTATACTATGACTACAACACCTAAATTAATTTATACAATATCATAACTTACTTACAATGCAAATACACAAAGTTACAAATACAACATACATGCCCAATGTAATATTCACCATGCCTTCATCTGATTCCCACCCAACAATGTAACATCCTCTTTTATAACATGCCCCTTTGGATCCAATCCTGCCACAAAAATAAAACAAGAAAAAACTTCATAGTCAGTGACATTGTTTAAGAACATAAAAGGAATATAATATAGTTAAAACCTTAAAGTTTTTAAAGAATTTTGCATATGAATCTTACCTTATGAATTGACTCTTTTATAAAGCGATATCCTCCCATATCCCTTCTTGATGATCATTTCTTATGCGGGTTCATTATCCGCTTCATCTTCTTCGTTCATGTTCGTTAGACCCCTTGAAAAGGAGTACTCTCGGAAGACCATAATTTGAATGACTTTCCTCATCAATATCAATGACCCTTTTTTCTTGAAGAGCTGCACCACATTTTATTTTCTTGATCGGTGATATAGAACACTTGTTTCGCCTGGTCTGCCATAATAAAAGGTTCATCTCCAAAACTTCTACCATTGATATCGACTAATGTAAATCCTAGCCGATCGATCTGAACACCATTATTGACATTAACTCACTTGCATTTGAAAATGGGAAATCTAATTTTAACATAGTCTACCTCCCAAATCTCTTCAATAACCCCATAATATGGCATATTTGCCAATAAAGGCCTCTTGTCTTTCAAACGGAGAAGTGCATAGATTCGGCCTCTAACATAACACCACTATTCTGCGGACCGTGCTCTATCATCTAGGGACTTCGTTTAAAATGTATAAC
The DNA here is from genome assembly GCA_019022615.1 of Acacia melanoxylon. Lineage (NCBI taxonomy): Eukaryota > Viridiplantae > Streptophyta > Magnoliopsida > Fabales > Fabaceae > Acacia > Acacia melanoxylon. The sequence continues at coordinate 1,871,691 of JAFJYJ010000068.1, read as the reverse complement.
CATTGATCACATACGAATTCTAACTTATGACATCAACCTCAGGACCACGTGCTAACCATTTGATTGTCTTAGAAACACATTCCTCTCCCTCGACCTTTTGTTTGAACCAGTTTGCAAAAGTTACATTATGCTCCCTAATCAACCTTTGTTCGATCATTCGATGATTTTCTTTCCTTACAGCTTCTTTATGTGCAGCTATCTTGCTTGAACTTCATCAACATTATTCAAGATGTATAAGTGGACTTGTGACAATTCATCGGGATCCACACTCTTTCTTGAAGCCCCTCGTCTACCCCCTTGACATCGCGACGTTTTGGAAGCTCAATATGTCTTACTTTGGCCAAATAATTTTGACAAAATTTCATGGCTTCTTCAGAAACATATTTTTGAACAATTGATGCTTCTGGCCGGCATGCGTTCTTCACGTACCCTTTTAGGAATTTCATAGATCTTTCAATTGGGTACATCCACCGTAAATGGATAGGTCCGCACAACTTTATCTCCCTCACTAGATGAACAATTAGATGAACCATGATGTAAAAAGAGGTAGGAAGAAAAAGCTTCTCAAGGTGGCACAAGATAAGATATCCTTCATTCTCCAATTCATCCAACTTTTCTATCTCGAAAACTTTACTACAAACCGCATTGAAGAAGACACAAAGTCTAGTCAAAACGACCCGAAGATCATATTTGGGGATGCCTCGAATAGCTACTGGGAGTAGCTGTTGCATCAAGACATGACAATCATGAGACTTTTGGCCTACTAATTTCAAGTCCTTCATCGATACAAGCCTCTTAAAATTTGAAGAACACCCCGAGGGAACAATTGTGCCATGTAAACACTCACAAAAACTTCGTTTCTCATCCTTAAACAAAGTATGAGAAGCCGGGGGACAATAAGTTCTCTTCCCGTATGGCCTTGGATGTAAGTCTTCGCATATTCCCATTACTTGCAAATCCAATCTTGCCTTCACACCATCCTTGGAACTACCTTGTATGTTGAGAAGCGTGCCAACAATACTATCACAAACGTTTTCTCCACGTGCACGACATCAATACAGTGTCTCACCTCAAGATTGCGCCAATATGGAAGGTCGAAGAATACAGATCTCTTTTTCCATATATTTGTTTCTTTTCTACTCTTTGCGCGTCTTCTGCAAGATGACACTGATATTTTTTCACCTTTTCATAAACTTGCTCCCCGGTCAATGCCACCGGAGCATCTTCATACTCCTGTCTACCAAAAAAAGCTTTCTTTAATCGACGATATGGGTGGCCCCGTCTAAGAAATCTCTTTTGTCCAAGATAAACCGTCTTTCTTCCATGTTGAAGTTGATGGTAGCGTGTGCCTTCTTCACAAACCAGACATGCTTTATGGCCTTTTACACTATACCCTGACAAGTTCCTATATGCTGGGAAGTCGTTTATAGTACAAAATATCATGGCTCGCAATTTAAACACATCCTTCTTGAAAGAGTCAGAAACATCGACACCTTCTTCCGACAACTCCTTCAAGTATTCGATCAAGGGCTCAAGGTAAAACATCAATGTCGTTTCCGGGTTGTTTTGGTCCCGAAATCAACATAGACAACATGATGTACTTTCGTTTCATGCATAACAGAGGAGATAAGTTGTAAATAATCGGGAGCACGGGCCATGAACTATGTATCTTGCTAAGGGTCCCATAGGGATTCATGCCATCCGTGCTAAGGGCAAGCCTAAGGTTCCTAGGTTCTTCGCCGAAGTTCAGAAATAAGTGATCGATTTTCTTCCATTGAGAAGAATCGGCCGGATGTCGAAGCTTTCCATCAGAAATCCTCTCATCTGCATGCCACCTCAATATTTTTGCATCATTTTCATTCGCAAACAACCGCTTGAACCTTGGTATGATTGGAAGATACCACAACACTTTTGCAGGCCCCTTATTTGACTTGTACCTTGGGGTTTCACATATCGGACAATTAACTTCTCTTCAAACTCTTTTCTATACAATACGCAATCATTCGGGCATGCATGGATCTTTTTGTACTCCATCCCCCGTGGATTAGAGTATTTTCTTAGCATCATAGTATCGATGCGGCAACACATTATCATCCGGAAGCATGTCCTTAAAAGCCTCAGGCATTTCAGAAAAATTCTTGTCGCTCCATCCATGACGTGCCTTCAAGCTTACCAATTTCAATACAGCGTTCAACAATTGATATTTTTTACAACCAGGGTATAGCGGGGTCTCTGCATCACTGCACATATTACCATATGCATGTGATTGATGAAAAGCCTCTTCTCCTACATCACGAATAATGTCGTCTATGCGATCATTCATATCCGTGTCATTATCATCAAAGGCCACATCCCCATGTTGAGACCCCCTTGGTATTTTTTTACCATGCCATACCCATACTGTATAAGTCTTACAAAATCCTTCACAAATTAAATGTGTGTGGATAACTTCAGGACTTAGTCGCCTCTCATTCAAACATTTTACACAAGGGCAATCAAACTTCCCACTATCATCATGGGCATTTTGTTTAGCAAATTCTATAAAGTCCCTCACCCCATTCCGATATTCAACACCCGTCCGAAACGCAATTATCCAACTGTGATCCATAGTAGAATTCCTATAGACGGAAAGATTTAACATACATAATCCGAAAAAATTGACACTTGCATATAAAATAAGGCAACACCAAATGCGTATTTATGCTCAATGTTGGTTATGTCAAATTTTTTTTTTACGGAGAAACTTGCCCATTAAATACATAACGAAGAATCACTTTTGGTCATAAATGTATCACAGTGAATCCAAGAAGCAAAATAAAAGCATGACGAGGAAATTAAATGCATCGCGTGATGAAGGTCTTAAGGACTCACCTGTAGCATATAAATTCAAATGCATTTGCGGAGTCTTTCTTCTCCCGCCATGAACGTTGATGTTGCAGACAACAAAAGTAACCTAAAAACATTTATTGGTCAGTTAGGTAGGTCTAAAGCGCAAATATAATCTTCAAAATAAAATATTCATTAACAACAGAGAAACCCACAAGAACATTTCATCGATTTCGTTCAACCCAGAAAACCATAAAGTTATATAACTGAAACACCTCTTATAGCTTGGTCTATAGATGTTTAGCTAATGAACCAGAAAGTGATTGTCGAGAGAGCAACGCGAAGCGGTTGACTTAAGCAACACAAAAACACTGGAGACAGAACCTAAGTAATCACTTTCAACGTGAGAAGAGAAGTTCAGAGAGGGAAATTTAATATTCTGCGTGACAGAGACATGTTTTATTAATTTGGATTTTATTAAGACCGGTTAGTTATAAAGTAGCCGGTCCTAAATATATAATTAAATTTTTAGGACCGGAGGGTTAAAAGACTCCGGTCTTAATTTTTTATTTTTCATTTAATTTTAAGACAGAGTCTTATGATACATCTGATCCTAAAGTCCTCTTTTTTTTAAAAAAAAAAAAGGATTGGCTTTTTGAACGCGAAGAATCGAATGAATAAAAATTAAAGAAAAAACTGGAGAATAAGCTTCTTTAATTACTTTTGGAGAATATGAACAAAAAAGACACAAGCTTAGTTCTTAATGATTCATACATTACTGGTGAATATGCACGTACACAAGAAACAAAACAAAAGAAAAACAAGCGAGAAAATTATTAAAATTCAAGAATCGACTAAACATCGTTGGCGATATCGGCATGAAAAGCATTAAATTCCCGCCGGATATCGGCAAGTTCTGTCTTATTCGCATCGGCCGCAATGCATCATTAGAGGAAAGAGGAGAGGGTCACGGTAGGCACTTATGGGGCCAGTGGTTGGAGAGGGGGAGCGGGAACCTCTTCATGGTCCGAAGGCCGGAGGGTGCGGCAACCTCTTCATCATCCGAAATAACAATGGGTCCAACGACACGAGACTTTTGTCACAATAGAATACACTCTCGGGAGGAGGCGCACCGTATAACGATCTACGGAAGGCACGAGCATCGGAGTAAGAGTACCCCTACGAGCGGTTCTCTTGTATCTAACCATGGTTTGAGCGGTTGGGGCGAGAGCCACGTAGTGTGGAGTTACGAGATTGTGAGGAGTTAATAAGGACAGAGGTATGAGGAGTTTATATTTTTAAGAGCGACGAAGTGTGGAGTTACGAGGTATGAGGAGTTTAATAAGGACGAGAGTATGAGGAGTTAATAAATATGCGGTCTAAAATTATACTTTTTTTTCAATTCAATTGATTTTAAGACCAGCCTTTTATAATATGTCTGGTCCTAAAAGTCTATTATTTATTTTTTTAATCAATTCAATCACTTTTAAGACCGACCTTTTACCTTATATCCGGTCCTAGAATTCATTTATTTTTTTCAATTCAATTGACTTTAAGACCGACCTTTAATAATATATCCGGTTCTAAAAGTCTATTGTTTATTTTGTTCAATTCAATTGATTTTAAGACCGGCCTTTTATAATATGTCCAGTTCTAAAAGTCTATTATTATTATTTTTTTCAATCAATTCAATCACTTTTAAGACCGACCTTTTACCTTGTATCTGGTCCTAGAATTCATTTATTTTTTTCAATTGAATGATTCAGAGTCGTATCCTTACACTCTGTTTAAATGAATGATTCAAAGTCTCTTCGACTTCTAGATAAACTTCCCAACTAGGCGTCTCCTCGTATTCTGATGAACTATGCGTCTCCTCGTTATTGTTTCCGGCGTTTCACATTGGTCAGGCAGGGTTCTCTATTTAAACCCGATGTTACTTTACTTCCTTCACATTCTTCTCCATCAATTCTGAAACATCCACAGTAATGGCTGAAAGTGGAGCTAAATCACCAAGAGGGGGGTGAATTAGGGATTTATAAAAATCTTTTCGAAATAGCTCTTTTTTAACACTAAAAACAGAGATGAGCTAAGATGAGAATAGAAGAACAAGACACAAGGATTTATACTTGTTCGGTCCAATCTCTTGACCTACGTCCAGTCCCCAGACTCTCTGGGTTTTTCACTATGTCAAATGATTACACACTCTGTACTCAAGAGTAATTCTCTCACTAGAACTTACTCCCCTTACAAAGTTGTAATCAATGAACCCAATCACCAAGTCCCCTGACTTGTGATTCTTTACAATAAATGATTTGTAAGTAAGAAACTCTCTCTAAGAGTAGATATAAATAAACACTGAAGCTCTAATGTATCAACAGATACTTAGTACAGAAAAACTCAAGAGTAGTTGGAAGCTTTGAATGATTTTCGTTTTCTGCTGTCTTGGTTGTTGAGAGAAATTGAATGCTACTCTATTTATACTAAGAGAGCATTAAAGATCCGTTGCAAGCTCCATTATGACCGTTGGTACATTAATCTAGCTGTTGGAGGCATTTTGGAATTCTCTCTCTCTCTCTCTACTCGTCACTTAATCCAGTTGTACAGAAGTTTAGAGTTGACTTCTTGAGAATTAATCCGTTGGAATAGCAGCTACTGGATGTGGTAGGAAGACATTAATCCTTTCCAAGCGTGTGCAGACGGATTACCCAAAAGTATGCAACTTTCTGGGTTTAGCATTTAATGTTCTGACATGCTTTTTGGTTTTGCTTCAAATCTTCATTTAATCTCGTTTAAGCAAGCTGAAACTCACTAACAAAGTGATTAAACATAGCTGGGAATATCAAAGAATAATAATGACAAGTATTAGAATTAATCATATGAGATTTCACAATTTTGCTCAAGTTGATTTTCAAAAACCGCGACCAATACTTGAGTATGTTCCACAATACTCGAGTATGTCACTGTGCACTAATGTGAATACTTGAGTATTCATCTGAATACTTGAGTATTTCTTTTTCCAGAGAAGCCACTACATGATTTGAGCGTTTGGACAATTTCTTTGAATAGGACCAATACTCGAGTATTGAAACCAATACTTGAGTATTGGACTTTTTATGTGAAAATAAGTTTAAGTCCAAAACCTCAATACTTGAGTATTCAAAACAATACTTGAGTTTTCAAAATATTAGAAAACGAGCCAAGCTCTATGTATGCCTAATACTCGAGTATTGAACTCAATACTTGAGTATTGAATTTGTTTGAAAACTTTGTGAAATCTTTTCCAAGTCAATACTTGAGTATTCAACTCAATACTTGAGTATTCAAATCACTTGGAAATAGCAAACTTTTAAATGGTCGTACTCGAGTATTCAACTCAATACTTGAGTATTGAACTGTTTTCAATATTTGTGAAGTCTCTGACATCTCAATACTTGAGTTTTCATTTCAATACTTGAGTATTCATAAACATGTGTAAAGTTTGAAAACTTTCTGTTAGCCCAATACTCGAGTATTGGTTATTCAAACCAATACTCGAGTATTCACATGTTGAATACTTTGATGACTTTCTATATGACCAATACTTGAGTATCCATATGGATACTTGAGTATTGGCAATTTTGCCTTTCAGCGAAAGAGTCTCTGTATGATCAATACTTGAGTATTGAAACCAATACTTGAGTATTGACTTATAGTAAAAAACTTAGAGGGCTCTCTGTAACTCCAATACTTGAGTATTGAGACCAATACTTGAGTATTGTGTGACTTTGTGGAAACAAGTCGTTCTCATCAACTCAATACTTGAGTATTGAAACCAATACTCGAGTATTCACTTGACATTGAGTTTTTCAACTTATCAAAACAACTTTTAACTTGTGTTTACAATTGCTAGTTATCATCAAAACACATAGAGAACTAACAATGGCTGCTCCACCACCACCAGGTCCTCCTCCTCTGTTGCCTCCGAAACCGATAATCTACCAGATGATTCAGTATAGTCTGGCCCGCCTCGCTCATATAGACCGACGCTGCGGTCAGTTGTTTCAAGTCTATCACGCCGTCAATGCCAAGCTGCAGGCGGTACTCGACGCCCAGGACGTTGAGTACCATCCTTCAGATGACGACATCTCCAACCTCTCCGACGACTCCCTCCCCTCGACAACGATGGGGCGAGTAGATGTTTTTCTGTTTTTTTTTGCTTCTGCTGCTCCTCACTAAGTAGCAGAAAAAAATATAATAAAAAAATTGTTGTTTCCATATTCGATCGCCATGTCCTTTTCATTGTCTTCTTTCTTTTTCCGACAAAAAGGAAACAAACAAAACATTGTCCTCGTGTAAATCAACATTAAAAATTCGTAGAATATAGTTAAGAACATACAAAAAAACAAAAAAAAAGGTCGTTTTCCTTATTCGAATAAAAATAAACAAAGTGACTATTCTTCTCAAGGTTGGACCGTCATTGTAGTCGGTGTTACCTCGACTGAGTTGAATATTTTCAGTTTCCTTTCGGTATCTTCTTATCTTTCCGACAAAAGAAAAGAGACAACGAAAAGGAAACCGATAATGCTTTGCTCAACATCAAGAGAGGTAACATCGACGACAAGGAGGTCCTAGCTTGAGCGAACATTAGAACCTTGGTTGTCTTGAACCCTAAAAATTTGTCTCGAAAACACGGTCAAAAACTATTAAAAGCTAACAAATTCACGGTCGTAAAGGTTAAGCCATATTTTTTTAAAATATTTTTATGACTAAACTTTTAGGAGCGGACAAATAGCAAAACTACGGTCCTAAAAGTCTAGACATATTTTTTAGTTAATTAAACGTAGACGTTTAGGACCGGTCATAACATAAACATTCGGTCCAAAAGGTCTATTGTTATTTTTAGAAGACTTTTAGGACACGAGGTTTAATAAATAAGTGGTCCTAAAGGTCTCACCAAATTTTAAAAAATAAACCAAGAAGATGGACTTTTAGGAGCGGCTATTTAACAAATTTACGGTCTTAAAGTCTAGACATAAGACTTTTAGGACCGGTTGTAACATAAATATGCGGTCCTAAAAGTGTAGAATATTTTTAGAAGACTTTTAAGATCGAGACAAATAAATATGTGTGGTCCTAAAAGTCTAGCCATAGTTTTTTTTTTAAATAAACGAAGACTTTTAGCACCGGAGGTTTAATTATTATGCGGTGCTAAAGGTCTCGCCATATTTTTAGAAATAAACCAAGACTTTTAGCAACGGACTTTAGGATAGTCTTTTTTTTTCTCATTTAGAACATCATGTACCTCAAAATTTCAAGCACAACATAGCTAGAATGAATGAACGAATTTCTTCAAAAAGATATACAAATATATTATTGAATTACACGTTGTGTGTATATTTTACAAATGAATTTAGGACTTAATTAGGTCATATAGATATTCACAAAACACATTGCGTATGTGCTCCACTCATCATCAGGAAAGGGAGCAGGTCCGGCAAACCTCTGTAACATCAAAGACAGAGACTGAATTAACTTGCGTGCATATTTCATATGTTACATTAAGCCAGAAATTGAATTCAGCCATAATATGTAACATCAAATACATTTACCTTTGCAGTTAATTTTGTGGTTCCTCCCGTGATAACATCATACATGTGTTTCATGACGTACGAGCCACATAAGTTGGACCCGTTGGTTGCCGATGGGTCTAAAACGAACAAGAAAATATATATATATATATATAAGAGCTAGCATATATAGCTTACTAACCAAGTTCACAAGGCAGTGTGCCAGTGTCCAAATATGTACTAACCTCTGGCTTCAACCATTTAGGATAAGTGGCCTGAGTCCCACGCCTTTTTTTACCTCGACTTGGAAGGTCCTCATGGCACTATCATCAAAATCACAAATTTATCAATAATGTTCACTTAAAATTCACAGTAGAGATTTCAGACAAGAGAATCAAAATGACATGCTTACTTGTTGACGCTCTGCGTCAATATAGCCTCTAGCTCACTGTGAGTGGAGCATAAGAAGATAACTTTATTAGGATCCTCCATGCACATGAGGACCAACTGCCAGGGTGGCTGAAAATTCACAGCAGTAAAGTACACAGTGATATATGTATCAGAATTGTATTAAGTGAATTGCATACAAGAATTGTGATATGTACCTGTGGTAGTATGGAAACACGTACACCTTTCTTATCACTTCACACACCCTGGTTGACATGTATTCTTGTCTCAACTCCAAGGATGTTGTACTTGCATAAACTGGGCACAAGAATCCAAAATCCTTGATTCTGCCATGTTCAACCAATTCTTGATGCATGAACCTACAATAATGACATCGATCAGGGAATTAGTATATATGTACGTGTGTCTAAATGATGTATTTAAATTATGTACTCATAAAAGAAGATACTTACTTCATAAACATTTGAACAATTGCAGATGAAAGCTCCTGTCCAGGAACCAGCAAGGACGTTACATCTACGCTGTCAAGGTAAACATCTTGAGGATGAGGGAGGCCTACTACTTCATTGACAGGCCACGATTTATCTTTAAAATATCCTTTATTTACCAAATCGGATATTTTTTCCTTGGCAGTCAAATTAGCAGTAGGGGATGGAACTTGAGGAGGAGGGGATGCAGCTTGACGAGGGGATGGAACCTAAGGAGGAGGGGATGCAGCTTCAAGAGGAGTAGAGACATGTACAAGCTTCGCTGGCTAAGAGATGAAGGTTCCCATGACATCACTCACAAGCTTCAACTCATTAGTTGGAGAGGGAGAGGTGCATCAACGATCACCTTTTCAACTGACACTCTGACTTCATCATCAGCCATTTGTTGGTGGTGTACAGTTGATTCCAAGTTGTGAACAGTCCCTTTTGCAACTAATAGTCTATGAGGTTTTTCCACATACAGACAACAAGGTTGCTCTGACTGTCCAACAATGCAACTCCCTTTAGTGCTCTCTTTGCACGGTGCGAGGTGAATGTGTGGAACACTTTGCTCTCTGAACGAGAGCTCAAAAGTAGCCTCATCTAATTCATTTCCTCCTTCATCTAGCTCATATGGGATTGAAACATTGCTTCTTTAGCCGCTTTCTTCCTCACTGAATTTGGCCGGCGTCTGTTCCATCAGGATTGAAACATTGCTTCTTTAGCTTATTTGCTTCATCGATTATTTTGGCCGTACTGCTTCCATCTCCTCCCGGTAACCATACTTTGTTTGTGGCGTTTGGATTTACCAAAGTATTCCTTCGACCTACCCGTCCTCCAACCCCCTTATACGCCCCGCGTGATTCGGTTTTCCGGTCGCAATGGTCAGAACATCATTCCTCCCATCCGACACAAAAGATCCCTCTACTTCTTTCTTTTTAAGATCTTCCTGTAAGATACAGATAACGAGAAGCTTAGTAATGAAACATGTTTAGTAACTAAAAAATAACAATAACGATACTTACAATTCTTTCAGAAACTACACGAGTTTGTTCACTCGTGTAGGCGCTGCTTGACTTTTGCCGAATATGCAACCACAACTCCTCGCGACGTATAGGAGATGGCTAATCAACTATCGCGAAGGATTGGATTCAGCTTCATCTTCCAATCTCTTCCGCTTGGCCGCCATCAATTCTTTTTCGGCCATTTCATATCCACTGCGAGAAGCCCTATGCGGGCAATCATTCTTTCTCCCTATCTCCTGTGCTTGTTCCCTTCTTTTCTGTGAATCAGAATTGAAAAAAAAACTATTAATTATGAATTCCAGCCATCTCACTAACAGAAATTAGAGAACTTATGCTTCATATGAAGGTCAAACATTATTCAAATTCACTTCATCAAGTTTCAACATCTTATTTAAGAAAGATGTAGAATGGTAGAAGAAATTGGGAGAAACATAGTAAAGGGAGTTGCAGAAATGCTGCCAACTCAATCAATTCATTCATTTATCATAACTGGTTCCTACACATATTAGACTAACCTCTTATATATAGTTAGAGGCTTGACTCTTCACCCAAATAACTAACTAAAGAATGTCTAACCACTACCTACTATAACAAAATTAAGACTATAATAATGGCTTGACTCTTATGTCATTATTATTTCCCTAATTACCTTCTTAGTATTTTACCTATTCAGGGTTTACATATCAGACTTGCATAGACAAAGGCAGGAAATGTATACTTCTATTCACACACCAAACCATTTAACTAACATGATTAGATGAACACAATAAATTTCACATATCCGCACAGGTTAATAAGCACACAAAAGGGCAAAAAAACTAAATATGAACTCACCAGAGCTTCAGGAGTGGTCCGCAGTTGCACAAATTGTTGCCAAGTTTGTTCATCAATAAATGTGTGCTTGTCCCAAGGATTTTCTGCAGGCCGAACCTTGGCAAAAATATACTTGTTAGTTAGAAAGGTCTTAAACTTCATCCATCGATCAGCACAATAAGACAATGTCTTGTCTTTCAACTTCTGACAGTCAGGGACAGTGTATGTAAGCCGGATAGTGTCCCAAATAGGATCCTTTACCATGCGAACGTCTACTTTTTCCACTCATCTGTCAAGATGCCAACCTTGCTACGTGCTAGATAGCCAACAAAACTAGTATATTTGGATTTCTTGGGACCGAAAGGTTCCAACTTCTCATCAAACTGAATCTCCAGCCTTGACCCAAAAGTCCGACTTAGGGTTACATCCATCATTCATGTGCCTCTTCTACCATGGCGTGCGGGCGGTTACGAGGCTCATTGTGATATGAAAAGGGTTCGTTCTCACTCACACCAAGATGGCAGCGTTCCGGAACACGAATAGAATCATTTTCACCGTTCATTTTCGAGACGGGAAGAGGTAATGCAACGGGAAGGGTTTCGCAACGTGAACGAGGTTCTTCGGTGAGAGTAACAAAAGCTTTCACGCGAAGAAATGTTTATTTGGCGGTTCATTTTTAAGACCGGATATAAAAAGAGACGGTCTTAATAATTTATATTCAAGACCAGTCAAATTATGGTCCGGTCTTAAAAGTAATTAATTTTTTATCCGCACTCTTTTTTCTATATTTTATACGGCCGCATTTTATGTCTTAAAAGAATAACTTTTAAGACCGGCTTTTAAATATGTCCGTCTTAAAACTTTATTACCTTTATATTTAAATTTATCCTTATTATTTTGGACCCATGAGAAAATATTAGTCCTATTTGTGAGATTTCTCCATAAAGTAATTGATATTTGAATATTTTTTAATAACATTTTTAAGACCGACTTGTTTTATAACGGATCTGAATAATATATTTAAGACCTATGAAAAAATGATCTGGTATAAGAAGTTCTTTATATTTACAAAAGCGCCATAGGTCATACATAAGAAGTTCTTTATATTTACAAAGCGCCACGGTCATACCTTTAAGACCTATTGTGTCGGATGTCTGTCTAAATGAGGCGGTCTTAAAGCCTTTTTTTGCACTAGTGAATTAAAAACAATTGAATTTAATTTGGGTATTTTTTTAAAGATGTTACATGATCATTATTTTCTTATTTTATTATATTTTTATCACATACTTCTTTTTTATTTTTCCTTCTAAGTTCTTTTCTATTTTGACGAAATATAAAGAATAAATTATCCCTAGAAGCATTGGTAAGAAGTTCGAGTAATTATTATTAATCCCTTTATTTATTTATTATTATAAAAAAATTTCTTTCTCTATTATTATACATTTTCTAAATAGATTTTTTTAAAAAAAATATAGAGAGCTTTTTTAGTATTCGTACGAGTAAAGTACTGCCATGTTCTTAATTATTGTCGGATGTCCGGTCCTAAATGAGGCGATCTTAAAGCGCTTTTTTCGACTAGTGAATTAAAAACAATTGAATTTAATTTGGGTATTTTTTTAAAGATGTTACATGATCATTATTTTCTTATTTTATTATATTTTTATCACATACTTCTTTTTTATTTTTCCTTCTAAGTTCTTTTCTATTTTGACGAAATATAAAGAATAAATTATCCCTAGAAGCATTGGTAAGAAGTTCGAGTAATTATTATTAATCCCTTTATTTATTTATTATTATAAAAAAGTTCTTTCTATATTATTATACATTTTCTAAATAGATTTTTTTAAAAAAAATATATAGAGAGCTTTTTTAGTATTCGTACGAGTAAAGTACTGCCATGTTCTTAATTATTGCAATGAAATAGACCACGCTAACCATGACGTGATCATGAATTAAATCTCAACATGAAATAGAAGTTTAAATCATCTTTTTACAAAGAGAGGTCTCACTCATAAATGGACATCTCTGAGACGTGTTGTGTTGTTGTTATCATATAATTTAAATCAACAATACTGTTTTTTTTTTTTTTCCCACGTATATAAGCATTAGAAATTTCAACTAAACAAAGTGCCATTTAATTTATAAAATCGCACGAAGGACAATCTTGATTGCAGCTAGAGTTATATACTACTCCTATATAGTAGTAGAAATAATAATAATTTTTTAAATGTTATTCACCCGTGTCTGTTATTCTGTATGGATAGAAAGAAGTAGGATGAATATTAATTAAACTTGGAATTGAAATCACAATAAATTAAATTGAAGAAATTATAAAAGTTTTACATAAATAGTGTTACGGGGTCCATTTCTATTTGTGTTCTCAGATATCTTTGTGTGCAACTTGTGGACAGGATAGTGAAGTGACAAATGGCCTAACAGGGACCATTTATTGGATTACAATTATTAAGAGACAAATAATTGAGACGAATGCTGTCGGATCAATCATAGTAACAAAAGAAGATAAATGAAAAGACGAATTAAATAAGCATACACACAACTAATCCTAAAGACAAAACAATGTTGTTAAAATTAGTTAGATTAATTAAGATGTTAAAACTAGAAAATTCTTTTCAAAAAAATCCTCATTCATTAATTGATTACACTAACTTTGACGAAATTTTAATATCTCGATCGAAAATAAGTTTTAGAATATTTACCCAAAAAATTTCCCAAAAACTCAATTTACCCAAAAAAAAATCCCAGCAACTCATATTTAATATTTAACTATGCCTTTAAATGTAACAACTTTCTAACTTTATTCTTATTTAATTAGTATATATTATGGGTAAAGGTATTTTATGGGTAAATTTCTCGGTCCTTTGGAGATAAGTTATCTCCAGATTGACATTTTTAGCTACATCGTTTTTTGTTAATGAAGGGTGTTTCCGTAATTTTATTTACTTTTTTATCATATAAATTTTATCAAAACATCCTTCATTAATTCACCTAAAATTACAAATACACTCTTCATTAATTCAAAACAATGTAGTTTTAGGGGTCATTGAAGATAAACTTATCTCCAGTGACTGGAGAAATACGTTTCCCATATATTATACCTCCATGTAAACAAAGTTTACATAATAATAAATTCAGTAAAATTTTACGTTTATATAAAAAATTTAATAACGAATTATAAATAGGATAAAAAAAACATTATCTCTCTACCTTATAAATATGATGAGAGGAGTGAGTTTCATTATCTTCATAAGATTTTCTTGCAATTAATTTACCTCCATTTTAACTTTAAACACGTAGTTGGATTTTTTATTTTTTTTTATTCCCTCCATTAAAAAACCGGAAAACATATGAGAATGGTTCTTGAAGTTGAAATTATTCTATTTAATATCACTAAATGAGTTATGCATCAAGCAAAAGAAGAAAAAAAAATACTCTATTCTGAACTTATAAATAGTGTGTTCTAGCTAAAAACAAAATTTATAAATAGTGTGAATTTTCTCTCTTAATTTAATTATCAGCTTTATATTTAAAATTATAATATATAATATATTAAGTTCAGACTCTCAGTTATAAATTCTAGCTTTGGCTTATACTGAAAAAAAAAAAAAAATTACTACTAGCTCTGGAATCCGTGCAGCTGTGTCATCAGCCTCTACACTTTAAAAGATGTCGTTCCAAGAAAAGGAGGGGTAACAGACAAACACAGCAGCCTGAAAGAAGCCATGTTCCATTAATAAACAATTCATCTTAGTGAGGACATAAAAGAACAACGTAATAAATATTCTAGACATGAGGCTGTTATTTTTATAAATATAAGTTATATATATATATATATATATATATATATATAGATATATAGACAACCCTAAAATATTCTCATCTAAAAAATATAGAGGAAGTATAACATAATGCAACAAAGAAGATCAAAAAGTGCGTTGTTAGGTGGATCATTGAAGAGGTTCATCGAACTACAGATAGGATACACAGTAAAATGGATTCTTTTTGTTTTTTAATTAATTTAAATGGAGTATAATTTTACATGAAAAATGGATTAGTTAATAACTCCACAATTATATCTATAAAAAAAATTATATATCTTTTTGTTGCCAATGTATGACATTATTAAACTGATTCGGATTTAAATATTGATGGAATATTCCAAATGAATCGTTCTTTCAATTTTATTTTAATTTTTTTTTTATCTTACATTGCTTCAATATAATTCGAGATGTTGCTTCACTCAATTATTTTTCTGGATAATAGTTTATGCAAAATAAATCATGTTGAAAGAGAATCTAAATGAGATACATAGACGGACGATAGGCTGCAAAAAGGTGTATAAAATAATTGATATAGAGAGAGAGAGAGAGAGGTTCATATAATTAAGAGGAATGTCTGCCCCCACGCACACATGCAGATTTTTCACTTTGTTTTAAATGTCCTTCTTCTTCTTCTCTCTCTGTTTCTCTTTCTCATATTTCTGATAAATTAAATCATAACTTGTGATGTACAATGCCACATCCACTTTGCACGAGGGCCTCCGTTTTGTTCTCTTGTGCTTTTCTTTCTGCCACAAAATTAAATTATCTGTACCTTTTTCTTCCTACATACTTATATATATATATATATATATATATATATATAAATCCCAAACAGTAATTACACACTAGTGTAACTTTCTCTCTCTAATGTGTGTGTAAAAGCACCACACATACAAATTTTCCTTTTCGCAGCTCCTCGACTTCGACGCTCTCTCTCTCATGACGTTCTCTCTCGGCCTTCTCAACATTAGGGTTTCTGGCTCGCCGGCGGCGTCCTTGCTGCCGGCGAGCCTCCTCCTGTACCATATCCGCCGTATGGAAGCAGATCGGGGCTTGAAGAGCTTGGAGCATGTGGGTTTTAGTTCGGAACAGAGACATATAGCGGCTACCTCATATCTTCACCGGCGCCGGCTATCCTCTGGTCTCCGTCCTCACCACCACTCCAGCTGTGGCGTCGCTTTGTCTTCTTTGTGCGGTGGCGGTGGTCCTTTTCCTCTCCCTCTCCAGATCTGTCTTGATGGGGTGGGGTTTACTGTTAGGGCTTCTTCCTCGCCGGCGTTTTCCGACGTCCAAGCGGTCTCCGGCGACTCGGCGGTTTCCGGCGGCAGAGGGGAAGGTCCTCTTCTCAGTTATTTATGTTTTTGGTTTTTAGTGGTTTTTTTTGTTGTGGTTCTGATTCGCGTTTTTGGGGATAGTGTTGTGTTGATGGTCTGTGTTGCTAAATGTTTTACTTCCCAGAGGGCCATTGTTAGGATTGTTCGATGGTGGCGAATCCAAATCACTAGTGTTTGCCTTAGTTTGTTCGGTAGGTTAGATTTACTTGATTGGAGGAGAAGAAGTATTCTTAAGGACTTCATTTGTTTTCTTTCTGAGGTTGGGTTTTTTTTTCTGATTCTTGCCCCATATCGGGGTAATTGTGTAGCTGATCTATTTGCAGCTTATCCTTATAAGAAGGTGTGCCCTGTTGGGTGGGTTTTGCAACCAACACTTTCTTCCTTATCACTTCTAACCTTGGATTTCCATGAAGCCGATGCAGTCTCTGAAGCTACTTTTATTCCTACCTTTTCAATGATTTTGGTTTTTAGTTTCTCTTTCATTTGATTTGTACTGTTTTACATGTTTGTATTCATGTTGTTCTTGTTCTGGTTAATTTAGCCATTTCAGTTGTAATTGTTCTAGTTCATTTTATTTCAGTTGTAATTGTTATGCTTTGATGTATCTTTTGTTTTGAGTATTAATATAAGTACGTTTTGACCCCAAAAAAAAAACGCACCACACATACACACTATGACCTATATGCTATGTGCTTCACCATCACATGTCTATATAAACTACCACTCTACCAGTGGCCTTTTGTAAGAACAAGGATTTGAGTCAATATAGTTAAGAGTCTAACTAGAAAGTAATAAGAGTCAGCATTGTTTTAAATTTTATTTTTATTTCTCTATTCAATTTGTTTGGTAGTAGCTACAGAAAAATCTGGATACATGCATTACCTGACTAGCCTAATATGTTTTTAGGGTAATAGGTAGCATACCTATAAACATTATGTCTGGCACAGCACACATGCAGATTTTTCACTTTGTTTTAAATTTCCTTCTTCTTCTTCTCTCTCTGTTTCTCTTTCTCAATTTTCTGATAAATTAAATCATAACTTGTGATGTACAATGCCACATCCACTTTGCACGAGGGCCTCCGTTTTGTTCTCTTGTGCTTTTCTTCCTATATATATATATATAAAAAAAATTCCCAAACAGTAATTACACTCTGGTGTAACTTTCTCTCTCTAATGTGTGTGTGTAAACGCACCACACATACACACTATGACCTATATGCTATGTGCCTTCACAATCACATGTCTATATAAACTACCAGTGGCCTTTTGTAAGAACATGAATCTCTTTAAAACCTGAGATTTGTCCTTGTTTATTATAAGTTCTCGAGGGGTTGTCTTGTAGTTCAAATCTAATGAGATCACATCTAGTGTGTGTGTGTGTATGCACCCCTTTAAAATGATATTGTTGAGCAAATTTGATACATATATAGCCAATATAAGCTTAGTTTCCATTTCGATCACGGCTCTTATTTTGGCTGATTGTCCGTTTGAATATAATGGTTGCTTGTCATGTCAGTTTTCAAAGCAAAAATAGTTCCTTTTGAATATAATGGTTTGATCAAATTAAATGGAAGAGATCCCATACCTTTTGAAGGTTTTAGGTATGCCATTGGATCCTATAGAATGATTGAATTGTCCACACGAAACTAGAACACAATTTAGACTCCGGTTTAGCCACAGCAAAGGCGTAATTGATTTAAATAAAGTCTGGGAGAGGATTTTAAGTACCCATTTCCCTACTAAGCATTTTACTTAGTAGGGAAAGCTAATCAAGTCTGGATTGTCCAAATATGTTTTTAGACGGTGTAGATTTAAATAAATTTAAATTGATAATTTATTAAATAAAAAATCATTTTAAAAATAATCATTGTTGAGAGATCAATTATCTTTATTTTTAATTATATCATTATTAAAATATTGTTAAAAATAATTTAGACTGTCAAACTATATCTAAATGGTCTATATATATCTTATTAGCTCTCCCTACTAAACACTTTCTTAGCAGCTAACCAGTTCAAATTTTGAGAGGAGAGAAGCAGTATGTTCTAGAAACAAGTCTCAATGTTAAGTGGAGTCATGAGAATCAAGAGCTCATCATCAATGTGCACTATGCAAATCTAATTTGGATGATTTAGATTTTAAAAAAATTATTTTCCTTTTTTAGGAAAATAAATTATTTTAATATATACATAATATAAAATAAAAATAATCTTTTAAATATCAATATTTTAAAAAACATCATATTTTACCTAATAAATTTTCATCGCCACAATGAGCACTAAAACTACTTTCGTCTGCTTTGAGAGTTACTTATGGAGTTCGCTCCCACAATCTCCGCGATCCTCTTCTTATTATATCCACCTATACCTCTTCTTATTTTCACTGAAATCCCACTCATAATGGGATTAGGCCCTCAGCTATTAGAGGTCGATTAGGTATAATTCAACACCTTTTAAGAAGGTCTTTGCTATGGGTTCAAAAAAAAATATCTTGGGAGAGTGAGCTATCTTTTATTAGAGACCAAAGAGTACTCTTGAATATTGATTAGTAGGAGTCAATGGATACTTAATTTGACAACAAAGTCAATGGGAAATGACTATGCCTCTTAAGACTTTTTTACAACAAATTTTAATTCTCATAAAATTGGAGGTCAATTTTAACAATTTTTATCTTATATTAAGAATCAAAGGTGGTAGTTATTAAGAATACGAGTCATAAATTATTTGAATTTGAATTCCTAATTTGCCTGTATGATAACTTTGTTAGTAGATAAAGTATAAAGACATATTACAGATATTTTTTAAACTGTTGAGAGATGTGTGTGTGTTCGAACATGGCTCAAAAATTAGATCTTGTTCACTTCAATTATTTGAGAACAGATTGTATTTTATTTTTTTAAAAAAGGAAATGGTAAGGCAATATTAATGGTAGATTGACCTAAATTTCTTTTCATTACTATATATATGTGCACTTCGTGGTTCCCACATATCGCATAATGTGTTTATTTGAGATTGCAGCATGCTCCCCCTTGATGATAAGAATCCGAGGATTTTTTTAATATTAAAAAAAAAAGTCTTGTTTAATTATGTTTTTTTATATAGAATAGTTTAATGAAAATGTTTTTCAAAACAATTTTTGTAAAGAAGAAAAATGAAAAAAAAAAAAAAAATTGGATGATGGTTCTAAAATTCATGTTTGATGAAAAAATTATTAAAACTTGTTTAAAATAATTTTTCTTAGAATTAACTTTGATGAGCACCATGTAGATTACAAAGTGGAAAGATGATAGTTTGAGCCATCAAGTGCTGAATGAAGATAGGGTTCTTCGCTTATTGTCTAATTTTACAGAACAAAAGAACAAATTAAAAATAAGAAAATATATAAAAGTTTTTCATGCTATTCTTTAAAAAAAATATAGATTATTGCTGTCTTATTTTACAAAACACTTAACTGAAAATTAATTACTAAACAGAACTTTTTACTTTTAAAAATAAAAAAATTGTTGTGAAAATAGGAAAACAAAACCAGCCCAAAGCTTTCTGCAGTATTTATTAACTTTAAGTACGAAATTGAACCAAACAAATTATAAATTTCAAGGTATACTTACTTGTCATGAACATGACATGCGAAGCCTAGCTAACAACTAAATTATTTAAGAAAACCATCCCCAAATGTTAAACAATATTTCAATCACAATCAAAGGAAAGTAGTATATATACCTAATGAAAGATTGTGTAAAATAAATCTCAATTATTAACATTCTAGCTATTAATTAAGAGCTTCAACCTTTAATTGCTTATAAAACGATTTAAATTAAACTTTGTAACATTTTTAGTTCTTGATAATTACATTATAACTCAACATATGGAACCAATGCTTCAAGCCAACGCATTGCAAAAAAGATGCTTGACTTTTATGGCTTGAGTGGCTCCACACTTCACAAGGTCAAGCACCCCACCCCATGTGTTATAGGTCCCCATTTCATTTCATTTGGTTTGATACTTGCAGGACTGAGTACGTAGTGGCTTCATTTGTCTCGGCTCGCTAACAAAGCAGGTCGGTACACTTGGTCCATATCTCACAAGAACATGAGTTCAAATTTTACTGTTGATATAGATACTGAAGATTCCATCCGTCATGTATAATTGCTATGTAACCTACGTAAGTAATTACGTAAGTGTTTTCTTTTCATAAGAGATTGAGATTTGATCTAATTCTGATTCTGATTAGCTTTCTGATTGGATTGACAGGTCCCTTACCTAAACTTTTGATAAAAAAAAAAAAGAATAATCCTTTTCCTTTTCTTCTTTGTAATATATTATTCTCTCTTGGCTTTTAAAGCCCACATTAGGTAACCCCATGTTAGAGAGTACCAAAACCCCATGTGAAGGCAGTGATATTGCTTGATGGGCATAATTATGAGGAGGAAGATGAAGCATTTTTGTGGGGCTACCCCTTTTTGGGATCTCACTGCCTCCTATGCATGTTACCCCCTCGTGGGAATATCGTAATCGTCCTTGGTACGAAAAACAAAAACACCCATTGACAAGTACTTGACACTTTAAATTTTTTCTTATATTTTTTGTGAAGCCATTTTCTAGTTGTTTGTTTGGTATCTTCCTTTGCTAGCTAGCTACTTGTTCCCTTTATTTTCTTATCAGCCACACACACTACATTACAGATTGGTTTGTTCATGCAGTTTCCTGGATCATATTCTTATCATCGATCACATGTACCCTTGAGCTTGACATCTCTTTAATTTGACATCGACTTTAATATTTTTATTTTATTTTTTCTAGTTGAAGCTAGCTAATTTTTTACTTGATATGGATGATGATATATGATTACTTCAAATTCTCTAACCGTAAATAGATTTCTAGCTGCATATATAGTAAAAGGAATATTGAGAGACAATTTGCTGAATGAACGTAAATAATTCAAATGGATCGAAAGCGCGCGCAAATTATGCCCTAATTAAATGCTAGTTGTTATAGTGATTATATATAACAACAGAATACTCAAACACAGAACACAGATCCTTGTGTATGATCTTTCATTACCAGTGTTAGAGAATCTTTAACAGAGAAATGTGTTGTTCTTATCGTCAGTGTTTGAATTAGTGCAAATTCACACAGGACCAATTTGACTTATTAAGAGTCCGAAATTAAATTGTGGGTTCATGCTGCTTTATTTAAGTATGATATGATGAAAACAAAATTTTTTGATGGATTCACACTGAGGTTTCAGGAATTACAATATTATCTGTCAGATGGTTACAAACTTTTCAACATATCAGAGAGTTAATCACGGCTTTAAAGTGTCCTTTCATAGGCTCGCCAATCAAATGTTGTACAGTTTCGTACAAATTAAGGTTTCAGGAATATCATTACAGCTTGTCTCTGATGATATAGAAAATTTTTCAATGTGTGTCAGAGTTAATTACGACTTTTTAAACTGTCCTTTCATATGGACTCTTGCAAAAGTTGTGATCATCACATATATTTGTAAGTTGATGATATCCTTTGGAAGGATTAATAATAAGAATGGTCCCAATAAGAATCTTGGGCTAATCACCTATTAAATTTCGACGTCTCAATCAAATCCAAATAAGGTTCTCTCTACAGATCACTGTCCTGGGGTTTCCAAATTATGACTTGAAAAATCATTAAAAAAGAGAGAGCATGTAGTACAAGGCCTGGCTTGCTGTTCTTCGAATCAAATGATCAATTCACAATTCATATTGAAAATGATTGGTTTAGAAGCCTATTGCAAATTGATTCCCTCCTGAAAATGATATTTCCCATCCACTTTCACATTTAGGGGCTGTTTGTTATGGGGTTATATTTGGGAGGTAGGGGAGAAAAAACTTTTATGAGTTGGATTTAAGAAAATTGAAGATGTGGAGTTATAAAATTTTAATAAAACATGTAAAATGAAAGAGTAAGAAAAATTAATTAAATAAATTTTAACCCCATTTCTCAAATCAAGCTCAAATTTTTTTTTCCTTCTCCTCCAATCCAAATCCCTCGTACAAATCATGCGTTTGGCTTCTATATAGTGGATCCTCATTTTGTGAATTTTGAACTTCAATTGCATTATAACTAGTGTAATTTGTTGTACTCCCTCCAATGTTATTTATTAGACTTTATCCGTTACTTTTTCATAACAATAATCATATTACAAAATTTAATAAGCTTTTTTTATTATCGTTTTCAAAAATGCATTTATACCTTTCATCATAGCTTAAATAATGGATTTAATTTCAATTCATTAAGCGTGGTTTTGAAAAGTTGTGAAAATAGTTAACACTGAACTTATTTTAACTAGTTAATGATGCAATTCCTTTGGTGGATATTCTTAATAAGCATTATCTACTTGTTCAAGGTAAAAAGTTATTTGGTTGCAACAAAGGAATCTATAGAGCATCTATTTGTGACTTGTCCATTCTCAAAGGCTGTATGGTTTGAAGGACTTTCAATTGTTTTACCTTCTAGTACATTGTAGGCTTTTGACTTTTGGCTAAAAAGGGTCATTGTCAAGCTTCATAAGGATGGATTCCTATTGTTAAGCTTCATAAGGATGGATTCTTGAAGGAAGTGACTCAGATTATCAAACTCATTTTTGTATTGTGGATGAATAGAAACCATCTGGTTCATAAAGGGAATAAGGTTGATCTGGCTATAGTTATCAAGGAGATCAAAGTTGCATCCTCCCTTAGTATTTCAGCCCTCTCATCAAAAGACAATGTCAACCTCAATTGTCCTCGGGCTCCATATGTTTCTACTCCTTTAAAGAATATTCCTGCAACTGGTTGGAGCATTATTATTGATTTTGCAAGATCTGGTGCTTATCGAATTTTGAGATTCTTCGTCTATTATCAAGGGCAGTTAGTGCAATGCACGCAGTGAAAGAACACTATTTTGATAAGTCAATTGGCAATAATAGGACTAAGAGCATCGTTGATCTAGGCTGTTAAATGTTCCCTTTTTAACTTGGAAGTAAAGGAGTCATCAACCTTGCTTTGTTGCAGGAAGAAATAGTTTCATAAGATGGATAATTGGAAGCAATATTTAGATATAATTCTTCGGGATATAGGGAGTTTATTAGAATTTTTCCATTTTCAAAAGTTAGTTATTATGTTAGGATTGAGCCACGTTGTTCTGGTTTCTCTGCAGTCATAGCTGTAGGGTATTAATATGTAACGTCATTTGATATTTTAATGAAATTTGATCTTTAATAAAAAATAATAATTTTCTTAATTTGAAAAGAAAGTATTTAAAAGTCTTTTTAAAGAAGAAGAAGAAGTAGAGGTAGTAAATTTTATATTGAACTAGACACATTTAATTATTTATGTACTGCAGATTTAAAGTGAGTCGTATTATTTATATCTTATAACTAATTAAATAGTGTAGACTGTTATAATTGTATATTATGTATTTATTTTAAAGGATGGACTATCATTGGATGAAGTTTGAAGAATGAGTTGCATTGTTGATGACTTATATGATTACTGCAATTTGTTCTATATTTTGTATTAAACTAACCATGTTTTTTAATACATTATTATACAGACTCTAAACTAGCACTGTTAATAACTTGCAATAATTGATTAAATTAAAGTAAGAGAAAAGCTCATATAGCCATAAAAAAACTGTCATAAATTAGTAACCAAGAAGGCCTTATTGTCTGGTGAAGTGGTAACCAGGTGAGAGGGCATTGCCAGGAAATTGAATAGGAGTGTATATATATATATATATATATATATATATATATATATATATATAGCTTTTTATTCTCTGATTAGTTCCACTTGAAATTTAATAACAGTCTTTTTGTGCAGGCCATTATTTGTACATGAAAACATGGGGAGCACAAAGTAGCATCCTAAGTTATTAATTTAGTTATCATGTTGACATCATTCTTATCTACATAAACATTCTTACTATTATATATGAAAAACTCCTATTATATTTTCCACTTTATTTGAGGAAAGCATACCTTAGAATATTAATAATAAGGAAAAAAAAAACTGAATTGATGACTTAGAAAATAATAGGACACATAAAACCTAAGCTTCTAGCTAGAAATGAATCATTCAAGATTTAACGAAAGAACCATATAAATAATAGGACACATAACATAAATACAGGAGTTATTTAAGATTTAACCGCTATTAATGTTTTAGTGGGGACCACACTATTGTTACAATTGAAAAAGGTAACGCTGTTGAGTTTTTTTTTTTTTTTTTAATGGTTGTGACATTTTTAATCACATTATTAAAGTTTATACGTTGCTTTGCATGTCCAAAAAATATATGATTTTTAACCCACTTTGAGTAAACATTTATGGGTATTTTTGTATTTATACCCTAATATCAATGTGGTATGAAATATAAAATCGGTATCAATTTATTTTACTTATAAATTTTATATAATTAAAAAATTCTAAGTTTTCATCTGATAAATAAAAAAATATGTACAAATTTGTTTTGGGTTCAATTATGTTTTGTAGTCCATACTGTTTACATGGAATGGCCCAACTGGTCCTTTAACAAACAAGACTGAAACACTGTCGTTTGTCAATGACTCAGTGCTTTCCATTACGGGCCCAACAAGACATTGAAAATAAATGAGCTTTCAATAGTTAATCCGTTATTATTTGTGTGGAAGAAAGCCCATTTGTTGTCATTATCATTAATTAATTAATTAATTATTTGTTTATTAAGTTTTCTTAAACCATAAAATTTGAAGTAATGTGTAACATCCCAAATTTTGGAATTGAGAAATTAGAAATATTGAATGAGAATTAATGGTGAAGATTTGGCCCGAATAATTAATAAAATGAAGGTTTGGAATTTGAGACCTATTTTCCTTGAATCTTTGGGAAAAGAATAAATTCAAGGAATGTTTGTAAGGAATATTTTCCTTGAATTTTTGAGAAAGAATTATTGAAGTTTGATGGCTCAATATTGGAAAGAGAATGAGAATATTAAGTTAGAAGTATATTGGGTTGGATGAACTATGCATGACCAAGTTAATATTGGAAGCATGCTCGTGGGACCCAAGAGTAAAATACTTGTTGTCTCTTTTAAACCACTCATGCAGCACCAATTTGGAGAATAAGCATTCAGAAATGCGTTTATACTCCCTCACTCTATTTATCTCATTTGGCCCATATGCTACTGAGAACCAATTCACCCATTATTCTCAGCTCATTTCGTTCATATGCTTGAACTTATCCAGCGCCCTTTTTATGTCTCAAGTTCAGTCACGTGCTCCCATAATATATGAACAATGAAGCAAGCCACGTGAAGCCAAACTTCCTCGGTTTATTTAATTCATTCACCTAACACCAAACACGAGGATGAGAGTTGGCAACGAGATCACAAAGACGTGTACATGCACTTTCGGACAACGAGGGCATACATATTCCCTTAGAATTCAGAAATGCACAAACGCTCATGCTCCATTACTCCTCTGTGTCTCTTGAATACGCGGCTCGTGCGCACCATCTCGGACGAAAAGAAATACACGGCCATACTCCACTATTCTTGTGCTTCGTTCATGACCGCTTCACTTTGCTTCGACAAGCAAGGCGGAATATTCCCCTTGAATTCGCATGACGGAACCCATTCTCGCACCGTCTCGAACTCGGGAACTTGTGCGTCACTATACTCACCACTTGAAACGCACTCTCCTCATTTACGTGTTTCATTTTCGCCTCAATACGGCGAAAGAAAGAGAGAATGAGAGTGCGGGAGTTTGACACCAAGAGAGATGAGACCGAGATGGAGTTGAGAGTTGAGAACGAAAGTACGGAGATGCTTTGAGTAAGAACGGAATCGAGCCGAGAAAAACGCCAAGAATGTGTGAAGGAGAGAGTTAAGCGAGAGTGAGAGACTTTGCATGAGCATGAGCTGGGTATTTGAAAGATCAAGAGAGTTGAGGAAGTGCTCGGTTCATCTCGCACGAAACGAAGAAACAAGAACGTGAGAAGCACGACGGTTGGAAGGAAAGGAGTATGAACGTGCATGCAAACTTGTATATCAAACAAGGTGAGACTTGAATCTCTTTCCTTGCTCTTCCCACCCATTTGGGTTCTGTGAAGAAGCTTATGCAACATGATCTAGGTTACGCATAATGACACTCTTTGCTTGGGAACTAAAACGGGCAAATGTTAACGTTGTATGTCCATTTCATCTCTGTGATTTGTGTGTTGAAACAGAGAATATATGAAGCTTCACGTTGAAAGAAAATGTGAGTGGGCTCTCATTAGTTATTGCTGAACGTGAGGGTTTGTTGCTTCGGGAATACACGTGAACATGAAGATATAAGTTCTTTGTCATGGTTCTGGAAATTGAACTTTCAGCTGAAGCGGTAGTCTTTGAGCAAGGTAAAACCGGGGTAAACAAACGCTTTTGACCCTGAAATTTTGTGGATAATTAGTACACATCATGACCTTTAATATGAGCCAAAGAACATCTAAATCCAATGTGTACAATGAACGTTGTGAATTTCCAAAGTTAGAAGCTTAAAACTGGAAACTGTCATTTTCCAGAAATGAACAGTTGTTTTCGTGTTCAATTTAGAAATAGTAAATGATCTAATTTCGCTGTGAAAGTTTCCAGATATACACTAGACACAACAAGGTTTAATTTGATAGGTCACATGCCTCAATCGGAGTTGTATCCAAAGAAAAACGAATTTTTGAAGTTGACCTATTAATCTGAAATGTTTTCTGGACAGCGAAGAAAGAATGAAAAACTGGGAATGATACAGTAAGAAATAGGTCTAGTGATTATTTTTATATGAAACTAGACTTAATTAGTGACAAATGGAAATTTGAACCATCCCAATCGGAGTTCTATAGAATTAATTATGATTTTTCAAGTTTGGCCAAAATGTTGACAGCTTTTAGCTACCATGCGAATTTAAGAAAGAAATGGCCAAAGTAATAAGAGTGAACTCCAAGGGTGTAAGAAAGCCTATGAGGCTAAGATAGCCCATTAGGTATTTATTTCCATGGCTCTAATAATATGAATGCATGTTTAGGGCCATGAGAAGTCAAGAAAGAAAGAAAGAAAAAGAATGGAAGATGCTTCAAGCAACTTCAGTGGTTGGAAGAAAAGGTACAAGCCGAGGACACGGGCTAAGGTAGTGGACTTACCCTACTTGCGTGTATTGATTTATCTGCTTGTGTGTTAATATGCATGATTGCTTTACTTGCTTGTTTAACATGTTTGAATGGTTGAAGCTCTGTTTCTAATTATGCTATGACCATGAGTATATTTTATGAAGCATTGAAGCATGCAGAAATGTCATTATGTTAACATGAGCCTATGTAAGGCAAGCATATCATACACTAGCATTTATCTTACATGCATTGTTCGGTAATGTTTGCTACTGAGATTCCCCAGAATCTCACCCCCACAACCAACCATTAGGCGGTGAGCACGGCGGAGAAGTGTTGCACCCGCACGAGAATGGAGTGTCACTTGAAGACGGCACACTGAAGAGAGTGCTTGAAGTTGCTGTAGAAAGAATGAGCAGAGCAGAGAGCAAAGACACTTTGAATAGCTATGACAACGACCCTGAAGAATGTTGACGCTTCCGTACGAATAGTAAAAGGCCGGGTGTCTAATTTTGAGTATGTGTTTAAGAACGCTTCCGCATATGCCAAATAAAGAAGATCCAGATGGGTTGTTAGAATCACACTACCCGCCACCCGTAAAGGGCGAGGCCGGTAGGGGTGTTACAGATAAATGGTATCAGAGCATTCATTAGGCTTGAATGCTCTGATGAAGTGAATAGTATCTGTATCGATACTTGGATAATTCTGATTGATAAGTCAGAATTAGAATGGAAATGTTGGTAATAGAATTATCTGCTCTGAATTTAGAAGTTCAATCAGAACTTAGGTTCTGACTACTGATATTTGGTTACATAATCACAAGAAACGGAGCAATAGTGATGTATACCTAATCGAATAGGGTACAAGCTCCAGAGAATTTGATGCCTAGCTAACCTTTGGATTAGATCCTAATGGAAGTCCAGGATTAAGTGTGCTTAGGCAAGAGAAATCCCAGGATGGATGACCTTTGGGAAGTGTCATAGAAGTTTGAAACCTCTTGATTTATGGTCTGAGTGCCTTGAGGTATGAAATATGGTGATCCTTACGGATGCCATGAGAATACTAGAATGAGTACGGTAAGGTTGTTGAACCTAGAAGTTGGATAAGCATTCAGAAGGATTGCTACCAATTGAATCAAGACCTAAGAATCGAGATAATAGTTGAATTGATTCTTTAGGCAATTGAATTGATCTGAATGAATTGAGGTACTAGAATAGAGTACCGATTGAATTGAATGAATTAAGGCACTAGAATGTCGTGTCGATGTGTATGAGGGCTACCTACGGAGGATACTCACCAGAAGGACTGACCAATTAGAGTAGCGCAGTGGAAGCGTGGTGAGCAAGATATGCATAGAATGGACTGAGAGTCCTATGAATGGCCTGGGTAGCAAATGATAAAGTCTGGAATGTGATTAGAAGTAATGACCTTCTATAGCGGTTAATGCGGTTCCCGTGAATGTTTGGAAATTGAACTTTGAACTTACCAATGCACTCCGCACAATTGTGAATTTTCCGAAATGAATTTTTGAATGAAATGTTTTGAACGAGAATCGAGACCCATTTTGTGGTCACTTTTGAACGATATTGTTTCATAGAAGGGATCCTTGTGGAACCCGAATGGAATTGAATTTTTGAATTTTATGAACTGAATCTTTGAATGAAAAGTTTTCAACGAATTTGAGACCAGGGTAATGGTCACTTTTGAAATGATGTTGTCTCAAAGAATGGTTTGAACCCAGAATTTGAAATTGAATTTTGAATTATGTGGTTGTGAAAGCAGTACAAAACTGGAAAGGTCAAAAACTGTTGTAGTAATACTCAGTTTACTGGATCTTGCCATATGTGTTTAGAATGTTTTTGAAACGCTTGCCATTGAAAAAAGCTCATTTGAACTGAGAATTGAAAGAAAGAATCGTGCACATGAGAATTGAATATTTTGAATGAAGAATTGAAAGAAAGAATTGTGCACACCGAATTGAATATTTCAATCGAGCATGAAAGAAAACCCATCACCGGTTAAAGCGGGAGGTAATGCCCTAGAATGTGGGGTAACCTAGATACCATCACGGTTAAGGCGGGGTGGTTGTTCAATGAGGGAATTTGAATACGTAATCTTGTCGCGGTTAATCCGGGAGGTAGTGCCCTAGAATATGGGGTAACCCTGAATGCCATGGCGGTTTCGGCCGGGTGTGGTACTTCGGCAAGGGAATATTACAGTTTGAAATGAAGCGACCATCATGGTCTGCAATTGAATGAATGTACTTTCTTGAACTTGAGTGGCGGTTGTGTTGAAAATACAAAAGAACTATCTTTGTATAGAATGATTTTGAAATGTCTTTTTGCTACCACGAATTTTGAATATTTGAATTTGAAAATCAGAACTTTGAATATGAGACAACATAAAGAATTTGAAAGTGATGATGTAATTGTCATCGCTGATCTTTTGAATTGAGAAGCGGTGTATTTGGTGACTTTGTTGATACAGGAACAGAAACTGATAGAATGGTCTAGAAATTTAAACTGGTTAAGCCAGATAATACTTGCTAGCTACAGAGCTAGTCAAGAGGAAGAAGTTTGAGAACTTGAATTGAGGAAGCTCAGGCACAAGATAGATGAGCAGAGGCTCAAGGTAGTAAGATCTGTGTGCCTAACACTGTATTTGTTACCTAGAGTGGTGACATTAGACCAGTGTGTCTAGCGTATATCTTGGAGACTGGAAGAATATTCGGACTGTGCCAAGTTGTAGTTGTGATGCTTATGGCTTGAGGGTAATTCCCTTATCAGTAAAGGCAAGAATATCCGGTGCTATGGTAATAGAATGAAATAAGCCGAAAGGCTAGAATGAAAGAAGCTGAAAGGTTGAATGTATTGGGCAGAGAAGCCTGAGTAACCAAGCGCTCGGAGAATGCACTGGTGGTCCTCTGATTGAATACTATACATTGGATACAGGAAGAATGAGAAGTTGTATGACTATGATGTGTGCTTAGTGAGCATGCACATGAAAGGGATAGACTAAGTGTTCAAAATTATTTCCCGAAGTATAAATGTTCAAATTTCGAGGACGAAATTTTATTGAACGGGGGAGTATTGTAACATCCCAAATTTTGGAATTGAGAAATTAGAAATATTGAATGAGAATTAATGGTGAAGATTTGGCCCGAATAATTAATAAAATGAAGGTTTGGAATTTGAGACCTATTTTCCTTGAATCTTTGGGAAAAGAATAAATTCAAGGAATGTTTGTAAGGAATATTTTCCTTGAATTTTTGAGAAAGAATTATTGAAGTTTGATGGCTCAATATTGGAAAGAGAATGAGAATATTAAGTTAGAAGTATATTGGGTTGGATGAACTATGCATGACCAAGTTAATATTGGAAGCATGCTCGTGGGACCCAAGAGTAAAATACTTGTTGTCTCTTTTAAACCACTCATGCAAAAGCACCAATTTGGAGAATAAGCATTCGAAATGCGTTTATACTCCCTCACTCTATTTATCTCATTTGGCCCATATGCTACGAACCAATTCAGCCCATTATTCTCGGCTCATTTCATCATTCATATGCTTGAACTTATCCAGCGCCCTTTTTATGTCTCAAGTTCGATCACGTGCTCCCATAATATATGAACAATGAAGCAAGCCACGTGAAGCCAAACTTCCTCAGTTTATTTAATTCATTCAGCCTAACACCAAACACTGAGGATGAGAGTTGGCAACAGATCACAGCACGTGTACATGCACTTTCGGACAACAGAGGCATACATATTCCCTTAGAATTCAGAAATGCACAAACGCTCATGCTCCATTACTCCTCTGTGTCTCTTGAATACAGCAGCTCGTGCGCACCATCTCGGACAGCAAAAGAAATACACAAACATACTCCACTATTCTTGTGCTTCGTTCATGATGCTTCACTTTGCTTCGACAAGCAAGGCGGGAATATTCCCCTTGAATTCGTATGACGGAACCCATTCGCACCGTCTCGAACTCGGGGAACTTGTGCGTCACTATACTCACCACTTCGCAACGCACTCCCTCATTTCGTGTTTCATTTTCGCCTCAATACGGAACTGAAAGAAAGAGAGAATGAGAGTGCGGGAGTTTGACACCAAGAGAGATGAGACCGAGATGGAGTTGAGAGTTGAGAACGAAAGTACGGAGATCTTTGAGTAAGAACAGAATCGAGCCGAGAAAAACGCCAAGAATGTGTGAAGGAGAGAGTTAAACTGAGAGTGAGAGACTGAGCATGAGCATGAGCTGGGTATTTGAAAGATCAAGAGAGTTGAGGAAGTGCTCTGGTTCATCTCTCGCACGAAACGAAGAAACGAGAACGTGAGAAGCACGACGGTTGGAAGGAAAGGAGTATGAACGTGCATGCAAACTTGTATATCAAACAAGGTGAGACTTGAATCTCTTTCCTTGCTCTTCCCACCCATTTGGGTTCTGTGAAGAAGCTTATGCAACATGATCTAGGTTCTGCATAATGACACTCTGTTGCTTGGGAACTAAAACGGGCAAATGTTAACGTTGTATGTCCATTTCATCTCTGTGATTTGTGTGTTGAAACAGAGAATATATGAAGCTTCACGTTGAAAGAAAATGTGAGTGGGCTCTCATTAGTTATTGCTGAACGTGAGGGTTTGTTGCTTCGGGAATACACAAAACATGAAGATATAAGTTCTTTGTCATGGTTCTGGAAATTGAACTTTCAGCTGAAGCAGTAGTCTTTGAGCAAGGTAAAACCGGGGTAAACAAACGCTTTTGACCCTGAAATTTTGTGGATAATTAGTACACATCATGACCTTTAATATGAGCCAAAGAACATCTAAATCCAATGTGTACAATGAACGTTGTGAATTTCCAAAGTTAGAAGCTTAAAACTGGAAACTGTCATTTTCCAGAAATGAACAGTTGTTTTCGTGTTCAATTTAGAAATAGTAAATGATCTAATTTCGCTGTGAAAGTTTCCAGATATACACTAGACACAACAAGGTTTAATTTGATAGGTCACATGCCTCAATCGGAGTTGTATCCAAAGAAAAACGAATTTTTGAAGTTGACCTATTAATCTGAAATGTTTTCTGGACAGCGAAGAAAGAATGAAAAACTGGGAATGATACAGTAAGAAATAGGTCTAGTGATTATTTTTATATGAAACTAGACTTAATTAGTGACAAATGGAAATTTGAACCATCCCAATCGGAGTTCTATAGAATTAATTATGATTTTTCGAAGTTTGGCCAAAATGTTGACAGCTTTTAGCTACCATGCGAATTTAAGAAAGAAATGGCCAAAGTAATAAGAGTGAACTCCAAGGGTGTAAGAAAGCCTATGAGGCTAAGATAGCCCATTAGGTATTTATTTCCATGGCTCTAATAATATGAATGCATGTTTAGGGCCATGAGAAGTCAAGAAAGAAAGAAAGAAAAAGAATGGAAGATGCTTCAAGCAACTTCAGTGGTTGGAAGAAAAGGTACAAGCCGAGGACACAGGCTAAGGTAGTGGACTTACCCTACTTGCGTGTATTGATTTATCTGCTTGTGTGTTAATATGCATGATTGCTTTACTTGCTTGTTTAACATGTTTGAATGGTTGAAGCTCTGTTTCTAATTATGCTATGACCATGAGTATATTTTATGAAGCATTGAAGCATGCGAAAATGTCATTATGTTAACATGAGCCTATGTAAGGCAAGCATATCATACACTAGCATTTATCTTACATGCATTGTTCGGTAATGTTTGCTACGAGATTCCCCGAATCTCACCCCCACAACCAACCATTAGGCGAGGTGAGCACGCGGCGAGAGTGTGTTGCACCAGCGAATGAGAATGGAGTGTCACTTGAAGACGGCACACTTTGAAGAGAGTGCTTGAAGTTCTTTGTAGAAAGAATGAAGCGGAAGCGAGAGCAAAGACACTTTGAATAGCTATGACAACGACCACGAAGAATGTTGGACGCTTCCGTACGAATAGTAAAAGGCCGGGTGTCTAATTTTGAGTATGTGTTTAAGAACGCTTCCGCATATGCCAAATAAAGAAGATCCAGATGGGTTGTTAGAATCACACTACCCGCCACCCGTAAAGGGCGAGGCCGGTAGGGGTGTTACAGATAAATGGTATCAGAGCATTCATTAGGCTTGAATGCTCTGATGAAGTGAATAGTATGCGTATCGATACTTGGATAATTCGATTGATAAGTCGAATTAGAATGGAAATGTTGGTAATAGAATTATCTCGCTCTCGAATTTAGAAGTTCAATCGAACTTAGGTTCGACTACGATATTTGGTTACATAATCACAAGAAACGGAGCAATAGTGATGTATACCTAATCGAATAGGGTACAAGCTCCAGAGAATTTGATGCCTAGCTAACCTTTGGATTAGATCCTAATGGAAGTCCAGGATTAAGTGTGCTTAGGCAAGAGAAATCCCAGGATGGATGACCTTTGGGAAGTGTCATAGAAGTTTGAAACCTCTTGATTTATGGTCTGAGTGCCTTGAGGTATGAAATATGGTGATCCTTACGGATGCCATGAGAATACTAGAATGAGTACGGTAAGGTTGTTGAACCTAGAAGTTGGATAAGCATTCAGAAGGATTGCTACCAATTGAATCAAGACCTAAGAATCAGATAATAGTTGAATTGATTCTTTAGGCAATTGAATTGATCTGAATGAATTGAGGTACTAGAATAGAGTACCGATTGAATTGAATGAATTAAGGCACTAGAATGTCGTGTCGATGTGTATGAGGGCTACCTACGGAGGATACTCACGGAAGGATCGACCAATTAGAGTAGCGCAGTGGAAGCGTGGTGAGCAAGATATGCATAGAATGGACTGAGAGTCCTATGAATGGCCTGGGTAGCAAATGATAAAGTCTGGAATGTGATTAGAAGTAATGACCTTCTATAGCGGTTATGCGTTCCCGTGAATGTTTGGAAATTGAACTTTGAACTTACCAATGCACTGCACAATTGTGAATTTTCTGAAATGAATTTTTGAATGAAATGTTTTGAACGAATCGAGACCCATTTTGTGGTCACTTTTGAACGATATTGTTTCATAGAAGGGATCCTTGTGGAACCCAGAATTGGAATTGAATTTTTGAATTTTATGAACTGAATCTTTGAATGAAAAGTTTTCAACAGAATTTGAGACCAGGGTAATGGTCACTTTTGAAATGATGTTGTCTCAAAGAATGGGTTTGAACCCAGAATTTGAAATTGAATTTTGAATTATGTGGTTGTGAAAGCAGTATAGAACTGGAAAGGTCAGAAACTGTTGTAGTAATACTCAGTTTACTGGATCTTGCCAGATGTGTTTAGAATGTTTTTGAAACGCTTGCCATTGAAAAAGCTCATTTGAACTGAGAATTGAAAGAAAGAATCGTGCACATGAGAATTGAATATTTTGAATGAAGAATTGAAAGAAAGAATTGTGCACACCAGAATTGAATATTTCAATCTGAGCATGAAAGAAAACCCATCACCGGTTAAAGCCGGGAGGTAATGCCCTAGAATGTGGGGTAACCTAGATACCATCACGGTTAAGGCGGGGGTGGTTGTTCAATGAGGGAATTTGAATACGTAATCTTGTCGCGGTTAATCCGGAGGTAGTGCCCTAGAATATGGGGTAACCCTGAATGCCATGGCGGTTTAGGCCGGGTGTGGTACTTCGGCAAGGGAATATTACAGTTTGAAATGAAGCGACCATCATGGTCTGCAATTGAATGAATGTACTTTCTTGAACTTGAGCTGGCAGCGATTGTGTTGAAAATACAAAAGAACTATCTTTGTATAGAATGATTTTGAAATGTACTGCTACCACAGAATTTTGAATATTTGAATTTGAAAATCAGAACTTTGAATATGAGACAACATAAAGAATTTGAAAGTGATGATGTAATTGTCATCGCTGATCTTTTGAATTGAGAAGCGGTGTATTTGGTGACTTTGTTGATACGAGAACGAAACGATAGAATGGTCTAGAAATTTAAACTTGGTTAAGCCGGATAATACTTGCTAGCTACGAGCTAGTCAAGAGGAAGAAGTTTGAGAACTTGAATTGAGGAAGCTCGGGCACAAGATAGATGAAAGCGAGGCTCAAGGTAGTAAGATCTCGTGCCCTAACACCGTATTTGTTACCTAGAGTGGTGACATTAGACCAGTGTGTCTAGCGTATATCTTGGAGACTGGAAGAATATTCGGACTGTGCCAAGTTGTAGTTGTGATGCTTATGGCTTGAGGGTAATTCCCTTATCAGTAAAGGCAAGAATATCCGGTGCTATGGTAATAGAATGAAATAAGCCGAAAGGCTAGAATGAAAGAAGCCGAAAGGTTGAATGTATTGGGCGAGAAGCTGAGTAACCAAGCGCTCGGAGAATGCACTGGTGGTCCTCTGATTGAATACTATACATTGGATACAGGAAGAATGAGAAGTTGTATGACTATGATGTGTGCTTAGTGAGCATGCACATGAAAGGGATAGACTAAGTGTTCAAAATTATTTCCCGAAGTATAAATGTTCAAATTTCGAGGACGAAATTTTATTGAACGGGGGGAGTATTGTAACATCCCAAATTTTGGAATTGAGAAATTAGAAATATTGAATGAGAATTAATGGTGAAGATTTGGCCCGAATAATTAATAAAATGAAGGTTTGGAATTTGAGACCTATTTTCCTTGAATCTTTGGGAAAAGAATAAATTCAAGGAATGTTTGTAAGGAATATTTTCCTTGAATTTTTGAGAAAGAATTATTGAAGTTTGATGGCTCAATATTGGAAAGAGAATGAGAATATTAAGTTAGAAGTATATTGGGTTGGATGAACTATGCATGACCAAGTTAATATTGGAAGCATGCTCGTGGGACCCAAGAGTAAAATACTTGTTGTCTCTTTTAAACCACTCATGCAGCACCAATTTGGAGAATAAGCATTCAGAAATGCGTTTATACTCCCTCACTCTATTTATCTCATTTGGCCCATATGCTACAGAACCAATTCAGCCCATTATTCTCGGCTCATTTCTCGTTCATATGCTTGAACTTATCCAGCGCCCTTTTTATGTCTCAAGTTCATCACGTGCTCCCATAATATATGAACAATGAAGCAAGCCACGTGAAGCCAAACTTCCTCGGTTATTTAATTCATTCAGCCTAACACCAAACACCGAGGATGAGAGTTGGCAACGAGATCACAAAGACGTGTACATGCACTTTCGGACAACAGAGGCATACATATTCCCTTAGAATTCAGAAATGCACAAACGCTCATGCTCCATTACTCCTCTGTGTCTCTTGAATACAGCAGCTCGTGCGCACCATCTCGGACAGCAAAAGAAATACACAGCCATACTCCACTATTCTTGTGCTTCGTTCATGACTGCTTCACTTTGCTTCGACAAGCAAGGCGGAATATTCCCCTTGAATTCGGTATGACAACCCATTCGCACCGTCTCGAACTCGGGAACTTGTGCGTCACTATACTCACCACTTCAAGAACGCACTCCCTCATTTCGTGTTTCATTTTCGCCTCAATACGTAACTGAAAGAAAGAGAGAATGAGAGTGCGGGAGTTTGACACCAAGAGAGATGAGACCGAGATGGAGTTGAGAGTTGAGAACTGAAAGTACAGAGATGCTGAGTAAGAACAGAATCGAGCCGAGAAAAACGCCAAGAATGTGTGAAGGAGAGAGTTAAACTGAGAGTGAGAGACTTTGCATGAGCATGAGCTGGGTATTTGAAAGATCAAGAGAGTTGAGGAAGTGCTCTGGTTCATCTCTGCACGAAACGAAGAAACGAGAACGTGAGAAGCACGACGGTTGGAAGGAAAGGAGTATGAACGTGCATGCAAACTTGTATATCAAACAAGGTGAGACTTGAATCTCTTTCCTTGCTCTTCCCACCCATTTGGGTTCTGTGAAGAAGCTTATGCAACATGATCTAGGTTACGCATAATGACACTCGTTGCTTGGGAACTAAAACGGGCAAATGTTAACGTTGTATGTCCATTTCATCTCTGTGATTTGTGTGTTGAAACAGAGAATATATGAAGCTTCACGTTGAAAGAAAATGTGAGTGGGCTCTCATTAGTTATTGCTGAACGTGAGGGTTTGTTGCTTCTGGGAATACACAGCTGAACATGAAGATATAAGTTGCTGTCATGGTTCTGGAAATTGAACTTTCAGCTGAAGCAGTAGTCTTTGAGCAAGGTAAAACCGGGGTAAACAAACGCTTTTGACCCTGAAATTTTGTGGATAATTAGTACACATCATGACCTTTAATATGAGCCAAAGAACATCTAAATCCAATGTGTACAATGAACGTTGTGAATTTCCAAAGTTAGAAGCTTAAAACTGGAAACTGTCATTTTCCAGAAATGAACAGTTGTTTTCGTGTTCAATTTAGAAATAGTAAATGATCTAATTTCGCTGTGAAAGTTTCCAGATATACACTAGACACAACAAGGTTTAATTTGATAGGTCACATGCCTCAATCGGAGTTGTATCCAAAGAAAAACGAATTTTTGAAGTTGACCTATTAATCTGAAATGTTTTCTGGACAGCGAAGAAAGAATGAAAAACTGGGAATGATACAGTAAGAAATAGGTCTAGTGATTATTTTTATATGAAACTAGACTTAATTAGTGACAAATGGAAATTTGAACCATCCCAATCGGAGTTCTATAGAATTAATTATGATTTTTCGAAGTTTGGCCAAAATGTTGACAGCTTTTAGCTACCATGCGAATTTAAGAAAGAAATGGCCAAAGTAATAAGAGTGAACTCCAAGGGTGTAAGAAAGCCTATGAGGCTAAGATAGCCCATTAGGTATTTATTTCCATGGCTCTAATAATATGAATGCATGTTTAGGGCCATGAGAAGTCAAGAAAGAAAGAAAGAAAAAGAATGGAAGATGCTTCAAGCAACTTCAGTGGTTGGAAGAAAAGGTACAAGCCGAGGACACGAGGCTAAGGTAGTGGACTTACCCTACTTGCGTGTATTGATTTATCTGCTTGTGTGTTAATATGCATGATTGCTTTACTTGCTTGTTTAACATGTTTGAATGGTTGAAGCTCTGTTTCTAATTATGCTATGACCATGAGTATATTTTATGAAGCATTGAAGCATGCAGAAATGTCATTATGTTAACATGAGCCTATGTAAGGCAAGCATATCATACACTAGCATTTATCTTACATGCATTGTTCGGTAATGTTTGCTACGAGATTCCCGAGAATCTCACCCCCACAACCAACCATTAGGCGGAGTGAGCACGCGAGAGAAGTGTTGCACCCAGGCAATGAAATGGAGTGTCACTTGAAGACGGCACACCGAAGAGAGTGCTTGAAGTTCTTGTAGAAAGAATGAGCGAAAGCGAGAGCAAAGACACTTTGAATAGCTATGACAACGACCCGAAGAATGTTGACGCTTCCGTACGAATAGTAAAAGGCCGGGTGTCTAATTTTGAGTATGTGTTTAAGAACGCTTCCGCATATGCCAAATAAAGAAGATCCAGATGGGTTGTTAGAATCACACTACCCGCCACCCGTAAAGGGCGAGGCCGGTAGGGGTGTTACATAATGACCCTACCTTTGGTAAAACAATGAAGATTCTGACAAGAAACTGAGTTGGCAAAAAAGTATTTCCACATGTAGAGATTATTTTAATGTTGGTTATGATATATACTAATATAAATTTACTTATTTTAGAATCATATTCTTTTATTTATGATTTATTCAATAGCAAAAGGGTCTTCAAAATTTTAAAATATATAATCCAATCCTCATAATTTAGTTTATTTTTAACTTAATTTTTCATGATTACAATTATGCCAATATTTTTATCATGTATGTGTATTAATTTTACTATATGATCCATATATATTTATTTTTAAAAAATTATTTTTACACACTTGATTACATAGAATATTGATAAAAATTCAACACCAAATATAAATTGGAAAATTATAATTATTTAATTCAAATTTCATAGATTTATTTAAAAAATTGAAGAAAAATATAAAAGTATGTATATTTTTTATTGTATGACAAAGAGAAATTGATCTCATATTTGCCAATAAGGACTCGTTATCGATGAGCTGGAATATACTGATGAATAGTGAGCTGAATTTGCATCATCACATTTTTTCTTGGGAAAATATCAGTGAGGTCCTAAGGAAGAGAAAAAAATATCAAAAAAGTCCAACATCAAATTCCCTATAAAAAAAAGTCCCTATTATTTACGGAATTCCAATATCAAAAAAACTTTGTTGTCAACATGATTTTTCATATTGTTAAAATGATTTTTTCTATTGTTAAAATTTCTCTATGAAAATATTCTTCTCTTATGGTTTTCATGTTGTCAAAATGACTTTTCCTTGTTGCAAATTATTTTAATTGATATCAATTTTTTTGATAAGGAATTTAGGATTGAGAATTTTTTGATATTTTTTCTCTTCCTTAAGACCTCAATAATAGTTTCCCTTTTTCTTTAAGAAAACCATAAGAGAAGAAGAACATAATTTCAAGGAAAAATCTTTTTAAAAAATACCACTTTAATTTTAAAATCTCAAATAGATGATTTCCCAACAAATGAGTTATTGTTGTTGTTAAAAGGATTTTATGATTCAAGTTATATTTTTCATTCATTTTCCCTAATTTCAATCTGCAAACAACGACAGGGAACTTTCTTAAAGAAAAAAAGGTTCAATACGACGACTAAATTACAATACGAAGGGCATATGAAATGCCATAAAAACAGATCAAATTAAAGTCACACAACAAGATTGAGCTTAAAACCTGATGTTGTTTTTACACCACCACAAGATATTAATTAAAATGTAAAGTCTGAATCTAGAGGATCAATATTGATTCAGTTATCTTTTTCGCTAAAGAAGTGGTTGATCGCCGGCATGATCTCCGGTGGCCGTGTTCGGAGGAACCTCCTTAGGCCATGTTCTGCATATCTCTCTCCTTCCTCTGCATTTTCCAACACCCCCATGCTCCGATGAGCCTTGTTAACCCTAATATAATTCAGAAGAAGAAGAAGAAATATCAGTTTGATTTAATATAATATTATTATTAAGTAAATCTATGAGTAAATCCTGATATAATGAAAATGAATATACCTAACGTCAGGATTCAGGAAAATGTTCCTTGTTAGCTGAAACAAGCACATACCCGTCACGAAGGACATCGCAGCCAACAGCGGATACACCTACACAACAAGGACATCCAATATTTCGATATTTCTTATTTTTCTGTTTTTTCCTAGCTAATAAAACCAATAATATACTTTATTCAAAGATCCAATTATTTTGTTACTGAATTATGAGGGGGCAAAACGTCTGACTTGTTTTCTTTTTTTCATGTCAGATTGTCTAACGGGGTCATGAACTTGTGTAATATATATGTATGTGTGTGCAGTGGCGGAACCAGAAATTTTTTTCAAAATTTCTAAAAAAATAAACATATTGAATTCTCTTTAGTTAACTTATTATAAAAGACCAACTAACAAGATATTTGATCATTTTTATAAGACACTTGCTTGTTTCCAAATAGCATTCAATTTTTTTTTCTTATATATACCCATAATTAAAAAGGTAGTGATGAGTGAGAGTAATAATTAATAAAAATTAATTATTACTCTTTTTTTGAAGCAAAAAAAAAAAGAGAAATAGAATTAATTTGATATTAGAGTTTATTGTAATTAATAGGGATAATATTGAAAATGATTTAAATTTTAGGACAAAATTAATGACTTTAATTGTTTTTATTGACTTGTGAGAATTGTTAGTTGGTTCCTTAAATAAGGACTAGGGAGAGTATTTACTAAATAGTATCAAATAACCTTAAAAATACAAATAAATAATAACCGATAATTATAAATCAAAACAATATATAAGATGATATCAATCTTGTTGGTATCTCAAATAAGAATTTTACTTTTCTTTCAAATCAATGAGTAATGAAACAAACATTATCCTTATAGAAGATTAAAAATTAGCGGGGCCAAATTTGTGGCCAAGTAAAATATCATATAATAAATACATATATAATATAATAAATTTTATAAGATCAGTCGGGGCCAGCTGGGGTCAAGGCCCAGCTGACCATCACAAGCTTCTGCCACTGTGTGTGTATATATGCATGTGATGCAATATATAATAAATAGTACAAAAGTGTATATTAAAGTTTTTTTTTTTTTTTTAATCTAAGGATCATTTTCGGTCCACCCCTAAGATTCATCTATAATAGATCATATCGTCATACTCAGATTTTCAAAACTGAAATACATTTTTTAGGACAAGTTATAACAGAAAAATGAATCAAATTACAAGACGGAAAAAAAAAAAAATGTGTGTGTATATATATGTGTATGC
Source organism: Acacia melanoxylon (assembly GCA_019022615.1). NCBI lineage: Eukaryota > Viridiplantae > Streptophyta > Magnoliopsida > Fabales > Fabaceae > Acacia > Acacia melanoxylon. The sequence goes on along the minus strand of JAFJYJ010000068.1, from coordinate 1,829,915 downwards.
GTGTGTGTATATATACATGCATATATTGTGTGTGCGTATAATAGACATGATTCAGCAGTAAAAACATATATCATTAACAAATAATAAGAAATGAAAACCACACCATTAATAATAACGACTAAAAAGAAAGAAGAGCATTTAATTAATGATTAAGAGAGGGGTTAGGTTTGCATGCAAAAAAGGAGAGAGGTCAGGTTAAATACCTCAGGTTTTATCCAACGCCCCATTTGACCAAATGACAAGCTTTTGCTGCTTTTTAGAACTACTAAAAAGGTATTCTTGTGCTCTTGTACAGGCCAAGAAGAAGATTATCGATTACTATATCTTTTTCTCTCTCTCACGATCTAAATTTCTGTGTGCTCAGAGGTATATATATAGGGCTTGTTAATTAACTCAGATTTTTGTGTGATTTAGCCAACTTGATTTTTCATGGGATATACATCATGTTTACTGTGGGCTATGCAAGAAAGGAAAGAATTTGACTTTTTCGCAAAACCAGGGGCTTTGCCTCATGTTTTTAGTATTTCGTTTGTCTTTTGATGATGTGGAAAAGAATAATATTAACCTTAATAGACTAGATATCTCTGGTTTGACCCAGGATGACGACCCTATGACTAGAATGTTCCATTTGGCTTGGAATATTCAAGGCTATGATAGGTCACAGCAATATGTGATTGGCGAATTAAAGAACGAAAACCAGACCACAGTAACATGTTCTTGTTTAGACTTCAGGTAAAAGGGGAATTCCATTATTTCTTTGGATTATATAGTCTATTTAGTTTTAGATTGTTTTGCTAATATTCCAAAGTTTCCAACTAGGCAAAAAGATAAGTACATGCGTAGGTAAATAATGATAAGAACAAATCATTGTCATATTGGTATATGTGGTGGCCCAAGAAAACAATGGTATTAGTTTATGTACCCAAAGAAAAGTATGAATTCGAAACCTCTAATTTCATTATTGGAAAAAAAAAACCCCCCCCCCCCTTAATTTTATCTCATGAAGGTAACTTTTTCCCCCTTAGTTTTTGGTTTTTTTGACATATCAAGGGGCTACATGTGACTTTTTCTTGATCAAGACAACTCCATGTGATTTTTTTTTTTAAAAGGAAAAAAAAAGTGAAAGTGACTATTTTTCCTCCAAAGTATTGGAATTAGGCGAGTAAATATGATAAATCTGAGTTCAAATTTGGTTTATACTTTATAATGTCAAATTATGAGCACATAAATAAATTGGTTGAGAATCATATGGCTTTTAGATGAGACCGCTAACAAATTTTTCTCAACCTCTGTACACACCACATGTATTGATGTATGTCATTCTTTTCCTTTTTTTTTTTTTTAAAAAAAAAAACATTTTTATTATATATAGCTATCCGATCAGGTTAGATTCAAATATTATCCATTGTTGTCAAACTCACGAGTTGACTCTCCGAGTATACCGTCTTTACGTTTTTAACTTACCAAATCAAGTTGAGTCACTAATAAACTCTTGATATTGTAAACTCGATTAAACTCACGAGTTTATACACCGAGTTTACCGTTTTACGTTTCTAATTTACAAAATCGTGTTAACTTTTTTTATTTAATCATGCTCAACGGCTTTATATATAAGTTTTATAGAAATTTCTTTATTAAATATGATAAATTTTGAATGTTGATGAGTTTAATTTCAATTATTTGGATTTAAAATATTTTTAAATCAAAATTCTTGTCATTTTCTTATATTTTAATTATTTATTATACACTATTAACACCTATTTAATAGTGAAAGTAAATTCTTACAAGTTTACGATTCGAATTCACAATACGAGTTTACATCACTGTCACAAATTTATTTAAACTCGCGAGTTTGATAACCATGGTATTATCGGGCCTAATTGGTTAGATTTTTTTTTTCTTCTCTTTGTAATGTTAGTGCTTTCACACATGAGTTTTTCTTAATATGACTATTTGATTATATCTTATTCGAATATTGTCAGATTTAATTAAAAGTAATTTTTGAAAAGGTGTTTTCGGTATTCACAGAAACTTTTGACAAAAAAAAAAAAAAAAAATCACAGAAACTTAAGTATAAGACCTTGTGTTTAAATGATAGTCTCTTCCACTGGGACTAATTCCTATTAGTCGTTTTTACACATGTTAGTTATATATATATATATATATATATTTTGATACAAAAATTTTAGGAAAGGGGTTGGGCTCACCCACGTCCAAGCAACGGAGGCTGTCCATGAGGCATCACCATGTGATACCTTGTACGAAAGACACGCCCCACTTCTACCAAGATTTCTATCGCTTCCTGCACCCTGATGACGCTTCCCCAACGCTTTGATCAACGCAGGGATCGAACCCCTCCCTTGAGAAAGTCCAACCCCTCCCTTTATATATAAATGATAAACAATTGTTTCAAGCTCTTACATAAAAGTTTGGGCCCAAAGAAAAATAAAGAACACACCTATTAAAGTTGTCTGTAGTCGTGAATATGACATATTTGTTTGTTGGGTGGGCTTTTGAAACTCAGGCCCTAAAAACGGGCATTTGAAATTTGAGCCTAATTCAATAGAGCATTGAAACGTTAATGGCATTTGATGGTCCTGGATCAGGATTATTTGAGCCTAATTCAATAGAGAACATTGAAACCACGTGTGATTGTGAACAGCTGAAAGTGGATTCTTCTCACCAAGGAGAGCTTTATAATTGGGGCTCATCGGATTGAATATGATGATTTAAATTTGATTATTTTAAAAAATATAGATTAGTTTAGACTATTAAAATTTGATCTAAATGGTCTAGCATTACTGTAGTGGAGCGAAACAAAGTTCGGTAGGGCTACATTATTGACGTTCTGCAACTTTCTATATATTTGATATGGAAAGTTAATTTGGGGGGGGGGGGGGAAAAAGGAAAGTTAATCTTTAAGGAAAATTTCAGTTGAGGACCTATGTAACAAAAAAAAAAAAATCTATTTGCCCCCAAACAAATCGATATCTTCATTGCAGAGTCTGAGGGACTAAAGTGAAATTAAATTACGTGTTAAAAAGACTAGTTACGTTTTATAGAGAATATGAGTAGATGTTGTATGTAGGACCCGGATTGATGGAGAGTTTTTTGGGTTGGTAGTCTCTTCCTTCCATTCACTTCCCATCATCTTCATCATTTCAAATAGTTGGATTGAAATCTTAACCGCTCGAGATCTAATGTTTTATAAAAGTATTATTTTTATATTTTTTTAATAATTTAATATTTTTTAATATAAAAATAATATTTTTATAAAAGATTAAATTTGAACCGCTCGATTTCAATCTAACTACTGAAATCGGTACAGAAATGAGAAGTGGATGGGGAGGGAAGAGGATGGGGCCTCCAGCTTTCTTGGTTTCCTTTAGTCGTTATCCCAACAAGAAAAGGAATTATTTTTTTTCCTGGTTTCCTTCATAAAAACACCATTGATTGATGGAGATTTTCTTGGTTTCCTTCAGCCGTTATCCCATACCAACAAGAAAAAGAATTATTTTGTCCTTCAGCTGTTTTCCCATGCCAACAGGGAGAGAAATTTGTTTTTCTTTTTTGTTTTTCAACTTTTTTCTCTCTTTTTTTTAAACTCAAAATTGCGAATCTCACTGGAACCGGTTTCCTGCCTATCTTTGGATAGGCGGGGAACACCTATCCCATCCTGGGCCGTCCATGGGATGCGATCAAAATTTAATTTTTTTTATTTTTTTTTTGAAAAATTATTTTAATAGATAGAGAATTTAAAAATAAAGATAACCTCTTAACTAACATTTTTTTTAAAAATACTTTTCTAATTAAAAAATAACTAAACTAAAATAATTAAATCTGGACCGTCCAGATTCAATCTGGACGATCCAGATCGGATAGGCTCCCCCATCCGAATCTCACTCTGTCATCAAAAAAACGCGAGTCCCACGACACAAGCAGTCGAATACCCAAGCAGACGAAGCAATCCGACGAGACGATGCAATAACGCAGTGCGATGCCCAGAATCCGACGATACAGAGCACACTGACCCAGAATCGACGAGCCAAACACATACCCACCATTTCGTCGAGGCAGAGTAATGAACCAGAATCTGACGAGACAGAATTCCCGAATCGGTCCACGCAACTTGTGGTGAAGAAACCAGAATTAGTTGACTCGGTCAGAGGAGAAAACCCAGACTCGTCGATCAGAATCCCACGCAAATAATCCCAGAATTCCGTCGGAAGAGGTGAACCAAAATCTCAGACGAACATAAAATAGAATCAGGAAGAGCGAAAATCAGAACCCAACGCTGCAACCAGAGGAATGCGAAATTCCAGAATCTGGTGTAGTCCAACACTCAGAATGCTGATGACGCCAAAAATTCCAGTAGCCAGCGTTGAAGTTCACAATGTTTCAAAACTCAACGAAGCAAAACATTGAAGATTCTTGACTTTCTTCGGCTTCTTGACTGGTTCACAAATGTAGGACAGAACTGAGAAGAGAATGACTTTGCACTGGTTCAAGAGTTGCACTTGGGTCCATCTTTTTGAAGTTTCTTGGTTATTTTTCCTGACTATCAGTCCTTGCTGAGAGAAGAATTGCAAAAAATTCACAGCAGGGAGCTGAGGATGACTTACTATGATACCACTATTGTGTTGTTGTAGAGAAATTAGAGGAATTTAGGAGAAAGAAGAGAATTCAAAGGAGTTAGGAAGAGAAACAAGAGAGGGGAGGGAGACAGCACTACAAAAAAGGGTTACAGCGTCCAATTTTTTGTACTTTTAATGTCCTTTTTTCGTGGGTTGCCTATCTGTGGGCGTAGTATGTAAAGCTTATGGCGTCAAAAAAAAAAAAAAAAAGGACACCGTAAGGGCAACTTACAACATCCGCCTAAAATATTATTTAGGACGTTGTTAGTGGACATTACGGAGTCCTAAATTAGTATTTAGGACACCGTAAGTGAACCTTACGACGTCCTAAATTTTATTTTATGATGCCATAAGTCCATCTTTTTTTTAAAAAAAAAAACAGAGCTTACAGCATCCTAAAATCAAATTTTGGACGTCGTATGTAACACCCATGCTTTTGTAAATGATGTACTCGTATGAACTAATGAAATAATGAGAAGCTTTTGACTACATTTTGAATTGTTATTCTCTGTAATATTTTATAGTAATTATCTTAAAGACTCGAGGACAATGGACTAGATACTTTAGTTAAAGTCAAATTTTGAACTAATTGGTGGAATGATAGGAAGAGTTGTCTTGCAACAAAATTTAAGCGAATAAAGGTAGAATGACTTATTGATTATCGGAAAGACATTAGGGGACAGATTATCGGATCCTTGAAAGGCTTAAAATGTCGCCTAATAAGATCAAGGAAAAAGAGGTGATAACCGTACTCTAATTCAAAAAGGAAGTGAGCTAAACATAAAATACCAGAACGGAATAAGCCGGTACAAGGAATAAGGGACAGAGAGTATTAACAAAACACAAATTCTTCCCCTGCAGAGTATGTATACGCTAGAGCCGGGAAATCCGAGCCTGTCGGGTTGGCCCGTTTAAGCCTTGGCCCTGCAGGGCTCGAGCTTGAAAAATATGACAGAAATTTGAAATTGGCCTTGTAGGGCCTCGGGCTTAATCGGGCCGGCCCGTTAGGCCCGTTTAAATGTAGTTTTTTTTTTTAAAAAAAAAATTACTTAGACTTCCACTTAATGAATGTATTTATTTTAATTACTTAGATTTTTTTAGTTTAAAATATAACCCTTTTTTTATGTTTATTATTATTTTGTATTAAACCACATAATTAGTTATTATAAATTTTAAAGAAGAGATGTCTTCATATTAAATAAACACATACTTTGGTATTACAATATTATATAAGTAATAAATTATAAATATATTTTGTGTAAAATAAGTATAATTATTTTTACTTGTCAATAAAATTATGCATGAACTGAAGGAATTTGCATACACACAAAAAATTACGAGAGGGAAAGGCATTTTTTCGTGAGCATACATAAAGCAATTCCTTTGTTTAATTTTTTTTTTGAAAAAAAGGAAAAATCATATTCTTTGTGTTTATTTGTTTTTTTTATTATGAATTAATGAATGTGTTTATTTGTTGAATGATTTATATTGTTTAGATATTAATGTTGATAACATTTATTTGATAGATTAGAACTTTAATGATTGCAATTTACTAAATATATTTCTTTGAAAAAAATAGAAGGAAAAATAGTTAAAATTTAGAATAGTAATTTTTAGGCCCTGGTACTATCGGGCCGGGCTTTGAAAACCAGATGTTTTCCTTACCTCAGGCCTTGTAGGCCCTGGCCCTGTCGGGCCAGGCCGACCTTGATTCTCAGCTCTAGTATACGCTATTCACGAGCGGGGAGGGAAGAGACACGCAAAAATCACATCTTTGTAATACCCTAAAAATCGTATTTATGATAAGTATCATAATTTAGTAAATAATACCTAGTGGAAATATGTGAATATGTGGTTTCAAATAATAAGTTATAATTATCTTATTTTCTAAGGTAATTTCTATGGAAATTAGAAGAGATAAAGAGCTAAAATCCCTAAAATGCATTTATGGGGCATAAAATGGCTTCGAAAATATTATGATAAATCCGATGAGGCAATAAAATATTTGCTAAAAATTAGAAAGTATGTTGTCTCTAAATTTTAGGAATTTTTGGGATTATTTTCCTTGAAAAATAATGAGGCAAAATTAAATATTATTTTTGGAATCATAATTGACTCCATGATTTTTAATATTTTACGTGGAGCATAAAATACCAATGTCGTGAAATAGTTGTGAGATAATAATTAATCCTAATTAAGAAAATTATCAACAATTAGTAAGTGACTAATTAATTAATTAGTGGCTAATTGTTTAAGCATGGGATAATTGCTTAATTAAGGTAATTAAGGCATAAATTAAGTAATTAGAAAATAAATAAAAAACAAAATAATAAGGGGGACGAAATTTGTAGTGTGAAAGGGGTTGTGGTTATTTCAAAAATAATATCATGATATTTAAGTAATTAAATAATAATATATTCGGTAGAAAGACCAGTTGGCTAAATGAGAACCGATAGAAATAAAATCATATCTCAAAATAGGTGAACTAAGTCAGTAACATTTGGACTTAATATAAACAAGTGAAATTTTATCTCGGAGTGAGCTATCTCCGAAGTCATTTCTGAAACCAACGGAGTAAATAAGAGACAAAGTAAATAAGAAAAAGGGCGAGATAGTATAAACAAGAATCCATAGAAAACAAGACCGTTGTGACAAACCATGAATTAGGTTTCTTAGGTCGGGACATATTATAAACCAAATGAATTTTTGTCCGAAGTTGGTGTTACTTAGGAAGTTATTTCCGTAACCGATGGCGTCTGTCCAAAACTGTTCAACGGACTACGGAATACCCTTAATGGGATCAAAAATTTAGTTAAACCAGGTATTTTGAAAGAGGAAGACTAGACCTTCGTGCCGCATCAGATATTTTTAAGATCCGCTGAGATTACGCGATAAGAACACCGAACTGGGAACTTTATCGGTACAGTCACATAAAGCAAGAGTGTAACATCATGCATGACATAAGGGGGAGACACATGGATGGCCAAGATGAAGCCATGTGTAAAAACAAGATCTAACGGATGAGATTCGATCTGAAAAATGTGTGAATAGTGTCACAGAAATATCTATAAATAGCCAACACCTCTTCTTCTCATTTAACACCAAAATTTTGAATCCTAGAGAGATTTTAGAGAGAAGGAGGAGTCTGGAGAAAGTGTAGCGAAGCCCTGGGAAAGTTCTTCGGTCCTTAGTCTTAAGTTTCGGTGTTTTGTTCGGTAGTTATAGTAGGAATGTTGTTTTGATATTTAATCGTCCAATATATTGTAGATATCATGTTTTTGGGTTAAATATGATATATATTTCGAAAAATATATTGGGAAAAGAGTTATGGCAAAATTTTGGAAGATTAGAGTCAAAATAGCGAAGCTCGGCGAAATTCCGCCGATTAGGGAGTCGGGGCAAAATGGTAATTTGTACCAAAAATGCCTCGTTATAATGCTAAATATTGATAAATGCAATATAATCCTTATAGGATATCTGTGATAACGTACCGCTTTGTTGTACCGGTTATTATACCGTCAGTCGGCTGTCAAAAATACCATTTTTCGTAAAACGTACCATTTTCCGTCAACGAAGGTACGCTTGCGTACTGTAACACTAACTCTGATGTTTATTATATGCGTATATGTGCTATGTGTATTGTATGCCTATGTGAGGTAATTGATAGCTCTGCGGTATGTTCATTGTACTATTATTATGCTTGCTGGGTGTTGGGACACGTTGGCTAAGTGCGAAACGTATGTTAAGTGCGACATATCTGCCAGGGGGCTTATATGATATTGGGATATGCTTGTTAGTATGCTCATATACTGTCTATGTGGTGTATATAAACATGAGGTTAACCGTTACCTGAGGTTTAATGGGCATTGAACCTCAGCTCTTAACATAGCGTCAGGTTCAGGAGGAACGAGGACCAAGGAGAAAGGCAAGCAGGCCGCATAGAGACCCGGCTGAAGACTTTCCTCCGTTGTTATCTACTTTTGTAAGCACTCAGTACAATATACCGTTACTGTAAACAGCCAGACTTACGGCATTTGAAATATATGTATCAGTTACTCTTACGCTCCGATGCTCTACTCTGATAAAAAAAAATATACTGCTTTTGAAAATGGGATGTTACACATGCTAGAAAGGAAAAGTCAATTGTAATAATCACTTGAGGACACATGTCACTACATGATTAAAAGTAGACTTTTTGAAAAAGTAAAGAGTAAGTAATTATTGTTAGTTCTCTATGTGTTTTGATGATGACTGACAATTGTAGATTGATTCAACCCAATATGATTTCATTGAAAGGATAAATTAAAAATCTCTTGACTCTGTTTTTGACACAACTTAAATCATAGCATTTTGACTCCAGTTATGACTCCAGTTACTGTGCTTCAAAAACAAATGACAATGTTGCTTATGACTCGAGTCATCACTTAACTAAAAGTGGAGCTTAATCACCAAGAAGGGGGGGTGAATTGGGGATTTTAAAATTCTTTTGAAATTGCTTTATTTTCGAACACTAAAACAGAGCTAACCAGAGTATAGGGAAGAAGATCAAGACACAAGGAATTTATACTGGTTCGGTCCAACCTCTTGACCTATGTCCAGTCCCCAGACTCTCTGGATTTTCACTATCTCAATTGATTACACACTCTGTAACTCAAGAGTAATTCTCTCACTAGAACTTACTCCCCCTTACAAGTTGCAATCAATATCCCAATCTCCAAGTCCTCTGACTTGAGATTCTTACAATAAATGATTTACAATCTGTGAACTCTCTCTAAGAGTAAATAATGATAAACACTGAAGCTCAATGTATCAAAAGATAATTTACAAGTGAAAACTGAAAGAGTAGTTGGCAAACTTGAATGCAATTCGTTTTCAGCAAATGTGTTGTTGAGAAGAATTGAATGCTGCTCTATTTATACTAAGAGAGCATTAAATAACCATTGCTAACTCCATTATAACCGTTGGAGCATTAAACTAGTTGTTGGAGGCACTTTGGTGTCTTCTCTCTCTACTCTTCAGTTAATTCCTTTTGTCCAGAGGATTAGTATTGACTTTCCTTGTAATAGACCCATTGGAAGAGCAGCTACTGCTTAGGGAAAGCAGACATTAATCCCTTTGCAATCGTGTAGAGAGTGATGGCTCAAAAGGATGCAAGTTTCTAGACTTTGCATTTAATGTTCTACATCACTTTTGCTTTTGCTCAAATCTTCATTTAATATCCTCTAATCCATCTGTGACTCACTAACAAAGTGGTTAAACATAGCTAGGAATATTAATGATAGATAATAGGAAGTATTAAGATCAAACAAGAAGGTTTTACAAATTCATCAGATTTGATTTTCAAACTCTGCGACTTATACTCGAGTTTGTTCTTCAATACTCGAGTTTGTCACGGTGCACTAATATCAATACTCAAGTATCCATAATCAAACTTGAGTTTTCTTCTTCCAGAGAGGAACGTCGTGATTTGAGCTTTGGACCATATCTTTGAATAGGAACAAAAATTGAGTTTTTAAATCCAAACTCGAGTTTTGGACTTTTGATATGAAAATAAGTTTAAGTCCAAAACCTCAATACTAGAGTTTCCATTTCAATACTTGATTTTCCAAATCATTGAAAAAGAGCAAAGCTCTCTATATGTCCGAAACTCGAGTTTCCAAATCCATACTCGAGTTTTCAGAGATTGTGAAAACTTTGAGAAATCTATGCCAAGTCAATACTTGAGTTTTCAAAATCATGTGTAAAACTTGAAAACTTTATGTCAATCCGATACTCGAGTTTGCATACCCATACTCGAGTTTTCTCAAGTTGAAAACTTTGGGTGACTCTCTGTATGACCAATACTTGAGTTTTCAAATAGATACTTGAGTTTTCATTTCTTCAGAAAATATTGAAGAGTCTTTGTAAGATGCATACTCGAGTATCCAAACCGATACTCGAGTTTGGCTCAGGGTGAAAAACTTGGAGTGCTCTCTGTAAGTTCAATACTCGAGTTTCCAATGGAAACTTGAGTTTTACTTTGTTTAATAAAATTGAGCTACTCTCTATCAAGTCAATACTCAAGTTTTGAAACCAATACTCAAGTGTTCCTTTGACAGTAAGTTTTTCAACTTACCAAAAACAAACTTCAACTTGTGTTTACAATTGTCAATTATCATCAAAACACATAGAGAACTAACATTAACAACTCAAGTCATCACTGTACTTCAACCTTTGCAAAATGATTCTTCGATAAGCAACTTCTGTCATTTAGTATGACTTGAGTCATCCTTACATAACTCGAGTCATGATAGTATCAGTGAGCTCTGTCTAATTTCTTTTCACTGATGTAACTCGAGTTACTACGACACAACTTGAGTCACTATATTGCTCTTCACCTCTGTCTGAAGTTGTCTCATAATAACTCGAGTCATAACTTGCATGACTCGAGTTACCACACTGAAAATTTCTTTCTTCCGAAATTGCTTCACAAATGACTCTAGTCATAACTCAAGTCATCCTACTGCAATTCTTTTCTGTTTGAAATATTTCAGCGATGACTCCAGTCATAACTCAAGTCATCCCATTGCAATTCTTTTCTGTTTGAAATATTTCAGCAATGACTCCAGTCATAACTCAAGTAATCAAAAGTGCATTTGAAATATTTTGAATCATGACTCCAATCATAACTTGAGTTAAGCATATCAGTTTTTGATTCTCCATCTTCGTAATATGATATTCTTTGATTAAGTCTTAGGTATTCCATATTATTGATTCTTACTATTCCTAACCAAGTTTAATCAGTTTGCTAATGAGTTTCAGATATGATTAACAAGTTTTAATCATCAAATTATCATAAAGCAAATCTTGTCAGACGCATTAAATGCTTGAACAGAGTTAAAGCATGAAAATGGAAATTGAGCTTCTGAGCAACCAAAAAGCATTCTGGCCATTCCTAGTCAACATTCTTACTGAGTCTCAATGGACAAATCGAATGAAGAATGTCAACGAAGAATAATGGCAACATCGGACGATACGAAGAGAGAGAGAGAGCAACATTCAAACTCAACGGATATATTTGTTATTCTCAACGGCTCATTAATCTCTCATCAACGGTCATTAATTGTAAGCATCTATAAAAGCCAAAAGCATTCAAGTCTCCAACCACCGAAACTCTGTGCATTCAATTAGCGATTAAGAGCATTTATTTTTTCTACTCTAAGAGTTAATATATTCAGATATATCAATCTTCAGTGATTATTAATCGGCTCTTTTAGAGAGTTCTTTATTGATTATCTTCTTGTAAGAATCTCAAAGTATTGGGACTTTGGGATTGGGTTATTTGATTACAGCTTGTAAGGGGAGTAAGTTCTAGTGAGAGAATTACTCCGTGAGTTACAGAGTGTGTAATCATTTAAGTTAGTGAAAAACCCGGAGAGTCTGGGGACTGGACGTAGGTCAAGGATTTAGACCGAACTTGTACAAATTCATTGTGTTCAATCTCTCATACCCTTACTCTGTTCACCCATGTTTCGCACTTTACAAATAGAGCATTTTTGCGAGAAAATTTTATATCCCCAATTCACCCCCCTCTTGGTGATATTTCGTCTTTCATTTGGTATCAAAGCAAGGTCTTCTCTGAAAAAGATTAACATCTTGAGAAGGATCATTATGGAAGGTATTCTACCTGACGGAGCTTCGATCAACAGACCACTGGGATTCAGTGGAGAGCATTATTCTTTCTGGAAAGCCAAATTCAGAGTCTTCGTCATGGCATCTGAATATGACCTATGGAGAGTATTTGAGTCTGGAGACTACAACCCAACGGTTGTAGAAAATGGTGCCAGAGTTCCAAAGCCTGAAGAAGCTTATGATGAGAATGATAGGAGAAATATCACACTCAACAGTAAAGCTATTCTCATGTTGCAAAGTGCCTTAAGTCAACAAGAGTATTTTCATGTTTGCACTTTGCCAAATGCAAAGGCCATGTGGGATGCTTTGGAGATAGCTCATGAAGGAACTACTGGAGTAAAGCTGAATAGAGTCAACACTCTCATAACAGAATATGACCTTCTTCGTATGAAGCCGGGTGAATCTATCAACAAATTTCGACTAAGATTCACCCATATGATCAACCAGCTTGCTGCATTGGGCAAAGAATATGAGCAACTTGCCCAAGTGAGGAAAATTCTCAATATCCTCAACAAGGATTGGGAAGCTAAAGTCACCGCGATTGAAGAAACTCGTGGTGAATCAATGGCATCTATTGCAGCCCTCTTTGGTAGTCTTTCTGAATATGAATCCAAGCTCAAATTCAAAAAGGGATTTGATGAAGCAACTAGCAAGTTCAAAGGCGTTGCTCTTAAAGCTGTCAAAGAAGTTAAGGAGACAGATGATGATGAAGAAAAAGACAAAGAAGGAAAGCTGGGGATGATTATCCGAAGATTCAAAAGATTATACAGAAAGGATCAAGGATACAAAAAGTTTTACAAAGGTAGCTCCAGCACTGAGGCAAAGAAACCAATCATCTGCTACGAATGTGAAAAGCTTGGCCACATCAAGTCTGAATGCCCCCAGCTGAATAACAAAGACAAAGATAAGAAGAAATTCAATAAGTTCAAGAAGAAAGCTTATGACTCAGCAATATGGGGAGACAACTCATCCGATGAAGATAAAGCTGAAGAGGAGGATAAAGCTAACATATGCCTCGTGGCTAAAGAAGAAGAGCAATCCGAAAATATTGATGAGGTATATGATTCACAACCCTCTTATGATGAACTATTCAATGAATACAATCTTCTTCAATCTGAATTTGAGAAACTTACTGGAAAATATGTTTCGTTAAAATAGAAAAACATTACTCTTGAAATGCAAGTCAAAAACTTTTCTTGTGAAAATAATGTTTGTGAAGATTGTACTTATTTACAGAAAAAGAATCTATATCTTACAAAAACACTTGAGAAGTTCACTCAGGGTAGTGAAATGCTCAATGTCATTTTAAAACAGCAAAGGTTTACAAATGATAGATCAGGGGTTGGTTATAAACCTGAGTTTGATAAAAAGAAAGGCAAATATATGAACTATTTTAGAAAATCCGTTCATTCTTCAAATCCTTTTGCTTATTGCAATTATTGTAACCGAAAAGGCCATACTACTTCTTCTTTTCATAAAAAGGAAAGAAAAAAACCTATAGTAAACCTCAAAATCCAACAAGTGGTATATTGATAGTGGATGCTCTATAGGTAATTATCAATTGGGTGCCTAAAAAACACTGGGATCTTACAAGGTTCATTTTCTAAGACATAAACAAACAAAGTTTACTCATATTCGACCCGACCCAAGAAAAGATGGGTAGCTAAAACCCTTCTCACTAAGATTTCTTGTAATTTGAAGGTTTGTTTTTCAAGTTTTCCTTCAAAGAGCATCAAAATCCAACAAGTGGTATATTGATAAGATTATTTTTGACATGAATAGTGCCAAACTCGAGCTTACTCACTAATAAGCTCAAGTGGATGCTCTAGGCACAGACTTCCGACAAACTCGAGAGATCATACTAAGTTTGCTACTCTCAAGACTAAGGATGGTGGCAAGGTGACTTTTGGTGGAAATCAATCCGAAATATCCTCAACAAACTATATTCGATTCTTATATTTTTGAATAGGCCCAAGTCTCGAACGCATCTTCAATCTGGTCACAAACTTCAATCCAAAAGATAAATACATGAAGATTTGAATCAATCGTTTTTCCGTTTATACTTCTCATCGCACATCAGTACCTCGATTATCTTTATCCACTCTTTAGAGAGTTCATTTCGGTGAAGTTGGCAACAACGATGGACCTCAAATTAAAGTTTGCTACTTCAAGAAGTCTACCTTGTAGAAGGCCTTTGCCACAACCTCCTCAATGTGAGCCAAAGCACAGACAAAGGTAACTTGGTTATTTTTTTACTCTGAGGAATGCTTGATTGTAAGCAAGAATGATCTGCCCTTAGTCAACATCAAATCAAAAGCCTTATTCAGGGTTCCTCGAGAAGGAAACTGTTACACCCTAAACCTCTCTAGTAATTGCAATGGAATTACTTCTGAAAATTGCTTTATTAGTAACTTGGAAGAAAGTTGGCTATGGTACAAGCGTTTAGCTCATGTTAATATGTTTCAACTTGACAAGTTGCTAAGAAAGGATTTAGTCATTGACTTACCAAAACTTAATTTCAAAAATGACATGATTTGTGATGCTTGTCAAAAAGGGAAACAAACCAAATCATCTTTCAAATCTAAAAATGAAATTTCAACTAATAGACCTCTCCAACTACTTCATATGGATCTAGTTGGACCAGCTAGAGTAAAAAGCCTTGGTGGCAATCTTTATACTTTGGTCATAGTTGATGATTTCTCTAGATTTGCTTGGACTATATTCTTATCTTCTAAAGATGAAACATTTGATCAGTTTGTTGTTTTTGCCAAGAAGGTCCAAAACAAGAAAGGTTTCTCTATTTCAGGAATTCGAACTGATCATGGAGGAGAATTCGAAAATTATGCATTTGCAGAGTTTTGTGACAACATGGGAATTGATCACAACTTCTCAACCCCAACACCTCAACAAAATGGTGTTGTGGAGAAAAAGAATCGAGTCCTCACCGAGATGTCAAGAGCTATGCTAAATGAAAACAATACTTCCCAAGTATTATGGGCAGATGCAATAAGTACGGCTTGCTACATCTCAAATCGGGCATACCTTCGGAAGAAGTTGAACAAAACTCCCTATAAGCCAGTATAAGGGAAGAAAGCCAAACTTGGCTCATTTGCATGTTTTCGGAAGTAAGTGCTTCATCCACAACAATGGTAAGGACAATTTGGAAAGTTTGATCCCAAAGCGGATGAAGGTATATTTTTGGGTTATTCAAATAGAAGTAAAGCTTATAGAGTCTTTAATACTCGTACTCGTATTGTTGAAGAGTCTATGCATGTTGTATTATGTGAATCTAAAACTGATAAATCCTTGGGTGATGATGAGGAAAATGTTTTCAAAAATCAATTCTTTTTGAAAACTACTCCTGCCTCTATTGAAAATCCTGAAAATGTTTTCAAGGTTGATCCTCAAAATACTTTAGAAAACCCTGATCAATCTAAGCCTAAAGCTTGGAGGTTCATTACGAATAATCCTTTAGACCAAGTGATAGGTGATGTAAATCAAGGTGTAAGGACCATAAATAGTACTTTGAATGAAGTGACTTTTTCTGCCTTTATCTCAAAAATGGAACCCTCTAAGATTGATGAAGCCCTATCAGACAATGATTGGGTCATAGCAATGCAAGAAGAGTTAGATCAATTTGATAGAAATCAAGTTTGGGATTTGGTACCTAGGCCCAACGATCATTGGCACCAAATGGGTATTCAAGAACAAACAAGATGAATCAGCAATCATTTGCCGTAACAAGGCAAGATTGGTTGCTAAAGGCTGTAATCAATAAGAAGGAATTGATTATGAAGAAACTTATGCTCCAGTGGCAAGATTGGAAGCTATAAGAGTTCTTCTAGCCTTTGCTTGCGTCAAAGGATTCAAGCTCTATCAAATGGATGTAAAGATTACATTTTTAAATGGTTTTATTAAGGAGGAAGTTTATGTTGAACAACCTCCTAGTTTTCAATGCGATCATCATGCAGATCATGTTTATCGCCTCAAGAAAGCTCTTTATGGTCTTAAGCAAGCTCCTAGAGCTTGGTATGAGCGATTAAGCAAATTCCTTCTTAATCAAGGATTTGTTAGAGGAAAAGCAGATACAACTCTCTTCATAAAGAGTAATAAACTTGGTGAAATTTTAATTGTTTAAATATATGTTGATGACATTATATTTGGTCCTTCTAATGATGCTTTGTGTGAAGAGTTTACTAAGAATATGCAAGGAGAATTTGAGATGTCCATGATGGGAGAACTCAACTATTTCCTTGGTCTGCAAATCAAGCAAAGGAAGGATGGAATCTTCATATCTCAGACCAAGTATCTCAATGATCTGCTGAAGAAGTTTGGGATGGATCAATGCAATGGAGCTGATACTCCAATGAGCTCAACCACTACTTTGGATGCTGATGAAAAAGGCAAGGACTTCAACATCACAAAATACAGAGAAATGATTGGATCATTACTCTACCTCACAACAAGTCGTCCTGACATCCAATTCAGTGTGGGGATGTGTGCAAGGTTTCAATCTGCTCCCAAGGAGTCTCATGCTAAGAATGTGAAGAGAATCTTCAGATACCTTGCTAACACAAAGAACCTTGGTTTGTGGTTTCCCTAAGGTCAACCTGAACATCTGGTGGCATATTCAGATTCAGATCATGTTGGGTATAAGACAGATAGAAAGAGCCCAAGTGGCGAATGTGAATTTCTTGGTGGCTCACTTGTCTCTTGGTTCAGCAAGAAGCAAACTAGTGTGGCTGTGTCCTCTACAGAAGCTGAATATGTGGCTGCTTCAAGTTGTTGTGCACAAGTCCTATGGCTCAAGCAACAATTATCTGATTTGGGAATCTGAAGATAGAATATCACCTAGAGGGGGGTGAATAGGTGATCTCAAATTATTTTTCAAACCCACACGAAGACAAGTAAAAACAGAAACAGAGAAGTGAAGCAGAGAAATGAAGTAGACATAGGACGGTTTATACTAGTTCAGTCCAAAATCACTGACCTACGTCCAGTCCCCAGAACACTTGGGATTCCACTATCTCTCAAGAACAATTACACACTCTGTAAACGAAGGATGGTCCTCTCTCTTTCAGACTCCACTCCCCCTTACAAGTTGTAATTGATACACCCTCTTTTAAGGTTCCTTAACCTTAAGATTCAACTGATAATAAAGTAAATGTTTATGAACTCCTCATGAATAAATAAAGTATTAAACACTGAGGTACATATTAATGAAACAGTTGAAACAATGAATAATGCTAAAATCGAATTGATTACACAGTGTTTCCGGTAGTTAGCGAAATTGAATGCTTTTGGTATTTATAATGTTTTCAATAAATGACCATTGAAGAAACTTGAAGAATATTTGTTGAATGTCTTGAATGTGTCCGTTAGACAGATGAAGCTTCCGTTACGATTTTCGCCACTTTAATATTCCATATGGATTTTCTTTGCTCCGACATTCCCTTCATTCCTTTTGATTCTTCCCATTGTGAGATGGCATTAAATGCTCGGTTGGAATGACAGAGGTTGCTTTACATTGAATAGCTATTGGTAACCAAGATTATCACTTGGTTTGGTAACCGCATTTAATTCTCGTCTGACATAGTATGATTTCTGCTAATTTTGAAGTTTCGCTCGTTCTTAAATCATCTGAAAAACTCACTAACAAACTAGTTAAAAGCATTTAAGATTAGTAATGAGTATCATATGGAGGTAATAGGATCAACAGATTGATTTCACAAATTACGCATATGGAGATTTCAAAAACAGAGGTATCTTGCTCGAGCAGTAATCCTTGTTTGCTCGGGCAAGCTACTTACTGAGGTAGTTAAAATGTTCTTGGTCGCTGATGCTCGAGCAAAGGTATTTTGCCTGCTCGAGCATGATAATTTTCATGCTCGGGCAAGCCTTTCTTTGGATAGTGTAAAAGGATTCTACTCGCTGACGCTTGAGCAAGTCATAATTCTTGCTCGGGCAAGGTATAGACAGAGGCGAGAATTTGAAAGAACAACGATGCTGCTCGAGCATAATTTTTTTTCATGCTCGGGCAAGCGTCATACAGAGAGAGCAGAGAGAGCAGGTTGGACGTCGCTGCTCGAGCAAGCCTGTTGTCCTTGCTTGAGCATGGTCTGCGAGCATGCTTTCAAGCTTTGCTCAGGCAGGGTTTATTCTTTGACGATAAGACATGTTGCTCGAGCAACACTTTCATGCCTTCTCAAGCATTGTGCAAAAGCATGCTTTCTGGCTTTGCTAGGGCAAGATCCATTCTCGTCTTTTGCTCAATAACTCCTTCACGACTGCTCGAGCAAAATGCTTTAAATAACAGAGTTTTGCCTTTGCTCGATGTTGCTCGAGCATGACTTTATACTCTGCTCGAGCATGTTCATATGATATGCTTTAACTAGTTCAGTTATGCTCGGGCATGAACTCATTTTTGCTTGAGCAAACATATCTTTCTTAATTTAATTGTAATCATCAAAACACAGGAGCTAACATTCTCCCCCTTTTTGATGATGACAATTTTAATAGCTAGTTTGAAATGTGATTGAAATTTTGCACAATGCATCGTTCAAACCAACAAGAATTGCTGATATGAAGTTAAACATTAATAATGCAAATCATTGTTGATAGCGATAATTGACAGTAAGCAGTACAAAATTTTAAGTAAAGCAAAAGTAAAT
This sequence comes from Acacia melanoxylon, assembly GCA_019022615.1. Taxonomy (NCBI): domain Eukaryota; kingdom Viridiplantae; phylum Streptophyta; class Magnoliopsida; order Fabales; family Fabaceae; genus Acacia; species Acacia melanoxylon. The sequence goes on along the minus strand of JAFJYJ010000068.1, from coordinate 1,810,939 downwards.
TGCTAATGACTAAATGACTAAATATTCTCTCCTATTACTACTCTCCCCCTTTGTCATTGGCAAAAAGGGGAACCTGGACATATGGAGAAGGAGAAGAAGGTGCACTAGCGGAAGAAACAGAAACATATGGGAGAGGCACAGTAGAAGGATCAATAGGAGGAACAATTATGGCTGGGGTGAAAGGAAGACCTGCAGAAGCTGATGGAATAAGAGACAAGGTATCAGGAGTAGAGAAATCAATAGGACCAGACCATCAGGAGCAAAACTCATCACAAAGTTGTCTAAAGTGAAATCAAAGGCATTGATAGCTTTGTGAATCCCATATTGTTGTTGGGATAGAGTCTGAATTTCTTTCTTGATTTCTTGCTGCTGATCATATATGATGGAGAATCGTTTGTCCAATGACTCCTCTAATTCTGTCTTGAAATCTTGCAGGTCTGTATCTATTTGTATCCCAAGACTGGACTTCAATTTTAGCATGTCTTCATTGAAACCTTTGATCATCATCTTTGTGAGATCCTGATAAGCTATCAACGATTTCAATACGGAAGCCATAGCTTTTTGGATTGAGGCTTCAACAATGGTTTGAATAGCTGCCTTGGAGAAGGATGGCGCAGAGGAAGAAGGCCCAGCCTTTGAAGACTCTGCTTCATCAAGAGGTTGTGAGGCAGATGGCTTGGAAGCAGATGGCATTGAAACAAATGGCTTAGAAACCGCCGGCTGAGAGGACGAAGGTGGTACTTTACCCTTCTTCTTCTTTGATACAGTCTTTGTGAAATATATCCTCATATTGTTCATGTGTTCCTTCCCAAATAGTGGAGGGTATACTTCCTTGTCGTCCGACAGGTACCAAATGTTGTTGACTTCCAATATTCTAGAAACCAATGACGTATATGGAATTGTAGCACGAAGCCTAACCTGAGCCTCAGAAATGAAAGACATCATCTCCTCCAAAATCCACTTGCCTAGATTCCTTGGTTCCATAGCAACCAGTGAGGCAAAACCTTCAAAGTCTCTTCTTACAAAATGAGTGAAACTCTGTCGCTTTTGAACAAGACTTCGACTGTACATATACCAGAAGACTTGTATTCGTCCTCCATCATAGCCGGAGTCACATTGATTTTCTTGCCTTTAATTGGGACATCCAGAAAGAGAATCTGATGACACTCAACAGGAGAAAGCTTAGGAGGATCTTTAGGAGCGTCGATGATACCGAGAAGTATGTTGATATCATGAGCAGTAAGCTTGATTTTTTGATCACGAATCTTCGTGACCAAAACATCCTCATCATCTTCTTGATTCTTTTTCTGCAAATGCATGTTATGATAAAAGACTCGCACAACTTTAGGAGAAAATGGATTGCTAATCCCAAGAAGTGGCATATATTGAAGTAGCCAATCAATTAAATCCAGGTTGCATTTTTCTTGGGTTAAATGCCTAATTTGCCTCGGAAGTTTTGCTAAGGGGGCGCTCAGCACCCGAAATTTTTTTTGGTACCAAACTTGTCCCGGAAGTATGAAAAAGGTACCAAATTTGCCCCTCCGTTAATTTTCACCGTTAAGTTTAACTGAGTGTACATGTGTCATGCCACTTCATGACACGTGGCATGCCACCTCATCAACCCAATAAGAGTTAAGTATCATTTTTGCCCTGGAAGTTATCATTGAGGAGCAATTTTGCCCCGGAAGTTTACAAAAGTAGCAATTGTAAATATTAAATCAGTCAAAGACCACACATGTCATGCCTTGAAAAGGTCGAACTTAGAGTCAAAGAAGGAGATCCTTGAGATGTTGAGCTCAAGGCAGCCAGAATTTGTGAAGCTGAACTGGTCACAGGAAGCATCACTTATGATCTAAGCAAATGATCAGTCTATGCAAACGTAAATATTATCATTATTGATTTGTTTTACTGAACCAATTTTTGGAACAATTCATTTCTCGTTTTGCGTTTCATATGCTTAGATTATAAGTGATGCGTCCTTTGGGTTTTGCGACAGACCTTTCAGTCCCTATTAGAGCTGGGAAATCGGGCCGAGCCCGTCGAGCCGGCCCGTTTAAGCCCTGGCCCTGCAGGGCTCGGGCTTGAAAAATATGCCAAAAATTTGAAATTGGCCCTGCAGGCCCGTTTAACTGTAGCTTTTTTTTTTTAAAAAAATTAATTACTTAGACTTCCACTTAATGAATGTGTTTATTTGTAATTACTTAGATTTTTTTAGTTTAAACTATAACCATTTTTTATGTTTATTATTATTCTGTATTAAAACACATAATTAGTTTTTAAAGAAGGGATGTTTTCATATTAAATAAACACATACTTTGGTATTACAATATTATATAAGTAATAAATTGTAAATATATTTGGTGTAAAATAAGTATAATTATTCAGGCCCCGGCCCCGGTACTATTAGGCCGGGCTTTGAAAAACATATATTTTCCTTTCTCCAAGCCCTATAAGGTCGGCCTTGTTGGGCCCCCGGCCTAATTCCCGACTCTAATTCCCACTTTAGTCCCCGACCAATTCGGCTTTACAAATTTTGTCCGTCTTGAGCTCAACATCTCAAGGATCTCATTCTCTGACTCCAAGTTCGACCTTTTCAAGGCATGACATGTGTGGTCTTTGCCTAATTTAATAGTCAAATTTAATATTTGGAGAAAGAAGGCAAAATTGCTACTTTTGTAAACTTCCGGGGCAAAATTGCTCCTCAATGAAAACAAAATTGCTCCTCAATGAAAACTTTCAGGCAAAAATGATACTTTTGATTGATGGCATGGTGGCATGCCACCTCACATTTTAATGATCTACATGGACTTCCGTCACTTTTGGGTAAATTTGATACATTTTTAATACTTCCGGGGCAAATTTGGTAACAAAAAAACTTCCGGGTGCTGAGTGCCCCCTTAGTAAAACTTCCGGGGAAAATTAGGCATTTAACCCATTTTTCTTTGAAATGAGTCAAATCTACATAGACTATTGGACAGAAAGGTCTTGCTCCGAAGTAGTGAGCAAATAAAGCTTGATCATCAATAGCAATATCACCTACTATCATACCTGGAGATGGTTCAAGCAATTGCCCATCTGGAGGTTGACTTGTTGCTGCTTGATCCTTTTTGCTACCAGAAGCTTGAGATTTGAGAGAGAAGGAGACTTGCTTCTTGCTCCCTGACCCTTGGGATTTCTGAGATTTCTGACTAAGAGATGATTTAGGAAACTGAGGGATATCTTCCTTGGCTTTAGACCGAACCTCATTGAATGTCTTCTTAGAGTCGTTGGATGTCGAAGGCAACTTAGTTCTTTTTCCCCCTTTGGGTAGAGACCCAGTTTGGAATCGAGTCGACGACTTTGGAGATTCAGGAGTTGAGGCTGCTTTTTGCGATTTCTTGGACCCCAACGGCTTCTTCACTTGCTTTTGTTGGCTTGATTTCCTGGAGGCATCGACTTTAGGGCGATAGTATTTGGATTTCTTTACGGGTGGTTGCTTTGAAGGAAATTTATCTCTTGATCCTGCCATTGAAGAATTGAACGTGAGAAGGTTCAAAATTTGGTGATGAGTCCGACGGTGGAGAGTGGATCAAATGAAGAAATTTAAAGAAATTAATCGGTGAGAACGGTTAATCTCATCGAATCGAACAGTCGTAATGAAGGAATTTGGAGTAACGATTCTTAAACGGTCGTAACGGTTGAAGAAATTTGAGAGGAAGGAGACTAGGGTTTTGACGGTAGAAAATAGGAGAAAAGGGTTTGTCCGTCGAAATGAAACGACACACTCGTTTTGAAGGTTTGATGGACGACGTTGCTCGAGCATACTTTTCTATGTGCTCGAGCAGGGTTCTTGCTTGAGCAGACTTCTTGTCTTGCTCAAGCATACACCAGCATATACAATTTTAATCTTTTATTGACGGCTAAATAAGATGATTAAATCTAACCTCCCATCAAGTGTGTAATGTGAACACTTGATTTATAAACAAGTTTGATAATTGAACGATGGATAGCTCATTAATTTCTCAGGTAGCAATTCATCAGTGTGTCGTGCTCGAGCAGACTCAAGAACGTTGCTCGAGCATGGTTCTTCATCCGTTGTGTATTTTCTATACTTCCCGTGGTTGCTCGAGTATGCTAGACCATCGTGCTCAAGCAGCTGCTTCTTCTTCTATGTTTTACGTTGTTGCTCGAGCAATATTAAGGAGTATGCTCGAGAACTTTCCTTTGTCTGAACTTTCTCATGGATGTTTCTCGTTGTTGCTCGGGCAGATGTCTGAGTTTGCTCGAGCAGCAACCATTACTTCTCTAAATCCAGGACTGCAGCACTCGACGTTGCTCGAGCAAGTTGCACAGGTGTGCTCGGGCAAACATTCTTTATTAGCTTTGCCTCCTTTTCACTTTTACTCAAGCATTGCTCTTAGTGTGCATGAGCAAGCCTCTTATCTTGGCCTTTTTCAACACAGCTTTCTTTTGTTTGCTCGAGTGGAAACTCCTGGGATGCTCGAGCAACACCTTCTCTGTTAGACTCTGTCTTATTTCTTATGAACAGAGCATCCTGCAAAAACACTAACAAGAGACTCCGATGCCAAAGTCAGTATACTTATATTAAAACGAATTAATTAAAGGAAGAATACTTACAACTCATTGGGATTAGCCATTCCCAATTCTCTCCGAATGAATAAAAATTGTTCTTTAGCCAGTGGTTTGGTGAAGATGTCGGCCAGTTGAAGATGCGTGGGAATGAACATCACTTTGATATCTTTCTTTTGCATGTGATCACGAATAAAGTGATGCCTCACATCAATGTGCTTGGTCCTTGTGTGTTGAACAGGATTCTTTGCCAAGCTTATTGTACTGGTGTTGTCGCAGAGGATTGGGATTTCTTTCAGATGAATTCCGAAGTCGGATAGTTGTTGCTTGAGCCACAACACTTGAGCACGACAACTTGATGCAGCTATATATTTAGCTTCAGTAGAGGATACTGCTACCGTCGTTTACTTCTTGCTAAACCATGATACAAGTGAACCTCCAAGAAATTCACACTGACCGCTTGTACTCTTTCTGTTAGTCTTATAGCCCGCATGGTTAGAGTCTGAATATGCAACTAGGAATTCTTGTTGCCCTTTTGGAAACCAGAGACCCAATTCCTTCGTATCTGAGAGATATCGAAAGATTCTCTTAACGTGCTCAGCATGTGATTCTTTAGGAGCTGATTGAAATCTTGCGCACATTCCCACACTAAATTGAATATCCAGCCGACTTACAGTTAAGTAGAGTAATGACCCAATCATCCCTCTATATTTGGTTATGTTGAAATCTTTTCCTTTTTCTTCATCGGCATCCAAAGAAGTACTTGAACTCATTAGGGTCTCTGCACCATTGCAATTTTCTAGTCCAAACTTCTTGAGCAAATCACGGAGGTATTTTGTTTGTGAGATGAATATTCCATCCTTCCATTGTTTGATTTGCAAGCCAAGAAAGTAATTCAATTCTCCCATCATGGACATCTCAAATTCTCCCTGCATTTTCTTGGAAAATTCTTCACAAAGAGAATCATTAGTAGCACCAAATATTATGTCATCTACATATATTTGTACGACTAGGATTTCATTAAGCTTATTGGTTTTGATAAACAATGTTGTATTTGCTTTTCCTCTAACGAAGCCTTATTCTAAAAGAAATTTACTTAAATGTTCATACCAAGCTCTAGGAGCTTGTTTAAGACCATACAAGGCTTTCTTAAGACGAAAAACATGATCTGGTTGATGTTCATTTTCGAAACCTGGAGGTTGTTCTACATAGACTTCCTCCTGAATAAAACCATTTAGAAATGCACTCTTAACATCCATTTGATAGAGTTTAAATCCTTTGATACATGTAAAAGCTAAGAGTACGCGTATAGCTTCCAATCTAGCCACTGGAGCATACGTTTCCTCATAATCAATGCCTTCTTCCTGATTATAGCCTTTGGCAACCAATCTAGCCTTATTATGGATTATAATTATAGATTCATCACATTTGTTTTTGAATACCCATTTAGTGCCAATAACCGGATGATCTTTAGGCCTAGGTACCAAATCCCAAACTTGATTTCTATCAAATTGATGTAACTCCTCTTGCATTGCTATCACCCAATCATTGTTTGAGAGGGCTTCGTCAATTTTTGAGGGTTCAATGTGAGAAATAAATGCAGAAAAAGTTACTTCATTTAAAGTGCTATTTCTTGTCCTTACTCCTTGAGTGATGTCATCTATTACTTGGTCCAAGGGATGATTTCTAATGAACTTCCAAGCTTTAGGTTGAGATTGATTAGGATTTTCTAAATTGTTCTGAGGATCAGCTTCAAAAACGTCCTCTGGATTTTCAATAGAAGCAGGAGTGGTTTTCGAAAAGAATTGATTTTTGAAAACATTTTCCTCATCATCAAGATCATCCATTTTAGATTCACATAATACAACATGTATTGATTCTTCAACCACACGAGTATGCTTATTAAATCTCTATATGCTCTACTTCTATTTGAGTAACCAAGGAATATACCTTCATCAGATTTGAGATCAAACTTTCCCAAATTGTCCTTACCATTGTTGTGAACAAAGCACTTACAGCCAAAGATGTGAAGGTGAGCCAAGTTTGGTTTCCTCCCTTTGTAGAGCTCATATGGAGTCTTGTTAAGTTTCTTCCGGAGATAGGCTCGATTTGATATATAGCTAGCCGTGCTCATAGCATCTGCCCAGAAGACTTGTGATGTCTGATTTTCATTTAATATAGCACGAGCCATCTCAGTTAGTACAAAATTTTTCCTTTCGACCACCTCATTCTGTTGTCGTGTCCTTGGAGCCGAAAAATTGTGATCGATCCCATGAGCATCACAAAATTCTCCGAACGCTTGATTCTCGAATTTACCTCCATCATCTGTTCGAATGTCTGTAATGCAAATACTTCTCTCGTTTTGTACCTTATTGGCAAACACAACAAACAGATAAAATGTTTCATCCTTAGAAGATAAAAAGATAGTCCAAGTGAAACGCAAGAAATCATTGACAATGACTAGAGTATACAAATTGCCACCAAGGCTCTTTACTCTCGCCGATCTAACTAAATCCATATGAAGTAGTTGAAGAGGTCGATTGGTCGAGATTTCGGGCTTGTTTTTAAAAGAAGATTTAGTTTGTTTACCTTTTTGACAAGAATCACAAAGCATGTCATTTTTAAAACGTAGTTTGGGTAAACCTAGAACTAAATCCTTTCTTACCAGCTTATCCAGTTGTAGCATATTGACATGAGCTAATCTTTTATGCCACAGCCAACTTTCATCTAAGTAGCTAACAAAACATTTTTTAGAGTTGATTTTGGGTAAATCCAATGTATAGCAATTTCCTTCGCGAGGAGCTTTGAACAATACCTTCAGTTTACCTTTATCGATTGGGAGATCATTTTTGTTGACAATGAGACATTCTTCTGAGTCAAAGATGATCCAGTTGTTTTTGTCAGCACTTTGGCTTACGCTTAGGAGATTGTGGCAAAGACCTTCCACAAGATACACGTCTTGAATTAGAGGCCGCTCTTGTCACCGATCTCGCCAATCCCAGTGATTTTTCTGGATTGATCTCCTCCAAAGGTGACCTTGCCACCATCTTTTGATCTCATTGCAACAAACTTGTCTGCATCCCCCGTCATGTGTCTTGAGCATTGACAGAGATTTGCCGTCATCTCACAAAATAACCAGATTATAAAGGTTTTGCAGTATAATGTAACCTGGGTCGTTTCTCTCAAGGAATTTGCGGTGGGTTTAAATCGGCAACGAAAAAGAAAGAATAACAACAAAATTGGGGGTTTTTGATTTGAAACAGATTAAAATGAAAATAAACTGAAACGGATCTAAAATATGCGAAATGATTAAAACGAGATTGCAATAGATTAAAACGATCAACCCAACGTTTAGATTCCGAAACTTCCTTCATTGAACGAAATATAAACGAACTCGCGTTTGGCCTAGACGAACCGAAATCTCTGCGTTTGTCCGAAATCCCTCGACTAGACGATCGTCTAGAATCTGTCCGAAACAGTGGCGTCTCACCGTGCAATCGCACAAAACACTCTAACCTAGTTCGAACTCGGTCCTTGGGATGAACCAAACCGAATATTAAATCTAATATTCGAACTATTTCCGAAATCGGATCCGATAAGATGAAAACAAACGAGTAAAGTTACCGATTAAGTACGAGTTCTGCGGACGAATCATGGAATCCTCAACGTTGGGTTAACCACGGAAGGTTTAGCCGAACATGGCCGGGAAAATCGAAGAACGGACGAAGAACGAAGAACACGAAGAACACGAAGAACATTTCGAGAGAATCGAAAAACCTCTACTTTGATCCACAAAACAGAATAAAAACGTGAATGGAATGTTTGTGGCTACTGCCTTACTTAACCTAGGATGAAAAACGAAATGGGGCTCCAATCAATAATCCAGGCCCAAAACAGAAAATAATACAGAATGGGCTTTAGTTACAAATTCGAGCCCAAATAAAACATCTGACTTTGGCTTCAAAATCGACCGTCTTCTTGTCCGAATTTTCCCTTCATGTCTTCATAACAATTGTAGCTCTCTGAATCATATGAAATATGAAACAAAAATGAGGCAAATCCGATGTCTGGTTCAAGAGTTATGGTAAGATTAGTGAAGCAATGTAAAACTGGAATTTTATTAATAAAAATGGCTAAAATATAATCAAAGGCCCAAAGCCCAAATAAGTATAAAAGCCATTATTTATTAACTAAACAGTCCTAAATTATTAATCAAGAGATAAAAAGAAGTGTATAAAATATTCAATTATCAAATTCCCCCACACTTATCTTTTTGCACTCCTGAGCAAAATTCAAAGAAAAAGATGTAAAGGAGAAACTCTTCTTTTCTACAAATTGCTAACAATGCGAGAAATTGAACAAGGGACACGAGCTTCATTAGAACCAATCAATCAAGACCCAAAATCCCTTCATCTCAAATTACAATTCCTGGTAATCTCAATCAATGATGCTAATCACAAATGATGGTCTCTCAAATGATGCGCTCAATCAATCAATCTCTCAAGTGTTTAAGGTAAATAAGTATATCGCTCAAATTCTACTCAAGAAAATTGTTCTACCATAAGCTTGCTCAATTTCTATGTCTCCACTACTAATAACACATGCATGCACAAATCAAGAGAGCTTATTATTAAAGGTTGTAATGGGGTTAGGGAAAAGGTAGGTAATAGTATGGAATGAGAGGCTAAGCACCCAAGAAATTAAAAAGAGCATTGCTTAACCCAGTTCTCTAAATATAAAAACTTTTATTTTACTCCTTTTTTTTTTCTCGCTTTTCTTTTTTTTCTTTTCTTTTTTTTTTTTTTTTTTTTTTTTGAACTATATACAAAATCACAATGACAAAACCAAACATCTCCCCCCACTTTGAAAGCTGTTGCACTCCCGAGCAACCCTCACACTAAACACAAAACCAAGGTGAAACCAATGCTCAGCTCAATAAATCTCCAAGGTGCGGAATAAAATGGTTTTACGCTTAGGCTTGTAATGTGGCTTAGAAAAGAATGAGTCGAAAAGGCACAAACGGGCTAGCAAAGGAAACATAATGCAAGGGAAAGCTATTTGGCCAAAGTGAGGAAAATAAAAGAAAGAAAACAAGCTTCTATCATATTTATGCATGTAAGTGAAAAATGTAGTTTCAACAAGAAAAGGAGCAAGTTCTAGAGAACACAAATCGGGAGAGCAGATGCACACATGAAAGAAAGAATGGGAAAAGATGAATTCCATTCAAGCGGGCCCAAAACCTCACAAGGTCGGTACCAACTTAGGCAATCAACAACATCAAATCAACTACCAAGATATGTAATCGAAGAGTCAAGAATCACGAGACCAAACAGAATGATCCATTAAAACCAAAATGTCCTAGTTCATAATATATAGCAATCATAGAAAGATAGACGTATTTATCTTCGAAAAGCAAATTGCAAATATGAAAACAAATAAAAGAGAAAGAGGGAGAGGAAAGAAGAATACTCCCCAAGGGTTTAAGGAGGATAAGTGGCATCAATGAGGATAATCTCTGCTTCCTCAGGCTGTTGCTGGGATCCCTCATGGAATTGCTTGAGGCGATGACCATTGACCTTAAAGGTTCTCCCTGTGGGTGGATCACATAGCTCAACAGCACCAAATGGAAATATGTTAGTGATCTCAAAAGGGCCATCCCATTTAGATCGAAGCTTACCAGGCATAAACTTCAGACGGGAGTTAAACGGAAGAACTTTCGGCCCGAGAAAATTCTTTCCTCGAGAATATGCTTATCATGGAATGCCTTAGTCTTTTCCTTGTACAAACGCGAACTCTCATAGGCATCCAATCTAAGTTTATCCAACTCTTGCAACCTGCAGCTTCCGTTCCATGCCGACTTAGCCAAATCCATGTTACACGCTTAATGGCCCAATAGGCTTGATGTTCCAACTCAACCGGAAGATGACATGCCTTACCAAAGACAATCCGATAAGGAGACATCCCAATCGGAGTCTTGTAGGCGGTGCGATATGCCCACAAAGCATCCTCTAATCACTTACTCCAATCTTTCCGGTAGAGTTAACAGGTCTTGAAGGATTTGCTTAATCTCTCTATTTGAGACTTCACTTGACCATTGGTCGATGATGGTATCTTGTGGAGACCTTGTGAAGCACTCCATACTTGCGTAACAAGGCACCCATGCTTCGGTTGCAAAAATGGGAACCACGGTCACGATAATAGCTCTAGGAATGCCAAACCCGCGAGAAAATGTTAGACCTAACAAAATCCACGACCACGAAGAATCATTAGTCCGAGTGGCTTTCGCCTCAACCCATTTTGAGACATAATCAACGGCTAGCGGGATGTAAGTATAACCATATGAAGCGGAAATGGACCCATAAAATCAATACCCCAAACATCAAAGATCTCACAAAACAATATAGGGTTTTGGGGCATCTCATGCCTACGAGAAATACTCCCGCTCTCCGACGGTTATCACATGACTTACAAAACAAATGGGAATCATGAAACAAGGAAGGCCAAAACAATCCACAATCTAACACTTTCCTAGCGGTTCTTTGGGGTCCAAAGTGACCACCACGAGGCGAAGCATGAGCAAAATGCAATATAGAGTGAAACTCATGATCGAGCACACATCTCCTAACTACTTGGTCACTACAAAATTTCCACGATAAGGGTCATCCCAAACATAGTATTTAGACTCACTCTTTAATTTGAAGGTTTGGGCCCTAGTAGAATCTTCGGGCAAAACACCGGCTACCAAGTAGTTAACCGGATCAAGATACCATGGAAGCTTACCTTGTAGCCGTAGAAGCCGCTCATCGGAAAATCATCCCGAATAGAAGAGGGGTGAGAGGAAGAATGGGTGATACGACTCGAGTGGTCGGCTACCCAATTTTGTGCTCCGCACGTCTCGAATCTCAACATCAAACTCTTGGAGCAATAGCATCCACCGGATGAGTCGTGGCTTAGCATCTGCCTTTTTCAAAAGAAATTTCGAGCGGCGTAATGGTCGGAAAACAATTACTCTACTAGCTAGCGAGATATGACCTAAACTTATCAAAGGCAAATACAATAGCCAACAACTCCTTCTCAGTAGTGGTATAATTAGACTGGGCAGGATCCAAAGTCTTGGAGGCATATGCAATCACATGAGATGCCCTATCGACCCGTTGTGCCAAGATAGCACCAACCGCATAGTTGGAAGCATCACACATCAGCTCAAAGGGAATGCACCAATCGGGGGCCGGGATCACTGGGGTTGTAGTCGAACAACGCTTCAAATGATCGAAGGCCGCCTTGCAAGCATAATCAAATACAAAGTCGGTGTCCTTATGCGGAAGGTTGGACAAGGGTCGGGGCGATCTTGCGAAATCCCGAATGAAACGCCGATAGAAACTGCATGACCAAGAAAAGAACGAACTTCCCGCACGAGATGCGGGGTAAGGCAAAGCAAAGTAATCACATCTATCTTAGCGGGGTCTACCTCAATCCCTTTCCTAGACACTATGTGTCCCAAGACTATACGACTCAACCATAAAGTGACACTTTTCATAATTCAAGACAAGATTAGACTCAATGCACCTATGCAAAACTCTAGATAGATTAGCTAAGCATGCATCAAAATCGAGACCCATATACGGTGAAATCATCCATAAAGACCTCCATGCAAATCCTCTAGAAACTCGGAAAAATACTCACCATACAACGCCGAAAAGTACCGGGTGCGTTACGAGAGGCCAAAAGGCATCCTTCGGTAGGCATATGTTCCAAAGGGGCATGTGAAAGTCGTCTTCTCCGATCCTCGGGAGCAATATGGATTTGGAAGTATCCGGAGTAGCCATCCGGGGAAGCGATAATGAGACTTGCCACCAATCGCTCTAACATCGATCAATGAAAGGTAAAGGGTAATGATCCTTGCGAGTGGCTTGGTTGAGTCTCCTATAGTCAATGCAAACTCTCCAACTATTCCGAACTCGAGTAGGAATGAGCTCATTCTTCGATTGGCCACCACGGTGACACCGGACTTCTTGGGAACCACACAGGACCGGGCTAACCCACCGGCTATCGAAAATTGGATAGATGATACCAGCTTGCGAAGCTTAGTGACCTCCTTCTTCACCACATCCAGGATAAGGGGATTAAGGCGTCTCGGGGTTGCCTCGCCGGCTTAGAGTCCTCTTCCACGACTAATTCGATGCATGCACATGGAAGGGGCGATGCCAACTATGTCGGCTAATGTCCACCCAATGGCTTTCTTGTTCGCCCTCAATAAGCTTAGCGAACTTCTCTTCTTGTTCGGGAAGAAGGTTATTTGCCACAATGATCAACTTGTTCATCCACCTCCGAAATGCATATTTCAAGTGATCGGAAGTGATTTCAACTCAAGTTTGGGTGGTTGCTCGGTAGATGGGAGAAGCTTGGGTGGTTGTTGCAACAACTCGATGTCATCACACTAGAAATGCACGAAACCACATTCAACGAAGCAGAAGAACTATGTCTACACAGCTCAATGTTAACATCAGAATTCAGCTCATCAAGATCAGAGTTAATATCATCAAAATCAAAATCAGGATGCACATCAGGATCAGGATGAAGCTCAAACTCGAATGAATATCGGAATCCACAAGTAATGCGGAATAATCACCCGGCAAGTCGGGAATCACCAAATAATGCAGCATTAACCAAATGAGTACAAACGAGCACCATTCATTATCGACATGCACAAATGGCGGAATCACTCTCACGGAAAAATCGGGATAATCGGCAAGACACCATTCGGCAAGAACGTCATCCACAAGATCATCAATCACATCAATACGAAAAATAGAATGTTCTTCCCTAGGATGTTTCATGGCATCAAAGATATTAAAATTCACGAAATATCACCAAATTCCATGGAAAGAGTACCGAATACACATCTATCTTCGTCCTAGTTGTTTTTCATGAAAGGCCTCCCTAGAATGATTGGTGACCTACTACTAGAAGACTCATCCCGCATATCTAAGATGTAAAAATCAGCGGGGAATATCAATTCATTAACTTTGACTAATACATCTTCAACTAAACCGAAGGATGAGCATTACTCCTATTAGCTAGTTGAACAATAACACCGGTTGGACGCAAGGGACCAAGACCAAGAGATCTATAAATAGATGCAGGCATGACATTTATAGAAGCACCTAAATCTAGCATGCAATCATCAAATTTATAATTACCAATGAGGCAAGGGATAGAAAACGTCCCTGGATCTTTGCACTTGCGAGGCATGGTAGGCTGGATGAGTGCTGATACATTCTGGTTCAAACTCACTCATTCATTTCCCTTCAATCGCCTCTTGTTGGTACACAACTCTTTCAGAAACTTGGCATATTTTGGAATTTGTTTGACTGCATCTAAGAGAGGAATATTGATCTCTACTCTTCGAATGTCTCAAGTATATCCTTCTCTTGTGCATTTTCGCAACTTCTTGGATTTAAGCGCTCTCGAGGAAAGGAAGAGGAATGGGAATGTCTTCCTCTTCACTTGCTTTGGATTGCCTTTTTATTTTTAGAGTCAATCTTCACATTTTCTGACTCTCGATGTGGAAGTCACATCTACAAATGGTTTAGGTTCCTCCAATTGCTTGCCGGATCGAAGGGAGATAGCACTCACATTCCCTTTAGGATTAGGAATTGTTTGTGAAGGAAGAGTGTTGGATCCACGAGGTTGAAGCGGTTCAATGATGTTGCCAACCGCCCAATTTGTGTTTGCAAAGTCGAATGGAAGTGTCGGTTTTTTGGCTGAAACCGCATATTGGCCGTGACAAATTGCTTCATCATATCCTCTAGTGAAGAACCACTACTCTTTTGGTACTAGCTCTTTGTTGTGCCGCACCGGAGGTGCACATATGGGCTGGTCGAGGAGGTGGTGCGGCAAAGGAGGTGCGAGTGTTGTTGGAAATTTTGTGGCATGTCTTGTCTCTGCCGGTAATTCCCGGGTGCGATATTGGTTACTACGGTTGCGTTCGATTACGGTTCCAACGGAAATTGGGGTGATTTCTCCAACCGGATTGTAGGTATTGGAGAAGGCATTATTCTCGCTGGTATTGTGGCTTTCTGGAAAAACACCCACTGCAGGCCTCGACGGTCTTGAGAAGTAGGATCATGCAAGGTAGGACACGAGTCGGTAGAATGATAAGGGTCGAACAAAACCCACGGGAGTACCCAATCGAGGAGGGAAGATTGTACTTGTCGGGTCATCGCGCTAACCGCCTCACAAGGGAAGTCGGATCATCAAGTCTATTCTCCAATCTCGAGAATCGTCTTGACCGGAGGTGTTTGAATATGGTAAACGGGAGTACCATTGGCCCTGGTGCCAAATTGCGAGAATTAGCGACCATAGTAGATATCTCCGCTCTCGGGCATCTTCGGGTGTCTTGCTATCTAAGGCCCCACCACTGGGACGCATCCACGAAACTCTTATCCATCGGTAACAAACCGGAATAGAAATATGTAATCGGGAGTTGGTCGAAATGCGGTGGTGTGGACGGCTTGCACACAACCGCTTGAACCTCTCCCAATACTCATACATGGTCTCCCCATTGATTTGTTTAACACTAGTGATCTCCTTCGAATAGCAATGGCTTTTGAGGAAGGAAAGAACCTCACTAGGAATAACTTCGCATATCATTCCAACTCCCAACAGATGTTGGTTGCAAATTGTATAGCCAATCCTTAGCCACGCCATCTAGGGAAAATGGAAAAGCTCTCGGCTTAATGTGGTCCTCATCAATTGCTTGAGGTTTCATCGTCTTTGCATACCACATGGAACTCCTTGAGATGCCCGTGAGGACATTCACCTGCAAGATCGTGAAACTTGGGCAACAAATGGATAAGACCAGATTTTAATTCAAAGTTAGCGAAAGAAGTTCGGGATATTGAATACACAAATTCGATTGCCCACATCGTCGGGGTAGCTAATTCTTTCAAAGTGGGACGAGCTACTTGCTCTTACGCCATAATTTCGAGTTAGCAAAATTGCTACTAGAATCGGTGAAAACAACAAGACTAGAAGAAGTACTATCGAGTCAAGATCAACGGAATGGACACAATCGGACTCGGACTCAAGTTCAATGTCAAATTCGATCAATCCCACGACTAAGCCTAACAATTCCTCTAGCGCGAGAATTGTTCTTTCAATTTCGGATCAAGTGGCAACAAGTCTTCGGATCAATAGTACTCCTAGTACTCATGCAGCATAAACACAAACACAAGGCGAGAAACACACAAGGCGAATTTGCGAAAAATCAGAATTACGAAAATGCCACTAAAAGTGGTAAAAATGAGAAAACACTAAGATGACACAAAAACACAAAAACCTATGTTGGAATTTGACCAAAACAAGTCCAAAACAGCATCAAATGATTTTTAAAATTTATGGGACTTGGACAGGGAAACTCCTAGACAATTGGGGAACACAAAAATGAAATAAAAAAACTTCAAAAAAAAAAAAATGAAAAAGTGGTCAAAACGATGGAATTTGGGAAATGCGAGCATACCACACGAGAAATCAAAGATTTATGGTGTGCCCAAGGTTTTTGACCATTTTCTATCGCCTGTAAAAATTTCAGCTCATTCGGAGATACTCCAGAAAAAATGACCTAGTAGAAATCACAAAATAGAAACTTAAAACAGTGAAAACGAGGTCTAAACGTTGGAATTTGGGGAAAATAGGGTAGACCTCACTCTCAAGGAGAGTGACTCTTGTTTAAAATGCCCAATTCCTTGTGAATAAGACCTGGTTTGAGTGATCTGGGTCAAAAATATTTTCTGTCCAGCCACCCGAACCACCAAAAACTACCGTTGCTAACGAAACCGATGCAAATTCCCCCGAGCGGCGCCATATTTTGACAGAGATTTGCCGTCATCTCACAAAATAACCAGATTATAAAGGTTTTGCAGTATAATGTAACCTGGGTCGTTTCTCTCAAGGAATTTGCAGTGGGTTTAAATCGGCAAGAAAAAAAACGAATAACAACAAAATTGGGGGTTTTTGATTTGAAACAGTTAAAACGAAAATAAACTGAAACAGATCTAAAATATGCGAGAAACAGATTAAAACGAGATTGCAATAGATTAAAACGATCAACCCAACGTTTAGATTCCGAAACTTCCTTCATTGAACGAAATATAAACGAACTCGCGTTTGGCCTAGACGAACCGAAATCTCTGCGTTCGTCCGAAATCCCTCGACTAGACGATCGTCTAGAATCTGTCCGAACAGTATGGCGTCTCCTTTGTGCAATCGCACAGCAACACTCTAACCTAGTTCGAACTCGGTCCTTGGGATGAACCAAACCGAATATTAAATCTAATATTCGAACTATTTCAAATCGGATCCGATAAGATGAAAACGAAACGAGTAAAGTTACCGATTAAGTACGAGTTCTGCGGACGAATCATGGAATCCTCAACGTTGGGTTAACCACGAAGGTTTAGCCGAACATGGCTGGGAAAATCGAAGAACAGACGAAGAACGCGAAGAACACGAAGAACACGAAGAACATTTCAGAGAATCTGAAAAACCTCTACTTTGATCCACAAAACAGAATAAAAACGTGAATGGAATGTTTGTGGCTACTGCCTTACTTAACCTAGGATGAAAAACGAAATGGGGCTCCAATCAATAATCCAGGCCCAAAACAAAAATAATACGAAATGGGCTTTAGTTACAAATTCGAGCCCAAATAAAACATCTGACTTTGGCTTCAAAATCGACCGTCTTCTTGTCCGAATTTTCCCTTCATGTCTTCATAACAATTGTAGCTCTCTGAATCATCTGAAATATGAAACAAAAATGAGGCAAATCCGATGTCTGGTTCAAGAGTTATGGTAAGATTAGTGAAGCAATGTAAAACTGGAATTTTATTAATAAAAATGGCTAAAATATAATCAAAGGCCCAAAGCCCAAATAAGTATAAAAGCCATTATTTATTAACTAAACAGTCCTAAATTATTAATCAAGAGATAAAAAGAAGTGTATAAAATATTCAATTATCAAGCATCCACTTGTCAATATACCACTTGTTGATCCTTGATGCTCTCAAACACATCTACATATCAGAAAAGATTAAGCTTTAGGTACCCATTTTTTCTTGGGTCCTTTGGTGTTAGTTTGGGCCTTAGGAGTATAAGTTCCCTTAGGTACCCACTTATAGTTGCCAACCGGTTTATCTCTTCTATCTTTCTTGTGGAAACATGATGAAGTATTATGCCCTTTTTGATTACAGTAGCTACAATAGGCAAAGGGATTTGAGGAATGGACAGTTTTTTGAAAATAGTTTAAATAAGACTTTCCTCCTCTTTTCTTTCTCCCTTTCTTTTTGTCAAAAATGGGATTGTAGCCAATGCCTGATCGATCGTTTGTAAATTTTTTTGCTTTCAAAATAACATTGAGCATTTCACTGCCTTTAGTGAATTTCTCAAGTGTTTTCATAAGAGATAAATTTCTTTTCTCCAAATCCAGGAAATCATCATAGACTAGCTTTCCACAGGAAAGATTTTCTACTTGTAGTTTAAGAGTCATGTTTTCCCTTTTCAAGGTTATACATTCCTCAACGACTTTTTCAAATTCAGCTTGTATTTCATTGTATTCATCAAACAATTCATCATAAGTAGGTTGTGATTCATATACCTCTTTGTCATTATCCGGTTGTTCTTCCTCTGCTACTAGACAGACATTTGCGGTTTCTTTTTCCTCTTCACTTTCTTCTTCTCGAGGAACTATCACCCCATATGGCTATACATAGGCCTTCTTTTTGAAGTGGTTGAACCTTTTCTTCTTCTCTTTACCATTACCTTTCAGCTGAGGACATTCCGATTTTTAGTGTCCTGGCTTCTCACATTCGTAATAGATGACTTGATCTTTATCTTTAAATTCTCGTCTGTTACTGGAACTGCCTTTCTGGAACCTATTCTTGAAGCCTTGATCCTTTGTATAGAAATTTTTGAATCTTCTCAAGAACAAGCCCATCTCATCTTCGTCTTTGTCTTCCTTTTCTTTCACAGTATTAAGAGCAATACTTTTGCTCCGATTAGGGTTGACTTCGTCCAGGTCCTTCTTGAATTTCAGCTTGCTTTCATATTCAGATAAGCTTCCGAATAAAGCAGCACCTGAAGCCATTGATTCTACACGAGTCTCCTCTATTGTTGTGACTTTTGCTTCCCAATCTTTTGTTAGAACGTTGAGAATTTTCCTGACTTGAGGACCTTGATCATATATTTTGCCTAAGGCCGCCAGTTGATTGATAAGATGAGTGTAGCGAAGTTGAAACTCAGCAATAGTTTCTCTGGTCTTCATTCGAAGAAGATCATACTCAGTGGTCAGAGTACTAATACGGTTTTCCTTAATGCCAGTGGTTCCTTCATATGCTACCTCCAGAGCCTTCTACATTTCTTTTGCAGTCGACAAATTGCATATTCGTAAGTACTCCTTCTGACTAAGAGCACTCTGTAACATCAGGATAGCTTTACTATTAAGAGTGATGTTTCTCTTGTCATTCTCATCGAACTCAGCTTCTATCTTTGGGACGACAATTTCTCCTTTGATCCTTGTAGGAACGTAATCACCAGTCTCTATTACTCGCCAAAGACCGTATTCGGTAGCTAACACAAACACTCTGAATTTTGCTTTCCAAAATGAATAGTGTTCACCATTGAAGCCTGGAGGACGATTAATCGAAGCACCGTCAGGTAATATTCCTTCCATGATCTATCTCGGGATGTTAAGCCCAACTGAGAAACCTATGCTCTGATACCAAATGAAGATAGAATATCACCTAGAGGGGTGGCGAATAGGTGATCTCAAATTCTTTTTCAAACCCACACGAAGACAAGTAAAAACAGAAACAGAGAAGTGAAGTAGACACAGGACGGTTTATACTGGTTTGGTCCAAAATCACTGACCTACGTCCAGTCCCTAGAATACCTGGGATTCCACTATCTCTCAAGAACAATTGCACACTCTGTAAACGAAGGATGGTCCTCTCTCTTTCAGACTCCACTCCCCCTTACAAGTTGTAATTGATACACCCACTCTTAAGGTTCCTCAACCTTAAGATTCAACTGATAATAAAGTAAATGTTTATGAACTCCTCACGAGTAGATAAAGTATTAAACACTGAGGTACATATTAATGAAACAGTTGAAACAATGAATAATGTTGAACTCAAATTGATTGCACAGTATTTTCGGTAGTTAGCGAAATTGAATGCTTTTGGTATTTATAGTGTTTGCAATAAATGACCATTGAAGAAACTTGAAGAATATCCGTTGAATGTCTTGAATGTGTCCGTTAGACAGATGAAGCTTCCATTACGATTTTCGCCACTTTAATATTCCAGATGGATTTTCTCAGCTCCGACATTCCCTTCATTCCTTTTGATTCTTCCCGTTGTGAGATGGCATTAAATGCTCGGTTGGAATGATAGAGGTTGCTTTACATTGAACAGGTATTGGTAACCGAGATTATTACTTGGTTTGGTAACTGCATTTAATGCTCGTCTGACACAATGTGCTTTATGCTAATTTTGAAGTTTCGCTTGTTCTTAAATCATCTGAAAAACTCACTAACAAACTAGTTAAAAGCATTTAAGATTAGTAATGAGTATCATATGGAAGTAATAGGATCAACAGATTGATTTCGCAAATTACGCATATGGAGATTTCAAAAACAGAGGTATCTTGCTCGAGCAGTAATCCTTGTTTGCTCGGGCAAGCTACTTACTGAGGTAGTTAAAATGTTCTTGGTCGCTGATGCTCGAGCAAAGCTATTTTTCCTGCTCGAGCATGGTGCTCGAGCATGATAATTTTCATGCTCGGGCAAGCCTTTACTTGGATAGTGTAAAAGGCTTCTATTCGCTGATGCTCGAGCAAGTCATAATTCTTTCTCGGGCAAGGTATAGACAGAGGCGAGAATTTGAAAGAACAACGATGTTGCTCGAGCATGAATTTTTCTCTTGCTCGAGCATGGTGCTCGAGCATGATTTTTTTTTCATGCTCGGGCAAGCATCATACAGAGAGTAGAGAGAGCAGGTTGGACGTTGCTGCTCGAGCAAGCCTGTTGTCCTTGCTCGAGCATGGTCTGCGAGCATGCTTTCAGGCTTTGCTCGGCAGGGTTTATTCTTTGACGATAAGACATGTTGCTCGACTTTGCTCGAGCAACACTTTCATGCCTGCTCGAGCATTGAGCAAAGGGATGCTTTCGGCTTTGCTCGGGCAAGATCCATTCTCGTCTTTTGCTCGAGCAACTCCTTCATGACTGCTCGAGCAAGATGTTTTAAATAACATAGTTTTGCCTTTGCTCGATGTTGCTCGAGCATGACTCTATACTTTGCTTGAGCATGCTCATCTGATATGCTTTAATTAGTTCAGTTATGCTCGGGCATGAACTCATTTTTGCTTAAGCAAACATATCTTTCTTAATTTAATTGTAATCATCAAAACACAGGAGCTAACAGAATCAACTTGAAGGAGATCCCAATATTGTGTGACAACACTAGCACACTAAGCTTGGCTAAGAATCCAGTGCAACATACTCGGACCAAGCATATTGATGTGAGACATCACTTCATAAGGGATCACGTTCAGAAGAAGGATGTCAAAGTGATGTTCATCCTAACTCATCTTCAACTTTCTGACATCTTCACCAAGCCATTGGCCAAAGAACAATTCAATTTCATAAGGAGAGAATTGGGAATGGTAAATCCCAATGAGTTGTAAATATCTTTCTCAAGCCAATGTTAGTTATGTTTTTGATGATTTACAGTCACTAACTTAAGCTTCGGAGTGTCTAGCTATTGTTTTTGCAGGATTGCGTAAGCTAATATCAGTAAAAAAATTCATATCTGATGTCACCTCTAGATAAATACCTATTTACTAATGCAACTCGAGTCATTTGGCCACTAACTCGAGTCATTATGGTATTTCAAACACTAATAGTTCAGTAAGATTTTGCAGTACCTCGGGTTAGATAAGGTAACTCGAGTAACGAGAGAACACAGAGAGCAGACATGATCTTTGAGCACAAATATGACTCAAGTCATGCAACCTCTACTCGAGTCATTTGAAGACAGAAAGTAAAGTGCCACATATGACTCGAGTCAGTAAGTGATAACTCGAGTCACTGAGTCGCGACAGGTTAGATTTCCTTCATATATGACTCGAGTCATTCACTAAACAACTCGAGTCACACTATCTGATATATATGTGTCTGTCGCATATGAGGTTCTTCATTTTTCATATCTGCAAACCCTAACCCGAGTTGCCTACGTCTTCCTCTGTCAACTCCATTTCCTCTTCCTCTGAAATCTCACTTCTCCGACTCTGAATTATTCCAAATGGCACCCACAAATCCTAAATCAAAGAAAGATTCATCCTCTGACTATGAGGTGACAGTATCGGGGTCACCTCCTAAATCAACCAGACCCAAGCGCAAACGAAAACCATCTTCAAAGG
Organism: Acacia melanoxylon; assembly: GCA_019022615.1. Lineage (NCBI taxonomy): Eukaryota > Viridiplantae > Streptophyta > Magnoliopsida > Fabales > Fabaceae > Acacia > Acacia melanoxylon. Next base: position 1,788,893 of record JAFJYJ010000068.1, on the reverse strand, counting down.
TGATAACCTCTGTTTCTTCACAAAATCCAACGAAGAAACCAAAGAAGCTGACAATTCAGGAACCTCTTATGGTCCCTTCATCAAAGCCCATAGATTCTGAAGCTGCTAAGCGTAGAGATAAGGAACCAGTAGTGGCTCCTCACAAGAAGAAGAAGAAAGCAGTCACCATCGTATATGATGCTCATGGTTCTGCTTCAAAGGTTCAGGCTGGCTCTAAATCTGTTCCTTCTGGCTCTAAGGTATCTGGACCTACCAAATATGTCTTAAGTTCTCCCAATCTTGTGAAACCTCCAAATTCTGAATTCATTTGTCAACCTACTCCTATGTCTAATGCAGAAATGTTAGAGTTTAAGGAAAAATATTCTTCTAGAGGTTTCTGTCCCACAGTGTATTTGGATTTAGTCAAACTAAAGGAAGAATGTGATCTTGATTTATCCCCTTGGTTGGATCAATTTAGGAATTTGTTGGCTATAAACACTCCTTACACTCCTTCACTAGTCAAGCACTTCTATTTCAATATGACCATGGCTAATGTAGTGAATGAAAGGGGTCATATCATTGAGGACAAATGCATCACTTCTGTTAGAGGCAAATCCATCACTGTCTTTGCTGATATAATCAACTCCCTCCTCTTTATTGAAAATCCCCCACCTGTGCCTCACATCAAATATGACCAAGAAAAGTTTTTCAAAATTCTCAGGCCTGGTGAGCCATTTGAAGGTAAACTTAAGTTTTCTCCTTGTTGACATGCCTCCAGTTCATAGAGTTTTGTGGTACATATATTCTAGGAATTTGATCCAAAAGGGCAAGAATTTTACTCATTTCAATTCCACTGACTATGGCCTTTTTGCCTCTCTGGTAGACAAAGTACCTTTTAACATAGGTTACTGGGTCTATCAAGAGATGAAGAGGTTTAGATTTGAATAATCTCCTTCTGCCACAATCCCATTTCCCAATTTGGTGTCACTTCTGTTATACACCAATAAAATTTGGTACCTTGATTTTCTTGAGAAACCTGTCAAGCCACACTTGTTTGGTCAAAATCATTTGAACTACATGAAAATCTCTTTTAAAGAAGGATCAGGACAGTCCAGAGCCCCTTCTAAGTCTAGTGCCTCTGTCATACCCAGTCTCATCCTGCTCCTTAGTCATCCAATCTCAGTGCCACCATCAAGCATATTATGGAAAAGGCTATGCAAGAAACCTTTGGGACTCTTCAGACCACCTTGACAGCACAACATTATGAGCTTTCAGAGAAGCTCGAATCTGAGATGAACAAGTTGATTGAGACGGTTACTTCAAGACAAGAGACTCAAGCAGAAAAGATGGATTCCTTGGATGAGAGATTGGAGAATGTCGAAGGACATTTTGAGGATCTTGGCCATAGATTTGAGAGCATGCATGTCTTGTACCAACTCTTGGATTCCAAGCTCTCCTAGATACTCAAGAGTAAAGATGTTGTTGGTCCTTCATGATGATTCCTTCACCTAAACACTCACCTATTCCATCTCCTCCCTATCAGTCTCCACCTCACCATTCCCCTCCTCCACCTACCTTTTCTCCTATTTTGCAATCCCCTCCTATCTCTCCACCTCATCCTGACACCACTCCCATACTTCCCACTCCCATACTACCCACTCCACCATTCTCTGCTCCCTTCCTTTCATCTGCACCTCCTACTATTGTTCTTCCTTCTCCTCTGACCTCATCATGCAAAACTCTCCTCTTCTTCCGATGACACTGCAGACCTGTTTGATGAGCACTCCTATGGTATTTCCATTCCCCCACCTCATTCTCCTAAACCACCCTCACGTTTACCTCTCACTTCCCCACATGCACCTCCATCTCTCACTCTCTCCATTTACTCACCCCTACCCATTCTTCAGGCCTTACGTGCTTCTCTGGCCTCTGATACTCCCATTTTTCCTGATGACAAAGGGGGAGAGAAACAGAAAAGTGAAGTTGCAAGAAATGAAGATGATGTGAAGAAATGAAGTGTTTTATAGTTGTTTTTGTGCTTTAAAGTTGTTTTTCTTATTTTGATTTACTTCTGTATTACTGTAGTTCATTTCTGCGTAGCTTCTGTGGTTTATACTTAGCATTTGCAAGCAAGGAATGAATGTTAAAACCTTTATGGCATTTGTTTTCTAATTTTGTGCTCTCTTGCAAAATACATTTTTTGTTTAAAAGTTACAAGTGTTGTTATCATTAAAAAGGGGGAGAATGTTAGTTCTCTATGTGTTTTGATGATGACTGACAATTGTAGATTTATTCAAGCCAAAATGATTGCATTGAAAGGATAAATTAAAAATCTCTTGACTCTGTTTTTGACACAACTTAAATCATAGCATTTTGACTCCAGTTATTGTGCTTCAAAAACAAATGACAATGTTGCTTATGACTCGAGTCATCAATGTACTTTAACCTTTGCAAAATGATTCTTTGATAAGCAACTTTTGTCATTTGGTATGAATCGAGTCATCCTTACATAACTCGAGTCATGATAGTATCAGTGAGCTCTGTCTGATTTCTTTTCATTGATGTAACTCGAGTTACTACGGCATAACTCGAGTCACTATATTTCTCTTTGCCTCTGTCTGAAGTTGTCTCATAATAACTCGAGTCATAACTCGCACGACTCCAATCATGACTCGAGTTACCATACTGAAAATTTCTTTCTTCCGAAATTGCTTCACAAATGACTCCAGTCATAACTCAAGTTATCCTACTGCAATTATTTTTTGTTTGAAATATTTCAGCGATGACTCCAGTCATAATCAAGTCATCCCATTGCAATTCTTTTCTGTTTGAAATATTTTAGCAATGACTCCAGTCATAACTCAAGTTATCAAAAGTGCATTTGAAATATTTTGAATTATGACTCCAGTCATAACTTGAGTTAAGCATATCAGTTTTTGATTCTCCGTCTTCGTAATATGATATTCTTTGATTAAGTCTTGGGTATTCCATATTATTGATTCTTACTATTCCTAACCAAGTTTAATCAGTTTGCTAATGAGTTTCAGATATGATTAACAAGTTTTAATCATCAAATTATCATTAAGCAAATCTTGTCAGACGCATTAAATGCTTGAACACAGTTAAAGCATGAAAATGAAAAATTGAGCTTCTGAGCAACCAAAAAGCATTCTGGCCATTCCTAGTCAACATTCTTACTGAGTCTCAACAGACAAATCGAATGAAGAATGTCAACGGAGAATAATGGCAACATCGAACGATACGAAGAGAGAGAGCAACGTTCAAACTCAACGGATATATTTATTATTCTCAACGGCTCATTAATCTCTCCTCAACGGTCATTAATTGCAAGCATCTATAAAAGCCAGAAGCATTCAAGTCTCCAACCACCGAAACTCTGTGCATTCAATTAGCGATTAAGAGCATTTATTGTTTCTACTCTAAGAGTTAATATCTTCGGATATATCAATCTTTAGTGATTATTAATATGCTCTTTTAAAGAGTTCCTTATTGATTATCTTCTTGTAAGAATCTCAAAGTATTGGGACTTTGGGATTGGGTTATTTGATTACAACTTGTAAGGGGGAGTAAGTTCTAGTGAGAGAATTACTCCGTGAGTTACAAAGTATGTAATCATTTGAGTTAGTGAAAAACCCGGAGAGTCTGGGGACTGGACGTAGGTCAAGGATTTAGATCGAACCAGTATAAATCCATTGTGTTCAATCTCTCTTACCCTTGAAGGAGTAGGTTTTTGCGAGAAAATTTTATATTTCCACACAAAAATGGCACAAAAGTTAACTCCTTACCCTTGAAGGAGAGAGAATCAATTGATTTTATTTGTATGCAAGCCCAAACACAAGGTATAAGCCTTAATGGAAAGTTAACTAGTGAAAGGGGACCGACAAGGACCAATTAGGGATTTCTTTTTGAATCAAATGGAACATATAATAGGCTGTCTCAGGGTATAAAATGGCGCCACACATAGAGGATAAATAAGGGAAAAAGACTGAAAAACTTGAAGAAAAGTGAAAGGGGAGCAAGCTATTAACCAACGGTGCACAACAAGAACTAGTGGATAAAGGGGTGAATTGGATAATTAAATTAAAAACACATGGGATCATATTTTCATGACCTAGAATGCGCCACCTCAGCCCTAAAAAAATCTAGAGTTTCTTGGAAATAAAGAAAAAAGAAAACGTGTAAAAACCAGGGAACATGCTTTTAACCACTGGATAAAAGGGCGTTTTGGGTAATTTAAGTAATTTGCACATGAAAATTTATAAAAATCTGATTCCATAGGTAGAAATGGCACCACATCAGCTGCTTCTAGAAGACTCTTGAATTTCCTTGGAAAAATATGAAGAAACCCTAATACGTGCTATTAACCAGTAGACGATAGCGTGAACTGGACAATTCCCTGCACCCTGACAATTTTTATAAGGCTATATCCCTTACATTCTTGGCTGCTAAGGGCGAAATCCAGGAGTCATAGGGAGTGTCCAGCCAAATCCACATACCCAGAGGAAGAAGCAGAAACACTGGTTTAAGCTCCGAATTCAGGTAAGCCCGAAACTAGCTCCTGTAACTTGAAGCTTAGGATTTCCGTCCAACTGGTTTGAGCATGAAGTTGTGATGTGATTTTGATGTTTTTAAGGGTTACATTGAGTTTAAAAGGAAGCTTTGTATGAGAATGAGTTGAAGTCAAGATTTACGAACCCGAAAATCTTGAAATCTAAGAGAAACAACAAGCTGCCAAATTCTGAAATTCTGGGCAGCAACGCTTGTAAAATAGTTTTAAAATAGTAAATGAAGTCAGATGACCACGAAAGTTTACATACTTAAATACGACAACTCGAGCTTCAGTTTGATATAAGATTTTGTAACTTTTCAAGTTTTATACTAGGAGGAATTAATTGTTGAAAACTGCTCAGAGGACTGAAATTGTTTTCGGACCAGCAGGAAAAGCGTTGATTTCATAGAAGGATATGAACTCTTTTGGTCTTTGGAAATATTTTTATCATAAACTAGACATCTTATGAGTTCTATGGCCACTGGTTTCACATAAATCGGATTTTTGAAGAATTTATTAAAAATATTTGAAGTTGAAACATGTGTGTCTGGAATTTCAGAGTATATAGTTGGATTTTCTCAAAAGTATAAGAAGAGTTCCTGGAAATACTGAAAATGAAGTATGTTGCTACCATGGCTTTGACAGCTAGATGATTGAGAAATTTTCAGGCTAAAGGAACCACATGATAGAATACCATATCTGGCTGAAACAGGGAAACTGTATCCAATTCCCATCCAGCTAAGAAAAAAAATAATTTTTAGATGCATGCCGCCGATATGCTTCGTCAAGATATTTTTGAAATATGCAAATAGGCTAAGATTTACCTGGTAAAGTCGTTCACCAACATTTGTTCCATCAACAATGACCATGGAATGGCCCATACTACAAGCAACACTGTTTCAATTAAAAATTTATACACCATAATCATATCTCAAAGCTCCAACTAACCAAAACTACCAAAAAGCATTAACAAGTAATTTCCTATAGACATCAACATCATCAATTTTTTTGGCTCGAGACATCCTCATCATTTTGGCTTCCACAGACACAATAAGAGTGAGAGATCTAAGTTTAGTTGTTACTCTCAAAGAGAGATGTATTTGGACATTTGTAGAACAAAAGTAAGGGAGATAAAAATGAGGGGACAATTAAAAGACACATAATACCCACCCTATAAAATGCTTGCCCTTAAGAATGTCCACCTTTTTGGGTCTTTGCTGAAGACACGAACACAGTAAAGCCACTAAAGAAAATTAGAAAAGAAAAAGAAATTAGATAACACACTAACAACAAGAAATCATACACATACATCTGTGCATTAGGTCCCTATCCCAGTTCTCCATGTTGAGCATGGCCCCAACTTATACATGAAGAATCAACCCTAATAAAATTGTGCATATTGCCTGAATCCATGTGTCGTAAGTTCTTGCCACTACCCGACACAAACAAAAACATTACCAAATCAATTACACAACATTTTGATCAAACATAGAAAAATATACAAGACAGAAGATAAATGAAAGGCAAGAAATTTTGTTAATATCATTGTACATGGTACAACCTTAAATCCATCATAGGCTTAGGATGAGAATCATGAGCCTTACTGATTTCCCAATACTTTTTATCATCACTCATTATTATTCTTAACCATGTTTAATTAGTTTGTTAGTGAGTTTCAGATCATTAAAATTGTATTAGAATGAGGATTAAGCTTAAAGCAAAAGTGACGTCAGCACATTTATTGCTGGTCCAGAAATCTTAGCACCCTTTTGGCAAATCATTTTCTGGACTTTGCAAAGGTTTAAATGTTTTCTTTCCCTCTATGGAAGCTTCATCTCCTAATGGATTAATTTGAAGGAAAATCAACAAGTCTTTTTGAGCACCTGGATTAACTCAAGGCTAGAGAGAGAAATGACCAAGTTGTAACCTAACAACTACATTAATGTCTCTAACGGTTACATTAATGATTCTAACGGTCATTTAATACTTCCAACATATATAAGCTAAGCATTTAAGTCTCTATAACAACCAAAATACAGAAAACGAAAAGCTATCAAGTTTCAACTGCATTTAGTGTTTTCTACCTACTTGTAAAGTATGTTTTGATACGTTATAGAGTAAATACCCTTTTGGGTCCTCGACAAAAAACACGGACCCCATTTTCGTCCCTAGGGACTAAAATGGGACTTTTTTATGGACTAAAAAAGTCTTTTTGGAAATTTGCGAGGGACCAAAATGTTCACCATTCGACCCTTATTCGTCCTTTTCAGGGACTAAAAAGGGCATTTCTTTGTGTGAGGGACCAAAATGAGGTTCGTTTTTTTTTCCAGGGACCCAAAAGGGTATTTACTCTACATTATACTTCAGTGATCATTTTATCTGCTCTTTTAGAAAGTTTATCATTGATTATCAATCATTGGAAGAATCTCAAAGTTGTGGGACTTTGAGGTTGGGTTTATCGGTTTACAACTTGTAAGGGGGAGTGTATGCTAGTGAGAGGATAACTTTCTGTAAGACCTGGCTATCACCCAAGAGGGGGGGTGAATTGGGTGTATGATAAAAATTTTGTAAGTTTGAAAATCTTTTCGCAATTTACTGAAAGTAGTTTGTATGACAGTAATAATTCATAAAGCGATAATCAGCCATTCAAACTTATATGCTGGAAATGTAAGAGTTAAGGGAAGAGAATATGCAAACAGAAATTTATACTGGTTCGGCCCAATCCTTGACCTACGTCTAGTCCCCAAGCAGCACTTGAGATTTTCCACTATCCCCTTGTTTAACCAGGCACAAGAGAAAGGCCTTTACAACCTCACAAGTTTAGCCGGGCACTTGTGCAGCCAGATCTCTCACCGAGATACTCCTTCCAATCGTTACACACTGTACTCGAAGCTATCCTCTCACTAGGATACACTCCCCTTACAAGTTGTAAATCGATAACCCAATCTCCAAGTCCCACGACTTGAGATTCTTACAATGATTTAATAATCGAAATGTTCTCTCCGAAAGAGAAGATGAATAAACACCGAAGAACATTACAAATCATTTCACTCTCTCGGATAAACTATTTAAACATTGAAAACAGAGAGTAAAACATATGAAGAACAGAGTATTAGCATGTTGAAGGTGTAATCTTGTGTCTCTACGTTTTTCTGCTTGAATCTGTCCTCTTTTATAGGTAGAGATCAATATATGACCGTTTGAAGATTTAATGACTGTTGGATAAAGAAATATAGCCGTTAGACTCAGATGGAACTAGCCGTTAGAACTTCGTTTTATGAACCAGCTATGACATGAGCATTTACTTTCCCTTTGATCTTCAGTTTAACAGCCTTTGATCATCTGAAACATGTCCACAAATGATATAAATAATGTTAAGAAGTGTTATAAATCATTTGGGTAATCATCTGGATGTTTATCGGAAGAATCGGGATTTTCGAAATGGTGATTTTACGGCGAGATGAAAACTCGAGGTTTTATTTGCAAAACTTGAGTTTTGAGGTTGCTTTACTCCATATTGCTCTCTGTCTGACCAAAACTTGAGGTTTTGGTTCCAAACCTCAAGGTTTGAAGATACTCGAAGTTCGTTGCTCTGTCTGATGAAAACTCGAGGTTTCCATTGAAAACTCGAGGTTTTGACTTTGTTCAGCTTTCTTGAAATAACTGTCAAATTTTGAAGACCATATCTCCCTGGTCTGAACTCCATTTTGGTCCGTTCAACTCTTTATGGAAATCTCTGTGAGTCTACTTTCATATGCCACCAATTTCAGCTCAATCCGATTCGTAGTTTGTGAGTTACACTTAAAACATTGAAGCTTAGTTTGCTGTGTGGCGTGAATTTCAGTGTCAACTTGTAAAATTCATAACTCCTTGATATGAACTCCTTTGGGCTTGGATTGTATATCAAAATGACGCATTGGGAGTCTAGGTTCATATTCCACTAGTTTCACCTCGATCCGAACTTTGGTTTGGGAGATATCATGGAATTACCAGAGGTCGCCCGAGCTGAACGTGAAACAGTGTGGAGCTGAAGAGCTGATGATAGCTGGAAACTCGAGGTTTTGACTGAAACCTCGAGGTTTGCTACTCCAGAGATGCCAGAGATGCTGAAGACACTTGAAAACTCGAGTTTTGATGGCTACCTTGAGTTTTCTCAGTCCAGTTCTTCTAAACTCGAGTTTTGAGTTCCAAAACTTGAGGTTTGAGTTCCAAACTCGAGTTTTGTGTCCTAAACTCGAGTTTTCTCATCTTGAACCTCATATTTGCTTGATTTAACACCGAATTGAGCCATTCCAACTTCCATATAATCTTGGAGACTTCTAGCATCAATATAAGAACTTGAATAATGATATCTTCATTCCATACATCAAGTTCTTCCTTCTTTCATCTCCCAACTTGATCATTCTTCATCATTTAACTTGGACTCATCATTCTTTACGCCTTCTACCTTCTTCAATATCCTCTTCTTCGATTATTCCCAAAATACTTTGATAGCTTCTTGCTTCCTTGACATTCGATATTCCCATTATATTATGTGCAAGAACTTCTTTCTTCAATCTACTTCCTTGATCAATCTCCATTATTAAACTTTGCATCTACATTCAATATAAGAATTAGTCAAACCATAATGTAAATGTAGTGTGCAACCTTTTTGCTCTTAAGAATGGCATATATATAAGACATCATCAAAACTAATCATAACCAACACTTTCGAGTGCAGAGTGTGTAACTGATTTGAGTGATAGTGAAAATCCTAAAGTGTCTGGGGACTAGACGTAGGTCAAGAGTTAAGACCGAACCAGTATAAATCTTGTTGTGTCAAGCTTTTCTTCTCTCCTTTGTTTTACCCTGTTTTCCTGTCTGTGTTTGGGTGCCTGAAAAGGAATTTTTAAAATCCTCAATTCACCCCCGTCTTAGTGATTTCCTCCATTTACATAAGTGAACCATCATATTCCAATCCATGTGCCTCTCGTCCTGGACATAATAAACCTAGTGTGCTTCTGAGGCAAGAATATTAGGGCTCATCATCTTGAGATTGACCAGTGTGAATTGACAGGAGAAGTTTGTTAGTTTCAACATTTCACCAAAAAGGGGATGGATTAGGTGATATTAAAAAGGGTTTAATGTTTCTTCTTTTGCTGTAGAAATTTTTTTCTACCACACTCACATAAAAGTGAGTGGGTCCTATTGTAAAGAGAAGAGAGAGAAAATATTAATGGGACCCACCCACTTTTATGTAAGTGTGGCAGAAAAAACAATTTTTGTAGTAAAAGTAGAAACATTAAACCCCTATTGAAAATTTAAAATGAAAGTTATCAACAATCAAATAAAGGATAAGAGTTAGAAGAATATCACCAAAATGTATATAGCGGATTATAATAGTTCAGCCTTAACTTTCTGACCTACATCCAGTCCTCATAGCGTCTATGAGATTTTCACTATGCTTTCAAGATTCCTTGGGTTCTTGGCACCACAATACAAAGAGTAATCCTCAATAGGATTCGGTCCCCTTTACATGTTGTAATCCTACAACCACACTCAAGGTTCCACTACCTTGAGATTTTAAAGAATTGAAAGCGGTTGGAAAAAACTGTCTCATAGAGTAAATATATAATTATTGAAGAGTTAAATGAATATCAAAAGATGTTAGAGAGAATGAACAGAGCATTAAATAAATCAGAAGACTGTCATTAGCTTACTTGAGTTGCTTTGCATTTAATGCTTCCCTATTTATAGGCATCTACCATTAATAATCGTTGTGAGCATTCCAACTTTCCATTAGAGACAGATTGGAGCCGTTGAATATTTTAAATGTTAGATTGCTTTCACCTTCGCTGCAATAAATCCCTATGGTCTGCTTTATTTTTTGCTTCGCATTTAATTCTATGAGAGAGAAACTTGCTTTTGTTGCTTTTGGAGTTAATCCATAGTTCAATGATCTAAAACTTACTTATAAACATGATTAGTAGCATTGACAAGATGAATAAGTAATAACCAAGTTTGAACACATGTTTATCATCACTTTCAAATTTATCAAGACGTTGATTTTTAAAAGACAATAAACTTGTATCACACCTTTTAGTTCTCTATGTGTTTTGATGATGACTGACAATTGTAAGATTGATTCAAGCCAAAAAGATTTCATCTAGACTTTTCTTTGCAATGACTTAAAATTTTGCATTTTGACTCTAGTAATGACTCAAGTCACTGAGCTTCGAAAACAATTGAAAATATTGCTTATGACTCTAGTCATCATTAATCAACTCGAGTCATCCATGTATCTCAGACTTTGCAAAGTAATTTCCCGATAAAATGACTCGAGTCATCCCTGACATAACTCGAGTCAGCATATTGTTTTTTCGCCTCTGTCTGATATTGACTCTAGTCATGACTCAAGTCATCTCAGCGCAAATCTTTCTGTTTGAAATTTCTCAGCAATGACTAAAGTCATAACTCAAGTCATAACTTGATTGGCTCCAGTCATGACTCAAGTCATCTCAGCGCAAATTGATTCTGTTTGAAATTTATCAGACATGACTCCAGTCATGACTCAAGTCATCTCAGCGCAAATTGGTTCTATTTGAAATTTATCAAACATGACTCAAGTCATCTTAGCACAAATCGATTCTGTTTGAAATTTCTCAGACATGACTCCAGTCATGACTCAAGTCATCAAAGCGCAATATCCTTCTGTTTGAAGTTTCTCAATCATAACTCCAGTTACAACTCGAGTCATCTAAATTACATATGATATATTTTGAGTAATGACTCTAGTCATAACTCGAGTCATGCTTGTCAGTTTTTTTGATTCTCTACCTGCGCAATCTGATATCATTTGATTAAATGATGGGTGTTTCATGTAATTAAATATTATTGTTCCTAACCAAGTTTAATCAGTTTGCTAGTGTATTTCAGATATATTTAAACATGTTTTTAAACTTGGAATTACGAAAAGCGAATTCTTGTCAGAAGCATTAAATGATGTCCCAGATATCAAAGCTAAATGAAGAAATAGAACTCTGGACAAACAAAAAGCATTTAGGCTATTTCCTAGACAACATTCTTACTGAGTCTCAACGGACAAATCGAATGAAGAATGTCAACGGAGAATAATGGCAACATCGGATGATACGAAGAGAGAGAGAGAGCAATGTTCAAACTCAACGGATATATTTATTATTCTCAACGGCTCATTAATCTCTCCTCAACGGTCATTAATTGCAAGCATCTATAAAACCCACAAGCATTCAAGTCTCCAACAACCGAAACTCTGCGCATTCAATTAGTGATTAAACGCATTTATCGTTTCTACTCTAAGAGTTAATATCTTTGGATATATCAATCTTCAATGATTATAAATCTGCTCTTTTAGAGAGTTCCTTATTGATTATCCTTTTGTAAGAATCTCAAAGTATTGGGACTTTGGGATTGAGATATTTGATTACAACTTGTAAGGGGGAGTAAGTTCTAGTGAGAGAATTACTCCGTGAGATACAGAGTGTGTAATCAATTGAGTTAGTTGAAAAACCGGAGAGTCCGGGACTTGGATGTAGGTCAAGGATTTGGACCAAACCAGTATAAATCTATTGTGTTCAATCTCTCTTACCCTTACTCTGTTCATCTCTGTTTTGCATTCTACAAACAGAGTACTTTCAAGAGAAATTTTTTAAAATCCCCAATTCACCCCCTCTTGGTGATTAAGCTCCTTCTTTCAACACCCTTCCAATAATACATCACACATCAGAGCATTATAGCGCATCGCAGTGGAAAAACGGTTTGGACGTAGTATACTGATAATATATTATAAATCTTGGTTATAAATTCTAAACATAATTACATAAATTTTCTACAAATATCCTTCAAACAATCTGAACCGATCGACAACTCCATTTGCTAACATTCGCCACTTTGTCTTGGGGGCCTCATTCAAAACCACTATACAATTCATAGATAGTAACAAGGGCTGGAATTCCGAAGGATGCCAGAATAATAAGTTAGTCTCATATTCAAAGTATATCCAATGCATGATAGTCTACCATAACCATGAAAAACAACAAACCAGCATTCAGCATATATCACACACGCAGTCACATAATGCAACACAATATCTCAAACAATGTAAACTGCGAAATGCAGGACCCTGCAAGTCCCAAAACCACATATGGGAAAATCAACAATAACTGGGGCTCAACCCAAAACAACTGAATGCAACATAAGTGTGTCAAAGACACGAATCACAAATCATGGTACAAACATGCATACATAGGTATATAAAGGATATGAGATTAAAGTTACTACTTGATAGATTTTTAGACTGACAACCAACTCTCAAATTTGTATTGTTCCAGATTGGTATAAATGTCCTTACTGTCCAGATTCAAGTTCCAGAACCATGTGTCAACTTAAAAAATTCATATCTTTGTATATAACTCCAAAAATTATGAATAACCTATCAAAATAAAGCTTATTATGTTTACTTTAATTATGAAAAATTTCATAATCATCAAGCTCCATTTGGTTATTGAAAAACAAGATGCAAACTGTCGACCCGACGATTCTTCACTGGACAGTTTGGAATTTTCTTTGTTTAATCACTATACTTCCAACCTTAATCCTACACCATTTTCCATTTTAAACACTTTAGACATGTCAAAATAGACAAAATCCCACTATTCCCTTTTGGCGTGGGTCTAATCAAAAGTATGATACAAATAGCATCCAAATTCTTCTTCATAAACTTTATGATTTTATGTGCTATTTGGTCTTCTAATTCCATTTTTAGGCTTAATACTTTTAATTCTCTATTAAAATCTTTGGGCAAAACCTCCTTTCAAATTTACACCCTTCAAATCTATAAGAAACATGGAAAGATTAATCCAAGATTAATAACATAAAAAAGTGCAAGAAACTATAAGTGTCACTTACTTACTTTGATTTTGCACTTGTAGAAATATTTATCCTTCTTGGTTCCCTCCTTACTTTTGGCCTTCATTAAAGAAATCTCATAAACATTAGCTTTTCAGCATGTGAAGCTTATAAGGATTGAAGAAGAGAAGTTAACACTTAACTCACAAACTCGCCTTGATTCCTTGCTATTCCTTCTCTTCTTTCCTTCTATGTTTCAACCTATCACTATCTTGGTGTTTCTCTTGGCAAGAGGGGTAAAATGTGTTTTATAATTGATGGAAAATTTCCTATAAGTCCCTCTATATAATTGCCCCAAATTGCCCCTTGCTTGTATGACTTTTATTACTTGATTTTTAATCTCTCCTTTCCTTCTTGCTTGGCCGAAACTTGGTCCTCATTCTTACTTCTTAATTTACTTTTGATCATGTGGTAAATTATTGGTCTGCTTGTCCTCCTCTTTTACTCCTCAATTTCACTTTAAATATGTGGAAAAAGTTTAGTCTTCTTGTCTCCCTCTCATGTCCAAAATTTTCATGGCTTGGGAAAGTCTTATGTCATCACTTTACTCTTTTTGACTATGCCTTGATGTCTCCTTCAAGTCCACAAATTTTCCCATTCATGACATGTGGCTTAATAGGGTTAATTTAGTTAGTTTTTAACTTTATTGCATGAAATAAGGTTCAAACTTAATTGAATCTTCCTTATCTAATTATACTCCATGTTAGTTTCCATGCTTTCTTTTTCTTTCCCTTGTTGGTCAAACATGTGTCTCTTTTGGAGCTTTATGAAATTTCCTTTCATGTGCCAAAATGTCTTGGTCTTCCCCTTGAAGACTTGGAAAATTCCTAGCCACTCACAAGAAACTTCATCTTTAAGCCTCTTTGACTTACACATGCTTATATAACATTAGCTTTCCATGTCATTTTCTTGTCTCTAGCTAGCCAAAATTGATCATAGAAAAAGGTTCCAAAATTGTCTCCTATCATCTTCAATCACATCTTCAATCACATGCCCATTATCAAATTAATTTAATTATTTATTGACTCAAAAAATTAATATAACCATATTCCTCTTTTCTTCCTCCTTTTATTCAAAAATAATATTGATCATATGGTATCCAAATTACATTTTTAAATCATCTCAATATAGTCATATGATCTTTAGAATTTCACTTGTTAACCAAAATCAACAAGTGATTTCCAACTTAGGCAAATAATAGCCATTATCGACATTTTTATTTCCTCAAATATATTGATTAAGGAAAAATTTAGATGACCCTCTTTTGCCAAACAATATGACCTCAATTTGTCAATGGAATATGAATCTCATATCATATTTCCAAAATTTAATATCATACTTCCTGAATCAGGCTTAGTCATCTAGTTGATATAGGCTTATCCTTAAATTCCTCGGCCAAAAAATTCAGAATATTACAACTTGCACTCAAGTGTGATTCATGTTCACTTGAGTGTCTAGCAGTCCAACTCGAGTGCTGAAGAACTTTGAGTTCTGGTAGTGAAGTGTTGAAAAGATTGTGTCACTTGAGTGCTTAAAACTTGACTCAAGTGATCTTTAATTTGTTTGAAACTAGTTTCAACAATACCAAAGACTTGAGTGCATATTTGGATCACTTGCACTTGACTGCAAGTGACCTTGGGTCACTCGAGCGATTCTCTTAATCACTCGAGTGATGTTTATATGACAAGTGTTGCACTCTTGGTAATGCAAAGAGTGACTCGTTGAAACCTCGCAAGTTGCTCACCATCACTCGAGTGACAGCATGCTCACTCAAGTGAGGATGTTTATAACTTGTAGAACTATCATGAGTGACTTGCATAAAATCAGCGAGTGATCACTAGCACTCAAGTTGTCACTTATTCACTCGATTTCTCTGAGCTTATTACTCGAGTGATGAAACCCATAACTCGAGTAATTTGCCATAACTTCCAAAATACTGCGAGTGACTTGCTAAAAACCTACAAGTAAAGGAATATCACTCGAGTGTTACTCGTGTGATTTTGCATCACTTCTCAATCTTTCAGCGAGTGACTTGCATAATCACTAGAAGTTAAGAACATCACTTGAATGCATTAACTACCACTCAAGTCACATCTTAGATAACTTAAAGTGAGTAATATTGTTGATTCAAGTTTTAGTTCAAACACAGTTATATCAGTTGAGTGTCTTGAAACTCACTTGAGTGACTTGAATCATCAATCCCACTTTGTATGCCAAGGTTTGTTATCATAAAAACATAATCCGATAACTAACATTCTCCCGCTTTTTGATGATGACAAAACTTGTATGTTCGAAAGATTAATTGAAGATTAAAGGGCATAGATACTTTGCACATAATGACAATGTCATTATAATTTAAATAAGATGCAAAAATGCACATGTGCTTTGCCCTCAGGAGCACCCAACAAAAATGTTTTTTTTGGGTGCAAAAGTACCCACGTGGTTACAATTTTAGAGCAAAAGTCACACCAAACATTAAGAGACCAAACGGCATCACAGTAATGTTAAATTTGCCACCTAATATGTCTGCTTACAGCGACAATTGCCATTCATTCATGTATTGGCTGGTGAATCAAGTCTTACAATGTAATGTTTTAAAGCACTCTTGAGTAGAGGTGAGTGCCTGGGTTTTATAGCTCCTTGTTCCTGCATAAAAGAGGTTCCAAGTTATAAGATAGAAACAAAACAAAATACAATTTCACTTTCAGGCAGAATAATATTTGATTTTCTAGAGGATATGAAAGCTCTAATATGAAAGTCATTGTAGTCGTATAAAAATCCTCCCAACGATAGAAATACATTTAGTTAATTGGTTGGCCCAATAGAAGGAAGAAATTAGTGATAAGGAAGACTGAGGTAATCTTTTCATTGAATCATATTTTTATAATCTTTTCCATAATTAATTTGATATTTTTAATGTGTTGCGACATTGTTTCATGATTAAGCACTAATTTGTGTTATAGACATTTGTATTGATTAAGTGTAATTAGGGACAAAATGGTCATAATTTATTAATTATTCATGCAAATGATTTTTATACATACGTGAGGAAGGTAATCAAAAAGAAAGAAGAACCCATCTTCTTTCTTTTATCACTTAGGAGCCGTGCGAGATTAAAGTTTCATGCATGGTTTTGAATGAGAGAAAGAAGTGAGGAATCCTCTTTTTGTTTAAGAAGAAAATTTGAGATTTTGGAGGGTCAGAATTAATTTTTGTATAATTGGGAAAAGTTAATGAAAAGCTCCTTAGAATTCCTGGAAATTGCAAATCAATGAAGAAAAGCTACAAGTAAATATTACATAAAAGTGCCCAGAAGTTTTGGAAATTTCAGTCCTTCTCTACAAATGTTTCAAAAAATTATCCGCTACGGATCTACACTTTTTTTTGTAGTGTGCCTTCACATAGAAGGAAAGAGATAAGAAGTGTGGACATGGCCTATCAGGCAAAACCAAAAACAGAGAGGCCTTCAACAAGAGGTATATGGCTAGAAATAAGAAAAGTTATAGCATGTCCTGTATAATTATTAGTACTATAAACTTGTCTATTTATACTGATTTTTCATTGCTAAGTCACGAGGAATAATTCTTTAATCAGGCCTATGTAAGAATATTCAGACGCTAGCTAGACTACATTATATATAGAAAAGAAAGAAAGTAAATTATAAGTTATCATTGACATTTGAGGGAAAGGAAAAGGACCAAATGATAAAAATATTCTTCTATACATGAATCCCAACGTTTTCTGATTACTAAAGTTTGACTAATTTGTGAATTCTTGTATAGCCCCCTGGCGGCCTATTTATACATAACTTTCAAAACCTAAAGAAATGGGCAAAAAAGTTAGAAAAAACAATTTGAAATGTTAATATTCTCATATTAATGACACGCCTTGTCATATTAGGTTCACGAGTTGCTATTAAGACTTTACCAAAGAATTATAGAAGTAATAATTATAAAGTAAGTATACAAAATCCTTCATTATAACTTAGTAAGACTTGTGAGTTCAAATTCCAATATCTATGCATGTATGTATGGGCGCATGTGCTATAAGATATATTTAATAAAGAAAAACTGAGAAGTATTTCAGGTTAGTTGAAAACTTTGGGAAATTTTAGAAAGAAAGTGTATATTATTAAAATTAGTTGAGTTTTAATAAAAAAAAAAATTAGATTTGGACCGACATAAATATAAATTTTAATCATAATATCATATCCAATTAAAACTGAATCGTCAAGTATTGCAGTTAAATGATATATATTATCAATATAATTTACCATTACACATCACAATTTTAATTAAGATAGCTAATAGCTAGCTACGCAACGTATAAGAAAATAAGGGACACTTGTTCATGAAATAATAATGAAAACCATTTTTCTCATTTTTTTTAGCAGGAGAATACGTGAGGGAAATGTTTCTTTGATTTTTATTCTCAAACTTGCCGCATATATATATGTAGCAATTGAATATTGGATTTTTTTTTTTTTTTTTTGTCAATGTGAGTTGGCATAGATGGTAAGGAATCCAGGATTAGGCCCTTGGGTCGTGGGTTCGATCCCCTCTGCCGTCGCTAGGACTCCTTTGGTAGGCGATCTCGTAAGTCCCCAATAAGTGCTCATAGAGCCCGGGGCCGTGTCCTGGCCTTGGTGGGGGACTGATGTCGAACCCCTCCAAAACTTTTTTCTTATCAAAAAAAAAAATATTGGATTTTTTTATTTTATTTTTTTGTTAGCCCAATAGAAGGAAGAAATTAGTGATAAGGAAGACTGAGGTAATCTCTTGATTGAACCATATTTTTATAAGCTTTTTCATAATTAATTTGAAAATTTTAATATTTTAGGACATTATTGTGTGATTAAGCATTAATTTGTGTTAGAGACATTTGTATTGAATTTTGGTGTAATTAGGGGCAAAATGGTCAGTGTTTAAATATTATTCATACAAATGATTTCCTGGACTTTTGATGCTATCTTGTGTTCAATTGTGTATTGTAGGTGTTTAAGAAGGAAATTTGAGATTTTAGAGATTCGGAATTAATATTTTGAGGACTCGGAAAAATTATTGAAAAGGTCCTTAGAATTTCTGGAAATTTCAAGTTATTCAAGAAAAGGTACAAGGAAATATTACATAAAAGTGCCCAGATATTTTGGAAATTTCAATCCTTCCCTACAGATGTTTCAAAAAATTATCCAATACCAATCAACACTTCTTTTGTAGTGTGCCACTGAGAGGGAAAGACATAAGAAGTGGACATGGCCCATCAGGCCAAACCAAAAACGGAGAGGCCTTTGACAATAGGTATATGGCTAGAAATAAGGAAAGTTATAGCATGTCATGTATAATTATTAGTACTATAAACTTGTCTATTTATACTGCTTTTTCATTGCTAAGTCACGAGGAATAATTCTTTAATCAGGCCTAAAGTAAGAATATATTCAGACACTAGCTAGACTACATTATATATAGAAAAGAAAGTAAGTAAATTATAAGTCATCATTGACATTTGAGGGAAAAGGAAAAGGACCAAATGATAAAAATATTCTTCTATACATGAACCCCAACGTTTTCTGATGACTAAAGTTGGACTAATTTGTGAATTCTTGTATTGCCCCCTGGGGGCCTATTTATACATAACTTTCAAAACCTAAAGAAATGGGCAAAAAGGTTAGCAAAAACAATTTGAAATATTAATATTCTCATATTAATGACACGCCTTGTTATGTTAGGTTGACAAGTTGCTATTAAGACTTTACCAAAGAATTATAGAAGTAATAATTATAAAGTAAGTATACAAAAGCCTTCATTATAACTTAGTACGAGTTGTGAGTTTAAATTCCAATATATGTGTGTGTGTGTGTACAAATGTATATATGTACATATGTATATGTGTGTTTGTGTCTATATATATATATATATATATATATATATATATATATATATATATATATATATATAATAAAATCGGAGAAGCACATTAGGTTAGTTGAAAATTTTGAGAAATTTTAAAAAGAAAGTGCATATTGTTAAAATTAGTTATTAGTTTTAATTAAAAAAAATATTTTTAGATTTGGACTGAAATAAATCTAAAATTTAATCATAATATTATATCCAATTCAAACTGAATCGTTAAGTATTGCAGTTAAACGATATATATTATCAATATAATTTACCATTAGACATCACAATTTTAGTTAAGATACCTAATAGTCAGCTGATCTCTCGTACCAAATAGCCCCTTAGAGAAGTACATCAGGTTAGTTGAAAATTTTGCGAAATTTTGAAAACAAAGTGCATATTGTTAAAATTAGTTATTAGTTTTAATTAAAAAATATTTTTAGAATTGGATTGAAATTGTTACGGACCGGAATAGGGCCCAATACCGGGATGGCCCAACAGGCAATATATCACATATTGGGATCTACCTATAATAAAGGTAAATCATATCTCAGCTATAATCAAGAGAGATCTATCTTATTTAAAGATAGATTCGACCATTATGATACTAGGGCAGTGGATTACGCCCACACTATCCCACCTGAGGCACACCCTATAAATACAGAGGTTAACCCTAAGGTGCACACACACACACTCTTGATGGAGCATACACACCACCCCTTTGGCTAAACGCCAACGTGTAGCCAACGTGTGTCCTCGAACTACGTGGACTTTGATCCCTCTACAGGGTACGTAGGCCCTAAGCATCGCGCCTAGGTCAAGTCCGCTCCATATAAGCAAACAATCAAACAGGCTAGTCCATCAGGGCTAGCATTCTGGTTCCACACCGGAACATTGGCGCCGTCCGTGGGGATCGTTAAATTTTGATTCCCATGACCAAAGATGGTCAATACTAGAAGTAGCAGTCAGATGCCCTTGCATGGGCAATTCCTGAAAATCCACAGCAGCCTCCGGTTCGACCGCGCAATACTCGTTTAAGAATCCCAAATGAGCAAATAGAGATAGCCGAGGTTGTTGTTAGGCCGAGGCCGATTCAACGCCAAAGGAGTTATTTTTACGACTTGGTGATGTTGGGAGGCCTTCATCTATGCAAGAGCAAAATAGGAGTTGGAAGGATCTTCAATTTGTCTCTTTGGGAATTCTCTCGTTGAGAATTCCTTTAAGAGAAGGAGTTTCTTATAATTATCCTCTAAATCCACATGATGAGACGAGAGCTTGGAAGGATTGCCGGGTTCTCTCTTTGAGAATTCTCTCATTGAGAACTCATTTAAGAGAAACTCTAAAATGGAAAACTCCTCAAGGTTACTGTCACCCATGCGAGATTCTTCTACATCTTCTATTTCACTATGAGTATTTTCGAGATCATTACATGGGTTTCCTTTTAACTCTTCATGTCTCCACGTGATGAGAAGATAGTGGGAAGGATCTTCATCCTCTCTCGGCGGGAGGAGAGAACCCAAGATCGTCATCCTCTCTCCTTGAGAACATAGGATTGTCATCCTCTGTACTTGGGAACCCAGACTTTTCAATTCTGGCATAAATTTAGATGCCCTATTTGGATTATAAGCAATCACAACATTTGAACTCTCTATGTCATTTACTAATGGCCGAAATTGTAGTGGCCGGGTCCGAGATGCCCGAACCCCGAAACATGAAAAGGCCGAGATAGAGAAAGAAAGTAGCAAGCTTCCGGCCGAGATCGAGGTTACGCGACATCGTGTCGGGAGCTCGGCACGAGCAAATCAAGATAGCCGAGGTTATTGGTAGGCCGAGGCCGATTCAACGCCTATGGCCTCCCGACTCCATCGCAATAGTCAAGGTTGCTGATACGCCGAGATGAGGAGGTGCCGAGGCACGCCGATATTGTTAGATCCCGAGATTCATAGAATGCCGAGATCCAGATGAGTATCACCCTCTATCTCATAAATGCTCAATCTTTGCTTATTATCAATTATCTGCTACGACAAGGCCGCCGAGTCTATCTTAAACTCCTGTAAAGGAAAAGAAGGCGGGACCCGATTTTAACTGAATCTAGTTGAAATCCGGGATCAATGCAAAATTTTGAAGGCGGACTCGGTTAAGACTGAATCTAGTTGAAGTCCGAGTTCCATGTACAGTTTTGAAGTCGGACCCGGTTAACTGAATCTTGTTAACGTTCGGGATCCGCGTAAAGTACAGTTGACTCCGCGCTCCTTAATTGGACCCCGGATAAACTGAAGATTATCCATTACATCCACGCTTCTTAATTGGACCCCGGATTAACGAAGATTATCACCACGGCCCATAAGCCCGGGTTTTTTGTCAAGCAAAGCCGCTACGGCCGGCCTTCGCAATGCGACCTCGTACACCGACGAGCGTACGTCGGAAACAAGAATGCCGAGATGGAAAACTAGCCGCAAATTGGGAAGGCCCTTGCAAGGTTGAAGAGAAGTTCGGCAAAGGAGCCTACACACTCGAAACCTTGGAAGGAAGCCAATCAAAAGGACTTGGAACACCGATAAGCCGAGATTCTACTATAGCTAGAGCCCGGCTCGACTCCTCTTGGGAGCGGATTATTTAATAAAGAATCCCTCAGTGAAAATTCAAATTCCTAAACTATCAATAGTCAAAGATACTACACCGAGGTTATTACACCCGGTCAGAGTACACCGAGGTCATTACACCCGGTCAGATTACACCGAGCTCATTACACCCTGTCCGAAATAGAACCCAATTTAAGGGATTACACCCGGCTACCACGCCTGTGTCGAGCATAGCCCAACTTGTGGCATTACCGATGCACCAATTTGCGGTACTACACCGGCTACCACGCCCGGTTCGCGAGACGGTAAAAACACCATCTCTTTTAAAAAAAGATGCATCGAACAATGCTCCTAAATAGGGAGGTGAATTGTCACGCAGCCCCGATCGGCCGACATGTACAAACCGCGCGTTCGTACACCGCGATTGTGCATCCGACATTTTGCCCCTATTCTCGGATAAAACAACCCCTGGACCCATATCCGGATCTCGGTAGCTCGGGTTACTCCCCTACCCCTTTTCCCGAAGTCAACCTATCGGAAGAAACACTTAGCGATATCGCGCATATAAAGGCCCCGGCCCGGCCATAAAAAATAAAGAATGTTAACTTAAGTAAAGTTGACAAGACAAACCGATTGGTTGAAATCAAGTTTATATATAATCAAGGCAGCAATGCTTACAAATTTACAATTACAAACCCTACGATACACCGGAGCAATGTTTTCCGAAGGGACCACCTCGGCCCCGGAGCGGATCTCGAAGTTCCTCCTCCACCATCATCACCCAAAGAAGGATCTTCTTCCCCACCTCGACCTCCTCGTCAAAAGACCCGAATTCGTCCTCGGGGAGGGAGGAGGAGGGTAAAAAACACCATCCTTCACGTAAGCCCGATGATCGTACCCGTCGCCTTCGCCAACTCCGTGGTTAAAATGACGGATTTGAGCTAAGGCCATCTTAAAGCAATCTGCGGCCTCCTTCAGGATGTCACGGTCGAGCCGGATTTCGACTCCTCGGCAAAAGCGGCTAGGAACGACGGTTGCGGCACCTCTCCAATCCACGGAGGCCGGGCGCCGGAGGTCACGATGGCCACGTCGAAAGGGTTTCGGCCTCGGCCAAGCGACCATCCGACACTACCTCGGGATTTCGAAAGCAACGGTAGGAGTACCGACCTTTGAGATACTACCTCGGACCCGGAGTCGGATAAACAACCTCGGGTCCATGAATCGAATAAGTTACTCGGCATAACAACTCGGCTTAAGGGAAAGAGTGCATCCTGGTCGGAAGATCCGAGTACACCCCGGCAGCCCAGAGCCCTCGACTGCTAGGCTAGGGGGACGACAAGACAAGCGTGGCACTATGAAGCTACCAGCAATATAAGCAAGCCCGAGATCCGTTCCTCTTCAGGATTATTCGGATTGGGAGAGTTCGGTGTGGCAGGATAAGTGAAGAAGAGATCCTGGCGGTCATGAAAATAGACAAACGGAGTTTCAATCTTCAATTAACCTGGATGCCACATGGCAGGGGGCAATGATCGAGAAGGCATAAGGTTTTTTAACTTAGACTCTTGGCCTTATCTCATACCTCGGCACCTGAGACAAATTTCTCAAAAATAGGAGAATCTTGACAAAATCGGATTCGGCACAACACCATAAAGGACCTCGGATCTTGAGATCGGACCTCGATTCTTGAGAACGTAACCTCCATGGCCGAGGTAAATAGTGAATTGGTTCAAATCTTCACGTAACGACACCCGTAAAGGATTGGTAATACCTCGAACTACGTAGGCTTTGATCCCTTACTAGGGTACGTAGGCCCTAGGCGACATTCCTAGGTCAAGCCCAGTCAGATTAAAAATCAGGCATGCTAGGCCAACGGATCCGATCAACCTCGGTATCGCACCTCGGGCAGAAAGTACCAGGGCATGATACATCTCGGCAGTTCAAACACTTGAGCTACCGAGCTGGGGGCAATTCGATCGAATGCAAATGAAGCGGGAATTCATCAAAACACAAACAAAAGCAAATCAAACCGGAACAACTCGGATACAAAAGATCTCGACTTCGATAGCCGGGTCAACACCGGATTCAAATGCAAGGCGAACCATCTCGGCACTACTCAGGATATGTGGGATAAGACCTCGGATCCTCAAAGTAAGCCGCCTTGACAGCCAGGATCAACATAACAAAGCTCTGCAAGGTAAGGCCCACGACTGTCAGTTGTCAATTGGATAAGAAGAACTAATGAAACCCTATGAGGGCTCACCATCGACCGAGACCGAGGCAAGCGAAAACAAAGAACGAGAGAAAGACAAATTTATCCCACCTTG
Organism: Acacia melanoxylon; assembly: GCA_019022615.1. Classification (NCBI taxonomy): domain Eukaryota; kingdom Viridiplantae; phylum Streptophyta; class Magnoliopsida; order Fabales; family Fabaceae; genus Acacia; species Acacia melanoxylon. The sequence continues at coordinate 1,764,619 of JAFJYJ010000068.1, read as the reverse complement.
GGAAGAAAGTATCGCCTAAACGGGCAAATCGGCAGCGGAATACGAAGGAATCCGAATTCATCAAGATGATGGCAATCACAGCGGGAACCCCGGCCTTGAAACCAAGCAAGTTCCTCGATAGTACCTCAGATCTTCGAGACGCTACCTCGGGTCTTTGAGACAAGACCTTGGATCTTCGAGATACTACCTCAGATCTTTGAGCATCAGACTACTACCTCGGATCTGTGAGTAAATGACTTCGGTCGCCAGGACCGGAATGACCCCACCCGACAATGCGCAGTAGACATACGAGATGGTAAGGTTCACAAACCTACCCCGGATAACCAGCTTGGGAACAATATACATCCCGGTAGCTCGAAATCTCAAACTACGGGTCAGGGGGCATCTCGTTACGGACCGGAATAGGGCCCAATACGGGATGGCCCAACGAGCAATATATCACATATTGGGATCTACCTATAATAAAGGGAAATCATATCTCAGCTATAATCATGGGAGATCTATCTTATTTAAAGATAGATTCGACCATTATGATACTAGGGCAGTGGATTACGCCCACACTATCCCACCTGAGGCACACCCTATAAATACAGAGGTTAACCCTAAGGTGCACACACACACACTCTTGCTGGAGCATACACACCACCCCTTTGGCTAAACGCCAACGTGTAGCCAACGTGTGTCCTCGAACTACGTGGACTTTGATCCCTCTTCAGGGTACGTAGGCCCTAAGCATCGCGCCTAGGTCAAGTCCGCTCCATATAAGCAAACAATCAAACAGGCTAGTCCATCAGGGCTAACGTTCTGGTTCCACACCGGAACAGAAATAAATGTAAATTTAATCATAATATTATATCCAATTCTAACTGAATCGTTATGTATTGCAGTCAAATGATATATATTATCAATACAATTTACCATTACACATCACAATTTTAATTAAGATGGCTAATAGTCAGCTACGCAACGTATAAGAAAGTGAGGGACACTTATTCATGAAATAATAATGAAAACCATCTTTCTCATTTTGTTTTAGCAAGAGAAAACGTGAGAGAAGATGTTTCTTTGATTTTTATGCTAGAACTCGCCGCATATTTTTAGAACTCGCCGCATATTTTTAGAACTCGCCGCATATATATATGTAACAATTGAATCTTAGAATTTTTTTGTGTGGCCCAATAGAAGGAAGAAACTAGTGATAAGGAAGACTGAGGTAATCTCTTGATTTAACCATATTCTTATAAGTTTGTTCATTATTAATTTGGGATTTTTAATGTTTTGGGAGATTGTTGCATAGTTAATCACTAATTTGTGTTAGGAACATTTGTATTCAATTCAATGTAATTAGGGGTAAAATGATCATAATTTGTTAATTATACATGCAAATGATTTTTTGGACTTTTGATTCTACCTTGTATTCAATCTTGTGTTGTACATGTTTAAGAAGAAAATTTGAGATTCTGGAGGGTTAGAATTAATATTTTGAGGATTGGGAAAAATTATTGAAAAGGTCCTTAGAATTTCTGGAAATGGAAAATCAATGAAGAAATGGTACAAGCTAGGAAATATTACATAAAAGAGCCCATATGTTTTGGAAATTCAGTCCTTCCTCACAAGATGTTTGAAAAAATTATCCGCGAATCAACACTTCTTTTATAGTGTGCCTTCACTTAGAAGGAAAGATATAAGAAGTGGACATGGCCCATCAGGCTAAACCAAAAAAAGGAGGCCTTCCACATTGGGTATATTTTTTGCCGGAAATAAGGAAAGTTATAACATGTCATGTATAATTATTAGTAGAGTAAATACCCTTTTGGGTCCCCGACAAAAAACAAGGACCCCATTTTCGTCCCTAGGGAGTAAAATGAGACTTTTTTATGGACTAAAAAGAGCTTTTTGGAAATTTGCGAGGGACCAAAATGTTCACCAATCAACCCTTATTCGTCTTTTTCAGGGACTGAAAGGGCATTTCTTTGTCTGAGGGATCAAAATGGGGTCCGTGTTTTTTTCCAGGCACCCAAAAGGGTATTTACTCTTATTAGTACTATAAACTTGTCTATTTATACTGATTTTGCATTGCTAAGTCACGAGGAATAATTCTTTAATTAGGCCTAAAGTAAGAATATATTCTGACACTAGCTAGACTACATTATATATAGAAATGAACGCAAGAAAATTATAAGAGGAAGTAGTTGGTTATATTTGTTGGAGCTACTATTAATTGAGAATATCGAACTGAACTGTTATGTTGAGATTTTCTTGAGACTTAATGAAGTTTTAAGGGTTAAGGTGTAGATTGGCCATTAAAGTGTTACGCCGGGAGCACCCAGCATAAAAAAGTTTTAAGTGGACTATAACTACCAAAAAACAATTAAATAATGCAAACTATCACAATGCCGTTAGAACTAAAGTAACAACCGTTACTTTCCCGGTGCAAATTGGTTAACAAAGTGTTACGCTAGGAGTAGCTAGCACAAATAAGTTTTGAAGGGGCTAAAAGTACCAATCAATATTTAAAAATGAGTAACTAACACAATCAATAATTAAAAAGATGTAACTAACACAATGACGTTAAAATCAAGCTAACGGTTATTTGGTGCGAATTGAACGTTGTGCAGTTGGCTGGTGAGACTGTTAAGGTGACATAAATTTAGTTCTTCGCACATACTTATCCCTTATCCTTAGATCTCTACCTTTTCCATGTGACTCAAGAACCTTTGTCTCTTCTTTGTTCTCTTCTCCTTCCACATCAAGCAAGGGAGCAAGAACCTGATCGAGGGCACTCAAAGTGGGTCATAAGCGAACCTGATGTTCTCTACTTGATCAATATCTACCAATACTAGCTTGTTCCCTGCTCTTCATAGCCCTTCATCAGTGAATTTCAAGTAGATCCAGTTTTATTCTTTCGTTTTCTACTGTCCCATGCCATGGCTTTCTCTGATTTGTTTGTGTTGAAAATTTAGCCACCAAGCTCCATTGAAGATCAACCTAATATCTAATAACCATTAGCTTGATTTTAATGTCACTTTGCTAGTTATCTATTTTTGATTGTTGATTGTACTAGTTACCTATTTTAATTGTTTATTAGTACTTTTGGTTCATTCAAAACTTAACCCTTTTTTAAACGGCCGTTACTTTAATTCTAACGGTGATATTTTGCATTGTTTAATTGTTTTTTGGTAGTTATAGTCCACTTAAAAAAAAATTTGTGCTAGACGCTCATAGTGCAACACTTTATTGGCCAATTTGCACATTAACCCTTTTTCTTTTTATAAGAAACAACTACTACATATACTTTGTATATATTTATAAGAAACATTTAAGGTTTGTTTGGTACGAGAGATTTGGAGGGTGGGGGTGAGGAGGAAAAGTTTTGTGAGTTAGAATTAAATTTTTATTTTTTTTAGAAGTGGGGTCAAAAGATTTTAATTTTAATTTTTTACTCTTTTATCTAACATATCATCTTCATTAAAATTTCACAACTCCACTTCTTCAATTTTTTGAAATTGAACTAACAAACAATTTTCTTCCCCTTCCCTCCCCTCCAAATCTCTCATACCAAATAGCCCCTTAGAGAATATCTACAATGTTTTAGTTTCCCATTTTACCCCTATATAATTACTCATTTTAATATCAATACATTTATTATCACATCCCTAAAGCATCTCTCTCCATCACACATTCTCTCTCTTCCACAATTCTCTTTATTATAATAATTTTTTATTCTCTCTCTTCTACAACATATTTATTATAATAATTTTCTTAAATATTCTCTCCCCTCTCCCAATGAATAAGGATATTTTTGGAAAAAAAAATGTTACAATTTTTACATATTTATTGTATTTAACCAACTTATTATTGATCCACATGATTCGGTTAAGTAAAAAATTAAGGGAGTATGATATTGCACCACCTCCAAATGTTAGAAAAGTTTGTTTTCCTTATTCGGAATTTAAAGAGCTATAAATATAGAGACTTTTTTTTTGCCAGCATTTAATAATAGAGACTTAAACCAACGTAATACAATTTTCTTAAAAATTAGTGGTGACTATTAAAATCTACTTACATGAAAAAAATGAAAATACTACAAGAATAGTAAGGGAAGCTAAATTTAGAAATTAAGATTTGGTTCTTTCTTAACCTAAATCGACTTCTAAGATTCTTGGTATTGGTTCTCACTGCGTAAGAAATTAAAAGTATATATAAAATGAGGATGTGACAAAATGGTTTAGGTTCAATAATTAACCAACACCAAACACTACAAAGTGTATTGTATTTTACTGAAAACGTATATAGTACAGTAACTTTCATCACATTTTTACATATTTCGCTCATTTCCACCAATGAAAAATAAAACAATTACCATGTAAGTCACCATAATTTTTTTGACTTATAAAAGCCCTAATAGCCAGCTTCATTACTCTTATTTGTTTTTTACTACTTTAACTTTGATTATAAGATTTATTAATTAAGAGTGCAATTCATCTTCAACATTGGGACCTTTGTTGAAGAAATTTCCTCGAAACTCTGCACATGTCATGGATCTGTAAGTTGGTTGGATGCTTCCATTGGTTAAGACTTTTGCAGGTTCTATAATGCTTTCATTTGAAGGGTAAATGAAATAGGAAACACTAGTTCGTGAAGTGCTTGAATTCGTCACAACTCTGTGTTCAGCACCAATGAGCCTTCCATTACTGATCATCTGTTTCAGTGAATCAAGCAATTGAGCTAATTAAAAAGGACTGAACAAAAAGTCTATTTTAATTAAAATAGAAACTGTTGGGAGCTTCTAGCTTCGCCGCAAATGTCTGACATGCTATAAACTTACTAATTCATGACCATAGGGTAACTATACAATGAATCATTACTTAAAAAACCGCAGCCACGTAATTTATGAAAAATAGAATTCAGTTTCATCCGTGATCAATTAGTGACAGTCAATTTAACGACAAAATCATCGAATCCTGTTACTAAATTCCATTACTAATTCACTATTTTTTTATTTATTTATTGGTAGTACGCTTATGCTCTCTCGGGTCCCTAATATAGGACCAAGTTATGAGGTTGGATTTGATCCTAAACATAAGACCTTTATCCCTTTATTTTATAAATTTATAATTTTTCTCCAAACTATCTTGTTGATTGCTCATGTTAAAGAAGTTTTCATCAATGAGTAGTAACAATACAAATCATTAAAGGGGATATTTTCGAGAAACCAATATATTTTCTTACAAGTAACTAATATAACTAATTTTCTTAATCTCTACACATTAGTTATCTATCTCATATATTAATGATAAGATAGAGTATTATTTACAGTAATTGACATAATCGTTTATGTTAGAAAACAATTATTTCCTTGTTTGTTGAGAATTCATTACGTCAATGGCAATTATAGCATGACAACAACAATTAGAATAATTATGAAATACATCACTCTAGCAAAAACCAGTAAATATACCAGCAAGATACTCCCTCTAATTCCTTTTATAAGAGATGAATAACAAATTTTCAAGCATAAAATTAAAAATGTAGTTAAAGTTGATTGGATAAATAAATAAATATGTTTAAAAAATAAATTTTTCTTCTAAAAAATACCCTTATTTAATAATTGGTTGGCGGCTTTTAATAATTGATCAAATTAATAAATAATTTTTTTTAATGAGGGTATAAAAGGAAAATTTTAATAAATGCTCCAGGCAAAGGGTTCTTGACTCTTATAATGAATAGGACCCAATAGAACCCTACAAAATTCTCTTATAAAAAGGAGTATAGGGAGTAGATTAACATCCGTTGGCAACAAAACTAAGCAATATGCAATTAATAATACTGATTTTGATGAAATATATATAGTTACCTGTAAGATAAGCCCTATGTTAACTACAAAGGCATTAGGTATAGGTTTAACTCCAATCCATTGTCCATCCTTAAGGACTTGTAGTCCTTCAACATGTTGCTCTTGAAGCAGAATGGTTATGAGTGTAGGGTCTCTGTGCTTTGCCAAACCAAGCGTTAAACTTGGGTCAGGGCAAGGAGGATAGTGATGAACCAATATCTCTGGATTTTCAGAAAGATCGCCATTAAAATAACCAGGCTTTAGTCCTAACCCTTCACAGAGCAGCTCCAAAATATTCAGTCCCAGAGTTCTCAGTTCTCGTGTGTATTTCCCCACCACCTCACTGAACAAAACGGAAACAAATCATGGTGGTTTATACAATTATTGAATAAAGGGAAATTAGAAAAAGTTTTCATTGACGTTTGATTATTATCTATAAGGCAAAAATATATTTTGTCCTTTAACTCGATACAAGGTTTTAGTTTGGTTCCTTAACTTTATGAATGTCTTTTCAATCCATTATCCCTTCTGGTGGTTTATAATAAAAAAAAAATGCTTATATCGAAATTTCAATGTTGATAAAACAATACCAAATGCTAACATATAAAGATTAATAGTGTTATGTTAAAGGACTAAAAATATAATTTTGAACGTTAAAGGACAAATCTGAAACCTTATATAAAGTTAGAGAACTCAATGTATACCTTTGCCGGATGTAAATGCAACATTTATTTAATGATATGCAAGGTCAACTAAAAAAAGAAAAAAGAAAACTAAAGGGTGACGAGGTAATAATATATACGTTCTGAATTATTATAATGCTGTATGAGTTTAATTTTCTTTTTTTCTTTTTGAAAATTGCGGAAAATTTGCCTATAACAAAATTTATTGTACAAAGGTATCTAACTTTTATGTGAAGACCTAGCTGCAACCTATCTTCAACGATATGCACAACATAAAACATTTGTACATAATTGAAGATATATATTTTGGATACAATTAAAAAAAAAAAAGAATTGCACCTACTCAAGGGCCTACGTCTTTAGATACCTTTGAGCAATAAATTTTGCAACAATACTATCCCATTGGGGAAGATCATTTTAACTTCATCACTTTATGATATATAACATAATCCATGACTACTTTCTTTTAATGTAATCAAAGTCAAATGAACATATAAAAAATTTCCTCAAGCGACAATTACCTGTATTTGGTTGGTTTTTTAGGCCAATAGTGAATGAAATCTCCGTTAGGAGGACAAGGGTGAGTCAACGAGTCCTTCCAATACCTAATTGCGTTTCTATTCCCATTCTGGCTGCTTGTGTACAATTTACACCTTCCTTTTGGGTCCTTAGAACATTCCTCTACTTTCTCTTTCCCAGACATGCCATGAAATTCCTTGTAAACGTTCAACGTTTCTTCCATCAAATCCTTCGAAACTCCATGGTTCACCACCTATACATCAATCAGTTGATATGGAAAAAAAATAAATTCAATAATGAAGCTACTTGCTAAAGTCTTACCAAAATCAGAATATGATATTAACCCGGAGGACAATTATGTCCCTTTCATGAGATCGGTCACATGAAGAAATGACCAAAAGAAAAAGGGTCAGATTTGAATATGAACCCTTTTCTTTTGGGCATTCCTCCACTTTAACTGATATCATGGAAAGTGACAAAATTGCCCTCCTGCAGATTCAGATGAATAGAAATCTCATAGCTCATAGCAATAATCCTTATTGGCTAGCCCAACTTTCTTGGTGCTTCTTCTACTACTAGCTATTACTGATGTTGATTAATGTATGGACGATAAATACTACTTGATTTCTGAAATGTCAAGCACTTGATGAGGGGAAAACTGTTATCATACTCATGTAACATTAAAAAAAGAAAAAAAGAAAAAAACTGGTATATTAAGTACTTCAATTTTTGTTGGTAAGTAATTTGGATTTCCATGAATTTTATAAAAATCATATGGAAATCTGGTGTATTTCTTTTAAAGTAATTACGATGTTTTTTTAGTTTTGTTAAATTAGACAAATATTTATATATTTTAACAATCTACACAAACCCTTTTTCTATTTTTGAAGGATTTTTGTGTATATCAATTTTAATCATAGAGGAAATTAAGTATGTGCTAAATTTCAATAAAAGAAAATAAAGAAAATTTTTGGGTAGGTTATTATGAACAAGCTAAGATCAAACCATAATCTAAAGTCAATTCAATAATGACTTTCATTTTACTTAAAGCCAAAAATGCGTCATAAAAAGTATGTAAATGACAATAAATAAATATGCAAAATGAACTCTTGGGATGTGTATCTGGGAGGCAAAAGGTCAGGAAATTAACCTGGAAAAATCCGTACTCCTCGGAAGCTTTCAAAACATGTTTCACAATCTCAGCTCGATCCTGTCCTCCAAGATCTACCACTGGAATTATCTTGCCGGAAGCGGCAACAAGATTCCCCGGTTGGCATTCCAGTGGTTGTATATACAATGGTGGCACGGAGGAACGATCATTATACCAGCTTGACACAAGCGTCTCATCCAACCTTTCCATGCTCATATCTCTCAATTAAATGAACAATAAAAAGCTTGGCTCTGTGTGTCTGGGTGTGTCTGTGTTTGTATATGTATAGATGTTCCCAGCTAATCAATTATATATGTGCGGGTATATGTATGTATGTATGTATCGATGTGAGAAGAAACCTTTTTCTATGTTTTCTCCACTCTCCAATGCGAATAAATAATTAATCATTTTAGAGCAAGAATATATATAGAGTAAATACCCTTTTTTGGCCCCCTGGAAAAAAACACTACCCCATTTTGGTCCCTCATACAAAGAAATGCTTTTTTTGTCGGGTGAAAGGACGAATAAGTGTCAATTTGAAAACATTTTGGTCCCTCGCAAATTTACGAAAAGCCATTTTTAGTCCATAAAAAAGTCTCATTTTAGTTTCTAGGGACGAAAATGGAGTCCGTGTTTTTTGTCGGGGATCCAAAAGGGTATTTACTCATATATATAAGTAAAGACATATGTCATGATACTTATTAGATTATTGTGGATATTATTTTTAATTATCACTAACCAGTCTTCCTGTAATCTTCAATAATTTGAACTGATATATACGTTTACCTAATGGTGGAGTTGCTTTCATAGCTTTAGTTTGTTCTCCGAACAAATATACGCTAATAGATTCAAAAATATATTAGTTTAGAATGGCAAAAGGAGTGCCGGATTCAATTTATTAATTACACATAATTTTTTTTTTTTTTGAAAATGCAAATTTATTGAATTAGAATTTCTTTTATTCAATTTATATTTGAATAAATATATATTAATTAAACTCAAATGCTTTATTTAAGATCCAACAAAGCAAGAAATTGAAGTAGATATAATAAGAAAATATAATATTCATCAACATATACAATAGTGAGGAAAACCTTTTATTAAGTTGTGAAGAGTACGAACGTAATTCATTTTCGGCTATATACAAAGCATATATATGGCCTACCCTAATTAAAATATAATATGACCGAAGTCTAAGTCGTCCCTTTCCATTAAAAATTTCTGAAATAAAATAAAAATATTATTGAGTTTTCCTTTACTTCTAGTAATTGTTCTCAATTAGAACATAAACAAATAAAATTAAAATTGGCGAGTAAAGGTTTTGACTTGTAATGGGGCTCTGCAATAACTTGAATTAAAAGGAATGATTCATTATTGTAGTAAGTCAAATTTAGCATAATTATAAGAAGTCAACTAGCAGCCAAGCACATGCATTCATAATTGATTTGCACAACATTGAATAAAATTAGTTCCAATATATTATAATGTACTCAAATTCCCGCTATTTAAACATACTTATCTTGAAAAGCTTAGGCTTCTGATGAATGATTAATCTGAATGTCATCAACAGTTATTCTTTCGGTCAAACTACGAAAAATTCCCCTAAAGTTTGTTTAAAACTTAATAGTGAATCTCCTAAGCTTTTAAGTTTATCCGGGTAACTCTAACTATCAATTATATACACCATTAATCGTTATTTTTATTTACATATAACGTAATCTTAAACTGAGTTATTATATGGATATATAATTCCTTAAACTTTAAGTTTTATGTGTGAGTAAGTAATAAAAAAAAAAAAAGGGAAACTCACTTTCAGGGCCCTTTTTGGAGAAAAAATCCCAATAAAGACCCTCAGAATTTGACAATCTTGTTAATCTTGAAATTTATATAGTTGTTAATGGGTAGGTCATTAACAACTAAATCAGTATCATTAACAACAATTTTCTAACAACTAAATCAGCCCCGTTAACAACTATATCAGTACCCCATTAACAACTCACGCAAGATTTTGAAAATTCTGGCCTTTTTCTGTGATTGTCAGATTCTGAGGGCCTTTTTTGGGGTTTTTTTCTCCAAAAAAGGCCCTGAAAGTGATTTTCCCTAAAAAAAAATAAATCATAAGGATTTATACTTGTATTAAAAAAAAAATTAAAAAAATTATGGGAGGTCATTATAAAGTTTCAAAAAATTGGACTCTCCTGTACGCATCATATAAAATTTAACAGAGTTAGGCATAATTTAGCTTCTTCTTGTTTTTTATTTATTTATCATATTTTTTTAGAATAGCCGGTCTCTCTCTTTGGTTTTCTCTCCACAGTTGTCTGTTGTTATAAAGTCTCTATCATATAAATATTCTAAATATTTATAATTTAAAAATGATTTAAAAACCATACTTATCTTCCGAAGGCATTCAAAGTTCCACATGGTGGGTTTACCTCGGGCCAAAAATAAAAATAAAAATTAGTAAGTGTCACTTGCTATTGGACGATACAATCCTCTCTTGGTAGAAAAGCCTTGCCTTCCTACCTATTCATGTTAAAAAATGAAAACATATTTAATAAATGGCACCGGCATTGACTCGATCAATCCCCCTAAAAATAAATAAATAAATAAAAATTAAAGTCCATATTTATTTCATCTAGAAATGACACCTCCCTTGACTCGTATGAGACTCTTATATTCTTTCAGGGTTAAGATGTAAATCTACCAATGAAGTATTTCATCAAGGATACCATACTAGAAACTTTATATGGGTGCAAAATTACACATAAAATTTTTAAAATAGTGCAAAAATGCCACCACCATTAAGTTAACCAACATTGACCACGTAACAAAAGTATCAACTAAAAAAGGTACAAAAATATGCACACATGAAGTTTTTAAAAGGGTGAAAATATACATAGGAAGTTTCCAAAGGCCGTGACATTAATGCACAGTTTTGGAAACATTATACGTATTTTGGACCCAATTTTTTGACCTATATGTTTGCTAAATGGTTAACATTGATTGACTTAATGGTCATGTGTACTTTATAACAAAAAAGTTTAGCTAAAGTGGATGTTGGGGCTCACCGGCCATGCATATTTCTGACTTAGAGAATACTTACAAATGTATTTACAAATCGCACATGGCCTTATTTAGATTCTAAGACAACTCTGATGTTAAATTAATATATTTATAATTAATTTTTGAATATATTTTGATATCTTTTATCTTAAACAAATTGAGATATAAACTAGGAAATTAAAAGTAACAATTTAGGACATTGTAAGGAGATCAATTTTGGTTATAGACATTGACTTGGAAAGAACCGAAAATAGCCGGAAATATATATATACATATATATATGCCGGAATTTCAGTTAGAAATTACAAAAGTTCAAATAGAAACATAGTTATAGTTAATCTCCTTATTAAGTCCCAAAGTATATTTTAGACAGAGATATCAAATTAGGAAACTCAATCCGCAACCATGAATTTCTTTAAATAAATTTTTATAAAAGGTATAAATTAAAATTAACAAATCAAATAATAAGGATCTAATTCAGATAAAATTCACTATATAGGAACCTAATTCACAATTGAGGTAAACTATAAAGACCTGTGAATTAAATTTATCTATCACACACACACACACCCATTTCATACTATGTATATGTATAAGAACCTTTGCTGTACATATTTAAAGTAAAAGCGATAAATACAAAGTTCTCAGTGTTTATAAGTTAAAATACAGGCAAGTAGTGTCTGTCACACTCGCACTCACAAGAAATAAAGGGGTGCGGTTGGTTTTATAGGTTTAATCACCGACAACCTGATTTTTTCTTCTTGTCAGTTTTAACTTGACTTATATGTCATAAACCGTATGAGTTATATTCAGATTGTCATTGGAGTTTTGGGCGATCGCTTGCCAAGTGTCATTACGCGGTTGCTTTGTTTCGTTTCTTATTGGGCCTCTTTTGTTTCATTATAGATGGCTAAGAGTGTTATTTTGCTGTATATATACATGAAATATGCAAAGTAGTAGATTAAATTAGATTTTCATTTCCATCATTCCATGCAATGTATTGGATAAATAATATTAGTTACATGTTAAATTGTTTTTTATGGAAGTTGGTGAGCTAAAATTATTTAAACCGTGCAACTTGTTAATTTACAAGCCATATTGAAAAATTAAAGTCGTCCCCATGAAAAGTTATTGGTATGATATGTTAGCTTAAGTAGTGAAAGAAAACTTGAGACAAAGATATACAAATCATAAATTAACTGGAATTAATTAACTTATGAGTGCATGTATATTTATCCTCTGCTTACAATTAAATTAATTTATATTTACTAGTTTATTCGTCTCATAATTTCTCATTAGCATCTTTTAGCTCGTTAAGAACATTTCAATTATATCAGCCACTAATTTCTTAGGTGATTATTTAATTAGATTTAACAAAGAATAAGTTTTATAGGACTATGTAGGAATGTAGGAATACTTGATATCCTACACGATTTAATTAGATTTCTTAGGTGATTATTTAATGCAGCTAAAGGGAGAAATTAGTATACATCTGTCAATCCATAATCAAGTTATTACAACAAAGCAAATCCACTAAAAGAAATTTGAGATGAAAATGGGTGAAATACATAAATCCATCGCAAATCCATCTAAATGTAAAAACTAATTTGTTAGTTGATCTTGACTATAAATTTAAGATATATTTATCATATTTATTAATATTTCTTTTAAAATTATCCTTATTGATACTTACTCAACAATTTTTTTTTTTTTTTTTTTTTTGGGTAAAAGAAAGTTTAGGTGAGGGTAGACACCGATACTTGCCACCAAGGCTAGGATACCTTCGAGCTCAAATAGTGCTTCTGAGAGAGAGTACCAACGAGGTCCTCACATTGACTAGTGGTTATCGAACTTCCTCCCTTTTGGGGTGAAGACCGACGCCTTAGCTAACTGTGCCAATCCTCATTGGCACTTACTCAACAATAATTAAGAGAGAGATGAAAGGAATAAAGAAAAATAATTAGGGTGTTTTAGAAAAAAGAAAATAGCATATTAATTAACTAGCTTTCTTAATCTAATCAAATTAGGTAAATAAGTTTTATATTAACTATGAAAGAGGTAAGACGGATTTGCAACAAAACATGTGAAATTGTCACAAAACCTCTTCGTATAATTTTTCTGACCAAGAAATAAATTCATGGTGGACTAATCCATATTAAGTGTAACATACAAAAAGGCCCAAGTTCATAAAAAACGCAGATCTCAAATTCTGTTTAAATTTGTCCTAACTTTCCTGGTTTTTGGTAATGAACAAATGTTACATAAATTGAAAATTTCCATGAACAAACACAAAGCAACAAAAAATAATTAAAAAAGAAAGAAAGAAAAAGACCCACTTGGTAATTTGTTCTGCATCTCAATGCCATTATCCTCCTCTCAAGTCAATGATTCCTTAAATGAGAAAAAAAAAAAAACCTTGAATATTATAGTTACTAGAATTTCAAACGTAATTATCGAGCCTATATAACACATGCTAGACCCATGATTTAAGTGAAATCGACTTATGGAATGATTATTCCTAAACTAGGTTAGTGCATGACTAATGTACCCCAAATAACTTAAGATTTAGTTTTAGTGTATCACCCAAGAGGGGGTGAATTATAAAAATTAAAACAATGTTAACAAATAATTAATTTATGAAGAAGAAGTTAGAGAGATATCACCGAAGTTGCACAGAAATTTATACCGGTTCGACCTTAATATCCTGACCTACGTCCAATCCTCAGAGCATCTTTGAGATTTTCACTATCTTTCAACAGTGATTACAATACGCTTAGAGTATCCTCACCAAGATTCACTCCCCCTTACAACTATTGTAATCAGACAACCACACTCAAGATCCCACTACCTTGAGATTTTACAACAATCAATTGATGATAAGAACTCTCTCACAGAGTAGATATATGATCACTGAAGAGTACTAATCAATATCATGAGATATATCAAAGAGTACAAGCAATAACTGAGCAATGAATATTTTTGTAGTATATTGTTGGCTCTAAATTGAATGCAATTTGTATTTATAGTTGAACTTCATTAATGACCGTTGGTGAAGGTTCAAACTATCTGTTATGAGAATTCAAATATTCCATTTAGACTTAGAAGATTTCCATTAGACACAAGTCGGAGTTGTTGGAAGTTTTGAAGATTTCCGTTGCATTTTGTTTGTGTATTTGACTAAGGTAGAGTCACTTTCACTTTTGCTAGAATGGTATTTGAACATATGATCATTTGACTTGCTCTGACTCAGTTTCCGTGTCAATGCTCTGTTTTTGCTATAGCATTAAATGCTTCTGACACAAATCTTGCTTTTTGAATATTTTCATGTAATCCTTTGTTTGATTATCTAATACTCGCTGATAATCATGTTTAGAAACATTGAGAATAATAATGAGTGATAATCTGAAGTATCAAGATAATAATTAGTGATTATGAATTTACGAAGACGAAGATTAAGTTTAGAGACAGGTGACACTTGAGTGTTGATGAACTTGCACTAGAAGAAGACTTGTTTAAAAATGAATCTCAGTTGAATATATGTATTTTCTTCTAGACACTTGAGTATTGGAATTCCCCACTTGAGTGTCTTTTACCAACACTCGAGTGTTGATGCTTTGTGTGTCTATAAGATACTGTTCAAAAGACAAAATTTGGAAAATATATATTGATCTCTATAGACACTCGAGTGTTGTAGAATTACACTCGAGTGCTACAAATAACACTTCATCAACGAGTATTATGCACTGGTTTTAGTCAATACCTTGATACTTGAGTGTTGATGCGCACACTCGAGTGTATGCCTTGTTGATTCCAGAATGAACATGAGTGCGATGCATTGGTATTGTTTATGTTGAAGCAACACTTGAGTGTTTAACCTGAACACTCGAGTGTTCATCAATTTCTTCATGACAGAAACGAGTATCATCTATTCTTCCTGTGATTTTGAAGTCAACACTCGAGTATTCAAGAGTAACATTCAAGTGTCTATATCAGACACTTTAGAAACTGGATTTTTTATTCAAGTTTTGGTTTCAATAACTATTGTACACTCGAGTGTTATTTAATACACACTCAAGTGACTTGAATCATCGAGTCTATATCTTATTGCAAGTGTTTGTTATCATCAAAACTTATAATTAACATTCTCCCTCTTTTTGATGATGATAACACTTGTCAATTTTTTAAAATAGTTTAAAAACAATTTGAGATCACTAAGGAAAAATATGTTAAGTAAAAAACAATGTGTAACATAATGGAATAAACATATAGATTGCATGAATAAACACTTGTATTGAAAATCAACAATTAGCACAACTTCATGTGTCAAAATATAAAACACATAGTTAGTGAAATACATAACAGTGAATACATAAACAATGTAAGTCCCTTCACTTCTCTCTTTCTTTGTCATCAAGCAAAAAGGTGGGAAAAGTGAGATCATAGGAAGGAATGGACTGGAGAGGAGCAACGACATGGGTAGGAGGAGGGGGAGGTGTATAGACAGTAAGAGCAATGGAAGGTGGAGCGAGTGGAAGAGTTAAGTAAAGGAGTGGAGGAAACAGGTAGTGGAGTGTTATCAACAGTGGAAGATGAAGTAGAGGAAGAATGTTGGAGTTTGGGTTCAGGAGCAAGCTAATAAGGTAGAGGAGTAGAGTGAATAGGCTTAGTAGGAGTAGGCTCATGAAGGGGTGAAGTCCCTAAAGGTCCAACACCAGCAGTGAAAGGCTCATAATCCGGGAAACTTGTGCTATGAAGAATAGCCTCAAGTCGCTGAAAGCTGCTAGAATGAAAAGCTTGGGTAGCCTCAATGCTCTGAAGGCTTTGAGAATGCTCGTCCTGAGTCTCAATAAGTTTGTTGTAGTTGGTATTTATCTCACCAACCAACACACCTAACTGAACCTCTAGATCATCAATCAACCAGTTAAAGGAGGTAGTCTTAGAGATAGTTAGAGAGGCAACTTCCTTCTGAACAACCTTTTCCAACAAGGGTTGTAGGGAAGCACCAAACATGGAAGGAGGAGCGTGTGTGGAAGCAGAAGAGGTAGCAGCTAGAGATGATTGGGCCTCATCAGCTCCAGTGGAGTTTGCCCTGGTCTTAGAAGGGGCCTTTGATTGCCCTGAGCCCTCTCGAAAAGATATCTTCATCCGGTTAAGATGACTCTAGCCAAACATAAGGGGCTTCATTGTCTTCTCACCACCCTCAAGAAACCAGATCTTGTTGTGAAAGATGATGAGGATACAAGGTATGGAAAGGGAATAATGGATTGTACATGGGAGCCAAATCTGATATTTCTCATCTCATTAAGAACCTATTGGCCTAAGTTGTGAGGCTGTTTAGCAATAATAGAGGGCAATAGGGAATAGTCTCTCGTGGTAAAATGGGTAAAATTCTTCCCTTTTTGGACCAAATTTCGGGAATAAATATACCAAATCTATTTGAAGGTAGGGCTTATCTCAACAGGCTCAAAGGTAAGGGGTCTTAAAGGCTTTCCTGGCCTGAGAATAAAGGAAATCTCTTTATCAGATAAGGGGTTTGGAGTCTCTGGGGTATATCAGTAATCCCCAAAATTGTGTTTATAGAGACAATAGTAAGCTTAATCCTCTTCCCCCGGACCACAGTCTCTAACTGTTTTTCTAGAAGGTTGTCATCATTATCAACCTGGTTGGCTATCCTCATATAGAAGTAAAAGTGTTTGACCACAGTGGGGCAATAAATAGTACGTTTTGCCAAAAGTCATTCAAAGGGTTTCAACCAAAGGGGCAAGGTCAAGGTCAAGGTCAAGGCTACACTCAGTTCTGAGTTTGGCTAGGTCCACATATACAGTAGGGCAAAATCTACAAGACCCATAGTAAATTTGAAAATCATTTAGATCAGACGCTGGAATTAATATGGGTCTGGAGTTAAAACTTGAAGGTGGCATCAAGGAGCGAGTAGCTTCTAGGAGAGATGGAGTGGTAGATACACCCGGAGTAGCTCTATTGCCTGAAGGTCCAATACCCAATTGAGACACTCCTTTCAGTCTTTGAAGAAGCATCTTAGTATGCTCTTCATCCTCTTGAGTCCAAATGTCAACCTTTTGTTCCTTCTATTTACCTTTCCTTTCGATTGGGGAAGCACAAGTTTTGGACCTTGTTTGGTGTGGATTCTCATATGGCTCCTGAATGACAATCCCTCTAGTTCTTGGTCTTGGATTAGTTCTCGAAGAAGGTGCATTGTCTTGAACCTTGAGACGGTATTTCTAGGTTTTCTGGGATGTTGCAATTCGATGCTTTTTGGGTGGAGGAGGAAAGGGAGGATCTAAGGAAGAAGAAGCAGAGGCTTTAGGGTTAGAGGATGAAGGAGAGGTTGAAGAGTTAAGATGAAGCTCTAGGTTTTTGGTTCTCATTATGCAAAAACTCGAGTATCACTGGGGAAGGGTTTCAAGTGTGCGAGGGTCAAGAGAGAGAAACTGAGATTCTGAGAGGAAGAGGGAGGATTTATGGTGGATAGATGAAGGAATGTAACAGGTATTGGTAGTTAAGGAGTTCGTTTGAGTGAATCAAAGCGAAATGTCGTAACGGATTTGAATAGGAGACTTAAGGGTTTCGAGAGTTTGAGAGAAAAGGAAATGAGAGGACGTGAGGTTTAACGGGAGTGAGAGAACTATTATGACTTAAATGGTATAACTTTTGAAAATCAACGCATTACACTCGAGTGTACCTGAGAGCACTCGAGTGTTGAAACCAAACACTCGAGTGTTTAGACAAATTTTTAAAGCAATAAAAGTACCTCCTTTAAGTATATAGTGTGAATACTTGAATTCTTACTTTTTTTACTGAAAGACACTCGAGTGCTAAAACACCACACTCGAGTGTTGCACTTTGAGTAGCTCTTTCCTGAAGTTTAAGTGCCATTGTCTTGGTACTAAAGTGTCTTGGTTCTTTGGAACTTGAGTGTTGCTCATACACACTCAAGTGTGTATCTTCGCACTTCGAGCGTGATATGTAATCTGCAAAAGATAAGTCATTTCTCAAGAAATGATATATAGGTTAGTTGAGATGTTGCCTGGCACTCAAGTGTTACTTACTTAAACTTGAGTGCCAGACTCGAGTATGATTTCCTAACACTCAAGTGTTGAGTGTTCCTTCAAGGTTTTTACTTGGACACCTGTAATGAAAGAATAGTATAAACTCATAAAATCCTTAACACTCGAGTACTTGAAATCCATACTCAAGTGCCACACTCAAGTGCATGCTTAAGCACTTGAAGTATTGCTTATTTTTCCCTTTGATTGTGCAAGAATATGACAGGCACTTGTGTCTTGGTACTTTGACACTCGAGTCTGCTTGCTAACACTTGAGTGTTGTGATAGGTTATCCCTCCTTTATTTAGCTCTGTTTTTCATCCAATGAGTAGGGATCCTACAAAACAAATAACTAGATACTCCGATGCTGAAGTTAGTTTTCATTAATCAATTTAAACTTTAAAATAATGAGAATAAAAGAGATTGCTTACAGTTCATTGGGGTTTACCATACACAATTCTCTTCTGATATACAAAAACTGATCTTTGGCTAACGACTTAGTGAAGATATCAATAAGTTGGAGAAAAGTGGGAATGTAAATCACTTTTGCATCTTTCTTTTGAACATTATCTCTGATAAAGTGATGCCTTATATTAATATGCTTGGTTCTTGAACATTGAACTGGATCTTTGGCCAAACTTATTGTACTTGTGTTATGACAAAGGATTGAAATTTATTTGACATGAATTCCTAAGTCTTGAGGTTGTTGTTTGAGCCACAACACTTGAGCACAACAACTGGAAGCAGCTACATGTTCAGCCTTAGTGGATGATAGTGATACAATATTTTGCTTTTTACTGAACCAAGTTACTACAGAGCCACCGAGGAACTGACATTGTCCATTGATACTCTTTCTATCAAATTTATATCCACCGTGATTTGAGTCTGAGTTTGCAATAAGATATTCGTTGCTTCCTTCGGAATACCACATACCAAGTTCTGTCGTGTCTACAAGATATCTGAAGATTCTTTTGGAGTTGATTGATATCTTGCACACATTCCCACACTAAATTGTATATCTGGTTTGCTCGCCGATACGTATAGTAATGAACTAATCATTCCTCTATATTTGGTGATGTTGAAGTCAGGTCCTTCAGCATCAACATCCAACAGTGTTGTTGAGCTCATTGGAGTGTCAGCTCCATTACAATGATCCATTTCATATTTCTTGAAGAGATCTAAAAGATATTTGGTCTGAGATATAAATATCGCATTCTTCCTTTGTTTCATTTGAAGTTCGACAAAGAAATCCAGTTCTCCCTTCATAGACATTTCAAATTCTCCTTACATAGTCTTAGAGAATTCTTGACACAATGAGTCATTAGTAGCACTGAATATAATATCATGTACATAAATTTGTACAATTAGTAAATCATTTCTCTTTTTGTGTTTGATGAAAAAAGTTGTATCAACTTTTCATTTGACAAATCCTTAATCAAGAAGAAACTTGCTCAGTCTTTGATACCAAGCTCTAGAGCTTGTTTAAGACCATAGAGAGCATTTTTAGGATGATAAACATGATCAGGATGGGAAATATCTTCAAAACCAGAAGGTTTTTCAACGTAGACTTCTTCCATAATATAGCCATTAAGGAAGGCACTTTTGACTTCTATTTGATAGAGTTTGAATCCTTTGATACATGCAAAGGCTAGGATAACTCGTATTACTTCCAATCTGGTCACTAGAGCATATTAATTCCTTCTTCTTAATTATAGCCTTTGGCTACCAACCTTGCCTTTTATCTAACGATGAGTATGGATTCATCATATTTGTTCCTGAATACCTATTTGGTGCCAATGACTGGATTGTCCTTAGGACTAAATACCAAGTCTCAAACTTGATTTCTTTGAAATTGATTCGATTCCTCTTGCATTGCTATCACCCAATCATTGTATGAAAGGACTTTATCAATATTCGAGGGTTCAATCTTAGAAATGAATGTAGAAGAGCTATTCTTTCAAAATTCTATTTTTGGTTTTCACACCTTCGTTCATATCACCTATCACTTGTTCTATGGGATGACTCTTATTGTATTTCCAAGCTTTAGGTTAAGCAAGGGTCAAATATCTCAGGCTCTTTTTCAACAATATTTTCAAGGTCCTATTCTAAAACAGAAGGCTTTTTTTGAAAAGGTTTGGTTTTGAATAACTGTCTCATGTTTGTTAGCTCCTAATGTTTTGATGATAATAAAAGCCTAAGTTTTGAAAATGTTTTGAATCAGGTTTAACATACTTAAAATTGTTTCTCAATTCAAACCCATCTGTGTTCAAGAGTTCAAGAAGCAATTCTCGAGAATGGCTTACGGATTCTCGAGAATGGTTGTTAAATTCACGATCGCAAAGCTCTCTGTACAAATGATTCTCAAGAATAGATAATAGATTCTCGAGAATGGTTCTTGAGAATGCACCAGTAATTCTCGAGAATGTCTAATTCATAATCACAAAACAAAAGAGTTTTCTATCGTGATTTTCGAGAATGAGAATCAATTCTCGAGAATGGTTCTCGAGAATATATTTGGAGATTCTCGAGAATGATCAAAGAAGCATTCTGGCTTCATACATTTCTAGTTTGAGATTAAGGTTGATTCTCGAGAATGTTCAAAATCTTCCATATATGAATCACTCTGTGCTTTGAATTGCTGAAAACCTTAAACATAGTTCTCAAGTATCAGCGAGACTCAACTTATGGATTAACATACTTGCTCGACTATTCTCGAGAACCATATGAACAATTCTCGAGAATGCCTGTTACCATTTAACATGTCCGCTGTCATAATCTGTAAATCATCAATTATGCTTTGGTTGTTCATTGTTATTGATTTATACTTCTTCTAATCAAGTTTAATCAGTTTGCTAGTGCTTTTCAGATATGATAAAAAATGTTTTAATCATCAAATTTCCATAAAGCAAATTTGTGTCAGATGCATTAAATGCAAAATAGAGACGAAGCATAAAAGTAGAATATGGACCTCTGAGCCACTGTAAAGCATTTCAAACATTTCTAATCAATATTCTATCTGAGTCTTAATGGACAAATCGAACAAAGAATGTCAATGGAGTATATTCACTAACCTTGGAAGATTACGAAGAAACAGAGCAACGGATATATTTATTACTCTCAACGGCTCATTAAGGTTTCTTCCAACGGGCATTAATTGCTATCATCTATAAAAGCCAGAAGCATTCAAATCTTCACCTACGCAAAACGCTGTGCATTTAATTCGAACTTATTGCAATTTGCTATTTCATTAACTAAGCTAATATCTTTGGATATTTTCTTTGTTCTTCAGTGTTTAACATTTATCTACTAGTGAGGAGTTACCAAACACTTATTTGATTATTGTTTTTATAAATCTTAAGGTTGTGGAACCTTAAGTATGGGTGTACTATTAGAACTTGTAAGGGGGAGTGAGTCCGAGTGAAAGAATCATCTTAAGTTACAGAGTGTGTAATTGTATACGTATTTGAAGAGTTAGTGAAAAACCCAAGGTGAGCTTGGGGACTGGATGTAGGTCAAAGTGTTAGGCCAAACCAGTATAAATTGTTATGTGTCTATCTCTTCTCTCTGTTTCTGTCTTACTTGCGTCCCTGTGCAACTCACGAAAAGTTTTTGAGACCACCTATTCACCCCCCTCTAGGTGATATTCCATCTTCAATGTTCATCATCCCAAGATTATTCAGAAGAATTAGTCTCAGAAAACACAATCTGAACATATTCTTCAACAACACAAGTTCGTTTATTGTAAACTTTGTAGCTTTACTTCTATTAGAATAGCCTAGGAATATACCTTTATCAGACTTAGGATCAAATTTTTCGAAGTTATCCTTACCATTGTTGTGGATGAAACATTTGCATCCAAAAATGTGTAGATGGGAAAGGTTAGGCTTCCTTCCTTTGTATAGCTTATAGGGTGTCTTGTCAAGCTTCTTACAAATATAGGCTTTATTTGAAATATAGCATGCAGTGCTCATCGCGTCTGCCCAAAATACTTGTGATATGGTTTTCTCATTAAGCATTGCCTTTGCTATCATAGTGAGGACTCTATTCTTTCTCTCCACTACTCCATTTTCTTGAGGAGTTCTTGGAGCTAAGAAGTTGTGATTGATTCCATTTGCATCGCATATTCTCCAAAGGCTTGATTTTCAAATTCTCCTTTATGGTCTGTCCTTATTCCTGAAATGCACATACCTTTATCATTTTTTCACTTTCTTGGAAAATACAACAAATTGTTCAAAAGTTTCATCTTTTGATGAAAGAAAGATTGTCCAAGAAAATCTAGAGAAGTCATCGACTATGACCAAGGTATATAAATTGCCACCAAGGCTTTTAACCCTTGCTGGTCCAACTAAATTCATATGGAGAAGTTAGAGTGGTTGATCAGTCGTGATTTCATTTTTTTTATTTAAAAGTGGATTTAGTTTGTTTATCCTTTTGACAAGCATCACTGATCAAATCATTTTTAAAGGTAAGTCTGGGTAAACCAAGAACTAATTTTGTTACAACCCTACCGGCTTCGTCCTTTCGGGTGGCGGGTTAGAGGGATTCCTTTACTTAGTTACCTTTCTTTCATTATTAGGTCCATTTAACATGTATTAGAATGAGCGCAACAGAGCATTTAATTGGTTTGGACAATCTACTATACTGGTAAAAGTAAAATAAACATAAAGTAAAAGTCACCGAAGGGTTAAGGGTATAGTTATCCAAAATAAATACCAATAATGATACAGTCATCCCAAAAGTATCAAAATACAAAAGTGATAATAGGGCATCCCCTATTTCTTCAACTTCCCGCATCAGGCCCTACCTTCTTCTACTTCCGCCTGCTAATTTCTCACCCATGTATCTTCACAATAGTCTGGAGTTCAAAGTTGAACCCCAGAGTAACTGTTAGACTCAAATACAATATGTATGCATTGCATGCAATGTAAATCACAATCAGGAAAGTAAAGCAAACAATTCTACCTCAGGCACAGTTATCTGGCATGTATGTTCTGCCTCTGGCACAATCCGTAGGATCGCCTGGTCAAGACAAGCCCCACGATACGTTTCGCGTGCAGGGGCCTCGGTAGTAACCTATAAACACACAGTCATATAGGCCCTACCTACCCCAACAATTCTCGGTACTGTAGCCCAATAGGCATCACAGCCTGATCATACATGCCCTCGGTACTATAGCGAATCCCTAAGGACACGAGTCCAATAGGTACTACAACCCGATCTCCTACATCATGATCAACACAACATGCAAAAGTAACATAGAGTATGTGAGTCAACAGTTACTACCAGGCACTCCTTAAAATTAGCAAACACTTCTCTTGATACGGTCCACACGAGCTAACACCCTAGTTACAACAAAATATCACGCTTTTAATCATGGATATCAACTCTACTTTTAATTTCTATGAATTTTGCCTATCCCATAATTTTCCAGAACCATTGTTTCAACTTCGCTGATTTTTAATACATTCTAGGAAAATATTATTAACACAAAATTGGTGCCAATGGAACCCTTAGGATGTCTAGTTTAAAGGAAAAAAAGTTACAAAAGCCATCTGGGTTCATATCCTTTTCTTATGTGCAAAAACCGAGCTTAACCACAGTTTTCCAGAAATTCAGTGTTTCTGTCCCTACTTCACCGATTTTTAGTAAATTCCAAAAATATAATTTTCACATGAAATCAAAGCAAATTAAACCATTAGGATGTATATTTTCCAGGACAAATACACCCAGGATACAAAAGTACATATGTTTTGGCATGGGGTCACTTTTACACCCTCTGCCCAGATGCCCCTTTGTTACTTATGTTCCAACTTTAGCAATTTTTATCTCCTAGTAAAAAAAGCCCAAATCATACAAAATTATATATCACGGTGGACCTTAGAATGTGTACTTCCGACCTGTACAATTTCAGCCAAAAACTGAATTCATTTACTATTTTTAGACCCTAGTTGAAGACACACTGCCAAAACTTCCAGAATCAGTGGTAATCTTGTTCTTTGAGGTTTTTCGGTGTTTTGATTTCGGAAACTTAGACCATAACTATACCCTACACAAAAATGTGTTTCAGAACCATTGAAAACCTCAAAAATAAAGAAATCCAATCAAAACACCCAGCTCCTACTCCATGCACGAAATTTCTTTCAAGAGAACTCAAGAAAACAAGGTTTTCGGGTTACCTTAGAATCTGAGAGTTGACGAAGGGATGTGGGATCTTGAGCTTGGAACCCTAACAATGGTAGCTGGTTGGTGCTCCCTGGTCCTCTGAAATTTTCATCCTTCAAGGGTGAAAAAGAACAGGTAAAACACCTTTTAATAAAGGTGGAAATGGCCCAGTAAGTTTTGGAATTAACCGGTGTAAATTCTGACTGGTAGGGAGTAGTTTGGATCTGTAAATTTGACTTTCTCCCCAATAAATTATAGAAAAGTACAGGGGTGTTCAGAAGCTGCCAAGTGGCGCAGCCCCCTCCATAAAATGCTGATCCTTATCTGCTTTTGGGGAAAAGTACACGTTTGGCCCGAAAACTTTCAGAAATTGCGATTTTGGCCCGGAACTTTTTAATAATTACCAAATTTTTCCCATCTTTTCACCAGCCCACAAGGGCCTTTATGGCGAAATTTGGGCCCACTATTCAGCCCAAATCAACTTTTACCTCCTTTTTCCCATTTTGCCCCTGTTCTCCTGATGTGGGACCCGCGGTTTGACTTATGTACTGAGTTTTCTTTTCTTTATTCCCAAGTAAATCTAGAGGATTCCAGGGGCTTTTGGGGTGTTGATACATGGTGCCTCACTCCTCCAAGAGTTCTGGATATTTTCTACACATTTTAGGGAAAAGTACCTACTTTGGCCCGGAATTTATGGAAATTACCGATTTTTGCCCGGGATCCATTAACTCCCCTGACTTTTTCCCCAAGCCTTCTAGACCTTTCCTGAGCCTAAATGACGCCTCCTAGGCCCCACAAATCAAATCCTCTGGTCTTTATTCCACTCTTCCCTATTTTATCTGATATATTCCCTTTTGCCCAGACGGCGGGGCCCGTAGTTGACTTTTTGTTGACCTTTCTCTTTCTTGCTCTCCAAGTCATTAAGGGATCTGGGTGGCGCCACTTTGGGCCCACCAAATCCGTCTTCCCCATTTCCTCTTGATCTTTTCATTTTGTCCGGTCCGGTCTCCATCCACCGGTCCACGTGGGTCCCGCCGGTCAACAAGGTCTCTCCTTTTGAGCTTTCCTCAACTTTTTCCAAAGTTAAGTACATTGGTTACAACCGTAGGGGTGTTACAAATTCCTTCTTAAGCAATTTGTCCAGTTGGTGCATATTGATATGTGCTAATCGTTTATGCCACAACCAACTCTCATATGTGTTGCTAACAAAACATTTTTTAGAAATACTACAAGGCATGATCATGGTATAGCCGTTACCTTCTTTTAATGCCTTGAAGAGAATCTTTAGTTGATCTTTATTTATCTGGAGATCCTTTTTGTTGACAATGAGACATTCTTCTGAATAAAAAATGATCTAGTTGTTTTTGTCTACACTTTGGCTGACACTGAGGAGGTTGTGACATAGCCTTTCTACATAATATTACGTCGTTGATTTGTTGGTCGAATTCCTTGATGGCAACTGAACCAGTCGAACAAGTAATAAAGAGTAAGAAGAGTATCGTCCCATAGAGACTAAGATACTGATGATGATACTAATTTACGCAAACAGTTGTGTGCAAAAATAAAAGAAAAGTATAATTGGTTTGGGAGTTTTGTGGTTATAACTAACAAATGAGAAAATAAACAAATGATCGTAATCGCAAGAAGATATCAGTTGAAAGATAGGTTGAGCTCAGATTTCATCCTAAGCATATCACTCCCCCAGTCTTCCCTCTAACGCATTGCTATAGTAATTATGCTGCACAGCTTCCGTAATGCTACAGCATAACCGCCTTTCACAATGTTATTTAGTTAACCTACCACTATGCTATACAGAAGCTTCTGTGTCCTGTACATACAATCCTATCTTTACTTCTCCCATATTCCTATGGCGCTTTTCTAGCCTAGATTTTCATTCCAAATGAAGGTGTTATGGCTATGAGTGGTAGACCCATTCTTGAAGCCTACAATGATAGGTCAAGCCTTGCACCATCTTGCCCAGCAAGCACTGCCTATCGGATGTCTAACCCCGACTCCCTTCCAGTAAGCCAAGGCCACTAATCTAGCTCTTAGCTTTCGCAACCGACAAGAGATTAAAATATTGATAAATAAATTGAATGTATTAAATTAAAGAACTAACAAACTGAGTTCATTCTACACTCAAGAATTCATCCTCACTCAGCCAAAGAGAATTTAGTTCATGAATGACGAGGGAATCACAAAACAAATCATAGTAGAATAGGACATAGAAAAAGATAAACTAAAAATCAACAAAACAAAAAGAAAGTTCGCCGAAGGAGTCGACGGCGTGAGAGGCGTTTGTCGCAGGACGTCCCCACGTCTCCTCTTCCCCGTCTCACTAAACGAAAGGGTGCTGGGTTCTTTTGGAGCTCTTGTGCTTCGTAATGTCCTTCACTCTTCTTTCGAGCCTAGCCGAATAAGAATTTCTTTGACTCTCAAATGACTCGATCCCTTTTAGGGTTGTCCGTCTTTTCCTTTTATAGTCAGGTTTACTTGCAGCGTACATTCAGTGAGCTGGGCCTTTCCAAATCTGTCAGGTTCAATTGGTCAAACTTTCCCAATTCGATAGATTGATTCTGCTGATACTGCGGAATTCTCCAAATCTTAACTTCGATCCTCCGCATCTTCTAATCCAATACGTCAGCAATCTAATCGCCGTCTTTACGTTCGTCTATTAACCTATACTTATTTCCTAAAACAGCCTCGAGGAAATGTCTGTACATATGGCGCATAGCGTTGCTTTACTTACACTGCTATAGCATTTGGGTTGCATTGTACTGCGGCCTGGTATGACTGACCTGATGCTATAGCATTGTATCGGCTATGCTATGTGCGTTTGCAATAAACCTTAAACTTACCTTTTTCTTATGCACATGTATAGGATAATTATGCAATTACCATGATTTATAAGATTCATCCTACATTTCCCTATATGCGTGAATTATGACATATTTGCTCAGATTAGATGCATTTAAGTTCATATTCACTACACAAAATAGTCATACATCATAGGAAAAATATGACATAAATAGTACTCATCAACCGGCTATCTTTCTATATTGGTTTCCTCGAAAAGTCACGTTGCCTCCATCTTTTCGTCTAATTACCACAAATTTGGATTGATCTCCTGTCATGTGTCAAGAGCATCCACTATAAATATACCATTTACTGGATTTTGATGCTTGTAGACATACCTCAATTTCATTGGTAATCAAGTCTAAGGTACCTATCTTTTCTTGGGTCCTTTTTGGTTAGTTCGAATTTCATGAAGAATATGTGATCCCTTAGGTACCCATTTAAAGGTACCTACTGGTTTATCATTTCTTTCCTTCTTGTGAAAACACGAAGATGTACTATTCCCCTTTCGATTGCAATAGCTACAATAAGCAAAAGGATTAGATGAATGCATTGATTTTGAAAGTAATTCAAATATGATTTCTCATCTCTCTTCCTTTTCCTTTTTCTCTTATCTAGATTAGTACTATAGCCTATTCTTGATGTAACATCTTGAATGTTGGGTATTGAGACTTGAGAATAAGCCTAAATTAGGCAAACGACTAAGCCCGGTTCAGGAGGTGTGACAAGATGACCACTTGATTTAAGGCCCCATTTTGGCCTAAAGAAAAGAAGAGGGGAATTTTTATCATTTTGTCAAATTGGTACACAATGACAATAAGTCTTTGTGACATGAACTTGTACCAATAGAGATTAAATCCAACACATATTATTCCCAAGACAAGGCCATATTTTGGCCCAAACAAAGAGAAAAGAACCAAGAAATAATACAAGTTGTTAAAGGGAATAAAGAGGCAAAATCAAGAGATTACATGTGTTGGTGCACAATTAGTGCTAAGTGTCAAAAGGAGAAAGACCAAGAGATTGAGATATTTTGACACATAAATGGAGACACATCCAAGAGGCATAAAGGGCCCAGATTTCCGGCCTAGATGAGAAAGGAATGAGAAAGATGACTTCTCATACAAGACATGAAAAATATCAAAGATATTTATGCATCTTGTACTAAAATTGCCACATGTCTTCATTGGATGATGAGCTTATCTTATTATAAGCTAAATGGACATGTGTCAACATAAAAGAAGGGGATTAAATGTCCCATAAGTAAGAGCCAATTCAGCTTAATTAAGAAGAAAAAAGCGGATAAGATTGACTTGGGATATTTTGTCACGTATTGACTAAGTCAACAAAGCAATCCCAATGTGACACTTGTGAAACAAGGGGAACAAGATGACTTCTAGAAGGAACGCCTAAGCAAGGGCATTATGTCATCAAGATGACACAACATTTTTGCTTAAGAAGGCTTAAATTTCGGCCAAGCATGAGAGGAGAGAAGAAAGTCAAAAAGCTTAAGAAAGGCGATAAGAGAGAGGAGGTATTTTGAGGGCAATTAGGTCAATTGCTATGAGGAACACATAAGCATATGCATATGTCATATGAATGAGTCATCAAGCTTCTCCATGAAGCTTAAAATTTCGTCCAAGGAGAGGAGAGTATTTTGGTCATTTGGCTTGGAGGATTTTTAGGTGGCTTTTGAATATATTTCAAGACATATTAAGCCTTATTTCTTCATGCTAATATTAGATTAAAAACTCATCTTCCAAGGGAAGAGAGAGAGAAAATGAAGATAGAGGAAGAGGAAAAGGAAGAAGAAGAAACTTCAAAAACCAAGGTAAGTTCTTGAGCTATGGTTATGATTTCTTCTAGATCTTCCTTCTTGCTACTCTCTAATCCCTTGAAACACTCTTGGAAGGTGTTTTGCTAGAGGAAGCTGATGAGCACTATTTATGCCATGTTTTCCCTGTATTATATGACTTTATTGTATGGTGAATATGAGCTTAACTGCATTTAATTTGAGCAAAAAGGCATTAATTCATTATATCGGGAACTTAAGGATAAATTCCACATACATCCTAAAACATGTGCTAAGAGGAGAATGAATTATGAGGTTTTATGAGAAAGTCGCATAACATAGCCGATATTATATTATAGCATCAGGACAACTCTATCGAAGTGCAATACAATGCATCCCTAAAGCTATAGCAGAATAAGTGACGTAATGCTATGCGGCATATGATCTGATCTTTTGTCAAGGTTGTTTCACAAACATTACAGGTCATTAAGTGAAAGAGAACAACGGTTAGATTGCTGATGTATTGAAATAGAAGATGCGGAGGATCGAAACTAAGATTTAAAGAATCCTACAGGATCAACAAACTCAATCTACTGAGATTTGAAAGAAAGATACGACTGGACCTCAGCAGATTAGGAAAAGCCCAGTTCGCTAGACGTACGCCGCAAGTAGACCTGAATATATAAGGAAACAACAACTAACCCTAAGGGGTGTCGAAAGTCGTCGCGAGTCAAAGACCAATCCCACACGGGTAGACTTGAGAGAAGAGTGAGAGAAGTATGAAGCACGAGAGCTCCAGAAAACCCAGCATCTTTCCAGGCAGTGAGATGAAGATAAGAAGACGTGGAGTCATGACGTGATAGGGCTTCTTCCACGCCATCAGAACCTCCATCAAGCTTTCTGTTTTTCTTTTTATTTGATTTTAGTTAATCTCTTTGTCATGGGCTATTCTGTAGTACTCTGTCTAGTGATTCCCTCGTCAGTCATGAACTAAATTTCCTGTGGCTAAGCAAGGATGATTTCCTAAGTTGAATGAACCCACTTGCTAGTTTTTAATCTAATACATTCATTTTGCTTATCAGTGATTTAATTTCTTGTCGATTAGTGAGAGCTAAGGGCTAGATCAGTGGTCTCGGCTTATTGAGAGGGAGTCGGGGTTAGACATCTGAGAAATAGTGATTGCTAAGCAAGCTAGTGCAAGGCTTGACCTATTATTGTAGGTCTCAAGAATGAGTCTACCGCTCATAACCATAACACCCTGATTTGTAATGATACTCTAACTAGAAAATCACCATAGGCATATGGGAGAAGTAAGTTAGGATTGTACGTATCGGACTTGAGAGCTTCGGTAGATTAGAGTGGTGGGTTAATTGAATAACATTGTAAAATGTGTTATGCTGTAGCATTTGTGAGAGCTGTGAAGCATGAATGCTATAGCAATGCGTATAGGCAACTGGGGGAGTGTCATGCTTAGGAAGGATTTTGAGCTCAACCTATGTTTTACTGATATCTTTTCACGACTACGATCATTTGGTTATTTTTCTATTTATTAGCATAACTATAAAAACTCCCAACCAATCAGATTTTTATTTTCTTGTTAAGCACAACTACTTCTGCAATTCGGCGTTATCATTTGGCATCTCAGTCTCTGTGGGATGATACTCTACTTACCCTTTATTATCTTGTTCAACTGGTTCACTTGCCATCAAGGAATTCGACCAATAGAGGCCAAAAGATTCAAGAGAAAAGAAGGAAGTGAAATCTTGTTAAAATCCAAACAATGATTACAATAAGCTTAGAGTACTCCTCATCAGGACTCACTCCCCCTTACAACTATAATCGAACAACCACACTCATAGTCCCACTACCTTGAGATTTTACAATAATAAATTAATCATAACAACTCTCTCACATAGTAGATATATGATCATTGAAGAGTATTAATCAATATCACGAGATATATCAAAGAGTACAAGCAATAATTGAGCAAGGAATATTTTCACAATTGAT
Source organism: Acacia melanoxylon (assembly GCA_019022615.1). Lineage (NCBI taxonomy): Eukaryota > Viridiplantae > Streptophyta > Magnoliopsida > Fabales > Fabaceae > Acacia > Acacia melanoxylon. The sequence continues at coordinate 1,733,481 of JAFJYJ010000068.1, read as the reverse complement.
TGTTGGCTTTGAATGTAATGTACTTCGTATTTATAGTTGAACTTCATTAATGACCATTGCTGAAGGTTGTTGGTCAATTTCCTTGATGGCAAGTGAACCAGTCGAACAAGTAATAAAGTGTAAGTAGAGTATCGCCCCACAGAGACTGAGATACCGATTAGTGACGCTCAACTGCTGTAATAGTTGTGTGAACAGAAGGTAAAATTTGATTGACTTGGAGGTTTTTGTAATTACGCTAAATAACAATAAAGTAAACAGAGTGTCGTAGTTGTAAAAAGAAATTAGTATGGAAATAGGCTAAACTATGAATCATTCTTAAGCTTATCAATCCCCCAGTTACTTCACACATTGCTATAGTATTTATACTGCACATCTTCCGCAATGCTACAACATATAGACTATTTACACTACTATTCAACTAACCCACCACTAGAGTCTATCGAAGCTTCCGTGTCCGATGCATGTAATACTAACTTTACTTCTCCTATATGCCTATGGCAATTTTCTAGTTAGATTAACATTACAAAGCAAGGTGTTATGGTTATGAGCGGTAGACCCATTCCTGAAGCCTACAATAATAGGTCAAGCATTGCACTAGCCTGCCCAGCAATCACTGTTTCTCAGAGGTCTAACCCCGACTCCTTTCTAGTAAGCTGAGGCCACTAATCTAGCTCGTAGCTTCCGCTAATCGACAAGAATTTAATTCACTGATAAGCAAACTGAATTTATTGAATTAAGAACTAGCAAATGGGTTCATTCCAAACTTAAGAAATCTTCTTCGCTCAGCCATAGGAAATTTAGTTCATGATTGACGAGGGAAACACAAAACAGATAACAACAAAATGACCCATGATCATAAGGTTAAAATAAAAGAAAACAGAAAGCTTGACGAAGTTTACGATGGCATGGAAGAAGCCCTGTCACGTCTCCACTCCACGTCTTCTTATCTCCGACTTACTGCAAGGAAGGATGCTGGGTTCTCTTGAGGGTTTCGTGCCTTGTGAACTCACCCTTTCTTCTTCCGAGTCTGGCCGTATATGAATGGGATTAGGCTCTCAGGGACTCGAGCTCCTCTAGGGTTGGCTTGCTATTTCCTTATATAATTAGGCTTTCTTGCGGCGTAAGTTCCAGCGAGCTGGGCCTTCCTAATCTGTCGAGGTCCGATCGTATCTATCTTCCAATTCATGATAGATTGATTCTGCTGATCCTGCGGGATTCTTCAAATCTTTTAATTTTGATCCTCCGCATCTTCTATTTCAATACATCAGCAATCTACCCGTTATCCTCGACCTGCACTATACTTCTTGAAACAATCTTGACAAAAGATCTGAATATATGTCGCATAGCACTACGTCACTTACTATGCTATAGCTTCAGGGATGCATTGTATTGCACTTCGATAAGGCTATCTTGATGCCATAACATAGCATCGGCTATGTTATATAACTTTCTCATAAAACCTCAAAAGTTGTGTCTTTCTTAGAACATGTTTAGGATGTAAACAGAATTCACCCTTAAGTTCCCTGTACAATGAATAAATGCCTTTTTGCTAAGATTACATGCAATTAAGATCATATTCACCATACAATTTAGTCATAAAATACAGGGAAAACATGGCATAAATCATGCTCATCAAAGGTTCAAACTATCCGTTATAAGAATTCAAATATTTTGTTTAGACTTAGAAGCTTTCCATTAGACACAAGTTGGAGTCATTGGAATTTTTGAATATATGTCGTTTTCGTATCACTGCTGCAAATCTTCTCACGACATGCCTTTGGTCTGTGTATTTGACTAAGGTAGAGTCACTTTTGCTTTTGCCGGAAGGGGTGTCTGAACATATAATCATTTGACCTGTTCTAACTTAGTTTTCATGTCCATGCTCTATTTCTGCTCCAACATTAAATGCTTCCAACATAAATATTGCTTTTTGAAGATTTTCATGTAATCCTTTGTTTGATCATCTAAAACTTACTAATAATTATGTTTAGAAGCATTGAGAATAATAATGAGTGAGAATCTGAAGTATCAAGATAATAATCAGTGAGTTTGAATTTACGAAGACGAAGATTAAGTTCAGAGATAGGTGATACTTGAGTGTTGAATATACACACTCGAGTGTTGTTCCTCAATACTCAAGTGTTGATGAACTTGCACTGGAAAAGACTTGTTTAAAAATGAAGTTGTTGGTCAAAATCTTCTTGTGGCAAGGGAACCAGTCGAGCAAGTAATAAAGAGTAAGTAGAGTATCGTCCCACAGAGACTGTAAACCGATTATGCAGCCATTACTACTGTTTCAAACTCATACAGTTTTCTCTTTTTAGACAAGATGTCTTTCATGAACTTCACATAACTAGGCATTTGTTCAAAAACTTCAACTATAGGAATGTTGATGGGTAGCTATTTCAGAACATCCAAAAATTTCTTGAATTGCTTCTCCTGGCTTTGCTTCTATAGCCTATGCTGGGTGTTACACCCCTACTGGCCTCGCCCTTTCGAGTGGTAGGTTAGAGGGATCCTTTTCGATTATTACCTTTCCTTTGTTAATTAATCACTTTAAACATATATCAGAGTGTGCACGGCAAAGCATATGATCGGTTTGGACAACTACAATATATTGGTAAAGGTACGAACAACAAATATAGAGTAGTCTCCGTAGGATTAAGGGTATAGTCATCCAAAATAAGTATACAACATAGTAAATAAACTCATATAAATATCCCAAAAATAAATATACAAAACGAGAAAGGGCATTCCCTATTTCTTCGATCCTCCACTGCATGCCCTTACCTTCAAGAAGTCTGAACAGCTTAACGTCCTTCACCTATGTCTTTATAATGGTCTGGAGTTCAAAGTTGAACCCCAAAGTAACTGTTAAACTTAAATACCATATGTATGTAGCGTATGAATGCAAACCATAACAAGGAAAACTCAATCAACATGGTAAAACATACCATATATGCATTCATAATCACAATCACAGTATCATATAACCACAAATCGTCGAGCTGCCTTACCAAGGCATGCCCCGGAATCCACAAAGTCGTTGAGCCGCCTTACAAGGCCAGCCTCAGAAAATCCTCAGCTCTAGGAACATCATAGTAGCTGGGCCTCAAACCCAACTACCCTGAATGCATATCGGCTCAGTAGCGACTTAAGGACACACAGTTCATTAGGCCTTACAACCTCAATCCTCAATCATGGCAAACAAACATACAATAGTAACATAAAGTATGTGAGTAAACAGTTACTACCTGATAGCTGCTTAGCGGTTTGAAAGTCTTACAATGTCCAAAAGCCTTTCCAGATGTGTTTTTGCCCTAGAAAAAATCAATATACTCTATTTTCAGTATTTCTAGAAACTCTTCTTTTACTTTTGAGAAAATCCGACCATAACTCCGAAATTCTGGAAACACATGTTCCAACTTCAAACATTTTTAATAAACTCTAAACAAAATCTGTTTGATGTGAAATTAGCGGCCATAGAATATTTAAGAGTTCTAGTTTATGATAAAAATACTCCTAGAGGCTAAAAATACATGCATATGTTTGCTATGTGAAAACATCATTCGCTGGTCTGAGACAACGTTTCAGATTCTGAGCTATTTTGAAAAATTTATTTCTCCTAGTAGACATCTTGAAAAGTGACAAACGTATATACTATAATAAATCTTGGGATGTATAATTTAACCCTATAAAATTTATTGGCCATTGGACTTCATTTACTATTTTAAAACTATTTATTAAGCTTCGTTGCCCAAAATTTCAGAATTTGGCGGCTAGTTGTTTCTCTTAGATTTTGGGGTTTTAATGTTCGTGGATTATGAACTTAACTTATTCTCATGAAAAATTGCGTTTTAAACCCTATGGAGCCTTCAAAAAAACAAAATCCCATCACAAATTCATGACCATATCAGCTTGAACGAAAATCCTAAGTTTCAAGTCACAAGAGCTAGTTTCGAGCTTACCTTGATTCGGAGCTTTAACCGGTGTTTTGGATTCTTCCTTCGGGTATGTGGACTCAGCTAGACCTCTCCTAGTACTCCTTGATTTTTCCCTTAGCATCCAAGAATGTGAGGGGTTAAGTCTTAAAATAATGGTGAGGGTGCTGGGAAATGTCTGGTTCACACTATCGTCCACTGGTTAATAGAATGTATATATTAGGGTTTTTGGCTTATCTCTTAATTCCAGAGTCTTCCCAAAGTAGCTAATTTGGCGCCATTTCTGCCCATGGAATCAGATTTTTATAAATCTCCATGTGCTAATTATTTAAATTACCCAAAACGCCCCCGGTTTTTACATGTTTTCTTCTTTCTTTATTTCCAAGAAATTCTAGATATCCCCATGTGTTTTTATTTGAATTATCCAATTCACCTCTTTATCCACTGGTCCTTGTTGTGCCCCGCTGGTTAATAATGAGTTTAGTCATAGCTTTTCCTTCAGTTTTTCCAGATCTTTTCCTTGACTGATCCCCTATATGTTTTTATATCATGTTTTATTTATCCATTTTAAGTCAAAAATTTATTTCACAAGAAATTCTAGATTTCTCTCAAGAACGCTTAAAACAGATAGAGAGAAGAGCAATGAACACAAGAGGTTATACATTCCAAATCTTGACATTGAAATCTGATCCCATGTTTTTTTATTTGAATTATCCAATTCACCTCTTTATCCAAATAACTACACAATCACACACTCGTCCTTTGGACTGTTGTAATTGTCACCCACACTTAAGGTTCCACAACCTTAAGATTTTACAACACAATAATCAAATAAGTTTTTGAAACTCCTCATGAGTAGATGAATGATAAACACTAGCTTTTCCTTAGATTGATCGCTTTGAATGCTTTTCCTTGACCTTGATGATCCCTTCAAGTATATATACCGGTTGAAGATTGAGGACCGTTGAAGGATTTAAATCAATCCGCCAATTTTATATCCTCATCCAGATCGATTGTCCGCTAATATTTATCCATTTTAAGTCAAAAAATAAGTCACTCAAGAAGATGATTAATGATAATTATCCATTTGATTCAGATATACCAAAAGCTTTTTCATTGATCATACTTGAGTATTCAATCATGAGTACTTCCTGAATACTTCCTTGAATACTTCCTGAATACTTGCTGAATATTTGCGTGAATACTTTCCGAATACTTTCGCAATACTCAAGTATCCCCTTGCAGAATCAATTCATAGAAGTTCATAGCTTGTTAATACTCGGGTAGCTAAAATACAATACTTGAGTATTCATTTCAGAATCAATTGACAGATGCTCATATGGTTAGAATCAATGATAATAAATAACAAGGCATATTCCATGATTTCCATATCAGCAACAATCTTGGTGTTCTTCGTCAGAATTTGAAACTTGATCATGAATTTGAAAAACACTTAGGAAGATGATTAATGATATCATAGTTAATATAGAATGATGTATTGAAGGATTAAAATAATTAACTAGATCATTTAAATAAGTTTACAGAGGTATCATGATTGTCAAGTTCATGGTGCTTGATCATTCTCGGAATGTGCAAGAACTTGACTCGAGAATCGCTTAAAGTGTAAAACTGGATTTGATCACTTCTCGATCATCCTCGAGAATCATTCAGTGATTCTCGAGAACCATTCTCAAGAATTGCATTTCAATTCTCGAGAATCAAGTCGACGTGCGAACACCGGTGAGTGTGGTCGAACGTGCTCGAGAGTTGATTGTCCATTCTCGAGAAGCATTCTCGAGAATTGCTTTCTCATTCCCGAGAATCACTTGAGAACCGTAGAGTACGAAGTGAATATCGATACGCATTCGACGCATCGAGAATCCTTTCGATTCTCGAGAACCATTCTCGAGAATTAGTTCCTAACTCTCGAGAATCATATGAGAGACATAATATATCAGTATAGGCTATCGACCATTCTCGAGAACTTGCAGGAACTTGACTCGAGAATCAGATCAGAAGAGATATCAAATGTGTCCAAGCACTCATGTTCATAAACCTCTTTCCAATGCAAGAAAGGTCAGTCCAAACTTGTTGTATTTCGTCGGTTATCATAGGATGAATGTAAGCTGTTCTTAATCAATGCTGATTGTAATATCCTGAACATACGACCAACTTCAAAACATCATAACTCCTTCAATTGATCTTCGTTTTCTTTGTTCTTGATGTTTCTGGAAAGGTATTTGAGTCTAGTTTCCAATGGCACCAATTTCGGCACAATCCGATTTGTCGTTTGTGAGTTACACTCAAATTACCGAAGGTTGGTCTGGACTGTGACGGTGATTTGTGTTCCATTTTTTAAAACTCATAGCTCTCTCATCTGGACTCCTTTGACCTTGAAATATTTTCAAAAGTACGTTTTGGATGTCTAGTTTCATATGCCACTGGTTTCGTGTTAATCCGATTCCTGGTTTGTGAGATATCGTCGAATTACCAGAGGTCGCCCAAACTGAACGCGAAACAGAGTTGCTGAGGAATTGCTTGAAATCCGATGATTCTCGAGAATCGAGTACCATTCTCAAGAATGGTCAAGCTTTTTGCTCGGATAATGGCATCTATATAAGACCTAATTTATCCTTGTTGGTTCCCTAAGGCTTAAACCTTGTAATTGGACTCATATGCAGGTTAAATCGACTGATTCTTCCCTCTGATTTTACTTGGATGAAAAGTACTCCTTAAGGGGTAAGGAGTTGACCTTTTTTGCAATGTAATCATTACTTGTCCATTTTACTTTTTCAAAAAGTCAACTTTTGACCATGTAATGACACATGTCCTCAAGCTATCATTACAGTTGACATTTCATTTCTACCTTGTGATTTTTAAAGTATCTCTTCTTCTTCTTGCCTGTGGCCGACATATCCATGCCCAGCAAGGGAAGAATTTGTGTTCTGTTAATTCTCTCTGACCCTTATTCATTATACCAATTTATGTCATTTCGGTGTTATAAGCTTAGCTTACTTCATTCTTAAGTTAAAGTGTGATTATCGCTGCCTTCCTCTTGACTTTGTAATCATGAAAGGACATGTGTCACCATTATATTTGGCCAACACAAAGCTATGTCATCATTAGTCATTATAACCTTACTTTATTAAAGGCACGAATATCGAGACCCAACAAACGATGCCACATACTGATGTTTTCTCAAAAACGCTGGGCATACCCGACTACCCTGAAAATCCCATATACCTACTTATATGAGCATATTTTTACTCAACTAATTATCCTATACCTTAGGACATCGTTAGGTGGCATCTTTTCCAACCGGATTTACACCATATAGGTCTTATGTGCCCCTTTTTATCTCTCAGCTGAAGATATGGCCTTACTCAGAAATGTCACACCTCATGAACCGGGCCTAGTAGTCTGCTTAATTTAGACTTATTCTCAAGTCTCAATGCCCGAAAATCACGATATTACACAGGAAAGGAGGTTTCTGCTTCAATAACCTTGATGAACCTACGTCTATAGAATGCAGCGACAACGTCGCTATAGTATCATCAGGTTTCTTGAGAGTGTGTGTTTCTGGCATAGTATATTGTGGGCATGTTGTAGCATTTAAAGCACTAGTACTCTACTGTAGTATAGAAGTAAGCTGCTTTGTTTCCTGTGCTTCTTCAGCGGCTTCTCACCCCTTCTTTATTTGTCCTAACATTGGCTTGGCATCTTCAATAGGTCTTTTTGTGACCTTCTACTACACAACATTCTTACCTCTTCTCAGTTCTATTGCTTTGACTTTCTATAGTTCTTAGGGACTTCAGTGTCATTAGGCAGACAACCTAATGGTTTGTTATTAAGCGTAGTAGCAAGTTCTCCGACTTGATTTTTGAGATTCCTAAGGGACACTTGTTGGTTCTGTATAATTGTTGGTCGATTTCCTTGATGGCAAGTGAACCAGTCGAACAAGTAATAAAGTAAAAGTAGAGTATCGTCCCACAGAGATTGAGATACCGAAGGGAGACGATCAATTTCTATGATAGTTGCAATCAGAAAGTAAATGTAATTGGTTTGAGAGGTTTTTGATGATTACGCTAATAACAGAAGTAAACAAAGTAAATTTAATAAGATATCAGTAAGAAGTTAGGCTGAACTCGGACTCCTCCTTAAGTGTATAATTCCCCCAGTTGCTCTACCCATTGCTATAGCATCTATACTGCACAGCTTCCACAATTGCTACAACATAGCTACTAACTATAAAGCTATTCGATTAACCCACCGCTATGATTTATCGAAGCTTCCGCATCCAATACATATGATATTAACTATACTCCTTCCATATTCCTATGACAACTTTCTAGTTTTTATTTGCATTATACTCAGGGTGTACTGGTTATGAGAGGTAGACCCATTCCTGAAGCCTACAATAAATAGGTCAAGCCTTGCACCGGCTGCCTTGCAAACACTATTTCTCAGAGGTCTAGCCTCGACTCCTTGCCAGTAAGTCGAGACCACAGGTCTAGCCCTTAGATTCCTCTAATCGACTAGTAGTTAATTTACTGATAAGCAAACCGAATCTATTAAATTAAGAACTTGCAACTGGCTTTATACACGCTTAAGAATTCATCCTCGTTCAGCCATCAGAAAGTTAGTTCATGACTAACGAAGGAAACACAAAACAGATGGTAACAGAATGACCCATGATCTAACTACTAAAATTAAACAAATAAAAATAGAAAGCTTGACGGCGTTCTAACGGCATGGACGAAGCCCTATCACGCCACCACTCCACGTCTTCTTCCCTCCGTCTTACTGCGAGGAAAGATGCTGGGTTATCCTGGAATTCTCATGCTAGTGAAGTCTCTCACTCTTCTGTTGAGTCGGCCGAATGTGTAATCTTGTATTGGCTCTCTGCGACTCTCTTCCAAGGTTGTCCTGCTGTTTTCTTTTATATTCGGACTTTCGTGTGACGCAAGTTAAGCTAGCTGGGTTTTCCAAATCTGTCGAGATCTATCGCATCTTCTGTTTGTAGATTGATTCTGCGGATCCTACGGGATTCTTCAAATCTTTTCGTTTTGATCCTCTGCATCTTCTATTTCATTATGTGAGCAATCTACTTGTTGATCTCGATCTTTTATTTCTATTATTGAAATCATCTAGATAAAAGGGTCAGAAAAGTATGTCGCATAGCATTGCGTCCTTTACTTTGCTATAGCTTTCGTGATGCTTTTTATTGCCTTTCGAGTTGCGGTCGGAATGCTATAGCATCGTATATGCTTTGCTATACGTTCTTTAAAACAATGTAATTTGCTCTTCTTAGCACATGTTCAGGATGTAAATGGTTTCCATTCTTCCGTTCCTTTTTTGCTTGGATTGTTTGCAGTTTAAGCTTTTATTCACCCTTCAATCGATCATGAAGTACGAGGAAAACATGGTATAATTTGTGCTCATCAATAATGGCATCGTTCTTAGCCATATACTCCTTTAATAGGCTTTCCATGGAAGACTGAGGTGCTATGTCCATACTCAGCTGTCTAGATTGGTGAGTAAATCCAGAGGGATTTTGCGGTCTGTTGGAGTATAAAGGACCTGTAGAAGGGCCTACAAAAGGCCTACAGATTGATGTCCTTGCGGATTCCAAGAAAAATTTGGGTGTTGTCTCTCTCTTGAATTGTTAGTATTTGAGTATGGGTTATTGTTGGTACTACCCTTCTTGTAGTTTCCCACATAATTAACAGACTCAGGGTTAACAAAACACTGAGAGTAGAGATGTTCTCCTCCGTAGTAAATATAGGGTACTTGTGTGTCTTGCATTGATGAAATGCTAGAAGGGAGACTCATTGTCTTGATCATGTTATTAATGAAGATACTTGAGCAGTAAGGGCAGTCATGGCATCAAATTTATGAACTCCAGCGATAGGTCTGGTGGATGATAGTCTATCTGCCGACTATTGATGACTATTCATGGCCATCCAGTCTAGAAGTTCATATGCTTCATTATAAGATTTCATCAGAAAGGGATCCGTTTGTAGAAGAATCAACTATCGATCTAGTTTCAACATTCATACCATTGTGAAAAGTCTGTAATTACAGCCACAGTACAATTTTGTGCTATGGGAACTTCTGTAACAGATCCTTGAACCATTCTAAGGCTTCATAGGTAGACTGTCCAAAGTGTTGTCGGAAGCAGTCTTCTCTCAATTGGGCATTCTTAGTCGGTGAGAAGAATTTTAGGAAGAACTTCTCACCTAAGTCGTTTTAGGAAGTGACTGAATGGGTTGGAAGAGTATTCAACCATGCTCTAGCTTTATATATAAGGTAGAATGGAAACAATTTGATTATGATAGGATCAACTAGCACTCCTAGAAGTTTAAAAGCATCATAGACTTCCATGAACATTCTGAGATAGAGATGAGGGTTTTCTGATGGTAGCTCGTTGAACCGTCCTACTGTTTGAGCATCATAAACATAACAGGTTTTAGTTCGAATTGTATTATAGTAATGTCTAGAAGAGCTATCACAGAGTTGAGTCCATTCAAGTTAGGAAATCCGAATTCCAAGATGGCTCTGTTCAAATCATCGTTGTTGCCATTTGGTAGTGGTGATGGTGGAATGTGATTTCTATCCCTTTGAATCAGGGGTTATTCCTCTTGATCTCTATCTAGATTTCCTTGTGCCTCTGTGATGAGTCATATGTTAGCTCTCTATGCATTTTGATGATAATTGACAATTGTAAACAAAGTATGGTTAATGATTCAAGTACAAAATGTCTTGTCTTGATCAAACTGGAATTATTAACTTACTGTCAAATTGACTCGAGTTTTGGGTTGTAAAACTCAAGCCAAGTCTTTTGAAAACTTGTCAATATATGCTTGATCTATAATTGACTCGAGCCAGTCATTGTTGACTCGAGCCATAAGCTCGTTTTGAAATATTTTATGAAACATTATTAACTCGAGCTTTAACTCTTTATCTCGAGCTAAGTTTTGAACTTAAACTTATTTTCAAAATAAAATAGTTGTGACTCGAGCCATTGTTCCCTGACTCGAGCTTAGATTTGAACGTTATATTCAAAATGTGATTTGATAACTCGAGTCATTGAGTTATGTCAAAGCTCAAATCATTTTCAAGCATCTTGATAACCTGTTGTGAAAATGATACTTGACTTGAGCTAACTATGCTTGACTCAAGTCATGAACTTGAGGTGATTATTGTAACCTCGAGCCATGTTCATACAGAGACATCTTCACTCAGACTTCAAACTTATTTTCAAAGAAAATGAACTTGTGACTCAAGCTTAGATTGGTTGACTCGAGTCATCACCTCGAGTTTACAATCACCATGTCTGTAAATCTTAAATCTTCAAGTGTGATTTACTTACTTCATATCATCACTCATTATTGTTCCTAATTATGTTTAATGAGTTTCAAATGATTAGATGAATGATTAAATGCAGATTAATCAAAAAGCATTAATTACGTCACCTACATTAAATGCGTCTCTAGAAAACGAAGCATGGATTTGGTTAATCATTCTCTACACATTCCAAAGGCATTAATGGTTTCTTACCTCATTTGGACGCCATATCATCAAACGGGAAGGACATAAAGAATGTCGGCGATCATTGAACGAATCAAGCGCTGTGAGTAACGAACAAGTTTCAAGTCTAACGGCTATATTAATTACTCTTAATAGTGCATTGAAGGCTTCCAACAGTCATTTAATTCCTTCACCAAATATAAGCTGAAGCATTCAATTCGTTCCAACAACAATAAAAAAATGCTCAAATGATCAATACACATTTACTGTTTCATTCATTTGTGTAATATCTTCGGATATATAAATCTTTAGTGTTTTCCAATTTCTCTTTTAGAGAGTTTTATTTCTGAATCAATATCTTTGTAAGAATCTCAAAGTAGTGGGACTTTGAGATTGAGATATTAGATTACAACTTGTATGAAGGAGTAAATCCTAGTGAGAGGATTACTTTCGAGTACAGAGTTTGTAATCAGTTGAAGTGATAGTAAAATCCTTGAGAGTCTGGGGATTGGACGTAGGTCAAGAGTTAAGACTGAACCAATATAAATCTCTCATGTTCATCTATCTCTTGTTATCTTTGTTGTACTATATTTTAATGCGTGAATTCAAGAGGAAATCGAAAAGATTTTTAAATCACCCAATTCACCCCCCTCTTGGTGATATTTTATCTTTCATCATATTTATGTCATGTTTTCCCTATGTATTTTGAATGTTTTGAATGATAAATCTGAGCTTTATTGTGTGCTATCTGATAGAATGCCTAAGAATTCATGCACATAGGGAAATAGAGGATAGATCTTACAAAATGTTACATTTGTACTATTATCCTGCTCATGTGTATAAGAAAAGGACCACTTTATGGTTTTCCATGAAAGCGCATAATGAAGTTGATACAATGTTATAGCATATCGTACGCTTATACCTGTGCCAACAATACAATGTGACCGCTATGCTTTAGCATCCTAAGTGATGCAGAATTATGCGCTATGTTACTCTAACCTTTCCTCATGATTTTTCAGGAAATTAATACAGGTCATCCAGACAAACGTTAAATAGCAGTTGAGTTAACTGAAGCTGAATCTAAAAGATGCGGAGAATCGAGAAAAGGGTTTGAAGAATCCCGCTGTATTAAAAGAAAGATCAATCAACCGAATCTAGGCTACCGTCGTTCTTCCCTTATCTGTGCTCTCTCCCATTGATCCTCCACTATTAAACTTCCCTCCACCTCCTCTTCTGATTTTCCAGATAGCTCACCTCCTTCTCCTTCTTTCCAAGGCCCTTTCTTCGCTGATGACAAAGGGGGAGAGACAACGAAAGATTTGAAAGACAATGTTTAAGTTTTATATGGATGTTGATGTATGATTTGAAAGACAATGTTTAAGCTTTATTTAGATATGGATGCTGATGTTTGAGCCTATTATTGATTATGTATCTAACATGTTTGTGTATTTGTATCCAATGCTTACCATCAGAAATATGTAACTATTATATCTTTGCTTATTGATATGCTTATTAAAATCAAAAACAATTTTCAAAACATGTCTCAAATCTTTTCAAAGTATTGTCATCATCAAAAAGGGGGGGGGAATGTTAGTTCTTAGTGTTTTGATGATAACAAATACTAAGGTTTTTGGTTCAGAAAAATATTGCCTAAGTTATGGGTTGCTCGAGCAAGAGCTAAATCATGCCCGAGCATACTCAATTTGATAAATTGTTTAAGTGTTTCAGAAAGGCTACTTGAGCAAGCAACTTTATGCCCAAGCATAGCTTAACAGTTGGACCAGGAATGCACGAGCAACATAATTGGTGTGCCCGAGCATCATCGGACTAATAGCAAAGTAGTTTGCAAAACAAAAGATATGCCCAAGCAGAGTGTAAGTAATGCTCGAGCAGCATGCTCGAGCAGAGGTAAGCAAAATGCTCGAGCATTATCGCTAAATCTCTCGATCATCGTCTCTGTATGCCTTGTGCCCGAGAAGGATAATGTCATGCCCGAGCAGCTTGGTCGAGTAGAAACGTTATGTAGATCTTGCTTAGAAGAGGCCAGAAACTGTTGTAGACATACTCAATTTGCTAGATCTTGCTAGATGTTTTTAAAAATGGTTTAAAATCGCTGGCCATTGTTGAAAATTCTTTTGAGGGGATTAGTTTTTGAAGAACTGATACTCGTACCAGCAGTGCATGCACCCAATATGAGTAGTTTTGCCTTCTAGGGGCGCGTGATTTGCCTTGTCGGGCCGGCACCCACGCAGGGGTTTGGAGCAGGGCTCCGTGGATATGGTCCTTTGTCCCGGTATGGGATTTCGGTGGGTGCCCTGTTATTGTATGTGCCAGTGCGGACATTGGGTCCCTTGTGGACGTAAACTCTCCCACATTGGGCAACAAGTGCAGTGGTTTACATATGAAAGGATTGGGATGTACTGCTGTACTAAAAGATTAAAGTGGTGACGAGATCTTTCGAATGTTGAGTTTGTGGAATGAATAATCCCGCTCAATAATGTATGCTGGTAGTGAATGTTTTTTTTTGAAAATAGTCCGGCAGTGAATTGTTTTTATGAAAATTTGAGTTGGCAGCGATCGAATTTGAAATGTGAAAATACTGTTGTGTGTGATTATGAAAATGTATTGTGACCACAGAGATTTTGAAAATGTGAAAAAATTTGAAATGTTGAGTATGATACAACATAATAAGTGGTTACATGATTGTCATTGCTGTTGTATTGAAATGAAAAGCAGTGCAGTTGGTTATTATGTTGATACAGGAACAGAAACTGATAGAATGGTCTGGGAATCTAAATTGAATAAGTCAGATAGAATGTTCCAACAACAGTGCTAGGCGAGGGAAAATGATTTGAGAGCTCAAAAGTTGAGGAAGCTTAAATAAAATAAATAAACAAACGCTCAAGGCTGTAAGACCTGTGATGCTTAGCTTTGTGTGGAATACTCACTAACATGGTGACTTTAAACTAGTGTGCCTAAAGTACTTCTTGAGGCTGGCAAACCATATGATTTGTACTAGGTGCTAGATGAGATGCCTAAATCCTAAGGGTGATTCCCTGAACGTTGAGGCTAGAAAATCCAGCGTTATGGTAATAGAACAAGCCAAAGGGCTCGAATATGATAAGCCTAGGGGCAAATAAATTCGGCAATAAGATCTACGTAACCAAGCATTATGGAGATGGACAGTTGGTCCTGTGTAATTAAGTACTACATCTGGGGACAAAATAAAAGAGAAAAGTATACGGATGCGATGTGTGCATGGTAAGCATGCACAACCCCAGAAGCGAGTAAAATTATATCTTACGACCATGTTACATGTCTTGTTAGAAAAGAAGTAAATGGTATGATCGAAATGATTCCTTGAAGTATAAACTAAAAGACCTGGCTATCACCCAAGAGGGGGGGTGAATTGGGTGTCTGATAAAAACTTATCGTCTTTGAAAATCTTTTCGTAATTTACTAAAATTAGTTTTATGATAGTAATGATTTATGAATCAATAAACAGTCAATCCAATTTGTAGTTTGTGAGTTACACTCAAAACATCGAAGCTTGGTCTGCTGTGTGGCGTGACTTTCACTGTCAACTTCCACAATTCATAGCTCCTTGATCTGAACTCCTTTAGGCTTGAATTGTATATCAGAATAACGCATTGGAAGTCTATTTTTATATGCCACTAGTTTCACCTCAATCAGATCTCTGGTTTGGGAGATATCATCGAATTACCAAACCTCGCACAGGCTGATCAGCACCGTAAACTCGAGTTTGTGCTTCGAGTTTTCCTAGTCTAGAGATGCCAGAGATGCTGAAGACACTTATTAACTCAAGTTTGTGATGGCTGACTCGAGTTTTGATTACTAAACTCGAGTTTGGAGTCCAAAACTTGAGTTTTCCTAGTCCAGAGACGCCAGAGATGCTGAAGACACTTATTAACTCAAGTTTGTGATGGTTGACTCAAGTTTTGATTCCTAAACTCGAGTTTTCTCATATCCAAGAAGCAAATCATTGTAGCGAAGTAGGAAACTCGAGTTTTTAGATCTGAACTCGAGTTTTCTCATCCTGAAGCTGATTTTTGCTGACTTTAATTCCTAATTAAATTGAGTCATTCCAACTTCCATATGATCTTGGAGGCTTCTAGCATCAATATAAGAACTTGAATTATGATATTCTCATTCCATTCAACAAGTTCTTCTTTCTTTCTTCTTCTCTTGATCATTCTCCATAACTCAGCTATTTCTTTCTTCTCTTCTCTTGATCATTCTTTATCATTTGACTTCACATCTTTGATTCAATTTCTTTCTCTAATTCAATACTTCTTTATTGCTCTTCTTGTTGATTGTTCTCCATCATTCAACTTGGACTCATCATTCTCTGCAAGTTCTACCTTCTTCAATATTTTCTCTTCTTCTTGATTATTCCCAAAATCCTTTGATAACTTCTTGCTTCCTTGACATTCTGATATTCCCATTATATTGTGTGCAAGAACTTCTTTCTTCAATCTACTTTCTTGATCATTCTTCAATATACAACTTTACATCTACATTAAATATAAGACTTAGTCAAAGTAGAAGATAAATGTAGTATGCAAACTTTTTGCTCTTAATAATGGCATCTATATAAGACATCATCAAAAATAATCATATCCAACAAAGATGATATGAATTATATAGACCATACATGAAGATTTCACAAATTCAAAAACGGTGATTTCAAAATAGGGTCGCTTTACACTCGAGTTTGTTAATCAAAACTGGAGTGCATGACTCGAGTTTACATTCCAGGCTTGAGTCACATGATCATGTTCTTTAAAAAATAGATTTGAACTTCGATGAAGATGTCTCTGTAAGATTGAAACTGGAGTTTGAAATATTTCACTCAAGTTGATGACTCGAGTCAGTTGTTGTAAATGAGCTTCGTGATAGCATTTTGAAAAGTGTTTTGAGTTTGAGTAAACTCAAGTCATTAAGTGACTAACTCAATTTTAGGACTTCTTTAATTTGAAAATGAGTTTAAGTTCACAAACTCTAACTGGAGTTTCCTTGGTCAGGCTCGAGTCACTTTAAGTTCAAAATATTGTGAAAACTCTCGGCCTAGCACACTTTCAAGTTCACCAAAAATTGGCTCGAGTTTGCTTTAAAATGAAAAAGCTTTGAAAAACTCTCAGCCAAACACTAACTCGAGTTTTTCATTCTGAAACTCGAGTCAAGTTAAGTTGACCAATCCTTGAAAGCTCTCTGCCATGAGTAAACTCAAGTTTTGAAACTCCAAACTCGAGTTAACCTTTGACAGAAGGTTAATGGTTGAGTTTGAACAAAAATTCAAACATCTTTAACTTAACAATTAACTTCATTTGGTTTACAATTGCTAGTTATCATCAAAACACATAGAGAACTAACAGAAATCACAAGCAAAGATTTAAGATTTACGGGCACGGTTATATGCAAAACCAGAAAGCTAACTTGAGTTGGTTTTAGGTTAACTCGAGTTGATCAATTACCACTCGAGTCATTGTTTAATCTTCTTTGAAAATAAGTTTGAGAAATGGAGAAGATGTCTCTGTAAGGACTTGACTCAAGCTGGAAATGCTAACTCGAGTCAATATCTTTTTCACAAAAGTTGTCGAGATGAGTTTTGAAAAAGATTTGAATGCAGAGCTAACTCGAGTTGATAAGTGATGACTCTAAAGGAGGTTGACTCAAGTTATCATCACTTACCTCGAGTTGACAAAATACAATTTGAAAATAAGTTTCAAAGCGTAACTCAAGTGACTCAAGATTAACTCGAGTTGGTATTTTGACTATTAGAAAATATTTAAAAAATTAAGTTTGAAACCACATAGCTCTACTCGAGTGTAACTACATTAACTAGAGTTGATGCTTTTCATAAAAGCATTTCACAAGGGCTTTAACTGGAGTAAGTCAAAGTTAAAATGTATTTTGACTGTAAGTTTCAAGAGCACATGACTCGAGTCTTTCAACCTTAACTCGAGTCAATTTAAGACAAAAACTTAAACCCGTTTTTGAAACAAGATTTCAAAAGGCTAAAACATTTTTACTTGAATCAATAACTTTGTTTTATTTATAATTGTTTGTTATTATCAAAACAAACATAGAGAACTAACATTCTCCCCATTTTTTATGATGACAACACGTGTAAATGAAATTAAAAAGAATTGAATAAATCTCTGAGAAATGAAGTAGACTAAACTCATAAGGACAACACACTCATTTCATTCATTCATGATAGCAGAGAAGTACAAGATAAAGAAATGAAATACCAATCAAAATACATACCATGAACTAATACAAAATGTGAAATGAAACAAGTTAATATAAAACATGAATTGAAACAAGTTTGCTGCTCTTTACTTCTCTGCCCCTTTGCCATCAGGCAAAATGGGAGGATTAGAGGAAATGAAATCATACAGGTCTTGAAGGATAAGTAGAGGGGAATATATGGCTAAAGTGAGGCAAGGATGAGCAGAAATTGGAGTGTCTGGCTTAGGTGCAACAGAGTAGTGAGAATGTGTAGGAGAGGCAGGTGAGGATTCATCAAATAAACTACTAGTTGATGAAGATAAAATCTTGACAGTAGAGGTTTGGGAGGGTGGAACAGGGGTGATTGTAGGGGTAATGGCTACGCACGATCTTGAGAAGGTGACAATAGGAGATGAGGGAATTGGAGTGAAAATGGGAAAGGTGGGTGAAAGTGGAATAGGGGCAGGTACAGGTGAAGAAGGAACGCTAGAAGAACCAAGCATTTCAGGAACAAAAGGTTTCAAGAGATTGGCCAACTTGGAGTCTGTTGTGGACCTATGTAATGGCCCGACATAATATAGGCCCAGTAAGGGCACTTTATGACAAGATCATCCTCAATCAGGTAAAATATCAATCATCCCATGATCATGCCTACAATCTTGGATAGTGCAGTTAGTAGAGTGGAAGTTATGCAGATTGTGAGAGGCCACGATTGAGGAAAGACGCGGAAGCACAGATGTGAGATTGAAACCCTAGATGATCACTATAAATAGGAGGACATGCACCAGGTGTGATCCATCCATTCTCTATTCCATTACTTTACATTTAGTCACACTATGCACACACCCCACCTCTCGGGCGAAACACCTTATTGTGTAGCACAGTGATCTGAGGACACTTTGTGATATCTCCTTCATATCTGTCACTGAGCGATCTCCTACTCATTGGAGTTTAACTCTAGACATCCTTTGAGGAGCATACTGATCCAGTATCAACCAATCACTAGCTCTAGAGGCTAGACATACATGTTCTGTACCAGAACAGAGTCCATGATTATAAAGATGGTGGGAAGGCTATCAATTTTGGCCCCCAAATCTTCCAAGTGACCTTCAACATTCCCAAGTCTATCATCCATCTCATTTAATTTGCCACCCTACTCATCAAAAATGTCAATCAACTTGTTGTGACTTGAAGTAACCTCATATACGAACTTTTCAACCTCAGTTTCAAGTTCATCAGAGAGCCCATAATATTGAGCAATCAATGAGGTCTGAGAAGTGCCAAAAGTTTCAGCCATAGCCTTTTCAATAATTTCCTTTATAGAGGCATTGAACATAGATGAGGGTGGAGGCTGAGACTGAGACTGAGCACCAGGAGTAGGAGATGATTGAGCCTCATTGGCTCTTGACTGAGTTGCTCTAGACTTTGAAGGTGCTCTGGACTAACCTGAATCCTCTCTAAAAGATATCCTCATAAGACTCAAGTGGTGTTAACCAAAGATGAGGGGTTTGACTGGTTTCTCAAAGAGGTCAAGATACCAGATCTTTTCTATGAAGAGAATCAGAGAAACAAGATTGGGAAAGGGTATAATGGCTGTTGATTTATACTCAAATTTGAAATTTTTCATCTCATTATAAACCCAATGGCCTATGTTATGAGGAACCTTGTCAGTGAAATTCTTGCCCTTTTACACAAGATTTCTAGAATATATATACCAGACAGACTTGAAAGTGGGAGACATAGAGATGGGAACAAACTTTAGGGGCCCTAATGGCTCACCTGGTCTGGGAATCTTTAACATTTT
This sequence comes from Acacia melanoxylon, assembly GCA_019022615.1. Classification (NCBI taxonomy): domain Eukaryota; kingdom Viridiplantae; phylum Streptophyta; class Magnoliopsida; order Fabales; family Fabaceae; genus Acacia; species Acacia melanoxylon. The sequence continues at coordinate 1,713,951 of JAFJYJ010000068.1, read as the reverse complement.
TTCCTCATGGGAGCAAACTTGGTTAATGATAATGAGACAGTGGTTTGCTTCTTGCTAAACCAAGAGATAAGTGAGCCATCAAGGAATTCACATTGACCACTTGTATTCTTTCTATCAGTCTTGTAGCTAGCGTGATTCGAATCTGAATATGCCACAAGATACTCAGTTTGTCCTTTAGGAAACCATAAACCAAGTTCTTTTGTGTCTGCAAGGTATTTGAAGATCCTCTTCACATGTTCAGCATGAGACTCCTTTGGGGAAACTCAAGAAAGAAAGAAAACCAAGCTATTTTGCATTTTCTAAACCTTGGTCCATTGATACAAGTTACTCAAATTGCAAACTCAAGCTTATTAGTTTTAAGCTCAAGCTTGCCTCTTCCAGACTTTTCTCACTAAGTTTACAAATATGTAAACTCGAGCTTGAAGTTACAAGCTCGAGCTTACCTCTGCGTAATCCTTTAAACTTGAGCTTATCACATTCCCACACTAAATTGAATGTCAACACCTCTAAGCTCAAGCTTGCATTTTGTGAACTAATTTTTTTTTTGACATGAATAGTGCCAAACTCGAGTTTACTCACTAATAAGCTCAAGCTTGCGTTTTTCCATTTTGAAACATGTTTCCCGACAAATGCTAAACTCGAGCTACTTACAAGCTCGAGCTTGAGACTTCCAGAGGCAAAACTCAAGTTTTAAATGAAGACCAAACTCGAGCTTGGTATAGTAAACTCGAGCTTGAACTTCGGATGAACGCATCAAGTATAGCAGAGATCCAATCATCCCTCTATACTTGGTAATATTGAAGTCCTTGCCATTCTCATCAACATCCAAAGAAGTTGTTGAACTTATTGGAGTATCAGCTCCATTGCATTGGTCCATACCATACGTCTTTAGGAGATCTCTGAGATACTTGATCTAAGAAATGAAGATGTCATTCTTCTTTTGCTTGATTTGCAGACCATGGAAGTAGCTCAACTCCCCCATCATCAACATCTCAAACTCTCCCTGCATTGTCTTAGAGAAATCCTCACACAAAGCATCATTAGTAGCACCAAATATAATATCATCAACATATATTTGAACAATTAATAAATCATTCCTCTTGTTTCTCTTAATGAAGAGAGTTGTATCTATTTTACCTTTAACAAATCCTTGATCAAGAAGGAATTTGCTTAGTCTTTCATACCAAGCTCTAGGAGCTTGCTTAAGACTATACAAATCTTTCTTTAGACGAAAGACATGATCTAGATGATGATTATCCTCAAATCTAAAAGGTTGTTCAACATAGACTTCCTCTTGGATAAAAACATTTAAAAAAGAAAATTTCACATCCATTTGATACAATTTGAATCCCTTAATGAAAGCAAAGGTTAAAAGAACTTGTATAGCTTCCAATCTTGCCACTGGAGCATAAGTTTCTTTATAATTAATTCCTTCTTCTTGATTATAGCCGTTGGCCAATAATCTTGCCTTGTTGTGGACAATGATTACGATTCATCTCAATTGTTCTTGAATACCCATTTAGTGCCAATGACTGGATGGTCCTTTGGTCTTGGTACCAAGTCTCAAACTTGATTTCTTTCAAACTGATGTAACTCCTCTTGCATTGCTATAACCCATTTATTGTCTAAAAGGTCTTCGTCAATCTTAGAGGGTTCAATCTCTGAAATGAAAGCAAAGAAAGTAACTTCATTCAAAGTACTTTTTCATGTTTTAACTCCTTCATTTACATCACCTATCACTTGATCCAGAGGATGACTCCTACTGTATCTCCAAGATCTAGGTTGAGATTGATTAGTGTTTTCACAAGTATTTTCATTTTCAGGAACTGTTTCCAAAAGTTTGTCAAAATTTTCCAAAATAGAAGAAGTTTTAGAAATAGATTGATTTTGAAAGACATGTTCATTATCATCCAAAGACTTGTCAAATTTGACTTCACAGGATACAACATGCATTGACTCTTCAACAACACGAGTATGATTATTAAATATTCTATAAGCTTTACTTCTATTAGAATAGCCAAGAAATATACCTTTGTCCGACTTAAGATCAAACTTTCCTAAGTTATCCTTACCATTATTATGAACGACGCATTTGCAGCTGAAGATGTGCAAATGAGATAGGCTAGGCTTTCTTCCTTTATACAACTCATAAGGAGTTTTCTCAAGCTTCTTTTGAAGATATGCCCAATTTGAGATGTAGCAAGCCATCCTCATGGCATTAGCCCAGAATTCGCTGCAACTAGCAGATTGCTTGTTTCTTTGAAAGTTAGGGTTTTTGAGGTTCTACACTCATGACTTTAACTCATTCTCATACAAAATTTCATGTTAGACCCTTTGGAACCCTTAAAAACATCAAAAACATATCATAACCCCATGTTTAACCCACTGGCCAAAAAATCACCAAATCCAAACTACCAAGTCACAAGAGATTAGCTTTGCAACTTACTTGATCTTGTGCTTGGTTCAACTTGAGTTTCTCCTTCTTTGACTCCTGAATTGTGTCGGCCATAAGCATAAGGGCACCACAACAATGTTATTTAGATAGATCTTAAAGGTTTTCATGAAGATGAAGAAGACAGAAGGCTTATTGGTGTACTTGGGAACTTACTTACCTTTATTCACCAAGATGTGCTCCTTCTTCTTCCACTTGAACTAAGGATTTTGCTGAACTCCTTCTTCCCCTTCTTGAACATGCATAGGTAGCTAGGAACATGGGTAGATAGGTCCTTTAATAAACACCTATGATCTTGTGAATTACCCAAGCATGCTATTGTCTAATAGTCCCTAGGGTGCTCTAGGGTTTTAACATGTTTCCTCTTGCTTTTTCTCCAAGTATTATGGGTTTTTCTTAGTTGATGCAATTTATTTCATCTGTCCTTCTAAATTCAAATTTGAATTAAACGTGTGGTACAAGGTAGTTAGCTTCAAGTTCAAGACTCTTGACTTTAATTCCTATCATTAATTGCTTGATCTGGCTATAGCTTATCTCACAAGTCACTTTCTTTCCTTTTTGTACTTGGTTGGTTCGAAATTAATATGCTGAAGGGAGGTCAGATTTTTTTAAATTTCTTCAAGAAGAAGTCTCTAATTGGTCCTTGTTGGTTCCCTTTCAATGGTAAAGTTTCCATAAGTCTTTAACTTCTCTATTGAGCTCTTCATATTGATTTAAATCAGCTTCTCCTTCCCTCTCCTTGGCTGATTTGAAATTTCATTCTTGGAGGGCAAGGAATGTTGATTTTTGTTGCCTCATAATTGCTATTGTACTTTCCTTCACAAAGTCAAATTTGATCCCCATGTTGCCATGTGTCTTCTTAGGGTTGATTGCCTTTGACTTTTATTTTAGCATGTGGCTTTTATTCTTGAACTCTTCCTCTTCCTCTATTGGCCGGCGCAATATGGTCTCTTATGGGGGAGGATTTTGTTTCCATAATTCCCATTTGACTTCTTGTATCTCAAGTTAACTTAGGTCATCTTTGTGATGTAAGCTTGGTTTCCTTTCTTCTTAAGCCAAAATGCATTTATTACATTTATTTCCTTGACTTCTAACTATGCTTCTTGTATGAAAACATCCTTGTCTTGTGTTTCCCTTTTGTAGTATACAAAATCCTCTAGGCAAAATGGAACAAAAATACGCTTTCGGTTCCTTGCAATTACATTACATAATATCCTGGCAAAATTGACTTTATGTGTCATAACTTCCTCCTTTATATGGGATGAAATTTTGGCCCTAATGAGGTCCAATAATTTGCTCCTTAATGACCTTTAGGCACTTAGTAATTGACAAGTTAGCATTGTAGAAGGTGGAATATCACCTATAGGGGGTGAATAGGTGATCTCAAAATTATTTTCGTTGTATGATGAGTAAGTGAGGAAAGCAGTAGAGAGTTAAAGATAAATGACACAGAGATTATACTGGTTCGGTCCAACTCCTTGACCTACGTCCAGTCCCCAGACACACTCTGGGATTTCCACTATCTCACAAAACACAATTACACACTCTGTAACTCAGGATGATACTTTCTCTCTAGGACTCACTCCCCCTTACACATTGTAATCGTACACCCATACTCAAGATACCTCTATCTTGAGATTTTAAACGAGTTGTAAAACAAGTAGTAAAACTCTCTCACAAAGTAAAATGATAAATATTGAAGCTTAGAAATATCCATATGATCAGAATACAATTCGAACAATTGCAAGCTTTAACTTTGTATGCACTAGTTCTGTGTGTCAATGAATTCAATCCTTCGAGTGCTTATAGTAGTTGTAGAATGAAGACCATTGTAGGATTTGAGTTTTTCCGTTTGAATATATCCATTGTGAGCATTTAACCATCTGCGCCTATTTCACCTTAATTGGATTTCGCGCGTTGTCTCTGTTTCACGAAACTTTCGCTGCTTGATAGCTCATCAATATTCAACCGTTGAGTGTTTGATACTGTTTGCTTGGTTGAGATACTTTATAGTTGTTTATTCATGTTGCCTTAGATAGAGGATAGCTTAAAACATTGTTCCGATGCTTTTTCGGTTATGGGCTACCCTTTGTCGATGTTGGCTTTGTCCATGATAATTTTAGTGCTTCAAAACTTAAGTATGATGTTAATCTATGTGGAGACCTTTTGCAACTCATTAAAAAATTGGTTAAAAGCATTTAAGTATAATAATGAGTAATATGTAAGAACAAAGAAGATAACCCAGTGAGCTTTTAAATCTGCAGACGAGTATTTTAAGATCAGAGCAACCTTGCTTGAGTAATGATCTAAGCTTGCTCGGGCAAGCTTCGTATGTAACAGTTAAAAACATGCTTGGTTGCTGATGCTCGAGCATGGTGCAATACTTGCTCGGGCAAGCTATAGACAGAGGTAAAAGGGAAGTGTGTCCAGCGACGTTGCTCGAGCATGGTTTCTGGTCTGTCGAGCATGGTGCTCAAGCATGATATAATCATGCTCGGGTAAGAGATAGGCTGAAGCGAAAAGTGAGAGAAAAACAATGTTGCTCGAGCATGCTCTTGCTCTTGCTTGGGCAAGGTGCTTGAGCATGGTTTTTCTCATGCTCGGGCAAGCGACAGTCTAGTGCTAAAGACACGTTGCTCGAGCAACGTCTATGCTTCGCCGCCGAGAATTGTGTACCAAAGACCTTGTTTGGTTTCTTCCTCGATGATGCTTGAGCAAGGAATATATCTTGCTCAAGCATGATTGTTCAATCATGCTACTTTAGTCTCTGATTCAATGTTTCCCGGGCAAGCTTTAATGGTTGCTTGAGCATGGCTGATTAACCATCAATTCTTCCTTTCTAGAACCCGATGATGCTCGGGCAAGACCCAGGAGGTGCTCGAGCAAGCTAGGAACTTCATCAAAAACATGAACTCTGTTATCATCAAAACATTGGGAACTAACATTCTCCCCTTTTTTTATGATGACAATTCTGAAGAGTTTGATTAGAATAAAAAAAGAGTTCATAAGTTTTTGAATTGAAAAACACAGAAGAATAAACATTGATAATAGTTTTCCCATTCTCATTTCTTAAGTTTCTCATTACAGCAAAAGGAAGCTTAAAAAAAAGAACCAACTAAATGAATCCAAAACAACATGTATTCTAATCTACTAAGCTACTCTCCCCCTTTGTCATCAGTGAAAAGGGGACCTCCAACAGAGGGATAAGGAGAAGGAGACTTGCTATCGAAGAAACGAAATGGATGGGAGAGGCACAAAGAGAAGGATCAACGGAGGAACCACTATGACCGGAGACGTAGTGATATCCTCAATGGGGGAAGGCGAGGTCGTAGGCATGGCGGGCGATGAGGGTGGCACAGAAAAGGTGGTTCTAAGGCTAGTCAGAAAGGCAACTAGAACATCTTCAAAGCCTTGTTGCTTATCATATATGATAGAAAAGTGTTTGTCCATTGACTCTTCCAAAGCCCGCTTGAAGTCTTGCAAATCTGTATCCATTTGGCGACCAACATTGACCTTCAGTTTAATCATGTCTTCTTCAAACGCCTTGATCATCCCGTGAGTTAACTTTTGAAAAACATCCAAGGACTGTAGGATAGGAGCTATGGCTTTCTGAACAGAGGCTTCAACAATGGTTTGGATGGCTGCCTGGGAGAAGGATGGGGAAGAAGATAAGGGTCCAGCCTTTGAAGACTCTGCTTCATCAGGAGGTTGAGGCAGATGGTTTGGAGATAGCAGGCTGAGAAAAAGTAGCAGGTGCTTTACCCTTGCTTTTCTTGGATGATACGTCAGTGAAGGAGATCCTCATATTCTTCATGTGTGCTTTTCCGAATAGGGGGGATATTCTTCCTTATCTTCAGAGAGGTACCATATATTATTGGCTTCCAATATCCAAGAAACCAATGATGGATAGGGAATGGTAGCTCGAAGCCTAACCTTAGCTTCGAAATGAAAGACATCATCTCCTCCAGAATCCACTTGCCTAGATTCCTTGGCTCCATGGCAACCAGTGAGGCAAAACGTTCAAAGTCTCTTCGCACAAAATGAGTGAAACTCTGTCCCTTTTGAACAAGGCTTCAACTATACACATACCAGAGGACTTTGTACTCATCTTTCATCATAGCCTGGTTACATTGACTTTCTCGCCCTTCCAAATTTTAGTAGATCAGTAACATAGGAATGTCATTTCCAATAAGCAATATGTCATCCACATATAGCACAAGGAAAACAACATTACTCCCGTTTCTAACCACATTCTTGTAAACACATGGTTCATCTTCGTTCTTTATAAAGCCATAACTTTTAACAACTTCATCAAAACAGAAGATTCCAACTCCTGGAAGCTTGCTTAAGCTATATATTGATTTAGAAGTTTGCATACCATATGCTCTTGGCCTTTAGATTCAAAACCTTCGGTTGTGTCATATACTTCCTCCTTCAAAAAACCATTTAAGAAGCGGTTTGACATCCATCGCAAATTTCATAATCATAATATGCAGCTATAGCTAGCATGATCCTAATAGATTTGATCATAGCAGTGAAAAAGTTTCATCGTAGTCAATACCTTGCCTTTGACGATAACCTTTCAGAATAACCTAACTTTATAGGTTTGAATGTTGCCATCGCATCGATCTTCTTTTTGAAGACCCACTTACACCAAATGGAACTATTCCCTCAATGGTGGAACCAAGGTCCATACCTTGTTTTCATGCATCGAATCTATTTCGATTCCATGGCTTTCGCCATTACGAGAGTCAACGTCCTTGACTGCCGATCGGTGTAGGAAGTAGGTTCGTAAATCTTCCACGGTTTGTTGATTCTCAACCACAAAACCATACCTCTCGGTTGATGACTTATCCTAGATGTCCTACGGGGTTGGGTGTCTACTACCTCTAATTGAGGCATCGCGCGATTAACGGATGCATTCGGGTTGTTATACATTAGCATGTAGGTCTTGAACTTCTTGAGTTCTACTTTACTCCCATTATGAGAAAGTAAATCCTCCTCAAGAAATATAGCATTCTTGGATACAAACACTTTGTAATCCTCGGGACCGTAAAAGTAGTATCCCTTAGTTCCTTGGGATATCCTACAAAATAGCACAAAGTGCTCTTAGCCCCTAATTTATCGATGTTAGGGTCTTGACATAAAATTGGACAACCCCACACCCGAGATAACTCAAGTTGGGTTTCCACCCTTCCATATCTCATACGGAGTGATGCAGTACGAGTTTTGATGGAACCCTATTAAGAAGGTATATTGCCGTATCTAAGAATCCCAAAACGATTTTGGGAGCTTCGTACTACTCGTCATAGGCCAAGTACCATATCAAGTAGGTTCGGTTTCTCCCTTTCGGACACGCCATTTTGATGTGGTGTGTATGGAGCCGTCAGCGTGAAAGAATCCCATTCTCTCTTAAATAATCCCGAAACTCACGACCTCGAGATATTCGCCACCTCGATCGGATCGAAGTGTTTTAATCATCTTGCCAAGTTGTTTCTCTACTTCGTTCCCGAACTCTTTGAACTTTTCAAAGGCCTCGGTTTGTGTTTCATAAGATACACATATCCGAATCTTGACTTATCATCGATAAAGGTGATAAAGTAGGAATATCCTCCTCTAGCTTGTGTAGACATGGGCCCACAAACATCGAGAATGAATAAGTTCCAACAACTCGTTGGCTCTATGACTCACAAGCTTTTCAAGCTTGGTCTTGGCCGTCAATCTTTCCCAAACAAGATTCCTGAGGCCATAGGATTCTAAATCCATGGAATCTAGATATCCATTTGATGGAGTTTAGACAATCTTGTCTCATTAATGTGTCCCAACCTACGGTGCCAAAGATATGATCGATTATTTAATCTTGGTTTCTTATTAACTTGAACGTTAAGATTTTCACTATTCGATTCTAAATCCAAAACATATAACCCATTCACTCTTGATCGCAAGCATAAACAAGATCATTCATAATGATAGAAAACTTGCCATCTTTTATTATAAAGTGAAAAACAGTTGTTCCAAACTGAAATAGATATTATGTTTCGGAAATAGAAGGGACATAAAAACAATTATTCAAGTGCAATACAAGGCCCATGGGCAATACAAGTCTCATCTCCTACAATGCAGCGACTCTTGCTCCGTTCCCGACGGGAGATTCACCGCTCGTTCTTGTTCAACTTTCTAGGATTCTTTAGTACTGCAACAAATTGCGAGATATGAGACATGACCTGACGGTATCTAATACCCATGAAGCTGAATCAACACTTGAAAAATTAATTTCTATAGTGAACATGCGAGAGCGAAACATCACCGTGCTTTTTCCCTTGAGGCTCGCAAGGTACAATGGGGTTCCTCTTCCAATGTCCTTCTTTTTGACAATGGAAGCATACGCAATGACTTTGTCATTTGATTTCCCTTTTACCTTTCCCTTACCCTTCTTTTTCTTGGGCTTTCCTTTGGGTTTGAACTTGTCTGTACGCGGACTTGCCCTTGCCTTAGAAGACCCATCGATCGGAAGAGCTTAGGTCCTGTTCTTTTTAATGGCACCTCGGCGGTGGTCGATGATTCAACAATTCGGGAAGTGTTGATTCCACCTTATTCATATAATAATTAACCACAAACCCATTAAATGAAAGTGGCAAAGGCGCAAAGACCAAGTCAATACTCGTTTCATTATATCCGATAAAACCAAGAGAAGCAAGCTTCTCTATAAGTCCAATCATTTTGAGAACATGTGGTCCCGAACCGCCATGCCCTCGGCCAACTCGTTCAAGCTCTGATTCTTTCGAGGTCTCAAAGCGCTCGGTCTCCTTGCTTATCATAAAGCTCTTGCGAGATGCAAGATTATAGAGGGAGCATCCATATGCTCTTTGGCCAGACTCTGCAGAACATTAATGCGATTGACGGTATACAACTGCCGCCAGCTGCACCTTTCGTTGTCGGCTTGGTGTTGTTTATGTCTCCCGTCAAAGCGATCATACCCGTCTTGCCCTTGGGTAGGAGCAATAGGAATCGGAGAATCAATGACATAAGCTTTTCTTTTCGGAACGTAAAACTATTTTTACATTCCGATGCCGTCAAAAGTTTGGTCCGATTAACTTATTAGTATCCGAATAGAGCGCAAATTAAAAGTTCCGGCCATTAGCACAAATGGGACATCCGGGAAAAGAATCTAATGACACTCAACAGGGGAAAGTTTAGGAGGATCTTCAGGAATGTTGACAATTTCGAGAAGCACATTGAGATCATAAGCAGTAAGTTTGATTTCTTTGTCATGAATCTTTGTGACCAGAACATCTTCTTCATCTTTTTGGGTCTTTTCCTATAGGTGCATGTTATGATAAAAGACTCACACTACTTCAGGAGAAAATGGCTTGCTAATCCCAAGTCCAGGTTGCATTTTTCTTTGAAATGAGCCAGGTTTACATAGACTATTGGACAAAAGGGTCTCGCTCTGAAGTAGTGAGAAAACATAGCATAATCATCAACAGCTATATTACCAGAAATCATACCCGGAGGTCGACTAGTCACAACTTCCTCTTTTTTGCTTTCAGAAGCTTGAGATTTTAGTGAGAATGAAACTTTCTTCTTGCTTTCTGAGGCTTGTGATTTTTGACTTAGAGAAGGCTTAAGGATTGAAGGCCGATCCTCTTTTCCCTTAGATAGTATCACGTCAATCGTCTTTTCAGAGTTAACAGAATTGGAAGACGAAGGAGATGGTGACCTCGTGCGTTTGCCTTTTCCAGTGGGGAGAGACCCAGTCTTGAGCCTAGTCGTCGGCATTGGTGATTCCTGAATGACAACATTTTTCTTTGGCTTCTCTATCTCCATAGGCTTGGTAATTGATTTCGCCGGTTTGGGTTTGGAGATTTTTGATGATTTTTCGGACCCAACGACTTTTGGCTTATAGTATCTAGATTTCTTCACAGAAGAGTGTTTCGAAGGAGATTTATCGCTAGAATTAGCCATCGATTTTGAAGGCTTTCGAATTTTAATGAAGAGGGTCCGATGGTGAGAGTGGAGAAATGGTGGAAAATGGAGAAATTCAAGGAATTTAATCGGTGAGAATGGTTACTCTCGGCGAATCGAACAGTCATAATGAACGAATTTGAGTAACGATTCTTAAACGGTCGTAACGGTTGGAAGAGATTTGATAGGGAGGAGGCTAGGGTTTGACGGAAGAAAAACAGGGAAAATGGGTTTCTCTGTTGAAATGAAACGACGCACGCCTATAGAGACCTTGGTGGCCGACGTTGCTCGAGCAACATTTTTGTGTGCTCGAGCAGGGTTCTTGCTTGGGCAGACTTCTTATCTTGCTCAAGCATACGCCAGCTCATATAATTTTAACCTTTATTGAGAGAAGAGAGAAGAAAAAATAATATAATGATTAAATCTAACCTCTTATTAAGTGTAGAGTGTGAACACTTAATTCAATAGATGGATGGGAAATGTTGGAATCAATTAAAGTGATTGAAAGTTTCATCAGTGTGACGTGCTCGGGTAGACTCAGGAGTATTGCTCGAGCATTGTTCTTCATATCTTATGCAACGTTCTCAGCTCCCGTTGTTGCTCGGGCAAGACTTCTGGGGTTGCTCGGGCAACAAACATTACTCCTCTAAAGTTAGGAAGGCAGTACCCGCTGTTGCTCGAGTAGGATTGTTCGACGTGCTTGAGCAAGCTGTTTTTCCTTTCATGCTTCTCAGTATTGCTCGGGCAGGCTTGGCAGGCATGCTCGCTTTTAGGTATGAGATCCCACTGTTGCTCGAGCAGGGTCAAGGGGTGTGCTCAAGCAAGATGCTTTGCCTCATATTCTTCTGCATCCTTTCTACGTAGTTGCTCGAGCAAGGGTTGTTGACATGCCCGAGTAGGGATGACTCTGTTATGCTCTGTTTTAATTCTTATGAATAGAGTCCTACAAAAACACAAGCTAGAACCTCTGATGCTAAAGTTAGTCTTTAATCATCAAAGCATAATTAATTTGAACTAGCATTACTTACAATTCATTGGGATTCACCATTCACAATTCTCTTCAAATAAAATTGAACTATTCTTTCGCCAGCGGCTTCGTGAAGATGTCTTCCTAGTTGTAAATGGGTTGGAAGAAACATCAATTTGACATCTTTCTTTTGTACATGATCTCTAATGAAATGATGTCTCACATCAATATGCTTGGTTCTTGTGTGTTGAACTGGATTCTTTGCCAAGCTTATTGTACTAGTGTTGTCACAGAGGATTGGAATCTCTTTTAGGTGAATTCCCAAGTCAGAAAGTTGTTGTTTTAGCCGTAGGACTTGGGCACAGCAAATTGAAGCAGCAACATATTCAGCCTCGGTAGAGGATACGGCTATGGTCGTTTGCTTTTTGCTAAACCATGATATGAGTAAACCTCCACAAATTCACATTGACCGCTTGTACTCTTTCTGTCAGTCTTATAGCCCGCATGGTCAGAGTCTGAATATGTAACTAGGGATTCTGTTGACCTTTTGGAAACCAGAGACGCAATTCCTTTGTATCCGAGAGATATCGAAAGATTCTTTTGACATGTTCGGCGTGTGATTCTTTAGGAGCTGGTTGGAATCTTGCGCACATTCCCATACTAAATTGAATGTCTGGTCTGCTAGCAGTCAAATATAGTAAGGATCCAATCATGCCTCTATATTTAGTTATGTTGAAATCTTTTCCTTTTTCTTCATCCGCATCTAGAGAGGCAGTTGAGCTCATTGGGGTATCAGCTCCATTGCAATGTTCCATTCCAAATTTCTTGAGCAAATCACGGAGATACTTCGTTTGTGATATGAATATACCATCCTTCCGTTGTTTGACTTGTAGACCGAGGAAGTAGTTTAATTCACCCATCATAGACATTTCGAATTCACCCTGCATTTTCTTGGAGAATTCCTCACAGAGAGAATCATTAGTAGCACCAAAAATAATATCATCGACATATATTTACACAATTAAAGTTTCATTGAGTTTATTGGTTTTAATAAATAAAGTTGTATATGCTTTTCCTCTGATAAAACCTTGATCTAATAAAAAGTTACTTAATCTTTCATACCAAGCTCTAGGAGCTTGTTTGAGACCATATAAGGCTTTCTTCAAATGATAGACATGATCTGGATGATATCATTTTCAAAGCCAGGAGGTTGTTAAACATAGACTTCCTCCTGAATAAATCCATTTAGAAAGGCACTCTTAACATCCATTTGATAGAGTTTAAATCCTTTGATACACGCAAAGGCTAAGAGTACACGTATTGCTTCCAATCTAGCTACTGGAGCATATGTTTCCTCATAATCAATCCCTTCTTCCTGATTATAGCCTTTGGCAACCAATCTAGCCTTGTTACGGACTATGATTGCTGATTCATCTCGTTTGTTCTTGAATACCCATTTAGTGCCAATGATCGGATGGTCCTTAGGCCTAGGTACCAAATCCCAAACTTGATTCTTATCATATTGGTGTAACTCCTCTTGCATAGCTATCACCCAATCATTGTCTGAAAGGGCTTCATCTATTTTAGAGGGTTCTATATGTGATATAAAAGCGTAAAATGTCACTTCATTCAAGGTATTGTTTCTAGTTCTTACACCTTGATTTAAATCACCTATCACTTGGTCCAAAGGATGATTCCTAGTGAACTTCCAAGCTCTAGGTTGAGATTGATCTGAGTTTTCTAAATCATTTTGAGGACTAGCCTTGAAAACATTTTCAGGATTTTCAATAGAGGCAGGAGTAGTTTTTGAAAAAAAATTGGTTTTTATAAATGGGTTCATCATCATCCAAAGGTTCATGAGGTTTAGATTCACAAAATACAACATGAATTGACTCTTCAATTGAACGAGTACGCTTATTGAAGACTCTATATGCTTTACTTCTACTAGAATAACTAAGAAATATACCTTCGTCGGATTTGGGATCAAAATTACCCAAATTGTCCTTACCATTATTGTGGACGAAGCATTTGCATCCAAAGATATGAAGATGAGCCAAGTTTGGTTTCCTTCCCTTATAGATCTCATATGAGGTTTTGTTGAGCTTCTTTCAAAGGTAGGCTCGGTTTGAAATATAGCTGGCCGTGCTCATTGCATCTACCCAAAAAAACTTGTGAGGTTTTATTTTCATTTAGCATTGCACGGGCCATTTCGGTGAGTACACGATTCTTTCTTTCAACAACACCATTTTGCTATGGAGTTCTTAGGTCGAAGAAATTGTGATCAATGCCATGAGCATCACAAAACTCTCCGAATGCTTGATTCTCAAATTCACCTCCATGGTCAGTTCGAATAGCTGAAATGCAATTACCTTTCTTGTTTTGCACTTTCTTGGCAAACACAACAAACAGATCAAATGTTTCATTCTTAGAAGATAAAAAGATAGTCCAAGTGAAACGAGAGTAATCATCGACAATGACTAGAGTATATAAATTGCCACCAAGGCTCTTAACTTTTGCTGGTCCAATTAAATCCATGTGGAGTAGTTGAAGAGGTCGATTGGTCGTGATTTTTGAAAGATGATTTAGTTTGTTTACCTTTTTGACAAGAATCACAAATCACGTCATTTTTAAATTGAAGTTTAGGCAACCCAAGAACTAAATCTTTTCTTAATAGCTTATCCAGTTGGAACATGTTCACATGAGCCAAGCGCTTATGCCATAACCAACTTTCCTCTAAATTGCTAATGAAACATTTTTCAAAATTCATTTTAGGTAAATCTAAAATATAGCAATTTCCTTCACGAGGAGCTTTGAATAAGGTCTTAAGTTTACCTTTATCGATTGGGAGATCATCTTTGTTGACAATAAGACATTCTTCTGAGTCAAAGATAATCTAGTTGTTCCTGTCTGCACTTTGACTTACACTTAGGATGTTGTGACAAAGTCCTTCCACAAGATATACTTCTTTGATCTGAGGTCCATCCTTTGTACCAATCTCTCCAATTCCAGAGATCTTTTCAGATTGGTTTCCTCCAAAGGTAACTTTGCCACCATCTTTTGATCTCATTGCAATGAATTTGGTTTGATCCCCCGTCATGTGTCTAGAGCATCCACTGTCAATGTACCATTTGTTGGTTCTTGATGCTCTCAGACAAACCTACAGCTCAAATGAGGTTAAGCTTTAGGTACCCAATGTTTCTTGGGTTCTTTCGGGTTAGGTTGGGCCTCAGAGAAACCATAAGTTCTCTTAGTTACCCAATGATAATTACCAACAGGTTTATCTCTTCTATCCTTTCTGTGAAAGCATGATGTAGTAGTGTGACCTTTACGGTTACAATAGTTACCATGAGCAAATGGATTAGAAGTATGAACTGATTTCTGAAAATAGTTCAAATAAGTTTTTCCACCAGTTTTCTTTTTGCCTCTCTTTTTGTCAAAGATAGGGTTATATCCTATGCCTGATCAATCATTTGTAAACCTTTGAGTTTTCAGAATCACATTGAGCATTTCACTTCCCTTAGTGAATTTCTCAAGTGTTTTCGTAAGATAAAAGTTTCTTTTCTTTAAATCCAGGCATTCATCACATATAAGATTTTCACAGGAAAGATTTTCAATACGAAGTTGAAGAGTTATGTTCTCTTTTTTCAAGGAAAGACATTCATTGACAACCTTCTCAAATTCAGATTGAATTTCATTATATTCATCAAATAATTCGTCATAGGTTGGTTGCGAATTATATACCTAATTGTCATTTTCTGCTAGTTCTTCTTCTGCCACCAGACATACGTTGGCAGTTTCTTTCTCTTCTTCGCTTTCTTCGTCTGAAGAATCATCTCCCCATATTGCTGACACATAGGCCTTCTTTTGAATTGATAGGACTTCTTCTTATCTTTGTCGTTGTCTTTTAGTTGAGGGCATTCTGACTTGTAATGTCCCGGCTTCTCACATTCGTAACAGATGATTTGATCTTTGCCTCTGAGTTCACATCTGTTACTTGTATCACCTTTTTGAAATTTATTTCTGAAGCCTCGATCTTTTCTATAGAACTTCTTGAATTTTTGAACAAACATGGCCATCTCGTCATCGTCCTGATCATCCTCTTCTTTTTCTTCCTTTTCCTTTATAGTGTTAAGAGCAATTCCTTTGTGAAGGTGGAATATCACCTAGAGGGGGGTGAATAGGTGATTATGAAATTATTTTGCTAATTGCTCAAGAACATTTAGAACAGAAATAGAGAGAAGAGCAATGAACATAAGAGGTTATACTGGTTCGGTCCAACTCTTTACCTACGTCCAGTCCCCAGAAACACTCTGAGATTTCACTATCTCGTAACTTGATTACACACTCTGTAACTCTCGAGTAATCCTCTCACTAGGACTTACCCCTCTTTACAAGATGTAACCAAATAACCAAAGATACAATTACACACTCTGTACTCAGGATGATCCTTTCTCCCTAGGACTCACTCCCCCTTACAAGTTGTAATTGTACACCCAAACTTAAGGTTCCACAACCTTAAGATTTTACAACACAATAATCAAAAAAGTTTGAAACTCCTCACGAGTAGATGAATGATAAACACTGAAGCTCAGTAATATCCGAAGATATATATACACAGAATAGAATTTGATCGCTTTGAAAGCTTTGTCTGTGTATGCGTCTGTTCTGCTTTGAAGAGTTCAAACCTTTGAGTATTTATAGTACTTGAAGATTGAGGACCGTTGAAGGATTTGAATGTGTCCGTTGGAATGTGTCCGTTGAGAGCATTTAAGCATTCGCGCTCATTTTGCCGTAATTGGATTTCACGCGTTGTATCTTCACGAAACTTTCGCTGTTTGATGTTAATCTATGTGGAAGCTTTCTGCAACTCATTTAACAACTTGGTTAAAAGCATTTAAGTATAATAATGAGTATCATATGTGATTAAAGAAAATAACACAGAGAATATAAAAGATGAGCAACGATGATAAAGTAACAGAGGTACCTTGCTCGAGCAATAATCAATGTCTGCTCGAGCACTCTTTGTATGAAGTAGATAAGATGCGGGTTAGCTCGCTGATGCTCGGGCAAGATAATTTGCTTGCTCGGGCATGGTGCTCGAGCATGAGTAAGATCATGCTCGGGCAAGCTTCTTTACAAAGGCTTGGAAGTGCTCTGCTTCGATGTTGCTCGAGCATGGTGATATTCTTGCTCGGGCAAGCCATAGACAGAGTCGGAGAAGTGAGAGCTCAACACGCTGCTTGAAGGAACCCAGAAAGCATGCTTGCGGAGATACTGAGTTTTGGTGATGTTGCTCGAGCAAACAAATTTTCTTGCTCGGGCAAGACTCAGACAGAGGCGAGAACTTGAGAAATGATAGACGTTTCTCGGGCAATGTTTTGCCTTTGCTCAAGCATGGTGCTCGAACAGGCCTTCTTTGCTGCTCGGGCAAGACCTTCTGATTTGTTGAGTTTTGCTTCTGTCTCGATGTTGCTCGGGCAAGAAATACTTTTTGCTCGGGCAAGGTTCTCTGAATAGCCTTATTTCGCTTCTGTCTCTAGGTTGCTCGGGTATGCTAGAATTCTTTGCTCGGGCATGATTGTCCAAATTGCAAATCTTCACTCTGAACTCGTTGATGCTTGGGCATCCCAATCACTTTGCTTGAGTAGGCTATTCTTGAGTGTTAGGTTGTTGCCTACCATGATCTTGTGCAAAAATCAGATTTTCAAGAGGTAAACTCATTGACAATTCAAGAAGCAATTTCAGCGAGCATATAACGTCTCTGGTATAAATACAGATTTAGCAAATCATCCCATTTTAGAAAGCTCTTCAAATATTCTTTCCATTTCAATAAGAATCAACTTCAAGCTAGTTGTAGTTCGTCCATTAACATCAGATGAATGGAGGTTGTTCTTGATCAGCGTTTTCTGCAACATCCTGAACTGATCACCAAATTTCGAAGGTCATATCTCCTTGTTCTGAACTCCGTTTTGGTTGATTTAAGTCTTCATAGAAATCCTTGTGAGTCTAATTTCATATGCCACCAATTTCAGCTCAATCGGATTTATTGTTTGTGAGATATGCTCAAAACACCGAAGCTTGGTCTGGACTGTGACGGTGATGTTTGTGCTAACTTACAAAAATCATATCTCTCTCATATGGACTCCTTTGGACTTGAAATTTTATGTCAAAATGACGCATTGGGAGTCTAGTTTCATATGCCACTGATTTCATGTCAATCAAATTCCTGGTTTGGGAGATATCGTCGATTTACTGAAGGTCGCCTGAAACAAAGCTAAACAGAGTATGCTGATGCCACGACCTTGCTCGAGTAAGGCCTTCGTTCTTGCTCGAGCAAGAACGGATGTTGAGCAAAATTGGGCTGGAAACGATGTTGCTCGAGCATGAAATTATTTGTGCTCGAGCAAGACACTGTTTGTGTGAGATAAAATGCTGAAATTACATTAATACCCCCAAACAACCCAAAGATTCATCCTAAGCTTGAACTTGCTTGTTTTAACTCCGAATTGAGTCGTTCCAACTTCTATTTGATCACGTAGACTTGAATATTGATATTCTCATGATATTTAACAAGTTCTTCTTTCTTCAAACTCCATTCTTGATCATTCTCTATAATTTAATTTGGACTAACCTATAATACAAAAAGTAGTAAGTCAATGTATATGATATAAACTTTTTGCTCTAGATAATGACATCAATATAAGACATCATCAAAACTAAGCATAACTAACACTTTGTTCCAGCTACTGTTGACATTGTCCAGGCCTTTTTTGAATCTCAGATTGCTTTCATATTCAGACAAGCTTCCGAATAAGGCAGCAACTGAAGCCATTAATTCTCCACGAGCCTCCTCTATCGCAGTGACTTTAGATTCCCAGTCTTTTGTCAGAACATTGAGAATTTTTCTGACCTGAGGACCTTGATCATAGATTTTACCCAAGGCCGCCAATTGATTTGTCAAATGAGTATATCTGAGTTGGAATTAGGCAATGGTTTCTCCTGACTTCATCCGCAGTAAGTCATACTCAATGGTCAGAGTATTGATATGATTCTCCTTGATGCCGGAAGTACCTTCATATGCAATCTTCAGAGCCTTCTACATTTCCATCGCAGTTGACAGATTGTATATTCGAAAGTACTCCTTTTGACTAAGAGCACTTTGAAGCATTAGAATAGCCTTACTGTTGAGAGTGACACTCTTCTTATCATTCTCATCGAATTCAGCTTCCGTCTTTGGAATAGAGGTTTCTCCTCCAATCTTCATAGGCACGTAATCTCCAGTTTCTATCACTCACCAGAGATCCATATTCGGTAGCCATTACGAACACTCTAAATTTTGCTTTCCAAAAAGTGTAGAGTTCTCCGTTGAATCCTAGAGGTCGAATAATTGAGGCACCATCAGGCAATATTCCTTCCATGATCTTTCTCGGGATGTTAAGTCCAATTGAGAAACCTATGCTTTGATACCAAATGTAGAAGGTGGAATATCACCTAGAGGGGAGTGAATAGGTGATCTCAAAATTCTTTTCGCTGTAAGATGAGTAAGCGAGGAATGCAGTAGAGAGTTAATGATAAATGACACAGAGATTATACTAGTTCGGTCCAACTCCTTGACCTACGTCCAGTCCCCAGACACACTCTGGGATTTCCACTATCTCACAAAACATAATTACACACTCTATAACTCAGGATGATCCTTTCTCTCTAGGACTCACTCCCCTTACACGTTGTAATCGTACACCCACACTCAAGATACCTCTATATTGAGATTTTAAACGAGTTGTAAAACAAGTAGTAAAACTCTCTCACAGAGTAAAATGATAAATACTGAATCTTAGAAATATCCGTATGATCAGAATACAATTCGAACAATTCCAAGCTTTAACTTTGTATGCACTAGTTCTGTGTGTTAATGAATTCAATCCTTCGAGTACTTATAGTAGTTGTAGAATGAAGACCGTTGTAGGATTTGAGTTTGTCCGTTTGAATATATCCGTTGTGAGCATTTAACCATCTGCGCCTATTTCGCCTTAATTGGATTTTGCGCGTTGTCTCTGTTTCACGAAACTTTCACTGCTTGATAGCTCATCAATATTCAACCGTTGAGTGTTTGATACTGTCTGCTTGGTTGAGATACTTTACAGTTGTTTATTCATGTTGCCTTAGATAGAGGATAGCTTAAAACATTGTTCCGGTGTTTTTTCAGTTATGGGCTACCCTGTATCGATATTGGCTTTGTCCATGATAGTTTTAGTGCTTCAAAACTTAAGTATGATGTTAATCTATGTATGTGGAGACCTTCTGGAACTCATTAACAAATTGGTTAAAAGCATTTAAGTATAATAATGAGTAATATGTAAGAACAAAGAAGATAACCCAGTGAGCTTTTAAATCTGCAGACGAGTATTTTAAGATCAGAGCAACCTTGCTTGAGCAATGATCTAAGCTTTCTCGGGCAAGCTTCGTATGTAACAGTTAAAAACATGCTTGGTCTGCGATTCTCGAGCATGGTGCAATACTTGCTCGGGCAAGCTATAGACAGAGGTAAAAGGGAAGTGTGTCCAAATGACGTTGCTCGAAGCATGGTTTCGGTCCGTCGAGCATGGTGCTCAAGCATGATATAATCATGCTCGGGTAAGAGATAGGTCGGGCGAAAAGTGAGAGAAAAACAATGTTGCTCGAGCATGCTCTTGCTCTTGCTTGGGCAAGGTGCTTGAGCATGGTTTTTCTCATGCTCGAGCAAGCGACAGTCTAGTGCTAAAGACACACGTTGCTCGAGCAACATTTATGCTTCTGCTCGAGCATGGTGTACCAGCAGACCTTGTTTGGCTTCTGCCTCGATGATGTTCAATCATGCTGCTTTCGTCTCTAATTCGATGTTGCTCATGCAAGCTTTAATGGTTGCTTGAGTATGGCTGATTAACCATCACTTCTTCCTTTCCAGAACCCGATGATGCTCAGGCAAGACCCAGGAGGTGCTCGAGCAAACTAGGAACTTCATCAAAAACATGAACTGTGTTATCATCAAAACATTGGGAATTAACAAGCATGCCTTTGTTCACCCTCATTTTAATGCAAGACAACTCACTTGTTGTCCTACTTATTGGTTCCAAAATTTAGCCACAATTATAGTGACTGGTTAATTGTCTCAGAGTCTCCAATATCATTGATGAAATATGTCTTTTTGGCTATTTAATTAACTCGGAAATTTCATGAAACAAAACAATTTAAATTATAGCCAAAATCTTCTCAATATTTCATTACTTCATACTTGTGCATTGTTTACATAAATAGGGGTGTTATAAAAAAATGTACACAAAAATTGGTTGCCAAAATCAGCCACCAAAATTAGGGTTTAGCCCTAATTTTAGTACTTATAAGCAAGGCCCAGTCTAACTAGAATGGCCCAGTCCAATTAGAAAGGCCCACTCAGAGAATGGTGCCTTCCAAGAAGCCCAATCATTATCCAATATTTATTGGATCGATATCTTATCCAATCTTTATTAGATGTTTATCCAATATTTACTGGATCTTATCCAATCTTTATTGGATATCTATCCAATCTTTGTTGGATATTATTTTGGACAATTCAGAATTATATTTTATCACCTAAACTCTTGAATTTAAAATTTGAATTTAAATTACTATTTTAAATTCAATATTCAAATTCCAAATTGAAATTGGCCCAAGACCTTATTGGGCCTTCTAATACATTTGGGCCTTTTAGTGGAGAAACTTATTTCCCACTAAGGGCTCAAATATGGCATCATTTTGCTATTGGGCTTGGAGTCCTACTCCAACCCAATTATACCTTTAATTTTACAAAGCCCGATAACAATTATTAGCCAAAGCTTCCTAATTTTAAGTAATCAAGAATAACCTTTGTGTATGACCCATTAGGCCCGATTAGTCATTGACATAAATAAACTTGGACCAATTAAACTCCTTTAATTGACCCAATTTATCTAATGACCACAAAAGACACTAGCAATGCTCTACGGTCCTAGAACTAATTGAGTTGATCAAGTGATTTACCTTTCTAATTTGGATATTGTGCCGGCATCATTCCTCACGTCGTCATTCACATTTAGTTAAGAGCAAAGATTGAGTATCATCTCTCTTGATTGACTAAATATAGCTAATTCACAGAACTAAGAATCTTATTCCATTGACTTTAAGACGAATCATGACTCTTCGTGATCACTTGCTGTGTGCACAGACTCCTGAGTCAACTAGAAGTCATCCAAACTCTACCGGTCTTGTGAATGACTAATGATTTGTAGGGGACTGTGAGTCCTTTTGGCGTGTCAATCTATACTCATGTATTTGAGTTATACCCAAGATTACATTGTTCTCCCCATTTTCAAGCAGATAGAGTTGTATAGTCAAAGTATAACCCTGGGACATAGTATTCGATGACATCCTCAAGTCCAGGACGATCCGCACTACCAAACGATGAGAGACTTTCATATCCAATGATACTTTTTACAATGAATCTTTGTGGAGTCTCTCCGCAGGTTAGTTCAATGCTATATGTTCTCCAACAGATCCACTCACAACATCAGCTAAGGCATCATCAAGCCTGTATTCCATGAGGTCCCTACCTTGTATCTCTATATAAGTAGATAATGTCGTACTAGTCTTATTGAGATCACTAATGCCCTTTCTTGGTGATTAAAGACTATGAACAAGTTTCAGGCAATAGACATGCAGTGTCCTCGAGTCCTCATGATCATGATCCCTATCATAGATCCTTGAGTGAACACATGTTCTATTCCTAAGGCTTTTATCTTTAAACGCATATTGACCTTAATAAAGGTGAGACATAAATATGATAAAGATAAAATATGCTCATTTATATTAACCATGGAATACTGCAATGTAAAAAGGTGTTCATCTGTTATAACATATTGTCTCTATGACACCTAAATACTAACACATTGAACTCTTGCAAACAAAGATTGACCTCTGGATTAGTTATCAATTTTAATTTAACATCTTTATCTTCACTCTTGTGTGAAGTGTAAAGTGCAAAATCCAATATAGAATCGGAGTGCATCAAGTCACCTTCACATGTAAGAAAGGAAGATAAAGGAGTGTGTTTCTTAACATCATGCATGGCATGCATATCACTAGGTTCTAGAGAATGGTCATCTCTTCTTCTATGCATTTTCACAAATTTAGGATATTTCTCATTAATACAATCCATACACATTGTATTTTCATCACAAGAACATGTAATTTCAGTACTAGCATCATTATTATCATGCAAATTGTCACTCAATGTATCATGCAAAGGAGTAGAATCATTATAAGGCATAGGCCATTTGATGAGGGTCTTTTTTCGTTAGCCTTGGGGTCCACAATCAAAAATTAAACAAGGATTGCATATAAACAAACCTAGCATCATTCTCTCTTCTCGACGAGCCTTTCATTGATTCCTAAGTAATCTAAATGTCATGCAAATACAATGAAAACAAGCGGGGGGGAATTGGTTTTGGCTTTTCAAATTAATAAACTAAAAGAGTAATGCAAATTAATTAAATGCTAAACTATTGTTTTTTGTATATATTTTTTTATAAAAATGGTAAATGAGTGAATGGAATAGTATGATATGGATGATGAATACTCTTGGTAATGAAGAAATGACTATTCTTGCTCAAAAAGTATGGGTGTGAAATTTAATTAAGTCGTAATGAAAACCTCAAGATAATGCTTGAGTCCAATATTCTCAATTAGTATTAGCTTTACAAACATTGCTAACTACTACTTCTTGAGATATTGTTTAAAACCACTTAATGTGCAATTAAAATTGGAATAATGCAATATGAGTCTTCTTGAAATTGAGTACTAAATAGTTCCTCAAAGGCACAAATAAACCACATTAACTAGATAATAACATGCTAATTAATATAATTTCATTGTAACCATAAAAAAATTGAAACACATATAATATTCACACTACAAATCCAATTTCAACTACAAATATCAAACCAACAGAGACAATTAACATCAATCTCAGTTCCAAAGTCATATACAATATTTCCTAAAACTAGGCAATCTAAATATATATAACTCTAAACTAATAGAATGATAGAAAAACTCCCCTATGAAGTCCATTGAACTCAAGCATTAATCCTCATCACCAAGATCAAGGGAATTAGCCACTGCCAACCATCAAAATAGCTATTAGAGAACCCCCAAAAATCAAAAATCAAACAGCGATGGAAAATCAAAAGTTGTTTGACTATTCATATCTCTATCTCATGCTCCTTCTGAAGATTTGGGTCCGCTCTAATGGTGGATTGAAGGTCTTGTTCTTGTTTTGGGTTATCGACAGAAAATAGCTAAGGTCATCAGAGTTGGAAGGTTTTTTGACGAAGGTGAGTGCAAGGGCTGACAGTGGAGAGAGAGAAGAAGAAGGTTGGGGTGCTTCTCAAACTCAAGGTCTTTGTCTCCGGTCTAAACTTTTGCTTCCTTTCAGGTCCAAGCTCTCTCTCACCTTTGATTTGATCTCTATCGAGCTTCTCTGACCAGTGGTATTTCCCAACGTTAACAGCGTCTCGCCGACGACAGAGGAAGTGAACGGTGAAGCAAAGGTCGCTGGCAAGGAAAGAAGAAGAAAGCAAAGGTGCAGTTGAATCTTAGCTCTCTCCCCGTCCCCTGTGTATCGTGGTGCTCCTCATTCATTTTCCATCTCAGGTCTGTCTTAACTCAATCAAGAAGAACCTCAAACCTAATTTACTCAAAACGCAGAGTTTCATGCAGGGACCTAACAAAAAAATTTCAAAAATTTCGTAAAGGGACTAACCATAACATTTGCAAAAAGAGTGCGAGCGACTTGCATTTATCTTACAAGTACTTACCTTTCACTCGAGTGTTCATCACAAAACTTCCAGAAGAGAAGCGAGTGTCCTTCAAAAGTCTTTGTGAGTGATAACCAGTACTCGAGTGTTCACTTACTCACTCGAATGATGAAACTAACACTCGAGTGATCTATCTGCACTTCCAAACATAATGTGAGTGACTTGCTAAGTAACAAACAAAAGTAAACAGAGTGTCGTAGTCGTAAGAAGATATCAGTAGGAAATTAGGATGAACTTGGAATCATCCTTAAGCATCTCAATCCCCCAGTTGCTTTACCCATTGCAATGCATCTATACTGCACAGCTTCCGCAATGATATAGCATAGCTACCACCTACAACGCTATCCAGTTAACCCATCACTATAGTCTATCAAAGCTTCCGAGTCCGATACTTCTAATGCTAACTTTACTCCTTCCATATGCTTATGGCAATTTGCTAGTTAGATTAACATTACAAAACATGGTGTAGTGGTTATGAACGGTAGACCCATTCCTGAAGCCTACAATAATAGGTCAAGCCTTGCACCAACCTGCTTAGCAATCACTATTTCTCAGAGGTCTAACCTTGACTCCTTGTCAGTAAACCGAGGCCACAAATCTCGCCCTTAGCTTTCGCTAATCAACAAGGTAATTAAATTACTGATAAGAAAACTGAATTCATTGAATTAGGAACTAGCAACTGGGTTCATTCAAAACTTAAAGATTCATCCTTGTTCAGCCATAGGAATTTTAGTTCATGACTGACGAGGGAAACATAAGACAGATAACAAAAAAATGACCCATGATCAAAAGATTAAACAAAAGGAAACAGAAAGCTTGACGAGGTTCCGACGACGTGGAAGAAGCCTTGTCACGTCACACTCGCGTCTTCTTCTCTTCGTCTTACTGCAAGGAAGGATGCTGTGGTTCTCTTGAAGTTTTCGTGCCTCGTAAATTCTCTCTCTCTCTTCTTTCGAGTTTGACCGAATGTGAAATTTGTTTTGGCTCTTCATGACCCTTTTAAGGGTTGGCTTGCTGTTTCATTATATAGTTAGGCTTTCTTGCGGCAAAGTTCCACGAGCTGGGCTTTCCAAATCTGTCGAGATCCATCGTATCTTTTGATCGCAGATTGATTCTCGCATCCCGCAGATTCTTCAAATCTTTTAGTTTTGATCCTCCACATCTTCTATTTCGGTACGTCAGCAATCTATCTGTCCTTTCTCGACCTTTGCAATATTTCCTAAAACAATCTTGACAAAAGATTAGAACATATGCCGCATAGTATCGCATCCTTTACTTTGCTATTGCTTCATAGATGCTTTGTATTGTACTTCGATATGCTGTCAGAGTGCTATAGCCCAGTATCAGCTTTGCTATACGTTCTTCTCATAAAACCTTGTAACTTGTTCTTCTTTTAGCACATGTTTAGGATGTGCATGGTTTTTATCCTTCAGTTCCTTATATTCATGAATTAATGCCTCTTTACTTAGATTGATTGCAGTTAAACTTGTATTTACCATGAAATTCAGTCATAAGATATACGGAAAACATGGCATAAATTGTGCTCATTAAATACCCCCACACTTAGCTTTTGCACTCCTGGGCAAACTAAGATGAAGCTAACAAAAACTCGTAGTCGTGGCACTCTTATCTGTATAACTCCACTTACACAACTGCCTTCGGTTCTTGTCCCCTAGTCGGCAATCCCACTGCCCGGTACTAGCGGCTCGCGATGTGTGGTATTGCTTAAGTGAAGTAGCGTCGAGAGGCTCTCAGGTTCAGTGTTTACGCTCTCTTACCCAGGGGATTTTTAACTTTCTATCTTGTCATGCTAACCTATAGTTCCATAGCCTTGTCAAAGTTCTAAGATTACTACCTAGCATCTGAGTCTCCATTCTTCCAAAGGACTTCTCAGGTTATTATGGTATGGAAAGATAGGTGTTGAGATGAGAAGTGGTGAGGAGTGCTATAACAGGACATGTAGACAAGTCTCTTGGTTTCAGCCGAGTGCCTTTTTCTGGACTTCGTATTCCTTGCTGCTCTTTATTCTTTGTTCTTCTATCTTGCTTTCTTCTTTCTCTTTTTATATAAGCAAACTACAGCTCATTTGGCAACATTTTCTGGCAGCATTTTTGTAGGCGCGCTTGGCTCTAGCATTCTTCATAATTTCTTTCAAGCTTGTCTGTCGAACTAGTTCTGCCATAGCACTATCATTGGGCTCAATGAGGTAGCAAAATGGGGATGATGATAACTGGTTTGTGTTTGGGAATGATGGGTATGATAAGAATGCCTCTATCATACGAATTTCACACTCAGATGCTAAACAGTTTATCAAAGAACTAAGACAAATCAAGGATCATACACGGGCTAGCAGACATGCACACTAGAATAAAACAATTATGCTCAAATCAATCCTTCCATTGTGGGTTCTTCTCTCTAAACTTTCTCACTGCCACTTTACCCCGCATCAGATTAGCTAGCACTATCAATTTCCCAAACCTAAAGGTTCAGTTTCCTTAGACAATCATACTATACTTCATCACACAGATATTCATACTATTGCTACAAAGTTTTGTTCAGGCTTCATCATGCAATTTGAAAAAAAAAATCAGTTTGTGCAAAAGCAAAATTCAGGGTAGTTTACACACATTGGAACATCAGCAGATTATATCCATATTAACATAATTAATCTCTCCCCCACACCTGAACGATGCAAAGCCCCCATTGCAACGGTGAAGCGAAAAGGAAGGTAGATATGACATACCCAAAACATCCCACCAAAAATATTGTTTTTTTTGGCATCTTGCTGCTAGGCAACAAGTAAAAAGAAGACATATTAAAATTAAAATATTTAAACAGAGAAAGAGTCCAAGACCAGAAAGAAACACCTCATCTTACTTAACCTTTTCCTGTTGAAGGTCCATGAGAATTTGACACTTCTTTGTCCTTAGTGTCGACGGAGTGTGTGCTGGTGGGCTCGCCTTCTTGAGGGCTTTTCCTTCGATAGCGTTTCCGCAAGCTTGATGGTTCCTGGGGTGGTGGACCTACGGCCGAATTGTGCATATCAAAAGTCATTTCAGGGAAAGCCGGCAATGGAGTGTAGTTTGGGGCATTTGTCCTAAGATTTGCAGCAAGGCTGCGATCCCTCTGCGCCACATATTGTCACCACATCTGCTGCTGAAGAAACAGTGTGCTCACTAAGCGTTGCAAGGTGGTAACCTGGGCAACTAAAGCATGGAAGCCAGCTGCAAAAATTGAGGTTGTGTCGGCGGGAGGTTTGACAGAGGAATTGGCGAGGTTGGTCTAAGTGACCCGTGGTTGACATTCTTGCAAAATGCGCTGCACAACTGCCACGACAAGAGGTTGCGGGAGATCAGCTCTTTCCTCGCTCGCATCAAAGATCACTCCGGCATTTTGGCAGAGCTCGGTAATAAGTGCGGGGAACCAGTGGTTTCCTGTGGTGTGCTTCAGTGACTCGAATAGCTCTCGGTAAATGAGTGCGTCAACATCAATTTGTTTGCCCTCCAAGAGACAATAGAATAGGAACGCGCATCCTCGAGAGATAGTTTAGGTGTGCAGTGTGGGCATGAGTCAATAGTGAAGGAAGTGGAACCAGATATGTGCTTCAGGTCGTAGACGGCTGCATTTCAAATTGTAGGACCCTTCCTTGGAAACTTGCCATTCAGTGTTTGGCACACAGAGTCGGGTGACCATACTAGCTAAGACCTCAGAATTTTCCCCTTGCTGGAGGAGCTTATTATATTCGTCGTCTGTGGGGTCTAGGTCGAATACCTTGTGGATTGCGCTTGTGCTGCATTGTATGCTCCTTATGCTGTCGTATGATTCCTGTAGCACATTCAGGGTAAGCGCCTTGCTCGAATGCATCACCGTCGAATTCTCATTCCGGTGCTAGGGTTTTGTCTGCTTTTAGGGAGTGAAAATGAGATTCAGCTTCTCGGGTGGCAAATGGCATTGCGTCTGGGGCTTCAGTGGGTGCTTTTTGTCCAGAACCCTTGGTGCGTGCCATTGAAGAAATCTAGAGTTAGGATGAGAGGGGAAATATTGTAACTAGAAGGAGCGCGAGCGTCTGTGCTGAAAAGTGCAATTTGATTTAGTAAGGGTTGAGATAAATGATCGTGGGGGCACAATTCGGTGAGTGCGTGCAATCCGTCTGAAAGTTTCGGGGTAAGGTGTGCTGCAGACTTTTGGCGTGGCAAGTGGCGGTTTCCAATTTTTTTTGAATCTATGCTCAACTACATTG
Source organism: Acacia melanoxylon (assembly GCA_019022615.1). Lineage (NCBI taxonomy): Eukaryota > Viridiplantae > Streptophyta > Magnoliopsida > Fabales > Fabaceae > Acacia > Acacia melanoxylon. The sequence goes on along the minus strand of JAFJYJ010000068.1, from coordinate 1,685,461 downwards.
GGCCCAGTCTTTTGCGGCTCATCATTAAGTCCATATTGTTTATGACCGATTCAGGTGGATTGTTATAACATCTCTTCATTACTCCCCTGGATCCTCTTAAGCTTTCATATGGCACATCCTCTATTCTCTGGAACAATAAGTTAAAGTGTGACCCTGGGTTGCCTCCTAATAGCGCTTGCTTTAAAGTCTTCAGCCAGACTTTGCTATAGCAATTTAATGTTGAGGTAGTGCAAGAAGGCTGCCCGCTTCTTTACTACCTTTGCTATCATCTTCAGAGGTTAAATACTTCTCAGCTGGGTTTTCGACTCCAGCAGTCTTGAGGATTAGAAGGTGATCCGATCATCATTAACACGCATAGTAAGTTCTCCTTTTTCCACATCGATCAGCGTTCGCCCAGTTGCCATGAAAGTTCTTCCTAGAAGGATTGGAACATCGCGATCTGCTTCGAAGTCAAGAATAATGAAATCCACAGGGAAGATGAACTTATCCACTTTTACCAGGACATCTTCAATTTTTCCTTCAGGTAGAACGATGGAGCGATCGGCTAGTTGCAACGTAACTGTTGTGGGCCTGGCTTCCCCAACTGCCAACTTTTTGAAGATAGACATAGGCATGAGATAAATGCTGGCACCGAGGTCACACAGTGCTTTCCCTAAATATTGGGGTCCAATTGCACATGGTATTGTGAAGTTGCCAGGGTTTTTAATTTTGGCAGTAGCCGATTTGTTAGCATAGCACTGCAGTCCTGGGTCAATGCTACTATTTCAAACTCTTCCAGTCGTTTCTTTTTTGTCAGAATTTCCTTCATAAATTTCATATAGCTAAGCATTTGCTCCAGAGCTTCCACCAGAGGGATATTAATGTACAATTACCGTAGCATGTCATGGAATTTCTTAAATTATACTTGTTGACCTTACTTCTGAAGTCTTTGGGGGAAAGGCGAGGGCTGCTTTAGCATCCTTGAAGACCCGAGATCATGGTTACGCTGTGATGATGTGGTAGCATTCCTTGTTAGGTGTTGCACATGATCATCTAGTGCGGCAGTTGGAGGCAATGTCACGGCGTTGATATTCTGTTCAAGTTCTAAAAGCCTTGGGTGCCTCTGCTCGTCTTTAAGGAATTTGTCATTACTTTCTTGTCCCTCCATTTCTTTCCTAAATTTTGGGTCAGCAACAATCGTAGGCTGCTTTGTTACTCTCATGGGTTCTAGACTCTTTCCGCTTCGGAGCTCTATTAACTTGACTTCCTCTTTTCCTTGGATTCTAGGGACCTCAGTGTCGGTTGGCAGTAGCTAGATGTCCCACTTGGTTTTCAAGGTTTCTCAGGGTTACTTGTTGATTTTGAATGATTGCATCATTCTTCGCCATATATTCTTTCAAAAAGGTCAACATGGAGTGTTGTGGTTCTGAATCACTGCCCTGCTACCTTGCTTGCTGGGTAAACCCTAGTGGGTTTGATGGTTTGTTCGGGTACTATGGGTCTGATGGTTGTCCCCCTGCTTGTTGACCTTGAGCATTCCATGAAAAATTGGGATGCTATCTCCATCCAGGATTGTACGTATTAGAGTATGGATTGTTGCTGTTACTGCCCCTGTTAAAGTTGTTGACGAAGTTAACCGATTCGGGGTTGGTAGAGCACTGAGAGTAGGATTGCTCACCGCCACAGTACACACAAGCTACCTAAGATGGTTGTAGTAATGTGTTGCTTGATGGAAGGGTCAGTCCTTTCACCATATTGGTTAGAGATGATACTTGAGCTGTGAGAGCAATCATAGCATCCAATTCATGTATTCCAGCAATAGTTCGGGAGGAAGTAGCTCTGTCTGCTTGCCATTGATGGCTATTCGTAGCCATGCGTTCCAATAAGTTGTGGGCCTCTTCATAAGACTTCATTAGGATGGATCCTCTAGATGAGGCGTCTACAATTGATTGTGTTTGTCCATCGAGACCTCTGTAAAATGTTTCTAACTAAACCCATTGCACAGTCCGTGCTGTTGGCATCTTCTGAGGAGGTCTTTGAATCTGTCCCAGGCTTTATAGGTAGACTCTCCAAACTTTTGCTGAAAGTTGGTGATGTCACCTCTGAGTTTAGCGTTCTTAGTAGGTGGGAAAAATTTGAGCAAGAACTTACTCCCCAAATCATTAAAGGAGGTGATGGAATTGGCTGGTAAGTTGTTGAGCCACGTTCGAGCCTTGTCCCTAAGTGAGAATGGGAATAATTTAATCCAGACGGCATCGGCCGTGACTCCTGGAATGACGAATGAGTCACACACCTCCATGAAGGCCTTTAGATGTAAGTGAGGATCTTCAGATGGGAGTCCTCCAAATTGTCCGGCTGCATTCAGCATTTGGATCATGACACCCTTGATTTCAAAGTGTCCTGCATTCAAGGTCGGTGGTGTGATAGCCAAATTTAATTTGTTTAGATCTGGAATCCCGAATTCCATGATGGCCTTATTAACATACGGATTTGGAGGTGGAGGGATCTGATCGTCCCTGTTTATTACTATTGGCACTCGTCGATCCTGCTCATGCTTGACAGGCATATCTTCCATGCTTGCTGAGTCAAAAGGTTGACTTCTTCGCTTCTACTTTCTGCACCTTTGCTTATAAGTGCATTCGATTTCTGGATCATAAGGCTCTAGGTTGGCTGTTGGTGAGTTGCGCATGCACTACAGAATGTACCTGAAAATTATGAACAGGGAAAGAGTGAGCTTTCTTAGATAAATCACAACTATCAAGCAAAGAGGGTGTCGTCACTAAGGGTATCTACAGTCCCCGGCAATGGCGCCAAAAACTTGTTCGTTGATTTACTTAATGGCAAGTGAACCAGTCGAACAAGTAATAAAGTGTAAGTAGAGTATCGTCCCATAGAGACTGAGATACTGGGAAGTGAAGCTCAATTGCTAAGATAGTTGTGCGAAACAGAAAGTAAATATAATTGGTTTGAGAGGTTGTTGTGGTTATGCTAAGTAACAAACAAAAGTAAACAGAGTGTCGTAGTCGTAAGAAGATATCAGTAGGAAATTAGACTGAACTTGGAATAATCCTTAAGCATCTCAATCCCCCAGTTGCTTTACCCATTGCTATATCATCTATACTGCACAGCTTCTGCAATGCTACAGCATAGCTACCACCTACAACGCTATCCAGTTAACCTACCACTATAATCTATCAAAGCTTCCGCGTCCGATACATCTAATGCTAACTTTACTACTTCCATATGCGTTTGGCAATTTGCTAGTTAGATCAACATTACAAAACATTGTGTAGTGGTTATGAACGGTAGACCCATTCCTGAAGCCTACAATAATAGGTCAAGCCTTGCACTAGCCTGCTTAGCAATCACTGTTTCTCAGAGGTCTAATCTCGACTCCTTGCCAGTAAGCCGAGGCCACAAATATCGCCTTTAGCTTCCACTAATCAACAAGGTAATTAAATCACTGATAAGCAAACTTAATTCATTGAATTAAGAACTAGCAACTGGGTTCATTCAAAACTTAAAGATTCATCCTTGTTCAGCCATAGAAATTTTAGTTCATGACTGACGAGGGAAACATAAGACAAATAACAACAAAATGACCCATGATCAAAAGATTAAACAAAAGGAAACAGAAAGCTTGATGAGGTTCCTACAGCGTGGAAGAAGCCCTGTCACGTCACCAGTCCACGTCTTCTTCTTTTCGTCTTACTGCAAGGAAGGATGCTGGGTTCTCTTGAAGTTCTCGTGCCTCGTGAATTCTCTCTCTCTTCTTTCGAGTCTAACCGAATTTGAAATTCGTTTTGGCTCTTCACGACCCTTTTTAGGGTTGGCTTGCTGTTTCCTTATATAGTCAGGCTTTCTTGCGGCATAAGTTCCAGTGAGTTGGGCTTTCCAAATCTGTCGAGATCCATCGTATCTTTTGATCGCAATAGATTGATTTTGCTGATCCTGCGGGATTCTACAAATCTTTTAGTTTCGATCATCCACATCTTCTATTTTGTTACGTCAGCAATTTACCTGTCCTTTCTCGACCTTCGTAATATTTCCTGAAACAATCTTGACAAAAGATTATAACATATGCCACATAGCATCGCATCCTTTACTTTGCTGTAGCTTCATAGATGCTTTGTATTGCACTTCGATATGCTGTCAGAATGCTATAGCCCAGTATCAGCTTTGTTATACGTTCTTCTCATAAAACCTTGTAACTTGTTCTTCTTTTAGCACATGTTTAAGATGTGCATGGTTTTTATCCTTCAGTTCCGTATATTCATGAATTAATGCCTCTTTACTTAGATTGATTGTAGTTAAGCCTATATTTACCATACAATTCAGCCATAAGATATAGGGAAAACATGGCATAAATTGTGCTCATCAGTTGCTGAAAAGTATATTGCTTTGAAAAAGAAAAATATAACTCTTGAACAGCAAGTTAAAAAAATTTCTTGTGAAAACACTGATTGTGAAGATTGCATTGATTTAAAGAAAAAGAATGTATATCTCATAAAAAACACTTGAGAAGTTCACTCAAGGAAGTGAAATGCTCAGTGTCATTTTAAAACAGCAAAGGTTTACAAATGACAGATCAGGGATTGGTTATAAACCTGATTTTGATAAGAAGAAAGGTAAAAAGAAATTTGGAGAAAAATCTTATATGAAATATTTTAGAAAAACTGTTCATTCTTCAAACCCTTTTGCACATTGCAATTATTGCAATCGTAAAGGTCATATTACTTCTTCTTGTTTTCATAAAAAGGAAAGAAGGAGTAAACTTGTAGAAAATTATCAATGGGTGCCTAAGGGATCCTACAAGGTTCCTAAGACACATACTAACCCCAAAGGACCCAAGAAAAGATGTGTACCTAAAACATGATGTTTTATGTTTTGCATATTTGTCTAAGAGCATTGAAATCCAACAAATGGTACATTGATAGTGGATGCTCTAGACATATGATGGGGGATCAATCCAAATTTGCTTCAATCAAACCCAAGGATGGTGGCAAGGTGACCTTCGGTGGAAACCAATCCAAAAGGATTGCTGGTATTGGTGAAGTTGGAAACAATGAAGGACCAAAAATCAAAGATGTCTACCTCGTAGAAGGCCTTTGTCACAATCTCCTCAGTGTAAGCCAAAGCCCTGATAAAGGTAACTTAGTTATCTTTGATTATGAGGAATGCTTGATTGTAAGCAAGGATGTTCACTCTTTGGAAAATATAAAATCAAAAGCTTTATTTAGAGCCCCTAGAGAAGGAAACTATTATACACTTTGTCTTTCTAAAAATGATTCTACTTCTGAAAAATGTTTTATTGGTAATTTGGATGAGAGTTGGCTGTGACATAAGCATTTGGCTCATGTCAATATGATTCAACTTGATAAGTTGCTGAAAAAAGATTTGGTCAATTGTTTGCCAAAACTTCATTTAAAAAATGACATGATTTGTGATGTTTGTCAAAAAGGTAAACAAACCAAATCATCTTTCAAACCTAAAAATGAGATTTCAACTAATAGACCTCTTTAACTACTCCATATGGATCTAGTTGGACCAGCTAGAGTAAAAAGCCTTGGTGGCAATCTTTATACTTTGGTCATAGTTGATGATTTCTCTAGATTTGCTTGGACAATATTTTTATCTTCTAAAGATGAAACATTTGATCAGTTTGTTATTTTTGCCAAGAAGGTCCAAAACAAGAAAGGCGTGTCTATTGTAGGAATTAGAACTTATCATGGTGGAGAATTCAAAAATCATGCATTTAGTGAGTTTTTTGATAACATGGGGATAGATCACAAGTTCTCAGCCCCAAGGACTCCTCAAAAAAATGGTGTTGTGGAGAGAAAGAATCGAGTCCTCACCGAGATGGCAAGAGCTATACTGAATGAGAACTTTACCTCCCAAGTGTTTTGGACTGATGCTATGAGTACGGCTTGCTACATCTCGAATCGGGCATATCTCCGAAAAAAGTTGAGCAAAACTCCCTATGAACTGTACAAAGGAAGAAAGCCCAATTTGGCTCATCTGCATGTCTTCGGCTGTAAGTGCTTCATCCATAATAATGGTAAGGACAATTTGGGAAAGTTCTATCCCAAAGCGGATGAAGGTATATATTTGGGTTATTCAAATAGAAGTAAAGCTTATAGAGTCTTTAATACTCGTACTCGTATTGTTGAAGAGTCAATGCATGTTGTTTTTTGTGAATCCAAAACTGATAAATCCTTGGATGATGATGAGGAAAATGTTTTTAAAGATCAATTCTTTTCGAAAACTACTCCTGCCTCTATTGAAAATCCTGAAAATGTTTTTGAGGCTGATCCTCAAAATACTTTTGAAAACCCCGATCAATCTCAACCTAGAGCTTGGAGGTTCATTAGGAATCATCCTTTGGACCAAGTGATAGGTGATGTAAATCAAGGTGTAAGGACCTGAAATAGTACTTTGAATGAAGTCACTTTTTCTACCTTTATATCAGAGATTGAACCCTCTAAAATTGATGAAGCCCTTTCAGACAATGATTGGGTGATAGCAATGCAAGAGGAGTTACATCAATTTGATAGAAATCAAGTTTGGGATTTGGTACCTAGGCCTAACGACCATCCTGGTCATTGGCACCAAATGGGTATTCAAGAACAAACGAGATGAATCGCAATCATTGTCCGTAACAAGGCAAGATTGGTTGCTAAAGGCTATAATCAAGAAGAAGGAATTGATTATGAAGAAACTTATGCTCCAGTGGCAAGATTGGAAGCTATAAGAGTTTTTCTAGACTTTGCTTGTGTCAAAGGATTCAAGCTCTATCAAATGGATGTAAAGAGTGCATTCTTAAATGGTTTTATTCAGGAGGAAGTTTATGTTGAACAACCTCCTAGTTTTCAATGTGATCATCATCCAAATCATGTTTATTGCCTCAAGAAAGCCCTTTATGGCCTTAAGCAAGCTCCTAGAGCTTGGTATGAGCGATTAAGCAAATTCCTTCTTGATCAAGGATTTGTTAAAGGAAAAGCAGATACAACTCTCTTCATAAAGAGTAATAAGCTTGGTGAAATTTTAATTGTTCAGATATATGTTGATGACATTATATTTAGTGCTTCTAACGATGTTTTGTGTGAAGAGTTTGTAAAGAATATGCAGGGAGAGTTTGAGATGTCCATGATGGGAGAACTCAACTACTTCCTTGGTCTGCAAATCAAGCAAAAGAAGGATGGAATCTTCATATCTCAGACCAAGTATCTCAATGATCTGCTAAAGAAGTTTGGGATGGATTAATGCAATGGAGCTGATACTCCAATGAGCTCAACCACTGCATTGGATGCTGACGAAAAGGGCAAGGACTTCAATATCACAAAATACATAGGAATGATTGGATCATTGCTCTACCTCACAGCAAGCCGCCCTGACATCCAATTTAGTGTCGGGATGTGTGCAAGGTTTCATTCTGCTCCCAAGGAGTCACATGCTGAGAATATGAAGAGGATCTTCAGATATCTTGCTAACACAAAAACCCTTGGTTTGTGGTTTCCAAAAGGTCAACCAAAACATCTTGTGGCATATTCAGATTCAGATCATGCTGAATACAAGACGGATAGGAAGAGCACAAGTGGCCAATGTCAATTTCTTGGTGGCTCACTTGTCTCTTGGTTCAACAAGAAGCAAACAAGTGTGGCTGTGTCTTCTACTAAAGCTGAATATGTGGCCGCCTCAAGTTGTTGTATACAAATCCTATGGCTCAAGCAACAACTATCTGACTTGGGAATCAACTTGAAGGAGATCCCAATATTGTGTGACAACATTAGCATTCAATTCTTCTCAACAACCATTCGCAAAAAAACGAAAATCATTCAAGTTTCCAACTACTCTTTGAATTTTCTTGTGTAAAGTATCTTTTGATATATTTGTAATTCAGTGATTATGTTTATCCACTCTTAGAGAGAATTCATTTATTGAAAGAATCTCAAGTCAGGGGACTTGGAGATTGGGATATTGATTGCAACTTGTAAGGGGGAGTAAGTTCTAGTGAGAGAATTACTCTTGAGTTACAGAGTGTGTAATCAATTGAGATAGTGAAAATCGCAGAGAGTCTGAGGACTGGACGTAGGTCAAGAGGTTAGACCGAACCAATATAAATTCCTTCTGTCTTGCTTCCTCTTACCATACTCTGCACCTCTCTGTTTTAGTGTTCGAAAACAAAGTAACTAGAAAAGAATTTTTAAAATCCCTAATTCACCCCCCTTTTGGTGATTTGCTCCACTTTCATTTGGTATCAGAGTAAAGTCTTCTCTAAAGAGCTTAACATCTCGAGAAGGATCAACATGGACGGTATTCTACCTGAGTCTAATAAAGACCAATTAGCAACTACTAATTGGCAAATAAGATTGCACTAATTGAGATTAGTAGTGTCTTCATCTTGATAAAAGACAAGGGAAATAAATAGATATTAAAAAGGGGAAAATGCATAATACTTAAGGCAATTTATGCCACAATTACACATGCTAAGCTTTGGATAAAACACCTACTTGATTTTATCCAATTTGTGCAATTGTTTTCAAGTTGTAAAAGGGCAATAAAATCTTCTTTTAATGAGTGAATATTTTCGAAATATAAGGGCTAATGGAAGACAAAATAAAACTTGGAAACTGCCCAAATGCAACTTGATTAGTTAAGCAACCAATTAGATATGGACAGGTGATGTTTAGGGACACCTAAGCCCTCATTTGTGTCATCAAAATGACATCATAATCAGCCTCAAAAGTCCTTTATTTCAACTAGGCATTGGTGGAGCTTTGTGAGCCAAGTATTTCAAGATATTATCTTAAGAAATTAAGCCTTAATCCTCATGTAATTGTTTAAGCCAATGAGGGAACTTCAACCATAAGATGAGGACACTTGGAAAGCAATCCAAGCATTGAAAAAAAGTCCATAAAAAGTCCAAGATTGAGTGGAGAGAAAGAATAAAAATTGGATGACTAGCCATGTGAAGAGAGATAAGATGCAATGTTAGTTTGGTAATTTCACATGTAAGGCCCACAAAAGGCTTGCCACTTGCCTATAAATAGAGGAGGTCCTCTCTCTTCATTTCTTCACAACTCAAAACACAATCAAATCTGATTGAGAGAGAGATCTAGGAGAAAATCATAGAGAAGGAAGCAAGGAAGGAAGTTCAAAGCACTAAGGCTAAATCATTTGAGGCCAAAGAGGAAGGAGAAGTTATAAGAACACAAATCAAGTTAAGGATACTCAACAAGTCTAGGGTCAGATTCAAAGCATGGGCGTATTGCTAACTACGTGAAGTAAGGTATGTTCACGTACAACAACTTTAACTTTCCTGTGTCTTGTATGGCTTTATATGCTTGACTGATTCATGATTGTAGAGTCATGGGCAAGACTGGATCTTGGGCCATGCACCGTGGCTAACTAAGACTAGGTCTTAGGTCACATGTGTGTTTACATTCAGTATAGTTGTGGATTATTATTGTATATGATAATGTTGCATGCTTGTTTTCCTAGCACTAAGTATATGTCTCTGAGACACGTAGCACTGGTGAGTGCATCCACCATTAACATTACATTTGATGTGTTCTATGTATTGTTGGTTGCTAACTGTTGTTGTGAATATCTATCATATATTGTTTATACTTTACATATGGGATTAACTAGTACTTGAGATTTTTTATTGAATCTCATACTTCTCTAAAGGTTTAGAAAAGGGATCTGGACCTGGGAAGGCAAGGTAGATGAAGCCGTGAAGAGACACCGATCGAGGAGTGTCTGGAGAAGGTTATTAGGGCATAGTTTTTGGCAATGAATTTGATAAAGCACTAGTGCAAAAAAGGGTTTTAAGACCGCCTCATTTAGACCTGACTTTCAACGCCTCGGTCTTGAAGGTATGACCGGTGGCAGTTTTGTAAATATAAAGAACTTCTTATACTAGATCATTTTTTCATAGGTCTTAAATATATTATTCAGATCCTTTAAAAAACAAACCGATCTTAAAATTGTTATTAAAAAAATTCAAATATCAATTACTTTATGGAGAAATCTCACACACCCGGACTAATATTTTCTGCGGTCTAAAATAATAAGGAAAAATTTAAATATAAAGGTAATAAAGTTTTAAGACCGAACATATTTAAAAGTCGGTCTTAAAAGTTATTCTTTTAAGACCGGACATAAAATGCGGCCGGTATAAAATATAGAAAAAGAGTGCGGATAAAAAATTAATTGCTTTTAAGACCGAACTTTAATATGACCGGCCTTGAATATTAATTATTAAGACCGTCTCTTTGTTTATCCGGTCTTAAAAATGAACCGCCAAATAAACATTTCTTCGCGTGAAAGCTTTTGTTACTCTAACTTAAGAAAACCTTTGTTCACGTTGCGAAACCTTTCATGTTGCATTACCTCTCTTCCTGTCTCGAAAATGAACGGTGAAAATGATTCTATTCATGTTCCGGGAATGCCAGTTACTGGTGTGACTGGTGTGAGTCAGAACGAACCCTCTTCATCTCACAATGAGCCTCGTAACCGCTCTGCACGTCGTGGTAGAAGAGGCACACGAATGATGGATGTAACCTTAAGTCAGACTTCTGGCTCAAGGCTAGAGATTCAGTTTGATGAAAAGTTGGAACCTTTCGGTCCCAAGAAATCCAAATATACTAGTTTTGTGGCTATCTAGTACGCAGCAAGGTTAGCATCTTGACAGATGAGTGGAAAAATATGGACATTGGTACAGTAAAGGATCCTATTTGGGACACTATCTGGACTTAAATACACTGTCCTTGACTGTCAGAAGTTGAAAGACAAGACATTGTCTTATTGTGCTGATTGGTGGAGGAAGTTTAAGACCTTTCTAGCTAACAAGTATATTTTTGCCGAGATTCAGCCTGAAGAAAATCCTTGGGACAAGTACACATTTATTGCTGAACAAACTTGGCAACAATTTGTTCAGCTGTGGACCACTCATGAAGCTCTGGTGAGTTTATATTTAGTTTTCTTTGCCCTTTTGTTTGCTTATTAACCTGTGCGGATATGTGAATGTAATTATGTTAATCTAATCCTGTTAGTTAAATGGTTTGGTGTGTGAATAGAAGTATACATTTTCTGCCTTTGTCTATGCAAGTCTGATATGTAAACCCTGAAAAGTTAAAATACTAAGAAGGTAATTAGGGAAATAATAATGGCATAAGAGTCAAGCCATTATTATAGTCTTAGTTCTGTTATAGTAGGTAGTGGTTAGACATTGCTGTTAGTTAGTTAGTATGTTAACTGTGTAATGGTTTCGGTGCAAGCTGTTATTGGGCCTTAAGAGTCAAGCCTCTAACTATATATAAGAGGTTAGTCTAATATGTGTAGGAACCAGTTATGATGAATGAATGAATGAATTGACTGAGTTGGCAGCATTTTTGCAACTCCCTTTCCTCTGTTTCTCCCAATTTCTTCTACAATTCTACATCTTTCTTAGATAAAATGTTGAAACTTGATGAAGTGAATTTGACTAATGTTTGACCTTCATATGAAGCAGAAGTTCTCTAATTTCTGTTAGCGAGATGGCTGGAATTCATAATTAATAGTTTTTTTCAATTCTGATTCATAGAAAAGAAGGGAACAAGCACAGAAGATAAGGAGAAAGAATGATTGCCCGCATAGGGCTTCTCGCGGCGGATATGAAATGGCCAAAAAAGAATTGATGGCAGCCAAGCGGAAGAGATTGGAATATGAAGCTGAATCCACTCCTTCTGCAATAGTTGATCAACCATCTACAATACGTCGCGAGGAGTTGTGGTTGCATATTCGGCAAAAGCCAAGCGGGACCTACATGAGTGGACAAACTCGTGTAGTTGCTGAAAGAATTGTAAGTATCGTTATTGATATTTTTTTAGTTACTAAACATGTTTCATTACTAAGCTTCTCGTTATTTGTATCTTACAGGAAGATCTTAAAAAGAAAGAAGTAGAGGGATCTTTTGTGTCGGACGGTAGGAATTATGTTCTGACTGTTGCGACCGGAAAACCTGATCACCCAGGGCGTGTAAGGGGGATTGGAGGACGGGTAGGCCTAAAGCAATACTTTGGTAAATCCAAACGCCACAAACAAAGTATGATTACCCGGGAGGAAATGGAACAAACGGTGGCCAAAATAAATGAGGAAACAGTTGTCAAAGCAGCGGCTTAAGAAGCTTCATTGACTGCAAAGTTTCAATCCCGGATGAGCAAGATGGAGGAGGAAATGAATGAATTGAAGCTGCTTTTGATCTCTCGTCCAGAGAGCAGTGTTCCCTTCACACATTCACCTGCACCTATGCAGCAGAGCACTAGGGGGAGCTGCATTGTTGGACAGTCAAAGCAACCTTGGGACCTGTATGAGGAGGATCGTGATAGTCATAGAAGATTAGTTGCAAAAGGGACTATCCACAACTTGGGATCAACTGTACACCACCAACAAATGGCTGATGATGAAGTTAGAGTGTCAGTTGAAAAGGTGATCATTGATACACCTCTCCCTCTCCCAACTGATCAGCTGAAGCTTGTGAGTGATGTCAAGGGAACCTTCATCTCTTGGCCAGTAAAGCTTGTACATGTCCCTACTCCTCTTGAAGCTTCATCCCCATCCTCCTCAAGTTCCATCCCCTCGTCAAGCTACATCCCCTCCTCCTCAAGTTCCATCCCCTACTACTAATTTGACTGCCAAGGAAAAATATCCGATTTGGCAAAAAAATGATATTTTAAAGATAAATCGTGGCTTGTCAATGAAGTAGTAGGCGTCCCTCATCCTGAAGAGGTTTACCTTGACAAAGAAGATGTAACGTCACTGCTGCTTCTTGGACAGGAGCTTACTAATCCAATCCTTCAATTGTTTATGAAGTAAGTATCTGATTCTATGAGTACATAATTTAAATGCATCGTTCAGACACACATACATATATACTAATTCCCTGATCGATGTCATTATTGTAGGTTCATGCATCAAGAGTTGGTTGAATAGGGCAGAATCAATGATTTTGGATTCTTGTGCCCAGTCTATGCAAGTAAAATACCCTTGGTGTTGAGACAAGAATACATGTCAAAGAGGGTGTGTGAAGTGATAAGAAAGGTGTATGTGTTTCCATACTACCACGGGTACATATCACAATTCTTGTCTGCAATTCACTTAATGTTGCTACATATATCATTGAGTACTTTACTGATGTGAATTTTCAGCGGCCATTGGCAGTTGGTCCTCATGTGCATGGAAGATCATAAAGTTATCTTCTTATGCTCTACTCACAGTGAGCCAGGGTCTACATTGACGCAGAGCGTCAACAAGTAAGCATGTCATGTTCAATGAAACTGAATTTTCAGTGAACATTATTGATAAATTTGTGATTTTGATGATAGTGCCATGAGGACCTTCCAAATCGAGGTAAACAAAAGGCGTGGGTCTCAGGCCACTTATCCTAAATGGCTCAAACCAAAGGTTAGTACATATTTGGACACTAGCACACAACCTTGTGAACTTGGTCAGTAAGCTGTATATGCTAGCTCTTATATATATATATATATATATTTCTTGTTTGTTTTAGACCCGTCGGCAACCAATGGGGTCCAACTTATGTGGCATCTACGTCATGAAACACATATATGATATTATCATGAATGGAACGACTAAATTAACTGCAAAGGTAAATGTATTTGATATTACATATTATGGCTGAATTTAGTTTCTGGCTTAATGTTACATATGAAATATGCACACAAGTTAATTCAGTTTCTATCTTTGATGTTACGAGGGTTTGCCGGTCCCGCTCCCTTTCCCGATGATGAAGTGGAGCACATACGCAATATGTTTTGTGAATATCTCGTATGACTTAATTAAGTCTTAAATTCATTTGTAAATATACATACGCAATGTGTAATTCAATAATAAAGTTGTTTATTTTTTCGAAGAATTCGTTCATTCATTCTAGCTATTTAGTGCTTGAAATTTGAGGTACAGGATGTTGTAAATGAGCAATAAGATACTTTGAAAAGTATTCGCGACTTCTATGACCTAAATTAATTAAGGGAAAAAGAATAATTCAATGAATTATGCCTAAAACTATATATGAGAATTTAATCATGAAGAATAGCCAATGATTTAAACTTAATTGGAAAATTAGGAATTTATTTTCCTTGTAATCTATAATAATAATAATAATGAATAAAGTACTCAGTGACTTTTATGACCGCATATTTTTTAAAGATCCGGTCCTAAAAGACTTTTAGGACCTTATATTTGTTAAAACTACGGTCTTAAAAGTATTCGTTTATTTTACAAATATGGCGAGACCTTTAGGACCGCATATTTATTAAATATCTGGTCCTAAAAGTCTTCGTTTATTTCTAAAGACTTTTAGGACCGCATATTATCTGAACATCCGGTCCTAAAAGTCTACGTTTAATTAAAAAATATGGCAAGACTTTTAGGACCGCATATTATATAATCATCTGGTCCTAAAAGTCTACGTTTAATTATAAAAATATGGCTAGACTTTTAGGACTGCATATTATATAATCTTCCGGTCCTAAAAGTCAACGTTTAATTATAAAAATATGGCAAGACTTTTAGAACCGCATATTATATAATCGTCCGGTCCTAAAAGTCTACGTTTAATTATAAAAATATGGCTAGACTTTTACGACCGTACATTTGTTAATTATCCGCTCCTAAAAGTCTATGGCGAGACTGTTAGGATCGTATATTTGTTATTTGTCTGCTCCTAAAAGTTCAGTCTTAAATATTTTTTAAAAAAAATATGGCTTAACCTTTAGGACCATGTTTTTGTTAAACTTTTGGTCTTAATAGTTTTCCTTTAAACAGAAATGTTGAATCTTTTTTCATACAAATTATTAGGGTTCAAGACAACCGAGGTTCTGGCGTTCTGCTCAAGCTAGGACCCTCTTTGTCATCGATGTTACCTCTCCTGATGTTGAGCAGCATTATCGGTTTCTCTTTTCTTTGTCTCTTTTCTTTTTGTCGGAAAAAGAAGGAAGATAATGAAAAGGACACTGAAAATATTCAAATCAGGGCGAGGTAAAACCGACGACAACGACGGTCCAACCTTGAGAAAAATAGTAACTTTGTTTGTTTTTATTCTAATAAGGTAAACGTTTTTTTTGTGTGTTTTTTTTTTTTTTTTTGTATGTTCATAACCAACGGCAACGACGGTCCAACCTTGACAATGTTTTGTTTGTTTCCTTTTTGTCGACAAAAGAAAAAATATAATGAAAAGGATAATGCAAGACTTTTAGGAAACAAAAATATTATATATTTTTTAATGCTGCCCCATTAGGGGCAGCAGCAGTGAAGGAAAAAAAACATAAAAAAACTACTCCCCCATCGTTGCCGGAATGTAGGGAGTCGTCGGAGATGTTGTCAACGTCGTCATCTGAAGGATCATACTCAACGTCTTGGGCGTCGAATACCGCGGTTAGCTTGTTGTTGACGGCGTGATGGACCTGAAACAGTTGGCCCAAGCGTCGGTCTATATGATTGACGCGGTCCAGAAGGTGTTGCATCATCTAGTAGAATGAGGGGTTCGGAGGCAGTGGAGGAGGGTACGGAAAAGGAGGACCTGGTGGTAGTGGAGCAGCCATTACGGTGGAGGTTTTAGAAGTGATGGAGAAGAATGTGAAGGAAGTAAAGTAACATCGGGTTTAAATAGAGAACCCTTCCCGAACAATGTGAAACACGTCGAAAACAATAACGAGGAGACGCATAGTTCCTCGTAATACGAGGAGACGATAGTAGTTGGGAAGTTTATCCGAAAGTCGAAGAGACTCGAATCATTCATTTGAACGAGTGTAAGGATACGACTCACTATATGAGTAATTTGAAAAGAATGAACCTTTAATACCAGATATTGTAAAAGATCCGTTCTTAAAACTAATATTTTATAAGAAAAAATTCTTACTTTTAAAAAAATTGAATTGAAAAAAAATAAATGAATTCTAGGACCGAATACAAGATAAAAGGTCGGTCTTAAAAGTAATTGAATTGATTGAAAAAAATAAATAATAGACTTTTAGGACCGGATATATTATAAAAGGTCGGTCTTAAAATCAATTGAATTGAAAAAACTTAAATAAATTTTAGACCGCATATTTATTAACTCCTCATACCTCTCTGTCTTTATTAAACTCCTCATACCTCGTAACTCCACACTATGTGGCTCTTAAAGTATATAAACTCCTCATACCTCTTTGTCCTTATTAACTCCTCACAATCTCGTAACTCCACACTACGTGGCTCTCGCCTAACCGCTCAAACCATGATTAGATACAAGAGTACCACTCGTAGGGGTACTCTTACTCCTGATGCTCGTGCCTTCCGTAGATCGTTATACGGTGCGCCTCCTCTAGCGAGAGTGTGTTCTATTGTGTCGGGTCGTTGGACCCATTGTTATTTCGGATGATGAAGAGATTGCCGCACCCCCTCCAGCCTTCAGACCATGAAGAGGTTCCTGCTCCCCCTCTCCAACAAGTTGGCCCCGGTAACGCGCTACCGCCGACCCCCTCCTCTTTCCTCTAATGATGCATTGCGGCTGATGCGAATAAGATAGGAACTTCCTGATCTCCGGCGGGAAGTTAATGGTGCTCACACCGATATCGCCAAGGCTTTGGAGGATAATAAGCTTTAGGATGTTCGTCAGATTCTTGTTTTTGATAATTTTCTGCTTTTTTTTTCTTTTGTATTTTTTCTTGTGTACGTGCATATTCTCCAGTAATGTATGAAGCATTAAGAACTAAGATTGTGTCTTTTTTTTTGTTCATATTCTCCAGTAATTAAAGAAGCTTATTCTCCATTTTTTCTTTGATTTTTATTCATTCGATTCTTCTTTGCGCTCGCCAAAGCCAATCTTCCTTTTTTAAAAAAATAAATGAGGACTTTTAGGACCAGATTTTTTATAAAATTCTGGTCTTAAAATTAAATGAAAAATAAAAATTTAGGACTGAAGTCTTTTAAACCTCCGGTCTTAAAAATTTAATTATATATTTAGGACCGGCTATTTTATGAAAAACCTAACTATCACCCAAGAGGGGGGTGAATTGGGTGTCGGATAAAACTTTTTATACTTAGAAAATCTTTTCGCAACTTACTAAAGGAGGTTTGAATGATAGTAATAATTTATAAACCGATAGACAGTCATTCAAAACATATAAGCTGGAATGTAAGAGTTTAGGGAAGAGAATATGCAAACAGAGATTTATACTTTGGTTTGGCCCAATCCTTGACCTACGTCCGGTCCCAAGCAAAGACTTGTGATTTTCCACTATCTCCTTGTTTAACCAGGCACAAGAGAAAGGCCTTTACAACCTCACAAGTTTAGCTGGGCACTTGTGCAGCCTTTACAATCTCTTTCCGAGATACCCTCTTACAATTACTGACTCTGTACTCAGGATTATCCTTTCACACTAGGACTCACTCCCCCTTACAAGTTGTAATTGTACACCCACACTCAGGTTCCACAACCTTGAGATTTGATCACTAAACAGATAATCAAATAAGTATTTAGACTCTCTCACAGAGCAGATGAATGATAATCACTGAAGTACAATACAAATCATCTCACTCTCTATGATAAACTCTATAAACATTTGAAAAACAGAGAGTAAATAAGATGAAGATCAGATTATGAGCATTTTGAAGTTGTAGGCTTGTGTCTTGCTTCTTCTGTCTTGAATCTGACTTCCTTTATAGGTAGAGATCAATATATAACCGTTGGATGAAGAAATATAGTCGTTAGACTCAGATAGAAACTAGCCGTTAGAACCTCATTTTCTGAACAAGCGACGAATACTCGAGTATTCATTTGGAAACTCGAGTATTCAATACTTTACTTGGATACTCGAGTATTCACTCAAGTATTGCTTCTCGCCAACCTCCAAGTTGATCTCTCGATGGAAACTCGATGGAACTTACATACTCGAGTATTGACCTTTGTTGAACTAACCATCAACTTTCGAGGGTCATATCTCCCTGGTCTAACCTCCGTTTTGGTTTGTTCAACTCTTCATGGAAAGCTCTGTGAGTCTACTTTCATATGCCACCGATTTTAGCTCAATCGGATTTGTAGTTTGTGAGTTACACTCACAACATTAAAGCTTGGTTTGCTGTGTGGCGTGAATTTATCTGTCAACTTCCACAATCCATATCTCTCTCACATGAACTCCTTTGGGCTTGAAGGTTATATGAAAATGACGTATTGGGAGTCTAGTTTCATATGCCACTGATTTCACTTCAATCTGAGCTCTGGTTTGGGCGATATCATCAAATTACCAGACGTCGCCCATGCTTTGAACGTGAAACGAGCTGATCAAGGCCGCATACTCGAGTATTGACTCAAGTATTCAATACTTCACTTGATACTCGAGTATTGACTCAAGTATTCAATACTTCACTGGATACTCGAGTATTGACTCAAGTATTGCTAGTCCGGAGAGGCCGAAATGCCGAAAACCGCATACTCGAGTATTGACTTGGATACTCGAGTATTGACATTCCGAGACGCCGAGAAGCCGAAAACACTCCAATACTCGAGTATTGATGAACATACTCGAGTTTTGACTCCTAAAGCTGATTTTTCCTTGTTTTAACTCTAAATTGAGTCATTCCAACTTTCATATGATCTTGGAGGCTTTAACATCAATATAAGAACTTGAATAACCATATTCTCATTTCACTCAACAAGTTCTTCCTTTTTCCATCTCCCAACTTGATCATTCTTCATCATTTAATCTTCACATCTTTGATTCAATCTCTTTCTCTAATTCAATACTTATTTATTGATCTTTTTGTTGAATGTTCTCCATCATTCATCTTGGACTCATCATTCTTTGCAAGTTCTACCTTCTTCAACATTTCCTCTTCTTTTGATTATTCCCAAAGTCCTTTGATAACTTCTTGCTCCCTTGTCATTCTGATATTCCCATTATATTGTGTGCAAGAACTTCTTTCTTCAATCTACTTTCTTGATCATTCTTATATCTTCTTTAATATCCATAAAGCCGAGCCTATACTGAACTTGTTTCAGAATTTAATGTGTCGGCTTCCCGTATCAGCACTATTCATTTATACTCCACTGTAGCTCAAATATGATGAAGCTTTATTCCAACTTCTATTGATCATAGAGACTTCAAAGATCACATATAAGAACATATAGTGCAAGTTCTTATTTCTTTAGTCTTCTTTCTTGGTCAATCTCTATAGTTCAACTTGGAATAATCTTATTCAATATCTCCTTCTTGATTAATCTCTATAATTCAACTTGGATTAATCTACATTAAATACAGCAGTTAGTCAATGTAGGAGATATCTATATTACTCAATATTTTTGCTTTCAATAATGACATCTATATAAGGCATCATCAAAACTAATCAAAACCAACATTTTATAACTAACCGGTCTTAATAAAATAAAAAATACTAAAACATGTCTCTGTCACGCGGAATGCTGCGCTCGCCAAAGCCAATCCTCTCTTTTAAGAAAAATGAAGACTTGTAGGACCGGATGTTTAATAAAACTCCAGTCTTAAAATTAAATGAATAATAAAAAATTAGGATCAGAGGTTTTTAAACTATCGGTCTTAAAAATTTAATTATACATTTAGGACCGGCTACTTTATAATTAACCGGTCTTAATAAAATTAAAAATACTAAAACAAGTCTTTGTCGCGCGGAATATTAAATTTCCCTCTCTGAACTTCTCTTGTCGCGCCGAAAGTGATTGCTCAGGTTCTGTCTCCAGTGTTTGGGTATTGCTTCATCGCTACTTTGCGTTGCTCTCTCGACAATCACTTTCTGGTTCCTTAGCTAAACGTCTATAGACCAAGCTGTAAGAGGTGTTTCGGTTATATAACTTTATGATTTTCTGGTTGAATGAAATTGATGAAATGTTCTTGTGGGTTTCTCTTTGTTAATGAATATTTTATTTTGAAGATTATATTTGCACTTTAGACCTACCCAACTGACCAACAAATGTTTTTAGGTTACTCTTTCTGTCTGCAACATCAACGTTCGTAGCGAGAGCAAGTTTGACTCAGCAAACACATTTGAATTTATATGCTACATGTGAGTCCACAAGACCTTCATGCGATGCATTTAATTTCCTCGTCATGCATGTATTTTGCTTCTTGGATTCACTGTGATACATTTATGACCAAAAGTGATTCTTCGTTATGCATTTAATGGGCAAGTTTCTCCGTAATAAAAAAAAAGACATAACCGACATTGAGCATAAATATGCATTTGGTATTGCCTTATTTTATATGCAAGTGTCAATTTTTTCGGATTATGTATGTTAAATCTTTCCGTCTATATGAATTCGACTATGGATCACAGTTGGATAACTGCGTTACGGACAAGTGTTGAATATCAAAATGGGGTGAGGGACTTTATAGAATTTGCTAAACAAAATGCCCATGATGATAGTGAGAAATTTTATTGCCCTTGTGTAGAATGTTTGAATGAGAGCCGACTAAGTCCTGAAGTTATACACACACATTTAAGTTGTGAAGCATTTTGTAAGACTTATACAGTATGGGTATGGCATGGTGAAAAAATACCAAGTGGGTCTCAACATGGGGATGTGGCCTTTGATGATAATGACATGGATATGGATGATCGCATAGAGGACATTATTCGTGATGTAGGAGAAGAGGCTTTTCATCAATCACATGCATATGGTAATATGTGCAGTGATACAGAGACCCCGCTATACCCTGGGTGTAAAAAATACAAATGGTTGAACCCTGTATTGAAATTGGTAAGCTTGAAGGCACATCATGGATGGAGCGACAAGAGTTTTTCTGCAATGCTTGAGGCTTTTAAGGACATGCTTCTGGATGAGAATGTGTTGCCGCATCGATACTATGATGCTAAGAAAATACTTTGTCAACTGGGGATGGAGTACAAAACATCCATACATGCCCGAATGATTGCGTATTGTATAGAAAAGAGTTTGAAGAGAAGCATAATTGTTCGATATGTGAAACCCCAAGGTACAAGTCAAATAAGGGGCCTGCAAAAGTGTTGTGGTATCTCCTAATCATACCAAGGTTCAAGCGGTTGTTTGCGAATGAAAATGATGCAAAAAATCTAAGGTGGCATGCAAATGAGAGGATTTCTGATGGAAAGCTTTGACATCTGGCCAATTCTTCTCAATGGAAGAAAATCGATCATTTATTTCCGAACTTCGGCGAAGAACCTAAGAACCTTAGGCTTGCCCTTAGCACGGATGTCATGAATCCATATGGAAGCCTTAGAAGCATACATAGTTCATGGCTTGTGCTCCTTATTATTTACAACTTATCTCCTATGTTATGCATGAAACGAAAGTACATCATGCTGTCTACGTTGATTTCGGGACCAAAACAACCCGGAAATGACATTGATGTTTACCTTGAGCCCTTGATCGAAGACTTGAAGGAGTTGTGGGAAGAAGGTGTCGATGTTTTTGACTCTTTCAAGAAGGAGGTGTTTAAATTGCGAGCCATGATATTTTGTACTATAAACGACTTCCCAACATATGGGAACTTGTCAGGGTATAGTGTAAAAGGCCATAAAGCATGTCTGGTTTTTGAAGAAGGCACACGCTACCATCAACTTCAACATGGAAGAAAGACAGTTTATCTTGGACATAGGAGATTTCTTCGACGGGACCACCCATATCATCGATTAAAGAAAGCCTTTTTTGGTGGCCAAGAGTATGAAGATGCTCCGGTGGCATTGACTAGGGAGCAAGTTTATGAAAAGGTGAAAAATATTAGTGTCATCTTCGGTAAGACTGCAAAGAGTAGAAAAGAAACAAATATATGGAAAAAGAGATCTGTATTCTTCGATCTTCCATATTGGCGCAATCTTGATGTGAGACACTTTGTATTGATGTCATGCATGGGAGAAAACGTATGTGATAGTATTGTTGGCACGCTTCTCAACATACAAGGTAGTTCCAAGGATGGTGTGAAGGCAAGATTGGATTTGCAAGTAATGGGAATACGCGAAGACTTACATCCAAGGCCAAACGGGAAGAGAACTTATTGTCCCCCGGCTTCTCATACTTTGTTTAAGGATGAGAAAAGAAGTTTTTGTGAGTGTTTACATGGCACGCAAGTTCCCTCGGGTATTCTTCAAATTTTAAGAGGCTTGTATCAATGAAGGACTTGAAATTAGTAGGCCAAAAGTCTCATGATTGTCATGTCTTGATGCAACAACTACTCCCGAGTAGCTATTCGAGGCATCCTCGAATATGATCTTTGGGTCGTTTTGACTAGACTTTGTCTTCTTCTTCAATGCGGTTTGTAGTAAATTTTTCGATATTGAAAAGTTGGATGAATTGGAGAATGAAGGATATCTTATCTTGTGCCACCTTGAGAAGCTTCTTCTTCCTACATTTTTTGACATCATGGTTCATCTAATTGTTCATCTAGTGAGGGAGATAAAGTTGTGCGGCCCTATCCATTTACGGTGGTGTACCCAATTGAAAGATCTATGAAATTCCTAAAGGGTACGTGAAGAACGCATACCGGCCAGAAGCATCAATTGTTCATAAATATGTTTCTGAAGAAGCCATGGAATGTTGTCAAAATTATTTGGCCAAAGTAAGACATATTGGGCTTCCAAAACGTCAGCATGCTGAAGAGGGTAGACGAGGGGCTTCGGTAAAGAGTATGGATCCTAATGAATTGTCACAAGTCCACTTATACATCTTGAATAATGTTAATGAAGTTCAAGCCAGCATAGCTGCACATAAAGAAGCTGTAAGGAAGGAAAATCATCAAATGACTGAACAAAGGTTGATTAGGGAGCCTAACAGGACTTTTGCAAACTGGTTCAAACAAAAGGTCAAGGGAGAGAAATGTGTTTCTGATACAATCAAATGGTTAGCACGTGGTCCTAAGGTTGATGTCATAAGTTGGAATTCGTATGTGATCAATGGTTATACATTTTACACGAAGTCCCTAGATGATAGGAGCACCGTCCAGAACAATGGTGTTATGTTAGAGGCTAAATCTATGCACTTCTCCAGTTCGAAAGATAAGAGGCCTTTATTGGCAGTCATGCTATATTATGGGGTTATTGAAGAGATTTGGGAGGTGGACTATGTTAAAATTAGATTTCCCATTTTCAAATGCAAGTGGGTTAATGTCAATAATGGTATTTAGATCGATCGGCTAGGATTTACATTAGTCGATGTCAATTGTAGAAGTTTTGGAGATGAACCTTTTATTATGGCAGACCAGGCGAAACAAGTGTTCTATATCACCGATCAAGAAAATTAAATGTGGTCTGTAGCTCTCCAAGGAAAAAGGGTCATTGATATTGATGAGGAAAGTCATTCAAATTATGGTCTTCCTGAGAGTACTCCTTTTTCAAGAGGTCTATCGGACATGAACGAAGAAGATGAAGCGGATAATGAACCCGGCATAAGAAATGATCATCAAGAAGGGATATGAGAGGATATCGCTTTATAAAAGAGTCAATTCATAAGGTAAGGGCATAAGAAATGATCATCAAGAAGGGATATGAGAGGATATCGCTTTATAAAAGAGTCAATTCATAAGGTAATATTCATATGTAGAATTCTTTGAAAACTTTAAGGTTTTAACTATATTATATTCCTTCTATGTTCTTAAACAATGTCAATGACTATGAAGTTTGTTCTTGTTTTATTTTTGTGGCAGGATCTGATTCAAAGGGGCATGTTATAAAAGAGGATGTTACGTTGTTGGGTGGGAATCAGATGAAGGCATGGTGAATATTACATTGGGCATGTATGTTGTATTTGTAACTTATTGTATTTGCATTATATTGTAATAAGTTATCTTATTGTATAAGTTAATTTAGGTGTTGTAGTCATAGTATAATCATTAATTAAGAAGCCACATAACTCATGGTGAATAATATTTGTATTATTTTTCCCAATTCAATTTATTCATAATTGTTCATAGCTTGTACTGAAAGTATCGACTTTTATATGCTGGATTGGGTGGTGGATTTATGTATATATATATGATCAGGAAGAACATAACAGGGAAAAAATTTGAGAAAATTTAGACTGGAAATAAATACACCGGTCTTAAATGTTCAACTGTTAAGACCGGATGTATTTATATGTCTGGTCTTAAAGGTCATGCGTACATATTTGATATTAAGCCGGTCTTAAAAGTTTGTCTTTTAAGACCGGTGTATTTATACATCCGATCTAAAAATTCAATTTGTAAGATCGGATGAATTTACCATCCAGTCTTGAAAGTCAGTCTTTTAAGACCGTGTATAATTAGTTGTCAGGTCTTAAAAGCCGCTATTTTTCATACCGAATTTATGTTTGTCCGGTCTTCAAATTCTGATCGTTTAAGAGCGGCTGAGTTTTTGTCCGGTCTTAAAAGTTGAGTTTTAGGATCGAACAAAATATATTTCAGCTTTATTTAGTACGACTTTTAAGACCTAATGTTTTAAATGTCCGGTCTAAAAGAGTTTCTTTAAGACGGGTTTGTGTCCGGTCTTAAATGTGAACTTTTAATACCGGCTGGAACAAGACTGGTCGCGGGTTCGGTTTTACGATGCCTCTTTTGTCCGATCTTAAAACTCTTTTCTGCACTAGTGAAGACAGCTCATACCATTGGTGTCTTAGGAAAGATGGGTCGAAGTGGTTACTTAATTATTCATCGTTGCGAAAGCACGGAGAGACTCCCACTAGATTCATAATGATCTGGCCAACTGATATGAATAACTGAATTAGATTCATGGCTTCAAGTCTAGTTAGAGCATGGTTTGAGGTTGTATAATTGTATCACGCCAATATTCCTCCGGGAATTTAAATTCCCAGTATATGTTTGGGCATATAATATCTGTTACTCATCGTCCAAACATTAATGCATACCCTTTGTTGCAAATTACTCTGATCTGTCACACCGTCAACTCTGTTGATATTCCTAAAACTATATGTCAACGGACATAATAAGTAGTAAGGAATTTGAGGTGTTATAGTTTTCAAAATTAAAGTGTCTAATTGAAATCTTGTATAAAGTTAAGGGTTAAATGCCTAATTTGCACCGGAAGTTTTGCTAAGGGGGCGCTCAGCACCCGGAAGTTTTTTTGGTACCAAATTTGCCCCGGAAGTATTAAAAATGTATCAAATTTACCCAAAAGTGACGGAAGTCCACGTAGATCGTTAAAATGTGAGGTGGCATGCCACCTCATCACACGTGGCATGCCACCTCATCAATCCAAAGTATCATTTTTGCCCTGGAAGTTTTCATTGATGAGCAATTTTGCCCCGGAAGTTTACAAAAGTAGCAATTTTGCCTTCTTTCTCCAAATATTAAATTTGACTATTAAATCAGGCAAAGACCACACATGTCATGCCTTGAAAAGGTCAAACTTAGAGTCAGAGAATGAGATCCTTGAGATGTTGAGCTCAAGACGGCAAGAATTTGTAAAGCCGAACTGGTCACATGGACTAGAGCTAGGAATTAGGGCCGGGCCGGCCCGACAGGGCCTGGGCCCAACAGGGTCGGCCCTATAGAGCTTGGAGTAAGGAAAACATATGTTTTTCAAAGCCCGGCCCGATAGTACCAGGGCCAAGGCCTGAATAATTATACTTATTTTACACCAAATATATTTATAATTTATTACTTATATAATATTGTAATACCAAAGTATGTGTTTATTTAATATGAAAACATCCCTTCTTTAAAAACTAATTATGTGTTTTAATACAAAATAATAATAAACATAAAAAAAGGTTATAGTTTAAACTAAAAAAATCTAAGTAATTACAAATAAACACATTCATTAAGTGGAAGTCTAAGTAATTAATTTTTTTTTTAAAAAAAGCTACAGTTAAACGGGCCTGCAGGGCTAATTTCAAATTTTTTGTCACATTTTTCAAGCCCGAGCTCTGCAGGACCAGGGCTTAAACGGGCCGGCTCGACAGGCTTGACCCGATTTCCCGGCTCTAACAGGGACTGAAAGGTCTGTCGCAAAACCCATAGGAAGCATCACTTATAATCTAAGCAAATGAAACGCAAAACGAGAAATTAATTGTTCCAAAAATTTGTTCTGTAAAACAAATCAATAGTGATAATATTTACGTTTGTATAGACTGATCATTTGCTTAGATCATAAGTGATGCTTCCTGTGACCAGTTCGGCTTCACAAATTCTGGCCGCCTTGAGCTCAACATCTCAAGGATCTCCTTCTCTGACTCTAAGTTCGACATTTTCAAGGCATGACATGTGTGATCTTTGACTGATTTAATAGTCAAATTTAATATTGGGAGAAAGAAGGGCAAAATTGCTACTTTTGTAAACTTCCGGGGCAAAATTGCTCCTTAATGAAAACTTCCGGGGCAAAATTGCTCCTCAATGAAAACTTCCAGGGCAAAAATGATACTTAACTCTTATTGGGTTGATGAGGTGGCATGCCACGTGTCATGAGGTGGTATGCCACGTGTACACTCAGTTAAACTTAACGGTGAAAATTAACGGAGGGGCAACTTTGCTACCTTTTTCATATTTCCGAGGCAAATTTGGTACCTTTTTCATACTTCCGGGGCAAATTTGGTACCAAAAAAAACTTCCGGGTGCTGAGCGCCCCCTTAACAAAACTTCCAGGGCAAATTAGGCATTTAACCCTAAAGTTAAAGGATCAAATATATATCAATAAGAATTTTATTTAAAATTTCCTATTTTTAATAAAACCCATTTTTTGCCCGAAAAAAGATCATTTCAAGTATTAAAACATAGAGTAAATACCCTTTTGGGTCCCCGACAAAAAACACGGACCCCAGGGACTAAAATGAGACTTTTCTATGGACTAAAAATGGCTTTTTGGAAATTTGCGAGGGACCAAAATGTTCACCAATCGACCCTTATTCGTCCTTTTCAGGGACTAAAAATGGCATTTCTTTGTGTGAGGGAACAAAATGGGGTCCGTGTTTTTTTCCAGGGACCCAAAAGGGTATTTACTCTAAAACATATGAGACTAGCATTATTGGTACACTACATAATACATAGTAAATCAAATCTATCTCGATCCTTAATGCTTGACGAAGTAGATAAACAAAATATTTTCAAACCCAAAAGAAAAACATATACTATCTCTTGTCTTAAATATAAGACCTATAATTTGTATTACAAAATAGACTACAAAATAGGTCATATAATTAAAACTGGAGGAGCATTTTTTTAAGAAAAAACTAGAGTTAATCTAATAAAGATGACAACAAAATAAGAAAAAGTGTTTCCTCTTATTATGAATGTTAAATCTAGATAACAATGCTATCTTTGAGAGGAGACGTTAGGACACTTCACTTGGCCTCCCTGTGACATTCTTCCGTGGGTAGCCCTCTCTATGAATATTTGGCTCTGAAATAAAAGCAACTTTATTATCAATATAAGTTTACAGAGAGAGAGCTCAATACCAGAAAACTATATATTAGGAGGGAGAGGACCTATTGATTTAGAAACGACACAACTCTTGTTAGGGGACGGACCCTGGAATTTTATTGACGGGGGGCAAACATAAAATATGTTATATCATAAATAAAAGTACTTGAAATACGATAAAAACCTAATATACAAAACATTCAAAGAAATCTATTATAAAAATTAAGATTATTTCATTTGACTCTTATTCTACGTGTTTTCATATTGTTAAACTCATCTATAATTGAATCTGTGCTAAAACTCAAAACTTGCCCAAAATTCTAACCCTAAAATATTCTCTAATAAGTATAAAAGTAGTATCATTAAAGAGAAAAAATCATATATAATAAATTTCATGAAGAAATTTTAATAAAAAAAGTGATTTTGAGTACCTTATTGATTCTTAAAATTTATCGTAAACGGTTGAAAAATATGGTAGATGAGCCGCCTGAGAGAAGAAGAAGGGATGGAAGAGTTTTCAGAAAAGAGCAAAACGTTGGGGATATATAAAATTTGAATTTTATTTTTCAAAAATATCATTTTTAATCATTTACATTGGATTTATGGGATGAAATCCCTTTAACATGTGCAAATTATAGATATTCGTTTAGAAAAGAATTATAAATTTGAGAGAAAAAATATATTAAGGTTTTATATTTAAAATAAAAATAAACACATCTAGTTCATACATTTAGAATCAAAAGGAGTATAATACATTTTTTCACTGAGAAAAATCTAAGGTTAATCTATTTTTTTTTTCGAAAGATCAGGACCTCAAACTTAATGCCTTTCATTTTCTTTAGCACGATAACGTAAGCAACTTTAGAAGATCTTGAAGCCTCTATAACTTTTGACGGATCCACCTTCGCATTAAACAAAGGTTTAAATTGAGTTACTCAATTAAACCAATATCCGGAGACATCAACTATGCTACTATATACAGTAATATAGAGATCCACGTGTCGACTTCATGATGCTCTTCCATTAATATATGATACTATATTTAGTAAGGAAGCCACGTGCTGGCTAAATGACTCACCCTTCAAAGTGTGTTCCCCATATACCTCAAATACGAATCTTAAGGTAAGAGTTTAGTGGTTTGTTATGCATTCAAATAATCTTTAAAGCACTATATATAGATTCCAAAGGTTGGTACAGAAACAAAAACTAGGCATGCTTAGAGAGTAATATAATTTATTGTAATTACTTTATATCAACATCTAAAACATGGAAGGGTTAAGTGAATCCACCACCTGGCACAACAGAAGCGTCCCACGTACGTTAGATTTAATTAGATTGACAAAGCTTACGTTGTCCTCACAAAAAGGCCATTTTATTGGCTCGCTTTAAAAAAGTTTGAGAATTAAAATAACTATGATGTACATGTGATATTACATAAGTATGTGGAAGAAAAAACCATCCTTATAAACAGTTACATTTATATAATTATTGATGACTACTTGATCACCAAATTTTTACAACTCAAAAATCATCTAAAACTTTTCTCATATACGTGTCACATTTGATCAATTAAAATGTAATTATCAATTTAATCTGCGAAATTCCTAATACCTAATGAAGAATGGTTTGGAGGATTGTTGTGCTTACATCACTTTGAAGAATACAATGGTAATTTGAATTCAAAGTTTTTAGGTTCTGAATAATACCTACAAGGCAATTATTGGACTGTCCCACTAAAGACAGGTAAGTGATATATAATATTTATTGTCTACCAAAATAGTAATGTCTTTTTCTCCCTTCTGGTAATCGCCTTTACAGTGACATGGCTATATATACACATATATATGAGCAAGAGAATCAACCAACAAGTCATTCATATAAAATTCGAAGAGAGGAGAATTGAGAAATTAGAGTGAAATTGAAAGCATGGTGACCGTCATGAAATTGAAAGGTTCAGAGAAAGAGTGGAGGAAAGGCCCTTGGACTCATGAAGAAGATAAGTTGCTTACTGAATATGTCAACTTTCATGGCGAGAGAAACTGGAGTTCTGTATCAAGATTTTCAGGTAACTAAAACACACACACACACATATTCTTCTCTCACAGTTTCTTCTTAATCACTTCAAATTGTTAGAACTAATGAGTAATTAGTTAATTCATAAGTGTAATTAGCATTTGTCTCCTGTAGATATTTGTTGTAGATTGTGTGCCAGCTAGTATGAGTTTCTCTCTCACCACGAGTATGGTTTATATTCCCCTGTAACCAACTCTGTACCAATTCTGTTATGGATTCCTTGTTATATATAGAGCATCAAGGCCTGAGGTAATTATTCACTCAGCCTACACAATTCTCTCTGTTCTTCATTCTCTTTCTCAAATGACACTCTCCTTCGCTAAAATGATATGTTCTTGTTACAAGAGAAGATTTGGAGAGTGATAGCTAGGAAAAGTGAAGAGGGATCAAGAATGGCCAATTAAGTTCTGATATATCTTCTCCATATACTTATTTACTCTTGTTTAGCCCATATGACACTTATTATTTGAGTCTCCTTTTAATAATTTCAAGGGAGTATGAAATGAATTATGCAGACTATATATATATATATATATATATAGTCTATTTACTAATATCTTTGTATATATTATGTTTCAGGGTTGAATAGGAGTGGAAAAAGCAGCAGGTTGCGATGGGTGAACTATTTGAAACCTGGACTCAAGAAAGGCCGACTTACACCTCAAGAACAAGGAATCATTATTGAACTTCATGCCTTGCTGGGTAACAAGTAATAAAATATACTCATCTCACCATCTCACTATCTCACTCTTCAGTATTCATTCTTTTCGGTTGAATCATCTTATTGATCCTTATGCAATTATGTTAAGTTTTTTTTTTAATTTAATATACTATATATACCACTATCTTTTCGTTATATTATGACATTCAAATTTGTCCATGATTAAATTAAGGGCATTTGGGAACTTTAATTATTCAACATTTATGCCAAAAAAGATAATTGATATATGCATGTGTTAGGCCTTGTAATTAACCTAGTAGCATGAAAGCTTTCATGTAAGTAGCAGGTTGTGAGTTTGATTCTACTTGTAACACCAAGCCCTTAGTGTGTGTTCTACTAAAATATTCTTAGTAACTAATCTATTTTCATGTTATTAATTATTGGGTTAAGGTGCAAAAATAGACATGTGCTTATCTCCGAGGAGCGTCCAGTAGCAAATGTTTTTTTTAGGTGCAAAAGTGACTATGTGGTTACAAATTAGGTGTAAAAATAGCGTTTGACCGTTAAGTTTGACTTTGACCGTTAAGTTTAACTTTTTTTGCTGACTGGACGATGACGTGGCATTTCAAATATTCTTTTCAAGATCCTTTTAGTACCGGTCAATACCTGAAATATTTTTTCAAGATCCTAAAATAATTTTTCAAAATTATGAAATATTTTTTTGTACCAATCAAGATATCCGAAAATACTTTTTAGTACCAAATCGACTGCGAAATATTTTTTTAGTATCCTTTTAGTACCGGTCAAAACCTGAAATATTTTTTTAAGATCATAACATTATTTTTGCAACTTTGAAATGCCACGTCATCGTCCAGTCAGCAAAAAAAATCAAACTTAACGGTCAAACGCTATTTTTGCACCTAATTCGTAACCACATAGTCACTTTTGCACCTAAAAAAAGCATATGCTACTGGACGCTCCTTGGAGAAAATCACATGTCTATTTTTGCACCTTAACCCTTAATTATTTCTGTGGTTTCTTATCACGTGGCCAAATTTGCAGGTGGTCTACAATAGCTAGATACTTGCCTGGTAGAACAGACAATGAGATCAAGAACTATTGGAGAACTCACTTCAAGAAGAAGGACAACAAGTCATCTCACAATAAGAACCTTGAAAATCGAAGAGCAAAGATGCTAAGTTATAAACATCAAACAGTGAATGAGCAACAACCTCAAGAATATGATATGAAAAGCATGTCCTCTCACGGAGATACGAAAAAGGAACCAAGCATTATGACCGAGACTACACCAGAAAACGAAGAGCATGCGATCATGGATTTAATTCTTCAGAACCCAACTTTGGAAGATCAGTTTTACATACCTTCGATGTACCAAGAGACGTACTTTTCATCTGTTTGTCAAGAAACTGAAGGAGATGATAGCTTGTGGGTTAGTTTATGGGACCAGCTTGATGCATAAAAGTACCACTGTTCAGTTTAAAAAATCTAATTTATACTTCGGTTTGTGTCTGGTTTTATCTAAGTCCGCTGGAGTCCATATTTTTAAATTTGATAACATGTAATTAATTGTAATCCATGTATTGGATATTTAGTTTGTCCTTAATATCTCTATCGACCGTTTTTGGCTGAAATATTTGAGGGACTTCTTGAAGTTAAGCTATGAGAGTAATAGGTTATACATAACTGTACGCATACTTTGAATCCAGGGTTATCCATATATGTAGCATTATTAGTGATTTGGTAATGCAATGGATAATAAATCAGCTTTCGGTTTATTTTCTGCTTCTCCTTCCTATTTTTAGTCTCCAGGATTATTCTTCTTGAGATTTTGCCACTCTATTGTTACGAGTCCAACATCAGGAAGTATCTAAGGCTTTCCTCCCAATACACTAATCTTTTGGAATGGGCGGCTATCCCCCATGTCGTGCCATGGTATATATGGAGCCACACTAGCAAGAGTTACACATTAATTAATTGGAAAAAAAAAAAAAAAAAAGAGTTGAACGTACATAATATTAAGGGAAGTCCTATTAAATTAGTCTAAGCAATTGCTATTTGGATAGAAAGACAAGCCTAATATATACTTATTCTCCATAAAATCTAATACAATATCACATCCATTCTATATAGGGCAAAAAACAAAACAAAAAGATAAGAAAAGCTCAAACAAAATATATTTAAAAATGAAGATTGTAACCTGTTCTGTTATGACCTGTAGTACATTATGTATTTAAAATGCAGATGATACAATGCAAAAAATTAGCCAGGTTCAAATTGCAAAAGTTTTAGAAACAGAGTTAAAAACATTTTGACATATGATAAATAAACCTAAGAGAGAAGCGAGGTCAAATCCAATTCTCCCGGTAAAAAAAATACAAAACTTAACTCTTTTAAATTTGTTTGAATGATACTCTATAAAATTTGAATTGATCGTTTATAAAATCCAAAGTGATAACTCTTTTAACTCATTTTTTGTTTTAACTCAGGTTTGGAAAGCTTATTGGGCTTAGGAAAACTTTTCATATCAAAATCTTAAGACAAAGTTATTCCTAATACGACATATTATTTTTTAAGACTACAAGTAGTACAGCATGCATGATCAAAATTGTAATACCCGGATTTTAGCAAATCTGGAATTTTCGAGATAAGGGAAAATTATTGAATATTTTAATGAAGTAAATTCATGAGATAAAACTGTTATAGAAAATTGTTATAATTATAGAGTAAATTGTTGAAAAAGTTACGGAAAATCTGATGAACGAATGACTAAAAATGATATAATGGTGATAAAAAGTCTAAAAGTATTATGATAAATACTGAAAGATCATGAAATATTATGAGAAAAATATGGAAGTGATATCCCTAAATTATGAGAATTTAATAAATTATTTCAGAGGAAATAACTTGAAGAAAAGTTTAAAAAGCATTTCGGAATCATAAAGTAACTTTGATGGGGTAAACATTTTTAATATTTTACACAGGATATAAAATGACAATATCGGTATAGAAGTTTGTAAGATAACAATATACTGTAAATTAGTAAAGATAAATATATGAAGAAACCTGATCCTAAAAAGATCACTAAACGAAGAAATTAGGTCGATTAAGCCCTAACGAAGGCGAGAGTAAAACGGAATTTTTGGTAAAAAATATTATATTTTTAAAAAATGGAAAAAATTATAGAAAAATAAATAAATCTGAATTTTTAAAAGAGGGGGTCGAAATTATGGTTATTTGTAATTAAAAAGAATTGTTTAAATAATTAAAATGGTAATTAGAATAAAATAATAATATAATGCGGTGAGTCGCCTTATATAAAAGCGGGCCAGGGAAAAGTTAGGAATAAATTCTACAAAACCCGTGAGGTAAAAGCCTTTTCAGACTGATCAAATTAAGAACAAGTGAATTTTTACACGAAGAAAGAATTTACCAGGCGTCGATTCCGCAACCGAAAACCCTAATTCCTAATAAGACGGAAAGGCGGTCGGATAGAGTAGAGCCGGATAGGCAAAGTGAGAACCTATAGAAACAATTGCGTGTTTTCAAACACGGGATTAAGTTAGGCAACCACTTTGGACGTTTTACGATTCAAATAATTATTGCCCGTGAGTTGGTTCTATCGGAAGCGATTTTCAGAATCGGACGCGTTTGTCCGAATATCTTCCGACGCACCGGAGAATACCTGGATATGATCAAAAAGAGGATCCAAATAGATAATATGAAAGAGGATGAAAAGATCTTCAAAGTTACATGCCCAGTTTTTTGTGTTTCGCGAAATCGCGCGAAACGGACACCGATCGGGTAGCTTTATCGAATCGGAGGCCATAAAGCAAGATGAAAACTCATTCTTTGACTTTTGGGCCTTAGATGTCGACCAAGACCATGAATGGTCAAGATTCCATCTTACAAAACCCTAGATCCAACGGCGAATCATTTCGAAGACTTTTTGTTAATACCCACCTTGTCCCTATTTTTCCCTATAAATAGCAAGCCCTCTTGCTCTCATTCTTCACACCAAATTCGAATCCTAGAGAGAGGTTCTAGAGAGAGAAGCTCTGGAAAAATTATGCCTTAGCTCCGAGTAAGTTCTTCTCGTCCTTAGTTTTTAGTTTACGTAGTTCTTTCGGTAGTTATAGTAGAACTGTTGTTTTGATCTAGGAAGTTTCGAATTTGTTCCTATGCTTGTTTCTATGCCTCATTGCATTGAAAGATGCCCGACGAGGTAAAAACATAGTGGGGATAATTTTGAAATGGAATACGGTCAAAGTAACGAAGTTCGCGAAATTCCGCCAAATTAGGGGTAGAAGGGCAAAATGGTAATTTTTACCTAAAATGCCGATTATGATGTCAAATCACTAATGAAAGTGGTATTACTCCTATAGGGCATCGAAACTCGATTTGCCTTACGCCGCCCGACGTGCACCGCTGTCGAACATTTCACGTTTTTCCGTAAAAATACGTTTTTACGCGAAGTACCTAACGTCGTCAACGAAGGTACGGACGCGTCTTGTAACACTAATCTTGTACTTTGCTTAAATGCATATATATGTGATAGATACGTTCGTAGACCGATATACGAGACAGTTTTACACGGGTTATAGTCATGATAACGCCGTATGTTTTTCTAGCGCTGAGAACACGAGTGGTATCGTGGCACTGGTGAATAGTGCAAGCTTTTATTGTTGTTTTACATTGTGGGGCTTTACATACTGCGTAATGCTTATGTTTTGTCGGCATAATGATCATGCATCTGCTGTATGCTTATGTAGTGATATACTGTTGTATTGTCTAGAATATCGTTATCCGTATACTTGTATTGTTTGGGTTTGAGATTAACCGTTACCCGAGATTCAATGCGGTGAATTGAATCTCGCCTATAGCTTCGGATCCGGAGGAATACGGATCGAAGATCGAGGCAAGCAAAGCATTAGACGTGCAGCCGAGACTTATCTATCTTTACCACTTTCAGCCTATTCACTTTCAAACTCTAGGATTACCGTAATCATTACAATGTTACACTATGGTTGATGTTTGTTATGAATCAGTTACTCACCCGCTCCAATGCTCTACTCTGACTACTCTGCTTGAAATATTTGGAAACGTTTTAAAAAAAAAAATTCCGCCGTTTTCAAATGGGATGTTACAAAAATCATGACCTGAAACAAATCAGGGTCTTTTAACTAGTCATTCGATACCAATTGAATAAAAGTTATATTTTTCTTCTTATGCACCTGTAAAGCTAG
The DNA here is from genome assembly GCA_019022615.1 of Acacia melanoxylon. Lineage (NCBI taxonomy): Eukaryota > Viridiplantae > Streptophyta > Magnoliopsida > Fabales > Fabaceae > Acacia > Acacia melanoxylon. Next base: position 1,650,086 of record JAFJYJ010000068.1, on the reverse strand, counting down.
AGGGAAAAATATAATCTGAATCCCATGTCTATTCATAATCAAAGTGGGAATTTATATAAAAGAATGCGAAGCCGAGGTATTAATAGCTCATATTATCCTAATTATAATCCCGAATTATATTTTACTTAAAATAATTATAATTCCTAACACTCTCCCTCAAGTTGAAGTGTAGATGTTATTCAAACCCAACTTATTGTAAAAATAGTCAACTCGAGTCTTACTTAAGGTCTTAGAAGATTACCCAATTGGTCAATAGACCGCACATGCCCTATAGAAATGAGATTCACCTTGATCTTATTTTGAATAAAGTGACAGCAGATATCAATGTGTTTCATGACTGCTATGGTTCTTTTCAGTGGGGGTTTGTTGATAAGGTGAAGTAAATTTCAGCCTTTATGACAGAGGCTCTTGCGATGAAATGAGCCTTAATGTTAGCCATTGATATAGGTTGTGACAAAGTTTTGTTTGAATCTGATTGTCTGTTGTTAATTTCCTGTATTAATGCTAAATCCTCTGATTTATGTGAATGGCAGAGTAGAGGTATTATTCATGATATTATTTGTCTCTTATCTGACAAGGTTGGGTTTTCCGTATCTTTTATACCTAGAATGGGTAATAGAGTTGTTGATTTAATTGCAGCAAATGCTTTTAAGGATGTGTACCCGATCGGGTGGGTCTTGCAACCATCACCTTCTTTGTGTTCTCTTCTAACCTTGGATGCTCAGGAGGCTAATATTGTTATGGAAAGTGGCCCTCTCTCTGGTTCTGTTTATGAGGGGACGTAATTTCGTTTACTAGCTAGTTTTTTTTTTCCAGTGTTTTGACTCTTCTCATTTAGGTGTGTCAGCTTTGTTTTGCTTCTTGTATGTCGGATCTGGTGCTTTCCTTTCCTTGTATTGGTTTTCTTATGTACTGTGTGGCTTTATGATAATATATATGTTCCCCTTTGAGCAAAAAAAAAAAATGAACTATAGAGTTGGAGGTTATGTATAAAGCAGTTTTATTATCACAACACAACTTTGCTGGCATTGACATGGTATAACCAATCTCCTTCATCAACTGGTTGATCCGCACAATCTCGCACACTGACTGTGCCATAGCTCTGTACTCAGATACTTAATCTCACAGTACTCCTTAACCATGGTGTTACTTAGTCTCTCAAATATAAGATTTATTGCTTCAATTTTTTCCTTGCTAAACTAACTAGCATCTGAAAGAATACATGCCTTAACATCTAAGAGAGGGTGTGAATTGGCTGTTATGAAGGTGGCAGTGAAAAAATAACTAATAAACAAATTATATGGATAAAGATAAACTAGCTACGATAAAACAAATAGATGACATAAAGAAATGGAAACACAAGGGATTTACCTTGATTTAGATTAATCACTTGGCGAGTGTGTAGTCTCTAGGATTACTCTTCTTGACATTTGGCCAATATATTGTGACAAGTCCCACATCGGGAAGTCTCATAAATATGGTGTGGCTCATAAGTCTATGGGTTGCTCTTCCTAATAGGCTAATCTTTTGATATGAGCTCTCCCCTTGGCCTTAAAGTTCATAACCTCCAGTCCTACATATAAGACCTAGATGACTTTTATGTGAAGATTAAAGAAGCTAATTAAATCACTTTAAAATATTTATATTCATAGTTTTTTCTTCAAACTAATTTGTCTTACTTATAAATTGATATATAATTTAATCATACACAAAATATGATATGATCAAATAACTTATTTAGCTTCATTAATTTGTCGTAAAAAAGTCAATTAGATCTTATATTTAAGGGTTAAATGCCAATTTTGCCATGGAAGTATTGGTAAGGGGGCACTCAGCACCCGGAAGTTTTTTTGGTATCATTTTTGCCCCGGAAGTTTACAAACATAATGATCTTGCTGATCGGTTGATCTTGACCGTTGGATTGTTGCTCTCTTGGTAAACTTCCAGGGCAAATTTGCACTTAAAAAAAAACTTCCAGGATAAATTTGCTCCTAAAAAAAACTTATGGGGCATATTTGCTCCCTTTTGTAAACTTCCGGGGCAAAAATGATACCAAAAAAACTTACGGGTGCTGAGTGCCCCCTTATCAATACTTCCGTGGTAAAAATGGTATTTAACCTGAACACAAAAGGTAGTATTAGAATGGAATCGGAGAAAGAATTGAAGGTACATAATATTAAGGGAATCATTCAATATAGGGCCAAAAAAACAAGATAAAAAAATTTAAAAAAATCAAAGAAAATATATTAAAAAATGAAGATGGTGACCTCTTTTCAAGAAGGAATCTGTTGTGACCTGTATAGTACATTATGTAATTAAAATGCAAATGATACAATGCGAATAAGCAGCCGGGTTAAATTGCAAAAGTTCTAGAAACAGAGTTGAAAAGATTTTAACATATGATAAGTCAACCTAAGAGGGAAGCTAGGTCATCAAATCCAATTCTCCCCGAAAAAAAAAACAAAAAACAAAAAAATGTTACACCCCTACCGGCCTCGTCCTTTCGGGTGTCGGGTTAGAAGGATTCCTTTTAGAGATTACCTTTCCTTTATTATTAGTTCATTTAATTGTAAGTCAGAGTACACGCAACAGAGCACATGATCGGTTTGGACAAACTATCGGTTTGCATGCAACCATGTATGTATTCAAACACAGATAATATACCAAATACACCGCATATGCAAACAAAAACATACACAACAACACGTCTTCGCACCGTCGGGCCGCCTTACCAAGATAGGCCCCAGAATTACTGGAATCACAAGCCCGTCTCCGTTGAGTCGCCACATAGGCAGACCCCAGCAGGCACCCTCACCGCTAGGGACACAATCATAAACACGTTCTGTATGCATATTTGTCAAAACAATACAAAACCACACATATGGCAAGCAACACATACAACCAAAACACATAAAAGTGCCGGAGTAAAGTGGTTACTACCTGGTGTTAATTATACTGTCTTATAATCTTAAGGAGCCCACTAGCTCTCCAAAATATTGTTGGACCCTAAATAACAAAAAAAAAATATGTAAGTATTTTCCAAAAAATACCCTCACAATGGCCTTCAAAACCGAGCCCAACACCAAGTTTCCAGAGAATCCAGAAACTTTTACCCAAACTCAAACATTTTTAATAAATTCTAGAAAAATCAAATGTGCATGAAACTAGATCCATTTGAACCAATGAAAAGTATAATTTTCATTAAAAATATTTTCATAAACCATAAGGACATATTTTGTGGCGTGTAGCCATTTTTCTACTCCCTAGTCCAGATTCGGCCTGATACGTCTGAGCCAACTTTAGCAATTTGTATCTCTTAGTAGGAGAATCCAAATGATACAAAATTATACATCATGGTGAAGCTCAGAAAGTTTAATTTCTACCTGTAAACTTTCAGATTATTCCAAGTTCTTTTACAATTTTTAGAACCCATTTGAAGGTTCGTTTCCAGAATTTCCAGAATTAACAACAAACTTGTTCTTAGAGATTTTTCGGTGTTTTTGAGTTCGGAAAATCAAACCATAGGTTATCCCCATAAAAAATCATGTTTTAAACCCATTGAGACCATCAAGAACACCAAAATCATATTGCAACACCATGCCCCCACCCCTTGAACGAAAATCACAAGTTCAAGTTCAACGGTTCGGGTTTTCGATGTTTACCTGAATCGGAAGTTCGGTTGATGATCTATGAAGCTTGGACCTTGATTCTAGCTATGGAGGTTGGCTGAACCTTTCTCTTTCTTCCTATGGAAATTTTTCCCTTCATAGATAAGAAAGAGAAAGCATGTGTCCTTTAATAAAGAAGAAAAGGTAGCCAGTCAGTCCCGAATAACTGTAGTAAAACCCTATTCCGTAATTAATGGAATTCATCTGGCTTTTTGAATTTTTCTCCAAGAAAATCCAGAGTGTTCCCTGATCTTCCATGTGGCGCATCCTCCATGAAAATATCTAGATATTTACTTTTCATTTGGGGAAAATTACCTACTTTGGCCCGGAATTTATGGAAATTACCAATTTTGGCCCAGAACTTCTTTTTTATTCTTTTATTTTTCCCCAAGTTTTCTAGACTCTTCCTAGGGCTAGGTGGTGCCTTCTGGACCCCTCAAATCAGATTCTATGATTTTATTTTATTTTATTCCTAATTTATCTTATTAATTCCCCTTTTTCCAGCAAGTGGGTCCTGCACTTTGACTTTTGCCCTGATTTTTTCTCTTTCTTTTTCTTCAAGCTATTTTTTAATCATTATGGGGGCTAGGTGGCGCCACTTTGGGCCCACCAAATCTGCCCTCCAACTTTTCCACTGGCTTTTCACTTTATCCTGTCCGATCTCCTTCTACCGGTCCACATGGGTCCCGCTGGTCAACAGGGTGTTTCCCTTTGTATATTTCTTTAACTTTTTCCAGATAATCTCCCCGGAATGGACATTCATGTGTGGAGCCTTCTTGACTTCCCAAGGTGGCCCCACTCTGGATAAGAAAGAGAAAGCATGTGTCCTTTAATAAAGATGAAAAGGTAGCCAGTCAGTCCCGAATAACTGTAGTAAAACCCTATTCCGTAATTAATGGAATTCATCTGGCTTTTTGACTTTTTCTCCAATAAAATCCAGAGTGTTCCCTGATCTTCCATGTGGCGCATCCTCCATGAAAATATCTAGATATTTACTTTTCATTTGGGGAAAATTACCTACTTTGGCCCGGAATTTATGGAAATTACCGATTTTGGCCCAGAACTTCTCTTTTATTCTTTTATTTTTCCCCAAGTTTTCTAGACTCTTCCTAAGGGTAGGTGGCGCCTTCTGGACCCCTCAAATCAGATTCTATGATTTTCTTTTATTTTATTCCTAATTTATCTTATTAATTCCCTTTTTTCCAGCAAGTGGGTCCTACACTTTGACTTTTGCCCTGATTTTTTCTCTTTCTTTTTCTTCAAGCTATTTGTTAATCATTATGGGGGCTAGGTGGCGCCACTTTGGGCCCACCAAATCTGCCCTCCAACTTTTCCACTGGCTTTTCACTTTATCCGGTCCGATCTCCTTCTACCGGTCCACATGGGTCCCGCTAGTCAACAGGATGTTTCCCTTTGTATATTTCTTTAACTTTTTCCAGATAATCTCCCCGGAATGGACATTCATGTGTGGAGCCTTCTTGACTTCCCAAGGTGGCCCCACAGCTGTCCCATTCAGTCCAAAAGAAGCCCCTAACTGGTTCCTATCGGTCCCTTTTCTACCGGTCAATCACCTGTGGGACCCGCATTTTGTGTTTGGGCCTGAATATGAACAAAATCATCTTGTTTTCTCTTCTCTCTCATGGTGGACGAAATTCAATGTGAATAGGACAAGGAATTGACCATTTTGCCCTTACTTTATCTCCTCAAACCCCATGCTGACACGTGTCCCCGTGTAATAATTACATTGACTTTTGCTTTTTGGAATATGTCTTTTTCAGTGTCCCTTTCTCTCTCCTGTCCAAGAATGGCGCATATATGTTGTCCTAAGTCAAGAAGCTGTATTTTGTCATTGTTCCCAGGCCCCGCTTCATTATACCGGCTTCATGTTACACCGGTGTTTTGGCCTGGACCCACTCCTTTTCAAACTTGGGCCCATCATGGACTCCTTTCCTATGGTCATAATGGGCGACTTTTTAGGACCTTTTAGAGTCCTCCATCCTGTCTCCCATTATTCTGACAGCTCTTTTTAATTATTTCTCCAATTGGAATATTACGGAAAATAATAATAACAACAAGAGGAAATACCCTTTCTGGTCCCTGACAAAAAACACAGACCCCATTTTGGTCCCTTAAAAAAACTCGACCCTTATTCGTCCTTTTTATGGACTAAAAATGACCTTTTGAAAATTTGTGAGGGATCAAAATGTCAACCAATCGACCCTTATTCGTCTTTTTTATGGACTAAAAAGGACCTTTTTTTTGTAAGGGACCAAAATGGGGATCGTATTTTTTGTTAGGGACCAGAAAGGGTATTTACTCTAACAATAATAATAATAATCGAAAATAAAGCTTCTCATTAATTCAGCAGTACTTACAAGTATATTAGTTACAACAGCAGGGGTGTTACAGAAAACTTAACTAATTTGTTTGAATTTGTACTCTTTAAAATTTGAAATGATCAGTTGTAAAATCTAAAGTGATAACTCTTTTAACTCGGCTTTGGAAAGCTTATTTGGCTTATAAATTTTTTTCAAAAGATTGATCACTAATAATTTATCAAAATCCAAGCTAATTAGAAGAAAGTTATTTTTAATATGACACAATATTTTTAAGACTACAAGTAATATAGCATGCAAGATTGAAATCTTGATCTGAAACCAATGAAGGTCTTTTAATTAGTGATTCAATAACAGCAGAATAAAACTAATGTTTTTTAATGTACCTTTTCTCTCTTGGTAATTATCAGTAACTAAGAAATACTAACCCACACACTACTAAAAAAAGGCCTTTAAACCACCAAACACTTAAGTCAGCTAGTAAGGGATTGTCCTAGCTTAAAAACGGGTCTTGAGTTTGAGACGTGGGAATGTAGTGTGCGTGGGTAGTAGAGGCTTCCCCCCGAAAGGGGCCAACCTGGTCTCGATCCGAATTAGTCTGGGGCCATTGATGTGCCTGAAAGATGGCCTACCCTGGGACACCAGATGCACTACGCAAAAAAAAAATTCCTTTAAGATTGTCATATTTAGACCTCTATAGGCTGAGATGGTTTAAAAACTATGACCGGTGGCATATTGTAACTATTGATACAACTTAAGACCAGTCGCGCTTCCCCTCGGCTTAAATTGTTACACCCCTACTGACCTCACCCTTTTGGGTGGCGGGTTAGAGAGATTCCTTTTATTGGTTACCTTTCCTTAGTTACTTGTTCCATTTTAACTTATATCAGAGTGAGCGCAACAAAGCATTATACCGGTTTGGACTACCTACTGTACTAGTAAAAGTGCGATAATCAAAAAGTAAAAGTCTCTGAAGGGTTAAGGGTACAGTCATCCCAAAATAAATACAAAGTATAATAGGGCATTCCCTATTCTTCAACCAGCATTGATATGCCCTACATTTCCAAAAAGGTCTTCTAAGCTCAGGTGTGTTCCCCTGTGTCTACAGATCTATCTGGATTTCAAAGTGAACCCTAGAGTAACTGTTAAACTCACGTACTATATGTGTATACTGTATGCATGCAACCATATCATATAAAATCACAAATAAAATGCCAAACATACCACATATACATTAAAAACATACATAATAACCAATCACCACGCACCGTTGAGCTGCCTTACCAAGGCAACCCCGAAATTACCGGAATCATAAACCTCGCATCGTCGAGACGCCTGAACTAGGCCAACCTCGGAATTACCGGAATCACAACCCGTCGAGCCGCCACTCAAGGCAAGCCCCGGATTAGTCCTCAGTGCTAGGAACACAATAGTTAGGGACTCGAACCCCAACATGCTCTGTATGCATATTTGGCAAAACATACACACATGGCAAACAAATATACATCAAACACATAAAAGTACTTGAGTAAACAGTTACTACCTGAGGGATGTATACTGACTTAGATTTTTATCATGCCTAATAGCCTTTGCAAATATGCCTTAACCCTATACAATATCAAAATACCTTATTTTTAGTATTTCCATAAATATCCTTCCATTTTTCAAGAAATCTGAGCCCTAACCAGAATTTTCTAGAAATTCCAGTGACTTTGACCAAACTTCAAACATTCTTAATATATTTCACAAAACTCAAATTGACATGAGATATGTTCCATCTGAACCCTTAGAATGTCTAGTTTATGGAAAAAATACTTCCAGACCCCAAAAGGATTCATATTTAATTACACATCCAAATCTTTACTCGTTGGTCAGAAACATGATAAGTGCAGAATATGCCATGTTTTCCCTAGAGTTCATGACTAAATTGTATCACGAATAAGAGCGTAAAGTGCAAATAATTCAAGCAATATGGCAGTTATTCATGATTTAAGGAACTGCGGGATGGACACCATGTACATCCGCAAAACATGTGCTAAGGAAGAAAAGCAAGTTACATTGTCTCTAAGAGAAACGCACGACGGAGGGCGATACTATGCTATAGCGGTCCAACAGCAGCTTGTATGGAAACCAAAGGCATAAGGAAGCTATAGCAACGTAAAGGACGCAATGCTATGCGACATATTTTCTAACCTGTTTATCTAGTTGATTTCAGGAATAGAAATAAAAGGGTGAAGCCAACACTATAGATTGCAGATACACAAGAAGATACGGAGGATCGAAAAGGAAAGATTTGAAGAATCCCATAGGATCAGCAGAATCAATCTACAAATAGAAGATATGATAGATCACAATAGATTTGGAAAGTCTGGCTAAGCCTAACTTGCATCACACGGAAGTCTGGATATAAAAAGGACTCAGGAAGTCAATCCAAGGGAGTTGGAAGAGAGCCAACACGAGAATACACATTCCGCTGACACAAGAGAAGAGCAAAAAGGTTTCACTACCATAAGAATTCCAGGATAACCCAGCATCCTTCCTCACAGCAAGACAGAGGGAAGAAGACGTGGAGCAGTGACGTGGAACGCCGTCAAGCTTTATGTTTTACATTTACCTTTCATAGTTAGAGCATGGGTCATTCTGTTTTCAACTATTTTGTGTTTCCCTTATCAGTCATGAACTAACTCTCTGATAGCTGAACAAGGATGAATCTTTAAGCGTGTATGAACCCAGTTGCAAGTTTTTAATTAAAGATTCGATTTGCGTATTAGTAGATTAATTACTAGTCGGTTATAGGAATCTAAGGGCTAGATCTGTGGTCTCGGCTTACTGGCAAGGAGTCGAGGCTAGACTCTAAGAAACAAGGTGTTTGCTAGGCCACGGTGCAAGGCGTGACCTATTTATTGTAGGCTTCGGGAATGGGTCTACCTCTCATAACCGCACACTTGAGAATAATGCAGATAAAAGCTAGAAAGTTGCCATAGGAATATGGAAGGAGTATAGTTAATATCAAATGTATCGGACGCGGAAGCTTTGGTAGATCATAGCGGTGAGTTAATTGAATAGCTTTGGAGTTAGTATCTGTGCTGTAGCAATTGCGGAAGCTGTACAGTACAGATGCTATAGCATTGGGTAAGGCAACTGGGGGAAGTATGCACTTAAAGAGGAATCTGAGTTCAACCCAATCTCTCGCTGATAATCTCTTCCATTTACTTTGTTAAATTCTGTTTTCTAGGATAATCACCAAAAACCTCTCAAACCCATGTTGGAAATTATGCCCTAGGGGCAAGTCATTGTACAATGAACGTTTAGGATATTTATAGTATTCTCTTTTTGTTATCATTTTCGTTTGCATGTTTGTATTGATAACTGCATCCCTGGATATATCTTATAGATTATCCTAAATGTCCCCTGGCCGGTCATCTACGGGAGAGAAGATGAGTTAAGACCAGTATCACTTTGATGAGATATGGAGATACAATCAAAGTCATGGGCACTTGTAAGAGTACAAGGTGCTGGACCGACCCACTATGAGAAACCTTCATGGATCTATGAAAGTGGAGCTTAATCACCAAGAGGGGGGTGAATTGGGGATTATTAAAAATTCTTCCAGAAAAGCTCTGTTTTTCGAAGACTAAAACAGAGTAGACTATGGAGTAGAGAAGAATAGCAAGACACAAGGAGTTATACTGGTTCGGTCCAATCTCTTGACCTACGTCCAGTCCCGGACTCTGGGGATTTTCACTATCACAATTGATTACACACTCTGCACTCAAGAGTAATTCTCTCACTAGAACTTACTCCCCCTTACAAGTTGTAATCAATGAACCCAATCAACAAGTCCCCTGACTTGTGATTCCTTTACAATAAATGATTTACAATCAATATACTCTCTCTACGAGTAGATAATGATAAACACTGAAGATTGAATGTATCAACAGATACTTAGTACAGAAAGACTCAAGAGTAGATGAAGGCTTTTATGATTTTCGCTTTCTGAGGTCTTAGTTGTTGAGAGGAATTGAATGCTCTTCTATTTATACTAAGAAGGCATTAAATGACCGTTGTTATTCTTCATATAACCGTTGGTAACATTAACCAAGGTTCTGGTTCAGCTTTGGTCTTCTTCTCTCTCTACTCTTCACTTAATCCAGCTGGGCAGAAGTTCAGAGTTGACTTCTAGTAGATAAATCCGTTGGAATAGCAGCTGCTGGATGTGGTAGGTAGGCATTAATTCTTTGTAAGCGTGTGCAGAAGGATTACCCAAAAGTATGCAACTTTCTGGGTTCAGCATTTAATGTTCTGACATGCTTTTTGCTTTTGCTTTAAATCTTCATTTAATCTCGTTTAAGCAAGCTGAAACTCACTAACAAAGTGATTAAACATAGCTAGGAATATATAAGAATGATAATAGAAAGCATTAAGATCAAACACGAAGAAATCACAAATTCGTATGATTTGAATTTTGAATACTTGCTCCCAATACTTGAGTGAGTTCTTCAATACTTGAGTATTGCACTGTGCACTAATGTGAATACTTGAGTATTCAGATGAATACTTGAGTATTCGTCTTCCAGAGAAGGCACTATATGATTTGAGCGTTTGGACAATTTTTTAGTAGAACCAATACTCGAGTATTGAACCAATACTTGAGTATTGAACTTTTATGTGAAAATAAGTTTAAGTCCAAAACTTCAATACTTGAGTATTCAAATCAATACTTGAGTTTTCAAAATATTTGAAAAAGAGCCAAGCTCTCTGTATGCTCAATACTCGAGTATTCAACTCAATACTTGAGTATTAAACTGTTTGAAAACTTTGTGAAAACTTTTCCAAGTCAATACTTGAGTATTCATCTCAATACTTGAGTATTCAAATCACTTGGAAATAGTGAAACTTTTCTGTCGGCCAATACTCGAGTATTCAAACCAATACTTGAGTATTGAACTGTTTGAAAACTTTGTGAAAACTTTTCCAAGTCAATACTTGAGTATTCATCTCAATACTTGAGTATTCAAATCACTTGGAAATAGCAAAACTTTATGTCTGGTCAATACTCGAGTAATCATATCAATACTCGAGTATTGAACTATTTTCAATACTTTTGAAGTCTCTGCCATTCCAATACTTGAGTATTCATATCAATACTTGAGTATTGATAAACATGTGAAAAACTTTGAAACCTTTCTTTTTGCCCAATACTCGAGTATTCAAACCAATACTCGAGTATTCACATGTTGAATACTTTAATGATTTTCTGTATGACCAATACTTGAGTATCCATATGGATACTTGAGTATTGATAATTTTGTATTTCAGTGAAAGAGTTTATGTAAGATCAATACTTGAGTATTGAAACCAATACTTGAGTATTGAACATTTAGCGAAAAATGCACCATTCACTTTGTCAACTCAATACTTGAGTAATGAAACCATCACTCAGTATTCAATACTTGAGTAATGAAATCATTACTCGAGTATTCACCTGACAGCAAGTTCTCTCTTTTTTTTCACTTATCATAAACTCATTTTATCTTGCGTTTACAATTGTCAGTTATCATCAAAACACATAGAGAACTAACAATCTTGTCATAAGATTGTCTCATGTATAACCGCGTCACAACGCCCTATGACCTGAGATCATCATGGATTCCTACATGATGAATCATTAATCTTTGACCTAGTCAAAAGTCACCTTTGACCGGGTGATGATAAAGGTTGGGATCGGGATTAGTGGTTTTCATGCGGAGGAATGTGAATGGTCAAGATGGAATTTGTCCCTCACATTTGTAGAGAGATATCTTTGGGCCCTCGATGAGTGAGTCTAAGAAATGTATGGCCATACTATGTTGGAAAGGAGTTTCCATTTCACTTATTAGACTACTCGAGAATCGAGAAAGTAATGGACAAGAATAGGAAGTTGACATTGTCCATGCCTCATCCTTGACCAAATTATCGCGTGACAAAAGGGACGTGACATGGTTGTATGATAAGGTTGTATCGTGACATCGATCCCCATGTGAATTGGGTAGTCGCAATGTCTTGCTAGAGGCCGCTTGCGACTTGTGGGCTGATATAGTTTTGGCCCACTGCCAATCTCATATGGGCCTGCAGGGTCGCACACAAGAATAACCCAACACGAGCATTTGTGTCCAGGTTCATTGAATCTCAGATTAATCTGGAATTAATGAATACTAAATTTAATCTAGGATAAATATATATTTATATATATTTATTAAAATTCAAAATTAATATATATTAATATTATTAATGGAGATTATAATATTATTATATATAATATTTGTTTTGTATTTAATTTATTTGATAAATTAAATATCTAAAACAAATAGAGATATTGTATCTCGTTTAATATTCGAATAAGAATATCATATATCTGTTTAAATTAAATTGAGATATGGTATCTCATAATTAATTAAATAGATGGATATTATTTCTCGGATTTGATTTATAGAGATAAATTAAATCAGAAGGCTTTTAATTTGCATTAAATAAATACATTAGATTAGATCTATCAGATAGATTTAATTAATATTTAAAAAAATCAAGAATTCGAAATTCAGATTTCAAAGATCACATTTTGAAATTCGAAATTCAAGCTTAATGCGTATTGATTGTACATTAATGCAGATTGATTGTACATTAATACGTATTGATTCACATGATGGGCTGATTGGTTTTGTAACATACAGAACTTATGAGGCAGTTTTTTTTTCGTGTGGATGAATAGGCCAAAACGAGAAACCAAAGACCTAGGTGTGAAGAATCAAAGAGAGACACACAAGAAGCGCTAGCACGCTGCCGTAGCCGTGTTCGGGAAATTGTTCGTGTGGATACCGGTAGAGGAAGCCGATTCAACGAGTCGTCTTCTGCTGATCGAGGAGGTAGCCCACCAGTTCAAAGGGAACGAGACGCGAACGGGTTCACTAAAGGTAATTTCGGATTCCCTTAGTCTCGATTTAAACGCACCTGAGTGATCCTCGGGACGGGATTCTAAAAATTTTAATCCGCTGCGTTGTAAGAATCCCTACAACCCATTACATCTACCTTCTAGTTGCAACTATCATAGCAATTGAGCGTCACTCTCTGGTATCTCAGTCTCTGTGGGACGATACTTTACTTTCACTTTATTACTTGTTCGACTGGTTCACTTGCCATCAAGGAAATCGACCAACAAAACATATTGTAGCTTCCTGAGCGATTTTCAACAATTTATTTATCTTAGTAGGACACTCAAAAAGGTACCACATTTTATATAAAAATGAAGCTCAAGAAGTCTACTTTAAGCCTGTAAACGTTTAGAGAAAACAGACTTCATTTACTATTTTTAAGACATCATTGAAGCTTCGCTACCCAAAAATCCAGAAGTTGGCAGCAGGCTATTCCTTAGGTTTTTCGGTGTTTTTGGATTCGTAAACTTTAACTCTGATCAGTGATATAGAACACTTGTTTCGCCTGGTCTGCCATAATAAAAGGTTCATCTCCAAAACTTCTACTATTGACATCGACTAATGTAAATCCTAGCCGATCGATCTGAACACCATTATTGACATTAACCCACTTGCATTTGAAAATGAGAAATTTAATTTTGACATAGTCCACCTCCCAAATCTCTTCAATAACCCCATAATATGACATGACTGCCAATTTAGGCCTCTTATCTTTCGAACTGGAGAAGTGCATAGATTCAGCCTCTAACATAACACCATTGTTCTAGATAGTGCTCCTATCATCTAGGGACTTCTTGTAAACTATATAACCATTGATCACATACAAATTCCAACTTATGACATCAACATCAAGACCACGTGCTAACCATTTGATTGTATCATAAATACATTCCTCTCCCTCGACCTTTTGTTTGAACCAATTTGCAAAAGTTCTGTTATGCTCCCCAATCAACCTTTGTTCAGTCATTCGATGATTTTCTTTCCTTATAGCTTCTTTATGTGCACCTATGTTGGCTTGAACTTCATCAACATTATTCAAGATGTATAAGTGGACTTGTGAAAATTCATCAAGATCAACACTCTTTACTGAAGGCTCTCGTCTACCCCCTTCAGCATGCTGACGTTTAGGAATCCCAATATGTCTTACTTTGGCCAAATTATTTTGACAAAATTCCATGGCTTCTTCAGAAACTTATTTCTGAACAATTGATGCTTCTGGCCGGTATGCGTTCTTCACGTACCCTTTTAGGAATTTCATAGATCTTTCAATTGGGTATCATCCACCGTAAATGGATAGGGCCGTACAACTTTATCTCCCTCACTAGATGAACAATTAGATGAACCATTATGTCAAAAAATGTAGGAACAAAAAGCTTCTCAAGGTGGCACAAGATAAGATATCATTCATTCTCCAATTCATCCAACTTTTCAATCTCAAAAACTTTACTACAAACCGAATTGAAGAAGAAACAAAGTCTAGTCAAAATGACCCGAAGATCATATTCGGTGATGCCTCAAATAGCTACTAGGAGTAGCTGTTGCATCAAGACATGACAATCATGAGACTTTTGACCTACTAATTTCAAGTCCTTCATCGATACAATCCTCTTAAAATTTGAGGAATACCCCGAGGGAACTTTTGTCCCATGTAAACACTCACAAAAACTTTGTTTCTCATCCTTAGACAAAGTATGAGAAGCCGGGAGACAATAAGTTATATTACAATATGGCCTTGAATGTAAGTCTTCACATATTCTCATTGCTTGCAAATCCAATCTTCCCTTCACACTATCCTTGGAATTACCTTGTATGTTATGAAGCGTGCCAACAATACTATCACATACGTTTTTCTCCACATGCATGACATCAATACAGTGTCTCACATCAAGATTGCGCCAATATGGAAGATCGAAGAATACATATCTCTTTTTCCATATATTTTTTCCTTTTCTACTCTTTGCAATCTTACCGATGACACTGATATTTTCACCTTTTCATAAAGTTGCTCCCCAGTCAATGCCACCGGAGCATCTTCATATTCTTGGCCTATTGGAAATTATGCCCTAGGGGCAAGTCATTGTACTTTAAACGTTAATATTTTAAGTATTCTCCTTTAGTTATCATTTCATTTGCATGTTTATAGTGATAACTGATCCTTGGATATATCTTATAGATTATCCTAAATGTCTCTGGTCGGTCATCTACGTAGGAGCGAAGATGAAATAAGACCAGTATGACTTTGATGAGGTATGGAGATACGAATCAAAGTCATGGGCACTTGTAAGAGTACAAGGTGCTGGACCGACCCACTATGAGAAAGCTGCATGGATTAAGTCATAAGCTTTTCTCATGTATAACCGCGTCACAACGCCCTTTGACCTAAGATCATCATGGATTCCTACATGATGAGTCGCTGCTCTTTGACCAAGTCAAAAGTCACCTTTGACTGGGTGATGATAAAGACATGGATCGGGATCAGTGGTTCTCATGCAGAGGAATGTGAATGGTCAAGATGGAATTTGTCCCTCACATTTGTAGAGAGATAATATTAGGCCCCTCGATGAGTGAGTTTGAGAAATGTATGGCCATACTACGATGGAAAGGAGTTTCCATTTCAATTATTAGACTACTCAAGAATCGAGAAAGTAGTGGTCAAGAACAGGAAGTTGACATTATCCATGCCTCATCCTTGACCAAATTATCGCGTGACAAAATGGACGTGACATGGTTGTACGATAGGTTGTATCGTATCATCGATCCCCATATGTATTGGGTAGTCGCAATGTCTTGCTAGAGGCCGCTTGCGACTTGTGGGCTGATATAGTACTGGCCCACTGCCAATCTCATGTGGGCTTGCAAGGTTGCACACAAGAATAGCCCAACACGAGCAAAAGTGTCCAGATTCATTGAATCTTATATATGTCTAAGATTTAATGAATAAAACATTTAATCTAGGATGGATATATATGTGTGTGTGTGTGTGTGTTATTAAATTTGAAATTAAATATAATAATATTATTTAATAGAGATTATAATATTATTATATAATATTTGGTTTGTATTTAATTTATTTGATAAATTAAATATCTAAAACAAATTGAGATATTGTATCTCGATTTAATTTTTGAATAAAGGTATCATATATCTAATTTAATTTAAATTGAGATATAGTATCTCATATTTAATTAAATAGATAGATATCATATCTCATATTTAATTTATAGAGATAAATTAAATCGAAGGCTTTTAATTCATATTAAATAAATATATTAGATTAGATCTATTAGATAGATTTAATTAATATATTATTTTAATCCAAATTCAAATTTCAAAATTAATAAGGATTAATTTTGAATATAATACGCCTAACGGGTTTAAGAAAACCTACGGAACGTTTAGTCAGACGTATTAGAAAAGCCGCGAGAAACCCTAGAGAGAAGAAATAGAGAGACGCAGAGTTTGAAGGCGCTAGCATGTCTGCCGTCCCTGTTCGAAGGCTGTTCGTGTGGATACCGGTAGAGGGAAAAGATTCATAGAGTCTGCTCCTGGTTGATCGAGTAGGTAACCCACGTGATCAAATCGGTTCCTTTTCTTAACCTTGATTTAAACGCAGTTGAGCGATCCTCGGTTGGGATTCGTAAAAGGTTTTTTTTTTAATTTCGCTACGTGTACGGATCCCAACAATGGCATCAGAGCCAGGTCAACCGAGCGTTTAAATTGGGTTTATTCGTGTGATTATATATATGTGATATATGTATGTTTTAACCGAATTTGCTATGCAATTAAAATGATAATTCGCGTTAGGGTGACACGACCGTTTCTTGTGGATATGAAACGTTAAGATCGGAAGCGTTCACGTTTGCGCCATGGTCACATTTTGAAACGTTCAGAAAGTTGATCATGCTCGGATGATCAGATTACGCAGAAACGACGGTCATGCTGGATTGATCACGTTCGGCCATACTTGATCACGCTAGATCGATCACGCTGTTATGAACAAAGTTGTATCATGCTAGATCGATTTCGTTGAGCCGATCATGTTTGGTCATGGTCGGACGACTGTCAACATCGTATCTGGGGTTTAAATTGTTTTAAGGAAACAATCTTTCTAAAAAATTATGCCTTTTCGAAAAGCTCCGGAGACGTTATTTTTGAAACAACTTGTTCTTGAAATTATTTTTTTTATGAAACAATCTTTCTCAAACAATATGCTGCCCCCCCCCCATGATCCCCCCACAAGGCGCGCCCTTGACCCGACCCTCGCTAACTAACCGGTTAGCGGGATCACCGTGACTAGCTGTTTGTAGCGAGAATTTAAATCATGATATTATATTATATATATTATATAAGATAATATAAATTAGAGAATTTTAATCATGAATAATATTTTATTTCATAATTGTATGAATTAATATATGTTGTGATTTACCTTTCAAGTGTTGTTTAGGTATGGTGAACAACATGGCTCTAGAGTTTTACAAGTGTTGTAAATTTTTAAATATGGCCTGCGAGCCATGCCTCTTTCTAAATATTCTTGATGTGCATTCTCTTCTCATCCAACTCCCCTCGTATGTGAAACGAGGTTTCTCCTTATGTATTTTCTTTTATTATTTAGAGAAGTCCTTCCATTGGCTTGAGAGGATTTAAGGTTAGATGAGCCATGTTGTGTCAAGGTTTTAATTCACAGTTTTAATTATGTTTTGATTTGATCACTGCATAATTAATTTAGAATTTTAATTATGATTTGATTAGATCACTACATAATTAATTTAGAATTTTAATTATGATTTGATTAAATCACTCATAATTAATTTAGAATTTTAATTATGATTTGATTAGATCACTCATAATTAATTTAGAGTTTATATGAGATACATAGTGATTGCATTCATATAAGTAGAATTAATAGGATTAATTATATTATATTAGATAATACCCTCTAAATAAAATCTTAAGTCATAGTGCCATCAATAAATGAATACTTGTCAAAACCTAGATCACCCATTTGTATGTTCCACCAAAGTGGATGCATTTGAGTTATCTTGGTGAGACAAGAGTGAGCAATGGTGATACTCAATATTCATTATTGTCTTGACTTAATTGAGATTATCAAAACGGTTTTGGATCTCAAGGCATTAGATGGGATTAAACATGCCAGTTCATATGATGATCGAATCCCATAAAGATCTAAGAGTTACATGTGATGTAATTAGCAAAAAGTTGCCTACCTAAATAACTTGATTTCAAGCTTCCTGCCAAAACGGACTTAAATTTAAGCCAAATATGGATCTTAGCCCACTAATTATAATGAGGGTTGTTAATTCAGTGGGAGGTTACTAATTAAACTTTGCATATATTTTAATTGTAGAATCATGTCGTCTAGTAATACTGCAACACCATCAATGCGATCAGTCCTTGAGAAGGACGAACTCGATGAGACAAACTTTCTTGACATGTTTGGGAACTTAAGCGTTGATCCCAAGCACGAAAGAAAGGAGTATCTCATCGATCAACCCATTCCTGACGAGCCTGTAGCCAATACTCCAAGAGCTCACAAAGATGCTTACTTGAAGCATTAGGATGACTCTATGGATGCAGGATGCCTGACCCCTGCCACTATGATTCCAGACCTTGATGGAGATCTGGAACATATGGAGGTCTCTCATATGATTAATCATCCAATGGAAATGTTCCAGCAACAGGCAAGGCAAGAGAGGTATGAGACCACAAAGGCCTTATTTTCTTGCAAGATGGTTGAAGGTGAATCAGTTAGTCCTTATTTGTTGAAAATGAAAGGCTACATTGATCACCTTGAGAGTCTTGGATTTTCCATCTCCCAGGAGTTAGCTACAGATGTTATCTTGAACTCACTCCCAGAAAGTTATGAACACTTTGTCATGGATTACAACATGAACAACGAAGAGGAATCAATTTCTGAACTGCATGGGATGCTCAAAATTGCTGAGCAAAGCCTTGAGAAGAGGCCCAGTACTGTTTTTTCCATTCATAAAGGAAGGGGTATGAAACGGAAAGCCAAGAAGGAAAAACCTCCAAAGGATGGGGTCTGCTTCTTCTGCAATGAAATCGGTCATTGGAAGAGAAATTGCAAACTCTACCTTTAAGATTTGGAAAAGAACAAGAAGGATAGCGGGGCTATCGCTTCAGGTATCTATGTCATAGATATTCACTTTTCTACTTCCTCTACATGGGTATTAGATACTGCATGTGGATCTCACATTTGTATAAATGTGCAGGGTCTCAAGGACAATAGAAAATTGAAGAACGGCGAAGTTGACCTACGAGTTGGAAACCGAGCAAGAGTTGTTGTTTTAGCCGTAGGCACTTATGAATTAGTTCTGCCCAGTGGGCTTTTGTTAATTTTTGAACAATTGCTTTTTATGTTCCTACTTTGAGTAGTAACATTATTTCGCTTTCTTATTTGGATAAGGAAGATTATACTTCCATTACTAGGAATCGTAAATATTCAATTTATTATAATGACAATTTTATGCTCATGGTAATTTGCATACTGGTCATTATGTACTTAATTTAGAACATCCTAATAATGGACAAATCTATGACATAACTACTAAAAGGATCAAGTCAAATGATTTGAATCCGATCTACCTATGGCATTGTCGTCTGGGCCATATAAATGAGAAACGCATTTCGAAACTCCATCAAGATGGATTTCTTAACTCGTTTGATTTTGAATCATTTGATCCATGTGAGTCTTGTTTATTGGGAAAGATGACAAAGACGCCTTTTACTGGGCATAGTAAAAGGGCCACTAATTTATTAGGCCTCATACATACAGATGTCTGTGGACCAATGAATGCTTCTGCCAAAGGAGGTCAGTTGTACTTCATTACTTTTATAGACAATTTTAGTAGATATGGATATATCTATCTAATGAAACATAAGTTTGAATCTTTTGAAATGTTCAAAATATTCCAAAATGAAGTGCAAAACCAGCTTGGCAAAACAATTAAGGCACTTCGATTTGATTGGATGCTGAATATTTGAGCCAAGAGTTCATTGACCATCTTAGGAGTTGTGGAAAAAGAGTTTATCTCTAAAAGAACTAGTGGGAGTAAGGCGAACCTCGAAGAAATTTGAGATTCACAAGACAATGTAGAACCACAAGACAATGTAGAACGAGATCAAGTAACACGAGGCCCATGAAGGTTTGATAGAACATGGCTACAGCCTCAGAGATATGGATTTCTGATTATTGGAAGTCATGATGTTTTGCTCATTGAGCAGAATGAGCCAACTACCTATCAGGAATGCCATGAAATGAATCCATGACTCCTTAGTCGACAACCAAAGTGGGTTTTCAAAGAGAAAAACTATGACATTGAAAGTAAATATCTTCAAGGCACAAGTTGTAAAAGGATTAACTCAAACTCATGGTGTGGAGCAATCAGAATCCTTCTTGCCATTGCATCATATTATGACTATAAAATTTGGCGACTCCTTAATGGAATCTTTGTTTGAGGATGTGTACATGTAACACGAGGCCCATGAAGGTTCGATAGAACATTGCGGGATCTATAGAGATAGATCCAAGAGGCTCACATAGATGCATGTTTCCAACCGACCAAGATGATCTAAGATCGCAATCGATATGGATTTGCGATGGTGGAATTTCTCTAAGATGTATATATATTATAAAGTTCATTAATGAACTTGGGGTGGTTCCTACCATCTCAAATCCAATAGACTTGTATTAAATTAATTAATGATTGCGCCTAGTGCAAGTGGGAGTCTGTTGGAAATTATGCCCTAGGGGCAAGTCATTGTACTTTAAACATTAATTTTTTAAGTATTCTCCTTTAGTTATCATTTCATTTGCATGTTTATAGTGATAACTGATCCTTGGATATATCTTATAGATTATCCTAAATGTCCCTGTTGAAAAGATTAAATATAATAATATTATTTAATAAATTGGTTCTGCAAGGTCGCAAATAGCCCAATACGAGCAAAAGTTAAATATAATAATATTATTTAATAGAGATTATAATATTATTATATAATATTTGGTTTGTATTTAATTTATTTGATAAATTAAATATCTAAAACAAATAGAGATATTGGATCTTAGATTTAATTTTCGAATAAAGATATCATATATCTGATTTAATTTAAATTGAGATATAGTATCTCATATTTAATTAAATAGATAGATATCATATCTCATATTTAATTTATAGAGATAAATTAAATCAGAAGACTTTTAATTCGGATTAAATAAATATATTAGATTAGATCTATTAGATAGATTTAATTAATATATTATTTTAATCCAAATTCAAATTTCAAAATTAATAAGGATTAGTTTTGAATATAATATGCCTAACGGGTTTAAGAAAACCTACGGGACTTTTAGTCAGACATATTAGAAAAGCCGCGAGAAACCTTAGAGAGAGAAAATAGAGAGACGCAGAGTTTGAAGTCGCTAGCACGCTGTCGTCCGTGTTCGAAGGCTGTTCGTGTGGATACCGGTAGAGGGAGAAGATTCGTAGAGTCTGCTCCTGGTTGATCGAGTAGGTAACCCACGTGATCAAATCAAACAAGACGCACACCAATTCGCATAGGTACGTTTCGGTTCCTTTTCTTAACCTTGATTTAAACGCGGTTGAGTGATCCTCGGATGAGATTCGTAAAATGTTTTTTTTAATTCCGCTGCATGTATGGATCCCAACATGGCCACCAAAAAAAACTTTCTTTAATCGACGATATGGGTGGCCCCGTCTAAGAAATATCCTATGTCCAAGATAAATCATCTTTCTTCCATGTTGAAGTTGATGGTAGCATGTGCCTTCTTCACATATTGGACATGTTTTATGGTCTTTTACACTATACCCCGACAAGTTACCATATGCATGTAAGTCGTTTATAGTATAGAATGTCATGGCTCCCAATTTAAAAACCTCCTTCTTGAAAGAGTCAAAAACATCGACACCTTCTTCCCACAACTCCTTCAAGTCTTCGATCAAGGGCTCAAGGTAAACATCAATATCATTTCAGGGTTGTTTTGGTCCCGAAATCAACTTAGACAGCATGATGTACTTTTGTTTCATGCATAACATAGGAGATAAGTTGTAAATAATCAGGAGTACAGGCCATGAACTATGCATACTGCTAAGGCTACCATAGGGATTCATGCCATCCGTGCTAAGGGCAAGCCTAAGGTTCCTAGGTTCTTCGCCGAAGTTAGGAAATAAGTGATCGATTTTCTTCCATTGAGAAGAATCAGCCGAATGTCGAAGCTTTCCATTAGAAATCCTCTCATCTGCATGCCACCTCAAATTTTTTGAATCATTTTCATTAACAAACAAGCGCTTGAACCTTGAAATGATTGGAAAATACCACAACACTTTTGCAGGCCCCTTATTTGACTTGTACCTTGGGGTTTCACATATCGGACAATTCTGCTTCTCTTCAAACTCTTTTCTATACAATATGCAATCATTCGGGCATGCATGGATCTTTTTGTACTTCATCCCCAGTGGACAAAGTATTTTCTTAGCATCATAGTATCAATGCGGCAACACATTATCATCCGGAAGCATATCCTTAAAAGCTTCAAGCATTTCAGAAAAAATCTTGTCACTCCATCCATGACGTGCTTTCAAGCTTACCAATTTCAATACGGCGTTCAACAATTAGTATTGTTTACACCAGGGTATAGCGGCGTCTCTGCATCACTGCACATATTACCATATGCATGTGATTGCTCAAAAGCCGCTTCTCCTACATCACGAATAATGTCCTCTATGTGATCATCCATATCTGTGTCATTATCATCAAAGGCCACTTCCCCATGTCGAGACCCACTTGGCATTTTTTCACTATGCCATACCCATACTGTATAGGTCTTACAAAATCCTTCACAAATTAAATGTGTGTGTATAACTTCAGGACTTAGTCACCTCTTATTCAAACATTCTACACAAGGGCAATAAAACTTCCTACTATCATCATGGGCATTTCGTTTAGAAAATTCTATAAATTCCCTCACCCCATTATCATATTCAACACTCATTCGTAAAGCATTTATCCAACTGTGATCCATAGTAGTCCTATAGACGAAAAGATTTAACATACATTATCGGAAAAATTTGAAAATTGCATAAACTAAGGCAACTCCAAATGCATATGCTTAATGTAGGTTATAGATATATATTTTTTAAGGAGAAACTTACCTATTAAATGCATCACGAATAAATGACTCTTGGTCATAAATGTATCACAGTGAATCGAAGAAGCAAAATAAATGCAAGACGAGGAAAATAAATGCACCGCATGAAGGTTTTGTGGACTCACCTATACCATATAAATTCAAATGCTTTTACTAAGTCTTTCTTCTATGGCCACGAACGTTGATGTTGCAGACAACAAAAATAACCCTAAAAAAACTTGTTGGTCAGTTGGGTAGGTCTCAAGTGCAAATATAATCTTGAAAATACAATATTCATTAACAACAGAGGAACCCACAAGAACATTTCATCGATTTTATTCAACCCACCAGAACGATAATCAGAAAAATCTAAAAGTTATATAACCAAAACACCTCTTATAGCTTGGTCTATCGCCGTTTAGCTAACGAACCAAAAAGTGATAAGTTGACCAGCACTAGCTTGTCAAGAGAGCAATGCGAAGTGTATCACAAAGCAACACACAAACACTGGAGACAGAACATGAGTTATCACTTACGGCGCGACAAGAGAAGTTCAGAGAGAGAAATTTAATTTTCCGCGCGACAAAGACACTTTTTACTTTTTGGATTTTATTAAGACCGGTTAATTATAAAGTGTTCGGTCCTAAAGGTATATATTTTATTGATTTAATTTTTAAGACCGGAGTTTTAGAAGAATCCGGTCCTACTTTTATATTATTCATTTGATTTTAAGACCGGAGTTTTATAAAATATCTGGTCCTAAAAGTCAAATACGTTAATTATAAAGTATCATGTCCTAAAGGTTCTCATTTACATTACGAAACAAAAAAAGAGATGATGGGCATTGGCGAGCACAACAGCAACTAAATTAAAATAAAGGAAAACTGGAGAATAATCTTCTTAATTACTGGAGAATATGAACAAAAAGAAGACACAAGCTTAGTTCTTAATGCTTCATACATTACTGGAGAATATGCACGTACACAAGAAAAAGAAAACAAACTGAAACTTATCAACAACAAGAATCTGACTAAACATCCTAAAGCTTATTATCATCCAATGCCTTGGCGATATCGGCATGAAAAGCATTAATTTCCCGCCGGAGATCAACAAGTTCCTATCTTATCTGCATCAGTCGTAATGCATCATTAGAGGAAAGAGGAGAGGGGTCATGGTTTGAAGGATGGAGGGGGCCGGCAATCTCTTCATCATCCGAAATAAGAAGACGGAGGAACTCAACATAGACAGGGTCACTGGGACCCTGGGACCAGGAGGTTGGGGAATATTGTCAGAAGGATGGAGGGGGAGCGGGAACCTCTTCAAAGTCTGAAGGTTGGAGGGGGTGCGGAAATCTCTTCATCATCCGAAATAACAATAGGTCCAACTACCTGAGACTTTTCCGTCACAATAGAACGCGCTCTCGCTTGAGGCGCCCTGTATAACGATCTAAGGAAGGCACGAGCTTCAGGAGTACCCCTACGAGCGGTTATCTTGTATCTAACCATGGTTTAAGCAGTTGGGGATAGAGGATTATCAGGGACGCAGTGAGGAGTTAGGGCAGAGATGTAGTGAGGAGTTAGGGAAGGGAGATATGAAATTGTGACAATGAATGAGATTAAATGGGTATATATAATTAGTAAAAAAAATTAAGAGCGTATTTTATAAATATCCGGTCCTAAATAATATTTTAAGACCGACTTATTATAACGAATCTGGTCCTAAAAGTCTATAATTAATTTTTTTCAATTAAATGACTTTTAAGACTAGATTCTTATAAATAATATGGTCCTAAAAGTATATAATTAATTTTTTCTATTAAATGACTTTTAAGACCGGATTCTTATAAATAATAAGATCCTAAAAGTCTGTACTTAATTTTTTTTTTAAAAAAAAAAGTTAGAATTTTGTCAATTAAAAACCTTTTAAGACCGCCGTTGACAAATATCCGGTCTTAAAAGTTCAAACTTTTCAAATTCCTCAGATTGAGTCGTATCCTTTCACTCTATGTTCAAAGCTTCAGAGTCGATCGCTTCGTCTTCCAAGTAAATTAACTTCCCAACTTCGTGTCTCCTCGTATTCTGTATCCTTACACTCTGTGTTCAAAGCTTCAGAGTCGATCGCTTCGGCTTCCAAGTAAATTAACTTCCTAACTTCGCGTCTCCTCGTATCTGAGGCCACTCCAACTATGGTGATCTATTTAAAGCCCCTTGTTATTTTAGTTTCTTCACATTCTTCTCCACTTCCTCCTTTTACTCTACAACCTCTATGGCCTCCTGCATTGCCAAGCCTCAACCATAATGGCTGCTCCACCAGGTCCTCCTCTTCCTCCTCCTCCTGCTCCTCAACCTCAGCCATTTCCTCCTCCGTTGCCTCCAAATCCTTCCTCCAGGCAGATGTTGGAGCACTTGCTGGCCCACGTCGATGACCGACGCTTGGGTCAATTGGTTGGGCTTGTTCATACCGTCAACAACAAGCTCAACATGGTACTCCACGCTAATGACGTGGAGTACCATCCTTCTGAAGAGGACTCCTCCGACGCGCCCTCTGCTGACTCCTTCCCCTCCAACAACAATGGGGAGGATTACATGTTTTAGGATATTTTTTTTTTGCATGTAGTAGTGCTGCTGCCCTTTATCGGGCAGCATAAAAAATATGATTGAATAAAATTTCTTTAAATTATGTTCACATCTTCATTTTTCAAGTGGTCCATACACAGTAGTAAGGAAACAAACAAAAAATTGTCCTCGTGTGTCAACATTGAAAATTCGTAGAATACAACATTAAGAACATACAAAACAAACAAAACATCGTTCACATTGTTCAACAAACATACAAAAAATACAGTGATAATTCTTCTAGAGGTTGGACCCTCATGTGTCGTCACTTTTAAACATCGTTGACATTGTTCGAACAAATACAGTGATAATTCTTCTCAAGGTAGTACCCTCGTTGTCCTTGATTTTACCTTTCTAGATTTTGATGATCATTTTCAGTATCCTTTTTATTTGTCTTTCTTCTTTTTTCAAAAAAAAAAAAAGCAAAGAAAAAGGAGATCGATAATGATCATCAAAACCTGGGGAGGTAAAATCGATGAAAACGAGGGTCCTACCTTGAGAAGAACCTCAATTGTCTCGAACCCCCTTATGAGTGGTTGTCCTGAGCGAGCTGTTGTCTTGAACCCTAGGGCATTGTTTGAAAATTGACTAAGAATACAGGTTCACCATATGAAATATATATTTCTGAGCAAGAAAACAAACGAAATATATTGACTTTTAGGACCGGACATTTAACAAATCTACGGTCCTAAAAGTCTCGCCATATTTTTTAAATTAAACGAAGACTTTTAGGATCAGACATTTAACAAATATACGGTCCTAAAAGTCTGGCCATATTTTTTAAATTAAACGAAGACTTTTAGGACTGTACATTTAACAAATCTACGGTCTCTCGCCATATTTTTTTTTACATTAAATGAAGACTTTTAGGATCGGACATTTAACAAATCTATGATCCTAAAAGTCTCGCCATATTTTTTAAATTAAACGAAGACTTTTAGGACCGGACATTTAACAAATATATGGTCCTAAAAGTCTCGCCATATTTTTTAAAATTAAACGAAGACTTTTAGTATCGGACCTTTAACAAATATCCGGTCCCAAACGTCTGGCCATATTTTTAAAAATTAAGCAATAAATAGTTTTATCCACCATCCAATACATTCAGTCTGCTCATTTACAACATCTTGTCCTAAAGGTATAAGCTCTAAATAGCTTTATCCACCATCCAATACATTCAGCAACCACAAATGGACACAAGGAAATTGTTTGAAATGATTAAACAAATTATTATGCTTCATTAAAAAAATTGTACAATTGTTCATTTACAAATCGAAAATGATTGTTGCTATAGCATATATTTTCAAATGAATTCACAAATCATTTATTTTTCTGACTTTCCAATGTCATCAGATCATACAGATATTCACAAAACACATCTCGTGTGCACTCAATATCACCATCAGGAAAGGGGTCAGCACAGTCAAACGTCTGTAACATGAAAGACAGAAATATATTAGTCGTCCTTCCTTGCATCAAAGGGGTCAGCGCACAGGCAAACGTATGTAATATCAAATACATTTATCGTTTCAGTGATGTTAGTCATTGGTTGCATGACAATATTATATATGTGTGTCAAGACGTAATGGCCACATAAGTTGGACTCCTTTAGTTGCCGACGGGTCTAAAAATGAACAAGAAATATATAAGAGCATATATTGCTTAGTGACCAAGTTCACAAGGCAGTGTGCCAGTGTCCAAATATGTACTAACCTTTGGTATGATCCATGTAGGCTCTATGATCTGAAACCCAAGCCTTTTCTTGACCTTTTGTGGGAATGATTTCAAGGGCCTATTGTCAAAATCACAAATTTACTCAATAATGGTTGCTGAAAATTCACAGCAGAGATTTCAAACTAGACAATCAAAATGACATGCTTACTTGTCCACTATCTGCTTCAATGTAGGCAGTGGATCGTTGTAAATTGAGCATAAAAATACCACTTTATTCTCATCCGCGCAAATCAGGACCAACTGCCAATGGCGACTAAAAATTCACAACAGATAAGTACTCAATAATATGTAGCAGAATTAAGGGAATTGCATACAAGAATTATGATATGTACCTATTCTAGTATGGTGCCAAGTACCACTTTTTCCTATTTCTAGACAACCTTGATGTTATGTATTATTGTCTCTCCGATAAGGGTGGTTGACTTATGTGCACGGGCACAAGAATCCAATATCTTGGCTTCTACCCTATTGTTCCAATTCACGATGCATGAACCTACAATAATGACGTTAGGGAATTAGTATATATGTATGTGAGTGTCTCACATTTAGGTTATGTACTCATAGAAGAAGATACTTACTTTATAAACATGAGAATAATTGCATCAGTAAGCTCCTGTTTATCAAACAGCAGGGAAATTAAATCATCTTTGTCAACCAAAACTGGGTGCTTATTACGAAGGCCTACTTCTGTATTGACAGGCCACGTTTTAACTCCAAATTTTTTATTAGGTACCATAAGGACAATTTTGTTCTTGGCACTCAATTTAGCCGTGCCAACAACTTCAAGAGGGGCTGGAGCTTCAAGAGGAGTAGAAACATGTACAAGCTTTACTGGCCACGAGATGAAAGTTCCCTTGACATCATTCACAACCTTCATCTGACCAGTTGGGAGAGGAACAAGTGCATTAATGATCACCTCTTCAACTGACACTCTAACTTCATCATCATCCATTTGTTGGTGGTATACAGTTGATCCCAAGTTGTAGACAGTCCCTTTTGCAACTAATCGTCTATCAAGATCCTCCTCCACATACAGGTCATAGGTTCCTCTGATTGTCCAACAATGCAACTCCCTTTAGTGCTCTGCTGCATAGGTGTAGGTGAGTGTGACAAGGGAACAATGGTATATGGATGAGAGTTCACAAGCACCATCATTTCCTCATTCATCTTGTTCAGCTGGGCTTGAAAATTTGCTCTTAATGTAGCTTCTCGATCCGCTGCTTTGGCCTCTGCTTTGGCCGCTGCTTCCTCAGTCGCTATGACCAGCGTATGTTCCATCTCCTCCCGGGTAACCATACTTTGTTTCTGGCGTTTGGATTTACCAAAGTATTCCTTCAGGCCTACCCGTCCTCCAATCCCCCTTACACGCCCAGCGTGATCCGATTATCAAGTCGCAAGGATCAGAACATCATTCCTCCCGTCCAACACAAAAGATCCCTCTGCTTCTTTCTTTTTAAGATCTTCCTGTAAGATACAGATAACGAGAAGCTTAGTAATGAAACATGTTTAGTAACTAAAAAATAACAATAACGATACTTACAATTCTTTCAGCAACTAGACGATTTTGTTCACTCGTGTAGGCGCTGCTTGGCTTTTGCCGAATATACAAACATAACTCCTCGTGACATATTGGAGATGGCGGATCATGTATCGCAGAAGGATTGGATTCAGCTTCATCTTCCTATCTCTTCTGCTTGGCCGCCATCAATTCTTTTTCATCCTTTTCATATC
Source organism: Acacia melanoxylon (assembly GCA_019022615.1). Taxonomy (NCBI): domain Eukaryota; kingdom Viridiplantae; phylum Streptophyta; class Magnoliopsida; order Fabales; family Fabaceae; genus Acacia; species Acacia melanoxylon. The sequence goes on along the minus strand of JAFJYJ010000068.1, from coordinate 1,620,845 downwards.
CGCCGTGAGAAGCCCTATGCGGGCAATCATTCTTTCTCCCGATGTCTTGTGTTTGTTCCCTTCTTTTCTATGAATCATAATTGAAAACAACTATTAATTATGAATTCCAGCCATCTCACTAACAGAAATTAGAGAACTTCTGCTTCATATGAACCTCAAACACTAGTCAAATTCACTTCATCAAATTTCAACATTTTATTTAAGGAAGATGTAGAATTGTAGAAGAAATTGGGAGAAACAGAGGAAAGGGAGTTGCAGAACTGCTGCCAACTCAGTCAATTCATTCATTTATCATAATTGGTTCCTACACATATTAGTCTAACCTCTTATATATAGTTAGAGGCTTGACTCTTAAGGCCCAATAACAACTTGCACCGAAACCTTTATATAGTTAACATACTAACTAACTAACAGCAATGTCTAACCACTGCCTACTATAACAGAACTAAGACTATAATAATGGCTTGACTCTTATGCCATATTATTTCCCTAATTACATACTTAGTATTTTACCTTTTCACGGTTTACATATCAAACTTGCATAAAACTAAGACATGCTCCTATGATGCAGGACAAAGGATGGAAATGTATACTTCTATTCACACATCAAACCATATAACTAACAGGATTAGATGAACACAATAACATTCACATATTCGCACAGGTTAATAAGCAAACAAAAAAGGGCAAACAAAACTAAATATAAACTCACCAAAGCTTCAGGAATGGTCCGTAGCTAAACAAATTGTTGCCAAGTTTGTTCATCAATAAATGTGTACTTTTCCCAAGGATTAGGGTGAGGCTCACAAGCTGGAACCTCGGCAAAAAGATAGTTGTTAGCTAGAAAGGTCTTAAACTTCCTCCACCGATCAGCACAATAAGACAATGTCTTCTCTTTCAACTTCTAACTGTCAGGAACAATGTATGTAAGCCGGATAGTGTCCCAAATAGGATCCTTTACTGTGCGATCGTCGACATTTTTCCACTCATCATCAAGATGCTAACCTTGCTGCATGCTAGATAATCGACAAAAATATTATATTTGTTTTTATTAGGACCGAAAGGAGCCAACTTTTCATCAAACTGAATCTCGAGCTTTAAACCAGAAGTCCAACTTACAGATACATCTTTCACTCATGTGCCACTTCTACCATGGTGTGCACGGCGGTTACGAGGCTCATTGTGAGATGAAAGAGGGTTTGTTCTGGCTTTTGCAGATCCAGAGCTAATTCTAACATCCCGTTTGAAATTTTCTTGATCACTTTGATAAGAATGACTTTTGGTTTCTTGGTTTGGATTCCTACCGTACCTATATTTCTGGGGATCAAAACCAATCAAATCTGAAGTAGAGGAAGGTTGCAAACAGAGTTGGCAGGCATTGTTGTGGAAGCTGGCATACCCGTGGGTGAAGGAGTGGAAGAAAATTTAGAAGCACGAACCACCGAAAGCGAGAGGGAAGAGAGAGAGATGAATGAGGTGCTGGCGTGGTTACATGATCTAGCATCTCGACTCACCCTCCATTGTGTTTCTTTCCTAGCCATGTGCCATTTTAACGACCTACATGGACCTTCTGTCAGTTTTGGGCAAATTTGCTACCTTTTTTATACTTCCGAGGCAAATTTGGTACCACAAAAACTTTGCGTGCTTTGAGTGCCACCTTATCAATACTTCCGTGGCAAATTAGGTATTTAACCAAAAAAAATCCGACGTGGCAAACGTCCGTTTGACCTTCCGTTAGTTTTGGGCAAATTTGGTACCTTTTTCATACTTCCGGGGCAAATTTGGTACCACAAAAACTTCCGGGTGCTGAGTGCTCCCTTAGCAATACTTCCGTGGCAAATTAGGTATTTAACCCTAAGTTCTATTCTCATATCTACCAAACAGCTCAACTTTTTAAGTTCCCTCTCAATCTTTCCTTCCCTTCCTTTCCCTTCTTTAAGTTCATTTCCTTCTCAAATGTTCCCCATACCAAACAAGCCCTTATAGTGCTGCTACTAAGGTTGCAAAGTGGTAGGGTTTAACCATGAAAGTAACTTATTGTTAAAACTATTATTAAATCAGTTGTCGCAACTATGTTAGGAGCATTTTAGCACACCGCTGCAAATTCCCAACAAACAAACAAACAAACAAACAAACAAAAACCTATTATGCTTTTGTTTTCGGGATGACATTTATATAACAAAAATAATAGAACAATATCTAGTAATGGGATTTTCATCAGTGAAATGGGCAACAAGAATAGACACGTAACAACTACATGAATTTTCCAACAAAAATCTTACACACCACCGTAATGAAAACGTTGAATATAAAAAAAGCCTTTAATTCGTAGGAAAAAATAATATAAGGGTTAAAATGCATTTAGTACCCTAAACCTAGCATTCAGTATCTTAAACTAATTTAAGGTTCATCTAGTATCTTACAAGACTTGTTTAATAGCACCTAATATCCTAAAATATGTTTGCCCTTAAAGTATTTTTTTCCAACATCGATGAACATTATAAACTTAGGATATCAAATACTATTAAAAAAATACCTGAAGGTATTGTATGCATCAAATTTTAATAAAAAAATAATTTATAATACGAGTGCGCACTAGAGAAAAAAATCTGATTTATTATACGTAGTAATTAAGCACTATTGAAAGTTGAAACAATATTTTAGAATGCTCGAGGTAACTTAAGCCATTATAAAATAATCCACGGTGACAATCTTGCAAGTGTATGGTGTTTACTCGCAAAGAATGTACACCGCTAAAAAAACTCTTTTTTACGGCGGAAATTTTCCGTCGCAAAACACCTTTTTTCCGTCACAAAATGGGTTTGCGACGGATTACATTCCGTCGCAAAATTGGTCATTGCAAACACTTTTTTGCGGCAGAATTTAAATTTTCCTCCTCAAAATTTGGAAGTTTGCGGCGGGTTTACTATCCGCAAACTTTCAAGATTGCGGCGGACATACTATTCCGTCGCAAAATTAATTTTAATTTAAAAAATACAAAATTCGAAAATAAAAATATTATTGTAAAATTCCTCTACAAAATTCATTTTAAATTAAAATAAAAATAAAAATCCGAAAAAATAGGAAAAATTTTATAAAAAAGACATATCATAAAAATATATTATGTCAAGAGTACAGTAAAAACAAAATATAAATAATAATGTCGCGACCAAAATGAACAAAAGAAAAAAGAGTCTAAACTGCAGGCTGGTCATCACCACCACCACCAATAGGATCATCACCACCACCAATACGATCATCACCACCACCAATATGGTCATCATCACGAGGTGACCGCGTACCCTTGCCTTGCAATATGGACTGAAGTAGTGCTTGCATCTCCGTAATCATCGCTCGTTGCTCGCCCAACCGCTTTCGACTTACCACACTGTTCTAACGCCTTCACCCTCTTATCATCTACAAAACCAACAATAATTATGAAGTCAGTTTATGTTTTTGTACTTTATTTAAATGGACGAGGAAATAAAATGTATGTAACAACTGATAACAAAAGTATTATGTTTACCTCTAGAAACACCTCCAACATGGTTCGATGAGCACTTCGTAGACGGCTTCAATCTACTGGCAGAGGCACCCATCCCGAAGACTCTCCCTTTTTTGTCAAATCCGCATGCAGCCTCAATGAAGATACTCGTGTTATCGGATTGAGAGGATGTCGGGTCGTTCTCAATCTGCGAGTCTCTCTGCTGCGACTGCTGCTGAAAGCTTTCCTACAAGTACAAAAATACATAAATAAAACATGTAAAATGAAATAAATATTTAACCGTTTGAAACAAATAATAATTAATGTAATGCTTCTTCTTACCGCGAATTGCTGGGACTTGGCGTTAATCCAACGCCTCCCACCTTCAGTTTCCTAGGAATGAGTCCGCTCAAAGGCAGCCCAATCAACAGATGCTGCAGGAACTTCCCCGAACGCTACCTGCAAACACAAATGATAACCGTTAATTACTTAATTCAAAAGTACAAAGTATTGAATGCTGAAATAGAAAATTAACGAATACTTACAATTTTCCTAACATGCTCGCTATATGGAATGGAGCCGCCAGCATATGACGGTCCTTGCATCTTGGCCCTATTTGATTTATTTTGCTCGCTTGCCTTTTTAAATTTTGGGTTGGTGGCCCATCTTTCAAATAATTGTGACCGCATGTCAGGTTGAATCCAAGTTTGCTTGCCTATATTTTGTCTCAATTTATAACACCTATCAATCAACCACTTGCTTCCCTTGAAGTTATAAGATTTTTTAAAATTGTCCTTATCCTTAGGCAACCACCTAAACTTTGTCTGAAAATCAAAAATAAAATATTAGTGCTCCAACTTATAAAAGAAGAAACTAATAACCATAAATCATATAACTTACCAAGAAATCATTAAACCAAGTGCTCCGATGTTCCACAGGAATCTCTGTCCATTTGGCCCAAGGGTGAGTGAAATTACGGAATATTTGATCCTCGATGAAATTTGCCACCTTAATATAAGGATCAAACCTGAAGACATAGGAAATGTTGTAAATATTTTCATACAAACTAAAGGTAAAACATAATAACATTACGAGTAACTTTACAAGACATACTCAGTGGTGTCGATAAGAAGGATCCACATCAGTCCAGTCGCAAGATCAATCGTTCCCCAGACTGGTGCATCCGAGGAACTAGCCTCCCCGTCCTGACTCTGAGGCGACGCAATGTGCTTAAGGCAAAAGTATTGAAAATGTTAGTACATAAATGGTTAAAGAAAACAAAATATATGTAAATCAATCATAAATCACAACTAAACTTGTTCTACCCCTTGCTGTGGATAAGTTGGGGTGACAGGCACACCTGTATCGCCCAACATGGAGTTGCCAGTAGACGGTGAAGATGACATATTTAGTGGTGGCACCTCTGGGGAAGGGTGAAGCCCTCTGCCTCCAGTGGGGGCAAATGATGTCGCCCTACCCCCTCTGATAGGACGGGGTCAAGCTCTACCACCACCACGACAACTACCTAAAGGCCCTGCGGACTGCTCCATCTCTAAACACTTATAAACATTATGTTAAGTTCTATATTCAAATATGAAATATACTTAATATGACAATAGCGAAATAACAGAGTATCTAGTATAATAAATTGACGTAAACAATAAAACTAACAAAAATCAATCGGATGATTCTTGTTCTTCGACCTCTAGCTTGCCCATCTTCCTCTGGCGTCTCATAGTCGTCGAATTTAGATTCACTATCAAAGTAAATCTCTTCTGGCTCATCGTCTGATTCTTCATTGTCAATATGGATAGGAAACAATTCTAACTCCGCAGTGGAATCAAAGAGATTGCTTGGCAGATCGTCCTCGGCCATACTGACGTCAAATACATGTTCCACATCAGCTTGGAACGGTTTAGTTATATCGTCATCTTTTTCTGACTCTTTCGACTTGGGTATAATATTTCGTGCTTTGGTTTTTATAACTCCCATCCACCCTTGGCGGGATGAAGGGTATGATGTATAATAAACTTGTTCCGCCTGTTGAGCAAGAATGAAGGGGTCATAACTAACTGTATATCTCCTTGACGAGTGGATCTCAACATTTCCATATTTGTCCACTTTAGTCCCACGAGGAGTGTTATCAAACCACTCACATTTAAATAGAGTCACCGACTTGTCCCACTGGTAATACAACTGAATTATGTCAATTATCTTCCCATAGTAGTCGCCCTCGACCCCGTCAACTTGGCCACCCCGACAACATACACCATAATTGCAACTCTGTGTATTTGCGTTCGCTTTAACAGTTGAAAACCGATACCCATTAATTATATATTTTTTGCACCATGTAACACTAATTGAAGCTCCATAAGATAAACTCCACGCAACTACATTGGGATCTGATGGATTTTCCACGAAGTATGAGCATAACCAATTAGGAAACTCATCTTTCATGAATTGCTCAACATCAGAATCCAATATCAATGGATTTGTTGATCGGACACAATTAGGGAAGTGACTGTAATATAAAAAATGAAATTAATACTTTAATACTTACCGTAACAATAATAAAAGAGGAAATCTTACTTTACATACGGGGCGGCCTCTTCATAGTTGTTTATAATGTACCACTCCGCAACTTTCTTATCCCTTCCCTCCAGGGTTGAACTATAATGCTTGCTCACGACTCGGCCAGGATAATTAAATATTGATATATGACCACTCGGTTCACCTCCATCATCGTTACGAGGTACCCCTCTCCATCTTGATATAACTTCAGGGGGATAGTAGTAAACAGAAAATTTAGTGGCCTCTTCAATTAGATACGCTTCATCGATAGATCCTTCAACATACCTTGGATTTTTTATCTTCTTCTTAAGTGTGCGTAAAAACCTACAACGGACAATCACATGGTATTTATAAACAATATGACAATGTGTTTCTATTAATCACAGACATAAGAAATATCTATATTACCTTTCAAACGGATACATCCACCTATATTGTTGCGGACCTCCAACCCTTGCTTCGTAGGCCAAGTGAACAGGCAAATGTTCCATGGAGTCAAAGAAGCTAGGAGGAAACATCATCTCTAACTTACATAGCATTATCGGTACGCTCTCCTCCAGCTGCTGTAACTTATCAACATTAAGCTCAAAAGCACAAATTTCTCTAAAGAACATGGAAAATTCTGTCAGAATAGTCCATATATGCTTAGGTAGTGCTTTGAAGGCCCACGGCAACAATCTCTGAAAGAAAACATGACAATTATGACTCTTCATCCCAGAGAACTTCCCCTCGTGAAGATCGACACATCTTGAGAAGTTTGATGCATAACCGTCCGGAGTCTCACAGCTTTAACCCATCGCAACAATTGTAAATTTTGCTCTTTGTTCAATGTGTAAGGCGCTCTAGGTTTTGAAGTCCAGCCCATGGCATTCTGCACCAAATGTAAAGAAGGCCTATTGCAAATTTGTTCTATGTCAAGTCTTGCGTTGACAGTATCCTTCGTCTTGCCCTTGGTGTCCATTACGGTATGCAAAATATTACAAAACACATTCCTCTCAATATGCATGACATCGAGGTTGTCTTAACAATTGGTCTTTCCAATATGATAGCTCCCAAAAGATGCTGCGTTTGTTCCAATGATGTTGAACGCCATATCCCTCAGGTTCACTAGAAGCACCTCCCTCTTCTACACTTCGAATGTGCTTCACCCTCTCCCATATTTCTTGGCAACTTAAACGACGAGGTTTATCTGACCGTTCAGACACATTCCGCTTGAAGTATTTTTTATTATTCCTAAGCGGATGATTGATAGGCAAGAATCTCCGGTGCCTGTCAAACCAACAGACCTTATGACTGTATTGCAAGGTAAAACCCACGTTCTGTTCCAGACATACCGGACATGCAAGCTTCCCCAACGTTTGCCAGCCACTCAACATCCCATATGCAGGGAAATCATTTATCGTCCACATTAAGGCAGCCCGCATGGTGAAATTCTGGCTCCATGATACATCGTACGTAAGAACCCCTTCACTCCATAACATCTTCAACTCGTCTATCAAGGGCCTTAGATATACATCTATTTTCTTTTTTGGGTTGGATGGCCCAGGGATTAACGCGTTGAGGAACAAAAACTCTCTTCTCATGCACATAGAAGGTGGGAGATTGTACGGCGTCACAATCACAGGCCAACCAGAATAATTCCTGCTCGTCTGGTCGAAAGGAGCGAACCCATCCGAACATAAACCAAGACGGACATTACGGGGATCCATAGCAAACAAAGGATTCGTCTCGTCAAATTTACGCCAAGCTTCCGCATCGGATAGATGTGTCACATCTTGCTTAATGCTTGAAAGGTCGTTTTCTTTTCATTCGTCACAGCTTTGTACCTGTCTTGTCCACAAAATTTACAAGTAGTCCGTTCAGCATCATCCTTGTAATAGAGCATACATCCTCTGGGGCAGTAATGGATTTTTTTCACATCCAAGCCCAAGCTCTTTCACCTTTTTCTTTGCTTGGTAAAAATCTTTCGGCAAATTACTGTCATTGGGAACAACCTTACTCATGATCTGCATCATTTCATTGAATTCTTCTAACTCATATGGTAATCTGTCTTCAAGCTTAGTGTTGCTAGGGTAGCGGCAAGCGATAAATATTCACTACTTTCAGTGTGTTCGCAACCTTCCCATAATGGACGTTGCGCATCTTGAAGCATTTTATAGAACTTGTCGGCTTCCGGATTAGGATTCTCTCCCATGTATGATAGTTGAGTATGTGCATCGGTCTCCTCTCCCATGTATGACGGTTCATCATGAGTAACGGGATCAAAATATTGGCCGATCGACGGTCCCGCGGCATCCATAACCAACTGTTCATATTGATTAAGGTTGTCTCGATGCCTAGTGTCTCCGTAATAACCACTCGGTGTCTGTCAAACTTCCCCATGATATTCCCAACATTCATAATTCGTCATAAATCCTTTTTTACACAAATGGACTTTGACGGTGCTCGCATCTTGAAATTGCAAACACCTACATTTCACACACGGACAACTGATTGAGGTACTTGAATTAGTTGCATGCTCCAAAGCAAATTGGATGAACTCTTCCAAACCGTTTAAGAATACTCGAGTAAGTTGTTTTCTCTGATTTAGACGATTGTACATCCAACTCCTATCATGATCGCCTTCCATACTTCCCCAACCCAACCCTACACAAAGACTTTTGGAACAAACACAGTAATACTAACTGATTTAGCTACTAACTTAAGTGGCAAATACACCTAATTCAATGACCAACCAATTGCCACTTAATCAAAAAAGTGGCAAACAAACACATGCAGTGAACAGATCCCAGCAAGCAACCAGAGAATGAGGATAGTACACTAGAAGATGGGGACATGCTTGTGGAAGGGCAAAAAAAGAATGATAAAGTACAGGTGAAAATAGGAACATATTTCATCACAATGCAAACACACAATTACATCAGGGTTGTAGTTTGTTACCTCAATTCCAACAACCAATTGCAGGAAAAAAAAAACAAGGGTCGAACAATGCAGAAGAGAACAATCCACACAAAATGCAACTTTGGCAAATGATAAAAATAGGATATAATTGCGTACCCATAAATTTCGGAAAGCTTACATGGCGCTATATATATCTAATAGTCAACTATGTAAGCGAATGTTGGAAATTATGCCCTAGGGCAAGTCATTGTACTTTAGACATTTATGTTTATTAAAATATTCTCTTTTAAGTTATCATTTCAATTTGCATGTTTATAGTGATAGCTGATCCTTGGATATATCTTATAGATTATCCTAAATGTCCCCGGCCGGTCATCTACGCGGATCGAAGATGAAATAAGACCGCATGACTTTGATGAGGTATGGAGATACGAATCAAAGTCACGGGCACTTGTAAGAGTACAAGGTCGCCGGACCGACCCACTATGAGAAAGCCGCATGGGTTTAGTCATAAGCTTATCTCATGTATAACCGCGTCACAACGCCCCATGACCCGAGATCATCATGAATTCCTACATGAAGAGTCGCCGGTCTTTGACCTAGTCAAAAGTCACCTTTGACCGGGTGATGATAAAGGCTAGGATCGGGACCAGTGGTTTTCACGTGGAGGAATGTGAATGGTCAAGATGGAATTTGTCCCTCACATTTGTAGAGAGATAATACTGGGCCCCTCGATGAGTGAGTCTAAGAAATGTATGGCCATACTGTGATGGAAAGGAGTTTCCATTTCAAATATTAGACTACTCGAGAATCGAGAAAGTAATGGTCAAGAAAAGGAAGTTGACATTATCCATGCATCATCCTTGACCAAATTATCGCGTGACAAAAGGGATGTGACATGGTTGTACGATAGGTTGTATCGTATTATCGATCCCCACATGAATTGGGTAGTCGCAATGTCTTGCTAGAGGCCACTTGCGACTTGTGGGCTGGTACGATATTAGCCCACCGCCAATCTCATGGGCCTCATGGTCGCACACAAGAATAGCCGAACACGAGCAAAAGTGTCCAGATTAATTGAATCTCATATATGTATGAGATTTAATGAATATTGCATTTAATCTAGGGTGAATATATATATATATATATATATATATATATATTATTAAATTCGAAATAATAATATTATTATTTATAGATAATAATATTATTATATATAGTATTTAATTTATTTGATAAATTAAATGACTATAATAAATTGAGATATTGTATCTCGATTTAATTTTCGAATAAAGATATGGTATATCGATTTAATTAAATTGAAATATAGTATCTCATATTTAATTAAATAAAAAGATATCATATCTCATATTTAATTTATAAAGATAAATTAAATATGTAGGCTTATAATTCGGATTAAATAAATATATGAAATTGGATCTATTTTGATAGATTTAATTAATATATTATTTTAATTGAAATTCAATTTCAAAATTGATTGGATTAATTTTGAATATTTTAATATGGCTTATTAGGGTTTTAGAAACCCTATAAATAGATATTGATCTAGTCATATTAGAACGACGACGAATTAGAAAGCCGCGAGAAACCTTAGAGGAAATAGAGAGACGCGAGTTTTTGAAGGCGCTAGCACGCTGCCGCAATCGGGTTCGAAGTTGTTCGTGTGGATACCAGTAGAGGGAGGAGATTCACGGAGTCTCTCATTGATCGGAGAAGGTAGCCCACGTGTTCAGATCGAAAGAAACGCTTAGCCGAGAATTTCGTATAAGGTATGATTCAGAATCTTTAACCTTGATTTAAACGCAGTTGAACGATCCTCTTCTTGGGATTCGTAAAATTTTTAACCTCCGCTGCGTGTACGGATCCCAACAGTGGTATCAGAGCCAGGTCAACCAAGCGTTTAAATTAGGTTTATACGTGTTTATATATATATTCGATATATATGCAAAACCGAATATGCTATGCAAACACATTGCTTAAACCGAATCTGTTTGTGTTTAAATCAAATATTGAAATACGTTGATTTAAAAGATCCATTGCAATTTGAAATACGTTGAGATAGTCGGATTGGGGCCTACGTTATTTGCTTTTGAAAAGTCATGGAATGTAAATAATCTCAAAATCATGATTGTGCTTTTGATAAATCGTACAACTTCAAAGTCGTGATTTTCCCTTGTGTTTTGAAGAGTCTTGGATTATTTCATAATTAGTTTTACGTGCGAAGGGACCCACGTCTATTAAATGGAATTCTACGCATAGATTCAATTCATGATCTGATTTGAAGTACACGTTTTCAAGGCCACGTGATTTGCTATCTTGAAAAGCTCCAAGAAACATTGGTTTTTATTTTAAAAAATCTTGAAATAAATTTTATGAAACTACCTTTCTAAAACAATATAATATAGTATTTAAATTAGAGAATTTAAATCATGATGAGTTTATTCATAGTATTTTATTCCATAATTGTATGAATAAAAATATATGATGTGATTTACCTTTCAACTGTGTTGTTTGGGTATGGTGAACAACATGGCTCTAGATTTTACAATTGTTGTAAATTTAAATATGGCTCGAGCCATGCCTCTCTCTCTAAATAATCTTCATGTACATTCTCTTCTCATCTTACTCCCCTCGAATGTTTAACGAGGTTTCTCATTATGTATTTTCTTTTATTATTTAGAGAAGTCCTCCCATTGGCTTGAGAGGATTTTAGGTTAAGTATGAGCCATGTTGTATCACAATTTTAATTATGTCTTGATTTAATCCTTGCATGATTAATTTAGAGTTTTAATTGTGAATTGATTAGATCACTCATAATTGATTTAGAATTTTAATTAAGATTTGATTAGATCACTTCTAATTAATTAAGATATTATATGAGATACAATAGTGATTGCATTCATATAAGTAGAATTAACAGGATTAATTAGATTATACCGTAAATACCCTCTAAATAAAATCTTAAGTCGTAATGCCATCAATAAATGAATACTTGTCAAAACCTCGATCGCCCATTTGTATGTTCCACCAAAGTGGATGCATTTGAGTTATCTTGGTGAGACAAGAGAGAGTAATGGTGATACTCTATATTCATTATTGACTTGACTTAATTGAGATCATCAAAACGGTTTTGGATCTCAAGGCATTGGATGGGATTAAACATGCTAGATCATATGATGATCAAATCCCATAAAGATCTAAGAATTACATTTGATGTAATTGGCAAAATAGTTGCCTACCTAAATAACTTAATTTTAAGCGTCTTGCCAAAGCGGACTTAAATTTAAGCCAAATATGGATCTTAGCCCACTAATTAGAATAAGGGTTGTTAATTCAGTGGGAGATAATTAACTGACTTTGCATATTTTAATTGTAGAATCATGTCGAATAGTAACACTACAACACTACCACTGCGATCAATCCTTGAGAAGGAAAAACTGAATGGGACAAACTTTCTTGACTGGTTTAGAAACTTGAGAATTGTTCTCAAGCAGGAAAGAAAGGTTTATGTCCTTGATCAACCCATTCCTGAGGAGCCTGCAGCTAATGCTCCAAGAGCTCAGAAAGATGCTTACATGAAGCATGCTAATGACTCTTTGGATGTAGGATGCCTGATGCTTGCCACTATGGTTCCAGAGCTCCAAAGAGATCTAGAACACATGGAGGCTTTAGAGATGCTTGCTCATCTCAAGGAAATGTTCCAAAGAATGGCAAGGCAAGAGAGGTATGATACCACTAAGGCCTTACATTCCCGCAAGATGGCCAAGGTGCATCGCTTAGCCCTCATGTTTTGAAGATGAAAGGCTACATTGATCACCTTGAGAGGCCGGGATTTCCCATGAGTCCGGAGTTAGCTACGAGATATGATCTTGAACTCACCGTCGGATAGTTATGACCAGTTTGTCATGAACTATAATATGAACAACATGGAGAAATCGATTTCGAACGCATGGAATGCTCAAAACCGCCGAGCGAGCATTAAGAAAAGGCCCAAAGACTGTTTTGATGGTTCAAAAAGGAAAGGGTATGAAAAAGAAAGGCAAGGGCAAGAGATGGGGTAAAGGCTCATTTGGTAAGACCAATGAGTCGATAAAGCCCGGATCTAAGCTCGCACCAAGAAGGCGAAGCCTCCGAAGGATGGGGTCTCGCTATTTCGCAATGAACCGGGTCATTGGAAGAGGAATTGCAAACTCTATCGAGGAAGATCTCGAAAAAGAACAAGAAGGATAGCAAGGCTATCGCTTCGGTGTATCTTTGTCATAGACATTCACTTTTCTACTTCCTCAACATGGGTATTAGATACGCATGGTTCTCACATTTGTATTAATGTGCGTGTGGTCTCAAGGACAAGAGAAAATTGAAAAAGGGCGAGGTGGACCTACGAGTTGGAAACCGAGCAAGAGTTGCCGCTTAGCAGCCGTAGGCACTTATGAATTAGTTCTCGCCTAAATGGGCTTTTGTTATTGTTGAACAATTGCTTTTATGTTCCCGCTTTGAGTAGTAACATTATTTCGCTTTCTTATTTGGATAAGGAAGGTTATACTTCCATTACTAGGAACCGTAAATGTTCAATTTATCATAATGATATTTTTTATGCTCATGGAGATTTGCATGCTGGTCATTATGTACTTAATTTAGAACATCCTAATAATGGACACATCTATGACATAACTGCCAAAAGGTTCAAGTCAAATGATTTGAATCCGACCTACCTATGGCATTATCGTCTAGGCCACATAAATGAGAAACGCATTTCAAACTCCATTCAGATGGATTTCTTAACTCATTTGATTTTGAATCATTTGATACATGTGAGTATTGTTTAATGGGAAAGATGACAAAGGCACCTTTTATCAAGGCACGTGAGAGGGCCATTGATTTATTGGGCCTCATACATACCGATGTGTGTGGACCAATGAACACTTCGCGAGAGGAGGTCATTTGTACTTCATTACATTTATAGACAATTTTAGTAGATATGGATATATCTATCTAATGAAACATAAGTCTGAATCTTTTGAAATGTTCAAAATATTCCAAAATGAAGTGCAAAATCAACTTGGCAAAACAATTAAAGCACTTCGATCTGATCGGGGTGGTGAATATTTGAGCCAAGAGTTTATTGACCATCTTAGGAGTTGTGGGATCGTCTCACAACTTACTCCTCCAGAACACCTCAATGGAATGGTGTTTCGAACGGAGGAATCGAACTCTATTAGATATGGTTCGATCTATGATGAGTCAAACAGATCTTCCTCCTTCCTTTTGGGGCCATGCCCTAGAAATGCGACTATGTTCACACTAAATCGTGTTCCGTCAAAGGCGCTTGAAAAGACACCATATGAGATATGGACCGGGAAGAAACCCACTTTGTCGTTTCTTAAAATTTGGGATGTGAGGTTTATGTTAAACAACAAGCCTCTGATAAATTATCATCCAGGTCCTCAAAATGCCTTTTTGTGGGGTATCCTAAGGAAACTAAAGGTACAATCCCACCGATCACAAAGTGTTTGTTATTCGGAATGGTGTCTCTTTGAAAAAAGAGTTTATCTCTAAAAGAACCAGTGGGAGTAAGGTGAACCTCGAAGAAGTTCGAGAGTCACAAGACAACGTAGAACCACAGATGGAAAACGGAGAAGACTCACAATATGTTGATGAGCCTACTCAAGTATCACAAGGCCCACGAAGGTCCGATAGATCACGGCTACAGCCTCGAGATATGGATTTCTGCTTCCTGGAAGTCGTGATGTTTTGCTCATCGAGCAAAATGAGCCAACTACCTATAGAGAGGCCATGGTGGGGCCAGACTCCGAAAAATGGCTTGATGCCATGAAATCTGAAATGCAATCCATGTACGACAATAAGGTATGGACCTTAATCGATCCACCTGAAGGTGTAAAAACCATTGGGTGCAAGTGGGTTTTCAAAGAGAAAACGATGGATGGCAAAGTAAATGTCTTCAAGGCGCGGGCCGGTTGCAAAAGGATTCACTCAAACTCATGGTGTGGACTATGATGAGACCTTTTCCCGCCTGCAATGGCCAAATCAATCGAATCCTTCTTGCCATTGCATCATATTATGACTATGAGATATGGCATATGGACGTCAAAACAGCCTTCCTTAATGGAAAGCGCGAGGATGTGTACATGACACAACCCGAGGGTTTTGTGTGTCCGAGGACTCGGTAAAGTATGTAAGCTTCAAAGATCCATTTATGGATTGAAGCAGGCATCTCGGAGCTGGAATCATCGTTTTGATGAAGTAATCAAAGAGTTTGGATTCATTCAAAACATGGATGAACCTTGTGTTTACAAGAATGTTAGTGGGAGCACAGTTGTATTTCTAGTGCTTTATGTTGATGACATCCTACTCATTGGGAATGACGTTCCTACCTTGCAGAGTGTCAAGTCTTGGTTAGGAAAGTCTTTCTCAATGAAAGATTTAGGCGAAGCCTCTTATATCCTAGGGATCAGGATCTATAGAGATAGATCCAAGAGACGATAGGCCTAAGTCGAACACATACATAGACAAGATACTTATAGGTTCAAGATGCGGGATTCTAAAAGGGGTAACATACCCATGTCTCATGGCATTCATCTCGCAAGGATCGGTGTCCTAGCACACAAGATCAAAGAGATCGCATGAGTAAGATACCATATGCCTCCGCCATTGGATCTATCATGTATGCCATGTTATGTACACGACCGGATGTGTCATTTGCCTTGAGTATGACCAGTAGATATCAACAAGATCCCGGTGAAGGTCACTGGACTGCTGTCAAGAATATCCTTAAGTACTTAAGAAGTACTAAGGACTTATTCTTGGTATATGGTGGCTTGGAGGATGAGCTCTGTGTAACTGGTTACACAGATGCGAGTTTCCAAACTGACCAAGATGATTCAAGATCGCAATCAGGATATGTATTCCTGTTGAATGGTGGTGCGGTAAGCTGGAAGAGCTCTAAAGCGAGCACCGTAGCTGATTCTCGCAACGGAAGCGAGTATATAGCAAAGATCGGATGCGGCTAAGGAAGCCGTTTGGATCGAAAGTTCATCATCAATCAATCAGGGGGTGGTTCCCACCATCTCGATCCAATAGTCTTCTTCTGTGACAATAACGGTGTTATTGCACAGACAAAGGAGCCTAGGTCACATCAAAGGACCAAGCACATACTCAAGCGATTTCATCTCATCAGAGAAATCAATGAGAGAGGTGATACTAGCATATGCAAAGTATCAGGAGAAGACAATGTAGCAGATCCTCTTACTAAGCCGCTTGCACAAGCGACACGAGCGTCATGTTAGGGCAATGGGAATTAGAGTAATTAATGATTGCACCTAGTGCAAGTGAGTCTCTGTTGGAAATTATGCCCTAGGGCAAGTCATTGTACTTTAGACATTTATGTTTATTAAAATATTCTCTTTTAAGTTATCATTTCAATTTGCATGTTTATAGTGATAGCCGATCCTTGGATATATCTTATAGATTATCCTAAATGTCCCTGGTCGGTCATCTACGCGGATCGAAGATGAAATAAGACCGCATGACTTTGATGAGGTATGGAGATACGAATCAAAGTCATGGGCACTTGTAAGAGTACAAGGTCTTGGACCGACCCACTATGAGAAAGCTGCACGGGTTTAGTCATGCTTATCTCATGTATAACCGCGTCACAACGCCCTATGACTCGAGATCATCATGAATTCCTACATGAAGAGTCGCGGTCTTTGACCTAGTCAAAAGTCACCTTTGACCTAGTGATGATAAAGGCTAGGATCGGGACCAGTGGTTTTCACGTGGAGGAATGTGAATGGTCAAGATGGAATTTGTCCCTCACATTTGTAGAGAGATAATATCGGGCCCTCGACGATGAGTGAGTCTAAGAAATGTATGGCCATACTGTGATGGAAAGGAGTTTCCATTTCAAATATTAGACTACTCGAGAATCGAGAAAGTAATGGTCAAGAAAAGGAAGTTGACATTATCCATGCATCATCCTTGACCAAATTATCGCGTGACAAAAGGGATGTGACATGGTTGTACGATAGGTTGTATCGTATTATCGATCCCCACATGAATTGGGTAGTCGCAATGTCTTGCTAGAGGCCACTTGCGACTTGTGGGTCGGTACGATATTAGCCCACTGCCAATCTCATGTGGGCCTGCAGGGTCGCACACAAGAATAGCCGAACACGAGCAAAAGTGTCCAGATTAATTGAATCTCATATATGTATGAGATTTAATGAATATTGCATTTAATCTAGGGTGAATATATATATATATATATATATATATATATTATTAAATTCGAAATAATAATATTATTATTTATAGATAATAATATTATTATATATAGTATTTAATTTATTTGATAAATTAAATGACTATAATAAATTGAGATATTGTATCTCGATTTAATTTTCGAATAAAGATATGGTATATCGATTTAATTAAATTGAAATATAGTATCTCATATTTAATTAAATAAAAAGATATCATATCTCATATTTAATTTATAAAGATAAATTAAATATGTAGGCTTATAATTCGGATTAAATAAATATATGAAATTGGATCTATTTTGATAGATTTAATTAATATATTATTTTAATTGAAATTCGAATTTCAAAATTGATTGGATTAATTTTGAATATTTTAATATGGCTTATTAGGGTTTTAGAAACCCTATAAATAGATATTGATCTAGTCATATTAGACTGACTGACGAATTAGAAAGCCGCGAGAAACCTTAGAGGAAATAGAGAGACGCGAGTTTTTGAAGGCGCTAGCACGCTGCCGCAATCAGGTTCGAAGTTGTTCGTGTGGATACCAGTAGAGGGAGGAGATTCACGGAGTCTGCTCCTGTTGATCGGAGAAGGTAGCCCACGTGTTCAGATCGAAAGAAACGCTAGCTGAGAATTTCGTATAAGGTATGATTCAGAATCTTTAACCTTGATTTAAACGCAGTTGAACGATCCTCTTCTTGGGATTCGTAAAATTTTTAACCTCCGCTGCGTGTACGGATCCCAACAGCGAATTGGTAGATAGAATCTAAATTTAGTGGTTGTTTAAAATAGTGATTCCAGTCTTTAAATATAGTTTTTTAATCATGATTTACAGTATATAAGATATTCATATTAAATAAATTTTGTCTTGATTTATATAAACAAGTACTTGTTAAAGTCCTAAATGTTATCACAAACAAGTACTCAATAGTTTTGGATTTCATGTTGCTTTTCCTAATTGATCAAGATTTCAAGTTCAAATTCGATTTCACATCTTAATTATAAAAACTCAAATTCAAAATAATATTAAGACCGGAAATTGTTCACTATTTAAAACATTGACATTTGTACAGGATCAAAATAAACTATAGCTAGCTAGGCAATATGTACTATGAATCCAATGAACGCGAAATTTGACCAAAATAAACTATAGCTAACTAGACATTTGTACAGAATCAAAATAAACTATAGCTAGCTAGACATTTGTACAGGATCAAAATAAAATTATTAAATTCTCTTTCATCCAATGAACGCGAAATTTGACCTCATTGAATCATTTCTTCAACATGAAATTCAACTTCATCTATAAATCCAATGAAGCATCTTGCGCAGCATAATTAAAACAATTTCCCTTCACATTCAAAGACAAGCACAAACATATACAACTCTACAAATCAAAAGCGACAAAAAATGTGTAAACTATGCAACAATATCATAACCACCATACCTGGAGAAATTGGATGCAATGGCGTGGTGGAGAAAGGACCGGAAAATGAGAGCGAACGGCGGCGAAATGGAAGGAAAGCTGCACAAGACAGGATGTAGATGGTGGCCGAACTCACGGTGATCAGATGAAGAGAGAAGAGACGAGCCGAAAGGGAGGGAGGAGATGAGTCGAGACTGAGCGAAGATCAGTCGCTGGAACAGAGCACTGTCGGCAGAAATGAAAGAGGGGAAATGAAAACCTAGCGAGAGTATGCAAAATGATGTAGGTGATGATTTTTACGGCGGACAAAAAGTCCGTCGCAAAATCACTTAAATTTGCGGCCGACTAACCTAGTCCGCCGGAAACTCATGATTTTGCGGCGAACTCCTCTGTCCACCGCAAAAGGGGGGCAAGTAGGCCCCCCAGATCTGCGTTTTTGCGGCGGACGCGTCTCTCTGCCGCAAAAGGGGGGCAAGTAGGTCCCCCAGATCCGCATTTTTGCGGCGGAGCACAAATTCCGCCGCAAAATCCCCTCATTTTGCGGTGAACAGCACGGTCCGCCGCAAAATTCCTTATTTTTTAGACGGACATTCTTTTTCCGTCGCAAAACGCTACGATTGCGACAGAGGAAAAATCCGTCGCAAATATGCTATTTTCCAGTAGTGGTAATTTATCATATTCCCAGATCCATGAGAAAAATCTATGAACCACACCTTTCCAACTAGTTTTAGTGAAACCATAAAAAAAATATAGAATAAATTGACATAATATATGGACAAAAACCAGATAAAGTAGTTTTTCTTTTTCTTTTTTTGCCAGCAAAGTAGTTTATCTTTTATATTATTTTTTTCAAGTGCATGATTATTATGAAAGTATACAACATGTAATATTTTTCTTATTTATTAGGATTCAAACTTTCAAACAAAAAGTTACAGTGAAAAAAAAATATAAGGTTAAAATGCAAATTTGTCGCAGAGGTTTTCACTGAGAAGTAATATTACTAAGGAAGTTTTTTTAAAGTTTAATGTTGCCTTAAAAATATTAAAATAGAGTAATGTTGTCCTTTATCATTAAAAAATTAACAATTAACATCAATTTTTTTAACGGTTAACGTTAGTTTTTTAACGATATAAGTAACGTTACTACATTTTGAAAGTTTTTGGTAACATTGAACCTAAAAAAAACTTTCAAGCAATATTATTCATTGGTAAAAACTTCCAAACAAATTTACAAGAGGAGGAGGGGGAAAAAAAAAGGTTGCGATATTGATGGCCCAACATCTGTGGCAAAGTACTTGGTCCAATGCTTCTGCTGTGTGTAACTACTGTAATACAGGTCTGGAAAGCGTGTTACATATATTAAGAGACTGTAATTATGCAAAGGGCATGTGGAGAAAGTTAATTCATCCAAGGTATGAGTCTTCTTTTTTTGCTTCTAGGCTTAAAGACTGGTTGGCCTTAAATCTGAGGCAAAATGTAGGGAAAGGTGTAGGCTCTTGTTGGAAATTTGTTTTCGGAGTTACCATCTGGAGACTATGAGGTGGCGTAATTCCTCCATCTTTGAAGCTGGATTTTTTAAGCCGATGAACCCTGAAACTGTTATTCTTCATTCTTGGAAATATTTTGTTAACACCCAGGATATGCGCCCATTGGATACTTTGACTGAAGTACGACGTTGGATGCGCCCGCCTAATGGTTGGTACAAACTAAATGTAGATGGGGCTATGATCCAAAGCACATCTAGAGCTAGCTATGGTGGAGTCTTATGAGACTGCAAAGGTGACTGTCTAGTGGGATTTTCTAAGGAGATTGGTTTATGTGATGCAAGTACAGCTGAAGAATGGGTTATATTTGAAGGACTGAAATTAGCCAGGGACTTTGGCTTAAAACATATGCTGGAGTCTGATGCTCAAGAGTTAGTTCTCAGAATTTCTGCTGATAATCCTTCCAGCGGCAGCCTTCTATTTGGGAGAATAAAAACTTTGTTGAGCAAGGACTCGCAAGTTCAGATCGGTCATATTCCATGTGAGCTTGGCAAAAATGGGTTTCTCGAAGTCTGAGATTTGGGGTACTTGCGCTCCTTTTTTAAGGAGCTGGCTTGATGGTGATTTGGGATTAATTTCCCCAGCGTTTTAATTTCTGTTTGTAATTTTAGCTGCTTAGCCTCCCTTATTATCGTGTCTATATATATATGCTAGAAAGGTTAGACTTGGACGACGTCGTGTGGGCATGGTCCCTAATGGTTTGGGTCTTATGTCGTGTGGGCATGGTCACTAAGGGTTTGGATCTTATGTCCTGAGCCTCATTGACAAAAGGTGGATTCCAAGAATTCGTTGGATCATAAATTTCTCCAAACCTCATTAACTGTTCGAATGAAATATAATGGGACATTAATTATTAACTGTTTGAAACCATCCTTATATTTTTATATATAGTTGATTATCAAAGGTGGTTATTGTGGTTTAGAAAAAATCACACAGGAAACTCGAATATCTGGACCCTTTCAGAATCTTTCCTCTCATTTTCTTTTCCTACTTTGGGCTTAAATTATGGGCTTAGGGTCCTTTTACTGCATTTAATCCAAAGCCCACCTCTTCAACATCACCTAACAAGACTCTCGGGGATTTCTCAGGATGGGTCACGCGGGAAGCATGAGGCAATTAAGCGAGATCTTGGGCTTCATTATGGGTCAACAATCTTAAACCCAATAGTTGTGTGGACTGCACTTTAGCTAACCCAAGTCGTGATATTTCACCGGAGTCAGAGCAATCTTCTTGGCCTTGTTCGAATCAGAGCACCCATACAATACGTTTGAGATTCCAATGGTGGCTCTCTTTTTTCTTTTTTTTTATACCTCTCAAGCCATTCCTTATTAGTAAGAGAAAGAAACGTATATGGGAAGAGCTTCATAACTCTCCACAGTGTCTTCAGAATCTACTTTTAATACTGAGGATTGAGTATTAGATATTTTTAAAAGCTCTTCATCTTTAAATATGGCTGAAACACTCATATGTACTTAAAATTGACTATGCACAAGTTCTCCCCAGTTGAAGGAGGTTGATGTTGATGATTTTATGTATGTCATTTTTTGTATGGTTTCAATGGTTAATTATGAGGATTATGGTGCTTTATTATTAATGTTCTTTGTAATTTATATTAAGAAATTAGTGGCAATAATATAGTAGAAATGCAATTCTTTTTTTTTTTGGGGGAGTACTATCAAGCTGCCCACACAAGTTTAGCTAAATTTTCAAGATTAAATTAAATATGTCTTATATTAGTGATGAGAGAGAGTAACATAAAAATTGAGCTTTGACATTAGATAAAAAGAGGATGAAGGAAAGTAGGACAGCAGAAGCTTCTTGGATCACTTCCCACTCTTACCTTCGTACTCCGTTAGCTAATAAAGTAGTTTTTTTTTTTTCAAGAGAAAAAGGAAATGCATTCCACATAAAAAGATAATTAATACAAAAAGAACTCTAAACCTCACATGTCAGCATGGATAGTGAAGTAAGAGTTAAGAAAATTCTTAAAATATACATTCAAGTTTTGTCGTACTTAATAAATCCTATTGAAAATAAAGTGAGAAAGAAAAGAAATTATGTACTAGTACATGCAATAAAATGATGGGATGATTGCTCCTTTTTGTGGGAGAAAGAGTTTCTTCAAGCACATAACTTTTAGTTCCTACTGCGGACTATCGAAATAAAAGAGACATTGGATAATCCATGATAAGGCAACTCTGAAGCACATAAGAACCAAAAAAAAAAAAAAAAAAATGAAAGAAATTGTCCTTGTGGTTCTTCCATTTGATGGCAATCACTGATTGTCATTGAAAACCAATACTGACCTTACAAAATTTATGTTCTTTTTCTTTGAATTTGTCCAAAAAGACAATCCATTCTATCTATGGAAGAGCACTTTGCTGATAAATTGCTTCACAATTTATGGTCTGTGATCTAGGAGTATCAATATCAGTAGAAAAAGCGAAAGAAACAGAGGCAACTACATGATCAACTTCTTTGATTAAAGATAATGAGCCCACCGAAACCCCATGATGAATTAATTTATTTGTCTTCACCTAGAATATAGATATAACTTTGAATGGACTGTCTTAATTATCTTAATTAAGACAATTAACCCCAAAAGATAATTATCTTAATTAATGTAATTGGAACAGACTTTCTTTAAACCAATCTTTAAGAGCATCAAAGGAACCAAAATGCAATTGAATATTTAAACCTCCAAACCAAACTGCCTTAACCACATGATAAGTAATGAATAAGTGCTCTAAACACTCAAGAACATTACAACCAAAGGCACAATCACTATAGCTATTGACATGATGACACCTCTTTAACTAAGTACAAGCCTAATGAACTTGTAGACAAGATGAGCGAATCTTGTTGATTGCACAAGGAAGCAGGCTAGGCAAGAATTTTTTGAGCAACATGGAGAGTATATAGATTGTAAACTAATGAAGAATTCCATCTTATTGGAGAACAACTAGACAGAAGATGTAGTGAATTGACTGGTTTCTATGAGATCTAGATTGCATATTCGCTACCACAAAGGGTGGTTAAGAAAAATTAATGAGCCTAAACAAACGTTCAACTCTAGATTCGCCATAACAATGTGAGAACAATTGTAGATGCCCTTCTAGGTCCATGAAGCATTACAAGGCTTGTTCACTATGTTGTCACTATTAAGATCAAAATATTTACCTCTTAAAGTGGTGAACAATAGAGACTGAGAAGGGGTAGAAATTATTCTTCACACTTGCCTGACTATAGTTCTTCTTAATCCCAAACCTCCTTCACTAACAAGCATGAAAAGAGTTTCCTTATTAAAAAGATGGATTCTGTTTCGTTAGCTAATATTATTCATCAAGGCTCATCATGTTCAATATTCCCTCCAGTCCTTAATATAAGATATATTTACCTAATTTGATTAGATTAAAAAAAGTTAGTTAATATGACGTATATTTTCTAAAACACCCTAGTCATCTTCCTAAATTTCTTTATTCTCTCTCCCACTTGATTATTGTTAAAGGAGCATCAATAGAGGTATATTTGAAAAATAATGACAAATATAAAAATTATATCTTATATTTAGTACTAAGATCAACTCTTCAAATATGTCTTATATTAAGGATGAAGGGAGTATTTCTTTTCAATTAATATCATATAGCTACAATTATTGAAACAAATTATAGGATAAATATGTTGGATAATTTATAATTTAATTGATTAAAACAATACTTAAGGCTTTTTGAGTTTGATCTCTTATTGCTATTTAAAGACTTATATTTTAAGTAGGCTTTTATAAATACTTCAGATGAGGCCCTGCATAAATTCTACGCCCAGCGTTTAAAAAGGAAAAAGAAAAAAAAAAAATTGTTTCGACTCGAGTTTTAGGGTATTGTTGCAACTTACAAGTTTAGATTTATTTGGCTAAAGTATGATCTGCACTTACCTATCCATATATTCCCACTCCTACAATGAACCAAAATTAATTTAAAATTGTATTCTTGTTGAGAATGTTTTGGAACATGCTATTCCCATTATTGAAAACGATGGTGCCATGGTGGTCAATAGGACCCTTTTGTAATCCTTTCGGTTAACCCTTAAAACAAAAAATAATTAAATAAATCAGATTAAACATGATAACCTGCCAATCTCTAACTGATACTCCCAGCCAACAAACATTATATATTTTCCTCTCCACACAAAGAAAGCTAGCTCCACATCTTTTCACCTATCGAAAGTTTATATTTTTCTTAAAATTCGAATCTGTAAAAAAAAAATTCCTCTTATGGACCAAACAAAATATAGTTTTTTTAAAAAAAAAAAAAAAAAAAAAAAATTAGTCTTGTTTCTTAAAATTAGTCTTGTTGGGGGGGGGTAATATTTACAATTCTTCATGGTAAACTCATGAAGGTTTAATTGAGTTCCCAAATTCAAAACATTACGGCATGTTAAATAGCCTACCTCCACCAAAGGCCTTACAGCCTAGTGGTATGGGTACTTTCCAACTAGTTGAAGGTTGTGGGTTCGATCCCGCTCGTTGTAATTCAAGCCATTAGTGCCTGCCACCTTGTAATTCAAAAAAAAAAAAAGCCTATCTCCTGGAGGGATATGATATAGACAGACATAATACAAGCCATTTATGAGAAGTAAAAGGTTTTGAAAGCTCTGTATATTAAATTCAGTCGGTGCTGATTTATGACTTAGTGATATACTTATGCATAAAATGTGATGATGAAGCATTTACAGGTACAGTGCCAGCAAAATTAATTACTACTTAGCATCATCATATCATCACTCAAAGCATCCATCCAGGAATAAATCCATTCCCTTGCTGACCTTGTGTTGTTGCTGTCATCTGTTCTGACCCCTCTGCATTGTACCTATAATCATATCCACACTGATAAACTTATATGTAATTAACAATTATTAAATACAGGTTACTTTTAATAAAATAATCTCCACTTATACACAGTTGATAATTCAGTAAATGAAATATGAGTGAGAGTATATGGAAGAAGTTGAAATGAGATAATTACCCAATCTGTAAAGTGGGATTGCAGTCCAAAGGCTGGAAGAATCCCTGAGAGTTTGCACTCTGGGAACCATAAGGCATGCTTTGATTTCCACCTTCCCAAGATTGTCTAAAGTTGTTCCTTGAACTGATTTCTTCTAGCTGCTCACAACATGGCAAGTTTAAGGTTTCAAGAGACAAGTGAAATTCATATTTATTACTCCCTCTTTTCCTGAATGTGGAAGCTAGTTGAGGAGTTTGTTTCGGTTCTAATAGTAAGACTTTAATTTACTTTGTCTCCCATATTTATAATTTCCCTCTAAATTACCCTTATTGATTGCATAAACATTAAAGGGAGTTTTCATCAGAGGAAATAATCATTAAAGGGGGTACTTTAGGGAAACAAACACATATTTATTACAAATAATTAAATTTACTAATTTTGTAATATTTATAAATTAGTTATATATCTCTTTCATTTAGGACTGGAAGGAGTAATATTTCCATCATACCAAGCTTCTGAGGCAGGGTAAAAGTCATCACAAAACAGGGGGTTTGGATTTTGAGAAATGAAATTGAAACAAGAAAGTGAAGAAGAAATATGAAGGAGAAATCATACAAAGTAAACACATTTTCAAATACATTACTAAACAGAAATAATACGAAGTATTATTATTTGTCTTCTGGCACGCACTGAGAGATGGATGAAGTTTTGGACTTCCTATAATGTCACAGAGGAATCAACTGTCTGAATTAACATTAAGGAAACCAAAACCTGAACTATAACCTTAATTGTCATGCAATGAACTTGTTAAAATCTTACCTTCATAGTCAAAGTTCTGTTTGCTTCAACCAGAACCTGCTCCTGTATCAGAATCACCAGTTTCCAAGTATTAGGCACACACACACACACATATATATATATATATATCTTAAGGATCATGCCAAACAATTTACCTTATTCTGAAGATCGCTCAGCTGGTCCAGCATGAATTGGGTCTGCAAAGTAATATTGTTCCAGATATTTGACAGGAACCATTTTAAGCTTATATTGGAAAATTGAAAGATATAAACAGAATAAAAGGGAGGTCAAAGAGGTTTGTGAAGTTTTTCTTTGGGATTTTTCAGAACTAAGAGACAGCACTGTCTATGTGAGTGTGTGTGTGAGAGAGATAGAGAGAGAGCACACAAACAAAATAAATCCTAAAAAAATGTTAAAAAATGATGAGAAAATTTAATGCAGGAAACTACAGTAACTTTGTGTCTAGTTAGGCAATTTAATTACATTTCACTCTGAGGATGTACAAATAATAATTCATTATTACCTTGATGGACTTGACTTGCTTTAGAGATGAATCAAGTTGGCGCTCAAGCTGCTCCAGTTCCTTTGAGTTCAATGGGCCCAAGTCTTCTCCTAGAAGGTTCCTACAATTACACCAAAAAGTTAAAGAAACCATAATGATGAAGAGTATATTATGACATATGATGATTATCACTTATCACCTTTGGGTCCTCTGGAGAGATTCCATTCTTCCTTTCAGCTTCAAGTACTCGCGGTAACTTGTCTGTTAATAATTAAGTAAGAAAGAAGATCAAAGTTTAATAACTAAACAAAAGTGAGCTCACTAAAACATAACTAGCAATGATAGATATTACAAGAGACAGAAGAGTAAGAATTAACTAATTAAGAAATGTAAGTAAGAAAGACCTCAAGCTCCTTGGCTGGTTTGCTGACTTCCACAGAACCATAACTGCATTTTTGGTACCTTTCAAGTGTTTTCAGCATGCTGATACATTCCCCACACACACACACAAAAAGAATAATCAACACGCATCAAATAATATATCGATATATGGTAAATTACTTAGTAGCAGGACAACCATAATGCATTACAAAAATAATATAGACAATAAATGACCAACATGTTTTCTTCATCCTTGTGTTGAAACGGAAAAAAGTGAAAAATTTGCAATAATAAAAAATTTGGTCTGCTTACTTAGGATTTTTTTAAGATGGTAGATTTGTGCTTTGTTTTAATTTGAACTGTGTGATATTAAGTTCTGTTAAATTTGAAAATTAAGGAACATGAATGGTTACCATTCTATTTTTTCTCAATTAAAGTGTTTTTTAAAATATAACTTAATTCGCTTGTCTATGCTATTCTGTAACAAATATTCTATTTGTGAAAATACATAGAATATGCTTCATTACAATTTGCAACTCTGTTAGAAATGGAGATTTGAAACTTAATCAAAAACAACACAAAAAAACAGGAAACCCATTATACAACAATTGCCCACTTTTACTTGGGCTTTCATCTGTTTGGACACTTATATCTTTCCAATGGATCCAGCCACAAGCTTCAATCACAAGAAGAGCTACATTTTAAAAGTGAGATTTTGGTACTCATATTAACTCAATTTCAAGGCCTTAGTTCTGTGATATTTTTTTCCTTTCTTTGTTAAGTACAAATTTTACTACACTATTGTATTATCTAATATTTGATTTGAACTCACACTAAACTACAACAGATAGTAAATTGATCGATAAGAACAGATAGATTTTGTCAAGAGAAGGGGGGAAAACTACAACAGATATGCCTAAGATTAATTCTATCTATTTTGACATGATTGCCATTCTTGTGTAAGAATTAAAAATTACATCAAATTAATTTATGTGTATCCTTTTTGGATATGTTTTATTGTTGAAACAATGCACAAGGTCAGACTCAGAGAAATGGGGAAACTGTGGAAGTTTGAAGCTATACTCTACTTTCTTGCAAAAGTTTCTCCATAACTTTCACTATATCAAGATTCAAGAGGAAGTAAGAATTTACTGTATATATAATACCACATCGGTGCTTAATAAAAGAGCTATTTGGAAACTGAGTTTAGTCTTAATTATAAGACTTCAATCCATTTTTTTTTCCAAATTTATAATTTTTTTTAAGTATCATTATTGATTGTACATATTAGAGATTTCTATCTTTAATATAGTCATAATGAAAGATGTTATTTTAAGAAAATCAACATATACTTGTATTATTTTAGAAAACTTTCTTGAAAAAGTTTCCCCACAACTTTCACTATGTCAAGATTCAAGAAGAAGTAAGAATTTACTTTATAATAATAAACAAGACATGCATATTTGACCATTGTCGCCCCATCAATTCCGGGAGTGGCTAGCGTCCACTGCCCTTATGGTTCATCGTCGTCCTCTTCGGTTTATATGTTGACGTATGTATAAGCGCCACACATACAATGATCCCTTTTTCTTTTTCTTTTTTTTAAAAAAAATCTCATATAAGCGCCTGCTTATACGTCGACATATAAAGCGAAAGACGGACGGCGGTGGACGCTAGCCACTCCCATCAGTTCCATATGCTAACCTTTCTTTGTTTTCTAAACAGAGCTTACCTCACTCACGCCATTCATCATAAACAAAAAATGCTGACATTGCCATTTTAAATGTGTATAAAACATTGTCAACTTCTAACATATTAATTTTAATTTTTCAAATAACAATGGTTGGCACAAAAATCAACATTTAAGACAACCGATGTCAGGGTTATAGAACTGAAAAACGTTTTATAAAATTTAGGGGCTAACTAAAATTTGTATAAAATTATATGATCAAATAAAGTGTACTTTTGTCAAGAGGAAAAAAAAGGTATATAAACTAATCAATTACTGTAGTTTATAACATTTTGGTGAAATGGGCCAAACCAAACACAATTTTATCTGCAAAATGTGTATAAAAAATTTTCAAATGTGTGTATGTGTGTGTATATATATATATATATTAAAAGCAAGTAAGCCAAACGGTTAGTGAAATGTACAAACCGAACTGACACGCGCGCGCGCACAAAAAAATGATGTACAGTATTACAATCAACCAAAGGTACTGCCCACACAATAAGATTAATCAGAGCACTTTTTTTTTTTTTATTAACGGTGATGAAAAAAACAAATAGACAATCAGACTGTGGAATCAAACGATCCACATTTCTACCAAAAATAATAATATTCTTGTTCTTTCACATATTTAAAGAAAAATGCAAATTGTTGGATTCCATCTTAAACTAATATCTGATTTTTTTTTTCTTAAATTTACAATAAAAACTTACTTTCATTTCCGCTCTGCTTTCTTCAAATCAAAAAAAAAAAAAAAAAAAAAAACACAGTTTAAACAGTGTTCAAATTAATCTAAACTCTGCAATTCTCTAACAGGAACAATAAACCAAATTTCTCTATCAATGACATTAAGTTAGAAAAGTTGATTTTTATGTGTTTTTGTTGCTAAAATAAAAAATAAAAACCACGCCCAGAATCTAAATCTAAATCTCAATATGCTTAAAAACCAGGGAACAGATAAATTCTCAATTACTTTTACATATATGGGTATTGTATTGCATCTTTATCGAAGCAATGCTAGGTAGAAACAAGTACATCACAAATCAAATTTTATTGTATAAAAATATTTTCATCTACGTTGTATTTTTACAAAAAAATTATTTTATTCACACGTATTATCATAGTCATTATCTTTTTTTAACCATTATTTTAAATTTTTCAAGTACATTCCACGAAACTCTTAAATAATTATGTGCATATATGCACGGACCACGATGCACTCTAGTTCTCTCTATTAATTATATAAATTATGCATATATTTATCACATGGGTCTCCAAATCACTTATACTTCTCTCCCTAAGAATAAGCCATAACACAAAACTGATAATAAAATTAGAAACAAAACTCGAGAGAGAGAAATTAAATGAGAATGAGGGAGAAAACCAGACAAAACCCCTTTCAATAGTCATCTAGCTTCAAAGTACGAACCAATAATCAAAAGATGAGATATTCATTAGATCATGTACTATATATATATATATATATTACCAGATCTCCCATATATATAACAGAAACGAAAAGAAGTAACATGAGATCAAATCAAATCTAAAACTTCATAAATTAAATGACTTCACTTAAGCATATGTTAAGCTGACCGAAGAAGACATAAAACAAAGGAAACAGTAGCAGGAAGAACAAGAAGACGATAGATCTGATAGATCAACGAAACAATATGACAATAAAAAAGAAAAAGAAAAGAACGTACCTTGATGTGCTACAGAACTCATAAAGCTTGCCACGATTGGAGAAGACGATTAAAGCAACTTCTGCATCACACAGAACAGAAAGCTCATAGGCTTTCTTGAGAAGGCCATTTCTTCTCTTAGCGAATGTGACTTGCCTGTTTATTTTGTTCTCTATCCTCTTCAACTCTACTCTTCCTCTACCCATATTATTAGTATTAACTATCTTCCCACTTTCTCTTTCTAGCTATTTCTACACAATACCTCTTTTCTTCCTTCACTTTCTCTCTCTTCTTTCTTCTTCTTCTTCGTCTTTCTTCTTCACTGATCTCTCTTCCTATGGGGTAACCAGACGGTGCTTCTTTTCTGGTTTACTAACCAAATGGAACCAAATTTGTGAAATAGTGAGAAAGTTGGCAACTTTGAAAACCCTAAAGAAAAGGGCCAAAAATCAGAAAGAACAAGAGAGAGAGAGAGAGAGATTGATGACTCTTTTTTTCTAAAGCTTTCTCCTTTATCTTCTGGTTTTGAAATCGCCACAAGAAAAGAAAATGGACATAGAGGTTCGGGTTGGTGTTTGTTTCCAGTTTCATACTACATTCTTTTTCCCATGATGTTCTTTGCTGAGGTTTTTTTGGTAAGGGAACTTTTCCTCACTCCCACTTCAGCGCGTGATTAGCACGTTCCCAAGTGTGAATGGTGAGTTGCTGGGGAGTGCAAATTGGCGCGTAAGTACAGCTGTCTTGAGCATTATTATCATTAATCAGTGATTTTTTTTATTTTTATTTTTTCCTTTTTATGTAATCTGAGTCATTTTGTTCATTGTCTTGTGAGAATTACTAGAACGTCGTCTCTTATCTTAAAATGGACCCCCACGTGTCGTATTGTCACTGGCCCTAAATCTGTTTTACATATAAAATTGTATTTCTGTTTAATTTTCAGAAAAATCCTGATTTTTTGGCCAATTGCGTTCCTGTTCCAATGCAATCCAACGACGGCGTCTGGCCATTTTTCCACACTACTACAAAAAAGTCAATTAACGTCCTAAATTAGAGGCAATTAACGTTCCTTTTTAGAGGGACGTCTCGAAAGGGGAAGCAAAAAAAAAATCATATAAGGCGTCCTGATTTTATTTCAGGACGCCTTATATGATTTTTTTATGGGATAAGGAAGCGATTTTACATGTGTGATTTACTGCAAGGCCTATGCGTGCGGATTTTAACCTGGGCAAAAAAATACACATGTAATTATGTTTTGGGAGCGTCGGCACTATGGCGGTTAGTCAACTAACGGTCAACGGTTAACTTGGATGGAATAAGAATTTGGGTGAAATTACACTTTTGGCCCTAGTTTTAGGTGAAATTATACTTTTACCCCCTAATTTTAGATGAAATTACACTTTTGCCCCCTAGTTTTAAATATTTTTTAAAAAAATAAAATACCCCCGGTGGGTCCCACCGCCGCCGCCGCCGACCGACGGTGGTTGCTTAACGGCGCGTGGGGCCCACCTGGGTATTTTAGTTTTTTTTTTAAAAAAAATATGTAAAACTATGGGGCAAAAGTGTAATTTCACCTAAAACTAGGGTCAAAAGTGTAATTTCACCCAAGTTACTGTTCATTTCCATCCAACTTAACCGTTGACCGTTAGTTGACTAACGGCCATGGTGCTAGACGCTCCCAAAACATAATTACATGTGTATTTTTGCTCCAGTTGAAATCTCGTGGTGCGAGCGCTTCTTGGGTAAATCACATGTGTAAAATTGCTCCTTTACCCTTTTTTATTATTATATATACCTGCTTTATATTTTTTACTGGGCATTTGAAGATTATCGGATGAGAATAATTGTTGTATATTCAGATGAGAGCACGATTACATTTATAGACAAAATATAGATCTAGATGTGAAATTTGAAAAACTAACATCCTAACAATAATCTCCTGTAATCTCTAGGTTTAGTTAATCCCTATAATTATGGGACTAATAAAATATTCTATCATGTTCGATTTTCCGCTTATTTAAATTCCCCTCCTTCCCTTTCAGGTTCATTGTGTGCCCCCTATCACCCTAATAACGGGACTTCCTAGTCAGCTTGTTAGCTTATATCTATTCACCAGAGAAAGCCTAGAAATGTCTACAAGAAAACGGCACAATCAAATTCCAGAAAGTCAGATTCAAGTTTCAGGGAAATTAAAAGAAATGAAACCTCTGAAATGAATTCATTGGCAAGGGCAAGATGCGTTTTGCAGTGCTTGCAGGTGAAGAAATTTCCTTCCAGATCGATCAAGAACAACCTTCCCATATCTTCCCTCACCCCAATCTATCAAACTTTGAACCCGTAAGACACAACGAATCGAATTTCCCTTTGTTCCGGTGTGAAACCAGAACGCTAGCCCTGATGGACTAGCCTGTTTGATTGTTTGCTTATATGGAGCGGACTTGACCTAGGCGTGATGCCTAGGGCCTACGTACCCTGAAGAGGGATTAAAGTCCACGTAGTTCGAGGACACACGTTGGCGTTTAGCCAAAGGGGTGGTGTGTATGCTCTAGCAAGAGTGTTCTCTTCACCTTAGGGTTAACCTCTGTATTTATAGGGTGTGCCTCAGGTGGGATAGTGTAACATCCCATTTTCAAAAGCAGTATAATTTTTTTTTTCATCAGAGTAGAGCAACGGAGCGATTGAGTAACTGATACATATATTTATAAATGCCATAAGTCTGGCTGATTTACAGAAACGGTACATTGACCGAGAGTTTTCAAAATGAATAACACCCGAAGAAAGACTTCACCGGGTCTCCGTGCGCCCGTCGCTTTCTCCTGGTTCTCCCGAACCCGACGCTATGATAAGAGCGAGATCCAATTACAATTTGGATCTCGGTAACGCTTAACCTCATGCTTAAATACGACTACATATACACAACAAGAAAGCAATCAATACAACGGTCCATAACGATGTATGATTAAAAATACATAACCACGTATGTAAGATAATAACCACGTATGTAACATAACCACGTATGATATACAAAGAATAATAACCTCGTATGTGACATAACCCGTGTATATAACATAACCACGTATGTTACAACAACAAACAGAACACAACAAACATATATAATCATACAATAACCATCGAGTTAGTGTTACAAAGACGCGAACGTACCTTTTTGGCGGTACAACGGAACTTTTACTAAAAACGGTAAATTTCCGACAATGGGAAAAACGCGGTGTGACGGCGGCACAACAAATGCGCTCGACAGCGGTACGATTATCTCGGATATCCTATAAGGATAATATTTAACAACTTTTAGCAGCATAACGGGCATTTTAGGTACAAATTACCATTTTGCCCCGAACCCCTAATCGGCGGAATTTCGCGAGCTTATTGTTTTCGCTCTATCTCTCTAGAATTTTGACATCTTTTCCCTCATCATATTTTCGAAATATATATCATATTTACCCCTAAATATGATATCTAGACTATCTTGAAAAATTAAAGATAAATCTAACATTCCTACTATATCTACCGAAAGAACTACCAAACTAAAGACCAGGGACCGAAGAACTTACCCGCACTTTGCTCGGACTTTCTCCGTAGCTTCTCTCTCTAACTTCTCTCTAAGAGGCAGATTTTTGGTGTGAGAAATGAAGAAGAGGAGCTTGATATTTATAGAAGAGACGGATGGCGAACGGTAAATAATTCGAACTTCAGTCTTGACGAATATGGACCGTAGGATCGCATTTTTGAGGACAAAACACTCTTGGCCATCCATGGTCAAGATCGAAATCTAAGAGCCCAAAAGTCAATGGATGAGTTGTCATCCATGATGGCTCTTGCTTTATGGCCTCCTACCGA
Source organism: Acacia melanoxylon (assembly GCA_019022615.1). Classification (NCBI taxonomy): domain Eukaryota; kingdom Viridiplantae; phylum Streptophyta; class Magnoliopsida; order Fabales; family Fabaceae; genus Acacia; species Acacia melanoxylon. The sequence continues at coordinate 1,586,667 of JAFJYJ010000068.1, read as the reverse complement.
TAAAAGCTACCCGACGGTGTCCGTTTTCGCGATTTCGCGAAAACTCAAAAATCCGGGCGTGTAACTTTGAAGATATTTCCATCCTCTTTCATAATATCTATTTGGATCCTCTTTTTTATCATATCCGTGGTATTCTCCGGTGCGTCGGAAGATATTCGGACAAACGCGTCCGGTTACGGAAATCGCTTAGATAGAACCAACTTCGGACAACAATTCACCAATCGTAAAACGTCCAGTTGTTGCCTAACTTAATCTCGTGTTTAAAAAGACACAATTGTTTCTATAGGTTCTCACTTTGCCTATCTCGACTCCACTCTATCCGATCAACTTTTCGTCTTATTTGAAATTAGGGTTTTCGGTTGGAATCGACGTCTGGTAAATTCTTTCTTCGTGTAGAATTTCACTTGTACTTAATTTGATCAGTCTGAAAAGACTTTTACCTCTGGTTTACCCGTAGAATTTATTTCTAACTTTTCCCTATGCCTATAAGCGACTCACCGCATTATATTATTATTTTATTCTAATTACCATTTTAATTATTTAAACAATTCTTTTTAATTAAAAATACTTAGAATTTCGGCCCCCTTTTTAAAAATTCAGATTTATTTATTTTTCTATAATTTTTTCCATTTTTTAAAAATATAATATTTTTTTACCAAAAATTCTCGTTTTACCCTCGCTTTTAGAGGCTTAATCGACCTAATTTCTTCGTTTAGTGATCTTTTCAGGGATCAGGTTTCTTCATATATTTATCTTTACCAATTTTACAGTATATTGTTATCTTGCAAACTTTTATACTTGACATTGTCATTTTATATCCTATGTAAAATATTAACAATGTTTACCCCATCAGTTACTTTATGGTTCCGAAATGCTTTTAAACTTTTCTTCATGTTATTTCCTCTGAAATAATTTATTAAATTCTCATAATTAGGGATAACACTTCCATATTTTTCTCATAATTTTTCATGATCTTTCAAATATTTATCATAATATTTTTAGACTGTTTTTATCACCATTATATCATTTTTAGTCATTCCGTTCATCGATTTTCCTGTAACTTTTTTGACAATTTACTCTATAATTATAACAATTTTCTATAACATTTCTAAGCTCATGATTTTGCTTTATCAAAATATTCGTTAATTTCCTTTTATCTCAAAACTTCCAGATTTACTAAAATCCGGGTATTACAGATAGTATGGGCGTAATCCACTGCCCTAGTATCATAACGGTCGAATCTATCTTTAAATAAGATAGATCTCCCTTGATTATAGCTGAAATAGGACTTCCCTTTATTATAGGTATATCTCAATATGTGATATATTGCTTGTTGGGCTATCTAGGTATTGGGCCCTATTTCGGTCCGTAACACCCTTCAAGAAACGACCAAGAAGAAAATAAAGATATCAAGAAAAAGCAAATCACATGCCCAGAAAGACAACGAGAAGTATTAACGTCTTAGAACCAAGAAAATCCAAATCAAAATAACAGACAATGCTATTCAAATTACGTGAGCAAACTAAGCTACCAAGAATGAAGACAGAGAACCAGGGGAGTGTAAGAGACGAAGGAGACAAAGCAGCTGGAGGTGCAGCGCGGCGCGGCGGAGATGGAGGCAAGGCGCAAAGTGAGAGAAATGAAGATTTGGAGTGCGAGAGAGCTGTGATAGATTAACTGAGAGTGTGAGAGAGCTGTGTGATAGAGCATGTGGTATAATTATTTCAACTTTGGCGTCTTGAACCTTTTTTCAGGACGCCAAATATTTGACTTTGGCGTCCTTAATGCATTTCAGGACACCAAAAAAACTTCTGCCGCCAAAACATTTCTCAAATATCCCAAATTGCGCCAAAAATACTGATTTTAGGCGTCCTGAAATAGATTTAGGACGTCAAAAAAAAAAAGTAAGCATCCTAAACCTATTTCAAGATGCCAAAACATTTCCCAAATTACGTCAAAAATGTTGATTTTAGGCGTCCTGAAATAGATTTAAGAGGTCAAAAAACAAAATTAGCGTCCTGAACCTATTTCAGGACGCCAAAAAAACTTCTGCCACAAAAACAATTCCAAATATCCCAAATTGCGCCAAAAATACTGATTTTAGGCGTCCAGAAATAGATTTAGGACGTCAAAAAAAAAATTAGCATCCCGAAATAGGTTTAGGACGCCAAAAAAACTTCGCCGCCAAAAAATTTCCCAAATATCCCAAATTACGCCAAAAATACTGATTTTAGGCGCTCTGAAATAGATTTGGAATGTCAAAAAAAAAAAAAATAAGCGTCTTAACTAAATATTTAGGACATCTAAAGTCTCAAAGCCAAGCAAATAATTACAAAAATGTCACCGCCTTCACTTTTTACTTCCTTTTTTGAAAAAAAAAAGGGACGTCTTTTAGAGTAGTAGTATCCATATTTTGTAGTAGTGTTCTATGCTGAGTAGATTTGGGTTAAATGGAACTTTAAACATAAAACCGGCCAACTTTATACCAAAAAAAATTTCAAATGGTCAATCCTTTTTAGTAACATCTATTGGGATATTTTGGTGACTCTTTGTTGTAAATTGCTTGACTCGATAGAGGAAGTGGATAATTTAAATGTTAATGATAGTTTGTTTCGTGCCTGTTTGGATACGGATTCATTAGGACATTGTGCTTTTTATTTCACTAATGAATAGTAATCCAGGCCGAGAGCACTTGTGTTGGAACAAATGGTACATAAATGTTGCTCTTCAGCCAATGTCATTGCAACCTAGTAGCATGAGAGCTTCTCTATAAGTGAGAGGCTACGGGTTCGATCCTACTTGTACCCTCAAGCCGATAGTATATACCCTTTTAATTTAGGGGGAAAAAAATTGCTCTTCATACTCCATTTAAGCATGTCATTGACAATGCTAGGTTGATTCTACATAGATTGGCAAGCTTGGTTTCTTCATAGTTGTATAGGGAGAATCTTCTTTCCGCTAACAACTTATCTAAGCTCTCATATAATAAATTAATAATGTGAAGAGTAACTTTTGTGTCTTTATCAATAACCACCTAATTGTGTGTATGAGGTGGAGATTGATTAAGATCAACACTATATTCTTTTATGATTACATATTAATAAATTGACTTTTGTATTTATTTAAAAAAGAAAAATAGGAGTGCGAATCACCATTACTATAATCCAAGTAATTTTGAATTTGAGAGTAGGGTGTGTGTTGTACATTAATCTAGTTATTCAACTATCAAACCATCACTTGTAGTAATAATAGATTATTTTATTTCAATTTAATTAGGTTTTTTTCTTATGCAATGTCTAGGACATGCGATAACTATGTTTTTTTTTTTTTCAAAAAATAATAATATTGTATTAATCTTTATAAACATTAAAACCTATTGAAATGATTTGATAAACAAAGTTGTAGTGATGTGTCCACACACACTCTCACACATGGGCGGACCCATGTGTTGGATTGGGGGCAAGTGCCCACCTTGAATTTGGTTTTTTTTTTTTTTTTTAAAAAAAAAAAAAATTATAATTAATACATTTTTGAATGATTGCACATCCTTAAATTAAGTTCCCACCCTTAATACATTAAGACTACACTTCATAATCGGATGGGGAATGAATGGTTGAATGATTGTTTAGTGCCTGATATTGAAAAAGATATATTTGATAGCATTGATAATAAGACAATTATGATGGAATTCAAAAAAATAATGCCTAGAAGGATAACATTGTAATTATTTTTATTGTAATATACTTTTGTTATTAAAATATATATACTTGAACTTATTGAGTCTTTCACCCTTCCGTGTAATCTATGTAATTTGCATTTCTAACAAAGACTTAATCTTGCTTTTCTAAATGACGGGTTTGTAAAATAATTAAATCTCTTATTACATCATCGATATTCATTTGATTTCATGAATATTTTTTCTGATTTTTTTTTCTTGTTTATATTCTTTTGTTTTTTTAATGCATTTAAAACTTTCCTTTAAAAAAAAATCGAGGGCGCTACCCCCGAATCTCTCCACCACCAGTGCCCCCTTCCATATTTTTCTGAATCCACCCCTGCTCTCACACATTAAGATTGAAGATTAATAAAGCATACGTACAAGCTACATCCACCTTGTCTCTACTAATGTTGGATGATCAAAAGAATGATAATCATTATGGTCATACAAAATGAACTAATCTAACCAAAAGAGTAATCAGCTTCCTCCTTTGTTTCTTCTTTTATGCACAAAATGGAACTAAACATGCCGACCCTTATTCAAAAGTATTATAAATGAATCAATAACGTCTTGAAAGGGATGGTAATTAACTACGATTTTCTCTTGTGATTGTTGATATGACATTAGCACAATCACAAAAAGCATCTATAGACCTATGCCCTCTAGTCGACCATAATTATAGACCTATGAAAATATCTAACGTTAAAAAAAAAAAAAAAAAAAAAAAAAATCACTTTAACTTCAAACAAGAGCTTTTAATTTTACAAAGTGTATTTGATGTTCTTCAACATTGCTGCTTTTTTCCAATTATAATATCTGAAGGAAGTATTCACATATAGTCTCTATTTCCTCACCAGTCTTGAACCGTTGCTAGGACTTACCAATGGCTTGGTTTGGTCCAAGAAACCATTTTTATGGTTGATATGGACTTGGACAGAAGGTGAGGCGTTATTGAGCTGGAATATAACGATTTTTAGAATGAGGCGTTTTTTTTTTTTTTTTTTTTTGTGACATTTGGATCATAACCCGCTGTTCCTTTGGGTCAATGTCCGGTCTTTTAAAACGTTGAAAAACCCAGTCCAATGAAAAAGAGAAAAAAAAAAAAAAAAAAAAAAAAAAGAAGCAAACTGGACCAAAATGGGTTAGTCATTGGGTCATACTGGAATTCAAGATGACCCTTCACAACAAATGGGTTAGGGCCCATTTGGATGAGCTTTTAAAAAAAATTGCTTTTTTTTTTAGTACTTTTTTTTTTTTTTTAGCTCCCAAATCGGAGCTTTTAAAAAAAAAGATTTCTTTTTTTTTTTGTGACTTTTACTTTTTTTAAAAAAATATCATCTAAACACATAAATTAATTTTAAAAGCCTTTTTTTTTTTTTTGCATTAAAAAAGTGTTTTTTTTTATCGGAAAAGCCCATCCAAATGGGCCCTAAGTCTAACCCGATGCCTATGAAACAACATTCCTCAAAAGGCACGCTAACACTTTATTAGCCAATTAATCCACTTTAAACAAAGAAAACTCATTTAAAAGACTTTGTAAAACTTAATCCGGTTAGTATCACGGAGAATACTTTTTGACTTGCCTACAATTGCTATGGTGAAATAACACAATGGCAAGTTTAGGCAAACATGAGATATCCCAATCAATTGACAATACTAGCCAGAAGATAATATTCAAAGTCTCTGTATTTGCTCTCCTGAGGCTTCACCAAAAAGCATTAAGTCATCAGCAGAGAAGTAAGTGACAAGGGGGCCCATCTTTAACTAATTGAATTTGTTATGGATTTAAATATTAGGCCCATTCAAGGTGAGGCCCAACAAGAGGCAACCAAACCCTAACCCTAAGGTACCCTCTATAAATATATGGTAAACCCTAAGGTACAAATCTTCTACACTCTCCCTCTTTACAATTTTGTCACACAGAGCACACACCCCACTCCATTGGGTGAGAACCCTCATATTTGTGCTCTATGTGATCCTCTATCCTCTTAAGTATCCCATCCATGGATGCCTAGGAGAAAGCTACTTGATCCTATATCAATATACTAGTCCACCTAGGACTAGACACTTGTGTTCTGCAAACAGAACATTGGCGCCGACTGTGGGGAATCGATAAATTTTAGATTCTCGTGACCACAGATGGTGAAAGATTCAAATTCCCAATTGGCCAAGCGAACAATCACTGATCTGGGGAGTTTATCCAGTGAAGCATAATTCTGATGATTCGTCGTTGATAGTCCAGTTCATCCTGATGTCGTTCTACTTCCGCTAAACCTTAAGAATGTCGCACAAGGCTGCTGTGATACGCCTCATCCGCCATTATTCCATCACCACCTTCATTTTGATCTCAAAAGCAAAATCCAAACTTCGGACTGAGTGCAACCAGACTAAGCTCTCAAAATATACTCATGAATCCTCCTGATACGAACAAGATTTCACGGTACGCTGCCCTGCTAGGTCTGGCCGATGTCAAGAATCGTTGAGTTGCGTGAGAATGATCTCGAAGTTACCCAGGAGGCATTCTTATTCGCTTTGTTTCGTTCCTGTGGTCGAGTTGTTTTGGTACGAGAAATCCAAGGCATTGATGGAAGGGATACAAATCGTGAAGTCTCCATTCTCGCCATCGAAGAAGAAGGAATTAGGAAGAAAAGGTCTCTGGGACAGGCTCCTTCTCACATTCCCGAGAGCGCGACATCAACTTGGTTGAAAGACACACCCATGAATCACGACAGCAAGGTGTTAAAACGTGCATGCCAAGATATGCAGGGTGCCGAGATTTTATGCCGAGATAAGTGTCCTTTAAGATGCATGATGTAAATATTTTGTGGAGCCAGCTGGAAGCTATGATCAAACAGATGGTATATACGTGCTCTCCAAACCGCCATGGTCCATTTATTTAAAAGAGACACCGAGATGTAGATTTATACTGCATCGAAATAGTCGAGGTTGATGATGTGCCGAGGTGCTGAGATGTGGATTTCGGAGGAGTATGTGCTGAGATTCGGAGAATGCCGTTAGATGCCGGGATAATACGATGCCCGAGATTTTGGTAGGCCGAGATTCTAAGGTGCCGAGATGTGGATCTTGGAGGAGTGTATACCTAGCTATACATTAAAGCGATGTGAGATAGCCAAAGGACACCGCGGTTTCGAGATGCCGAGAAGTATTGCAAATCATCAGAAGAAGATGATGAAGTTGACAGGTCGTCCGTTTTCGACACTGAGAATCTGTGCTCATTGTGATTGAAGGAGAAGCTTCTATTTGCTCTTATGGTAAGCTGCGTCAATTATCCAACAGAGAAGGCATTGTTAAAATTTGGGTCACTTGCGGGAGCGGATGGAGCCTTGGTGATTATCAAAGAGCTCTACAGTCCTTCTAGTAGTCTTGATGCCGGCTGGATCTTTCATTTGGATTTATGGGGCTCAACGAATTTAGATGTTGATTTTACAGAATCAACGTTCAAAGCTTTTTCCTCCTCAACCTGGCCCAGCTTTCCACCAGCAAGGATAAGTTTTCCTTTACTTACTCTTGATGTGAATGTCTTCTTAGAGGAAGGAGCATCGATTGAGGATGCCGATGAAGAAAACAGGGTGGTTCCCTTTGCTGCACCATCAACCGAAGGGTAGGACACTGCCCCCACTTGACTTCCTTTATTTGTTGCGTTATTTACATGCTGCACCATCATCCATTATTTCTATTCAAATGCTAAATTTGAGGAAATTGGTCTCTATGGTCAAAGTTATGGCTTTTTCACTAGTAGCTCAGGGCAAAGAAATACACACATTGTCAATTAAACTTGGTTTTGAAAGAAACCTCCATTTGAGCATTTCATTGCTTGATGTGTTATGGAAATGTGTACAACAATGAGGATGTTCTAAAGTCTCTGCAAAGAATGGAATCATATGGATTTGAACCAGATGAAGTTATTTGTATTAAAATACTAGCAGGTTGTGTCAAATCTGGAAGGCACATCAAACTTGGTTGCCATTAATACAGATGTTGCCAAAGCTATTAGTCGAGAAATGCTTGTTGAACTCTTGAGTGCAATTCTTCCTCATACTGATGACATTTCCCTGTGGATACCTAAGAGGAATTTTGTGTTTAAATTGTCTTCTATCACTGCTAATGTCAGCTGCAAGGGCACATAATGGAAGGGAAGTTGTGGATTATAAACCATTGCGGGAGCTTGTCTTGTTTGCTTGTGTTGGAGACTAGTAACAAAATTCCTGAAGCGCTCGTAGTTCGGAGTAGTACAGGTCAAAGTGGCATTTCTATTTTCCAAAGGTAATGTTTATTGTTTGCTAACTGCCTCTATTTGTGAGTATAGTTTATGATAACTACCTACGCTTGTGCACACACCCATGATTCACGTGCAAAGGTGGCTTTAGGGGTGTCATGCCATCCTCCACGTTTACACCCTTCCATGTCATTCTTCATGTAAGCATTGTTGCATGTAACCACAAACTTGATCAAGCATTGAGAATTTAACACATTGGGATCATCTTGAACTCATGGATGGTCTAGGATGACTTGGGCTTTTTCTTGATGGAAAAACTTTTTACCTTGCAAATATATGCCTTCCTCTTGGTCTCACTTGTCTTGGGCATTGAACTTGAGCTTTTGAACAAATTGGGCATAGATGAATTGGACCTGAGTTTGCACGACCATATGAGCATCTCCATGTGTTCCATGTACATTTGACCCTTTTTGGCTTGTGCTTCTATCGAATATGGTAGAGTAACGAGAAATTCAGAGTCAAGAGATATTGTTTGAGGTCAAAGCTTTATAATTATCTTTTGGTTTTGTTAGTTGGGTATTGCATAGCTAAACCATTATGTGAATTGATTATGTTCGATTTTCACTCCTTGCTGTTTTACTTTCCTGCTGGGCTCTGCTTTTACTTCAAGAATATTTATGGACAAAGAAATGAAATAAGAATTACTGTATGAATGCATCTAATGGCAGACCTGCCTAGTTTGCGAAAGGAAAAGAAGGCAGACCCGGTTAAACTGAATTTGGTTAAAATCCGGGCTCCGTGGATATTTTGGCTAAAACGTATTCCTCCGGGATGCGGTAACGCCCACATTAAGGTTAACACGTATTCCTTCGGGATGGGGTAACACCGAGATAACGGTTAAAACGTATTCCTTCGGGATGTGGTAACACCGACATAGAGGTTGAGCCGGATTCAGTAAGGTCGTGATAATAGCTAAAACGTATTCCTCCGGGATGCAGTAACGCCCACATAACGGTTAAAACGTTTTCCTTCGGGATGCGATAACACCGAGATAAGGGTTAAAACGTATTCTTTTGGGATGTGGTAACACCGACATAGAGGTTGAGCCAGGATACGATAAGGCCGTGATTATGGCTAAAATGTATTCCTCCGAGATGCAGTAACGCCCACATAATGGTTCATACGTGTTTCTTTTGGAACACGGTAAAACCGACGAAGCCCATTGTGGCTGTGATGCATAAACACTTAAGGTAGTGAAGTTAGCCGTCACAACGACCCTGATCAAGTCGGATTGTTTAGAGTTTGGTTGCGACACTTAACCGAGACATGTGACGAATGGCTCTTACTCCCGATGATTTCTGGTCAACCACTCCGGAGCGTTCCACGTCTTTGGGTGGCCCCAGACCCGTATTTTGGGCAATGATTTTCTGACTCTGGCCCAATCATCAAATAAAACTCGGACGAGTTTCGAAGGCAGAACCCGGTTACACTAATTACAGTTAAAATTTGAGTTCCGTATGGAATGAACGCTTACGACAGGGACAAAGGTGTTGGAAATTATGGCCTAGGGGCAATTCATTGTAGTTTAAATGTTTATGTTATTTAAAGTATTCTCCTTTAGTTATCACTTCATTTGCATGTTTATAGTGATAACTGATCCCTGGACATATCTTATAGATTATCTTAAATGTCTCTGGTCGGCCATCTACGTGGGAGCGAAGATGAAATAAACCAGTATGACTTTGATGAGGTATAGAGATACGAATCAAAGTCATAGGCACTTGTAAGAGTACAAGGTGCTGGACCGACCCACTATGAGAAAACTGCATGGATTAAGTCATAAGCTTTTCTCATGTATAACCACGTCACAACGCCCTTTGACTCGAGATCATCATGGATTCCTACATGATGAGTCGCGATCTTTGACCTAGTCAAAAGTCACCTTTGACCGGAGTGATGATAAAGGCTTGGATCGAGATCGGTGGTTTTCATGCAGAGGAATGTGAATGGTCAAAATGGAATTTGTCCCTCACATTTGTAGAGAGATAATATTGGGCCCCTCGATGAGTGAGTCTGAGAAATGTATGGCCATACTACGATGGAAAAGAGTTTACATTTCAATTGTTAGACTACTCAAGAATCGAGAAAGTAGTGGTCAAGAACAAGAAGTTGACATTATCCATGCCTCATCCTTGACCAAATTATCGCGTGACAAAAGGGACATGACATGGTTGTACGATAGGTTGTATCGTATCATCGACTCCCATATGTATTGGGTAGTCGCAATGTCTTGCTAGAGGCCGCTTGCGACTTGTGGGCTGGTATAGTACTGGCCCACTGCCAATCTCATGTAGGCCTGCAGGGTCGCACACAAGAATAGCCCAACACGAGCAAAAGTGTCCAGATTCATTGAATCTTAGATATGTTTAAGATTTAATGAATATTGTATTTAATCTAGGATGAATATATATATATATATATATATATATATTATTAAATTTGAAATTAATAATGATATTATTTATAGATAATAATAATATTATATATAGTATTTAATTTATTTGATAAATTAAATAACTATAATAAATTGAGATATTGTATCTCATATTTAATTTTCGAATAAAGATATAGTATCTCATATTTAATTAAATAAAAATATATCATATATCATATTTAATTTATAAAGATAAATTAAATATGTAGGCTTATAATTCGGATTAAATAAATATATTAGATTAGATCTATTTGATAGATTTAATTAATATATTATTTTAATTGAAATTCGAATTTCAAAATTGATTGGATTAATTTTGAATATTTTAATACGGCTTATTAGGGTTTTAGAAACCCTATAATAGATATTGATCTAGTCGTATTAAGTAGACAGATGAATTAGAAAAGCCGCAAGAAACCCTAGAGAGAGAATAGAGAGACGCAAGGTTTGAAGGCGCTAGCACGCTGCCGTCCGTGTTCGAAGGCTATTCGTGTGGATACCGGTAGATGGAGGAGATTCGTAGAGTCTGCTCCTGTTGATCGAGTAGGTAGCCCACGTGTTCAAATCTAAAGAGATATTCATTAATTCGCATAGTTATGATTCTAATGAACCTTGATCTAAACGCGGTTGAGCGATCCTCGGATGGGATTCGTAAAAGTTTTCAATTCCGCTGCATTACGGATCTCAACAAAAGGTGAACCCGGTTACACCGAATCTGGTTAAAATCCCGACTCCGTGTAATGTTTTGAAGGCGGACCCGATTACACCAAATCTGGTTAAAATCCCGACTCCGTGTAAAGTTTTGAAGGTGGACCCGGTTACACCGAATCTAGTTAAAATCCGGGCTTCGTGTAAAGTTTTGAAGGCGGACCCGATTACACCGAATCTGGTTGAAATTCGGGCTTCGTATAAAGTTTTGAAGGCGGACCCGGTTACACCGAATCTAGTTAAAATCTGGGATCCGTGTGAATTTTTGAAGGCGGACCTGGTTACACCGAATCTGGTTGAAATCCGGGCTCCGTGATAAAACGTGTTCCAAGAACGGTTAAAACGTGATCCAAGTTTTGCGAAACACATTTGAAGGCAGACCCGGTTACACCGAATCTGGTTAAAATCCCGGCTCCGTGTCTATTTAAAATCTAAGTTCCGTATGGAGATCCAGGTCAAACTATAAATGCATCCCGGCAGCTCAGAGACCTGAACCGCCGTGCTGGGGGGCAACGAGTTGTTAGTGGAAAAACATGATTATCAATAATCAGGATTAATGCAAACTCGAACGAGTATTCAAAATGAGCAAGTTGAATGATTTGCGGTAACAGTAAATAGCTTCCACTTATTATGATTTGCTTACATATTATTAAATGCAGGAATATAGACCGAGAAAAGTTGTTACGAAAGCAAGCAAGGGACTCTATTTCTTATCAAGCAACCCGGATAAGCTAGATATATCTCGGCCAAATTCGCGTTTCACATCAGACAATTAATGCATCCCGGCAGCCCAGAGACCTGAACTACCGGGCTGGGGGCAATTGTTATGGATTTAAATATTAGGCCCATTCAAGGTGAGGCCCAACAAGAGGCAACCAAACCATAACCCTAAGGTACCCTCTATAAATAGATGGTAAACCCTAAGGTATAGATCTTCTACACTCCCCCTCTTTACAATTCTGCCACACAGAGCACACACCCCACTCCATTGGGTGAAAACCCTCATGTTTGTGCTATGTGATCCTTTATCCTCTTAGGTATCCCATCCATGGATGCCTAGGAGAAAGCTACTTGATCCTATATCAATATACTAGTCCATCTAAGGCTAGACACTTGTGTTCTGCAAACAGAACCAAATCAATTTTTAATTACCTTCTTTGATCACATCTTTGATGAAGTGACTAAGTTTCTCCACACATTATGAGATGATATGAGGGAGAGGTCATCTTGTCTAAGACTTCTTAAAAAAAAAAATTACTATCTCAAGGGTCCTTATTACAAGATTTAGTTTACTAATTTGGGGAGATTAAGGAAGCTACATAAATTATTTAACTTTACCATATCTTACATGACCTCTCTAAAATAAAGATTATATATCAGTTTGTAAGTTAGACAGATTAGTTTTTTAAAAAAATGATAAATATAAATACTTTAAAATAATTTATTTAGTTTCCTTAATCTAATTTCACCAAATTAGTCAACTAAATTTTATATTAAGAATGAGCGAAGGTAGTATTAAAAATAGGCAATGTCTTACCATTCCAAACAATCTATCCTTAGTTATTACTCCCTCTGGTTCTAATTATAGGACATATTTAACGAATTTTGGGGAAATTAAGGAAATGAGTTAAATTAGTTAATTTTACTTATTTTCCTAAAATGTCCTTATATAAATTTAAAAATGACATAAGTAAAAGCGAATCAACCGTCTCTGTCACATACCTTTCCGACCTAGAATTTTCCTTTCCACACACGCTTTTTAATTGAAATAACGGTCTTACTATATATATATATATCATATATGTGTATGTGTTTATATATGTATACATATAGATATACATACATATGTGTGTGTGTGTGTGTATACACATATATACGCGCGCACGCACACTAACAGATATACATATATGTATACACATATACATAGATATACATATATGTACACATATATATCTATATCTATGTGTGTGTATTCATAAATACACACATGTATACAAACACACACACACATACATGTAGACACACACTCACATATATATAGACACACACATGCATATACCTATATATACACATACATATGTATATACACACACACATATATGTAAATACACACCCACATATATACAAACACACACACACACACACACACACACATATATATGGTAGACTTTTTCGAGCTCTCACACAATCCCACATCGTAGACTTCTATGAGTTGTCACAAAAACAGTAGAACTGAGGTGTATATGACATTAATAAGTTACAAGCATTATTTACTTTATAGAATATATAGGTCTATTATTAAATTATCATTGAGTTTAATTATTAATAAGGGTATTTTAGGAAGAAATTGACAAAAATTAGAAAGTTGTCCTATAATTAGGATTAAGATCAACTCCTAAAGTTGTCCTATAATTAAGACCGGAGGGAGTATATTCTAGCTCGGCATACAAATCCCACATCATCAAGGCAAGCATGAACAAAAGGCACTAACATGCTAGAGAGAACCAAAAGAAACCATAATTAATTTTAATAACATGTTAATATTTAACTCTTTTATAATAAATACTACTACCTCCGGTCATAATTATAAGACCTAGTTGACTTTTTTTGGAGAGATTAAAGAAGCTAAATAAGTTACTTAATCATTTTATATATTGTGTTTTCTTAGATTATATATTAGTTTATTAGTCAAACTATTTAGTTTGAAGAAAAAAAATAAAAAATACTTTAAGCTAATTTAATTAGCTTCCTTGATATCTCTAAAAAAGTCAACTAAGTTTTATAATTAAGACTAGAGGAAGCATTGTTTTCTCAATACAGCTTGGTTTATATATTATTTAAATTTGAGTTATTATTAGATATTATGTTCGTGGTTAGTTAAACACTTTCTATGGCCCTTCGCAGAAGGATCTTTCATATCGTTCTAAATATAGTCTAAAACATTAAAATATTTTATATGTTTTTTGCTTTGATATGCCCTAGTTTTCTTTTTGAGCAAGATATTCCGTAATTAACTATACAATTTCTTCATTGATTAAACAATTTTCTCTAATCAATGAACTTTAGTAAGCGTAATTTTAAAAGTATAAACTAATTTTAAATGAATTCAGAGTTAATAGATTGTCGTAGTAGTGATTTCAGGAAGTAATAGAATATGGTACGAGTTGTTCTTAGGATGGGACAAGAACAAGAAAGGTATTCTACGTCTTGTCTACAAGACAACAAAATTGTTTCATTTCCTGTCCTGTTCTCACGGGGACTAGGACAAGATTAGTATTAGGACGGAACGGGAACATGACGTCCCATGTATATACTTTTTTTAAGGATTTAGACCATCAGTTTTTCCTCTTCTTTCAATTTGTAGAAACCAAAAACCAAAAAGTATGGGTATGAGTTGGACGTTAAACTAAAATGATTGAAAATATATAATACTAATATGTAATCATCATCTTTTATCATTTTTAGTTTGAAAGCATAACAAAAAAAAAAAGAGAAAAATTTAAAACTTAAACTTAATAAGAGTAATAACATAAATATTTATTGTATTTTGTAGATAATTGGGCCAATTGCAAGGGTTTTCTTAACTATTTATAGTACTCTGTATTAAATGTATAACCAATATATGATAATATCTTTTTATAGGACTAAAATCTATCTAAAACAGATTTTATCATAATATCTCTTTTAATATATCTAATATCTATTTAAAATATATATTAGTTATATCTTTAATAAAAATGTTAAAGTGCAGATTTGACAACGAATTATTATCCGGAGAAAGATCCGACATAAAAAACAATTGAAGGTACAAAATTACCAATCAACAATTAAAAAGTGAAAAAAAAAAAACACAATTAAGTTGCGATTGGTAACGAACTATTAACCCGTAACTGTCTTGGTGTCTTCGTCTTCCATTGACTGTCACAATGTCGTTGACGTTGTCGTCTCCAAAACTTCCATTGTTGCTGGATGTTCCATTCACCCTCTTAAAACTCATTAAGGTCCATATGCAGCTTTAGCGAAATCACGCATCGAGACCAAATCCAACAAATCCACGCTTTCGATTGGTTCCATCCTCTCGATGCCACATCAAGAATCAATGCCACGCTTATAGCGCTTTGCTCGCATGGGTCTCATCTTTGTTGGTGTTTTCGCTTTATCCAATAAGAGAATTCTTTTAACCGCTTTTTTCTCCAATGTCTCCGCCACCGTCCCTATGCCATCCTCATATTTTAACATAATTGTGATAGTTGTTTTTTTTAAATAGTTATTTGGTACTTTTTTTTTCACTTTTTAATTGTTGATTGGTAATTTTGATACCCTCAATTGTTTTTTGTGCCAGATACTCCTCGGATAATAGTTTGTTGGCAAATTTGCACCTTAACCCTTAATAAAAACAGTAGATATTCTAGTAAAAAAATAGATATATTATATATATTAAATTAATAACAACATGATTCTCAGACGAGATAAAAAGTTAAGATGAAACAAAGTTTGTCCCGAATCCCATCCTATCATGGTAATAATTTTGTCTCGTCACCACTTTTTTCCAAACGGGAAGTGAACACCCATGGAATATGCATACAATACTGGTGTTAATAAAATCTTGAATTCAAAATTGTTCGATTAAATCGTTTTATACATGCGAAAATATGAACTTGAATATACATACATCAAAATTTTGTGTTTCAATTTTATTATCTGCGCATATCTCAGTTTATTAAATATGTGAAAATGAATGCTCGTTCCTTTCTGACGCGTTTCATTGTTATTTTATTTTGGCCAAAAGACGTGTTTCAATGTTAGACAAACTGAAACAGCTCAAAATAGAGCTAAATGATGTTGCGTTTTGGTGCTTCTCCAAAACGCCGTGTCGTATTGGGAATCTGTTGAACCGGAACGCAATTGGATCCAATGCCGTTTGCTGTGGCATTATTGAAACGCGCCGTTTCCCTAACATGGACAGGAAAGCAATTGGACACAATGACGTTTGGGCTTTTTCTTTTATGGACACAATTGTTTAGGGTATTGGGGCTAGAGATAGTTTGGGCTAAGCTTTTCATTCAATTTTTTTTTTTTTTTTTTTTTTTAGCATTTTATTTTCATAATTATAAAAAACATTACTGTCCTTCGAACTAAACAAATTCTGGGCCTTTTTTTTTTTTACCTGAAACAAATATTGGGCTGGGAAGCCGGTTAAAACTTTGTTTTAATCTTACAAAAATAGAATCTGGACACCATTAAGGTAGTGCTGACAGTACATTGAGTAAAATTGTCTCTAATAAGAGGATATCTGTGCCTAACAAAAAGAAATATTGGTCCGGTTAATTTTATTTTTGTGTCAAATTATTTTAGCTTTCATTTAAAGAAAATTATGAGGATTTTATCGGTTAGAGGCTTAGTCGAATGTTTAGAGACCTAAAAAAGTAAAAACCATATAGAAAGATTAGAATGAATGGCCTAAAAAAACACGAACATTAATTGAGGAGGATCTCAAAAGTTTTAATTATTATTTGAAAGGATTAATATTAAAATATAAATTTTAAAATACTAATACTCCTAACTAAATTCATACATATTGCTTTTGCTTTCTCATCTTTTCCAACTTTTGGTTTATAGGTAATGGTTCTCTTAGACGGACAACAATCGAGGATATTTTTCTACAATATCCGATGACATGTTGTAAAAATCATAATCATATCTCATTGCAAGGCAATCATTTGAGAAAAGTTATATTAAACTAATTATATTAAAATAAGAAAGTTAGTTAAGTTATTCAATATGACATATTTTTTTTAAAAAAAAAATACAATAATCAACTTCTTTAATTCTTTCTTTTTCTCATACCTAATTATTGTTTGGGGGGACTAATTTAAGAAAAATTAATAAATATATAAAATGAGTCTTACATTTCATCTCCTTAATTAGGTCTTGCTTTAAGGACGCAAGGAGTATGGTATAAGGGAATCCATAGTTTAGAAATAACTCTTAAATAATTGTTAAATACCACTTAGCAAGTGAATTAAATTCTCAATTATAATTTGTTACTCTAATTAGAACAATCAAACGATATATCCTAATAGAATAAGTAAATGCTATATTCAAGAAAATATAATCAATCATGCAATTCAATTAGTAACATAAAAGAATAACAAAATCATAATTGTTCATAAAATTCACAAAAGTTTAATCATAAAGATTATCCAAACGGAAATCAAAGTCTTAAAAATAGAAATTCAATCATAGAACTAGGAAATCATAAAATATAATAAAAGATTAAACTAAATAAAAACTCCCAATTAAAGAATAAAGAACTCAAGCCACAAGATCCATCCTCAAGAGGAGGATTAGTTAACCATACATGATGATGGAAGAAGAAGATAGGTGTGTTGTGTGGTCACACTCTTAAAATGAAGTCTTGGAGTCTCTTTTATAACTGTCTTGACGTTCCTCATTGAAGTAGGAAGAGAGGAGGATGGTCTTCATGAATCTTTTGTTTTTTTCCTGATTGTATAACGGGGCATAAGCCCAAAACAAAATTACATCATATCACACTAGTTCTTAGGCAAGAGATGCCCATCATATCCCCATACAACCAGCATGATAAGCCTTTAGGAGGCTCTTCTAGTAGTTGAATGATATTGGCTTGAAGGAAGCTCTGTTTTTCCATCCAATCAGCAACATAATTGCCTTATCTCAAAATGTGCTACACTTTAACGTCAGCACATATATTCAATAAGCTATCTACTCGTTCCATGAATTTATTCTTCTTCTCATCTCTTAGTAATAGATTTTCCAAACTCTTTACCACTTCCTCAGAGTCCGACTCTATAATCACCTTTTGCCCTCGAAAGTTCTCCATAAGCAACTTTCTAATTAGCAATCCCCATAATTCAGCCTCCCTGCACTGCATTTTCCAATATTTCTGGAAAAACCCCAACTACCTACCACAATGGTATCTAAACACTCCTCCACAACCTGCCAGCCCATCTACTCCTTTCACAAGCCCATCAATGTTCATTTTAATCAATCCCTCCTTCGGCTTTTACCATTTTACCTCCACACCCAACAGCCTTTTCCTCTCTTTCGTTACTACATATGCTTCTTTTATATCCATTACACAAAGGACATAATGGTTTGTATTGGATTACTTGGTCTCACATAACCCTCTTCAAACATCTCACAATTTTTCCAATACAAGAAAAGCCAAATGCAAGTAGCCAAAGTTAAGTTCTAGTTAAGCCACATACCTATTTTGCTCATTAGATTTTGTGTTAGCTGCGCTAGTCTTTGATAGGGAGCTGAAAGAAATCAGGGGCCATTCTACCATTAAGCAGCATAATCCATTTCCATTTTATTTTAGTACAATCACGCAGCACATGCAAAACATCTTCATCACCTTGCAAACATTTAGTACACATCGGGGATGTATTGAGGATTCTACCTTTCTTTAAAGAAGTCAAAAGTCCATCATTTGCTACTAACCATAAAAAAACTTGTATCCTCCTTGGGCCTTTCCAATCCCAAATTACTCTCCAAATCTTTTCAAAAGGCATATGTTGAAAGATGGAATATCACCTAAGAGGGGGTGAATTGAGTGATTTAAAAACTTTTTCGAATTACCCCTGAAACTCACACACAAAAACAGAGCAAAACAGAGTAGAGAAGCTAAGGGAAAGGATTGACATAAGAGATTTATACTGGTTTGGTCTTAACTCTTGACCTACGTCCATTCCTCAAACTCTCTGGGTATTTCACTATCTCTTTCAACTTGATTACACACTCTGTAACTCTAAGTAATCATCTCTCTAGGATTCACTCCCTCTTACAAGTTGTAATCAATATACCTACTCTCAAAGTCCCACTACCTTGAGTTTCCTTACAGAAATGATGAATATAATTTAACTCTCTTACAGAGTAGATAGATAAACACTGAAGATTAGATATCCAAAGATATTACACAATAATGAATGAAACAGTAAATGTGTATAGTTTGTTTGAGCATTTTTGTTTCCGATAGTTGAATCGTATTGAATGCTTCTGCTTATATTTGCTAGGGCAATTAATGACCGTTGAGAAGCTTCAATGAACCGTTGAGAGTAATGAATATAGCTGTTAGGCGTTGAAGCTCATCCATTACTCACATTATTTGATTCGACCAATGTTTGTCATCATTCTGCCATTTGACATTCTTTCTGTTCTTCCTATTGAGTGTTGAACAATTAATTTTAGAAAAGTGGATAGGAATCCTTCTGGTTTGCTCAAGAATGGTTGCAAAAAAACATGCTTGGTTTTCTGGGACTGCATTAAATACATCTGCCGAAATCAAATGCTTTTTGATTAATCCACAGTTAATCCTTCATCTAATCATCTAAAACTCATTAATAAAATGATTAAACATAGTTAGGAACAATAAAGAGTGATGATAAGAAGTTATCAAATATCAATCAAAGATTTAAGTTTTACAAACACGATGATTTGCAAAACCAGAAAGGTTAACTCGAGTTGATTTCAAGCTCACTTGAGTTGCTGACTTGAGTTGACCATTCCACACTCGAGTCATAGTTACATCTTCTTTGAAAATATGTTTGAAAGTAAATGAGAAGATGTCTCTCTATGAACTTGACTCCAAGTCTAAAATGTTCACTTCAAGTTGGTCTCGAGTCACACATAACTCGACTCGAGTCAACATCATTTTCACAAATGTTCTTCGAGTTAATTTTTAAAAATGATTAGAACATCAAGTACACTCGAGTCATTAAGTGATGGCTCGAGTTGACAAAATACATATTGAGAATATGTTTCAAAGTTACACTTGAGTCACTCAAGACTAGCTCAAGTCAATATTTTGAATAAGGGACTTAGTAATTTGAAAAGTAAATTTAAGTCCACAAGAGATCCCTCGAGTCACACAGTAATCACTCGAGTTGATACTTTTCATAAAACATTTTATGAATGTTTTTAGGTCGAGTCATAGACAAGTAACTCAAGTCAGTCAAAGCTAAAACTCATTTTGACTGAAGTTTTAAAAGACTTGACTCGAGTCTAATAACCCTTAACTCGAGTCAATTTGACTGATACCTAAAGTGAGTTACTGATTCAACTTTGATCAAGATAAAGACATTTTTACTTGAATCATTAACTTCCTTTTATTTACAATTGTTTGTTATCATCAAAACACATAGAGAACTAACATATGTGACATCCCAATTTTTAGATGTGATTTATTAAGTAATTTGAGGTGTAAAGTAGATCAACTACATTATTTGATGTATATAAACATAAAATTAAGAAAAATAGTAAAACATGATTGAAAATTGTGAGTAGTATATCCATTAGGATTAATTCATGATAAAGGGAAATTTTTGTATAATTATATGAGTATAAAGAAATTATCGTAAATGGATTTAATTTTATGATAATTTCAAATTTTACTTTTAGAAAACAATGGAGAGAAAATGTGATAAGGCTTGGTGGGATTAAATAGAATTATTGATGTAAAATGTAGCAAGAGAGAAGAATGGAATAGGAAGAATGAGAGAGGAGAAAATAGGAGAGGAAACTAAGAGAGAAAGCTAAAAGTCTGATATTCAATAATCCAATAAGTCTCTCATAAAATTAAACCCCGCTAAACTATTTATCTTAATCACTAATTATGAAAAATAATTAAATGAAAATAAAATAAAAGATAGTGAAGATAGTGCTAATAGATAGTGGAGATAATGTCTGACAGTTACATGAAAATAAATAGATACTACTTAATTTAAATATCTCATCATTTCCCCAAGGTTAGAAGAACTCGACATTAAAGAGTTTGACAGCTGGTAGTTGTCAAGGAAGGCATGGTCTATACAATGAAACTCGTCCTCCGTGATCTATGTAACATCAAAATCAAAGCAGCCTTTCCAACGAACAGGATCTCGATGTGTGAGACTTACTGGAGTCAAGATTGTTTGCTCATCCATCACGGTTTCAATAGCTTCAACGGGTGGCGCAACTCTGGGCAATGCTAGAGTCAGGGCACCATGGAGTTGAGCACTTACAATGTCATCAAAATGCAATGGGGTCAGCTCGAAAGTGCCCAGTTGAAGAACAATATCCTCAACATTGAATACTGGACTGATAGACATATCTGGAGGTAGCTCTAGTCTATAAGCATTAGGCCTTAAATTTTGAGCAATACGAAATAGGCTAGAGGCTCGAGCGTACAGCTTCTTATAAGGCCTTTTTGGAAATTGCTCAGGGCGTATGCTGTAATATCCTGAATTTTAGGCTTAGAGACTTGAGGATAAGCCTACAATAGGCAGATGACTAAGCCCAGTTCAGGAAGAGTCCCAAGGATGTCAAGAGATATAATAACTCTCGAGGACTATGTGATTTGACCATACTGAGAAGTGGATCTAGTATGCGTAGGCTGTAGGATTAAAATGGCTAAGTATAAGGGCTCAAAATGCTTATACGGTGCCATTGGGTTGGTAGAAAGATATCACTTAGCTATGTTATAAGGTATGGCACGATTGGTTGAGCGAAATGTGCCGATTCAGCTGTGTACATGGCATTTCCAGGGCACATATGTGTACCCTGTGTTTTTGGAATATGATGCCAGTATGTGGCACCAAGTGGGGCCCACATACAGAGTCTAACTTGGTGTCATTTGGCGAGTTTCGGAATGTGTGCCGCAATCCCTAGTAAAACCCAAGAAAAATCCCAAGTGAGCACTGATAAAGTAGCTTTAATAAAGTAAGTCATGATGAGTAATGATGACACAACTTTTGTGTTGGTCTAATGGGAATGTGACTTGTGTCATCTCATCATGACACACTTTTGAGTTATTGCAATAAGAACATGATACGTGTCCCCTCATCATGACAAAGTACAATGCTACTTTTGTGTTGGTAGCACAAGAACGTGCCACCTAGCACTTGAGTCCAGGGAATTCACATGGAAGAAGAAAGGAGAAATAAGAAGGGACAAAAATGGAATTTCCCTTGATGTTGATAGATTAGGGTTCCTGGAAGGCAATTAGCTTGTCATGTGACTTTAACTAAGCAAATGATATCCAATGGCTATGAAATTTTCCATATTTAAATTAGACATATCAAGATTTAATTTGATAGGTCATATGGCTACTTTGGATTTGTACATGTTGAGTTATGGATTTTTGAAGTTAGCTCTTAAATCTGGAATGTTATCTAGACCAGTGTGTAATGATTGATGAATCTGGGACAGATCATATGTGTTTTGTTAGTTACAGTGAATCACCCAATAGGAGGTGAATTGGGTGAATTATAAAAATTAAAACAATCTTAACCAATAACTAAATCAGGAAGGAAAGGTTAGAAAGATATAATCAAAGTGTGCACAGAGATTTATACTGGTTCGACCTTAACCTCTTGACCTACATCCAGTCCTCGAGTGTCTCTAAGATTTCCACTATCTTTCAACAATTACACAAGCTTAGAGTAATCCTCATTAGGACTCACTTCCCCTTACAACTATAATCAAACAACCACACTCAAGGTCCCATTACCTTGAGATTTTACAACAATCAATTGAATGATAAGAACTCTCTCACAGAGTAAATATATGATCATTGAAGAATTGAATATCAAAAGATATCTTTGAAAATATTAATGAGCAATAAATAATATCATCGTTGGTTGTTAGCTCCGAATTGAATTCTCTTCGTATTTATAGTTGAACTTCATTAATGGCCATTGATGAAGCTTAAAACTATCAGTTATGAGACTTCAATCTTTTTGTTAGACTTAGAAGCTTTCTGTTAGACACAAACCAAAGTCGTTGGAAGATTTGAGGATATGTCGATTTCATATCACTATCGAGAATCTTCATACGACATGCCTTTGGTCTACAATTGACTAAGGAAGAGTCGTTATCACTTTCGCGGAATGGGCATATGAGACCATGATCATTTGACTTGCTCTGAATTGCATTGTGCTCTACTTTCAGCTATGCATTTAATGCTCTGACATGATCTTCACTTTTTGAGGATTTGCACGTAATCCTTTTAGCTAATCATCTGAAACTTACAAACAAATATGTTTAGAAGCATTGAGAACAATAATGAGTAGTAATCAGATGTTATGAAATAATAACCAAAGATTTTGAAATTACGTAGGCAAAGAAGACGAAGTATTGAAGGAATTGGAAAACCATTACTTGAGTAAGAACTTGCTCGAGTAACACACTATGATACTCGAGTAACCTTCATTTGTTTACAAAGGAAACTTGCGAGAGATTCAACAGAGGAGCTTGGTCGAGTATATATACTCTTAGGCCTCGTTTGGTACGAGGAAGATTTGAGAAGGGAAAGGAACTTAGGACCCATTTGGTACATGGAATTTTCGAAAGTTCCTGGGAACATAACAGAGTTCCCACACGCAAAACACGTTTGGCACGCAATCTTCTCATCACACCGAGTTCCCGCCTGGCGCCATCTTCCCACAAACGTGGGAAATTGAAATCCCTCTAAAACTGGCGAGATCATCAAATCTTCCCAGGAGAGTGAATAATTGAGACAAAAAAGCCCCTATAAAAAGTTCACGTCTTATAAACCAGATGCGAGCGATGATCTGGAAGAAAAGGAGCCGAAGAAGCTTGAGACGATAGTGGAAGCTTGAATCAAAGGATTGGGAAAGGAAGGTCGAATCGAGGCTTGATTTGCTCGACGGTGATAGTGGTGTGATGCAAGAGGGTGCTGACAATAGTGGATGAAGGAGAGGGCGCCAACAATGGTGGATGAAGGAGTGGGTCGAATCGAGGTAAGTAGTAATGGGTTTTTAATGTTTGAGCGCTTTGTGTGTTAAAATTGTTGATGCATGTTTCACCTGGGGACATAGGCACAAATAGCTTAAGGCACTGTCAGTTTTTGCGTTCGAACGCAAGCGCTTAATTTCATGTTACGTTCGAACTTACATTTTTTTGTTCAAACTAAGCAAAGGGCATTGTGAGAATTTTACTTCACCTTCCCACTTAACCAACACCAAATTTTTCTTACCAAACATTTTATTTTCTCTAAACTTAAGTTCCCTTCCCATGTCTACCAAACAACTCAACTTGTTCAGTTCCCTCTCAATTTTTCCTTTCATTCCTTAAATCTTCCCCGTACAAAACGGGGCCTTAGAGAAGGGAAAGGAAGGGAATGGAAGATTTTGAGGGATGAGAGAAGATGGCTTATGGGAAGATAATTTGTTTAGTAGGAAGAAAATGAAGGGGTAGTAGTTGGTAAAGAACCATGAGATACCTATTTTATCCTCAAAAGTAATTTATTCAAAATGAAAAGGATTGTTTTTTTTTTTTTTTTGCTAAAATATATTTTTAAAAAATCCTCTTATCAAGTTCAAATTTGTCTAAAATATTCTCCCCCAAGTTCGAATTTTGTCTAAAAAAAATTCCCGCCAAGTTCGAATTTGACTAAAATATTCTCTCGCCAAGTTCGAACTTATCGCATAAATTTGAATTTAATCCTATTTGCTTGCATTATAGAAAAAATATATTTTATAAGGGGTAAATATGTCCAAAAGTTTCATTGTTTACGTGGGAACTTGAGATTCCACCAATTTTGATGGGACCTTATCTTCCCACATATAAGGGAAGATTGGTGAGCCTGGGAACTTCAATTCCGGGAAGATTTGACATAAAAAGCATATCAAACAAGGGAACTTCCTAATCTTCCTTTTCCTTCCCACTGAATCCGTGTACCAAATAGGCCCTTACTTGAGTACTATACTTGAGTATTGCCTTTGCATACTCGAGTAACAACTTGAAAGAACTCAGAGCAAAGTGAACAAACTTACTCAAGTAACAATAGTCTCTGCTTGAGTGATGTACTCGAGTAGAATTTTCTAAGTACTTGACTAACCTCTGAGAGACTTATAAGAACACATGTTGCTTGAGTACAATATTTCCTTAC
The DNA here is from genome assembly GCA_019022615.1 of Acacia melanoxylon. Classification (NCBI taxonomy): domain Eukaryota; kingdom Viridiplantae; phylum Streptophyta; class Magnoliopsida; order Fabales; family Fabaceae; genus Acacia; species Acacia melanoxylon. The sequence continues at coordinate 1,561,577 of JAFJYJ010000068.1, read as the reverse complement.
TCGAGTAACTTCGAGAGAGGCAACCAATTCACTTATCAAAGCACATGTTCTCGAGTACAATTTTTCCTTACTCGAGTATTGTACTTGAGTAATACATGTGTACACTCGAGTAACTTCTTGACAAGCCATGAGTGTATAGATCAAGAGAGCATGCTCGAATAATCACTTACTTGCTCGAGTAAGCTGAAATCTGCTCGAGTACATGCTTCACATCTTCATATTTCACTAAATTAAAATTTTTTCATTTTTACATGAATTGTTATCATCAAAACATAAATCCAAGAACTAACATTCTCCCTCTTTTTGATGATGACAACACTTGTAAAATTTTGAAATTATTTTGAAAAAGATTTGAGATCACCAAGGAAGAATATTGAATGCAATGAAACATAACAAAATAAAATAGGTACAAAATTGCATCAATAAAAACTTGAAATGATAAAGAAGAGTTAGTACAATAGAAACAGAAATGTCATAATAAAATACATAATCAAATGACAATATGAAAAGTAGATATGAAAAGTAGATATCAGTCCAGCCACATAGTCTCAGATCTCTCCTCCTTTGTCATCAGCCAAAAGGAGGGAAAGGTGATATCAGAAGGAAGAGCTGGAGGAGGTGGTGGTGTAGCAGTGGAGGATAAGTCAGAGTGAGGAGTCAAGGTAGGGTCATCGGAGGTAGAAGGCAATATGGGAGTATGTGAGGGAGGTATTAAAGGGGTGGTAGACTCGAGGATGGTGGTGGGAATAGTAGGCAAAGGCTAAGAGATAGGAGCAGGCTCGTGTTTGGAGTAGAACTAGATGGTGCAAAAGAAGCCAGAAGAGGATCAGACAAGTTGATTTCAATAGAGTGTAAGGATGCTTTGAACTGAAGAATCTTCTTGTTGTGCTCAGACTGCTGATCAAATAGGGTCTTAAATTTTCCATTCATCTCAATAATCAAATGAATAAGCTTGGCTTCCAAAGTCTTGATCAAGGAAATATTTGTTTGAGCCAAGGCTGTCAGCTTTTCTTCAACTGTTTAGCACTGTTAGATTGAATCAATGGTGTGATAGCAGCCTGAATAGCCTCATTAATAGAGGCACCAAGAAATGAAGGAGATGATTGAGCCTCATCTCGCGGAGCACAAAGCGACGAAGATAATCCGACCTTTGTAAATGAGAGATGATTTGAGCCTCATCATTCTACGTAATCAAATATTTGATTTGGAAGATGATGGCATAGGCTTATACTTCACCTACGATCGACCCTTATCCAAACTTGAAGATGATCAAGGACTTACTCCTCTTTACAAGTTGTAACCAAATAACCGCTTCTCGGGAAGCCTTTGTAAATGAGACACTTATTTGAATAAAAAATGATCCAATTGTTTTTGTCTACACTTTGGTTGACACCAAGGAGGTTGTGACAGAGTCATTCTATGTAATACACATGTTTGATTTGAGGTCCATCATTTTCACCAATTTCACCAACGCCATCTATCTTTCCAAACTGGTTTCCTCAAAATGTCACTTTGTCACCATCCTTTAGTCTCATTGCAACAAATTTGAATTGATCTCCCATCCTTTAGTCTCATTGAGTCTAGAGCATCCATTATTAATATACCACTTATTGGATTTTGATGCTCGTAGACATACTTGCAATTTCATTGGTAACCAAGTCTTAGGTATCCATCTTTTCTTGGGTCCTTTTTTGTTAGTTCACATTGTGGGAAGAACATGTGATCCCTTAGGCACCCATTTATAAGTACCTATTGGTTTGTCCTTTCTTTCCTTCTTATAAAAGAACAAAGAAGTACTATGCCTTTTTCGGGTGCAATAGTTACAATAAGCAAATAGATTAGAGGAATGCACTGATTTTTGAAAGTAGTTTGATGAGTGATATTTATGTCATGCTTTCCCTATGTGTTTTGACTGTTTTGAACGCTGAATCTGAGCCTTATTGTTTACTATCTGATAGAATACTTGAGATTCTGCGCACATAGGGAAATGAGGATTGATCCTATAAATTGCTGCATTCATGTCATTACCCTGTGCATGTGCATGAGAAAAGGACCAATGTATGGTTTTTTTAGTGAAAGCACATAATGAAGCTGATATAATGTTATAGGCATACGTATACCTGCACCTGCGCCAGCAATACAATGCGACCGCTATGTTGTAGCATCGTAAATGATGTAGAATTATGTGCTAGGTTATTCTAACCTTCCCGCACAAGTTTTCAGGAAATCAAGACAGGTCATCGAAACGCACGTGGAGACGGTGATTGACTGAAGCTAAATCCAGAAGATGCGGAGGATCGAAAGAATGATTCAAAGAATCCCGCTATATCAAAAGAAGGATCAATCAACTCAATCAAAGATCTTGGACCCGACAGATTTGGAAGGCCCAATTGACTGGACATGCGACCGAGGAGACCTAACTATAAGAGAAAAGCGTGGCAAAACCTAAAGGAGAGTCGGAAGCCACGAGAGAAAGAAGTCAACTAATTCCTATCCGACTGAAACTCACGCCGAAGGTACGAGAGAGATGACAGACAAAGAGGACAGTAGATCAGACTGAGTTCTTCCTTGGAGCAAGACGAATTATAGAAGACGTAGAGACGTCACGTGACAGGACACTTCTTACGCCATCAACCTTTCAACGAGCTCCTTGTTTCCTTTGTTATTTCTTACTTTCATAATTCTGTTATGGGTTGTTCTATAGTACTTTGTGTTATGTGTCCCTCATCAGTCTTCAATTAAATTCCCTTTGGCTGAGTGAGGATGAATTCCTAAGTTGTAGAATTAAGCCAATTTGTTAGTTCCTCATTTAATAAATCCAATTTGCTTTAATAGTGTTTTAAATCATAGCCGATTAGCAAACGCTAAGGGTTATCCTAGTGGTCTTTGGCAGCCCAGGAAGGAGTCGGATTAGACCTCTATTAAGCAGTGCTTGCTGGGCGGGCCTGTGCATGGCTCGACCTAAAACTGTACATGCCAGGAATGGATTTACCGCTTATAACCAAAATACCTAGAGCTAATCAGATAGATGACTAGACTTGAAATCACCATATGAATATGAGAGAGTAGAGCGAGGACTATATTTACAGGATTGCGGAAGCTTCTGTATAGGATAGTGGTGGGTTAGATTTGTGCCAAGCTAAAATAGATTGCTTAACCCACTGCAAATGGACTCACCTCAAGCTTAACAAGGTTGACTGCGGAAACCTTATGGGATTGTTGGTAGACTAATCTCATATGCCTATATGCAGTAGATAGCAAAGATATTAGAGAGTTCTTATCTTTGGAAGATATAGACATTGGATGGGTTACATTTGCAGTCAAGTGAGTTTATTTTTTATTTTTTACTTTAATTAATGCAGTGATTTTTAGGATTCTATATTCACTAAGTCATTTCTCATTTTAATTCTATGGTAGCTGCTTCCACAAAAAATTAGCCAAATGAACAAAAACACATCCAATGGATTTTTATGTCCTAAGCGTCTGGCAAGGAATATGAACAAGTTGGAAGAAATGATAAGCTATGTGGGCTATTCAATCAAAGAGACTTAGTTTTTGTGTTATCTAACACCAATTGTTGACAAGCAAGTAACTTTGTTTTATCTATTTAAGGCATACTGAGTTTGTTAAGTTAAGAAGTACTCCCTCCGGTCCTAATTATAGGAGCTATTTACCAGAATTTGGAGGGATTAAGGAAGGAAGTTAAATTAGTTAATTATGTGTATTTTCCTAAAATACCCTTACCCAATAAATTAGTTCATAAATTGTGTAGCTTACATTTTAGATTTTGTTGGATAAGTATTCAGTTCATAACACGAGAATGAAAATTCTCGGTGATGAATCTTCTTGAGAAAATTGTAAGGTGAGGTTAGATTACTCAATTAAAATAATTTAAAAACTTGAGTGATTGTCCTCCAACTCCAGGTATACAGTACTGTTTTTGGGAAGAATGTAAGGGTGAAAGATTGGGCAACAAAATAGCATGTAGATTTGATTTGGGCTTTAGGGTCCATAATCCTATTCGTTATAAAAATAGTAAGGGCCCAGTGGACCCAATAGATATTTGTATTTTGGGTCTATGACTAGCTACGTACTTCTCTTGCCGGCAATAAGGAATGACATAGTTGGTTAAGACGTTGATCATTACCCTAAAAAGGAGGAGATTTAATACCCGTTGGTTAATGTAAAAGCCTTATTGGTGGACGATCTGTAAATATTTCTGAAAGTGCTCTTTAAGCGTAGAGACATACTCTGACCCTGAGTAAAAAGAATGACAAGATAAGTTTGAAATATATTTTGAAATTGATCATTGAAAATTGAAAACTTTATTCATAGTACGCAGGATACTTGAAGAAAATAGGCATTGATTGTTCACATGATAATACTAAGCCAAAAGGGGAAAAAAGCGTGGCATCGAAGTCACAAAAAGATTAAAAAAAAAAAAATCAGAACATGTTGTTAAATTAATTATTGTAGAAGAAGTATTAGTAGAGGTGATATAGGAAAAATATGACAAAAAATTGCTCAAAATTATTTCATATTAAAAAGTATAATTTAAGTGTATAGGACATTAATGAGTTGCAAACATTATTTACTTTATAAAATATATAGGTGTATTATTAAACTATTATTGTCTTTAATTATTATTGAGAAAGTATAAATAGGGGTATTATAGGAAAAAATTGACAAAATTTAAAACTTGCTCTTATAATTAGGACCAAAACCAACTCCAAAATTTGCTCCTATAATTAGGACCGGAGGGAGTATCATGTTAGCTAACCTCATTTTAATCTATATGTTATTATAGTTATCATTGTTGTGTATTGTTTGCCCCTTAATCAACGTCATCTATTGGTTTGATTCCTTGGGTCGCAAGCCAAACAAAGAGTAAATTAAGTTGTTTGTAAATATTGGTTTTTTACTTGAATAAATTGATTTAATGTCTTCTACTTTTCATTCTAATGAGAGTACACTCAAAACATATTATATAATGGTTGAGAGGCACAAAACTAAAATTGCTACCACAAAGTGGTACTGGCTAAAAGTAAGTTGTTTAAATTCAAGTTTTTTAATTGACAATCACTTTATATTTGCCTCTATTTATTTTTACCATTTTGTATTGATGTATAGTGCCCTTAGTAACTAGGAAAACTAAGTGTAGATATTATGTTATACTAAATATATATAACATCATTATTAGTGGACTTACTTCAAATTTTGAACAGGTGATCATTTCTTCATTCTCAAATGATTTTCATTTTTGTTCTTGTATGGATTGTGTAGATTCCTGGATTTTGATGATCACAATTTCAAAGTATTGAATTAAGTATTTTTGAGTTGAAAATAACTTTGCCCGAGTAAGATAGTAAGCCGCCCGAGCAATGTCGGGATTCGGTGAAAAGAAGAAAGAAAGCATAAAGGATCATGCCCGAGCACTCCCTGAAAATAGTCGAAAGCATGACCTTGCCCGAGCAAGGTAAGAAGGTTGCTCGAGCAACACCGGGTTCACTGAAGAACTAAGGAAAGAACAAACACTTGCCCGAGCACCCCTCTGAAAAGGCCTGAAAGTATAGCTTGCCCGAGCAAGGTTATGACCTTGCCCGAGCAACATCGGATGTTGAGAGAAGCGGAAGCATTGGCCACCTGCCCGAGCAATCTCCAGAAAACGCTGAAAGCAGCACCTTGCCCGAGCAAGGTATTTGGTGTGCCCGAGCAATACTGAAACAGAAGCAAGATCCAATTGCATAGCCTTTTGCCCGAGCACTGGAAATTGGCTTGCCCGAGCACCTGCCCGAGCATAAGAAAAAGAGTGCCCGAGCAACTTCTGACGCTATACTTGGATTCAACTCTGCCTTCACTTTGCCCGAGCAAGAAAAGAGCTTGCCCGAGCAACAATCAACTTGAAGCTTTCTTTCCCTCTACTCAGAACCTTGCCCAAGCACGAAAACCAGCTTGCCCGAGCATATGCCCGAGCAAGAACAAAAGGTTGCCCGAGCAACGTTAAATGCTCTCTGAAAGATAAGTCTACTCTGGACCTTGCCCGAGCAAGAAGTAAGTCTTGCTCGAGCAACATCGCTTGGAAGACATTATTTCCATCCCTTTGAAGAGCTTGCCCGAGCATAGATATCACCATGCTCGAGCATCATCTGCAAGCAACGAAAAAGCTTGCCCGAGCATTAGCGAAAAGAAGTTTTTACACTATGATACAAAGAGCTTGCCCGAGCAAGCTAATACTCGCCCGAGTAATATCATCCCCGTTCTCGAGTCTCGTCTGCGTAACTTCTCGATGATGTTATTTACCTTATTACTTATGTTTACTTGTTTATTAAGTTTACCAAATGCTTTTAACCGGTGTTTGAATAAGTTTCGATCATCATCAAAGTACGAATTACCGGTGATTAAGATAAAGCACTTTGGTTTGTCGAAGCATTAAATGCAAAGTAAATACATTCACCATTCGGCAAGAAACCTTCGAGCAAGCAAAAAGCATTCGGCTACACCTGTGCAAAATTCGAAATGTGTCTTAACGGACAATTTGAATAAGGAATGTCAACGAAGAATAAACGGTCGAATATCAAAGCACGGACGAATGTCGAAGCGTACGAGGAAACAGAGCAAGTGTTTTACAACGGACATATTGATTACACACAACGGCTCATTAATTCCTCCCAATGGTCATCAATGCTACCACCTATAAATAGATGAAGCATTCAAGTCTCCAACGACCAAACGTCAGCATTCAACTGGCAATTAAGAATACTTTGTGTTTCGACTTACGAGAGAGAATCTCTTCCGATATATCATACTTCGGTGTTTATTAATCTACTCTTTTAGAGAGTTCATCATTGATTATACTTCTTGTAAGAATCTCAAAGTATTGGGACTTTGGGATTGGGATATTTGATTACAACTTGTAAGGGGGAGCAAGTTCTAGAGAGAGAATTGCTTGAGAGTTACGAGTGTGTAATCGGTTGAAGTTAGTGAAAATCCTGAGAGTCCGGGACTCGGACGTAGGTCAAGGATTTAGACCAAACCAAGATAAATCCATTGTGTTGAATCTCACTTATCCCTACTACGTTCATCTCATTTTTACATTCGGTTAAACGGAGGATTCGAGTGAAAAATTTTATATCCCCAATTCACCCCCCCTCTTGGTGATATTCCTTCTTTCATATTGTTAGTTATTTCATTAAATTGATTGATTTATGTTAACTTGTTCTTCAATTTGCCCGCAGATTTTTGGTAATGAGGAATCCTACACAATGGAAGACATTAATGTGACCCGAGACCTTTTGGCAAGACATATTTTACAACAAATAGAAGATGTGTAGAGATTGATAAAATGTTTCTTTTACATAGAGTAGTATTTTAGAAATACTTGTGGACATACTTGATTATATTAACTTGTGAACTTGTGCACATTCTTATATTAACCATGTTTAGAGAACTTTTGTATATATGCAAGGAGTTATAATGTGAAGCCACTCAGTTTTCTTTATTCTATGTTTTGGTTGTTTATTAAAAAAGGCTATGGATAGAAAATACCAATTTCGTTTTTTTGTTTTTTTAAAAAAAACTTTCAATGTCATTTTTCCAAAAAAACAGTTGTTGTAAGTGACTTACAACGTCTGTTTAAACATAGACGTCTATTTTAAAACTTTCAATGATACTCGCATACACTACCACCAAAAAACAGTCGTCTTAGGGTCTTAAAAATGTACGTTAAAAATGCCTTCTATAGTAGTGTTTGTCGCCACATTTTGTAGCGCTTGTTTTATGTAACTGCTACAAATTACTGTCCTTTACTAGCGCTACAAATACTGATATTTGTAGCGATTTTTTTCAACCATTATAATTAACCGCTACAAAATAACAGTTTTTTTGTAGTGATATGGCTACCAACCCTCGCTACATTCCATACGCACATGAAGCATATTAGAGATCTATTGTACTCTCTCTTATCTTAAATGTAAGAGCTAGTTAGGAAATTTGTTTTTGGGTCATAATTGTAAGATCTTAATGGCTACTTCGCCCGACAAAATTATAATTTTTTCACCAAATTACCCTTATTGGTTGCATATATTAAGGAGTTTCCATACTCAAAGAAGTATTATAGGAAAACCCACTCACATCATTTACAAATAATTAATTTAACTAATTTTTTTAATATTTGTAAATAAGTAATCTAACTCCTCTATTATATTTAGGACGGGAAGGATTATCAATAATGGTCAACTTGAAAATGCTCACCTACCATGGTGCCCCTTGCCTCCCTCTCTAGCTAGTCTCTGCAGACACCACCGTACTACACACAATACAACACATTGCAGTTTATATATATATATATATATGAGGAATTCTCATGCCACCCAACGAGAAGGGTAAATCAACATGGAATCCCCTAAAACTTCTAAGATGATGCATCCACTGAACTATATATATTTGCTTTATTGAAGGAAATACAAATTACTGATTTGGCAACCCTGGAAGAAAGAAAAAGTATAAAAGCCATGCAAAAAAAGATCTCTGTATGCCTATGTCAGAGAGTGAGATCACACAGAGAAAGAGAGCAGAGAAGAAAGCAGTGAGATACTACATGTTTGTGCATTTATTATGAAAGCAAGGTTTGTAATATCCGATGTTTCTTGTAGAGATGGTTCACTGGATGGAGCAAGAATCAGGGGATGAGTCATAAACGACACGGTAACAATAAGGATCATAGGGATGCTTAACGTAGCAAGAGGGACAAGAGATCCAAGGAGGACAATGACCATAACACTGTGGCGGCAGTGGTCGGACACAGATAGGAGCACACTGACCACTACACTTGAAGCTTCCACACTTGACGCAGGCCTTGCAATCCTCATGGCACTTGAAGCTCTCGCACTTCGTGCATGGTTTGCAATCACCATGGCACTTATGGCTATGGCAGCTTGAACATGGGCCACAATGCACGCCGGGGAAAGGATTACAGGGCACGATACAAACTGTACAGGTTTTGACTTTGTCCTTGTCCTTGTCCTTGTCTTTGCCTTTGTCTTTGCCTTTGTCCTTGTCCTTGTCGTCTTTCTTCTCAGGAGGTTTGGGAGGTTTTACTTCTTCCACCGTTAGAACGGTGACACCTCGGAACTTCTTCTTCAGCATCCTACCCAAGCAAACCGTGTCCACATCTTCACCTATAACCACCAGTCGATCTTTGTCGTTCCCTTCTATCGATACCTGAGTCACGCCTGTATATAGTGTGTTTGCTTTTACTTTAAGAACTACCAAAACCATAATTTGTATATAAGCAAGTTAACATATATAAAACCAAACATATACAGTTAATTAGTACTACTTCGAAATATGTAAATTCTCTGTTATGTTGGTGTGTGAAAAACAAGTGTCTATATATGTGTAATTACCTTTTATGGACGAAGCTATTTTCAATGCCTTGTTTCTGCAACTGTCGCACTCCATATGCATCTTTATTGTTACTTTTTGCTGCACTCATACGGACAATAAAGTTCAAACACTAAGGTTGCTTCTTGTGATGTAACAACATAAATTAAGCGAAAATTTTAAGAAAGTGATCAATCAGCACAAGTAATCATCAAATATAGCGATCTCACCTTCATGTTGACGTTTGGAAACAAATGGATGGCGAGTTATAGACGTTGTCGGGAAAACTGAATTATTGTCAGCATATAAGCGAGTCCTTCTTCCTGTCGTGCTCTTGTGCGTGTAAGATATATACATATATAGGGTAGTTAGTTGTTGTTTGTTGATGCAATACGCAACAAACACAAATAGCTGACAAATACCTTGATTGTCTTATGTCTTGGCTGAAACTAAATGTATGGGTCTTGCATTCAAGATTCCCCCGGTTTTAATGCCCAACATACATACATGCATTCTCTTTTCTATCCTTAATGTAAAAGCCAGTTAATAGGGTTGTTTTGGTCCATATATTCTGTTTGGGATAAGAAACGTTGGAAGGAGAGAATGAGATGAGAAAAAATAGAAAGAAGATAAAACTGTTGATAACCCCTTCAGTTTGGATGGAGCATAGTAAATATGGAGTGAAAAAAAAAAAGAGTAAACGTGACAATGACAATAATATCCATGTATCTTTATTTATATTACTATTATAAGGCGCAGTTGATTTTTTGGAGAGATTAAGGAAGCTAACTAAATTATTTGAGTATTTTTTTTTTCTTCAAACCAATTAGTTTGACTAATAAACTAATAAATAATCTAAAGATACATAACATATGATATGATTAGGTAACTTATTTAGCTTCCTTAATCTCTCCAAAAAAGTCAACTAGGCCTTATAATTAGGGGCTTGGAGGTAGTATATCCCATGTCATCATTTAGGTACCAAAACTGTTTGAAAATAAACATTACCAAAAATATTTCATGTAAAATTATCTAAAAAATATATTTTAATATTCTAAAATCAAATAATTTTGTATTTTAAAAAAATACATTTAGAAAATTAAAAAATAAATTGAAAGAAAATAAATCAAATGATTATATGTTTTAAAAAAATTAAAACAAAAATATTTTCCATATTTATGAATGTGATTTGGTGGATTTGCCTAGAGTGAGAAGACAATGATGACTGTCACTCAATGGGGTTGCAGGAGTGAGAATGGTGCATGGCGAAGAGTGGTAGTAATGAAAGGATTTTCTTTCCAAAATCTCTCCATTTTTAGTTTGGAAAGAAAAGTTGGGGGAAAATGTGGCGGTCTCACCACTTATTTTCTTCCCTCTCACTTTTCTTTCCTCGTCAAAAGTAGGGAAAACTCATATCCTCCCATATTTTCTCCCTATGTTCTATTTCCTTTCAACTTTTCCCATGTAATTGCAACATCTTAATTCTCTTTTTCTCTTAAATTTACAATTTTCTTCTTAAACAATGATCTTATTATCGTATACATTAAAAAGAGGATTTCTATCAATAGGTAGTTTAATAAAAATTGGTCAATAGATATTTTAATAAAATCAACTCATAATTTTTTTTTATATATATAAAAAAACTTAACTTAACTACTTACAATAATCTCCATAAATCCTTGAGTGAAGAAAACAAAAATCTCCTCAGAGAGACTCTAGGCTTCTTAAAGAAGTTAAGCTGATGCTGGAAATGGACTGGGAAACTAAGGTTACGTATGTTCCTCATTCGTGCAACTATGCGGCAGACCACCCAGCAACGAGTGGATTAGATTTAGCGCGGGGGCTCCATGAAGTCTATCACCCGTCTGAGGCTCTAGCAATGCTACTTAGTCAGGATTGTAATGGTGAAATTCTTCCATTAGATGCTTAGCTGAGGTGTCTCTTTTGTATCCAAAAAAAAGAAAACAAAAATCTCCATAAATCAATTATCTAGTTTTTACATTTATGCTAGAAGGGAGTAAATGTGTGTGTGTGTAATGGATATGTGAGGGCAGAGGCGGGGGCGGTCGTCTCATAATAAAATACTAAACATGGTTTCTAGTGGTATTGTTAGCCACTTAATTTGAATAGACATATAAAAAGTATTATTCCATAACAACCTAGCTTAATTAATTCTTTTGGATAATTGGATCGGACTAAAATATAAATGCACGGTACATAGGTCATAGTGTTCTAATTATTATTTATTAATACAACAACCAATAAACGTACCGCGGAACTATCCAAATATTCCATACCATCTATTTTATTATATACTCAGTTTATAAATATTAATTATAAAATTTAGTCAATAAAGATCGAATAGCAATAATGAAGAGATTCCAAATCAATAAAGTAATTCCAAATCAACCTTGTATTTCATCTACTTGTATCCATATAGAAGGAATAGAGAAGGAATCAAAGTGTATTATGTATTTTAAATTTTGCCCTTGAAAATGACGCACCAGCTTCCCTCAGTCGTCCCTGCACTTACACGTTATTTATGTCCCTGTTTTAAAATAGGTCTACTTGCAGAAATAAACATCAGATTAGAAATCTTCAAATTATCAAACATCAACTAGTTTTGGTAAGTAATGACAAATTCTCAATCTCAACAATCTAATAAAAAATATTATATTTACTCTCAGGATTGAGTGTTCCGCATCAATTATCATCATGAATTAATATTTTTTGGGAAAATGACCCTTGAGGACTTAGTAAGACGTTTAATTTTATACTTACAAGCGATATTGATCCTAGAAAATCTAAATTATAAGGACCAATTATTTGCCTGTAATTATAAGGACTAATTAATGGACTTAGGGAATGAAATTAAAATTTTTGTGTTGACCTAAATATCCATATTTATTTTTATAATAGAACCTTCAATTTTTCAATAATCATTTTAAAATTTTTAGTTCTCAACTTGATATTTTTATCACTCTTTCATAATTTTTCTGTACTCATTGTTTTTTAAGAAAATTGGTTGGAAAAAACAAGTAACTCACTTACATTTTTTTTTTTAATAGTGTGAAAATTTGACTATTAAAAAAATAAAGATGATCATAGAAAAAGAGGGGTAATCTGGTCAACAAAAAAATTTTAATTTCCACTAAAGACCTTGGTCCTTATTTAAAATTTGTAGAACTTGAGATTTTTAATCTCGTCCATCGCCATCTCTCCATTTTTTTTCCTCATCAATTTTCTTGCACTTTCCCTCACTTTCAAGCCACTTTTCTCCACTCTCACACTAGGCTCACACCACTCTTCATCTTCTTCCTTATAAATATTCCATTTTCACATCTATGTAGCTACTACGTACGGCCATTAACATGAAGGAGCTTGGTGAAGCATTAATTTGAAGAATCCATGAGCTGCTTGGTATTTGATCTTTAGGAGAGAGAAAGAAGTATGACTTCAAGAGTCACATACATGGTTAAGTTTTCACTTTCCTAATTTTAATTTCTCTTCAATTCTTGTAATCTTCCTCTTATATATATTTGGGTGAACATTCTTTGTTAGAACTTGTATTTTGATTAAATGATATGATGATTTGGTCGGTTAATCTGCTGGAATTTTGGTTTACATATTGAGTCCTTTTTCCTTTACATATTGAATTTCAATGTTTTAGCATGTAATTCAAGGTTTTGTTGTGTTAACTCAAGTGGAATTATTTCATAAATAGTGGAAAGCTCATTGTCCAAAGGTTGGTTCACATGGCACGTACCTTCATAAAATTGGGCCGCGAGATCATGGACTATAGGAGATTGAGACTAGTGGGCTAAGACTTATCTAAATGGGCTTAGAAGAATCGGAGGGGCCTAACAAAGAAGTGAGGATAAATCGACTTACGGAAGTGTTATGCTCTCTCTCACACAAAATATCTCTCCCCCTACCAATATCTATTGGGAGTAAGTGGTAAGGGACTTATTCTTCCTTAACCACATCCTCAGTTCGATGCGTGTGAATGGAGAAAATGGTGTAAGGAGCTCTTCGCCCACGACCGTGGGCTCAATTCGGGACGAATCCGGATTAGTCAGAACAAAAAATTATGGTATACCTAGTGGGAAACCAAAAAATTATATCTCCCCCTCTCCCTATCGGAATACTTACAAAAGAATATAATATTGGGTTAAGGAGTAATTTGGCCAACAAACTATTACCTCAGGAGTGTCTAGCACAAATAAATTTTAAGTGGACCAAAAATACCAAAAAACTGTTAAAAATGTGCAGTTAGCACAAAAAACTTTTACTCCAGGAACACCAAACACAAAAAAGTTTTACTCCAGGAGCGCCCAAAAAAAAACACTATATTTTTTGTGCTGACTGCACATTTTTAAATTTTTTTTGGTATTTTTGGTCTACTTAAAAGTTATTTGTGCTGGGCGCTCCTGAAGTAATATATCGTTAGCCAAATTGCTCTTTAATCCTATAATATTTATAGGTCACAAAAAAGCATATAATAGTTATAGATAAATAGTAAAATAGAAAATAATACTGATACATATACTTTAAAACTAAAAATGACAAATAAAATACTTATAACTAGAGGCTGGCAATGATTTTGGACACCATTGACCTAATTATTCCTCCCGGTTCTAATTATAAGACAACATTTAAGAGTTGGTTTTGGTCCTAATTATAAGACAACATTTTAATTTTTGTCAATTTCTTCCTAAAATACCCATATTTTATTCTCTCAAGTGTATTTGGTTTTTGGTGAGTGTATGTATGTTGATACGTAGACTCCTATAATAAGTAAAATTTTTAAATTGTTGGATTTTAATTTATTTATCAATCAGTTGATATTAATTTTTCAATACATACATACATATATATATATATAGACACACACATTTACACACACAGATATATGTGTGTGTGTTTATACATATATGTATATTTGTGTATCTATGTGTGTGTACATATATGTATATCTTTTTGTGTGTGTATACAGATATATATAAATATGTGTGTGTATACATATATGTATATTTGTGTATCTATGTGTGTGTACATATATGTATATCTTTGTGTGTGTGTATACATATATATATAAATATGTGTGTGTGTATACATATATGTATATTTGTGTATCTATGTGTGTGTACATATATGTATATCTTTTTGTGTGTGTATACAGATATATATAAATATGTGTGTGTATACATATATGTATATTTGTGTATCTATGTGTGTGTACATATATGTATATCTTTGTGTGTGTGTATATACAGATATATATAAATATGTGTGTGTGTATACATATATGTATATTTGTGTATCTATGTGTGTGTACATATATGTATATCTTTGTGTGTGTGTATACAGATATATATAAATATGTGTGTGTGTTTATACATATATGTATATTGAGTAAATACCATTTTAAGTCCCCGACAAAAAACAAGGACCCCATTTTCGTCCCTAGGGACTAAAATGAGATTTTTTATGGATTAAAAAGGTCTTTTTGGAAATTTGCGAGGGACCAAAATGTTCACAAATCGACCCTTATTCGTCCTTTTCAGGGACTAAAAAGGGCATTTCTTTGTATGAGGGACCAAAATGGGGTCCGTGTTTTTTTCCAGGGACCCAAAAGGGTATTTACTCATGTATATTTGTGTATCTATGTGTATGTACATATATGTATATCTTTGTGTGTGTTTGTCAATATATGTGTGTGTGTGTGTATATATATGTTATGTGTGTTTATACATATATGTATATTTGTGTATCTATGTGTTTGTACATATATATATATATATATATATATATATATATATATATATATATATATATATATATATATTTGTGTGTTTGTCAATATATATGTGTGTGTATACGGATATATATAAATATGTGTGTGTCTATATATATGTGTGTGTATAATATACATATGTATACACACATATATGTATATATAGTAAAACCATTATTTCAATTAAATTGTGTGTAGAAAAAAAAATAGGTTGGAGAAGTATGTGGTAGAGATTGATGATTTACTTTTACTTATGTTATTTTAAATTTATATGAGGACATTTTAGGAAAATGAGTAAAATTAACTAATTTAATTCTTCTCCTTAATCTCCCCAAAATCGATTAAATATGTCCTATAATTAAGACTGGAGAGAGTATTATTTTAACCTTAAATAAATAAAATCATATTCACCGAAAAAAAAATAGTTAATCTTAACTAACGTGATTCCAATTTTCCAGAGCATTGTATTTCCCAGGCTCTCCAAACGTTTCACTTATATTTCCTATCATCATTATTATGCATTAAACAGATATAATAATCATATTATTCTAAAACTGATTCTCTCCAAATTTTCTTACAACATTTCTTTTTTTTAAAAAAAAATTCAAAAACATTAGTAATTAATTAGTTAATTAATACTCCTTATCATACTCCCAATTCCCAAATTTGCGCCCGCTTATAGAATTCAGGTTCACATTAGGTGCATATCCTTACGTACACCTTATATACTCATCCCTCTATTAGAGGGATGAATACATTTTTTATTTTTTATATTTATTTAGATTTAAATTATATGTTGCTATTTGGAATTTTTTTGCACTTAGTATTTCAAATTAATTAGTTTATAGCCCTGCATTCAGAAATGTTTCTCCCGTCATACAAGTATCTTGAAAACTAATTAATTTGAGATCGAGTCCAAAAACATTCTAAAAAATAACATATAATTTAAATCTAAATAAATAAAATGTATAAAAAAATTAAAAAAAATGTATCATGTAAAAAGCACATAAGATGAGACCATCACTTGCATTGTTCTTTCATAGTTGGCAATTCGACAGATTTCTTCCTCTCTGAATGGCAGCAGCGTAAACATAAAAAGGATTAAGGAGAGCGATTAGATTCATCTCAAATTTCAACCGGCCGTTTTCTTCCTCTCGTTTTTTTTTTTTTTTTTTAAAAAAAAAAAACTTCTTCTTTCCTTCTCTTTGCTTTACTCATCAAGCGTTATTGGGTGACAAAAAAACCGCTCCGGGTCCCGGGTTAACTCTAATTCTCGACCTATTGACCGGCTTGAAGCGGCCAGAAACGGCCCAACTAGTGAAGCAGCCAAATCACCCAAACCGAGCCAGAGAGTGTTCCAGTCGCCGGTCGGACTGGTCCAACCGTCCGTTCCAGTTCAACTTTTAATTCATTCACCGACTTTTAATTCATTAATGCAAATGCATATGGTTGAATAAGCCAAATCATTGAGAATGCTCGCATAGGAATAAATCGATGTATTATCGCAACCCACCCTAGAATTGGGAAAAAGATCATACTGCCTTGCCTTCCATCTTTAAATTGAAAGTTGATCTTGGTCCAATTATAGAAACAAAGTTAATTTTTATCAGTTTCTTTCCAAAATACCTTTATTATACTTTCTCAATAATAATTAAATACAATAATAATTTAATAATGCATCTATATATTTTATAAAGTGAGTAATGCTTTCAACCCATTAATGTTGCGTACACATCAATTCGGTTTTTGTTTTTGTTTTTTTTTTAATATATAAAATAATTTTGAGTATTTTTTGTCATATTTAATAATGGCATTACTATTAAATCACTCTTCTAACCTTCAAGAGTAGATAGGAAGTTATTGGGAGAGATCGACAACGCCAAACTTGGAGAAGTTGTGTGTGAGGTAGAAGAGATCCGACAAAAAACAGAGAACTATAGTAACTGGATGCCATTTTAAATTTTAAATAAGGTCAATTTGGGAAAACAAATATAATTAACTAATTTAACTAATATCCTTAATCTCTCCAAAATTAGGTAACTATATTCTATTATTAGGACCAAAGGGAGTATAAGATTCATCACTTTAGGGTTCAATTTGTTCATTAAAGTAAATCTTACATTAAGAACTGGAAATAGTATGATAATATGAGTATAAGAATAGCATCATATGTTTATATATAATATAAAAAAAATCTAAGGAAACATGTGCTTTATAAACTATGAAAGGTGTATCAATTTTTTTTTTTAACTATATATAAAAGTAAAGCAAGTAATTGCACTGGTAAAGCAGCCAAGAAATTAGGTCGTGCCAATAGGGGATAGTTAAGGGGTAATTAGAATATTGGACGGAATTACCAAAGAAATAAATATAGAATTGAGAAGGGATTTATTAATAACCTTGTGGTAGAAAAGTTTTTCTGTAATTGGGAAGTTGTGAGTTCAATTTCACTTCTAATCTCAAGTTTTTTGTGTTGTGGCCCCTTTAATTTGTAAAAGAAAAGACCAGAGAAGGGATTTGACTTTCTATTATTATTATCTTTTTTATATACCGGAAAAGAGAATTTGACTTCTATTATGTTCTTTACTATTAAAGAAATAAAATCGAATTAGTGAATCCACTGTAAGTGAATAGCATAGACATTTCCTCCCCACAATTTCCTCAATTCAATGCTAAAAAATTAGGTGACATTACATCAAAATTTACAGAAATTTTTGCCAATTATATACACAAGAGTCTAATAATAAGGCTAGATGGAAAAAAATTGAGGGAGTTGTTCCTTCATTTTTTCTTGCTAATCTCATTTTGAGTTTAGTTTAACAACGAAGTGTTATCTAGCGCTAAATTCATCTTTCTGCGATGAACAGAAGAAGACCAAGATTTTGTTTGAACAAAAATTAGACAAATTCCAATCATTGCATGCTTATACTACCTTCGGAAAAAGTGTTCCTATAATTAGGACCGAATATTTTCTTTCAAATGAGATGTTTCTAAGAGTAGTATGTTAATATGTCCCAGTAACCATTGGGTCAAACACCTAGAAAAATCATTGGGCCTATTACAAACTTAAATAATGGAGGCAGGCTTGTGCAAATGAGTTCGAAACTTTATATACCCGCAAAACTTTCAGGGACACGTGGTTAATTTCTACTTATTCGATCTATAGTCTTAATCAATGTTGGGATTTCTTCTTACTCTGAACTCACACTTCACTCCAATAATTAATCTACCCAAGTGTAAGTTTATTTCTTTCTTACCCACAAACGCACTCTTCTTTTTTCCCTTTTTCTAAAGTCAATAACCCCCTCACAAGATTCTCTTTTCTTACCAACGGGATTGAGATTAGCATAACGGGTTAAGTTCTTCGCACAATATGTTAAATTAATGTTCGAATCCTGTTGAGATATTTAATAGTGTTATGGATTTGTATATTGAGCCCAGAGATGATGCGGCCCAACCAGGACACTTTGTGGCAGAAGCTCTTCTTAAGCAAGTAAAACACTAATCACCCTATAAATAAGGCGTTAATCCTGGCTGTACAAGTAGTGGAGCAGGGTGAACGTTAGTGGAGCAGAAACATGTAGTGGAGCAGGGTGAACGTTAATGGAGCAGAGGGAAGTGCGGTGCACAGAGCCACAGAATGAAACCCTAGAGGTAATCTCTATAAATAGGAGATTACCCATAAGGTGCACACTCTCGATTCATCATCTTTTACTATTCAATCTCACTGTGCACACACCCAACCCCCTTTGGCTAAGAGCCATAACCGTGTAGCATAGTGATCGCTTGGGACTCTTTGGTGTCTTCCTCATAGACATCATAGAACATCTATCCTCTCTTCGGTGTTAGCTTATATATATCCCGGAGAGAATTACTGATCCTATATAAATCACCTTCTAACCCATTGAGGTTAGATATATGTGTTTTTACATCAGAACATTGGCGCCGACCGTGGTGACCGATAAATTTTGATTCCCAAACGACCAAAAATGGCAGAGCATGGTTGCAATGTCATCAGTGGAGCATTTGGAGGAGATGGGGATTCGGTGAGTCAGATAAGGAAATATTTGAGGGAGGTCCTATCTATCAAGGATCGACCTGAGTTTAAAAAGGATTCTTCTAAACCGGAACCCCCTTACTTTGTTTTACTAAGGAAAATCTCGAGGACGTAGATCCAGGCCATCATGATGGTTTGGTGATAACTGCAACGGTGGTAAACTGTCGGGTAAAGAAAATATTCATGGATGCTGGGAGTTCGGTGGATATCCTCTTATGGGATGCGTTCAAGCGAATGAAGCTCGACCCTGAGGATCTGAAGCCGTGTAAGACCACTCTGACCCACTTTAATGGGCAGGACACTCGTCCCAAAGGATATATAGACTTAAAGTTAACAATGGGGACCAAAGAGGCGTTTAACTCGGAGCGAGTTAGATTCGTTGTTGCCGACTTTCCGTCTTCTTATAATATAATCCTGGGAAGGCTGACAATACACGACTGGGACATACTGGTGTCCACAAAGCACCAGAAGTTGAAAATGATCAATGACAAGAATGATCGAGGTCGTCACTGTCAAAGGAGATCAAAAGGAATCCTGGTAGTGCTATTTCGATATGGTAAAAGAGCACAAAGAAGGCACATCCTCCTCGACTCGGATTCATAAAGGAGTCAATTCGCGCAACGCTTCAAGGAAAGGCGATAAATCTAGTTGAATTGGATCTATAGGAAGAAGAGAAAATGTAGAGAACAAAGCCAAATGGGGAACTAGAAGATCTCGTCTTGGGTACTGAACCGGGAAGTGTCACCAAAATCGGTGGATCATTAGACCCGGCGGTTTGGGTGGAGCTAAAGGATTGCCTCAGGAGAAACAAGGATGTTTTTGCTTGGAAACCGTCGGAGGTACCCGGGATAGATCCAGAGTTTTGCTGTCACCGATTGGCGATCAAGTCGGGGTCATTTCCAGTGACCCAGAAGAAAAGAAATCTAGGAGAAGAGAAAGGAAAGGCTTTGGAAGAGCACGTGAAGGATCTTTTAGAAGCTAGATTCATTCGGGAGGTGCAGTACACCACCTAGTTATCGAATGTGGTGATGGTCAAAAAGCCTAACGGCAAATGGAGGGTCTGTACGGACTACACCAACCTGAATAAGGTATGTCCTAAAGACGCATTTCCAATGCCTAGTATTGACCAATTGGTAGATAATTTGTCCGGTTTTCAAATCCTATCTTTTATGGATGCATATTCTGGGTATAATCAAATTGCCATGCACCCTGACGACCAAGAAAGAACGGCCTTCATCACTGAGAAGGCGAATTACTGTTACAACGTCATGCCATTTAGTTTGAAGAACGCCGGGGCTACTTATCAAAGAATGATGCACAGGGTGTTCGAAGATCAGCTGGGGAAGAACGTGAAAGTATACATTGATGATATGATTGTTAAATCGGCAGAGTCAGTATGCCATGTCCATGATTTGCAGCAAACGTTTGATAAGCTGCGAGCGCACCGTATTCTCCTAAACCCGGCTAAATACGTATTTGGAGTTCGAGCCGGCAAGTTCTTGGGTTTCTTGCTAACCAGTAGAGGAATTGAAGCAAACCCGGACAAGTGTCAAGCCGTGCTGGACATGAAAGCTCCGAGTAACAAGAAAGAAATACAGCAACTAACGGGGAGATTATCCGCTCTTACTAGGTTCCTACCTAAGTCGGCGAAGAATTCTTTGCCCTTTTTTAAGCTACTGAAAAAGGAAGCTTACGGCGGGTGGAATTCAGAATGCGAAGCGGCATTCGCTAAAATCAAACAATGTTTGGCTGCCCCTTCGGTATTGTCCAAAACAGAGCCAGGGAAAACCTTGATCTTGTACTTATCAGTGGGTGAAGCAGCGGTGAGTGCCGTGTTGGTCCAAGAAAGAGAGGAGGGCCAACTACTGGTTTACTTTATAAGCCGAGCCCTACAGGGTTCCGAGTTAAGATACCAGAAGCTGGAGAAGATCACATTTGCTCTGCTCACCACGGCAAGTCGACTCCGTTAATACTTTCACAAGCATCTAATCGTAGTCAGAACAAACCAGCCAATTTGGCAAGTGCTCCAAAAACCGGATCTGGCTGGAAGAATGATTAGTTGGGCAATAGAATTTTCCGAATTTGACATAACTTACGAAGCTAGGCACACCATTAAATCTTAGGCGTTGGTGGATTTGTTAGTGTAACTGACCCCATCCGACGTAGACAATAGGGGCAATGCTGAAACTTGGAAGGTGTTTGTTGACTGCTCATCAAACGCTAGGGGGAGCGGAGCTGGGATCATTGTGGAAAGCCCTGAAGGATTTTTGATGGAACATTCCCTCCGGTTTGACTTCCGAACTTCTAATAATCAGGCCGAATACGAGCTTTTTATTGCCGGATTACTTTAGGCCAAGGAGAATGGGGCTAAGAAAATACACGTCTTGACTGACTCCCAACTTGTGGCAGCCCAGATAAAGGGGACATATCAAGCCAAGGGCCCTCTGTTGATTAAATATTTGGAGAAAGTAAAAGAAGTAATGACAGATTTTGAAGAGGTGATCGTGATACATATCCCAAGGGGAGAGAATACCAGAGCCGATATTTTGTCCAAGCTAGCAAGTACCAAGAGTCCCGGTAATCACCGAACAGTAATTCAATAGAGTTTGTCAGAGTCAAGTTGCATTATGGTCATCTCAGAATCCAGAGATTGGAGAAAGCCAATTATTGATTACCTAGAAAGAGGTATTCTACTTGATGATTCAGCTGAAGCAAAAAAGATGGTAAGGAAGGCAGCAGAATATGTAGTTGTGGATGATCAGTTATATCGCAAAGGCTTGCATTCCCCTATGTTGAAGTGCCTTAATGCGGAAGAAGCCGAGTATGTTTTGGCAGAGATCCATGAAGGGATCAATGGGCAGCATATGGGTGCCAAGGCACTGTCCAGGAAGGATCTGAGAGCCAGATATTATTGGCCTACAATGGTGGTAGATTCCAAGGGCCACGTACAGAAATGTGATAGTTGCCAGAAGCATGCCAAGATAATGTGGTCTCCCCCAATAGAGTTGAAATATATCTCGGCACCGTGGCCATTCTTTAAATGGGGCGTGGATCTTCTGGGACCATTTAAGGCGGCTCCAAGACAGCTTCAATGACTCATAGTAGCCGTTGATTACTTCACTAAGTGGATAGAAGCAGAGCCGGTGGCAACAATTACTTCAGCTCTGGTACAAAAATTCCTGGCAAGAAATATCATATCTCGGTTTGGTATCCCAGCAGAAGTTGTCACAGACAATGGAACCCAGTTTATTGACAAGAGTTTCCAAGAGATGATCTTTGATTTTCAGATTAAACAACATTTTGCCTCTGTAGAGCATCCCTAATCTAATGGGCAGGCTGAGGCTGCTAACAAAGTTATCGTAGACGGATTAAAAAAGCGGATGGAAGAGGAAAAGTTTGATTGGGTAGAGCAGCTATATTATGTCTTGTGGGGGTACTGGACTAGTATTCAAACTTCTACGGGGGAAACTCCTTTTAGATTGACATACAGATGTGAGTCAATGATCCCAGTAGAAATAGGCCAATCCTCGTGGAGGAGGATTAAAGCCCTGCAAGAGGAAGAAGCGAACAATGAGGCCCTGGAAATGGAGTTAGACTTGATTGATGAAGTCAGAGTCACGACACATTGCCGCGATTTGGCCACAGCAACTTATCGCAGCAAGATATAATAAAAGGGTGCAGCCCCGGTCATTTGGAAAAGATGATTTGGTACTTCGTAGAGCCGATATAGGCAACAAGAATGCCGAGGAAGGAAAGTTAGCACCAAACTGGGAAGGTCCTTATCGAGTTAGAAAAAATCTCGGTAAAGGAGGTTATATGTTAGAAACCCTAAAAAAGAAGCCGATCAAAAGAACATGGAATGCGGATAAATTGAAGATCTACTACAGCTAGAGCCGGATTTCACAAGAAAGCACCCATCTTTCTAAATATTGTAAATTCCTTTTTAGGAATCATGTAACAATGGCTATGTTGCCAAATAAATGCAAAGCTCCTCATCTGAGAGTCCTTTTCAAATCGCCTGTGTTGTACTTGCTTATTACTTTAAGGTGCAAAACCCGTTTGTAGATGAAGCCAGGAAAAGAACAGTTAAAACGTATTCCGGTTGGAATGCGGTAAAACTGACAAATATAGTTAAAACATGCTTTGTCGGAACCCAGTAAAACCGAAAGGTTAAAGTGGGTCTCCATTGGAGTTTGGTAAAACTGATGACGGTTAAAACGTGCTCATATTGGAACACGGTAATGCCAAGAAGCCTTTGTGGCAATGATGCATCAAAACTTGGGGTAATGAAGCGAATCACAACAGTGACTTTGATCAAGTCGAAATGTTTAAAGTTTAGTTGCGACACTGGATTTAAACATGTGGCGGGTAGCTCTTACTCTGAACTAAATTCCGGTCAACCACACTGGGGCTTGTAGCTCGTGGGTGGTCCCAGACTCATATTTTGCGCAATAAACTTTTGACTTTGGCCAAGTCATTTAATAGAACTTTGAAGGCAAATTCAAGTTGATAAAATATAGCGAATGCAATGCGAAAGTTTAACTCGGAAGAGTATTCAGGATTAACAAGCAATAAGTAGACGATCAATACTTGTGAAAAGTAAGTACGTTTCATTCTCTAAAAATTATTTGCATAATGTGCTGTGTGGATTACAGGGAAAACAAACGGGTTATTAACCTAATAGAAGATTACAAAAATAAAAGGGCTTCAGTACCCCAAGGAAGTTGAAACACCGCCGGAATCTCGGCCCTCAGCAAGATGGAGTCCCAATGTCAGTCCGACCCTCTTCACCTTCATCCTCATCTGGATCCCTCCCTGATTGACTTTCGGAAGCATCATCGTGAAGGGGAAAGAGGAGGAATATTTTTCCATCCTCGACCCAAGACATACAATCCATCCTGGATGTGTTAAGGGTAATGCCGGGGTTCAGAAGTTGGATCTGCTTTAAGGCGTTTTCAAAGGATTTCCTAACTGATTTCTTTATGGCCGCATCCTTCATATCAATAGCGGCATGGGCAGACTCTAGGACAGTGCGAAAGGCATTCAGCTCTAAAAGATATTCTTTTTTCTCCGACCGGGATGTCTTTAGGGTTTGCTTATCCCAAGTGCTCTCCTGTCGAAGCTGATGCAACTCTGAATTAGCTTTCCTGAGTTCCTCTGTAACACCCCATTTTCATAAACATTTCCATAGCGTTTTGATCAGAGTTGAGCATTGGAATTATTTTCAAAATAAAGAGTAACTGAATAACATTGTTTGCAGAGTATCTGGTTGTTCATACAACGATACGATCATCCGAGTATTTAATAAAGTACACAATAACGTCTCCATCTCGGTTCTTATGCGGCTCCTTACCCTTGTCCTCGATCCTGATTCCCCTGGATCCTGAAGCTAAGGTAAGAGCTGAGGTCCAATGCCCATCGGACCTCAGGTAACGGTTAACCTCATGCTTATGTAAACAATATATGGATGACAGTTTATTCATGACATGTCGGCAAGTACAAAATCACATATGTAAAACAATAACCACACATAGCCATCGCACATGTATGTTATCCCCTGTCGTGCACACTATTCACCGGTGCCACGATGTACATTCGTGTCCTCGGCGCTAGGAAAACTCAACGGCATTATCAAGACTATAACCCGTGTATAGCTGAATGTGTAATGAAGAATTTAAGACGAGTCTTAGTCTATGAATACAACCATCATATATGAGCATACAATAAGCATCGAGTTAAGGTTACAATACGCGTCCGTACCTTCGTTGATGAATACGGACGTTTGTCGGTAAGAATGCGATCACAGATCTCCTATAAAGGTAATATCGCATTTATTAATTCATAAATAATATTCTAGTAAATATTTTAGTCACAAATGACCATTTTACCCCTGGTGTAATTATTTTTCAATTACTTTCTACAATTTCGTAAAAATGCTGTTTGACAACATATGGGCTGATTTTTCGCCTAACTTTGAAAACTCACCATTAATTCTACAGAATTCAGAATGAGGATCCGAAAAATTCATCGGAAACCTTAGGATGTCTAGTTTTAAAGAAAAATACTGGTTCTTGCCCAGAGTTTAAGAATAGTTCCCAGTTTTTACGTGTTCATCTTCTGCCCAGAAAATTTCCAGAAAACATAGCCCAACTTTGGATATTTTTATCTTTTAGCACAGAACTCGAAATAATTTACTCTTGGTAGATTTGGAAAGCCCTATATGTCTACTTTAACCAGGAATTTTCTCAGAATTTTAGAACCTCATTTTCAATATAAAATACTGGAATTTGTACCCTGACTTCATAAATTTCTAACCGATAAAATTTCGCCAGAGCTTCGCTACTTTGATCATAATCTTCCAAAAATTTTGCTATATCACTTTCTCCAGAAATTTTTCGAAATAAAACCATTTCTAACCATCAAAACATGATAACAAAAATATATTGGAAGATTAAAGATCAAAACAACATTTAAACTAAAATCTACAAAACTTAAGACTAGAAACTAAAAGCTTTGCTTACCTCTTGAAGAACTTCCTTCTCCTTCTTGCTTCCCACTATGATTTTCTCTCTACTCTTGCTTCTAAACTCATCTACTTTGGTTGAGTTTGGTGTGAGAATTATGAAGAGCAAAGGCCTCTATTTATAGTGAAAATTCAAGGCCTATTCCAACCATAATTCTTCCTTAACCAAACATTCCTTATAAACCAAACACTCTTCTTCCATCCACCAAAAACTACCATTCCTCTTGCCTATTCCATCCACCAAAAACTACCAATCCTCTTGCCTATTCCATCCACCAAAAACTACCATTCCATTTACCTATTCCATCCACCAAATTTTATTGAATAAAAACCAACAATTAATATGATATTAATATCATATTTTATGTTCCTTATATGTAGTCTTAAAAATTGGTCTTTGGTTTAATTAATTCCAAGAGCAAATTTCCTAAATTACAATAAATAAGTTTCAAAATTTTGACACCACAAATTCACTTTTATTTAATAGGTATTATTTATCAAGATATAATACTTAAGATAAATAATTATTCGGGTATTACATCCTCCCTCTCTTTCTCCAGGTCCTTTTTTACTTGTTGAAACTCTTCTCCCATTTTGTCTCTCGCCGCCTTAACTTTTTGCACTTGTGTTTGTGTGTCCTCCTTAACTGCCACTACCAGCTCACCAGATGTACGTATATGATTATGGGTCTCCAATTTGACCCTCTTTAGTTCATCTACCTTGCCTAGTGTACTTCACGTTCATCGTGGTCAAAGCTTGAGCTAACCCGGCACATTTCAAGGCATAGTGCTCTATGTTTGAAAGTTCCTGAAGCTCGAGAGTGTCATATTGTTCTGGTTCAAAGAAGCGTTTTGGGAGCCCGATAGCATTACTAAGCTGAACGGGTACCCCTTCTTTCCAGATGACACCATAGGGGAGTTTAAGGACTGATAGCGGCGGAGGAAGACTTGGAGAAGGAGAGGTGGCAAGAATTTCTGTGAAAGGAGAGGCGGCAGGAGTTTCTATAGGAGGAGTGTCAACAGGAAGGCTCATGGAAGTAGGGACAAGAATCTCTGTCTTGGCTTGAACGACCTTCTTGGAGGTTGAGGTCACAACTATTTTATCAGTTTTGGACCTCTTTGCCGGGTTAGTCCGGTCAGCTTCATTGGCACCAGCGGTCTCGAACTCCGGCATGGTTCATTTTGCTGATGGGCTCGTCTTTTCAATCCTGAGATTGTCTAAGGAAACAACAAAAGTCGGTCATTTTCCCATTTGAGTATCTGCGGAACAAAAAAAAATGATCAGTTATTCAACTAACAGAGATCAAGCATGCAATACAGCGCAGTTAAAGTCATGTCCATACTCACCGCAAGTCGTTTCTTTGGCAGGGTTGTTAAAACATAGTCCGCTGATTTCAACTGACCGGTTTCCGCGATTTACTTTTGTTTCCTTTTCAGCGATAGAAAAAGAATGGGAAGGAAAGTTGAAGTCGACAGAAGAGAATTTATAATGATCTAGAGTCCAGTAAGGGGAAATCTTCCCTCTATCTCCTCGAACTCATAGGTTTGAAGGAACCAGGGGAGTTGCTTGGGCTCGGCAACTACTTTGTAAAATGATGACTTAAAGCCTTTCCATGACTCAGTGAAGCTTTGAAGAGTCTGCGGTCACGGACACTTTGAAGGGAGGTCCAACCTTTCCTGGTTGGAGCTTTGTCGTCGGCCTTTTTATTAGCATCCTAATTGCCCTTTTTATTGCGAGCCTCATGGACAAAATAAAAACAAAAGAAGACTGGAAGGGTGCAAGTTAAGTTTATCTTTGTACAAATTTTTTTGAAAGCGACGGCAAAGGCCCAGCTATTGGGATGCAGTTGGGAGGGAGCAAGATGTAAGTGGTGTAAAAGGTGTAGTTGGAACTCGGTAAAAGGAAAGCATATACCGAGCTGAGATACGCAATCTTTATAGAAGTAAAAGAAATGGGGATCGTCATTATTTTCCCGGTAGCTACATATGGATTTATCAACCAGGGGCAGGTGAAAGACATAGTCTTCCCTATCACGAAGACCTAGCTCGATGACCTCTTCAACGGTCATATCCTCTTGATGCATAGCACCTCGTCGACCCATGGGGCTGATAACTTGGAAGTACCGATGTTCTAGCAAAATTTGATTCCCTAATGGCGGATAACTCGGTTTGATGTGAAGGTGAATCCATCTAAAAAAAAGCAGTAAAAAACAAGTATACCTCGTTCAGAAGAGTAGCCGTGCGGAATATCGTCAGACATCAAATCTGGATTGTCTAGGTGGATAGGAGCCGGGATATATCCCGGAATACGCTCATGACAACAAGAGGCCAACATCGGTTCAACTTCTGAGTTGCGGCCGCTATTGGCAAGTTCGATGTCCAAAAACAGACACTCATTACACGGGTCCACGATGCTTTTTGCATGAGACCCTGGTTTTTCTAGGATTCTAGTTGGGCAAGGGGAGAAGCCGGAGCAGGTTTAGTCGGATCTCGGTTTGGAATTTTAAATGGATTAGAATGGGATCCCGGAGAAAAGACATTGGAGTTTCGATTATCTGGCAATGGTGTTTGGGGATTCCTCCTACTCCTACTCCTACTCCCACTGGGTTTACCAAGTACTGCTTCTTGTTTCTCTTTCTCAGTAAGAGCTATGGACCAAAACCAGTATTTCTTTCGAGAAGATAGTATTTTCAACACTTCTCTATCTTTTTCGGGGATTGAGTTACCGTACATATCTAGAGGCGGAGGACTACCTTTATCCATGAAGACACTAGAAAAAAGGAAAAATGAAAGAAAGAGTTTGGTTGGGATGGCTCAGAACCAAGATGTCAGCCTTTGCCTTCAGCGAGGAATGTCCTATATGGTCATCACCGCCACCCAGTACAAACGAGTTTGAATAAAATAGGGGAGAAGGGGAGGAGCATTATACTAAAAATATCAAAAGGCTTCCCAGAAAACCTAGAAATCCTAGTTGCATACTCAGAAAAACAAACGAGGAGGTTTGATGAAAATCTCATAGGGAAGAGCAGTAGAAGCAAAACGAAAGTAAAGGAGAACAAGGGGCTAGAAGGAATACCTGACATTACGAAAGATTGCAAAAAATTGAAATTCACAGGCGACAATATGAAGAAAAGAGGGTTTTGGAGGAAGAAGAATTTTTCAAGCAAGACAAAGTGAACGTTTGGCAAAAAATGTTGAAGAAAGGGGGAGAATGTGAATTTATAAACATTTCGAATCCAAACCATCAGGGGCAGCAAAGACAATTCGTATTAAGGATCGGATTTAAAAAACTAAAAGTGCTATGAAGACTGTCATGAAACGACATAAGCGTTTAATGCACACGAATTTCAAAGACGGCGAACGTGGCCTATACATGGAAAATGGCGGTCTTACGCCATGATGTCAGCAGCATAGGCAGTTAAGTGTCTGTTCATATACTTTTTATTCATGATACCTCGGATTGGGGGCAATACACGTGGCAGATATGTATGAACTCAACAACCTGGGTCAAATTTACAAATGAAATCCCGGCTATTATAAAAGCAAGAGAGTTTTCACAGCAAAATAACTTGGCATGCGTGTCGGGGAAAGCATCAAATAAGTCAGTTAATCTTGGCAATTCTCCGAGGTCAAGTGAGTAAAATTCACGAAAGACAGGGAAAGCAAATTGGATATAAAGTCTAGGTTAGGTAGTTAATCAACCTCAGCAGATCAGAACCCTGAACTACTGAGCTTGGGGGCAACTGTTATAGATTCGTATATTGGGCAGAGAGATGATGCGGCCCAACCAGGACACTTTGTGGCAGAAGCTCTCCTTAAGTAGGTAAAACACTAATCACCCTATAAGTAAGGCGTTAATCCCGGTTGTACAGGTAGTGGAGCAGGGTGAACGTTAGTGGAGCAGAAACATGTAATGGAGCAGAGTGAACGTTAATGGAGCAGAGGGACGCGCGGTGCATAGAGCCACAGACTGAAACCCTAGAGGTAATCTCTATAAATAGGAGATTACCCATAAGGTGCACACTCTCAATTCATCATCTTTTATTATTCAGTCTCATTGTGCGAACACCCCACCCCCTTTGGCTAAGAGCCATAACCGTGTAGCACAGTGATCGCTTGGGACTCTTTGGTGTCTTCCTCATAGACATCATAGAACATCCATCCTCTCTTCGGTGTTAGCTCATATATATCTCGGAGAGAATTACTGATCCTATATAAATCACATACTAACCCATTGAGGTTAGACATCTGTGTTCTTACATCAGAACAAATAGCTAGAAATGTTTGTCCTACCACTAGTAGGAGGATATTTTTCCTAATGGAAGAAAATATTCTTTTTTCCCCCAAATGCAATACAAGGCAAAAGATTAATTAGGAGAAAAACTCAAGCCAATCAACGAGAAATCTACAAAATTGCATCTTTTTTTGCCAGAATCTACAAAATCATATCTGAGATCATAGCTCATGATAACTTTCCATTCTGGAGACTAATCCATAATATTACTCAACTAGCAAGCATTAGCTTCCCTGTACAAGAATCCATTTTCTTCTAGGGTTTCTTATAACCCTAGAGCCTATATTTACATACATAGGCTCTCACCCACTTGGGAATTTTCCCCTACAAATGGACAGAGCTCATCCGCTTGACCATTTTCAAATGGGCACAGTCATCGTCACTACTACAAAAAACCCAATTAACGTCCTAAATTAGAGGCAATTAATGTCCCTTTTCAGAGGGACGTCTCGGCGGGGGAAGTAAAAACATATCATATAAGGCGTCTTGAAATAAAATCAGGACGCCTTAACTAAGGCATCCTGAAATAAAATCAGGACGCCTTTAACGCGTCCCGATTTTATTTCGGGACGCCTTATATGATATGAGATATATATATATATATATATATATATACCGCTTCATATTTTTTACTTGGGCATTTGAAGATTGTCGAGATGAGAATAATTGTTGTATATTCGGATGAGAGCACGATTACATTTATAGACAAAATAGAGATCTAGATTTGAAATTTGAAAAACTAACATCCTAACAATAATCTCCTATAATCTTTAGGTTTAGTTAATCCCTATAATTATGGGACTAATAAAATATTCTAATAATAAAATATTCTACAGCATTCAAATTAAATTACAACAGCAAATATGTGCAGATCTGCAAACTCAAATTAACCCTAAATTACAACAGCAAACACTTATAGCAAAAATCACAAGCCAAAAATCAGAGTGAAGATCTAAAACCTGAAACCGTTTCAGCGCTTCATCAACTCCTTCAAACCAAATCAAATAAATAAAGAACTAGAAATCAAACAAAGAAATAAAAAGAATCGCAGATTGAAGAGTTACATTGTAGAAATCGCAAATCTAGGACTGCGAGTAGAAATCACAGATCTGGGACGGCGAGTAGAAATCGCAGATCTAGGACGGTGAGCAATCATGGTGGGTGACGAGGCGAGCAAGAACCATGGCCAACGCGACGAATGAGAGTGGTGTCTGACACGACGAGCAAGCAAGATCTGTGAAAAATGAAAAAGAAGAGAGGCAGAGATTGAGATTAGGGTTCGGTGTGAATCGAGCAAGGGGACTGAGTCGATAGGGTTCAACGAGAGAAGGCAGAGGGAAATACCTGAGAAATTATGAGAATGGGTGTGAACGCGGGCTATTTACTTGTTTATTGCAATTTTGGCGACACGATAGAAATTCGGTCGACAAAATTAAACAATTGGCGACACAAAGTAAATTCGTCGCCATTTTTTGAATTTTGGCGACACGAATATTATTCAAGTTTATAAAAATTATAATTATATATATATATATATATTCTAATGGTGCCAAAAAATGTATTTACCATATTTCTTTTTTTAAAAAAAAAATTGGCGACCTAAAATTAAATTCAAGTCGCAAATTTTTGAATTTTGGCGACTGAATATTATTTAAATATATATATATATATATATATATATTCTAACGGCGCCAAAAAATGTATTTACCATATTTCTTTTTTTTAAAGAAAAAAATGGCAACCTGAAATTAAATTCAGGTCGCCAATTTTTTTTTAAAAAAACAATATTCCAACGGCACCAAACAAAAAATTCTCATATATCCCATGGCGCGAAACAATATACCCAGATTTTAGGCGTCCTTAAACAATGTTAGGACAACAAAAATCAATTTTACGAGTCCTAAACTCTAATTCAGGACGCTCAAGGCTTTATTTCCTTGCAAATAATTACAAGAATGCCACCGTCTTCATTTTTTACTTCCTATTTTTAGATCAGGACGTCGTTTAAGGTAGTAATATCCAATTTTTGTAGTAGTGCGTCATGGGCTTTTTTATTTCTCCAAGTGGGTAGTACCACGAGTTTTGATAAATTTGAGTCATCCTTTTTAAATAAATACATTTTCATTTATCAATAAGGATTGAGTCTAGCGAAATAAATTAGTTTCTCACAATATGAAAAATTATTGTTTGAATCTTCATTAAGGAAGATACCCATATTTAGTGCCAGATTATGCCTCGAATGGTATTACCTCCCATAAGAGGATGAGATGCCTGTGGTCAAGGAAAAAACAATAGCCTAATCGGCCTCCAATCTTTTTTAATAACAGTTATTAAATATAAATTCAATCGTTTCATACTGTTACATAAAAAACAGAAGAAAAAGACATGGTAAAAGAGGATCTCTCTATCTAATACCACGGTTTGCTGGCTTGAATTCTTGAGTGGGATTGTTATTCCACAAGATTTTCTTCAGTGTTGTAGAGATACTAAGCATTATAACATTGATATTATTTCCCTTCAGCCCAACCAATCTCGGATTATCTTCAACAAAGGACCAAGATAATCTATCAAAAGCTAAATCATCTTTGATCACCAAATACTTTTCTTCCCTTTCAGCTATCATTGTGTGAATCACTTCTTGGAGAAAATTGATATTATCACTACTACGACTGCTCCTTCAAAAAACTATTTTGATTGTAAATTCACAACCGCCCATTTGAGATTTACTAATAATTTGAAAAGGAAAAGCTCAACTTAATTAATATTTTGATCCAAATGACTAGTAAATTTGGAAAAGGTAATTGTAATTTGTTTTATTTGATGAAGGGTATCTCCTTTATTGAGGTTTAGATTTGAGATTCAAACTTGTATTCTCATTTTTAGGGGTTGAAGCTGTTTACCACATCAACTAACAATTTATTGATAAAGGTAATTATAAATTTGTTATTATGAAGTTGTGAATTCGATTAGATAGTTAAAAATGAACCTCCCGATAAATGAACCTCCATTTATAACTATCTTATTAGAATTCACAACTCAATTATACTAAATTCACAACCACCTCTTTAAAAGTTACTTGCCATTTTGTTTGCAAATTTATATTAGTTATTTGCAAAAACCTGGAGTTAATCTTTTGATGCAAATTCCATCCTTCTAAAATTTACTGGTCATTTGGGAATTAATTATAGTAGAATTATGAGTTCTAATTGGACAAACTAAAGTTGTGAAATCTAATAAATAAAGTTTAATTTACAACTATTTTGATAAAATTCACATCTCCATTGCAGCAAATCCAAAACGAAGGCAAAATAATAATAAAATAAAAAAAATCCAAAACAACCCTTTTAAATTTATAAAAAAGAAAGTTAATCTTTTGGTGCAAATGTTTATTAAATTTGAAAAAGGCTGTTGTGAGTTATTTACAATTTGTACTTTCTTGTTTAATTTCATTAAGTCGTTTGGAAATAAATGGTATTTTCACTAATTAAAGGGACCTAACTGAAATTAAGTCTCTTCCAAGGGATAAGATTGTCATTCTCCATAAAATTTTCATCTTTTTTCAGTGGGGTAGCCTCCTAATTAATTAACTCCTCTTCTTAGATGTTAATTAACTCCTCTTAGATGTGAATTCTCGTACGCACATCTGTTCTTCATTTAATGTGGGATCCACAGGTTGCTCATATATTACTCACAAATGAACATATATAAATAGGCATGGATTGAATCGTTTCTCCACAATTTATGGTCCATGTCTTGATGATGATGCTTGGAAAAGCTCAAATTTAAGTTTTGATTCACATGCACGATCTTTCTTAGAAGACAATGATCTTTTGGAATTTCCTTTTCATTGGTCAATTTTTTTCAGTTTTATTGAGAAATGTGTTAGAATTGATATGATTTAAGTAATTAGGTTTCCCCTATCATTTCAAGTCATGAAAAGTTACGCTATATAGTCATGGTCCCCAGAAGATGTAAGTCCTAAAATCATAGTTTTACTATTAAATAACAACGTTAAAACTGTAAAGAAAGAAAGGGACCACCCATGTTTTTATTCTTTTAATACATGCAATTAGGCTAACATTGATAATATCCCATTTACCAACAAATAATGCATGAACTTTAACAACAATCACTCATTTTTAAAATAATTTTATTAATTTGTTTTGACTTGTTGGACCACAGGAGCACTTTCTTCATTGTCATAACAGGTATATCGCTTTTACAAAGTTTATGCTTCTTTTGGTACTCACTGACAGATTCACAATATCCACTTGCTCTTTATAATATTATGCAAGAATTAAAGGATTATTAAAAAACTTGCACATTTGTTTTCTTAGACTAGGGTTTGGGTCTTCTTTCTTGTTCTTGTTCATTCTTATTCAATTTTTCGTCCTTTTATGGTGGCAACCAGCTGCTGAGAAGCCTTTTGTTTCGATAGAGATGTTGGGTCTCTTTTCCTTCTCTCTCTCTAGCTAACCCACACATATATAAAATTGAGATATTAAATTAAATGAGAAAACTTAAGTGTTAGTTATATCCATTAGGTCAAGTTCTTTAATCAAAATTGTTATTTCATTATTGTTAGTTGTTAAAGTGTATATGTGCACTTACAAACTCACCTCTAATTAAACACTTGTAAACTAATAAGTTCACCTATGAAATTGTCAGTATAAGATCTTATAATATTAATGTTAATTAGGATTTATTAATTTTCAAATGGATATTTGTTATTTTGTTGTTGTTATTTGTTATAATGCATATGTGCACTCGTAAATTCACATATGAAATATGAACACTTGTCATTTTACTATTGTTAGTTGTTAAAATGTGTATGTGCACTAGTAAAGTCATCTATAAATTTACCTTAATGGATATAAGGAACTTTATTAAAATATAATACGTGCACTTTTATTGTAATTAATCATGAAGTGATAAATTTCAAGAATATTTATGCGTAATATAATTACGGATAATTTGATATTAAATTCTTTTTGTTGAATTTCCCACGATCCACATTATTCTTATGAATTTCGGATAAGTGCACATTGTCTTCTTTATTTATAAAAATCAATGAATTTCATTACATCTCTTAATTAATTTGTTTCCATAACCCATTGCCATTGATTAGTTTGTTGATTAGTTTACTAGTCTAATGCGTCAAGTGTAATGTCTATTTTCACGACCTAAAATTTAAGGATATTGTTTTACAAAATAAAAAAATAAAGAAAATTATTCATATAAAAGTTAATTTCATGATTAGTTTGTACGAAACATAACGAAACTACTTAAATTAACAGGTGGGATATTGGTAAAAATTAAATGAACATGGTAAATTATATTTCAGAGCTCAAAATAATCATCGATTCAAATTAATTTTAAATAGATTTTTGTACTCCTATAATTTTATATATTATATATATTATCTTAATATAAATGAGTCGATTATATCGGAAACCTTGGTCAACACAAATGGTTCTCCTGTGGGATGAGAACCCTTGTGGTCCTGACTCCTAAGCATGCTGATAATATAATGGAGGATGCAATCCCTGAAACTCCCTCATTTTGTTTTATTCTTTCTAAACTTTAAAATGAATTTTTTAAAATTCCCTTTATATATAAAATTACTTTTTACGGCATATTCATTTCCTTATCCTTTGCTTTATTAATTATTCATATTCTGTCCTTTCTCTCTTTCCTTCGTAAAAAATAAAATAAGGAACACATGATTTCTATAGCTGATCTTTTCCTCTGTATAGAATCTTGAGTGATGTATAAACCAATTATTGGAACATGGGGTTAGTTTCAGAGATATTAATAAACAGGAGTCCCATATTTAAAACTATCACATCAACTTTCATTTTCTAATTAGAACATATAGTATCATTTTAATTAGAACACCATGAGTGCAGTATAAAATTAAAAAGCCGATGTTGAAAATTTTTATGACATAAAAAATAAAAATATTTCATGACTTAATTTAGATGAAAGGGAATAATTTGGTAATGAGCGGTAACTCAAGTATTATAATTTATAAGCCATATAAAACTGTTGGATTATACAATATAATCGGCTAAAATATCAAGATCTTAAAGTTACCAAAAAATTAATCTTAAGATCTTAAAATATAACGTGGGGAATCGAAGGAGGATTATGATTTTTAGAGGTAATTATGCAAAAAGAATTTATTCTCAGTGTTGTTTACTATGGAGCATCAAACTTTTATTTATTTATTTTATTTTATTTTATTTGGAGGAACATGCCATTGATCATTAGGTTTTGAAAAGTACACAGAGAAAGAGATAATTAAAGGATAGCCACACTTTTAATTTAGGAAAAGTTACTTAACAATTCCTCATTGCAAAATTGATTACCCATAGGTACCTAGAGATCTAAGTTCTTGAAACATGGCTTTCACATATGCACAGATTTCTTCCACTTTACATATAGTTGAATATATGTTGCACACAACTAAAGAAGAATTACATCCACTAAAAACATGTTGCACCTAGGTTCTTAAACAAATTTTATGTATATTTGGACAAAATAAATTTTGTTAAGGGGGATTTTACAACAAATTTTCCTTTAATTTACCAAATTTAAATTTAGATTTAAATGATAATATATATAGTCATCTTTTCCTCTAAATCTAAGCATACTCTAACTCTCTATTTGGTTCACAAGAACCTAGAAGGTGGGAGTGGAAGTGAGGAGGGAATCAATGTTCGTACAAATGGGGCATTGGTTCTTCACTTCCCATTTGAGTCTAAATTTCATCAACTTGATGGAAGTTGGCTTCTTTAGCCCCATAATGGAAATTCAGATGCAAGGACAATTTTACCCTTCGTTATGAGGCAACAACAATGTAATTGATTGGTGCTATAGGGATAATGGTTCCTTCACTCATCGCGTTCTTGACTACCGTCTCCACTTTACCTAGTGTAGAGTCATGTTGTGGCGCTATCAAATAAAACTAAGCTAAATGTACTATAGGGTAACAAAGCTAGGTCGATCTGTTGAGCTTATACCTAAGTAATCTAATATAAATAAAAATCAACCAATGAGATAGAAAACATTTTTTTTATTCATGTAAGCTACTCTAATTGTTTATGATTTTCTTATTTTTATGATGAAGTGGACAATGAATGAGGTGAATCTCCTTTATTAGTGATTAACCAATCTTCCTAACTCCACCAAGATTGAGTCCATTGCACGTAAACAGGCTTATTAAGTCCCATTGATTTTGAAATTGTGTGTAATGAAGCTTTTAATGGAGAAAGAGGAAAATGTGGGCATATGAAGGGCTGATATTGAGGTTGCTTTATACTGTTGAGGTGCAGCATTTGATCTTGACAACTGCAGGAAAATTGTTATCTAACTCTCTCACACACACATTTTGGAAATTGCTAGGTAACCTGTTTTAAATTGTGAACCTTGCATTCTTCTCTATTCCCTTGTTTTCCTAAGGAGTATATCATCTTGAGCAACCAATGAGGAAATCATCATGCATGTATACAAAGTAGATGATTGATTAATCTAGCTCTTTCATCACTTAGCTTGTTTTGCTTGAGGACGAGCAAAATTTCAAGTTTGGGTGTCATTTGGGCACATTTGCCCTTAATTTTCAAAGTTTTTGGTGAATTCATACATATTTGGGGATACAAATGCAAGGGAAATGTGCCTAGTGGATATTTGTGATAAAGGGATAGAATTCTTGGATTAAGTGTGAATATTTTGTCATATTTCATCAACATTGGCTTTTATAGACTTTCTTGTGTGGATAGGTTATCATTTGAGCCACATTTTGGAACCATTAAAAGCACAAATCAACTATTAAGAAGTTGAAAAGAGGCTTAGGAAGTCAACACTTTCTCCTAATCTACACCACCCACTACCTAAATTCACCTAGGCTCCTTCCTCTAATTCATTACCGATGTCTCAAGAGGCTAGCTCGTATTACATTTACAAAGGTCCTATCACTATCAACTAGACCTAGACTCCTATCTCATCCAATCAGGAGCATCAAGAATATGAATAACCAACTACAATCAACAATAGGTCCACAAGGCAATCAATCATTCATTAAAGGAAAATCTAATACAAGTAATAGTCTCTTGAGCAAACATACTAGTAGAAAATCCTCAATATTTGACATCAACCACAATCCTAAAGACCTAGATAATCATAATCAATGTACAAAAAGAGTAGACACTAAAAATAAGTACAATAAACTTCCCTATTAGCTATAGGAACTCACATATATAGCTGAATCATATCATCAAGGAGTTTTGAAACTCAGCTGCTCATGACCGGAGAATGCTCGACCCAAGCTCCAAATTCTCCAAGAGCCATCAAACGGTTTCTAGAAGTAGAAGAAATGGTCAGACCAGGTGTACGGAGAAATTGATAAATGAAAATTGAGGAATTGGCCGGAAAATAGAGGTGGAAGGTGGATTTGGCTGGTGGTGTGATGGAGAGTGACAAGCCATGCTGTGGGCTATCAAATAAGACCAAGCTAAGCGCACTAGAGGGCCACTAACTTATGTCGATCTCTACGTGAAGCCTATATTTAGTTACTAATAACTATGTGTAAATATCAAGTTAACCAAAGAGTATGGAGTGTGGGTTTAAATTATCAAAGCTAAAAAGTTTGGGTAAGATGAAGATAATTATTGACAAGATATCGATTCATCTTTCAAAGTCTTTGGTACTCAAAAAATTAATACTCCCTTCCGGTTCTAATTATAGGAATACGTTTTGGAGTTGGTTTTGGTCCTAATTATAAGAGCAAGTTTTAACTTTTGTCAATTTTTTTTCCTATAATACCCCTATTTATACGTTCTCAATAATAATTAAAGACAATAATAATTTAATAATACACCTATTTATTTTATAAAGTAAATAATGTTTGCAATTCATTAATGTTATATACACCTCAATTATACTTTTTTTTTATAAAATAATTTTGAGCAATTATTGTCATATTTTTCTCATATCACCCTTACTAATACTTCTTCCACAATAATTAATTTAACAACGCGCTTACTTTTAAAAATTAAGTAATTTGTATAACTGAATTAATCTTTCTAAAAAACTAATTCGGTCCTACATTTAGAATCGAAGTTTAGTATTTTATGGTTCTGGTCATGCATGAAGTTATCATGTGTGGATCTGAAAAAAGTGGGGTGTGCTCGGGTGGACATGGGATTCATGATTTTTTTTCTTAAGGTGAAGTGTTGCTAATAATTGGCTCGAAAATACATTTTTTTTTTTTGGCAAAGAGAAGCTCAGGATAATTACTCAAGATCAATGGAGACCGGCTACCAATTAAAGCAGATGGGATGGGAGGAGGAAGGGAAAAAAAACCCCAGAAGGCAGGAAACAAAGGAAGAGCGCGAACAAGTAAAACAAAGTAGGGGTAATTTTCAATTTTTAGCAGGGGTATTTTTGGAAAATAATTATATTTAACTAATTTAACTTCTCTCCTTAATCTCTCCAAATTCTGGTAAATAGTTCCTATAATTAGAACCGGAGGGAGTAAGTATTTGCTGCTCTAATTTCTCATAATATATTCTGACACTTGCTTTTCTTTTGAGAAGGAGCTTATGTAAGATCTATTGATAGAATAAAACATTACTTGAGTAATCTTTCATATTTTTTGAGATTTAATAGACTAACTTTGTTCTTCTTTCACATTCTTAAAAAATATTATAGTTTAGTTAGATGCATTTAATAACCATCAGTATGCTCATGAAGAGCTTATCATAATTATAAATTTGATTTGGTATTATTTTTGCATCAAATTATTGCTTCCATTCTTGAGACGCTGCATTTTTATTTAAAGAATTATCATTTGTTGTTTCTTACTCGTGATCAGGTTTGTGTAGCATTTGTTCAAGTAATTGAAGTCCGCCCATCTTTTTGATAGGTATGCGTATTGTTCGAGTTCATATAGCTTGGAAAAACATTCATTTTTAGGTCTTTCTTCACAAAATATAATATGTTTATAGCTATTGGTTATTTATTATTTGAGTTTTTTTTACTAACATGCACATTTGCAAGATTTGAGATCTTAGCTTCCCCTACAATCAATTTAGTGAGCAAGAACCTAGATCAAGTCATGAAATTGATAAATTTGCTTTTACTTGATTCAAAGCATAATTTCCAATCTTTCATGAAAATGGTGAAGTTGTTAAAAGATACCCTCATCGTTTCAAATTGTAGCTGTAATATATTTGCCTTAAGTTATGAATTCATGTGCTTTTGTTAATTTGGCAAACATGAGATCTGAACCCATATCATTCAATAGACAACTCCAATAAAATGAATCAAAGACCATTGATCTATCTTTGATATTCTATCTACTTCATTCTAGGGAATAGCATCTGATCAGTAGTCCTCGCTAGACTTGTTGCAGGTCTGAAATTTGTTGGGAGAAGTTATCTGATCTCAAATTCTTATTCTTCCTTGGAGCTCATGTCACTAGAAACTTCAAAATAGGTCGGCATCTACTTTAACAGTCAACACTTTTTTGACCATACAAGAGTGACTACTTTGACTGTTTCTTTTTTTGTCGCCTCTCGATTTTTTCTTCTTCTTGTGTTTATTTGCATGGAATAAATTTGTAGAGGCAGTTTTTGTGTGGAATGGAGGTGAATCTAATCCAAGAAAATGTGCCCATTTGTTTTATTAAAAAAAAAAAGACTTTCCACGTCTGTTTTTCTTGAAAAAAAAAAGTGGAAAGTGGCCCTTTTCTACATCTGTTTTAAAATGGACATATATAGATTAGCCAACCTTCAACATCACTCGTATGTACGTCCCCTACTAAAATATGTCTGTTCTAATAGTGTATGGCTCCTAATAATGTGTTGTATTTTCTAGTTGAATGAGATGTCTTCTCCAAGTGAAATTATGGCTGACCAAATGAAAAGCCATGTCGTGGGACTATCAAACAAAACTAAGCTAAATACACTATAGGGAAAACTAACCTAAGTTGATCTCTAAGTGGAGCCTATATTTAATCGAGTGCAAACAACAAATTAACCAAACTGTATGAAGTGTGGGTTTCATCTATCTAAAAAAACTAAAATAGCTACTTGTTTGTGAGTTTGCCAATGTATAAAGTGAGTGAGTGAGTGTAAAAGCAAGAGATGAATGTCCTAGGTGATTGAGTCCACTAACCTTCCTTGTTTAATTTTAGTATTGAGTTCTTTTCTTAACTATGCACAAGAACTAGCAAGAACACTTGCTTATCAATACTCATAAATTCTCAATGAAATCTAAACTTAGACTCAATTAATCAATTAGGAATATCTTGAAGTACTTAGCTCATGCTAGATTCATAAGAGATCTTCTCTACCTTCAATTAATTCCTAGAAACCTAGCAAACCAATTGATTTCAGAGAAAAGCAATTGAATAGAAAGAGAAGTGCTATAGTCCAATCACAATCCAGAAGTACAAACCCAACATAAGTATCATCATCTGGACTACGTCAATCGATCAAAATCCTCAGCCATACACACAAATCATAACCTCCAGCAACCTAAAATTATAATATGTATATATAGAGAGTAGAAGATGAAATTAAGATACAAAGAATTCCCCTAGTTGCTCAAGGACTCATGTTAGCTTCTTCATCATTGCCGGACTAAAGAATCTTAATAGAGTGTATATTAGTTAGTGAACTACTTCCTGTTACTAGTTAGTTAGATACACTACTACAAAAAACACTTTTAACGTCCATTTTCAAGACCATTAGACGACTGTTTTCAAGGGTCGTAAACAAAAGAGTCGTTGAAAGTTTATGACATATAATGACTGTTTTTTTAAAAACAATCGTTGAATTTCAACGACTGTTATTTAAATAACAGTCATTGTATGTCTACAAATCCACAACACGCACACATGCTAGGTAGTCCATTGAAACATCTAAAACACAATATAAGGTGCAATTTGAACAAGTAAAGCCTCGTGAGAAAAAGAATGGATTGAAAATGGGCGACAAACAACACTATTCAAGATTCGACGCAAGAAATAGAGCGTTTCATGTCCTAAGAAGCATAAAATAAGAAGAAAAGAAAGCACATGGTGTTGCTTTTACAGACAAAAGAAAGCAACAGGAAATAGAGTAGAAAAACACTACAATGAAACTATCCATTCAGAATTTCATCAAAAGAAAACACCAAGAAATAAATCTTTGATATCCTCATCATCGCCTACGGGGGGTTTCCTCCTCTTCACGGTGCTCCAAATCGTTGTTTGACATATTGTTTAGTGAGGAGAGAGAGACACACACACAAATCTGCAACCTAGATCTGCAACCGGTAGTGAACGAAAGATCTGGAGGCTGTGGAGCATGCTCGTAGTTCACGACAGAGGACGAGTCAGAGTTGCTCACACCGCGATAGCAAATCTCCTTGGCGGTAAGGGTGGGGCTGTTGGGTGCAGCGACGAAGATGGGTAGGTCTCGAGACTCTTGCGTTTAGGATGAATTTGAGGAAGGCTTTCTGCATACTATTGGGTTTTAAAGAGAAAACTTTATATTTTTATGGAAGAGAGGGAACAACAAAATGTCGAAGGCGCGAGATTGAAGTTGAAATATCTGAAAAATTTGAGCTTCAACGATTGGTTTTGAAAAACCAGTCGTTGTAAGTTAAAATAAAAATAAAAATAAAATGGCATGAGGGAGGCTTTTTTTTTTTTTTTTTTTTAACGCGTATCAACTAATGTTTGTTTACAAAAAGTTGTTTGTTTTACTTCTCTTAACTATCAAAATTTCAGGCTACATACTCGTAAATAGCTATCAATATGAGATAAAATCACAACGATCATGTAATCTTTAAGGCTTTTATTCTAACGATAAGTAATACTAATTTTTTACTTATTGATTAAATTTAATGCGTGATTTCAATGATATTGATATATTGCTTCATAGATATATTGATTAAAATCACAACAGTCATGTAATCTTTAGATTTACATATTAAAATCACAATGATCATGTATTAAATTTTTTAAATTTATTGATTGATTTCAATGCGTGATATATATATATATATATATATATATATATATATATATTATTATTTATTATTATTATTTATTAGGAACTAACTAAATGAAAATACGGTTATATTTCTTCACTTAACTATTCAAATTATAGGCTACATACTAAGAAATAGCTATAAATATGATATATATATATATATTATTGTTTAATTTATCAAATTTAATTATGAACTAACTAAATGAAAATACGGTTAGATTTCGTCTCTTAACTATCGAAATTCTAGGCTACATATTAAGGAAATAGATAAAAATATGGGATACAATGACTGTTTTTATAAAACCAGTTGTTGTATCACAACATTTAACATCTTTTTTATAAAAAAACATTAAATGTTCACTTTTAACGTCGCTTTTAAAGAAGCGAGATGTTAAAGGTAAGCGGAAAATTACAATAGTGCCACCGCCTACTTTTTAAGGTCCATTTTGTGTAAAACAGTCATTGAATATTCTCGCTAAAATTTCAAAAATGCCACCGCCTCTTTTTCTATGTATGTTTTCGTTTAATCGGTCGTTAGATGGGAGTCGTTAAATCTATTTTTTGTAGTAGTGATAGAAACTACTAGAATTACTTGTTTGTAAATACTCTTGTACATTTTGCTTATTATGTAAGCCTATATAAACAGATGTACTGATTCATTTCTGATTATGAATAATATTCACATTTTTTCATTTCTATTCTTCCTTTTTCCAATATGGTATCAAAGCGGGATAGTCTTTGACGTCCAGTTTTCTTCTAATTTTTTTTCTCTTCCACCATTACTCTTACTCTGACATTTCTAGAGTTTTCTTTTGGCCTTTCTTGCCATTTCACGTGTTTCCTGTACCCACCATACCTTCATTGCTTTTACATTTCATTTCCCTTAGTTTTCCTTTCAGTTCCATTTCATCTCTCTTTGTCACTTTGTTCACTCCGATTCAGAGATGACAACTAGCTCAACCTCATCTGAAACTTCGATCGGAGCTTCGGCTTCACCGATACCTGATTCTATAGAGTCGATTTCTAATCCCTATTATCTACATTCGAATGAGAACCCCTCTCTCGTTCTTGTTTTGCCAATTTTTTCTGGACCTAACTATAATTCCTAGTCGTGAGCCATGCGTATGGCTTTGTTGTCGAAAAACAAGCTTCAATTTGTTAATGGAGTGATTTCGGCACCAGGAGACTCAGATTTGTTGCATCCGGCTTGGGAACGTTGCAATATGATGGTCCTCTCGTGGTTGACTCGCTCGGTTTCACCGTCGATTGCGCAAAGCATACTGTGGATTGATAAAGCCAATGATGTTTGGGAGGATTTGCATGCACGATTCTCTCAGAATGACACATTTCGGCTGGTTGATCTACAAGAGGAAATTCAGTCTTTGAAGCAAGGTGAACTAAATGTAAGTGATTATTTTACCAAGCTGAAAGTTCTCTAGGATGAGTACTTAACAATGAGACTACTGCTTTGTTGTACTTGTACACCGGTCTATTCTTGTGGAATTCTTGACAA
Source organism: Acacia melanoxylon (assembly GCA_019022615.1). Lineage (NCBI taxonomy): Eukaryota > Viridiplantae > Streptophyta > Magnoliopsida > Fabales > Fabaceae > Acacia > Acacia melanoxylon. The sequence goes on along the minus strand of JAFJYJ010000068.1, from coordinate 1,516,970 downwards.
GTATAAAAAGCATTTAGATCAAGATTATGTGATTCGGTTCTTGAAAGGCTTAAGTGATAGATTTTCCATGGTTAAGTCATAGATTATGCTAATTGATCCTTTACCTAATATCAATCGTGTATTTGCTTTGGTACAATAAGAGAGGGAAATGGGATACCAATTTACTGAAGCAACTACTCTGCTATCTAAGACTACCGTGGCTCATTCCTCTGTCCCTGGCTTGCCCAAACCGAATGCTCCTAATTCTACTAAGCAGTGTACGTATTGTGGGAAATACAAGCACACAAAGGCAACATGTTACAAGAAATATGGATTTCCTCCTGGTTTCAAATTTTGCAACCCTACTGTTAATGCCGTATCATCTGAGCAATCGTCTGTTTTGAATCTGCCTGCACTTGCTAAGGTTGTTAATGAAACATACAGTTTCACTCCAGAACAATATCAAAAGCTATTGGCTTTGGTTCAGCATGATAAGCCTTCACCTTTTGTTTCTGTCAATAATGTGTCCACTGATAGTAAACCACTTCCATATTTTCATTCTTTCTCTAAATCATGGATCGTAGATTCTGGAGCTACTGACCATGTTTGTTCTGACCTTTTTTATTTGCATCTTATAAGAAAATTTCCCCAATTTTTGTTAATCTCCCTGATGGTACTCGTGTACAAGCCTTTTATAGTGGCATTGTTCAATTTTTTCATTCTCTTGTTATTCAGGATGTATTGTACGTCCCTAAATTTTGTTTCAACTTAATATCTGTTTCTAAACTCACTCATAATCTTCCCTGTGTTGTTTCCTTTCAGACCTCACAGTGACACATCAGCCTCCAACCTTCGGGGAAGATGATTGGTTCAGCTGAAGTCATTCAAGGCTTATATCTCATGCATTCTGCAAATACTGTGTCTTCACACCTAGTTAGTAATATTTCCACTAATGCCACTTTTACACCATTTGATCTTTGGCATTTTCGCTTAGGGCATTTATCCAAACATACACTGTATTCAATTCATAAACAATACCTTGCTGTTCCTTATAATGCTTCCTTTGATTGTTGTGATGTTTGTCATTTAATTCGCTAAACAGCGAAAGTTGCCTTTCCCTATAAGCAATAGTTCTTCTAATAAAACTTTTGCTCTAGTTCATATGGATATTTGGGGTCCTTATCATTTACCTTATGTGCATGGCCATAAATATTTTTTAACCATTGTTGATGATTACTCAAGGTATACATGGGTTTATTTGCTCAAACATAAATCTAAGGTTCGGTCATGTATTTCTGCTTTTGTTCATTTAGTCTCTACACAGTTTGAAACTTTTGTTCAGGTGCTTCGGTCTGATAATGGTTTGGAATTTCAAATGACTGATTTTTTTGCTCATCATGGCATTATACATCAGACTTCTTGCACTGAAACTCTTGAGTAGAATAGCAAAGTTGAACGTAAGCATCAACATATACTTAATGTGGCCTGGGCACTCTTATTTCAAGCCCACATTCCTAAAGTTTTTTGGTCCTTTGCTATTCTTCATGCTATATATCTAATAAATAGATTACCTACACCTCTTTTGGCTAATAAAACTCCTTTTGAACTTTTGTATGGCACACCACTTGATTATAGCATGCTAAGAGTATTTGGCTGTCTTTGTTTTACTTCAACTCTTTTACAAAATCGAACCAAGTTTGATAAACGAGCAAATAAATGCATTTTCCTTGGTTTTAAATCTGGTACTAAGGGCTATGTTGCCTTAAACCTTCACTCTAGACAGATTCATATTTCTAGGAATGTTCATTTCCATGAGTCTATTTTTCCATTTTGTAATTCAGATTCTCCAGTTTTATCTGATTCCATTCCTTTTCCTCAAGCCACTCCACCCCTTAACTTTTCTGACCCTGTTCTGTCCTCTGGAATATCTGATTCCTCTGCTGTTTCAGCCACTCCTGCTCCTTCTAACCCTTCTTTACCTTTACCACGCCACTCAAATAGACCTCACCGGCCACCCACATATCTGCAGGATTATCATTTTTCCTTACAATGTGCTTCAACTTTACCAGATTCCTTGGAGGGAAGTATATATCATCCTCTTTCTAAAGTTTTTTCTTATCATCGTCTTTCTCCTAACTATCATCATTTTACTTGTTCCATTTCTACTGAAGATATACCTAAAAAATTTATTCTAAAGCTATCCAACATGAAGGTTGGAGGAATGCTATTAATGTTGAATTAGATGCTTTATAGAAAAACCAAACCTGGGTGATTACTGATTTACCTTCCGATAAGCGACCTATTAGGTGTAAGTGGGTTTTTACTAAGAAGTATAACTCAGATGGTACACTTAACCGTTATAAAGATCGACTTGTTGCACAAGGTTATACACAAGTCGAGGGTATTGACTATAATGATACTTTTTCTCCTGTTGCAAAATTGACTACTGTACGTTTGCTCCTTGCTCTTGTTGCAGCTCACAATTGGCATTTGAAACAGTTGGATGTCAATAATGCTTTTTTGCATGAGGATCTTGATGAAGAGGTCTCTATGCTTCCTCCTCCCAGGTTGCATGTTTCATCACCAACTCAAGTTTGTAAGTTACAGCGATCTCTCTATGGTCTTAAACAGGCCAGCCGTCAATGGTTTTTTAAGCTGTCCAAAGCTCTTATTTCCTATGGTTATATTCAGTCTCAATCTGATCATTCACTATTTCTCATGAATACTACTTCTTCCTTCACTGTTTTACTTGTCTATGTGGATGATATAATTGTTGGAGGTACTAATTTGGCTGAGATTGACTCTATTAAAGCATATCTTGATGATTGTTTTAAGATTAAGGACCTTGGTGATGTTCAATATTTTCTTGGTTTAGAGATTGCTCGTAACTCTACCGGTATTTCTTTATGTCAACGGAAATTTATCTTAGACCTCTTATCTGATTCTGGTTTTCTGGATTCTAAGCTTGCTAAAACTCCTATGGCTCATAATCCTAAGCTTTCTAAGGATTCAGGTGATCCTTTGGTTGATTGTTCTCAATACCATACTTTAGTTGGTCGGCTTTTGTATCTCACTAATACTCATCCAGATTTATCTTTTGCTGTCCAACAATTTATTCAACAGCTAACTGATCTACATTTGAGAGCTCTTCACCGTGTGTTACGGTATCTTAAAGGGGCTCTTGGTCGTGGTCTTTTCTTTCCAGCCACCTCTACTATGAAACTTAATGCTTTTAGTGATTCTGACAGGGCTGGATGTTTGGATACTCGTCATTCAATTACTGGTTTTTGTGGATTTCTTGATCAAGCTTTAATTACTTGGCGTTCTAAGAAGCAACCTACTATGTCTACTTCTTCTTTTGAGGCTGAGTATTGTGCCTTGGCTACTACTACATGTGAATTACAATGGTTATCTCATTTATTACGGGATTTTGGTCTTCCTCTTTCTCGTCATATTTCCTTCTACTGTGATAACCAATCTGCTCGACACATTGCAGCTAATCCGACTTTCCATGAGCAAACAAAGCATTTAGACATTGATTGTCACATTGTTCGTGAGAAGGTTCAACAAGGCTTAATCCATTTACTGCTTATCAAATCTGAGGATCAGCTGGCTGACATCTTTACTAAGGCCTTACCGCCATCTTCTTTTGGTGCAATGCTTACCAAGCTAGGAATGGTTGATATACATTCTCCCGCTTGAAGGGGGTAATAGAGTGTATATTAGTTAGTGAACTACTTCCTGTTACTAGTTAGTTAGATAGAAACTACTAGAATTACTTGTTTGTAAATACTCTTGTACAATTTGCTTATTATGTAAGCCTATATAAACAGATGTACTGATTCATTTCTGATTATGAATAGTATTCACATTTTTCCATTTTTATTCTTCCTTTTCTCCAATAAATCTAGATGCTCATGCATTGAAAATCAGCTCCACCAGAATCTTAAACTCTTTCAACCAGCGTAGCTACAAAGATTGGAGGTAAAATCGAATGGAAGAGGGAGGAAGTCATAGTGGTTGGAGATGAGTAGAGATGTGGTCGGGGAAGCAGAGAATACGAGATTAAGATAGAGAAAGCGAGAGTGAGATGAGATGGAGTCAAAGAGACACTACTACATAAAGCTAATAAGTAGCGCATGTTTTGTATCACTTCCTTTAGGAAGTGCTACAACTTCTAATTTTATTGTATTTTTAAAAAAAATATTTATTATCTGTAGCTCTCCAAGAAAGCGCTATAGCTTGTGTGTACTCTCAAGCACTACAAAAAGTACATTCAGTTTTTTGTTTTTATAAAAAAATATATAGCTACTGCAATGCTTTCATGAAAAAGCGCTACAACAAGTTCTTTTTTTTCGTAGCACTTTTTTAGGAAAGAGCTATAGAAGTCCTGTAATAACCTCATTTTCATGTAAATTATTGTATAAAATGAATTAGTATCATGTTGTTGGAATATATGGAATATTCATTAAATCCATGGCAAATGATATTTGTTTGTAACTTGATTGGCTAATAAAGGAAATATGCCATGAATGTGATTATATAGAGATAAAGAGAAGGATGAGAAATTGTTTATAGACACTTGGCCAAATATGATTTTGGACACTCAAAGGAAGAAGATGACAATGGAAGTCAAATGAACAAATATTCTTTTCATTTTTGGTTTAAATATTTCAAACCTAAGGAAACAAGGGAAGGAAGGAAAATATCCAAAACTATAAGTAGAGATATTTATTGTGACCATATGACAAAGCAAAAGTATAAGACAAATTGACTAAGTTAGAGATCAAATTTGGAGTCTTGAAGGGATCATTATTACGCCTAAAAAGAAGAGGCATAAGGAGACAATGGAAAATTCAAGAACTAGCACACATGGCAAAAATAAGAAGATTATCAACAAAATATCCTTTGACTTTGAATATGCTTATGTCATATGGTGTCATCATAAATTGATTTGTGAACATGAGTCCAAATACAATCAAAGAGCATAAGATATCCCTTGAATTCATGAAGCATCACGCATGGCTAGGAGAAAAGGATGAAGACAAAGCAATTTACACAAGTTGGAGATAAGAACCATTTGGAAAACCCTAGAAAGATAAGTGTTATGATATGAGGTTATTTAGTTTCATGGAAAAAGACACTTATCTACCTATATTTAATACAAGTTGGTGTTAACTCCTAATGTTTTGATGATAACAAAAGTACAAGTTTTGAAAATATGTTGAAATCTGGTTTCATATGCTCAGGAAGTAATTCTCGAGAATTAACTTAAGGATTCTCGAGAATGGAAGTTAAGGCAGTTAAGTTATCATCGCAAACCTTTCTGAACAAAGGATTCTCGAGAATGGATAGTAGATTCTCGAGAATGGTTCTCGAGAATGCACCAGTAATTCTCGAGAATGATTAAGTCTGATCACATTACAGAAAGTCTTGTACCTTGCTTGTCGAGTGATTCTCGAGAATTGAAAATCAATTCTCGAGAATGGTTCTCTAGAATCAGTTACAGGATTCTCGAGAATGGTCGATTGCTTCAACTGATAGTCACTGAGATAATGGTTTCTCGAGTGATTCTCGAGAGTGGTTCTCGAGAATCATTTGGTGATTCTCGAGAATGATCGGAAAATGTTCTGCCATCATACGTCTCTAAGATGAAGACTAAGAGTGATTCTCGAGAATGACCAGATCAATTCTCGAGAATGTCCAAACATCTTCCATATTCAAATCACTCTGTGCCTTGAATTCCCGAGAACCTTCGACATGATTCTCGAGTATCAGCGAGACTCAACTTCTGGATCAACATGCTTACTCTACTATTCTCGAGAATCATATGAACAATTCTTGAGAATGTCTGTTGCCATTAAACACGTTCGCTGTCGCAATCTATAAATCATTGATTATGCCTTGGTTGTTTATTGTTATTGACTTATACTTCTTCTAACCAAGTTTGATCAGTTTACTAGTACTTTTCAGATATGTTTAAGATGTTTTAAACATCAAATTTCCATAAAGCAAATTTGTGTCAGAAGCATTTAAGGCAAAACAGAGACAAAGCACGAAAGTAGAATATGGATATCTGAGCCACTGCAAAGCATTTCAAAAGGTTTCCAGTCATTATTCTATCTGAGTCTCAACGGACAAATCGAACAAAGAATGTCAACGGAGTACATTCACCAACCTCGGAAGATGATGAAGAAACAGAGCAACGGATATATTCATTACTCTCAACGGCTCTTTAAGTTTTCTTCCAACGGGCATTAATTGCTATCATCTATAAAAGCCAGAAGCATTCAAATCTTCACCTACCCGAAACGCTGTGCATTCAATTTTAACTTATTGCAATTTGCTGTTTCAACTGTTTCATTAATATCTTTGGATATATTGTTGTACTTCAGTGTTTATCAATATTTACTCAGTGAGGAGTTTAAACACCATTTAATTCTTTTAGTTGTCAAAATCTTAAGGTTGTGGAACCTTAAGTGTGGGTGTATCAATTAAAACTTGTAAGGGGGAGTGAGTCCAAGAGTGAGAAGATCATCCTTCGTTTACAGAGTGTGTAATTTTCTTTGGAAGTTTAATGGAAATCCCAAGGTGTGCTTGGGGACTTGATGTAGGTCGAAATATTAGACCGAACTAGTATAAATTGATATGCGTCCTTTCTCTCTTCTCACACTTTAACTTGCATTTCTCTTCAGTGCGCAAAGTTTTTTTAAATCACCTATTCACCCCCTCTAGGTGATATTCCAATCTTCAGTTGGGAGACATAATTATCTTCCAAAAAGGCTAGGGATTTCGAATTGGATGAGGCAAGAGGGAAGAAAATAGATTTTATCACATGTTAATAGGAAAACATCTAGAACGTTGCCACTTGTTTTCATATGAATTAAAGGTTGATCTTTGTGGGACACTTGGACACCTTCATATAATAAAGATTGAAGGCATAAATGACTCCTCCAAAGAGGTCAAAAATTTCACCTAAGAGAAGACAAGGAGAGGAAAAATACAAAGACACATGGAATAATAGGAATTAAAGAGAAGAACACCTAAGATGCCAAGTGTTATCATAATATTTAAAGAGGATTATGACAAGGACACTTGGACATACATGATTAGGGATATTTAAAGCTTAATTATCTTCTTTCTTAAGTCATGGATTTCAACCACAAAGGAGACTACATGAAGTAAGTATGATCACTAGTACAAAAAAAAACTTTAAGACCGCCTTGTTTAGATCGGAGTATTGAGGCTCCGGTCTTAAAAGTATGACCGGTGGCAGTTTTGTAAATATAAAGAAACTTTTAGACCGGATTATAGAGAATTAGGCCTCAAAAGTATGACCGGTGGCAGTTCCGTAAATATATAAAGAACTTTTTAGACCGGATTATAGAGGATGAGGTCAAAAAAATATGATTGGTGGCAATTCCGTAAATATATAAAGAACTTTTTAGACCGGATTATAGAGGATAAGGTCTAAAAAGTATGAGTGGTGGCAGTTCTGTAAATATATAAAGAATTTTTTAGACCGGACTTGTAAAATATGAGGTCTTAAAAGTCCTACTTGATAAGGTGAAAGCTACAATCACGAAGCTATGTTTCTTCTTCAAGTCACTATGCAGTAGGGTGATTGATCCCAAGAAATTGTGGAGGTTACAAACCTAAATCATGACTACATTGTGTGAGCTAGAGATATTTTTCCTTCCATCTTTTTTGACATAAGGGTGTACTTAACTGTTCACTTGGTTAGAGAGGTACAACTGTATGGCCCAGTCTATATGAGAGAGATGTAACTAGTTGAGTGCAAGATGAAGGACCTAAAGGGTATGTGAAAAACTGAAGTCAGCCATAGGGTTGCATTGTTGAATGATACATTTGTGAAGAGGCGGATGAATTCTTTATCGATTACTTGAATGATGCATGCGATATCGGCCTTTTGATGTCTCAGCATGAAGGAAGGACATCCGAATAAGGGTTGATGGGAAAGAAAGTGATCGCTATCTCAAACCAATAGTGGGAGCAAGTACACCTATACATACTTTACAACTCCAAAGAGATTTACTGGCATGTAATACTTTCAAATGGTCTGTCTTCACCAAGTACTACTTCACAGGTCATAACCTTTCATAACATCCACTAGACTTCTATTTAAACTCACATATTCCTTATGATTCTTACTACTTTTCTTTATGAGCCTTGATAGGGCAAAACTTTAAGCCTATAACTCCGCAAGTATACGGGCCGTATCAAGTAATAAAGTGATAAGAAAAATATCGTTCCCACGAGGACTTTAGTACCAAAACTTCAGTTAAGTATTAATTTTACACTTTCATTTAAGTTAAGCAAACCAAATTTAATTTAATTAAAGGAAAAGAAAAAAAAAATGAAATAAAAATAAACAAACTACGACAATAATCAAATGAGCAACCCAGAGTCACTAATCCCTTATTAGCTTCATAAACCTTGATTTCACTAATTTAATTAGCCTTAATACTAATTTTGTTAATCTCGAGTATAAATAATTGTAAGTGCTTGTCGGTCCACTTACAACCCTCCCTTGAGTATAATTTGTTATGTTTAACATAATTACTCAAGAGGCAATAAAACTCAAACACACTCTTCAACAATTATATGGGGCCGTTAGGTATATGTCTATCCTAACCGCAAATCAAATCAAATCATAATCTAATCCCATATTACTTAATCTCAAAGCTTAATTAAAATTCCCTTCGTCAAGGTAAATCTTAATTCTCAAATTCATATTCAATGATGGCCAGTCACTAAATAGATAAATCTAAACAAGATTAAGTAACCAAAATTAATATTAATTATAACTAAACAATGAAAATAAAGTTTAATCCACCCTATAAGTTCATAGCTACTCTAGGTTGCAAAGAGAAATTAGCCAAACATGGCTTTAACAAAAATCCAATTCAGCACAGCCACACAAAATTAGATTTCAAAAACACACTCGAAAAGAATAAGAAATTGGAAACAAGTCAAGTGAAATATCAAAACCAACAAAAAGAACATAGACTCAAAGACAGCTTCTTCCTCCGATTCGGTGCTCGTTCGCGCCTCCCTTTCCAAATGGGCCGTGAAGACGAGGCTCGCCGACGGCCGTGATGGTGGATGATGCCGCCGGCGAGATAGGAAGAAGCAGGTGGAGGGTCTATACTGCAGCGCTGCTCTCTGTTCTGATTTCCCGTCTAAATCCTCTCGCGTCTCCAGTAGTGAATGTCCGCCTCTGTTTTTGTAGCTTTTAGGTTTTTAATTGATTCAATTCATTCAATTGATTCAAATCATTCAAGCCCTAACGTTGTCGCTTTGCTTATTCTGTTTGCGAAAAAGGAAACAAAAATTATATTATTATAATAATAATAATAATTAAAAACTAAACCTTTTTATTTTTCTTTTTCCTTTTCCTTTTTTATCTACCTTATATCATTATATTTTATTTATTATTTTATATAAGCCTAAATATTTCTACTTAATTAAAATTGAGATATTTGTAATAAAATCCCCTAAACAATGTGCCAAATTGATATCTTATCAAAATCTCCAATAAATCCCTTTAATTTAGCATTGATGACTCCCCAAATATATTAAAATATGTCTCAAATCTACTAAAAATGGGAAGTCATCAAGCCTCCTCCTTCTCTTCTTTATGATGTTAAGATCCCAAAGAGATCTTCTATTGTTGCCGCCCCCTCATCCGGCAACACCACCACCTCTTCTGCCTCATGTTGAAATATACACTATGTTGCAACTATTGGCAAGCCTTGGCCTCTAAACAAGGTGTCTTGCGGCTTATGCCAACAAGCTAAACAGGAAGTTGAACCTCATACTTCATCACAATGAGGTTAAATATGACTTGCAGTTAGACCCTACATCTCTTTCTTCCGATAATGAGAATGATGAGGAGGAAGAGTAGGATGATGAGGAGGAGAACAGCAATAGTGGTGGTGACTGAACACTACCATTGTATTTTTAAAATATTAGAAAAAATAAGATATTAAAAAACAACTTCATACTTCACGGTTATTAATTAATAACAGTAAATAATTCTTGAAATGTGGTTGCAAAAGACTCTAACTTAATAAAAGTTAATTAAAGCATTTGAAACATTTCCTTTTCTCCACGTTGACTCTGGGTGGTTCCTCATTATCCAATGATTGCCAGGAGAACTAGGTACCCCTTCATTACATCTTATTCAACTTTGTCCTTTTTGGATGTCCATTTAAACTCCCCATTGTTATTTTTTTCCCTTGTTTTCTTCATCGTCCTCCTCTTTGTTCTCTCAATCTCCAAGATGAAATGTCATGTAGAAAAATTTCCTAAAAGCTCTCGACATCATCCTCCTCCCCAACCTCTACCTCTTGCTTCTGCTCCCCAATATCTGCCTCCTCTTTCGCCACCTCCTCCTCCTCTACAACCTATACTTCCACAACTAGAGGCAATGTTTTGGCATGTAGAACATACTAACCATGTCATGATGAGGCTTTATTTATACCTCTCGAGTGTGAATAAGAAGGTCAATCTTATACTTGATGAGTATGGGATTGACCATGATCCTGAAAAATAATCCTAGCCACTCCTTTAGTGACGAGTAGCCTAAAGGTCTTATCAGTTCATCAAGGTACTCGCCACTATTATATTTTTCATTTTAAATATATTGTTAAAAAATAGAGAACATATCCCATGGTTCTTATACAACACCTGTCATGACATAAAATAAATAATGGTTCTTTAAATGTTCTTTCAAAGCAATCGTCATGAAGGAGAAGATAAATGATAGTCTTTTTCAAAACAGCCGTCATGAGACTCATGGCATGGGAAAAAGAACATAATTTCGGGTAGACTGGTCCTCTTCAACTTCCAACACACGCTTCACTTCCAATATATTTAAACTCCCTTTTTTCTTTCCTTTTCTTCATCTCTTCCTATGTTCTCCTTATCATCATGGTGAAGCAACACGTTGAAGAAATGTTGGAGAATCGTCCTCTGCAACCTCCACCTCCTCCTTCTCCTTCTCAGCATACACCCCTCTTACCTCTCTTCCTCCTCCTGCCCAACCTTCACTCCCTCCTCATGCTCCTCCTTCCCAAAATACACCTCCACCTACTTCCCTTCCTTCTCCTCCCCAACATCCACCCCCTTCTTGTGCTCCTCCTGACCAACCTATACCCCCACCTGTTTCTCTTCCTCTTCCTCCTCCCCATCCTTTACCTTTGTATCCTCCCTATCCTCCACCTTTTTCGCCACCAACCTTAGTCTGTCGACGCTACTGCTTCCACTATAGGCTCATCCTCATCTTCTCAAATGATTCATATCACTCCTCTAATGATGATAGGTAGATTTTATTTATTTATGTTTTTTTATTTATATTTATAAAATATATTAATGTAATTATGGCTCAAATGTATAAAAAAATAATAACATACCTTTCAATTGTCATTAAAGAGCCATGATAAATCAAATAAATAACATACCTCAAGGTAAAATAAAAATAGCCATTATAAGGGTAAAACAATATTTAGAGGTTCCTACAAACTAATCATTATGTAAGACCTTAAACACTAGATTTTTGTTAATAACATACCTCACGGTTATTTGCACATAACTGTTATAAAAATAAAACTACCAACTAACGTTATGTAAGACCTCAAAAACTACTTAATGGGGGTTTATTTGTAAAACATCTAATTATTTTTACATTTGAAAACTTTTGTACTCATTAAGAGCTCTAATTCTTTGAGCTCTGTGAAAGGCGTCCGTTTAACCTCAGAGTTTTCTTCCTTCAACTTCCGGCTGGGTTGATATAAGGTTTGCGATTTTTTTTCATTATACATTTTTGCGAATTTATTCTGGGCATGGATGATTATTTGGTTTTGATTGGGGTTGTTGTTTATAAATGATTTAAGCTAGATGGGGTCTTTGAATAAGTAGTAGATGTATGCCGATTGGTTAATGAAAGACTACAAGGATGGGGTAACAGATTTACTTGAGTTTACATTTGCGCATAATCCCCCAAATGACGTTTTGATTCTTTACCCATGTTTAACATGTGATAATGTACAGTGGTGTGATTGACAAAGTTTGTATGTCGCACTTAGTGATTCATGGAATTGATCGTACTTATACATGTTGGTCAAGGCATGGGGAGACAAGTAGTAGGGTGGTTGAACATATGGAAAGTTGTGCATCACCTGATTTTGACACATCACATGATGAAGCCATTGTATGATAGTGCACTGACTTTACCTTATTGAGCACTGTGTTGCTGTTGTACAATGGGTGGTCTGATACGAGCTTCACATAATTGCTCAAGGCTTTAAATCTAATGCTACCAACCAAGAACGTGCTTCCACCTAAAAGATACTTTGCAAAGAAGTTGTTGCACTCCGTCAGTCTTAGCTACAAGAAAATACATGCTTGCCTCAAGATTTTGTCTTATTCAGGAATGAATATACATCGCTAACTTATTGTCCCATGTGTGAGGAGCTACGCTACCAACAGAATGGGAAAAGCCCAAATAAGGCATTCTAGTATTTCCTCATTATACCTAGATTTAAATGTTTGTATAGCAATCTTGAAGATGCAAAATGTTTGAGGTGGCATGTAGCTGAAAGGATAGATGACGACATACATAATGCTGATTCTCTAAAATGGAAGAAGTCTGATCTAAACCACCTCGAATTCATTAAAGATGATAGGAACTTACACCTTAGGTTGGCTAATGATGGGATAAACCCTTTTGGGATGCAAAGCTGTACCCATAATACATCATCAATAATGAGCATGTTTGGGAGAGCTTATTTGGAGAGCTTATTCACTATTTGAATCAGGCTTATGTTTTTTTCTCGTTTGGATGAAAGCGGTGGCCAATCGAGCTTATGGCTTATTGGAGGAGCTTATGATAAGCTCCATTTCCTGGCTTATTTACTATTTGAATCGGGCTTATGGTTTTTTTCTCTTATAATTATCTTAAAAGTCATATCCATAAGTCATTCCAAACAAGTTTATTTCATAAAAGCTATTTATCAACCATCAATCCAAACATAAATCACGTTTCACAATCTGACTTTTACCCAATCGGACTTATCTATAAGTCCGATTGCCCACCGATATCCCAAACAAGCCCAATATTGTTTATATATAACCTTCCTCCATGGCTCTGCATGAAGCGCAAGTACTCCATATTTTCTATGCTAATATCGCACCCAAGAAACCCAAAAATGACATAGATGTCTACCTGACTCCACTAATTAAGACTTGAAGCATTAGTGGGATGATTGGGTCATAGTGTAATGTGCTCACGAGGAAGAAATGTTTAACTTGAGAGCCATGCTCTTTGGCACTATCAATGATTTTCCTGCATATGGTAATTTGTTAGGATACAACATTAAAGGCCAATTTTGATGTCCAATTTGCAAAGAGGGTAGCATTCAATTAGATTGAAGCATGGCATGAATAATTCCTAAATCGGACATTGAATATGGTTGCTTCGGGAGAATCCTTCTCGGTGTTTAATAAAAATATTTCAATAGGAAATCAAAAGAGTATAGGGCACCTCAACCTATAACCGGCGAAAATGTATATCAAAAGATGAAAGATATAAAATGTCTATTTGGAAAACCTTCTATAAGGGATGTTTAGACAAGTGGGTGGAAGAAGATGTTTATTTTCTTTGATTTGCCTTATTACATGACCATGGATGTGAGACATTTTCTTGATGTTATGTACATTGAGAAAAATATGTGTGAAAGTATTGTTGGCACATTACTCCATATGCTAGGGAAGATCGAAGATGGCATAAATGCTAGGCTAGACATGCTTGAGATAGGAATAAGGGAAGAATTATCACCAGAGGAGAGGAGAGCCTATACATTTCTTCATTTCATGGCTCACACACTATCAAAGGAAGAAAAAACTAGTTGTTGTTAGTTTCTTGCTTCAGCCAAGGTGCCAAAGGGTTAATCTTCAAACATCATAAGACTTGTGTCAATGAAGGATTTGAAACTGATGGGATTAAAATCTCATGACTGCCATGTCTTGATGGAGATTCCGATGGCTATATGGGGTATCTTGCCTCATGAGTATGAAATGTAATCACCAAGTTATGTTTCTTCTTTAAGTCACTTTGTAGTAAAGTGATAGACCCTAAAAATTGTCGAGGTTGCAAAACTGAATCGTACACACATTATGTGAGCTTGTGGTGTATTTTCCTCCAGCATTCTTTAACATCATTGTCTACCTGATAACTCACTTGGTTAAAGAGGTACAACTTTGTCGTTGGCCTATGTAAGGTGGATGTACCCAGTTTGAACGTTTTGTAGAGATAAAGTAAGGGTTTGTGAAAAATTGGAGTCATCTGGAGAGTTACATTGTTGAACAATATATTTGTTAAGAGTCCATTGAATGAAGATCCTTACAAAGAAGAAAGATGGTATGATCAACAATACAATAAACATTTCACGACATGGTTTAAAGATCAAGTCCTTAGCAAGTATAAAGCTGATCCTACATTAGTTTCAAACAAATCAAAGTTCTTAGCATATGGTCCAAGCAATCAAGTGACGTCTTACGCAAGCTACATCATCAATGGGTTCACCTTCTACACGAATTGAAAGAGCAAGATGATCGAACAAAAATGCAAAATAGTGGTGTAACTCTTGTAGCTAACACCATGCATTTATCAAGTTCCAAAGATAGAAATCTTATCTATGCGAAGATGTCATACTTTTGGTGATTAAGCACATTTGGGAGTTGGATCATATTGGTTTCTAAGTACCCATATTCGGTTGAAAGTGGGTTGACAATAATCATTGCTTGATAATTGATGACTTAGGCTTGATAAAATTGAATTTGAACAAGGGTATAAATTGAGCCTTTCATTCTAGCTTCTTAGGCTAAACAAGTGTTCTATATCTATGATCCTTCTAAAAATGGATGGTCTATTGTTTTGCTGACAAATAAAGTGATTGATGAGGAGATAGGTGATGGAGTTGAGAATTATCCATTCAATAGGATGTCACTTGAACCATTAAATTTATATGAAGATGTTTTGTACGTCAGGTACGAATGAAGGCATTTGAGTTTCTAAAAGGGGAAATTATTACTTGACAAGAGGAGAAGAATTAGACCTACACAAAGTAACTTACAAAGAGCCAAGACTAGGAAAAGAAAAAACGAACACTTAGTTTCTATGTTTTGACTATGTATTGTTGTTTTCCTGCTCTTGGGCTAGGTTAATTTATGTGTTTTTATGATGATCTATTGTTTTATTATTTGTTCATGTGTTGTTTATGAAAGAAGGTGGAAATCGATAGCAGTGTCCCCTATTTTTTTTTTTAAAAAAAAATTGTTGTAGATAATTAACAATTATTAGCTAGAAATTTAATAGTAATGTTTCCAAAATACCTAATGGGTCTATTACAATAACCGTTATATATGTAACAATGGAGAAATACATTACGACTATTGTATTTGAATTGTTATAAAGTTAAACTTTCACCTCTATTTAAACATCTATCCACTTCTCCATTTCAATCATTAGCACACTTGTATTAGGTTGAATGTAAAGCCACCAACCCCGGAATACCACTCCAGCGGTCATCTTTTTTGGTTGTCGACCGTCGTTTTCAATTGAACCACACCATCCATAAAGCCTTCTCCTTTACGGGTTGTTGCGCAAGTCCTAACACGCATTTTTCTTTCATCACCACTCTTGTCTTAGGGTTTATTGTAACTAACCAACCTTGGAACCCCACCTCCCGGTTGAATTTTCCAACATTTGTCAGTCATTTTAAGTGGAGCCATACAATCCAAAGTGTTTGTCGTACTTGTTAGCAACAGTTGCGTGAGTTGCTTTGATTTTTGTAATTCGCATTTTCATTCTTCAGCCCTAGCCAGGTCACATTTCTTTGCGTGATATATTCTAATCATATGGAGGTATTATTTCCCTCCTCCTTTCTGCATTCTCAATTATTATTCACTTTGTGTTTTATAGATAGAGTTTGACCTCCGTCGTGATCATGTTTTTGTTTTTGAAAAATCAATTGCTCTCATCGAAGGTTTCTCTCTTGTTATAGGAAGTTGTTAAAGATTTCACTATTTTGAGTATGTGGTAGATAGCCCTAAGCGGCATATAGTTGATAGAGTCCATACATATAACTTACATAGGAAGAACACGATTAATAACTCACCGCTCCCTCAGGATCATGTTAGTATAGAGGGCTAAAACCCACCATCGATCCTAATAAGTATGCCTTTCTAGTGCCCACTCCGTCGTCATGCCATCTAAGACAAAAAAGAAGAAGCTATACCGTCATCTTTTAATATATGCATTAGATAGAGTTTCTGCTTTTGTTTTGCTTGTTGGACTTGATTGTATAATAGAACAAAAGCTTACACATCAAGTATAGCCATGCAATTTGGGATAGATCAAGAACTTCATAGCTTTGTGGCTAAACTCAAAGGAACTCCCTACCGTAAAGAGCTCAAGGGGTATGCAGCCTCGAGCAAAACTTTATAAAGAAGGAGGGATCAGATGTTACTATAGATAATAACCATCATAAAAAGCATTTTTTTTTTGTAGCAGTGAGTTCTGGGTTTGACAATGTGAAAATCTAGTGTTCAATTTTTTCCTCACTAGTATGGGATTTCTTCTTTTGTTCATCTTGTTGATTTCTAATTTCGGTTAGGTTAAGATTGAAAGATACTATTTATTGATCCATGTCTATATCCTATCAATCTATCTGTCGCTACAAATTGTCCAAAAACAAAATCTGTCACTACAAATTTCATTAATAACACACACACATGCATGTACAGCTACCTTCATGTAGGCCTATCCTAAGTCTAGGAGAAACAAGTTAATCCTAAGAAGCTAGTGGCTACTAACCATATATAATAATCGATCACACAAGTAAATACACATGTATAAAATATACACACCAGTAAACTAGCAATGAAATATATGAAAAGTTGAAGATTCCATCTGGAACGGTATAAAGTAAATAGAACACAATTATTATACCGACTCCAAGAACAAAAAAATTATAACAGATTGATAATACATAACTAAAAGTCTTGAAAACATATTTATTTTTACATCCTAGCTAGCAGCATTGAATCTATCGTTACATCTTCTGAGTCTAAATTTTAATTTATGTCTTTTCAGAGTGAACTGGATAAAGTTAAAAATATATATAGGCGCATGTGATAGGACAATAACAACGATCCATTTCTAAAGGGGCATTACAATTCAAGAGTAAGGTAGCTAAGGTATATACTTTCTTAGAAAAGTTCCAAATATGGGAAAGAAAGTAAAAATATGAAAGAAAAGATTGATTGATGATAATGATACTTCAAACATCAAATTAAAGTAAAAATGAAGTGACGAAACAAAAATCAGCTACTAATTAAACCTAAACCAAAAAGTTAAAATAGTAATATTTACCAAAAATAAGAATACCTTTTGAATGTAATAATGTTAAAAGAAGATAGCTAACTACTATGCTAGGCTGAGTGTGAAGATGTGAATCAGCTACTAATTAAACCTAAACCAAAAAGTTAAAGATAGTAATATTTACCAAAAATAAGCATACATTTTGAATGTAATAAAGTTAAAAGAAGATAGCTAACTACTAAGCTAGGGTGAGTATGAAGATGTGTGCTATATATCGTAAGCCAATTAAATGAAAACGATGATACCACAAACCAAAACAAAACATTCACCAACAACAACAAAAACTTTAGTTTTCCATTACTCGTCACTCAATTTGGTTTCTGTGGGTCCCACGATTCGTACGGAATGTTTCGACTCACACTGTTCCTATATTGAGACACGAGCACAGTGTTCCCTCTCGTCCAATCAGATCTCGACAACGCAATGTCCTTCTCGCACACATGGCTTCCACTTTCCAATCCTGAAATGACAACACATGTAATATATAACAAAAACCTATTATTTCTCCCTCTCTATTATTTCTTTCAGGCTTTTGTTCTTTCCTTATTAACCTATTTCTTTTTCCTTTCAGAAACCAACACAAACAGTTTTAGTCTCATTTCCTCCACAATTTATCAGCACTAAAATAGAAAGATGCCCATGTTATAAACACCATCCGTTCCCTCTTTAAGCGTGTTCATCGCTTTTTCTTCTTCCTTCTTCCTTTATCATTTCTTTCTTTAGGGTTTCCTTTTGCTGCTTGCTTATTATTCTGTACTGGGTTCTCAGAAAACTTTCCCTTCTTCTCTCTCTCTCTCTGTGACAATAATTGGCAAGCTGGAGGAGAAGAAGAAGAAGAAGATGGGAAGAGGTAGGGTTGAGCTGAGGCGTATTGAGAACAAAATCAGCCGTCAAGTGACATTTTCAAAGAGGCGAAGTGGACTGTTCAAGAAGGCACAAGAAATCTCTGTGCTCTGTGATGCTCAAGTTGCTCTTATAATCTTCTCCACCAAAGGCAAGCTCTTTGAGTTCTCCTCTGATTCCAGGTTTTGATTCCTCTCTCTCTCTCTCTGATCTCTTCGTTAAATTGATCTTTCTTCTTTGAGTTTCACACACACAAACACACAATATATATGAACTTGAAGATTTCTCTTCATTTGCTTGTTCTAGATCTTATTTCCTATCATCTGGGTAAGTATTTTAGTTTATATTCATTATCATCAACTTACTACCATGTTATATATCTATCCTTGTGCTGTGAAATCCTTTTTTATTTTTATCTGTCTTTTATGTATATTTTCTTGTGCTTCATTGTTTTATAATCTTTTTCTCTTGTTTCTAACTGAAACAAGCATATTAAGTTTAGACTATGCTTACTAGTTTCGTTCGAAAAATTTAATTTCCTTTGATTTTTTATTACCTGTTGCAACTTTGATAGGGAAGTAGATATAGAGTATCTTTAATCAGATAAGTTATATATGTCTGAGATCTGGTGTCATGCTTAGCTATAGATATGCATTTTGTAGACTTTGGTATTTTTCTTCATTTATAAATTTATATATATATATATACATACATATATATGTGTGTGTATACATACATATATATAGATATATATATGTATGTATACACACACCTAAACGTATAATTATAACTATATAGTATTAAGATACCCTAGAGCATTGAGTAATAGGGGTCATGTAGCTATTCTTGGTGTAATAACATAGTATTTGGTGATTTATCCAATATTGCTAATTCATGCCTAGGAGACCACTACTTTAAAAAAAAAAAAATTGATTGATAAGGGGAAGGGGGAAAACATGAGATTTGCCCTTAAGTATAGTTATATACTCATAGTTGCTTGAGAATTAGGGTTTTTGATTAGACAGAAACATGTAAGGTTCACGGAACTGAACATGATTTTGACCGGGAGTTAATTAATACATATTGCAGAATTTTAATAATATAATAATTTTTTTTAAAAAAATTAAAACGACTTAATCAGAGTAACATGATTACAGCTAGTATATGATATTCATATTTTATATCAAATCTAAAGTAAATCTGTTATTCATGACTTTAGAATGTATAATTTTTTTTAATAAAAATATTTTTTATTAGGCATAAAAATATGTCATTCTTTATTACTGATATCCTTAAAGTTATTCATTTTTGTTTTAATTTGGACATATTAGCAGAAACAAATCAACAATAATATCACTAAGCAACACCTATTTTTCCCAAGACGTACATTTCTGACAAGATTGATTAATTTTTACTCATATAATTTATCAAATAATCATTCATTCATCAATCAACATATCAGTAAAAATAAAACTAGCAAGCGCTTATTTCACTAATTATTCATTATCTGTTGACACAAGTGTACGTTATATTCAAAAGAAAATTTGGAATATCAGTTTGTGAATCATGCTTATTTTTCAGGTTAATACACATTTGAGAGTACACTTAGTGGATATAACAAGAAGGTGAATAAATGAAGACTAGCTAGCTACCAGTTCCTTTGTAGTAAAACCAACTTACGCTAGATACTTATTAACATGTTTAAATGAAACAAGTACTTGTGTCCTTTCATTGTTTCAAAAATTAAAAACAGGATAACAGACTGCCTTAATACCCTCTTTTTTGTACCATTTTTCTCAAATCCCAAAAACCATAATGTATACTATTAAATGAGGCAAGAAATGTAAGATTTAAATATCCAAAGACCGTACATTAATTCTCCTAATATGGCGTACGAAAATAGAATATTTTTAATTCTAATGGACTTGATAAGTGTGAGCCATATTTAATAAAGTGAAACGAGTTATTTGGTTGCAGTGTATTTTGAAATAAAAATCTGCATTATTGCTGCACTACCATTGGAACCAAAAGTTATTAATAATTCATGATTTAATAAATGAAGTTAAGAGATCTTTAGTTCTTTAGACAAAGAATGATCATGTTTCCTGGCAACTTGATGTGTTTCGTATATATAATACACATTTAGGCATTATATATCTCACTCACCACACACACGCATTACCCAATATTAGTATCATGCTTTTCCATTTGTCTCATTATCAGCTTTTCAAATCACATTTTAAAGCCAAAAAACAAACCTTAGTTTGCTTTCGGGCCAATTCACTTCTATGTGCCAAACTTAAATAGCCGTGTATATTGATTTACAATCAATCAATTATTATTGTTAATATACACAACTAATCTTATAGAAGTGAGTCTCACTATTCAAAAGTTTTGAACAATGTGGCTCCTCCTTTGAGATCCATGCAATGCGCCTACCTAGTTAGGTTACAAAAGTTTTGTTTGTGAAGAACTTGAGTTAGGAGTGGAAGCTTGTTATACATAATAATCGAGAATTACACTGTTCACAAGTTGCGAACAGTGTGGTTTCTCCATTATTTAATTAATGAATTAAATCATGAAATTAAGTTTGGTTAATATAAACAAATAATTTAATGAACTACATTACTATTGTAGTGGATGGGGTATTTTTATATTTAATCCCTTGTTATTGTTATTTGATTCATCACATAGTGAGGCATTTTTATTCTCTAAGAAATATGTTATTATCAATAGCATTATACTCCTTTGGTCCTTAATGTAAAATATATTTATCTAATTTAAGCAAATTAAGGAAGCTAAATAAATTACTTATTTATAATATATGTAGGCAAAGTAGTTTGAAGAAAAATGATAAATATAAGAGATAAAAATGAAAAAAAAAAGATATTACATTTAGGATCAGAATTCACCTCCAAACTAGGTCTTACATTTATGACTGGAGGAGTATTAATTTATTGGTAATGTTAATGAAACTATCAGTCAATTTGTATTGTACATAATGGTCACTAACCAACAATAACATGGAAAAAAGTTTTTATGCAAATGATGACTTGTCAACACCCCTAGTTCCAATGATGCCCTATATCCAAATTTAAGCGATTAAATGATGCCCTATATATTTGGGACCACTTAATTTAGGCATTTCCATTCTGTTCAATTTTTAAATGGGAGGCTTATCGTTTTGTGCAGATATGTTTCAATGGAAAATTGTAGGTTTAACTGTTGTTTTAGTCCTTGATATTTACTCCCACGTATTAAATGTAAGGGAATTTTGAGAGGCTTAGTTTGGTCTAAAATATAAGGAACAAATACCTATTATCTGATGCATTAAATAATTTAATATGATGATACCTCTTCATTAAAACCTTGAATTAAGAGTAGTTACAAGTATCATTAAATTTACTGTAGAAAATTTAAACAATAAATATCATGGCCATTTGTGATAAAAAAAAAATAATTGAAAAATTAAAGATTAACTAATAGTAGTACTTTATACTTGAGATTGAAGGGAGTAGTAAGCAAGATTGAAGGGAGTAGTAAGCTGGCAAGAAAAAAGGGAGTAGTAAAATTGCAGTATAGCTTTCCTAAATCTTTGAGGGCACTTATATTCTGTAATTAAGTAAAAGACAAAAATTTGAACTAAAACACTCAAGTCCTTTAAAAAAAAAACTGTTCATACTGAATTTTATTTTTAAATAAGGATTTGTGCTTTGACTTCTCCATATCATCAAAGATATATAGCTTAAAATACTTGGTTTTGATTTCTACAAGCTTAGATAACCTTCATTATATTTTTCTTATTATGTTTTAGATGTGAAACTTATATTCTCTTACACTAACCGTCAAATAACTTTAGGCTTGGCTAACTCCTTTTTATCCTAAGTCCGATCCAATCATCATTTGGGCTTTATTTATTTATTTGTTAGACTTATGCTCTGAGTCTTAATTAGGGATCTCAGTTCTTCACTCTGAATCTCGTTCTTTACTTGGATCTTATAGATATTTTTCCTGTTATATTTGATTTATTTTTGTTCTCTAACATTATGTTGATTTTCTGTATGCATGGGCTTGTACTTTATTACTCTATATCATCTAAATAGCTTTAAATACCTTGTTATGATTAGATACCTTTCATTTTTCTCATTTCTTTTAGATATGAGGCTTCTATTTTAATTTCTAATTGTTCATTAGTAACTTCAATTAAATTTGTTGTGCCATTGACTTGAATGATCATTATGCGACAAACTCACAACTCGTGATAATAAGTAATTTTGCACATCATGCTTTTTAAGAATACGAAAGTAAATTTTGTAAAGTTATAAAATTAAGAATATATACATTTTAGATAGAAAAAAGTTTTGATAATAAGTTGTATAACACTAAATGATTAGACTCATTTGGGTAAGTTTCATAGGTCAAAAGATTAATTGCAGATGTACAATAAAATCTAAGTGTCAAACTGTTAATATATACTAACTCTCTCTCTCACACACACACACACTAAATGATTAGACTCATTTGGGTAAGTTTCACACACACACACACACACACTAAATGATTAGACTCATTTGGGTAAGTTACACACACACACACACACAAGCCCTGGCCCTGCTGCAGGGCTCGGGCTTGAAAAATATGCCAGAAATTTGAAATTAGCCTGCGGGCATTTTTAAGGCCTGTAGGGCCTCGAGCTTTAATCGGGCCGGCCCTATAGGGGGGCCTCGAGCCCCCCGCAGGCCATTTAACTGTAGTTTTTTTTTTAAAAAAAAAAAATTAATTACTTAGACTTCCACTTAATAAATGTATTTATTTGTAATTACTTAGATTTTTTTAGTTTAAACTATAACCATTTTTTATGTTTATTATTATTCGTATTAAAACACATAATTAGTTATTATAAATTTTAAAGAATGGATGTTTTCATATTAAATAAACACATACTTTGGTATTACAATATTATATAAGTAATGAATTATAAATATATTTGGTGTAAAATATGTATAATTATTTTTACTTGTCAGTAAAATCATGCATGAACCGAAAGAATCTGCAGACACATACAAAATTACAAGAGGGAAAGACATTTTGTTGTGGGCATACATAAAGCAATTCCTTTATTTAATATTTTTTGAAAAAAATAGGAAAAAAAACATATTCTTTGTGTTTATTTGTTTTTTATTACGAATTAATGAATGTGTTTATTTGTTGAATGATTTATATTGTTTAGATATTAATGTTGATAACATTTATTTGATAGATTAGAACTTTAATGATTGCAATTTACTAATTATATTTTTTAAAAAAAAAAAAAATTGAAGGAAAAATAGTTAAAATTTGGAATAGTAATTTTCAGGCCCTGTAGGGCCGGTCCTAGCCCTGGTACTATCGGGCCGGGCTTTGAAAAACATATGTTTTCCTTACCCCAGGCCCTGTAGGGCCGGCCCTGTTGGGCCCTGGCCCTGTCTGGCCGGGCCGGCCCTAATTCCCAGCTCTATGTGTGTGTATGTGTATATATACATATATATACATATATAGACACACACACGCTAAACATCTACCTCTCTATGTATTAGTTAAGTGTCCAATCTCTTAACTTCCTCTAAAAAGTATTTGAACCCAAATTTATAATATGTAGGCTAGAAATTAAACATGCAGATAGATTTTGTATTTTTTTTTTTTTTGAAATATGGTATCTATGATCTTAGATTATTTGAGTTTGGTACATAGGTATAAAGTATATTATCAAGAATATTGCATATACATTTAATAAAATAGCATTAACGAATGCCATAGTTTTGCACCAGAGGTATTTAAAAAGGTTTTCCTTTTGACAATATAAGAAGAAATTACCTATGATGTGTTTTTTTTATAACCATTACATTTACTTAATTACTTAAAAGTACTTTGGTGAAAACATAACAACGATAGTAAACTTAATACATTTATCAACAAAAAAGTAAGCTTTATACATTTTCACAAAACTCAAAATAAGTCATACTCATTATAACCTGAAACAAGTACCAACAATTGAAGGTGGAAGATATTTGGTTCATTGGAGTTAGTTGGATGTTGGTTATTTAATAACAGAAAAATACTTGTTTGGTTGTAATTCTGGAAGTTGGAAATAACTATTTGGTTGTAATTCTGAGTTGATTTGGGGACTTGAATAATTTGTCTTTTCTCTCTTCTCGGATGCAACATATATATAAACGGCGTGGTTTTGTTTATTTGTTTACCTAAAGTTCTTGGATCTTTGGCCAAAAAAATTGCTTGGTTCTTTCTTTCTTTCTTCTTTTTGTTTTTGGCCACAAAAATGTTTAGTGCATGTACCTAGATTTAGCTATGCATCTAGATCAGTGAGACGTGTGTGTGTGTATAAGAGAGTAACTAGCTGTTCATGTAACTGGGGTTTGCTTCATTGCTTTCTGTCTCCACTTGATCCTTCTCTGCCAAGAAAACAGTCGTTCATAATTGTGATTATTGTATTCTTTAAACCATAACAATATAGGAGACAAAATGTGCCACTAAGCTTAGGCATGTTTCAATAGAATTGGATTTAGGTTAGATTCAGTGTGGTCAAAAGCTTGCTTTCATTTCTGTTTCACCTAAAATAGAGTTTTTTTTTTTTTTGGGAAAATGACAACTACATTCCTAAGAAACAAAGCTACATACACACCAATAGAGGGGAAAATAAATTAGGTCACCTTTAGGCGCTGCTTGGTATGAGGGGAGGGGAGGAAAGGGGAGGGGAGAAAAAAAAATTGAGATGGATTGAAGAAAATTAGAGAAGTGGGGTTACATTTGTTTAATTAGAGAAGTGAGGGGATTAGTATATTGTTGATAATGTGCAGTGATAATAGTTTCTTGTACTTAGTACTCACTTTGCTCCTAAATATAAGAGGTAGATAAACAATTTACTTTGCTACTAAATAAAAGACTCAATATACCTTATCTTCCAAATTCTAATCATTTTCCCAAAGTGTCCTTATTAATTGCATATGTTAAGGAGGCTTTCGTCAAGGGTAGTTTCAAAGTACATGATTAAAGAGGTTGTTTTAGGGAAATCAACACACATTTGTCACGTATAACTAACTTAACTAATTTCATTACTATATACAAATGAGTTATTTAGCTCTTATAGTAAGGACCGGAGGTACGTAGTATATCGTTGATACTCTTTAGCAGTTGGTTTTCGCCTATATATATTACATGCATACATGCTTGATTGTTATGTTCGCTCTATTTCTTATGCTATGTCATTGATATTTATATTAATGCTATCTAAATTGGACCGAGCTATTAGTTGGTTCAATTGGGAAGCCAGTGGCCATCACTTGAAGTCTGAAAACCAACAAATGATCAAAAGCAGAAAAAATTTGAAAAGCCATGTATGGGTGATTGGTTTAATTGATTTGTACGTTTGTTTGTTTGTTTTTTTTTTTTTCATTTTTTGTTGTTGCTATACAAAATGAAGGCGTTTTAAATGTGAATTGTTTTCCCCTTTATGTCCATATATTAATTTGTTAATATCCAAATAAAGTTTAATTTGTAAATTTTATGTTGTTGAGAGCAGCTTGGATGGCATTCTGGAACGATATGAGAGACAAACGCACACTGAACAACTTGCTGAAGTTGACAATAAGGAATCTCAGGTATGAAAATCAGTAACCTTATTTCTTCTTCATAACCTTTGAATCCCTTATATTTAATATGAATAGACAAAATATAATCAACCAGCAATATTCAAAAAATTAATTTATTGATTTAATCTCAATTTATGTCTACATTGCGTAGTGTTAGTGTCTATGAATGTAGATATCTCCTATTATATAACAGATGAAGGTTTTATGTTAGCCATAAATTGATTTTAAACCAATTTCATTTTAATCTAACATCCAAATTTAACTTGACGATGCAAGTTAGATGTTATAATTGTTAATAGAAGATCATTTGATTGTTGTTCATTATATGTAACTCTCCTGAATTATGTTTATAGGGAAACTTGTCCTTGGAATTCTACAAACTTAACACTAAGGCTAAAATCTTGGAGAAGAACATAAGGTACTCACTTACCATTTACTCAGCGATGAACTCTATTTCTTTATTTACGGGGAAAAAAATAGATCTCTTGTGTTGTGTCAATGGGAAGTAATAACTATTATTTTGGGTAAAACTTAACCATTTGATTAATGTAAATAATTTCCCATTGAAAAAAAAATGAGAATGAATTATGTTTGTCTATTATAACTTTTACCTTTGACAAAAGGAAAAATTATGGCCATCTAGATTTACTGGACTGCTAATATTAACTAAAAAATTAGTCATTATCTTGCCTGTAAAGTCCTATTTTTCAATTTCTTAGTGCAATAAGGCCACTGCACTGTTATTTTATAGAACGTTATATTATTCTTTCAAATTTAATTTCCTTTCGATTTTTTTTTTTCAATGAAAAGTTGCTTGAAGGGTTAAAATATAAGAAATTACAAACACCACTACCTGTGTGCTAGATGGACTTAGACCTATCAGTTTTCTAAATGATTTTTGTTGGCTTTTTCCATAATTAAATTATGATATAGATTAACTCTTATGAACGGATCAAATATTCAAATGTACTACCAAGTTAACATATCAGCTTTAACCTTTCTTGAGAAATCATACAGTATAAACACAAATTATGTAAGGCAATAACAGAAATAACATATATATATATATGTACAAAATAATGTAGGAACTATGGAGGACATGATCTTGATGTCTTGAGTTTGAGGGAGCTTCAGAACTTAGAGAACCAGATCGACACAGCTATAAAGCGTATTCGAACAAGAAAGGTAAATAATAGAAAAGAAACAAGATTATTAATTAATTTAATCAGAATCATATAAATAATTATTAGTTTCTAGTTGGTTCAATATGATTGAGTGGTCAATTTTATTTCCACAGAACCAACTGATGAATGAATCCATCTCGGAGCATCAGAAGAAGGTAAGTCTTTTATGTCTCGTGAAACTGATAGTACTATTTTTTAAATAACACTTGAAGGATGTAGAGTACTTTGTAGCACAACAAACCAAAATTTGAAGGGTACAAAGCCTATTAATTGTTCCTGATTTTGTAAACAATGAAGCTTCCAACTGAATTTGATTTGAAGCTTACAAAGAAACATCCAACTCTCTGAATTATTAATTAACTTGTCACCATGCTTTCTCTATCACCTTTTATAAGGATTTTGTATATCATTTTATAAGTTATTTTGCTGAATATCTTGAGTAATTAATGTGTTTATGATGGAATGTGGCTTCTTTCTCATCTCTCTCTTTCCCTTTACTAGTCTTGTTTTACATCAGTTTATTATGAAAATGTTTCCAGACAAATAAACAAATAGCTGAAAAATCACTCTTTGCAAAATGTATTGCCTAAATGTATCTAAGAACTTAGGGGACGTAATTCTTTTTTAGTTATGATAGTTGAAAATAAATTGCTTACAGTTGAAAAACAATTGAATTTGTTAAAGATAAATTACATGCGAGTCCTTAAACAAATTCCAAGTACCTTTAAATAATAAAGTGAATTGTACTTTTGAATGATATATTAAGAAAGAAATCAAGAATGGAATGTTTTAGCCAGATCAAATAATTAATATTGACCTATGGTTAAAAATTACTTGTAAATTGTAATAATATAGAGTGAATAACAAAGAGTTTCACTGTTTGGAGCTGTTTGATGGTAATTTTATAGCATTTGAGCCAGCCAAGGATTTAAAATGCTCTTTCAAAAGTTGCAAATACAAGTACAACAGAATCTAGCCCATAATGTCAGTATCCACGTGTCAGAACTACTCTTTTTCTTTAGAAGTCACTGGTAAGTGGGAAACACAGTCCTCTATTTATGTGCAGGGATTAAAATGATTCGATGACATCATATATATTTGCATATATGTTTTTTTATGATTTTCAAAATATATTTTATAAACATTTTGAACTTATCATTAAAGATTTGTTTTTTCCCTAAGACAGATAAAAGCCTCCTACAATACATTGATTTGACTAACTTCTGCTAGAGAACTGCATTTAGCAATTCTCTTACAATTTCAAGATATATTGTTTCTGTATATATATATATATATATATAATAAATAATGTTATTGTGAGGCAAAAAAAGAATAATAATTTGTGACGAAATATAACTCCCTAGTGTGCTCATGGCAGGCGAGGACATTACAGGAGCAAAACAACATACTAGCAAAGAAGGTAGAATTCACATATTCTACTAATAATGTTAATTATGTGATCTCATGTAAGTTTTGTTGAAATTATATAAATCTTTCTTTCTGCTTTTAAAATTTATAAAAATATCTTTAAAAGTTACTGACAGACTTCTGAAAGTAAAAAGGTAACGATAATACTCTATTTTCAAAAGAAATTTTAATTTTTTCTTTTAAAATAAAAAAGTATCTATCTAATTCAAGCAAACCTCAGGAGAGTTCTGTATAATCTTTTTGGTTTTTAAAAAATCCATTTGTTATTTTCAAAAGAGATAAAACTTTCAGACCATGTAATTTACTTTTTGTTTTGGAAGACTCTATTTATACTTTTATGACTGTTTGTTTATGGATCCATAGGTAAAAGAGAAAGAGAAGACACTGACTGAAAATCCACAGAACGAAAAGGACCCTCAAGGACAAAATTTATCTGGCTTCAATGCGCCTGTACCACAGCTACAACTTCCTACTCTAACTCTCGGGTATCTCTCTCTCTCTCTGTCTATATTTATATCTCTCTCTCTTTCTTCTGCCTATATTTATTTCTTCCTCCTAAACATAAGTCACCTTAATTTTTTTTATAAGTCCAGATTTTTTTTTTGTCAATATTATAAGTTCATTTAAAGAGTAATTAATATCAATTTCATAATTTTACCCTTATTAAAGGTAATAAAAAAAGTCAGTTCATTTATATTAGAAGGAGAAAGAGATGAGATAGAGGATTGAGAATACATTTATAAATGAAGGTAAAATTTTAAAAAATGTATCAAGACATCTTCAATTATTTAACTAACTTTCTTTAATATATATAAAAATTAGGTAGATTGAACTTATATAGAAATGACTATAGTGGTATTGTACACTGAACTTATCTTGAAATATGGGTAGATTGAACTTACAAAAACATTAAGTTGAAATCGGTAACTGATGATTACTTGGATGATAAATATGGGAGACTAGAATGTTGGTCAAGCGGTTATAAGAATGATTCTGAGAATTAAGGGAAAATGTGAAGTTCTGGTATGTTTTTCATTAGATTGTTTAATAAAATATGTGGAGGAATTTCTTTAAAGAGAATAATGTGATGTTGAGTTGTTAATTAGAACTTACTAGCTAGTATACTTTAAAAAGTACACTGTGTGGCAGCTTGTAATTGCAGAAAACCAGACATTACAATATTACATCCCATTACTGTGTCTTAAAGAAATTATGTATAAAACATATCATAGAGATTGAATCTGTGTGATAGAGAAAGAGTGGAAATTAAAATATGTGTATTATTTTGCATTATGCTGGATAGATGTATTGGAGTTCAAATTCATGAGATTAGCTGATATGGATGTTCATAAGATTTTTTCCCCTCTCTTATGTTTGTGTGTTCATTGGGAGGTGAGAGGATTTTCTATTAATTAATTAATCATATAAATTGATATCATATAAATTGATATGAAAGTTTTTCCCTTAAAAAACAACGCATCTTATTTTGATTAGTTTTGTGGGTTAAAAAGGGAAAATTTGCTCTAGAAGTATAAAAAATGGAGCAAATTTGCCCTGTTATTATGTTTAATTTTAACTATTAGTTAACCAAACATGCTTAGCTAACTATTAGTTGACCAAATTTATATGAAAGTTTTTCCCTTAAAAACAACGCATCTTATTTTGATTTGTTTTGTGGGTTAAAAAGGGAAAATGCAAATTTGCCTGATTGTTATTTTATTTAATTTTAACTATTAGTTGACCAAATATGCTTAGCTAATAGTCTACATTTTATTTTTATTAAGGTGCAAATTTATCTCAAAAGTTTTAAATCTAACTTTTAAAAAAATGAAGTTGATGACATATGACTTCTAGTGTAAATTTGCACCTTAACAAAAATGACGTGGATGGCATGTGTATTATCAGATCAGCATATTTAGTCAACTAATGGTCAAAATTAATTGGGATAGTAACAGGGCAAAATTGCCTATATAAAAAATTTCAGGGCAAAATTACCCGTCGGTGATAACTTCTAGGACAAAATTTCCCCTTAATTCTAGTTTTGTCCCAACAAGAATTTTCAAATTTCTTTCTTACATGTGGTTTCTGGGGCTCCGTAAAGCAGTCCAAAAGATAAATAGACATACAAATTTGATTTTTAAAAAAAAACTAAACTTATATCCTATGCATTACATGGAGTTGAGAAATGAGTTATAGTGTATTTATAATGCTTGAATAGTGTATCTTGTTATAATTTTTTATTTTATAATGTTTTTCCTATGGGGTAAGTTTTATGACAGTTGCAATATTCTTGTATTGAGTTGCCCTAAAGAAATGTTACAATGAGGTTTTAAAGTTTGCAAAAATTAATACAAATAAGATATATATGATTGCAACATGATGGTTTGCTGCATTTTTTTAGTACACATTCTTTGTTATTATTTTTTTATTTTAATTTCTTCTCAGTAAAGTTATCATCACATTAGCTATATTTGTTTTATTTTCTAATAGCCCATTTATCTATAGAAAACATTAAACTCTTTCAAATATAAATGGGGATAAATTTCATTAAAAGATAATTTTGGTGGTGAAATAATGTCTTTAGCATGGAGGAATCATAAGGATATATTGGTGAGAGTTTCAGAATTTGATAAGAAAAGTATCTTCACTCAAAAAAAATTGGTGCTTTAGGGATGGCTCATGGATTTCATTTTATTCTTCTGGACGACTTCTATTATTATTTCATCTAATGTAGAATAGTTTTTACTGTTTTCTTTCTTTATTTTTAAAAAATGTTTCATCAGTCAATCCTGCATATGCTTTATCCTCTCAAAATTCTTTTTGTGCAGTGGTATAGAAATATAGGATATAGGCACCGTTTGATATTTGATGAGATCAACACACACATGTAAGATAAAATAAATAGGAAATCCTACCAGCAATAACCATAAATACTACTCCCTCCGGTCCTAATTATAGGAAAGACATTTTGGAGTTGGTTTTGGTCCTAATTATAAGAGCAAATTTTAACTTTTGTTAATTTTTTCCTATAATACCCCTATTTATACTTTTTCAATAATAATTAAATACAATAACAATTTAATACTCCCCCTGGTCCTAATTATATGAACACATTTTAGAGTTGGTCTTGGTCCTAATTATAGGACCAAGTTTTAACTTTTGTCAATTTCTTCCTAAAATATCCTTATTGATACTTTCTCAATAATAATTAAAGATAATAATAATTTAATAACACATTTATATATTCTATAAAGTAAATAATGTTTGCAACTCATTAATGCCATATACTCCTCAATTATACTGTTTTTTTTTTTTAAATAAAAATAATTTTATGCAATTTTTGTCATATCACCCTTACTAATACGTCCTCCACCATAATTAATTTAACAACATGCTTATATTCTATTAAGTGAGAGATTATACTTTATTTTTTGTCATATTTTTCCCATATCATCCCTACTAATACACCTTGATTAATTATTGTTGTTATTTAATTTAACAACACACGCTTATTTTGCAAACATCGTCCATATGACGGAGTCCACAAGTACACAGCTAGGTTCATCTCTACTCTTCCAGTGTGGCTATGAATTTTTTTTTTTTTATAAGGCTGGCTATCGAAATTAATTACTCATGCATCTCTCCTTTTATATGGGTCCGTCCACACTCCACTAGACTCCCAGTAATTTATCCAAGAAAACAAAAAGTCCACCGAAGCCCATACTTCTCGCTTTCCTACTGTAACAGTCATTTTCTAAATTAAGTAAGGATAGTTTTGAAAAATAATTATAATTAACTAATTTAACTTCTTTCCTTAATCCCTCTAAATTCTGGTAATTTGCTCATATAATTAGGACCGGAGGGAGTATATTTTATTTTTCAAACTATATATGTATACAAAAAGAAAAAATGTTACTCCATCCGGTCCTAATTATAGGACATATTTAACCGATTTTGGGGAGATTAAGGAGAGGAGTTAAATTAGTTAATTTTACTCATTTTCCTAAAATGCCCTCATATAAATTTAAAATAACACAAGTAAAAGTAAATCAACAACCCCTACCACATATTTCTCCAACCTAATTTTTTTTTCTACACGCTTTCTAATTGAAATAATGATTTTGCCATACATACATATATGTGTGTATATATATGTATATTATACACACACATATATGTGTGTACATATATTTACACATCAACATACATACACTCACCAAAAACCAAATACATTTGAGAGAGTAAGATAGGGGTATTTTAGGAAGAAATTGACAAATTAAAATGTTGTCTTATAATTAGAACCAAAACAAACTCTCAAATGTTGTCTTATAATTAGGACCGGAGGGAGTACCAGGGATTATGGTAAGGAATAAGGATGCTGCTACTCATATCTTATAAGTGCATTAATTTAATTTCCTTTATGATATGAGGACTTTATGGATAAGTAATTTTGTAAGTACGTCTATCAGTACTTTGAATGTTAAATATTACTTTGATGCTGCTGTAAGCGTTTGGAATTCGACATCTCTATACATTTTTTATTCACACACACACACACCAAAAAAAAAAAAAAAAAAAAAGTCTAGTTTGATGAGAAATGTTTCTTAAAAATTTTGTTATATGATTATTCATCAATGTTTATATCTCTCGGCCGTTTTTCAATTTTCATGAATTATAGTTTTATATAATATTTTGATGGAACAATTAATGGTGGGTGGTGCAGTGCGAGTTTACAAGGAAGAGAAGAGGAAGAAGAGGGGGAAGCTGATCAGACGGCACCCAGAAGCAGCACTATTATGCCACCATGGATGTTGCATCACTTGATCAGATAGACTAAGATGATGACGTGGCTCTCTCTTTAACTCTTATTATTAATATTATTAAGTAATTTAAAACTATATATATGTTGATGCTGATGAAAGCATCAATCAACCATGATAAGTATCCTTGTTATATGTTCATTTTAAATGCTTCATTTTCCTGCGCCGCTCTGCGTTTTCAAGTGTCTTTTCTTTTTCATTTTTTTCCTTTTCGGCTCAGAAAAGAAAATTGGGTTTTCTTTGTGCTTCAACGTTAACTTTTTTTTCCCTATAGGCATGTTTATTTCCTCTGAAATTATTCGAGAGTATCTGAAAGTTATTTTTTTGTACATTTAGCATCTTAAAATATGTTTTATTAGCACTCAATATCTCTTAAAGTACTCCTCCGGTCCTAATTATAGAAATACTTTCGTAATGCAAATTGAACTACAAAAGTGTTCTTATAATTAGGGGCGGAGGTAGTAGTTTTTAGTTTAATTGTCCATAAAAGTATTTTTCTTAGTCATCAATTTTTTTTAAGGTGATTGATTTTGTTTTGTCTAGATCGACAGATGTCTAGCCCGTTGGACTAGTAGGTTGGTATTGGATCAAATAACTCTCTCTTAGGTATCTATGAATTAGATACCTATGAGTATAGTAGATCACTGTGCACGAATAAGTGTTAGCCAAAGAGGGTGGTATGTGTGCACAGTGACGGCATAACAGTAATTGAGAGAGAGAATAATCATACATTTGGGGTTTACCTCTTATTTATAGAGTTTATCTGTAGGGTTAGGGTTTGGAATTATGGGTCTTTGTGCCTCCAAGCCTAAGTGCTATGCCGCCATATCTATGCCACGTAGATTGCCTCTTGTTAAGTCATACATTGAATGGGCCTCATATATGAGTCAGTAATAGATTTATTAAAAATTACTTGAGAATACTTGTTAGAATATACTAGTCCACCCTCGATAGATTAGGGCCAAAACCCAATACAATTGGGTTTATTATATAAATATTAAGAGATATGGGTCCAAAGGAGGAATTGTATCTTTATAATTTAAAATTCAAATCAATATAACTTCGCATAATATACCGGATCTTATCAGTTCGTGGGAGTAAGTTTTTACATGTACCTATAGAAAAACTCCTACAAACAACTTCTCTATGGATCTCTTATCTTCTCTAATGGTGAATCTGCAATATAACGTAATCAAAGTCCATATTAGTGCTCTATTCTCGTGTGAGTACTTCACATAATCATTTGAATTCTAGACACCCTCGAAAATCCTTCAATACTGGATGCTATATGTTCTGGTGTGGAACCAGATGTCTAGCCCGATGGGCTAGTACTTTGATATTGGATCGAGATACTCCACCTGAATATCAATGAGATTGATATCCTTGACGAGATGTGATCACTGTACACTATAGACCATACGCCAAAAAGGGGGGATGGGGAATGTGTCAAGTGGGGATGTGCACAGTGATACTGAATTTACTAGGTTTGAGTTAGAACGTGTGCACCTTAGTGTTATGCCCTTGTATATATAGGGCTTGTTTTGATATCCTAACCGTATGATCTATCTTATCTCATTGATAGTAGATATGATAGATTCTCCCTGATTGTAGGTGTTCCCGGATATATGATATGACTTGTATTGGGCCGTCCACACATATGGGCCGTCTGGCCGGACCGTAACAGTTGCCCCCCTGGTAGCTCAAGTGTTTGAACTGCCGAGATGTATCATGCCCTGGTATTTTCTATCCGAGGTGCAATACCGAGGTTGATTGGATCCGTTGGCCTAGCATGTTGGATTTTTGATTTGATTGGGCTTGACCTAGGATTGCCACCTAGGGCCTACGTACCCTATAAAGGGATCAAAGCTACCGTAGTTCGAGATGTTTATTAATCCTTTAACCGGGTGGCGTATGGTGAAGGCTTGAGCCAGTTCACAATTAGCCTTGGTCATGGATGTTATTAATCCGAGGTCCGAGTTCTGGCCGTCTGAGATCATGCCTGGAGGTTTGCCGGGTTCATGACGTCGTCACGTCATTCTTATAACCAGCAATTTGTCCTGGGGGCCGGGATCTGAGACAAGGCTAAGAGTTGGGGCGAAGCAGGGCAGTCAAAAAACCTTCCGCCTTCTCCATCATTGCCCCCTGCCATGTGGCGTCCCTGGACTGGCGAGGGATTTTAACCGCCCTGCTTCGCCGTCTTTGGATTTCGTGCGCATTTAATGCTCTCTGTGCACGTCGCACGTCATTCCCACGAACATGGTGAGTTTTCCCATTTCTACCCCTATCTTTTAAACTTCTGATTTAATCATCCCTACGTTATTCTTTATTTCGCTTTTCCACTACGTGCCATTTCTACCTTCCTCTATTTCTTGGTGCACCACTTCGCCCGTGACAAAACTCCATTTGACCCTTTCTCAGCTCTTCCTGCATTTCTTCTCGTCAGGTACCGTTCTTTCTTCTTTTCTCCTTACTGAATAACACTTTGATGGTTTTGATTTGCTTATTCCCGTTTGTCTTCTGCGACACTCCCATTTGGTTGGCTTTTTCTGGTCTTCTGTCTGGTTCTATTTCGATGAGTTTCAGTGATAACTTTTGGGTCACCGCGGGTTTTCTCAGTTTCTTCCCTTAGGTGTTTGTCCCTTTGTGCTTTGCTTATTCCAGTTTGCTTCTCTTGCGTCTCATCGCCCCTTTTATGCGTGTTCTAGGTTTCCCTTCTCTGTTTTTTATGGGTAGGAATAAACCTTCATCATCTTCAAACCCACCACTAACCCCAGAAGAGGAAGAGGAACTGTTACGCTCTCGTTTTCCCAAGGCCAGCTACTGGGTACTGGGCTCTCCTTTGTCCGAGGAAGTTAGATCTAGTACTTTGCTTCATGGTGCTTCATGTGGGGGGAGTGCCGGGAGTTCGCGTTCGAATTCTTCTAGGGCTTCACGTGGGGGGAGTGCCGAGAGGTCGCGCTCGAATTCTACTAGGGGCCCAAGTGTTCGTCCTGTTCTGAGTGGATTGCCAAACCCCGTAAGCCGAGATGTACCCGAAGGCATCCCGATCACACCTATCAACTTCCATGAGCCTACTCCAAGCGCCAGGGTCGAATCTATGCCCGAGGGATACCTCGGCCCCTGTTGGGACTGCCTTGCCGATAGCTCGTATTTCATAGCGAACGGCTGGGATTTCCTGGCGGACACTACCCTCGGCACCTGCCAACATAGGTCTAGGGCACCTTCTACCTTAGCCCCTAACACCAGACTTCGTTTTTCTTCTCAAAATATATTGCATACGTCAGGTACTCCCTTCAGCAACTAATATGTGCATTTCTTTTCCATTTATTTTTAGGTCTAAATGGAGTCATCCTCTTCTCAAATTAGTG
The DNA here is from genome assembly GCA_019022615.1 of Acacia melanoxylon. NCBI lineage: Eukaryota > Viridiplantae > Streptophyta > Magnoliopsida > Fabales > Fabaceae > Acacia > Acacia melanoxylon. The sequence goes on along the minus strand of JAFJYJ010000068.1, from coordinate 1,480,235 downwards.
GATGGTCTGACCCAGAGGAGACAAATTCCTCTGTTCCTTCCAAAGCCCTCCTCAAGCGATTCCCCTGGGTCACATACAAAGCACTCACTACACGCTCCTTAATGACCGTAGCCGAGATTAGTCGGATGAAGCTTGGGGAGTTCGAGGGTTGTTTATTGAGTCCTCCTGATGCTGATGAGCCCGTTTGCTCATCTAGGGCGGCTGGGTATACTAACTTCTTTTTCTTTTTAAAGCTTACTTGTCCCGGCTCGGTATTCGCTTCCCGTTTACCGAGTTTCAAATATCTTGCCTAGATTATCTTCATCTGGCCCCCTCACAACTTCATCCTAATGGTTGGGCGTACATAGTGGCTTTTGAGAGGTTATGCAATTCTTTCCAAAATCCTATTCCTTGCACGACCGCCCTTTTTTTTTTTTCTTCTATCCTTTTACCCCTCGTACTGGTAAGGAAGCGGATAAATTGAAGGGGCTTACTTCCCTTCGAAGTGATCCTGACAGGAAGCTCTTGAGTGCTTTCTCGGATTCCTTCAAGCACTTCAAGAACAGCTTTTTTAAGGTCGTGGCCAAACCCGGGCAGCAGCCCTGGTTTTTGAAAGGGGACGAGGGGAATAAAGTAGAGTGGAAATTTCCGTTGTACTGGACGTATGATCACCACAAGGTGGCCTCTTCCTTCTACCAAGTTGAACCGGACGATCTTCCCGCCGAGGAGGTTCTCTCGGTAGACCAGCTAATGTCATACGTTACTACTTACGGCAGCCGGAGCGCGGCTTACTTTATTACCGGTCCCGGCTCCAAATCGGGATATGTTATTTGTATGGACTTTGTATATGCCCTGCTTTAATCTTTTTCCTTTCCTATTGTATGTGATGACTAACCATTTTTCTTATCTTCCTATTGCAGCTCAAGATATGGAGCCTCTGCCTCGCTACCTTACTCATGCGACCCAAGGTCAGAAGAAGAGGTCGGCCCCTGAGTCCCGCAAGTCCAAAACTATAGCCGATGCCTTGGCAAAGAAAAAGAGACTGAAAGAGAGCCCTTCGGAATTAGTGGATGTCCCCCACTCAGGACCCTCTGGCAGTTCTTCCCCTGCTGGGCCGACTTCGCCTCCCGCTGTGACCAAAACTATGCTTGCGCCTTCTTCTTCGATCCTACCACCTCCACCTCCTCCGCATCCGAAGCTCCCCCGTGGGCTTACTTGGAGTAAAGGGCGGACCGAAGAACTGGCGGTTTCTCTCCTCCCGCCTCGACGTTATACTGATGCCGTGGCTCTTACCGACATTGATAAGGCCGAGCTGTGGGATATCCAAAAGGCTACCCTGAGATCTGCCGAGGTGGTGCAGGCGTTCGAAATAGTCAAAAGAAATTATGTTAACGCCAGTACCGCTCTGAACAAGGTTCAGGAAGAGAGGGATAGTGCTGTCGAGGCTCAGAAGAAGGCCGAGGAGGCTCTTGAGGCAGCCGTAGTATTGAAAAAGAAGGCTAAGGATGCTCTGCCGGGGATAGAGGCTGAGAAGAGCAAGCTTACTGAGGAGCTCCAGATGACCCGAGAGGCCCTTGACCGAGCTAACGAAGAGCTGGTCAAGTTACAAAAAGCCCATGCACAGGACATCGACTCGCTTCGGGTGGTCCAATCGCAGCGTGGTGACCTGGCGAGGGAATTGGGCGAGACCAGGGTGGCCCTTGCGGAGTCTCGGGAAAGCTTATCTTGCGCGACGCTCGATACGTTTCGGAGACGGCCAAAGATGCTTTTAAAATGGCCCTAGCACAAATCCGCCACTTGAACCCTAATGTCGCGCTGAACATTGAGGGATTTCACCATCTGGCATATATCCAAGGCGACAAGCTCATTCCCCCTCCTGCTTCTCCCGAGGTGACTTCGGCATCCCTTCTTGATGACGGAGATCAAACTGGTGATGGGGAGGAGCACTCTTCAGCCGACGTCCCTGCAGAGGAGCCTTCCAACCCCCTGCTCCAGATGCTTAGTTTTTCGCTTCTCTTTTATCATCTTTGGGCGTTAATGCCCTTTTTTTGTAATTGCTGGATGTTGCCGCTATGGTTTGGCTTATTAATTTATATAAATTAACTTGTTCTGTTTGATTGAGCATCGTAAAAATGCTAACCTTAATTGACCGGGCCATGGTCGTAATGCAGATCTGCGTTTATCGTCCAGACTTGCCATATGGGGAAGTTTGGTAGGGTTTTCTTAATTAACCACATTTGGTGTTTATTTAACGCACTACCGAGTTCCGGCTCCCTCGTCTGGGTTCAATCGCCAAGATAAGGGCAAAATGTCACATGTTTGGCCGAATTATCCTAACTCCAAGCCAAACATTTGGACCTGATCAGGGTCGGCATGACAATTCATCTTCTTATCAGGGAGCGAGCGTTGATGTGTCAATTTTGTGAAGACCTTTACAGGTGGGTTCACATTGCTCGAAACCAAGGTACATCGGCCCTAGTGTCAGCCATCTAGATGTGTCAATTGAAACCGGGTTCTAAGACTGCGGTGTAACCGGGTATGTGGACCTCGGTGTAAAAACTTAAGTTATAAATAGCACGCACTTTGAATAAGAACTCCAATGCGGGTTCCTTCTTTAAGATAAAACTTCAAAGAGTTGATAGCGTTAATGGAAAACAGCCAAATATAAACGACATAAATTTAAATAAGGAAAAATAAAACAAGTTCCATCGTGGACGACATCCGAACCGAGATCTAGCTATGGTAGACCCTCAGCTTGTCGGCATTCTAGGTTCTTCTAACGGGCTTCCTACCTAGGGTTTCTAGTATTGCTTAGCTTTTCCTTGATACGGTACGGACCTTCCCAATTTGCTGCCAGCTTGCCATCTCTGGCGTTTTTATTTCCAATGTCCGCGCGTCGAAGTACCAGGTTACCCCTGTTGAAAGAACGGGGTCTTACTTTCCGATTATACTTTGCCGCGATGAGTTGCTTGGCAGCCATCTCCTAACAGTGCGCTCTGACTCTGATTTCGTCAATTAAGTCCAGTTCGGTCCTCAAGGCATCCTCGTTCGATTCGCCTCCTACCTGTATCAATTTGGCCTTCCTCCATGATGAAAGCCCGATCTCCACAGGGATCATCGCCTCGCATCCATAAGTTAACCTGAAAGGAGTTTCCTGGGTTGAGGTCTGTACGCTGGACCTATATCCCCAGAGTATGCTGTAGAGCTGTTCGACCCAGTTGGACTCTTCTTCTTGCATCCGCTTCTTCAGGCCGTCTAAGACGACTTTATTGGCTGCCTCGGCCTGGCCGTTTGACTGTGGATGTTCTACCGAGGTGAAGTACTGTACAATATCCAGATCCGAGACCATAGTCTGGAATCCTTTGTCTATAAATTGGGTCCTGTTGTCCGTGACTATTTCAGCAGGAATTCCGAATCGAGAGACAATATTGTGTTGAAAAAACCTTGAATCCGTGCCGAGGTAATAGAGGTTAAAGGCTCGGCTTCGATCCATTTAGTGAAGTAATCTACTACCACGATGAGCCACCTAAATTGCCTCGGGGCGGCCTTGAACGCCCCTAAGAGATCCATTCCCCATTTATAGAAGGGCCAAGGGGCCGAGATGCCGCTTAATTATGATGGCGTAGGCCAAATAATCTTGGCATGTTTCTGGCAACTTTCGCACCTTTTGACTGCTTCAATGGCGTCCATCTTCATTGTTGGCCAATAATATCCGGCCCACAAAGCTTTCCTGGCCAGGGCCTTGCCCCCCATGTGATGGCCATTCACACCCTGATGTATCTCGGCCAACACATACCTGGCCTCGGATGAATCCACACATCTCATCATTGAAGAATGTATACCTTTCCGGTATAGTTGGTCATCCATCATCGTGTAGACGGCAGCTTCTCGTATTAACTTCTTTGCCTCAACTGAATACGTTGGTATAATCCCTCTTTCGAGGTAATCTTCAATCGGTTTCCTGCAATCCGTAGCAACCGATATCGCATGACGCAACTCGGCTCGGTCATATTTTGCTGGATGACGGTTCGGAAGGTTCCCGGGCCCTTGGTACTGGCGAGTTTCGATAGGATATCGGCTCGGGTGTTTTCTTCTCTTATGATGTGGGTGATTATAACCTCGTCGAATTTAGAAATCACCTCCTTTACTTTATTGAGATACTTAGCCAATAACGGACCTTTCGTCTGATAAGTGCCCTCTATCTGTGCAGCTACAAGCTGCGAGTCGGTGAAAACCCTTACTCTCTCCGCTCCATGTTCTTGGGCTTGCAATAATCTGGCCAATAGAAGCTTCATATTCAGCCTGGTTATTCGAGGTCGGGAACTTCAGTTGGAGGGAATGTTCAATGGTGACACCTTCCGGGATTTCAACTATGACTCCAGCTCCGCTACCCTCTGCATTTGAAGAACCATCCACATATACCTTCCACACTTTGCTTTGAACGTCATCAATTCTGTCTGTCACGGTGAGTTCTCTGACGAAATCTGCCAACGTTTGGGATTTAACTGCATGTCAGGCCTTGTAGGAGATGTCGAATTTAGATAGCTGGACTGCCCAACTGGTCATTCTTCCTGCCAAGTCTGGTTTGTGTAATATCTGCCGGAGTGGCAGGCTTGTTCGGACTATAATACAGTGCCCCTGGAAGTAAGGTCTTAATCTTCTTGCCGAGATAAGCAGGGCAAAAGCCACTTTTTCCAACTTTTGATATCGTACTTCCGATCTCTGTAACGCCTTACTCACGAAATAAACCGGGGACTGACCGGCCTCGGTTTCTCGTACTAGCGCCGCACTCACTGCTTCTTCTCCCACTGATAAATATAAAAACAAAGACTCTCCCGGATCAGGTTTTGATAGGACTGGTGGGGTTGCCAAACAAAGTTTGATCTTTTCAAACGCTGCCTCACATTCCCCGTTCCATCCTCCTTGTGTTTCCTTCTTTAGCAACCTAAAAAATGGGAGCGCGTTCTCGGCTGATCGTGGTAGAATCCTGGTTAGCGCGGCCAGGCGGCCGGTTAGCTGCTGTACTTCCTTCTTCGTCCTCGGCTGCTGCATGTCGAGGACGGCCTTGCATTTATCCGGATTGGCTTTGATTCCTCGGTTTGTTAACATAAAACCCAGGAACATCCCGGCCGGGACTCCAAATGCACATTTGGCCGGGTTCAAACGAATCTGAAACCTCCTCAACTTATCAAATGTCTGCTCTAGATCACGGACATGGTTTTGCGGGTCCTTTGACTTCACAATCATATCATCCATGTAGACCTCAATGTTTCGTCCAATCTGATCAGCGAATACCTTGTTCATCATCCGTTGATAAGTTGCCCCGGCATTGTTTAGACCAAAGGGCATCACGTTATAGCAGTAGTTGGCCTTGTCGATCATAAAAGCTGTCTTCTCTTGATCACTCGGATGCATGGGTATTTGATTGTAACCATAGTATGCGTCCATGAAGGATAACAATTGAAAGCCCGACGAGTTGTCAACCAACTGATCGATGTTAGGCATCGGGTATGAATCTTTTGGTCAGGCTTTATTCAAATTAGTATAATCTGTGCATACTCTCCACTTTCCGCTTGGCTTTTTTACCATAACTACGTTAGACAGCCATGTAGTATATTGTATTTCCCTGATGAACCCAGCTTCCAAGAGCTCTTCTACGTGCTGCTCCAAAGCCTTTCGCCTTCGGCCTCGATATTTCTCTTTTTCTGTGCCACTGGTTTGGACCCCGGCTAGATGGCCAGCCTACGACAGCAAAAATTAGGATCGATACCTGGGACCTCGGATGACGTCAATGCGAATACATCTTGGTTCTGCCTTAAGAATTTGACCAACCTATCTTTTAAATCTGGGTCCATTGCCCCTCCGATCTTCGTTGTTTTAGCTGGATTTCCTCCCTGGATTAACTCTTCCAACTCCCCTTCTGGTTCTAGACGTGGGATTTCGGGCTCGTCCCTGAGGTCGAGCTCTACCATGCTGACGGGTCGTCCGTCTCTTCTCCAGTTTTCAAGATTCAGGATTTGTTCGTCTCTTGGAGTCCAAAGTGGGGACGATGGTCCCCCTTCTCCAGCTCGGATTGTCTCGAAGTAACATTGACATGATTCCTTCTGATCCCCCTTAACAACCACGACCTTATTCTTGTTGTTTACCATCTTCAACCTCTGGTGCTTCGTGGATACTATCATATCCCAACTATGAATGGTTGGCCGGCCGAGTATGACGTTGTACGGGGAGGGGAAATCAACGACTATGAACCTTACCCGTTCGGATTTGAAAGCCTCCCTGGTTCCCAAGGTAAGTCTTAGGTCGATATATCCTTTGGGAGGTGAATGTTCCCCGTTGAAGCCTATAAGGGTTGTCTTGCACGGTTTTAAATCCTCTACGTCCATATTCATCCTTTTATAAGCATCCCAGCTAATAATGTCTCGCCGAGCTCCCAAAGATCGACAAAAACCCTTTTCACCAGGCACTGAGCCACGGTGGCTGTAATAACTAATCCATCCTGGTGTCCCGGCACCACGTCTTTTAGTTCTTCAGTGGTAAAGACTAATGGGGTTGGTGTCGGTCTGGTTGGATCGTCCTTAAACTTTGGGATATTCCTGACAGAAAGCACTTCTCTCAAATATTTCTTGTGCTGGCTGATCGTATCTCCTCCCCCACCAAAACCTCTGCTGACTACGTTACAGTGGAATTGGGCTTCCGGGAACTCATCTTCCTCAACGACCGACCTCCGACGCTTCTCATATTTCTTCAGGCTTTTGTCTGGACTCCTACTTCGGCCTCTTTTTTGGCGTTTGGGACCTTTACGCCCTTGAGTTTGTATTAGGTATTGGCGTAGCTTGCCTTCTCTGATGAATCGTTCTATGGCATCCCGAAGTTCAAAGCATTGATCCGTGGTGTGCCCCGGTCCATCATGAAACTCACAAAACTTAGACTGATCGGTCGTGAATCGAACTCTAGGAGGACGAGGTCTATTTAATCTCTTCATCTCGGTCTGGGCCACCTCCTTCCAAATCTGTGAACGGGAGGCGTTTAAAGGAGTATACTTTTCATATCGTCCTTTCGCCTCAAGCCGTCCTTCCTGATTGCATCTATCTCGGTTCTAGGTTCGTTGCGGGCCTTCTCCCCTTGACTTACGTGGTTGGCCTTTCTGCTCTGGTGATATATTTCCTCGTTTCTCTGACCCGACCGCGTTAGCTATCTCCATCTGTTCTACGTCCAAGTATTGCTTAGCTCGGGTGTGGAATTCAGTGAGCGTGTGGACTTGATTCTTGAAGATATTCTTAGACAATCGGGACAAGGGATCCAAGCCATCTACTATGCAGTGTACGTGGACGTCATCAGGGAGCGAGCGAACTTGCAACGCTACTTCTTTGAATCGGTCTAGGTATTTCTGGAGGGTCTCCCCCTTTCTCTGCTTGATTTTGCTCAACGTAAATTGAGACTTCGGTTGCTTTTCACTAGTAGCGAAATTCAACTCGAATTTCCGACCGAGTTCTTCGAAGTTGTGGATCGAGTCGGTAGGTAAGGTATGAAACCACCTCTGGGCCGGTCCGGTAAGCGTTGCAGCAAAAATTCTTGATATGATCGGGCCCTTGATTAAATGGACAAACATTCCGAGCTCGAATGTGTCGAGATGGGCACGTGGGTCCTGGGTCCCATCATACTTAGGGAGATGCGTCAAATCCAGTTTCCTTGGATACGGGGCAATGGCAATTTCTTCAGAAAAGGGGCCTCGGTTGAGGTCAGTCAAATATTTCATCTTATATTCTTCAGGAGACCCCCGAGACCGAGGTTCCTTCTTCCTAACACGGTCTCGGTCTTGCGTGCTTTTTTCTAGGCGTAACCTCTTTGCTTCTGATGCTGAAGGACGAGTCCGAGCTGAACCTGTCCCGCGAGAAACTCGGCTGGTATCCCGGCGTTCTTGCCTCGGACGCTTACCAGGGGACTGACTGCTTGTATCTGAGGATTCCCTTTCCCATCTTTCCCGCGGGTCTCCTCGCTCTCGGTTTCTGATTAACGACTCAAATTTGTTAAACCGGTCCTCCATCATCTGCTGCGTAATTCTGAGGTCTTCTTGGCGCTGGAGGTTGGTGCGCTTCTCATTGTTCTCCATTCGTCTCAGAATTGACTCCTGCGTTTTCTGCAGGAGGACGACGTCGAGATTCTGGACCGAAGCCGCCGTACTAGCAAAATTATGAGCCTTTTGACCTATCGGAGGGGAGGAGGCCGTATCTGAGACATTCCCCTCCTGGACTTCCACTGGTGGCTGCTGAGCCTGATTATTTCCAGTAGCCTCAACCTGTTGCGGATTTTCAGGTTGAGTGTTCTGACTGCAACTTCTCGTGTTTGCCATCGGTGGTCACGGGGATCGAAATTTACGGTCCCCACGGTCGGCGCCAATGTTCTGGTGTGGAACCAGTGTCTAGCCCGATGGGCTAGTACTTTGATATTGGATCGAGATACTCCACCTGAATATCAATGAGACTGATATCCTTGAGGAGATGTGATCATTGTACACTATAAACCATACGCCAAAAAGGGGGGATGGGGAATGTGTCAAGTGGGGATGTGCACAGTGATACTGAATTTACTAGGTTTGAGTTAGAACGTGTGCACCTTAGTGTTATGCCCTTGTATATATAGGGCTTGCTTTGATATCCTAACCGTATGATCTATCTTATCTCATTGATAGTAGATATGATAGATTCTCCCTGATTGTAGGTGTTCCCGGATATATGATATGACTTGTATTGGGCCGTCCACACATATGGGCCGTTTGGCCGGACCGTAACACTATCAAAAATATACCTCACGTGCTAGATGCTATATTTGACAACCCCCCCCAAAAAAAAAAAAATACAAGATGCTATTAAAAACATATTTTAATGGATGATGATCATAATGCTCAAATTAATTTAGAATTTTCTATTATACTGAAAAAACATTTGAGAGTGCCGAATGATTTCTGTTTTATAATTATCAAGCACTTTTTTTTTTGCAACCCAAAAAAAAAATGCTTGGCCTCACTTATTTTACCCAAAATGGTGTAATTTTGGGGTAAATGATGACAGCGGCCCACAAGAGTAAATGAGAAAAGCCTCATTCGAACATCTTCCAGGGAATTATTCAGTATATGTCACCTCCCGATTATTGTTAGGTATTTTGCACAATGATGTTGTGTAGATTGAATTGCATTCTCAGCTCATGAATGAGTTCAGGAACTCATCCTGCAAAACAATGTCATTTTACGGGATGGGTTTCTATTTTGACCCAATGTTATGCTAGTTATCCGACTAGACTAGTTCATGTGAGCTATTTTTCTCCCTCAAAAAAAAAAAAAAAAAAAAAAAAAAAAACAAATGCGGCAATTATGGAGGATAGGTTAAACAAATAACAGCTTATGTCTAGCTTAGTTAAAACGAATTGACTTTAACATCTATCATGTCCTTAATTATTACTCTTTGCAAGGATAAAAAAAAAATTCCTTCTAATCATTAATATAAGACATAGTTTGAGAATTGATCTTAGTCTTAAATATAAGATATGGTTTTCATATTTGTCAATTGTTTCCTAATTTACCCCCATTGATGCTCCATCAACAATAATAAAGGAAGAGAGTGAATAAGGGAATTAAGGAAGATAACTAGAGTGTTTAAGAATACATGTCAAATTAACTAACTTAATTAACTTCTTTAATCTAATCAAACTAGGTAAATATATATTATATTAAAGACCAAAGGGAGTAGTTATGCTACTTGTTTTATAAAAATGTATGTTAACTTTTCTTAAGTACCTTTCTAGTCATTTACAAGGAGAACTAATCTTATAATAGAAAATTCCATAAATATGTGAAAACCACATGAGAGTTCAGGAAACAATGAATTGAAGTCTTATATATTTAATACTAAAGTAAACCTCTCTACTAGCTTTCATTTAGGATTGGATAATTTTTCCGGTCTTGTAATATCCCAAATTTAATTCACTAAAATTCATTGTACGATTGCTATTTTAAATGGAATAAAATGGTGAATTTTGGTACATCTGAAATGGTTATTTGATGATTAATCAAGATGTGTGTACCATGTATCTTGAAAAAGACACCCGTGTGGCGCCATGGTAGGCCCACACATACACTTTAATAGGGAGTCATTTGGCGGGTCTCAGTAAGTGTGCAGCCAGTGGCGGAGCCAGGATTTTAGATTTATGGGTGCACAATTAGTGGTGGAGTTCGGGGGCAGCGCCCCCGAAAATTTTTTTTATGGAAAGTTTTAACAAATCAGACGGCTATCACTAAAGTGAAAAATATTCTTTAGCAGCAAAATTTCAGGAAGTTTGAATTAGATTTAGGTTACTGAAACTAGCCCAAAACAACAAACAAAATACCACTACAACAGCAAGTTTTTTCTCATATTTGGAGGTAATTAATCTCCAAAATTTCACAGCAGCTTTCACAATTTAATGCAGCAATCAGATAGCATTAACATTACCTTCAATTGCCAATAACACCAATATGAATTAGGAGAAAAATATATAGCAGCCATGACTTTTGCACACAAATCTCAACAGAATTTCAAGGTTCTAGCATACAGAATTTAGCAATTCTCTAATGCTAAAGTGAATGAGAGCAACTTAATAAAAATCAAATGCAGTAGGTATAATGGCAAAATCAAACCACATATGGCAGTAACTATTCCGAATTTCAACTTGGAGTCTAAACTTGAAAAATAAACTAATAAAATCAGAATGATTGCCAACTGAAAAAATAGATAGACAGAAAGAAAATCAAAGACACTACTAAAAATTTCGGTTTTTGCTACGGAAAAAATCCGTAGCAAAAACCCATTTTTCCGTAGCAAAACATGTTTGCTACGGATTTTGCTACGGATTTAGTCCGTAGCAAAATATCGCGTGGCAATTGCTACGGATTTCGTGAAATCCGTAGCAATTGCGACGGATATGAAAATCCGTAGCAAATTTGCTACGGATTTTAATATCCGTAGCAAATTTGCTACGGATTTTAATATCCGTAGCAATTGCCACGGATTTTAATATCCGTAGCAATTGCCACGGATTTTAATATCCGTAGCAATTTGCTACGGATACAATATCCGTAGCAATTGCTACGGATATTAAAATCCGTTGCAATTGCTACGGATTTTCATATCCGTGGCAATTTGCTACGGATTTTTAGATCCGTAGCAATTGCTACGGAGAAAATATCCGTAGCAAATTTTCAAATTTGCTACGGATATTTTCTCCGTAGCAAATTTCCGGAATTTGCTACGGATTTTTTTCCGTAAACGCGATTTGTTTTTCCGTAGCAAATTTCAGAATTTGCGTAGATTTTCTTTTCGGTAGCAAATTTTAAATTTTTTTAATAGAAAATTGAATACAAATAGTAAAGTAATGTATCATGAATATATTAACGATAAAAAAGAGTTTACATAGTGAAAACACAATATATATATATAATCCGTAGCAACAAACAAATACAAAAAAGTAGTAGCAACAAGCAAATACAAAAAAGTAGGCTAAACGCAAAGAGATTGTGATCATCGTCATCACCGATGGTCATCATCACCAAAGATGGTCATCATCACCAGGAGTCGACCGGAACCTCTGTCTTTCATAAGGGACATGATTTGAAGCTGCATCACCCTCATCAACTCATTCTCGCCGAGTCATCTCCCGTCGCATCACCGCCCGTTCTGCGCAACGCCGCTTGATCGATCTTTTTCCCGCTGCAACGCCCGCTTGATCTGATCTTGTTCTGAATCATCTCGCGCCTCATCATCTCTGTTTCCTGAGTCAGCCGCTGGCTCATCATCTCCCGTTCCTGGGTCATTTGTGTTGCTTGCTCCTCCACCAACGCCTTCATCTTCTTCAGCTCATCTACAAAATTGATTAGTACATTTATTATTTGTACTTCATTTGAATGGACAAGAGAATGAAAATTATCAAAAACAAATGTATTATGTTTACCTGAACAAACCCCTACAAAGGTGCCGGATGAGAGGCGCTTTGTCCGCTTCGATCGGGCCGGACTCACCGTATCCAAAGACCCTCCTTCTTGTCAAATCCGCCGGTAGCCTCAAAGAACGAGACTCTCGTTGTCGGATATAGAGGATGAGGGGTCGATCTCCCACGCCTTGCGTGGCTCTCTCCCCGCGACAGCTTCTCAAAGTTTTCCTACAAGCAAACAAATATATAACAAATAAGACATGTAAAACTATATAAATATGGTGGTGCATAAAACAAGTAATAAAGGCAATAAATGTCTAACCGCTATTTGTTGCGCCCTTGGATTAATCCATTGCCTCTCACTCCCTTCAGGCTTTCGGGAATGGGTCCGCTGAAAGGTAACCCACTCAACCGATCCAGTAGGAGTTTCCCCAAGACTCTACCCGCAAACGCAAATGATGACCTTAATTAATTACTTCAAATTACAAAATATTGAATACGTAAATAGAAAATAACGTGTACTTACAACTTTGCGTCGATGCTCACTAATTGATATGGAGCCGCCAAAGATATGATGGTCCTTCCATTTTGGCCCTATTTTGCTTATTTTTCGCACTTATGGTCTTAAACTTGTCATTGCTTTCCCAATTGCCAAATAATTCATCTCTAGTGTCCCGTGAAGCCAACTGTCTTGCCTCTCGACCTTCTCAATGCATAGAGCTTTCGACGCACCATCACGCCGGCCCCGTGGTTATAAGCTTTTTTTCGATTTTCAAGATGCTCGGGCAACGTCATATGCTTATCCCGAAAATCAATAACAAACAATTAGTGCTCAAAATTTTAAAAGTAATAAATTAACACGCATAAAAAAATAACTTACCAAGAACTCCTTGAACCACGTGTCTCGTTGCTTCTTAGGAATCTCTCATCCACGCGGTCCAAGCTTGAGTGTAATTACGGAATATTTGGTCCGACATGAAAGTCGCCACCGGAGTATCGGGCAAAAATCTGAAAACGAGAGATTATCATGCAAATATTAGCATACAAACCAATTAGAAAAGAAAATTGTAACATTACGGTAACTTTGCATGACTTACTCGTTGCCGTCGGGACGGATCCAAAGAAACCCCGTCTCGGATCTCTTGAGCCCCGTTTGGTACCTCGAAGAACTACCTTCTTCCCCGACGTGGCTCGAGGCGACGCAGTGTGCTAAGGAAGAAATGTGAAATATTGAAGATGTTTGTACATAGATGGTTTCAAGAAACTAAACAAATGTAAATCAATCAGAAATGGTAAAGTAAACCTGTGGTCCTCCTTGCTGTGCATCAGGGGGGGTAGCCGCCGGTGACGACGATGTATAAAGTGACGGTGAAGATGACAAATATCCCGACGGTGACGACGAAAAATCAAATAGTGGCACCTCTGGAGAAGAGGCCGAGCCCTCGCCTCCATATGGAGCGGTTGGCGTCGCCCTCTACCCCCTCTTATAGTACGGGGTCGGGCTCGACCACTGCCACGTCCACTACTTGAACGTCCTCCTGGATGCTCCATCTCTGAACACTTATAGACATCATGGCAAAATATATATATATATATATATAAAATTAGTTAATATGAGAGTAGCAAAGAAACAAAGTATGTAGTATAACATATCGTCATAAACAAATAACTAACATAAATCAACCGGACGATTCCCGTTCATCGACATCTACTTGCATGTCTTCATCGAACTCTCATAGTCGTCGAACTCGCATTCACTATCGAGAAGCTCATTTCGCCTCATCCTCATCGTCGATTTCTCATCGTCAATTTGTATAGGAATCAACTCTAACTCCGCACGAGAATCAAAGAGATTGCTTGGTACTTCGTCATCGAAGATGTTTATGCGGCGACATGTTCCACATCGCTTGGAAAGGTTCAGCCATACCGTCATTTGATTCCTGCTCTTTCGACTTTGGTATAATATTTCGTGCTTTGGTTTTAATAACTCCCTGTCCACCCTTGGCGAGATGTAGGGTATGGTGTATAGTAAACTTGTTCCGCTTTGTTGAGCAAGGATGAATGGGTCATAACCAACCGAATATCTCCTTGTCCAATGGATCTCAATATTTCCATGTTTGTCCACTTTTGTCCCACGCGGACCGTTATCAAACCACTCACACTTAAAAAGGGTCACCACCTTGTCCCACCGGTAACTCAGCCTGAATTATCTCAACTAACTTCCCGTAGTAGTCGGTCTCCACCCCGTCAATTTGGTCACCTCGACAACATACACCGTAATTGCAACATAGTGTACTGCGTTCGCGTCAACATTGCAAATCGATACCCATTGATTATATATTTGTTGCATCGGTAACCGTCATTGCAGCTCCATAAGATAAACTCCACGCAACTTCATTGGGATCGATGGATTTTCCAAGAAATATGATCGAAACCATTTTGGAAACTCGAATTAGTGAATTGATCAACTTGGGACACCGACATTGAAGGATTTCCCGATCTGACCCAATTAGAGAAGTAACTGTAACAAAAAAAAACTTAAGTTACTACTTTAATACTTACCGTAATAGTAAACAAAACAAAAATTTACTCTAGGTACTTTGCAGCCTCTTCACAGTTGTTTAGAATGTACCACTCGCAACTCGCTTATCTCTTCCGTCAAGAGTTGACTTCCAACGTTTTCCCACGACTCGCCCTGGCAAATTAAATATTGATTTTTGATCCCTCGTATCACCGGCATCATCGTTACGGGGTACCCCTCTCCATCTTGACATCATTTCAGGGGGATAATAGTATGACGCAAATTTTGCGGCCTCTTCGACTAGATAAGCTTCAAATGATAGATCCTTCAACGTACCTTGTATTTTTGATCTTGTGCTTAAGTGTGCGTAAAAACCTACAATGGAATATCTCGAGCTAAAGTATCATGTCGGTCAATTAATAACATCGCAAATCAATATATATATTACCTCTCAAACGGATACATCCATCTATACTGTTGCGGGCCTCCTACCTTTGCTTCGTAGGCCAAGTGAACGGGCAAATGTTCCATTGAGTCAAACAAGCTAGGAGGAAACACCATTTCTAACTTGCATAGCGTTATGGGCATGCTCGCCTCCGGGTGTCGTAACTTTTCAACATTAAGCTCGAAGCACAAATTTCTCTAAAGAACATGGACAACTCCGTTAGAATAGACCATACATGCTTCGGTAGTGCTTTGAAGGCCCACGGCAACAATCTCTCGGAAAAACACATGACAATCATGACTCTTCATCTTGCTCAACTTCACCTCGTGCATGTCGACACATCTTTTCCAGTTTGACGCATAACCGTCGGGAGTTTCAAATCTTTAACCCATTGCAACAATTCTAAATTCTGCTCTTTATTGAATGTGTACGGCGCTCCGGGTTTGGAAATTCGTCCAAAGGCCACCGTCCACCAAATGCAAAGCGGGCCTTCTACAAATCGCTTCAACGTCCAATCTTGCGTTGACCGTGTCTTTCGTCTTGCCCTTGGTGTCCATCACGGTGTACGAGAATATTGCAAAACACATTTCTCTCAATATGCATGACATCGAGGTTGTGTCTTAACAATTGATCTTTCCAATATGGTAGTTCCCGGAAGATACCGCGTTTGTTCCAATGATGATCAATGCCGTACCCCTCGGTTCGCTTGAAGCGGCCCCTCTTCGACACTCGGAATGTGCGACCGTCCCATATTTCTTGTCCACTTAAACGACGAGGTGGATCTGCTCGTTCGACAACCTTCTCGCGTGAAGTCTTTTCTATTTCTCCTAAACGGATGATCGGGGTAGGAATCGTCGGTGCTGTCAAACCAACCGACCTTGCGATCGTGTTCCAAGCTAAAACCCATGTTCTGTTCAAGACATACCGGGCATGCGAGCTTTCCGACGTTTGCCCGGCCACTCAACATCCCATATGCGGGAAATCATTTATCGTCCACATTAAGGCAGCCGCGTGGTGAAATTCGACTTAATGATATATCATACGTAAGAACACCTTCACTCCACAACATCTCCAACTCGTCTATCAAAGGCCTGAGGTACACATCTATCTTTTTTTTTGGGTTCGACGGCCCAGGGATTAACGCGTTAAGGAAGAAAAACTCTATTCTCATGCACATAGAAGGTGGGAGGTTGTACGGCGTCACAATGACCGGCCAACAGAATAATTCCCGCCCGTATTGTTGAAAGGAGCGAACCCATCCGAACATAGACCAAGACGAACATTACGGGATCCATAGCAAAGAAAGGATTCGCCTCGTCAAATTTACGCCAAGCTTCGGCATCGATGGATGCGTCACAAAGTTCTCATCCCTACGATGCTCCCGGTGCCATCTCATGTGAGAAGCCGTTTGTTCGGATGCATACAATCTCGTAAGTCCGGGCACCGAGAGGAAAGTACCACATCTTGCTTAATGCATGACGGGTCTTTTTCCTTCCTTTCCCCACAACTTTATATCTCGTCATCTCCACAGAATTTGCAATTGGTCAGCTCAAAGATCATCCTTGTAATACAACATACATCCTCTAGGCGTGAATGGATTTTTTCACATCCAAGCCCAAGCTCTTTCACCTTTTTTTTTGCTTGGTAAAAGTCTTTCGGCAAATTATTGTCTTTGGGAACAACCTTACTCATGATCTCGCATCATTTCGTTGTAATTCCTCTCACTCATATGGTGATCGGTCTTCAAACTTAGTGTTGCTAGGGTAGCCGATAGCGATGAATATTCACTATTTTCAAAGTGGTCGCAACCTTCCCATAACGGACGTTGTGCTTCTTGAAGCATTTTATAGAACCTAGCAGCTTTCCGGATGAGGATCCTCACCCATGTTTGATGGTTGAGGATGGGTACCGGCCTCCTCTCCCATGTATGACGGTTCAGCATGAGTAACGGGATCAAAATATTGGCCGATCGACGGTCCCGCGGCATCCATAACCAACCGCTCATATTGATTAAGGTTTTCTCGATGACTACCGTCCCCGTAATAACCACTCGGTGTCGTCGGACTTCGCCATGACATTCCCAACATTCATAATCTTTTATGAATCCCTTTTGACACAAATGAATCCCGACCGTGTCCGCATCTCGTAAATCTTAAACACTTACATTTGGCACACGGACACCCGATCTCCCTTCTTGAATTATTTGAATTCGCCAAAGCAAATTGACGAACTCTTCCAAACCCGCGAAGAATGCTGTTGTTACTTGTCTTCTATCGGTTAGACGATTGTACATCCAACTTCTATCATGGTTGCCTTCCATACTTCCTAGCTAGTTCAGCTTACTACCCTAATTAACTTCTCAACATACCACAAATATATATAAGTCGCCTCTTATGCCTTCCAATTGCCACTTACTCAAGAAAGTGAAAAACAAACACATGCATTGAACAAAGAACATATTCCGCAAGCAACCGGAGAATGAGGATAACACACTGAACATGGACACATGTATGTGGAGGGGGCAAACAAAGAATAGAATACTAAGTATTTTGGAGTTTCTAACATATATGGGCTAGATCAAAGAGATTACTTAACATTTAATCAAATTTATTGTATAACTTGTTAAACATAGATTGAAATAAAAAATTTAAATGAAATATTTTTTAAACAAATTACTAACAGTCATTTTTATAATAGCCTAAATCAAATAATAAATTCTACTAATTTTTATAACACATACAAATGTGAT
Source organism: Acacia melanoxylon (assembly GCA_019022615.1). NCBI lineage: Eukaryota > Viridiplantae > Streptophyta > Magnoliopsida > Fabales > Fabaceae > Acacia > Acacia melanoxylon. Next base: position 1,462,580 of record JAFJYJ010000068.1, on the reverse strand, counting down.
TATTCTTCAATGTCACACCTTCCTCCTCCCAGTTGACATTAATTAATTCATTGTCTTATCCCTAAATTTCATTTCCAAACACTTCACTTTTCTAGTTTCAACATCATCCTATTTAAATATTTATGTATCAATACCAACTAATACAAAATCTTAATTTTATCACACCAAAATCAGAATTGGAATTTATAAATTCCTAAAAAGTGCTAGATAAAAATACTTCATTATTCATTATTTTCATTATTCCAGCTAAGCTAACATAATACAAAATCTTAAAGTGCTAGAATTGGAATTTCTAAATACTTCATCAATACCAACATTATAATTATATAATTATTATATTTAATATTGAATTCTATTTTATTTTTTTATTACTAAATATACTAATTTTATTATAATAATAATATATAATAATAATAAATGATAAAAAAAAATTGAATAATTTAAAGCTCTACTTCATTTAATTTGTTATTGTTCTATTAAGATTTTTACCTGTTATTTTTCTATTTTTATATTGTTACAAAGAGATTTTTGAATCACTACAATTCATATCATATATACTTATACAAAGTAGATTTTTATATAGAAATCTATATAGAATTCTACTAAGTATATCTAAATGAGTATGAGTATATATAATAAATTATTCAATTTTTAATTAGAATTCTAATTTTAATTATAAATATAAAAAAAATAGTAATATTGAATATTCATTTTAGAATGAATTTTAGAATAGTTAATTCTATTATAATTATATAATTATTATATTTAAATACAAAATCTTAATTTTATCTTAATTTCACAATTTATCTTATGTAAAAAAAAACGATTTAAACTCATGTAATCGATAATCTTCTACCAACATACATATTTTCATAATAAAAAGTGCTACAATTGGAATTTCTAAATACTTCATCAATATCAACTAATACAAAATCTTAATTTTATCTTCATTTCACAATTTATCTTATGTAACAAAATACAATTTAAACTCATGTAATCGATAATCCCATACCAACATGCATATTTTCATTATTCCAAATAAGCAAACATAACATAAATATCAAATTGTAATAAAAAGAAAATATACTTCAAACTAACCCGCAAAATCGAAGAGGATTTGTTTGTAACCCGCAAAAAAATGAAAGGTAAAAAAAACTACAAAAAGGGGGAAAAAAAGGCAGCTTACATACCTTGCAAAAATGGGGGATCCAACGGGAGAAGCGACGGAGGAGGGGGCGACGGAGATGCGGGAGGGGGGTCGGGATGAGGGAGGGAGGCCGGAGGTGGGGAGGGGAGGAGGAGGATGGTGGAGGAGGGGGGATCGGATGATGGTGGAGGAGGGGGTCGTGGGTGAGGGGGAGGAGGGGGGGGAAGAGGGAGGGTGGCCGGAGGAGGTGGGGAGGGGGCCGGAGGCGGGGGGGCGGAGGGGGGAGGGCGGGGAAGGGAAAATTGGGAGAGGGAACGAATGTTGCAGCTTTTAGTTGCAACATTTTGCGACGGATCTATGATCCGTCGCAAAATTTGCGACGGATCATAGATCCGTCGCAAAATTTGCGACGGATCATAGATCCGTCATAAAAAGCAATAAGTGGCGGCCTTTTTGCCGCCACTTTGCGACGGATCTGTGATCCGTCGCACTAATTTGCGACGGATCACGCATCCGTCGCAAAAAAAAAAAAATACAAAAAAAAGTGGCGGCCTTTTTGGCGCCACTTTGCGACGGATCTGTGATCCGTCGCAAATTATTGCGACGGATCACGCATCCGTCGCCAGCACTACGATGGCGGCCTTTTTGGCCGCCACTTTGCGACGGATCTATGATCCGTCGCACTAATTTGCGACGGATCACGATCCGTCGCCGCAAAAGACTACGTGGCGGCCAAAAAGGCCGCCACTTTGCGACGGATCGTGATCCGTCGCAAATTTTTGCGACGGATCACACATCCGTCGCAAAAGCACTACAATGGCGGCCTTTTTGCCGCCACTTTGCGACGGATCTCGTGATCCGTCGCAAATTATTGCGACGGATCACACATCCGTCGCAAAACGCTAAAGTGGCGACCTTTTTGGCCGCCATTTTGCGACGGATCATCTATCCGTCGCAATATTTTGCGACGGATATATGATCCGTCTCTATACTTGCGACGGTTTTCGATTTCCGTCAATATCCGTAGCTATTGCTACGGAAATTTTATTCCGTCACTATTTTTTTTTTTTGCTACGGATGTAAAAATCCGTAGCAAAATCGACACCATTGCTACGGAAAATGTTCCGTAGCAAATTCCGTAGCTATTTCGTATTTTTCTAGTAGTGAGAAGAGAAGCTTGAAATTTAGAATTCGCATGAGTGAACTAACTCGAATTAGGGAGGATACAACTCTCCGGCGTGATGTGGTACAAGGTACCAAAGCAACCACCCGCTTTGTTTCGCGTTTATCACCCTCCCAAACTCCAGAAGAGCGTTTACATAAACACGGCAAATTTAATTGGAAAAAAAAAATCAATTAGGAAAGGATAGAAAATTTACAATTGAAATTACCCAGTCTCAGATATTAGATATCTAGAATTCAATAATACATTACGATAAATGCAAGCTAATATTGGAACCTGATTCAAGTTCAAAAACGCTCAAAACAACCATTAACATCGGCAAATCAAAAGGCGGAAACATGTTAGTAGTCGATCTGAAACAAAATGAACATATAAAATAAAAGTTTACACCTCAAATTTAACTTTTCCTCTCCGATTTCTCGGGAAACAAACAAATGAAAAAGGAATATCGATTGAAGGAAAAAGGAAAAAGGACTATCAATTCAAAAGTGAGAGAGATGGAAGAGGAAGCAGAAGAAGAAGAATCAACCTCTTTTTTGTTGTGTTCGTCGACAGCGAAGCGGGCAAGATTGTCGATCTCCAGGCTGTTCTGGTTTCCTTCAACCTCACGACAAGAGACAAAAATTATCGAGAAATGGGGGCGGATCAAAAATCACGATGCAACGACGGAGGAGCGGTGGCGTGGCTGAACGATTTGGGGGCGGATCGATTGGGAGCGGAGCGTGAGAGTTGAGAAAATGAAATTGGCGGATCGATTTGGGGGAAATGAAATTGGAGAAAGCTTTACAAAGATTTTGCGGATCGAGTTGGAGCGGAGACTGCGTGAGAGTTGAGGGTGGATCGAGTTGGAGCCGGAGACTGCGTGAGAGTTGAGGGAGACTGCGTGAGAGTTGAGGGAGTTGAGGGTTGAGAAAATGAAATGGAGAGTTGAGGGAGACTGCGTCACTGCGTGAGAGTTGAGGGAGTTGAGGTTTGAGAAAATGAAATGGAGAGTTGAGGGAGACTGCGTCACTGCGTGAGAGTTGAGGGCGGATCAAGTTGGAGCTGGAGACTGCGTGAGAGTTGAGGGAGACCGTGTGAGAGTTGAGGGTTGAGAAAATGAAATGGAGAGTTGAGGGAGACTGCGTGAGAGTTGAGGGAGTTGAGGGTTGAGAAAATGAAATGGACAAAAAAAAGGGACAAGCAACGGTTCGAACCCGGGACCTTTAACACAGATGGCGAAAGCCTTCACCAATTAATCCAACTAGATCTACTGTAATTTAATTCATTCACAAAATATATATATTTTTTAAATTTTTTATGGGTTCACTTGCCCCCATAGGCACTAGTGTAACTCCGCCCCTGTGTGCAGCAATCCCAAGCAAAACTCGAGCAAAATCCCAAGTAAGCATTGATAAATCAACTTTTTTAAAAGTAACTTTAATAAAATAACGTCATGATGGCTAATTATAACACAACTTTTTCTGTTGGCATCTCTAGAATTCACCACCTAGTGCTTGAGCCTGGGGAGTCCGTCGGTTGCTAGCCCGGTCACGTACTTGATTTTTTTGAACACTGAACCTCGGGAGTCAGGGGAATTCATTAGGCCTTCCGATTCCCTGATGATGAGCACAATTTATGCCATGTTTTCCCTGTATTAAATGACATAATTGCATAGTGAATATAAGCTTAACTGTGTTAAATTTGAGCAAAAAGGCATTAATTCATTATATAGGGAACTTAAGGATGCATTTCACACATATCCTAAACATGCGCTAAGAAAACAATGAGTTGCTAGATTTTATAAGGAAAACGTATAGCAAAGCTGATACTATGCTATAGCATCAGGACAGCTTATTGAAGTGCAATACAAGGCATCTCTGAAGCTATAGCAAAGTAAAGGACGTAATGCTATGCGACATATGTTCTGATCTTTTGGCAAGATTATTTCAGGAAATATAGTGAAGGTCGAGAACAACAGGTAGATTGCTGACGTAACGGAATAGAAGATGCGGAGGATCGAAACTAGAGATTTGAAGAATCCCGCAGGATCAGCAGAATCAATCTACTAAGATTTGAAAGAGAGATATGACTGGATCTTTACAGATTAGGAAGGCCCAGCTCGCTGAAACTTACGCCGCAAGAAAGCCTAATTTTATAAGGAAACAGCAAGCCAACCCTAGAAGAGGCCAAGTCGCTGAGAGTCTAATTCCATTCATATACGGCCAGACTCGAAAGAAGAAAGAGAGAGTTCACAAGGCACGAAAACCTCAAGAGAGCCCAGCATCCTTCCTTGCAATAAGACAAAGAGAAGAAGACGTGGAGTGGTGATGTAACAGGGCTTCTTCCACGCCGTCGGAAACTTCATCAAGCTTTCTGTTTTCTTTCATTTTAATCTTTTGATCATGGGTCACTTTGTTGTTATCTGTTTTGTGTTTCCCTCGTCAATCATGAACTAAATTTCCTATGGCTGAGCGAGGATGATTTCTTAAGTTTGGATGTTATTGTAGGCTTCAGGAATGGGTTTACTGCTCATAACCATAACACCTTGCTTTGTAATGTTAATCTAACTAGAAAATTGTCATAGGCATTTGGGAGAAGTAAAGTTAGTATTATATGTTGGAAATTATGCCCTAGGGGCAAGTCATTCTCCTTTAGTTATCATTTCATTTGCATGTTTATAATGATAACAGTATCCCTGGATATATCTTTTAGATTATCCTAAATGTCCCTGGTCGGTCATCTACATGGGAGCGAAGATGAAATAAGACCAGTATGACTTTAATGAGTATGGAGATACAAGTCAAAGTCATAGGCACTTGTAAGAGTACAAGGTGCTGGACCGACCCACTATGAGAAAGCTGCATGGATTAAGTCATAAGCTTTTCTCATGTATAACCGCATCACAACGCCCTTTGACCTGAGATCATCATGGATTCCTACATGATGAGTCGCGGTCTTTGACCTAGTCAAAAGTCACCTTTGACCGGGTGATGATAAAGGCTTCGATCGGGATCAGTGGTTCTCATGGAGAGGAATGTGAATGGTCAAGATGGAATTTGTCCCTCACATTTGTAGAGAGATAATCTTTGGGCCCCTCGATGAGTGAGTCTGAGAAATGTATGGCCATACTACGATGGAAAGGAGTTTCCATTTCAATTATTAGATTACTCGAGAATCGAGAAAGTACTGGTCAAGAACAGGAAGTTGACATTATCTTGCCTCATCCTTGACCAAATTATCGCGTGACAAAAGGGACTTGACATGGTTGTACGAAAGGTTATATCGTATCATCGATCCCCATATGAATTGGGTAGTCGCAATGTCTTGCTAGAGGCTGCTTGCGACTTGTGGGCTGGTACAACATTGGCCCACTGCCAATCTCATGTGGGCCTGCAGGGTCGCATACAAGAATAGCCCAACACAAGCAAAAGTGTCTATATTCATTTAATCTTAGATATGTCTAAGATTTAATGAATAATATATAATTAGGATGGATATAATCTAGGATATATATATATATATATATATTAAATTTGAAATTAATATAATAATATTATTTAATAGAGATTATAATATTATTATATAAAATTTGTTTTGTATTTACTTTATTTTATAAATTAAATATTTAAAACAAATAGAGATATTTTATCTCATATTTAATTTTTGAATAAAGATATCATATATCTGAATTAATTTAAATTGAGATATAGTATCTCATATTTAATTAAATAGATAGATATCATATCTCGATTTAATTTATAGGGATAAATTAAATCGAAGGCTTTTAATTCGGATTAAATAAATATATTAGATTAGATCTATAAGATAGATTTAATTAATATATTATTTTAATACAAATTCAAATTTCAAGATTAATGAGGATTAATCTTGGAATATATAATACGCCTCTTGGGTTTAGAAAAAACCTACGGGACATTCAGTCAGATGTATTAGAAAAGCCGCGAGAAATCCTAGAGAGAAAAAGGTGAGACGTGAGAATACTGAAGGCGCTAGCACGCGACCGTCCGTGTTCAAGGCTATTCGTGTGGATACCGGTAGAGGGAGGAGATTCACAGAGTTTGCTCCTGTTGATCGAGTAGGTAGCCCACCAGATCAAATCGGAAGAGACGCACATCAGTTCGACATAGGTACGATTCGGATTCTTTTAAGCTTGATTTAAACGAAGTTGAGCGATCCTCTTTGGGATTCGTAAAAGTTTTTATTATTCCGCTGCGTGTACGGATCCCATCATTATATGTATTGGACGCGGAAGCTTCGATAGACTCTAGTGGTGGGTTAGCTGAATAGCATTGTAAATAGTATCTATGTTGTAGCATTGCGGAAGCTGTGCAGTATAAATGCTATAACAATGTGTGAAGCAACTGGGGGATTTATATGCTTAAGAATGATTCTGAGTTCAGCCTATTTTCCTACTGATATCTTCGTACGACTACGACACTCTGTTTACTTTCTTGTTATTTAGCGTAATCACAAAAACCCCCAAGTCAATCGATTTTACCTTCGTTCACACAACTATTACAGCAGTTGAGCGTCACTTTTCGGTATCTCAGTCTCTGTGGGACGATACTCTACTTACACTTTATTACTTGTTCGACTGGTTCACTTGCCATCAAGGAAATCGACCAACAAGTTTTTGGCTCCGTTGCCGGGGATTGTAGATACCTCTAGTGACGATGCCCTTTTGCTTTATAGTTTTGATTTATCTAATAAGAGCTCACCCTTTTCCTTTTCTTGATTTTCAGGTACATTCTGTAGTGCATACGCAAACTCACCTTCAGCCAACCTAGAGCCTTACGATCCTGAAATTGAACCCACTTACAAGCAAAGACGCAGGAAGCAGAAGCGAAGAAGTCAACCTTTTGACCCCCCAAGCATGGCGAATATGCATGTCAATCTTGATCAGGAGCGAAGGGAGCCGCAAGCAATAAATAGGGACAATCAGGTCTCTCTACCTCCAAATCCAGATGTGAACAAGGCTATCATGGAATTCGAGATTCCAGGTCTAAACAAGTTGAATTCGGCTATCACACCTCTGACCTTTAATGCTGGACACTTCAAAATCAAGGATGTCATGATTCAGATGCTGAATGCGGCCGGGCAATTTGGAGGACTCCCATCTAAAGACCCGCACTTACACCTTAAGTCTTTTCATGGAGGTGTGTGACTCGTTCGTCATTCCAGGAGTCACGCCTGATGCAGTTCGAGTTAAATTATTTCCATTCTCTCTTCAGGACAAAGCTCGGACGTGGCTCAACAATTTACCAGCCAACTCAATCACTTCCTGGAATGATTTGGGGAGCAAATTCTTGCTCAAGTTCTTCGCACCTACCAAGAATGCCCAGCTCAGAGGAGATATCACTAATTTCTAACAAAAGACTGGTGAATCCACATATGAAGCATGTGACAGATTTAAAGACCTCCTCCGAAGGTGCCCACAGCACGGACTGTGCGAATGTGTTCAGTTAGAAACATTCTACAGAGGTCTCGATGGACAAACACGATCAATCGTAGATGCCTCATCTGGAGCATCCATCTTGATGAAGTCTTATGAAGAAGCCCATGACTTGTTGGAGCGCATGGCTATGAACAGCCACCAATGGCAAGCAGACAGGGCCACACCATCCAGAACCATTGCTGGAATCCATGAATTGGATGCTATGACTGCACTCACCGCTCAGGTATCATCTCTGACTAATATGGTGAAAGGACTGACGCTTCCTTCAAACAACACATCACTGCAACCATCTCAGGTAGCTTGTGTGTACTGTGGCGGAGAGCACCCTTACTCTCAATGCTCTGCCAACCCTGAGTCTGTCAACTTTGTTAATAACTTTAACAGGGGCAGTAACACCAATAATCTGTACTCTAACACATACAACCCAGGATGGAGGCAGCACCCTAATTTTTCATGGAGTTCTCAAGGTCAACAAGCAGCGGGACAATCATCAGGCCCACAATACCCAAACAGACCATCAAACCCACCAAGGTTTACCCAGCAAGCACGGCAGCATGGCGGTGATTCAGAACCGCAGCACTCTATGTTGACCCTCCTGAAGGAGTATATGGCAAAGAACGACACTATCATTCAGAATCAGCATGTAACTCTTAGGAACCTTGAAAACCAAGTGGGACAACTAGCTACTGCCCTTAACAACAGACCCTCAGGATCTCTGCCTAGTGACATTGAAGTCCCCAGGATCCAAGGAAAGGAGGAAGTAAAGCTGATAGAGCTACGAAGTGGCAAGAGTCTGAAACCTATGAGATTAACCAAACAACTTTCTGGAGGTACTGACCCGCAATTGAGGAGATTAAAGGAGGAAACAAAAAGTACTGAACAACTTCTTAAAGACGAGCAGAAGTACCCAAGACCATCACGACCTGAACATGATATCAACGCCACGTCATTGCCTCCAATTGTTGCACTGGATGATCATGTGCAACACCCAATAGGGAATGCTACAACAACATCATCACATCATAATTGTGATCTCGGGTCTTCAAAAATGCTAAAGCAACCCCCGCCGTTCCCACAAAGACTACAAAAGAAAGGCCAAGAGAAACAATTTCAGAAATTCCTTAACATGCTATGGACGTTCCACATTAATATCCCTCTGGTGGAAGCACTGGAACAGATGCCTAGCTATGTGAAATTGATGAAAGAAATTTTGTCCAAAAAGAGACGGCTAGAAGAATTCGAGACAATAGTGTTGACCCAGGACTACAGTGCTATGCTAACAAATTGGCTCCCGCCGAAGTTAAAAGACCCGGGGAGCTTCACAATCCCCTGTGCCATTGGATCTCAATACTCAGGGAAGGCCTTATGCGACCTCGGAGCTAGTATCAATTTAATGCTGATATCTGTTGGTCGATTTCCTTGATGGCAAGTGAACTAGTCAAACAAGTAATAAAGTGAAAGTAGAGTATCGTCCCACAGAGACTGAGATACCGAAGAGTGACGCTCAATTGCTATGATAGTTGCAATCAGAAAGTAAATGTAATTGGTTTGAGAGGTTTTTGATGATTACACTAATAACAAAAGTAAACAAAGTAAATTTAAGAAGATATCAGTAAGAAGTTAGGCTGAACTTGGACTCCTCCTTAAGTGCATAAATCCCCCAGTTGCTCTACCCAATGCTATAGTATCTATACTGCACAGCTTCCGCAATTGCTACAGCATAGCTACTAACTACAAAGTTATTCGATTGACCCACTGCTATGATCTATCGAAGCTTCCGCGTCTGATGCATATGATATTAACTATACTTCTTCCATATTCCTATGGCAACTTTCTAGTTTTTATTTGCATTATACTCAGGGTGTACTGGTTATGAGAGGTAGACCCATTCCTAAAGCCTACAAGAAATAGGTCAAGCCTTTCACCGGCTGCCTAGCAAACACTGTTTCTCAAAGGTCTAACCTCGACTCCTTGCCCGTAAGCCGAGACCACGAGTCTAGCCCTTAGGTTCCTCTAATTGACTAGTAATTAATTCACTGATAAGCAAACCGAATCTATTAAATTAAGAACTTGCAACTGGGTTCATACACGCTTAAGAATTCATCCTCGTTTAGCCATCAGAAAGTTAGTTCATGACTGACGAGGGACACACAAAACAGATAGTAACAGAGTGACCCATGATCTAACTACTAAAACAAATGAAAATAGAAAGCTTGACGGCGTTCCGACGGCGTGGACGAAGCCCTGTCACGTCACCACTCCACGTCTTCTTCCCTCCGTCTTACTGCGAGGAAGGATGCTGGGTTATTCTGGAATTCTCGTGTTAGTGAAGTCTCTCACTCTTCTTTTGAGTCGGCCAAATGTGAAATCTTGTGTTGGCTCTGTGCGACTCTCTTCTAGGGTTGTCCTGCTGTTTCCTTTTATATTCAGACTTTCATGTGATGCAAGTTAAGCTAGTTGGGCTTTCCAAATCTGTCGAGATCTATCGCATCTTCTGTTTGTAGATTGATTCTGCGGATCTTGCGGGATTCTTCAAATCTTTGCATTTTGATCCTCCGCATCTTCTATTTCATTATGTCAGCAATCTACATGTTGATCTCGATCTTTTATTTCTATTCCTAAAATCAGCTAGATAAAAAGGTCAGAAAATATGCCGCATAGCATTGCGTCCTTTACTTTGCTATAGCTTTCGTGATGCTTTTTATTGCCTTTCGAGTTGCGGTTGGAATGCTATAGCATCGTATCAGCTTTACTATACGTTCTTTAAAAACAATGTAATTTGCTTCTTCTTAGCACATGTTCAGGATGTAAATGGTTTCCATCCTTCAGTTCCCTATATCATGAATATATGCCTTTTTGCTTGGATTGTTTGCAGTTTAAGCTTTCATTCACCATACAATTCGGTCATGAAATACAGGGAAAACATGGTATAATTTGTGCTCATCAATATCCGTCTTCAAAAGACTAGCAGTTGGGGAAGCAAGGCCCACAACAGTTACATTGCAGTTAGCTGATCGCTCCATTGTCCTCCTAGAAGGAAAAATTGAGGATGTCCTGGTGAAAGTTGATAATTTTATATTTCCGGTGGACTCTATCATCCTTGACTTCGAAGTGGATCATGAGGTCCCAATCATTCTGGGAAGACCATTCAAGGCTACTGGGAGGAATTTGATTGATGTGGAAAAAGGAGAACTTACGATGAGAGTCAACGACGACCATGTGACCTTTTCAATCTTGAAAACAGCACAATGTGCAGACCTAGTGGAAGGAGGCCAACCGCCGCAAGGTAACAAGGATGGCGACATAGGGACATCCTACGACCCTGTGTCCAGCTTAAACTAATCACCTAGGCAAGTCTGGCTGAAGACTTTAACGCAAGCGCTATTGGGAGGCAGCCCAAATTCTTGTTTTCTCTTTTGTTCAGCAGCCACAGGAGCCGAGCTTGGCTGGTTAGTGCTATAGCGTGGTAAAAGGCAATTCAGCCCCAGCACATCAACCCAGCATGAGCCCGTCAATAGAGCCACTCATGTACGCACCCATCTTTGAACAAACGTTTTGTGCATGAGTTTTTGTTAAGTGGGCCATCCTTACTGGGCCCATTACGCGCCAACTTAACCTCATCCCTTGAAGATCATAACTCTTCATATTCAAATTTCACCCTTACTCTGTCTAAATTCCTTGTTTCGTCTTATCCTGCGTCCCTTCACCCCCTACTCCTTCTCAATCCCTCACCCACCAATCCACCATGTCAAGAGTCAAGCGCACGGCATGGCGTGGCCGAGTGCCCCCGCTCGCCCTCCACCACCACCTCTGGAGCTAGCGCAACCTATTCTCATCGAGATATCCTCTCTTTCCTCTTCCTCCATCGAACCCTCCGCTGTGTCGGGCACCACAGACTCATCCGACCGCTCCTACATCCTGACCAACGCAGCCCTCTACTAGCGCCCGAACACGAACGCAAGCTCCACTGGTAAATTTTTCCGCCTCCTTTGACGGGTTCGCAAGGAACTGAAGACCATCTGTCGTGACCCACGGGCTTACCTTGCAGCCCATTGCTGAGGTTCACCAACGGCTGTCTCTCTCTCTCTCGCTCCCACCCGGCGAATGCGGTGGTTAATGGCCTAGAAGACACGTCCGACGATGAGGACACGACCACCAGTGCTCCAGCTGCTCCTGCCCCTTAACTTTCTTTTTCTTAATTTTGTTATATTTTTTTACTGACAATTTGATGATGCCCTGGGCGTTCGCCCCAGGGTCCTTTTGTGGATGCTGCTCTTAATTGCTTTGCTTTCTCGATAACACCTCTGTATGCTTTTATTTGCTTCGCTCTATCCTTGTCGTTCTCCCCTCTCGCCACCTCGTTTTGATTGCGATTCTTTCATGATGCAATGAGGGCATTGCCTGAATTAAGTGTAGGGGGAGGGATAATTAAGTCTGTGCCTTAATCAGTGCTCACAATTCACTAATTCATGTTTGAATATGCTCAAATAACCCAAATTTTGCTAATGCGCAAGCAGGCAGAAAATTTTAAAATTTCTTCTTCTGCTAGAGTATGAACAGAAACCAATAGCACTATAGGATGGATGTCTATAGAACTAAGCATAGCATGATTGCCTAAAGAAATTGAACCTTTAGGCTTGGGAAATTGACAATGCTGGTTAGCGTGGTGTGTGGTAAAGTGACGATGAGGAAGAATAGTGAGAAAACTCACTATGGAAGGATTTATTTGAGCCTGATTTTTTCCATTCTAGTGTGCATGTCAACTAACTATGATTGATCTTTGCTTTGTCTTAATTCTTTGATAAACTATCTGATTTCTGAGCAATTAGTTCGTAGGATAAAGGCATTCATGTCATACCCATCATTCTCATACACAAACCATTTAACATCATCCCCATTTTGCTACCCCATTAAGCCTACACGACTGTGCTATAGCAGAACTAGTAGACAGACGAATATAAAGGAAAACTGTGAAGAAATGTTAGGGCAGAGAGCCTTCACAAAAAAAATTGATGCAAAAGAGCTGTGTTGCTCAGCCTATCTAGACCTATGAAAAAAAATGAAGAAGGAAAGAAGGAAGATTTCGAATAAAGAACAGCAAAATAATACAAAGTTCAACAGAGGCACTCGGCTAAGTCAAGACACCTGTCTAGTACCCTGCTATAGCAATGCCTTTGTTTTTCATCTCCACATATAGCGATCTATACCATTACAACCCAAAAAGCCCTTTTGACGGATGAAAGCTCAGATATTAGGAGGTAATCTTAGAACTTTGACAAGGCTATGGAACTTCTAGGTTGGCATGACAAGAGAGAAAGCTAAAACCCCCAGGGTGAGAGAGCGTAAACACGGAACATGAGAGCCTCTTGACGCTTCTTCATCTAAGCAATGCCACGCATCAAGAGCCGCTAGTGCTGGGTAGTGGGATTGCCTGTATGGGGACGGGAACTAAAAGCAATTGTGTAAGCATAGTTATATAGATAGGAGTGCTACAACTATGAGTTTTTTGTTTGTTTTATCTTATTTTTCCCATGAGTGTAAAAAGCTAAGGGTGGGGGTATTTGATGAGCACAATTTATGCCATGTTTTCCCTGTATTAAATGACAGAATTGCATAGTGAATATAAGCTTAACTGTGTTAAATCTGAGCAAAAAGGCATTAATTCATTATACAGGAAACTTAAGGATGCATTTCACACATATCCTAAACATGCGCTAAGAAAAGAATGAGTTGCGAGATTTTATAAGGAGAACGTATAGCAAAGCTGATACTATGCTATAGCATCGGACAAACCATCGAAGTGCAATACAAGGCATCTCTGAAGCTATAACAAAGTAAAGGACGTAATGCTATGCGACATATGTTCTGATCTTTTGTCAAGATTATTTCAGGAAATATAGTGAAGGTCGAGAACAACAGGTAGATTGCTGACGTAACGGAATAGAAGATACGGAGGATCGAAACTAAAGATTTGAAGAATCCCGCAGGATCAGCAGAATCAATATACTAAGATTTGAAAGAGAGATACGACTGGATCTCGACAGATTAGGAAGGCCCAGCTCGCTGGAACTTACGCTGCAAGAAAGCCTAATTTTATAAGGAAACAGCAAACCAACCCTAGAGGAGGTCGAGTCGCTGAGAGTCTAATTCCATTCATATATGGCCAGACTCGAAAGAAGAAAGAGAGAGTTCACAAGGCACGAAAACCTCAAGAGAACCCAGCATCCTTCCTTGCAGTAAGACAGAGAGAAGAAGACGTGGAGTGGTGACGTGACAGGACTTCTTCCACGCCGTCGGAAACTTCATCAAGCTTTATGTTTTCTTTCATTTTAATCTTTTGATCATAGGTCACTTTGTTGTTATCTGTTTTGTGTTTCCCTCGTCAGTCATGAACTAAATTTCCTATGGCTGAGCGAGGATGATTTCTTAAGTTTGGATATTATTGTAGGCTTCAGGAATGTGTCTACCACTCATAACCATAACACCTTGCTTTGTAATGTTAATCTAACTAGAAAATTGCCATAGGCATATGGGAGAAGTAAAGTTAGTATTATATGTATCGGACGCGGAAGCTTCGATAAACTCTAGTGGTGGGTTGGCTGAATAGCATTGTAAATAGTATTTATGATGTAGCATTGCGGAAGCTGTGCAGTATAAATGCTATAGCAATGTGTGAAGCAACTGGGGATTGATATGCTTAAGACTGATTCCGAGTTCAGCCTATTTTCCTACTAATATCTTCGTACGACTACGACACTCTGTTTACTTTCTTGTTATTTAGCGTAATCACAAAAACCCCCAAGTCAATCATATTTTACCTTCTGTTCACACAACTATTATAGCAGTTGAGCGTCACTTTTTGGTATCGCAGTCTCTATGGGACGATACTCTACATACATTTTATTACTTGTTCGATTCGTTCACTTGCCATCAAGGAAATTGACCAATACCTGACAAAAAGTAGTGTCTAATAAGAGATAGAAAAGGGAAAGAAGATGCTTCAAGGACACTTGAAATCTTGAGATTTAATCAATTGGAATACATGTCAACGCAATAGTTAATTACATGGGATTAAAGCCCACTTACCTTAAATTTCGGCCAGCTGAATATAAAAAGAGAGAGAGAAATTGAGGAAAAATCAAGAGAACAAAGAAAATAAAAAGGGGCAAATGGAGCATTTTGATTGGTGGAAATTTGATGTAGTCAAATAATGATTGAATATTCAATTTAACACCATTTCATCTTCATTCCCCTCACCATTCATTTTGGTCAAGTGAGCGAGAGGAAAAGAAATTAAAAGAGACTAATTTGTTGTCATCAAAATATAGGATCTTACATTGACTATTTAGCTATAAAGAATAACAACATAATAATTGTGATTAACAACTTCAGTATATACATATTGACAACTTAAACTCTCCAAATGATGTCAGGGGCATATTGATCATTTGAAAACATTTATAAATTTCAGTTTCTCCCACAGGTCTAATTTTAGATTTGTAATATTGAACTCACTTATTTGTTTTTTTTTTTCTATTTTAAATATATTTTTCTGGGATTCTCCGGGGAAAAAAAAGAAAGAATTGGAATTAGGTTTTAAATTTAATATCATTACCACCTTATCATTTTTCTAAGGATTGAGTTTTTCATTGATTAGTTTAATGCGCAATTTCCCCTAAATGTTATAGGAAGTTCAATTTATGACAATTTTTTCAGCAAAGGGAGAAAGAAAAAACAAGACGGGAGGACGAGACTATTGGACGGGACGGGGTGTCCGGATCCTATCATGTGAACACATACTTTTATTCATTCTTAGTTTCTTGAAAAAGAACAGAGAATAACCAGTTGACTCTTCAGGATTCATTGTTTACATTTTATTTCATTTGTGATAACCGAAACCCTACTATTCGAGACATCCATCAAGTTTAAAAATGCCATGTCACCTAAATCTAATGACCTCTTGCCAATTGCTGTGATACCCTTGTATATCTATATATATTTTTAAAATACAAGAACATACAAGAATAGATACAGATCGTTGCAGCTTAAGGTGCAATGTTACGAATATTACTCAATATGATAAATTAATCAAATCACAAGCTCACGCATGATAGGGCAAAATTTATACCGACCATAAAGATACGGTAGTGTATCAGACGTAATAAAGTGATAAGAAAAGATCTTTATACGGGACTTAGTATCACAAACTTTAGTTAAACATTTATTTTACACTTTCATTTAATTTGAGCAAACCAAATTGAATTTAATTAAGAGAAAAGAAATTATAACTAAAATTAAAATAAATAAACTACCACACTAATCGAACGAGCAACCTATAGTCACTAATCCCTTATTTGTTTCTTAGATTTTATCCCTACTAAATTAATTTTGACTTAACCTAATCAGCTAATCAAGAGTATTAATGTCTATAAATGTCTTCCGGTCCATTTTTATACCTACCTTAGTTAATTATGTAATGCCTCACACAGCTAAATAAGATGCGTTTTAGATCGGGCTCACTCTAATTTGATTATGCGAAGCTCCTAGGTATATGTCTATCCTAGACGCAAATTAGATTAAAACATAATTCCACATTTTTAACCCCAAGTCAAATTAAGATTTTCTCTTCCGAGTTCAACCCTAAAGCTCAAAACATATTCAATGATGGCCAATCAATAAACAATAACAATAAAGAAAATATTAAATAAACTGAAATAAAATTAATCAAAACTAATAGTGGGAATAATTTCTAGAACCCAAACAAATTTATAGGTTCTCTAGGTTGAAAAGAAAATTTAGCTACATATGGCTAAAAGCAAATCCATTACAAAAAGATGAAAATCAGATTGAAAGAATAAAGGAAAGATAGGAGAAATCAAGACTGCCCCAATCACTCCCAGCTATCCAGGTTTGCGCTCCGTCTGGATCCGTTCGTGTTTGGGTCTCTGCTTCTTGAATTGTTTCTTGTTTTGCGTCGCTTCTGTGCGTCCTTCTTTGCTGATATGTAATCTCCTATCTAATATATATATGCCTTGCGGGTCCCACGCCTTTAATCCATTGCCTAAGTATATATACGTTGGCCGAATCTACTCACACCTCAATTGCTTTCTCCCTTTTTCATCCGGTACGTCTTGGTGAATTTTAATATAATATAATACTATATTATAGTATAATATAATATAATATATAATAAAATTATATATTAAAATTATATTATATCCTTTTCAATTTAATTTATTGTCCTTATTGCTTTTCCTATATTTTCTTCTCTCTTAGATCACATAATATATCCTACACAAATAACTAGGATATCAATAAGTTTTCTGTTATAATATTCTTTTATCTTATATTTAATTAAAAGATAGATAAATATATATAAAAGATAATTAAATAAATATAAAATATTAATAAATTCAATTAATATATCTCAAAATCTATACTCATTTAATTATAAAATATATATTTATCAACACACATTCAACAAATTTATAAGGATTGTAACTCATTCCCCCTTTCACAAATTTCCATCTCACTTTTCAGCCAATCATATTCTACCAATTGCCTGTTTGGTTTCACTACAAATAAGTATTTTTGCGCTTTATAAAAAAAACTATTCTCACATTTACCTCCTAAGACAAAAAAATTACTTTAAAAAAAATAACTTAAAATAGCGCAAGCAAAAATTTGGAGAACCCAAAAAAGAGGGGAATTACTCCCACAGAATGCAAGGTTAGATCTATCTAATATATTCAAATTATTACAAGAATGATGTAAATCTTTAATACAGTCGTGCAATGTCATGAATTTGCATAAGGAGTTCTATTAATCTGAACAACAAACCCATCCCCAGCCTGATTACTTTTCTTCAAGCAAATACAAAGCTGGTTATGAATGTATGTGTATGTTACAGGGAATGAATGCCAATAAATCACAATTAATAGTTTAATGGTGTGTCAAATTTTATTGTTCATCTCATCTTTTGCACGATCTTCAGCAATTTGCAAATATTCCCTGTCATGTAGAAGTTGCCATGACATAGTCATTAGTGAAACATAAAAGCCACGACAGGAAAGAAACATGTGAAGAGACAAATGTCTACATCATGATGAACTGTAAGAACCAAAGAAAGTCTAATAAATATGAAAGGTAAATAAGTTAAAGCGCTAATATGATCCTTACAATTTGATTGAATTTAATTTTAGTTTTGATCCATGTAGTTTCAAATTGTGGTTTCTAGTCCCAATAGTTTCATAATGAATTTTTCTTGAGTTTAAACAACATTACGTTTAGTTAACATCGTTAAGTATAGCGACTAAAACCAAAAATTGCTAAAAGTATAGGGACCAAAATCAAAACATGATCTTTTGTTTTAGTCCCAATACTTTAACAAGTTTTCATTTTGGTCACTGAGAGTTTCAGTTTTAATCCCTTTACTTTAAATAAGTTTTAGTTCTGGTCCTATGCTTAATGGCTTTAACTTAGGCCAAGTCCTTATGAAACTATAACAAGTGAAAACCATGATTTGAAACTACAGATATCAAAACAAGAATTCAATCAAATTTTCAAGACTAACATTGGTATTAAACCCTAAGTCAAATGATAATCTCAGGCAGACTCAACGAACTGGCGGTTTTACACAGGCACATTTCTCAAGTGGTAAACAAACAGAGTACCAACATCCATGGAAAACTAAAAAAAAAGAAAAATACTCCGATTTCATAACAAAAACAATTCATTATTTGTTTCCTCGTGAGAAAAGCAATTCATTAGTTAGAAAGGTGTTTGATACCATTTTGGCCCTCATATTTTAGTTTGGAGGGATAACCTGACAATAAATTCTCAGAACTCAGTTGTTGTTGATCATCTTTTCCATATCATAACAAAATTTAATTCTACTGTTACCATATCACAGGTATAATAATATAAATCTCGTCCAAATATGCCAATACAAAATACCTGAGTCTAGCACAAAGCCGAGCCAGAGCGTCTGAGCTAGTTCTAGATGCAACATCCTCAATCTCCGAAGCATTAGATAAACTGAGATTCTCTGCAAGCATAAACTCACACAATTCCTTCAAGGAACATGCATCAGTCAGCACTGCTGAATGGCCCCCACCAGCAGCTAGTTTCCGCACCTCGCCAACACACCTACAATTAATGTTTCAGCAACAAGAGTGCCTACATGATCATAATGAATAAACTTTAAAAATATGAATACATACCAGTCAATAGGCGATGGAAACCAAGCATATGTAGATTTCCCATTGGCAGCCTGACCATAGTTATTATAACCCCACCCATGAATTCTACCATCTCTGGTGGAAATAAGAGTGTGGCAATGTCCACATGCCACAAGTTGCACACCTTTGGGAATAACTAAAACTGGAATATTTCGAAAGAATGTCTGAGAGTCATTGGGAACGTAAAAGAAGAATCCGGTTTGGGGGCCAAGGCCTAACTGACCAACTTGGCTACCACCCCAAGCATAAAGAGCTCCTTCCTTAGTCAAAGCACATGAATGCACGCCACCACATGCCACATTTTTCACAAAAATACCATCAAGGGCAACCACTCGCCTTGGCAGAAGCTCTTTATCTCCATACTGGAGGGAAGAATGCCCAAGTTGACCCATATTTCCCAGGCCCCACGTGTAACTACAAGGTCCAAACAAAATAATCGTTATTCAAAATCATAGAGTCTGATGTGTCACTATCCTATCACCCTCAGCATAGAATTAAAACAAATGACTCAATGCAACGGGCTAGAAATATACAGATTTCTCTAGGTACCAAATGGGCAAAAACATAGAAGAAACTCACTTGGTTGACCATCTATAATTACACATATATAATGAAGTCCATACAAATTTGAAAATTATAATTAAAATAAAACAGAAAGCAACTAAAAGAAGAAAGAAATAGAACCAGGCAATATCCAAACAAGCATGTAATAGTAGAAAGTTTAACATGTAAAGGTTCCAAGCATGTGAAACTCCAAAAGTCTGTTAAGTTGTGGAGAAGCATACGATTTACCAGTATTTCTTTTATTTTCTGTAAAGAAAATGAAGGACTTTGCAGAATATTTGAACTAAGAAAGGGCTGTAGGTTGAAATGACTCAAAAGTAGAAGTAAATATTAATAGGAGTACATGCATTTTCGTGTGCCTTAGGAGTACATGCATTTTCTTGCTCATAAATATTAATAGGAGACAATAGCTACAGATAACACAGATGCACAAACATAAGTACCAATATACCATAATGAATTAAAGCTCAAGATACGGGAACAGCTATATCTTAACCATATATGCATCATTTGCTTATGTAGCTACCCTTTACTAAAATAAACTAACTAGCCACAATAAAACAATGCTTGCATTTCAATTGGATAAAAATAGATAAAACCGTATAACTTTAGTAAACTATAGCCAAGGGAATAGGGACTTGCATATACATGCAGCATTCCTATTGCATCTTGCCTCCTGTAGTGAGATTCCCTAATGTGTCATGCGGATAACCACAATTCTCATGCTTAAATCTAAAACTATCTTCATCTAGGAGTCCTTCGGGTCACTTACACCTCGCCCCTGTCAGAGATTGCTGCTGTGTGGTACTCGCCGCATGACACTTTGGTAATCTTCACAAGCTCCGGGGTTTCATCAAGGAATTTTGCATAAGCAGTTATCATACGAGCCCGCTGTAATCCTTCACAGGTAACACCTCGGCCAAGTTGACCATACTCATTGTAGCCTGGTTCATGAGAACAATAACAAAGTCCCAAATAAGTACGCAATAAGAAACCCATGCTGTAAATGCTCTTATGGTCAATGCAGTATCGACTACAAAGATATATGCGCAGAGAGAAATAATGAATACAGAAAAGCAATTTACCCCAAGCTTGTAATAGACCATCTTCAGACAAAGCAACCGCATGAGCAGCCCCACAAGACACTTCATGAATTATCTGCATAATATAGTGCGATAGGAAATGGACAATAAACTGCATAAGCCCTCAATACCATCAACAAAAGCTTATATCTCCAAGAAGCTAAAAACCAAACATAGGTCCACCGACAGGTGTGACCCTCACAAAAGCATAAGTCTACAACCATAATGTTTAACTCAATCAAAGGGAATAATTCTCTGTAATTTCATTTTAAAAAACAAAGCTTCAAGTCTACTAGAACTACGCAGCTTCATAAAAGTATAAGTAAATGTCATAATTCCAATTCTATAAAGTGTAACTCAATCCAAGGAGAGTTATTTGTGCAAGTTAAATAAATCTCAGTAAGGCTTCAAACTACTATGTGTACCCTGTAAGATAATAGAAAATGCCACAACATAATACAATTTACAGAAGCAATTGCGTGAAGCTGCAACAGAAACAATATTCCCAGGTCCTCAAAACCCATTAGGCCCTATTAATATATTTTGATATATTTTGTGAAGACTAGCATAAATATGCAGTACAAGTTACGCTAAAAAGATAAATAAAACAGGAAATAAAAATGCATTAAAAAGCATATAATGCTAAATCCTAGTACACTATAGCCCAGAATGGTCAGCCGTTACCCTAAACAAAAGCATCAAGTCTACCAGACCCATGCACTGTGCATATCCAAGAACACTCAAATGTGAGAAAAGTGCATCTAATCTTTTGATAGACTGACTACATAAATCAGAAGGTGCTCAGAACGAATATATTCTCAGCCTTTTTTCTACCTCTTCATCCCATTGAAAAATATCATTGCAGTGTCAGATTTGTTTGCAATCAAATTCAACAAACATTATAAGATAACCAAGGCAACCCAAAATACTGCATCATTATTCTAACGTATAACTTGTGTGTTAACTTTTAAGAAACTAAAACATTTGGAAACCCATAAATATCCCTACATTTTGATATCCTCAAATACCATATTTAAAGGCATTGACATGGTAATGTTGCAAAAGATGATAATGGAGACGTTGAATCATTCACACACATGGAAAAGAGTAGATCTGGAAAAGAATCTCCCTTTGTTGATCTGGAAAAAAAAAGAATAATGAAGGGGTGGATGCAATTGTAGAAGTTCCATACAAACCAGAGGTTGAGCAAGTTCGTAATTGGAACTGGCACTTTTTCATGCAAAGATCAGATAAGCTAGGTTCTGATGGTACAACAAGCTTTATATAGTTTAAGAAGGAGCTGCTCCTTGGTTTTCATTATTGGAAGCTTGTACAAGCTAGCCCTCATGCAAAAAGGTTTAATAATGGAAAACAAAGATATAATATGAGCTGCTGTTTGAGCAAGAATAAAGGACTAATTTCACATGTACTAGATTGTTTGCAACAGGTCTGCCATTCAAATCCCTATGATCTAGGAGGGATATGAGAGAAAAACGAACAGATTCTGATACCAAAAACCTAATGAAGACAATAAAAAGAGATACCAGTCTCTAATGAAGACAAAATAAAAAGACAAACCAGTCTCTAATTCCAGCTCAAGCTAGAGAATAAATGTCTGGTATTTCCAGCTAGCCACTCAATTTTTACTATTGGTCTTGAGGGAACTCTAGTAAGCAAGTATGCTACTTGTCTGCTAATGGGCACATATGCAAGATAAACTAAGCCTGATTCTATCTTCTCAATAATAAAATGGCAATCTATCTCAACATGCTTAGTTCTATAGCGTGTTCAAATGTTATCAATCCAAAGAGTAGCCATGTTATAATTTTTAGTTCTATCAACAACCTTTTAATCCACATTCCCTCACATATGCCTAGAGCTAAGCCTCAGCTTCTGCATTACTTCAAGTAATTATTGGTTGCTTCTTACTCCTTCTTGTGACTCAAATACCATACACAAAGGTGCAAGTGCAATATCCAATGGTAGACCTTTTGTTAATTACAAAGCCTTCCCTATCTACAGTATACACTTCAATACCTCTAGATTCATCTTTCTTTAACGAACAAGCCCTCACCAGGTATCATCTTGTGGTACTTAAGAATTTTAAATATAGCTTCCATATGCTCTTCCTAAGGCTCCACTTTGTAACTAGGAACTTTTTCAGATGTCGAATGCTTTTATGATCATCTGTAATCATAATGTAATCCACTTATGATTAGGATTGTGAGTTTCCCATTGGATACATGTACAAATGGCGTATGATCCATTTTACATGAATAATGTCAAAGAAGTTGGTAAAACTAGGATGACTGCTTCAAACCATACCGTGAGTTATATAACCTGCAAACCTTAATAGAATTTTTGGCATCCCTCAAGCTCAATGGCATCTCCATATACACTTCTTTCTAGTCTCCATTTAAGAAGGCAATATTAGCATAAGTTGATACTACTGCTAAATGAAATTGGTAACCAAAGGAAGTGGAAATTTCAACGTATTGAATTTGGCTACTAGAGCAATTGTTTCCTTGTAGTCGATCTCATAAGTTTGGGGATCTTAATCATTCTTGAATAGATTCATTATATTTTGGATCCTTTACTACACGATAATTCGTAGGCAATTTTTTATATTTTTTGAAGAACATAGAGTAACAGATGCTCATAAGTTTGGTGACAACTTTTCATAGGATGCAAACTTGCTAACTAAATGCGGGTGCATTTCCTCACTAGCTTCCTTAGTGCTATTGGCTAGCTCCACTCCTTCCTCACTCCCTGCCTCAATGATCATAACTTGAGGAATTTTGATGGGCTTTTCAAGGTTTTCTAGCTGCTCTAATTTTAGTGAATGTCCTTCCTTCTTCCCTATAAGACAATCAAATCCTTAACACCAGATTTATCACCCTTTGTCAGTATCCTTTTCTTTTCTCTTTCACAAGTCCGTCAATCTAACTTTGAAGTCATTTTTCTATGCAGAGTTCTGTTTTCACAAGGTTCTATGGTCCTATTTGGTACACAGCACTGGGGGTAGAGATTGGGATTGGGTCAGGTATTGGGCCAATATGTATTGTTTGGTACGAAGGACTGGGGATAACCTGGGATTGGGAATACCACGATATTGGGATTGCTGCAAACCCACCTCCCCCTATATTGCATTTTCAATCCTGGGACTGCAAATTCGAGAGACAAAAATATCCTTGTTTATCATATTTTTTAGACAAAAATAACCCTCTCAATCTTTACCTAGCACTCATCATACTGTCGCTCTTGCCGTGTCTGGCCATCTCGTTGCTTACTCCGTTGATTGTCGTTGCTCTCACCGTCGATAATCTTTGCTCAAGTTGTCGCTCTCTCTGGCAACTATGGCATAATATTTTCAACTTGAGATCTTGAAAATTTAGGGTACTGTTGTTCCAGGTCCCAGATTCGTGACTTTGAAAATTAGGTGTTTCCAACGATTTGTCTTTTTGGCATCGAGGATGGACATTGTCATGCTTAATCTACTGACAATTATCCAAAAGTAACAAGAAAGGGATTATATTACTTTTGTAGGAAGAACGTAGGAAAATCATTCTCACAATACTAATTAATTCCTGATATAGACAAGTTTGCGAACTTTCATAACATCGCAACCTTTATTTTCGTCCCTATTGAAAACCCATTGCTATTTCAAATATATGTTAGCTTTTGCAGTCTCCCTCTGATTCGGAACTTCTAATCAATCGTCGAGAGCGTGGATGAAGTAGGGATGGAGAGGAAGATTGGAGAGGAACGCTGGGCTGAGGAAGGAGTTTTATTATAATTATTTATTTATTTTATTTATAAGGGCATTACAGTCTTTTTATAATTTATGACTAATTATGAAACAAAATTAATTTAAGCAATAACTCCAAATATTACCATGTACCAAACGTAATTTAAAGCCTCAATCCCAGTCCTAGTCCATCAAAATTCAGTGCTTCATACCAAACAAGGCCATATGGATTTAGGATGTCTGAGTTTGCATAACACGGGTATTTCAGATTTGCAATTTTTGATGATAAGGAGAGGATACAGTGTCAGAACCAGCAACCTCCAGGTTATTTTCATATCCATGAAATTCCATTCTGTTGGACAATTAGATAATGGCCCATTAACCATGGGTCCAACACATGCACTATCAGATTTCTCCTCTTGATGGGTAATTTTGGGTAGTAAGGCAAAGCGTCAAAGAAAGTAACCTCCATAATTAAAAAGTATTTTTGTAGTGTAGGAAAATGGCACTTAAATCTTGTAGGAATAGAAGAATGTCCCAATTACAGTTATGAGCTTGGAGCTCAAACTTACCTCCATGATCGTTATAAACAAAGGCAATACACCCATACACCTTCTAAGGATGGTGGTTCAAAAAGGAATCAAAGTATAGGCTTCAAGAAGTTTTTACAACAGTTTGAATTTCAAGATTTTACATGGCATCCAGTTAACTCAGTATGCTAAGGTAAGGATAGCATCAACCCGATATGAACTATGAACATTCTGTGATCACAATAGATCTAGCCACTTCAACCTACACTAATTTGTTGTGGTGTATTAACACACAAACTTTGTGGATGATGCTATGACTCTTAAGGTATTGATCAATATTTTGACTCAGGTACACCTTGGCATTATTATTGAAAATTTGGATTTTGTTTTGGAACTGATTCTGAACAAGAGAATGGAAGTCATTAAAAAACTGAAAAACTTCAGATTTGTCTCTCATAAGCTAAACCCAAGTTAGTCTAGTAAGTTTACCAATGAAGGTTTCAAACCATTTTGCATTTTATTGTTCTTTGCCCTTGATGAATCCCATATATTGCTATGTACAATTGTGAATGGTTTGGTTGGTTTATGAGTGCGAGAGGGACAGGTGTTTTTGGTTCATGTAGAACAAAAATGAGAGGGGGTGGAAGAAAGAGAAAGAGAAACAAAGAAAATAGAGGGAAGAGGAAGTTGAGAGAGAAAATGATACAAATAACTTTTGGTCTACTAGTCTAACTAATATAATAAGCTTACATTATGTTTTGTCTATTCATATGGATTCCAAAAAAAAAATAAGAAACGAAAATAATGAAAAGACAGAAAATAGAAAGTTGGAATATACATAGAAAGAAAATAAACAGAATATGTGTAAACTAGGATTCTATGCCTAGAACAAGTTTTCCATATTCTTCCATCAGAAATGCTTTCATGTTCTGGAGGAAGTTCAGTACTAATGCAGCAAGGAAAACTCATAGCATAATACAGCCAAGTATTATCAAATAGAGTGAGACAAATTATTAATGAGCTAGTTAATAGCAATATGAAAAGTGGAGACTTTATCTTATGGAGAAAAAATTCATCACCAAGAATGATTATAAAGCCCTTAAATACCTTTTAGAACAGAGGATTCAGGGAGATAAACAATAAAGTTGGGTTTCAAAACTTATGGGCTTCACATTTGACATACAATGCAAACCAGAGGGGGGGGGAAACCATCAAGACAAAATAGAGGCATGAAGTCACAAGCTTTTGCTGTGAGGCACCGTGTGAAACTAGAGTATTAAGGAGGACATACAAGAAGACTATATGCTTTCTCAAATAACTCAACAGATATCATCAACTGATCTCCACTTCAGAAGTACAACCTTCAGAGAGAATGCTTATTATACAAAAACAGACTAATTCTACCCAGAATATCCCCAAGAGTTCAAGCATAACACTGTATTTCATGCTTCTTTGAGGGAAATTCACAGTATCTTCATATGCACGTGCAAGTGGCTCTAAACAGTGTACTGGGGAGGTAAGAAGAGAGATGCAAATAATTTTCTTGCTATGTGTGACAATGGCCAAAAGACTAAATATGTTAGGCCATTCATACAGATTTCATCATGTACCTTTATCAAGAACTACGGACTATCTTGGAAGAGGTAGATTGCCTAGCCAAGTAAGCTCATTTTATACCCATATCTCACCCTTCTTAAGCAAAAGAAGTAACTGAAATTTTCACAGCTGAATCTGTAATACTACGTAGTTTTTCAAAACCATTAAACACTTCAAGCTGAATAACACACTGTGCAGTAGTTCTTCGTACCACCAAAAACTGATTGCCAATCTAAGGTGGTTTAATGGGAGTTTGAAATCCTACTTAAGTTGTTTTGCAGGAGAAAATCCAAGCTATTGGTCCCAGTATAGCAACCTTTGAGGCAGTATATGAGATCCCTATCTTATTTGAAGTTTAATGATGAGCCCTTTGTGATTGAGGGAGTGAATGAGCAACTTCTAGCTAGAAACACCATTTTGGGAGAATTAAAAGAGAATTTGGTGCATGCCCAAGCAAAGATTCAGGTTTGAAGCACAAAAACATCTAAGAGATATCCAGTTTCATGGACCAGATTTCATTTTATATCAACCTGAAACCATGTAGGCTCAAGTCATTGGCTAAGAATGTGATTGAGAAAGTTATGACCCATTCAAAGAACTGCACAATATAGAGGCAGTACTAAGCTACAAACTTGAACTGCCCCCAAGAACCAGAATCCACTCTGTTTTTGAACTCAAAAACTAACTCCAACCTTCCACACCTGCACAAACTTTACCTTCCACTCTAAAACTTAGAATTACGAGTTTAGCCTAAGAAAGCATACCATGTCAAAAACATGACCAATGGAAAATCAGCAAGACACACATCCACATCTAAGAACGGAAGGACATACTAGATATTGGAAACACATAGCAACAGTTCCGTGTCACCCAATTTCAATCCTCAGTTTCATCTAGAGGACAAGGTGAAACTTTTTCTTTGATGGGGGGTAATGATGGACCTCGAGGAGAAAGGAATGCAGGAGGGAAGATGAGGAAACTGAGGATTATATGGAGAGGGAGCAGTGAGACAGTGAAGTTCTATATCTGGTTTTACAAAAGCAGGCTCCTAGAAATGTAGCAATGAGCTGTGTCTTCTTATGAAGCACTTCAACCATTCTTTTAGTGGGTGCTTGTACAGTGAGGTATTTGGATGAATGTTTTTTGATCTAAAAGGAAAGAGTCACTCAGTGGGTGTGTATTGTGAGCTCATACCCAAGAGCATCCTTCAGTTTGATACAAATACCTCAGCTATTTGCTATTTTACATTGCTTATTTAATATTACTATCTCTAAAAGGAGGCATGAGCAACAGATGGAAAACTATGATCAAGTTATTTAAACCAAGGATCATTGGTGATCATATTAGATTTTTAATAAAGAGCTATATGTGGCAAATAGAGCCCACAATGAAGTCCAACATGATAGAGACCTTTATTTGATAGACTCCATCCATTATCCCTGGCTAAAAAAAGGTTAAAATAGCAAAAAAGTACTGACTATTTACATGATGATATTTCTTTTCAATTTAGAACTGAGTTAAAATACAACACAATTTTGTGTACTAACAATGTTTTAAGTTAAAATATTAAGTTAAATTTTAAGAGCTACTCCCTCCGATACTAATTATAGGTACACTTTTATAGTGCAATTCACACTACAAAAATGTTCTTGTAATTAGGACCGGAGGTAGTAACAAAAATAAATTTAGAATTCAAAACATGTGCAAGGTCAGCAATATATGCAACAAAAATACATCTTACCGTATCAGTTTTGAAAGCACCCCAAAATAAGCGAGGAAGATTTGAAGCCTGTGGTACAGAGTAGAAAACAACTTTAATCCACCAGATATATTGGAAAAGGAGGAAAAGAGAGGAGAAACAGAACGGAAATTGGGAGCAAAATTCACAAAATAAACTGGTATTCTTCAAAAGCTCCAAGAATTACCTGATTTTGTCCCCAAACCCAGAGCCTTCGAGATGGCTTGGTACCATCCCTTTCACGGGGTTCTGCAATGCAAGCAGTACAATGGGCTCCACAAGACACAGATTTTACAAACTCAGATTGTAACTGTTTTACCTTCTTGGGATATTTTCTTCCGATCTCAGTTCCATCACCCAACTGACCGAAGTCATTAGCCCCTGCAATAAGAATACTAATCATATCAGTCTTGATTTAAATATGAAATATTGCTAATAGATTACAAACTCACAATGACCAGAGTAAATTCAAGATGAAAAGATAAAAGAAATTTCAAATCTTCTTGAAATCTATACGTCTATTACTGAGTTATATCAAGAAGGGACACATAACACAGAAAATGTCCAGACCCCAAGTAAACAGAGACCCATCAGAGGCCACCGCTGCTGTATGCTCACGACCACAAGCAACATCCAACCAGCGTGCATTTAAACCAGCTGGGCATCCAAATAGCTCAGGAGGCAGCTGCTTTGGAATCCGCAACTGGTCGTTATCCTCCTTTCTACCTGTTTGCCCAGATTGATTGTATCCCCATACATAAATTGCACTCTTCCTTGGAACACTCACAGGTCCGATGATGCCAAAAAAATCATCAATATCCATAGATCGACCTTAGAGTCTAACAATAACAATCCAAGGGAACCAAGTAGTTAATACGATAATTAATTGATGAGATGAGAAAACTCATTTGCAATTTATAAGAAAGGCACATGATGATGATGATAATTTTGATGTAGTAGCAAACAACAACACAGATTGATGGTGGAAAATTCAAAAATTATAAGACGAAAAAAAAAGAGGAAAAACAAAGAAATAGATTTTTCTCATTGCGGTTTCAGGCCCTAAAGTGTTTTATCTTCCCCAAAATTTCACCACGTTGGGTGGAGGAGTTAGAATCAAACGTTTGAAGAACGGTATAACCCAAGACATGATCTTAAGTAATGAAAGAAATAATCTCATTATATACACTTATCGACTGGGTCCCATAATATAAAATCCGGTGCGGAAGAAACTAAAATTTTTTAGGAAATTGGTTTCAAGAAAACCAAAGTCAAAGCAAGTTGAGCTGTTCGTAGTCACTCAGGGATGATCAACAATTTGAAATGAATTGAAAGCGAAAAGTACTATCTCACGGTAAGAAAGAAAATAAAATTTGGTAAATTACCACTGCACAAGGCCCTTGATGGGAGATTTTCGAAAACTAGAAGAAAATGAAATTCAATATGAGTAAAACCGTAGTCGGAAGCGAAAGCACCGAGAGAGAAACATACCCGACTACGAAAGAAAAGAGTCAAATTCAATTGTCCGAGAAATACACAGAACCGTTTGAATCCAGGAAATGCGGGGAGAAACAATGGAGAGAAAGCCAATCAGTCGTTGCTCCGACGCCTTCGGAACCAGGACAAGCGTAATATATTGCTTCCCGCTTCTTTAAGTAAGAATCCCGCGGTATTTCAGAAATTTCTAGAGGAAGTATTGTCAAGAGATATTTTTCAGCTTCAGGCCTTTAGGACAACGTTGCTCTTGAGTTCTTGTGTGTGTGTGTGTGTGTGTTTTTTTTTTCCCCACCCGGTCTAACGATGCTCTGTCCCTTCAGCTCATGATTCATCCAAGTTTACTTTGTGGCACCGTATTAACATTTAAGAGGTCATGTTTCCCGGGAGCAGTGATGAACAAATGTTTTCTGTTCCAGTGTAGAACACAAATGTCCAGCTCGGTAGGCTAGTGCTTTGATCTTGGATCGAATGGCTCTGCCGGAATATCTACGAGACAGATATCCGGGAGAGCATGGGATCACGGTACACAAGTAAGGCTTTTGCCGATGGTGGTGGTGTGTGTGCACAATGAGACTGAATGTAAATAGGTCTGAGTTAGAACGTGTGCACCTTAGGGTTCGACCCTTGTATATATAGGGTATACCTCGCTATCCTAACTGCCGGATCTATCTTATTCCTTGCTTATAGGTATGATAGGATCCTCCATGATTGTAGGTAAATCTAGATATATGATATATTTCGTATTGAGCCGTCCCAGTGTTGGGCCTCAGGTAGGTCCGTAACAGTTGCCCCCAGCCCGGTAGTTCAAGCTTTTGAGCTGCCGGGATGTACCTTACTCCCTGGGCCGGGTTGTTCCTTGCCCTCAGGCCGGGGTGTATAGCCGGGAACCTTACTTGGCTTCAGGACCCGAGGTCATATCTCAAAAGTCCGAGCCCACACCTGGGCATCCAAGGATCCAAGGTGATACCAGGTGGATCGCTTCATTTCGAGGTTAGGATCCTTCCGCATTCGCCATTATGGCCTTCTGACACCTGACCTTCCTGGATTGGTGAAGGCTTGCAACTGTCGTTCCTAGCCGCCTCCGAATTTCGTGCGCATTTAATGTGCCCCTTACCTGTCGTACGTCACTTTTACTCTAAGGGCGAATTGTCTCTTTTGCCCTTATTTCTCCAGCGTCCCTTCACATTTCCCTCCATTTCTTACATTTTAACCACTCCTCTCTTTTTTGCCTTCATTATGAAAAGCTCTGGTTTTCTCTGGTCTCCTTGCATTCGACGATCTCTTAACGTCTCTCAGCTTCTTCTGCTTCCTACTTCACCGTCTCTTCATCCTATCAGGTATGTCGTTTGATTCTCACCACTCTTTTCTTTTCCTTTGTCGCATCCACTATTTGTCTACTTTGCCTTTGTTCTTCATTACTGCTTCCCAATCCCCTGATATGTTTTCTCTTGCGTTTCCTGGCTGGGTTTTGGTTGGGGTTTCTGGGTAGATCCTACATTTTGGTTTCTTGTCCATAGCCATGTCTTTGCTCATGGGGGGGATTTCCGCCATGTTCCTTATTGGTCATTTTATGCCTCTCGGTGTCCATGGGTAAAGTTAATCACCCTCCCTCATCGAGTTAGGATTTAACTCCAGAAGAGGAGGAAGCACTACGTGCACGTTATCCTCGAACTAGTCATTGGCTGCTCGGCACTCCCCTCTCTGAGGAGCAAAGACTAGCATCTTTTCTCTGTGGTGGATCTGGTAAGAGGACTGTTGGAGCGTCTCGCCCCTCCGTTGCTAGGTCTCGTAGCACTGGTTCCAATACTAGGTCTTACCCTGGGAGTCGGGATGGGATCGAGGCCATACCGATACAACCTATCAATTTTTATGAGGCTCCCAGTCATCCTAGGTCGGAACTCGTTCCAGAAGGGTACCTTGGCCCTTGCTGGGACTGTATCGCCTCAAGTTCATACTATCTCGCGAATGGTGAAGATTTTCGGGCCAACATCATTCTGGGTTCTTGTAGTCATAGGTCGTCCTCTGACCCAAACCCGAACTCTGAGGGTCTGCGTCATCCGAGTTTGCCCATTCTTCCCTCTCCACGTGATAACATGCCTATGTCAGGTATTCCCACACTTGTTGATCTTAGTATTTTTGTTTTGTGTTATAGGTAAATGGAGTCATCATCTTCACCCATTAGTGCCCGATCTGACGCCGGGAGGTCGGATTCCTCCAATCCCCCCAAGGATCTGCTTGACTGATACCCCTAGATGATGCGTGACGTACTAATGACTCACTCCCTTATGATCGCTGCCGACATACGCCAAATGAAGCTAGGGGAATTAGAAGGCTGCTGCCTGAGTCCCCTTAATGACGATGAGCCTATTTGCTCTTCGAGGGAGGAAGGACTTACCAACTTCTTCTTCTTCTACAAGGCTTATATGTCCCGTCTTGGTATTTGCTTCCCATTTACCGAGTTCCAAATTGCTTGCTTAAACCACCTCCATCTGGCCCCCTCACAGCTTCATTTGAACGGGTGGGCCTATCTAGTGGCCTTCGAACGTTTGTGTTGCTCCTTTTCGGCCCCTATTCCCTGTACTGTCACCTTGTTTTTCTTTTTCTTTTGTCCTTTTACCCCCATTTCTGGTAAAGAACCAGAGAAATTAAAGGGGTAGACTTTCCTCTAGGGTGATCCGGACAGAAAACTTTTAACAGCTTTTTCAGATTCCTTCAAACATTTCAAAAATGGTTATTTCAAAGTAGTGGCCAAACCCGGTAAGCAGCCCTGGTTTTTACAAGGGGCCGAAGCCAAAGATGTGGAGTGGAGGTTCCCCCTATATTGGACGTACGACCATCATAAGCTGACCTCCACCTCATACCAAGTCGAAACTGACGATCTTCCAGCAGAGGAGGTTTTGTCGATAGACCGCCCGGTGTCTTATGTTAACGCATATGGCACCAGAAGCACGACTTTCTTTATTACCGGTGCTGGTTCCAAGTCGGGATACATGATTAGTATGATCCTTTTGGTCGTTTCTCTTGAGTATGTTTATGTTTCTGCTATAGTCGGTTATTGACTTTTACTATCTTTCTTTTGCAACTCAAGCTATGGCGGAATTGCCGAGGTACCTGTCTGTCGTGGCCCCCGACACCGGTGCTCCTAGTAAGAAGGGTACCCGGAAACGGCCTTCTTCGGAGGCCGGGAAAGGGCAATCCTCTGGAGCCTCCCCAGCTGCTGCGGCCAAGAAGGCGAAGACCTCGACCCAAGCCTGAACATCTCCACCTCCTCGAGCTGGCCCAGTCTCTCAATCCGCCAAGCCGACTGCCAAGAGTAAAGAGGTTTCTCTCTCGGATCCGCCAGCACCACCATCTCCACCCAAGGGTCCTTCTGCTCCTCCCCCTACCTTCAAGATCGCTCGTGGTCTTGCATGGGAAAAAGGAGTGGTCGAGGAGCTGGAACTCGCATTTTTGCCTCCCCGTCAGTTTATGAATGCCCCACCCCTTGCAGATATCGACGAACGATTAGTCCATGACGTGCAAGATCATCTTTGCAAGTCTGTCGGGTTGGCCCAAGCGTTGCTTCACTTAAAA
The DNA here is from genome assembly GCA_019022615.1 of Acacia melanoxylon. Taxonomy (NCBI): domain Eukaryota; kingdom Viridiplantae; phylum Streptophyta; class Magnoliopsida; order Fabales; family Fabaceae; genus Acacia; species Acacia melanoxylon. Next base: position 1,429,224 of record JAFJYJ010000068.1, on the reverse strand, counting down.
GGGAAATATGTTGGGCAATCTGCTGAGGTACGCCAGCTGAAGCTGGAGAAAGAAGAGGCCGAGCAGGTGAAGAAGCGGGTTGAGGAAGAGCTTGAGATGACCAAGGCGAGTGCTGGGAAAGCCACCGAGGAGCTCTTCTGACGAAAGAGGCGATGAAGAAGACCTCCTCAAAACTTGCTTCTCTTCAAGACGCCTACGCGAAGGGTTTGGACGTCGTTAAGGCCCTTCAGACCCAACGCGCTGATTTGTGCTCTGAACTCAGCCAGGCCAACGCCGCTCTTGCCGAGGAGAAGAAAGCCCAGCTTAACTGCATGGAGATTATGAAGGAGGCCACCGCGGACTACTTCAAGATGGCACTTGCCCAGATCCGTCACCTCAATCCTTGGGTAGACATCAAAACCGACGGGTACGACCACCGAGCTTATGTCAAAGATGGTGTCTTGTATCCACCTCCTCCTTCTCCTGCAGATGAATCCTTGTCGTTCGTGGACGGGGAACAAGGTGGAGAGGAGGCTTCTAATGTGGTGCGGGGCGGCGAGAGTGGTGAAGGAACTTCGAAGTCTACTCCGTCCGCCGAGGTGGTCCCCCCGAAGGTGCTGTTCCTCCAAGCTGAGTATCGGGCATTTAGCTTTTGTTGTGCCGGTGTCTCCTACCGGGTTCACTTTGTAATTTTGTGACAATTTGTAAATATTGATTTCATTTAATTTATCAATATGAACTTTAATTTTCCAATTCTACTTTGCGTTAGTAGTTTTATGACCAGGCCAGGGTCTTGCGTGCGCAGTATCTGCTAATTTTATTCTTTCGATGGGTCAATATTGGGTATGGGGGTAGGGGTGTTCTATATTACCGAGTTCCGGATCCGTTGTCCGGGTTCTTTACTAGGATAAGGGCAAATTATCACATGTTCCATGTACGGTGTAGAAACACACGTTTAAACATTTCGACCTGATCAGGGTCTGGATGATAATTCACCTCCTTATCTAGGAGCATGTTTTCGATGCATCAGATTGAAGAAAATAGTGGCTTCACCATTTCGCAACCTGGGCGTGGTAGCCCCGGTGTAATCCCTTAAATTGGGTTCCGTATCTGACCGGGTTTGATGACCTTGGTGTAATGAATTTAAACTATCGATAGTGCATAATTGACGTCTCCACTGAGGAGCTCTTTATTAAATAACCCGCTCGAAAGAGCTAATAACTTCAAGTATGAGAATTGAATAAGCCAAAACCTAAACTGAAAATAAAAATACTGCAATTAAGGAATAAATGAATTCAAAATACTGAAATTTGATGCATCGGTTCGGCCATTGTTTGAACGAGGCACCCAGATTTAACTGTAGTAGATTCTTAGCTTGTCAGCATTCCAAGTCCTTTTGATCGGCTTCCTTCCTAGGGTCTCTAGCACGTACGCCCCCTTGTCGAGCTTTTCCTTGACCCGGTAGGGACCTTCCCAATTTGCCGCTATCTTGCCATCTCTGGCGTTCTTGTTTCCGATGTCAGCTCGTCTTAGTATCAGGTTGACCCTGTTGAAGGAACGGGGCCTGACCTTACGATTGTACTTAGCCTCAATGAGCTGCTTGGTGGCTAGGTCTTGGCAATGTGACGTGATTCTGACCTCGTCAATAAAATCCAATTTTGTCCTCAACGAGTCATTGTTCGATCGCTCACCTTCTTCGAGGGTTTTCAACCTCCTCCAAGATGGTTGGCCTATTTCGACCGGGATCATCACCTCACATCCGTAAGTCAACCGAAAGGGAGTTTCCTGGGTCGACGTTTGTACGCTGGTCCTATAACCCCATAGTACATTATAGAGTTGTTCAACCTAGGAAGATTCCGCGTCCTCCATGCGCTTCTTTAGACCATCAATGATGACTTTGTTTGCTGCTTCAGCCTGACCGTTAGACTGGGGGTGTTCGACCGAGGAGAAGTGATGTACGATATCAAGATCCGACATCATACCCCAGAATTCCTTATCGATGAATTGAGTCCCATTATCTGTGACTATTTTGGCTGGTATTCCAAAATGAGAAACGATGCTGTGGCGAAAGAATTGCTGTATACGTGTCAATGTGATCATTGTCAAGGGCTCAGCTTCAATCCACTTTGTGAAGTAATCAACCACGACCACGAGCTATCTTAACTGTCCGGGAGTTACTTTGAATGGTCCAAGGAGGTCCATCCCCCATTTATAAAAGGGCCAGGGAGCCGAGATGCTTTTTAACTCTGCCGGTGGGGTCCAAATGATCTTGGTGTGTTTCTGTGACAGCCATCACATCTCTTTGTTAGTTCTCTGTGTGTTTTGATGATAACCGACAATTGTAAACACAAGTTGAAGTTTGTCTTTGCTAAGTTGAAAAATTTACTGTCAAAGGCAAACTCGAGTATTGGTTTCAATACTCGAGTATTAACTTTACAGAGAGTAGCTCAATTTCATTAAACAAAGCAATACTCGAGTATTTCTTTGGATACTCAAGTATTGAACTTACAGAGAGCACTCCAAGTTTTTCACTATGATCCAAACTCGAGTATTGGTTTGAATACTCGAGTATGGACCATACAAAGACTCCTTCAATATTGGCCAAATCTTTCAATACTCAAGTATCCATTTGGATACTCAAGTATTGGTCATACATAGAGTCACCAAAGTCTTTCAACATGTGAATACCCGAGTATGAGTTTGAATACTCGAGCATTGGATTAATAGAAAGTTTTCAAACTTTACACATGTCTATGAATACTCAAATATTGATTTTAATACTCAAGTATTGACTTGACATAAATTTCTCAATGTTTTCAAATTGTCTGAATACTCAAGTATGAGTTTGAATACTCGAATATCTGACTGACAGAAAGTTTTCAAGTGTTATACAATGATTTGAATACTCAAGTATCACTTTGAAAACTCAAGTATTGATTTGGCAGTAACTTTCCAAAGCTCTTCAAGATATCTGAATACTCGAGTATTGAGTTGGAAACTCGAGTATTGGCCATACAGAAAGCTTTGCTAGTTTTGAATAATTTGAAAACTCAAGTATTGAAATGAAAACTCAAGTATTCACTTTGAACAAAGAGTTTCAATGGTTTTCATCTTGAATGAAAACTCGAGTATTGCTATGAATACTCGAGTATTGACCAAGCAGAAAGCACCACTATCAATCAAATGATTTCAAAACTCCAGTTTGCTCTGGATACTCAAGTATTGAGGTTTTTGACTTAAACTCATTTTCACATAAAAAGTTTAAAACTTGAGTATTGGATTTGAATACTCGAGTATTGCTCTTATTCAAAGAAATGGTCCAAAGCTCAAAAGATGAAGTTCCTCTCTGGAAGAAGAATACTCGAGTATGAACATGTATACTCAAGTATTCATATTAGTGCACAGTGCCAAACTCGAGTATTGGACCCAGAATTTGAAATACAAATCTGACGAAGTTGTGAAATCTTCTTATTTGATCTCAATACTTCTCCTCTACATTCACTACTATTCTTAACTATGTTTGATGAGTTTGTTAGTGAGTTTCAGATTGTTTAGAGGACATTAAATGAAGATTTGAACAAAAGCAAAAAGTAATGTCAGACATTAAATGCAAGTCCAGAAGCTTGCATCATTTTGAACCATCATTCTCTACACCTTTGCAAAAGGATTAATGTCTACCTTCCCTAAGCAGTACTTGTTCTTCCAACGGATCTGTTACAAGGAAAGTCAACACTAATCCTCTGGACAAAAGGAATTAACTAAAGAGTAGAGAGAGAAGACACCAAAGTGCCTCCAACAGCTAGATTATTGCACCAACGGTCATAATGGAGTTTGCAATGGATCTTTAATGCTCTCTTAATATAAATATAGCAGCATTCAATTCTTCTCAACAACTAAGACTGCAGAAAACGAAAATCATTCAAGTTTCCAACTACTCTTGAGTTTTCTTGTGTAAAGTATCTTTTGATACATCAAGCTTAAGTGTTTATCATTATCTACTCTTAGAGAGAGTTTCTTGATTGTAAATCATTTATTGTAAAGAATCACAAGTCAGGGGACTTGGTGATTGGGTTCATTGATTGCAACTTGTAAGGGAGAGTAAGTTCTAGTGAGAGAATCACTCTTGAGTACAGAGTGTGTAATCAATTGAGATAGTGAAAATCCCATAGAGTCTTGGGACTGGACGTAGGTCAAGAGATTGGACCAAACTAGTATAAATCCTTGTGTCTTGCTCTTCTACTTTCGTCTTAGCTCGTCTCTGTTTTTAGTGTTAAAAAACAAAGCAAATCGAAAAGATTTTGAAATCCCCAATTCACCCCCTCTTGGTGATTTAGCTCCACTTTCACTCTTTACTGCTTCCTTGGTGTCTGCCACCATGGTCGGCCAGTAGTAGCCGGCGCGCAGAGCTTTTCTCGCTAGAGTCTTCCCTCCCATGTGTTTTCCATTAATCCCTTCGTGGATTTCGGCCAAGACGTATCGTGCCTCGGTCGGTCCTAAGCATCGAATCATGGGAGAATGTAGTCCTTTTCGATATAGCTGATCGTCCACCATAGTGTACATGGCGGCCTCGCGTATTAATTTCTTGGATTCTGTCACATCAACAGGTATGATTCCTCTTTATAGGTAATCCTCGATCGGTTTCCTCCAATTCGTGGTGGATGATATGGTCATGACGTAGCTCAGCTCGGCCAGGTTTTGTTGGACCATGGTCCTGTGGTTTCCTGGTCCTTTTGTACTAGCTAGTTTTGATAGAATATCCACTCTCATATTCTCCTCCTGAGGGATGTGATTGACTGTTACTTCCTCGAACTCGGAAATCCTATCTCTTGCTCTGTTTAGGTACTTTGCCAGCAAAGGACCCTTCACTTGGTAGGTACCCTTTATTTGGGCCGCTACGAGTTGTGAATCGGTTAAGACCTTAACTTTTCGTGCTCCATGTTCTTTAGCCTGTTGGAGCCCAGCCAACAAAGCCTCGTATTCTGCCTGGTTGTTAGAGGTTGGGAAGTTGAGACGGAGCGAGTGTTCAATTGCGACCCCTTCTGGGCTCTCAATTATTACTCCAGCTCCACTTCCCTTTGAATTTGACGAGCCATCGACGTAAACCTTCCACAATCGGAGGCCGTTTGCTTCTTCTGTAAGTGCCGGGGTGAGTTCCCTTACAAAATCCACCAGCGCTTGTGACTTGATCGCATGCTGGGCTTCGTATATGATGTCGAACTCGCATAACTCTATTACCCAACTGATCATCCGTCCCGCCAGGTCCAGCTTGTGCAGTACTTGTCAGATTGGCTGATTGGTTCGTACGACGACCTGGTGTCCTTGGAAGTATGGACGTAAACGCCTTGCTGCCATTAGTAAGGCAAATGCCACTTTTTCAAGCTTATGATATCTGAGCTCGGAGCTCTACAGTGCTTTGCTTACAAAGTATATCGGTACTTGGCCGGTCCTAGTCTCTCGGACCAAAACGGCGCTTATGGCCTCTTCGCCTACCGATAAGTAGAGGTATACTGTCTCGCCGGGTTCGGGTTTGGCTAGGACTGGTGGGGTTGCCAAACATTGCTTTATCTTTCCAAATGCAAACTCGCATTCCTAGTTCTAATCCCCTCGCGCCTCCTTCTTTAATAATTTGAAGAAAGGTAAAGCGTTCTCCGCCGATCTCGGTAAGAACCTTGTCAAAGCCGCCAGTCTCCCCGTCAGCTGTTGCACCTCCTTTTTGCTCCTGGGTGCTTTCATGTCTAGAACGGCCTTACATTTTTCTGGGTTTGCTTTGATTCCTCGGTTTATTAACAGGAAGCCTAGGAATTTTCCAGCTGGGACTCCAAATGCGCATTTTGCCGGGTTCAAGCGGATCCGATGCTTCTTCAACTTGTCGAACGTTTGTTCTAAGTCTCGGATATGGTCTTCCGGGTCTCTTGATTTGACGATCATGTCGTCTATGTAAACTTCCACATTTCAACCAAGCTGGTGTTGAAAAACTTTATTCATCATTCTTTGATATGTGGCCCCGGTGTTCTTTAGTCCGAAAGGCATCACATTATAACAATAATTGGCCTTCTCTGTCATAAAAGCTGTCTTCTCTTGATCCTCGGGGTGCATCGTGATTTGGTTGTATCCGGAGTAGGGATCCATAAAGGATAACAATCGGAATCCAGATGAGTTGTCGACCAGCTGGTCGATATTGGGCATTGGATAGGAGTCTTTAGGGCAAGCTTTGTTCAAATTAGTGTAATCCGTGCATACCCTCCACTTACCGCTGGGTTTCATTACCATGACCACGTTAGACAACCATGTTGTGTACTGTATTTCTCGGATGAATCCGGCATCTAATAACTCGTTGACATGTTTTTCCAAGGCAATCTATCTGTTGGTCCATAGCTTCCGCTTCTTCTACGCCAACGGGACAGACCCCGGTCGGATGGCCAGCCTGTGACAACAAAAGTTGGGGTCGATCCCGGGTATTTCTTACGTCTTCCAAGCGAATAAATCTTGATTCCTTTTTATGAACTCTTTTAACTCGCTTTTTAGCTATGAGGTCATCGTTTCGCCCACTTTAGTGATCTGCAACGAGTCTTCTCCCAGTACCACACTTCTAATTCACCTTCCGGTTCGAGACGTGGGATCTCGGTTTCTTCTCGTAGATCCAACTCACCAAGCCAACGGGTCGGCCAGACTGTCTTCTTTGTCTGGTATCCGAGATCTTTTCACTTTTTTGAATCCGAGGCTGTGATGTTGTCCCATTCTCCTTCTCTCGGATCGTCTCGTAATAACATTGTCGTGATTCTTTCTGGTCTCCTGTGATGGTTACCACCTTGTTCTTGGTGCTGACCATCTTCAACTTTTTATCTTTGGTGGAGACTAGCATGTCCCAATTATGGATAGTCGGCTTGCCTAATATCATATTATATGGGGAGGGGAAATCGGCTACTATGAATCTTACCCTCTCTGACTTGAATGCTTCTTTCATTCCCAATGTCAGTCTGAGGTCGATGTATCCCTTAGGAGTAGATTGTTCCCCGTTGAATCCAATGAGCGTTGTTTTGCACGGTTTCAGGTCTTCTTGATCCAAATTCATTCTTTTGAAGGCATCCCACAAAATGATGTCCGCCGAGCTTCCCGCGTCTACAAAAATCCTCTTGACCTGGCAGTTAACTAGGATTCCAGTGATCACCAGTCCGTCTTAATGGCCTGGGACGACATCCTTCAGGTCATCTTTTGTGAATTGTAATGGCGGAGGTGTCGGTCGGTCATGGTCTTCTTTAAACTTGGGGATGTCTCTTACCGACAGAACTTCCCTTAGGTATTTCCTCCTTTGGTTTGCCGTATCTCCGCCTCCTCCCATGCCTCCACTAATTACACTACATCCGCACTCGGCGTATATTTCTGGGAACTCCTCGTCATCATCTGACGACTTTCGCCGAATTCTATCTACCTTCTATCCTGGGGCTGGACTCGCACTTCGGTCTTCTTGCCTGCACTTATTGTTTTTCCGGCCAAGTGTTTTTATTACATATTGGCGTAATTTGCCCTCTCGGATGAATTTCTTAATTGCGTCTCAGAGTTCGTAGCACTTATCCGTGGTATGCCCCGGCCCATCATGGAATGCGTAGAACTTAGAATGATCTGTCGTAGGCCGGTATCTAGGAGTCCGAGGTCTGTCGACCCTCTTCATCTCAGTCAACGCGACCTCCCTCCATAATTGGGAGCGTGAAACATTGAGCGGGGTATACCTTTCATACCTCGGTTTGCTCTCAAACTTTTCACCTCCGGTTCTGTTATCTCGGATTCGCTTATGGGAATCTTCTTTTCGACTGTTCGGCTGACTCTTGCTTGCCAGAGGTGTGTTCTTCCACTTCTCACTTCCGATGGCATTGGCAAGTTCCATCTGTTCTACGTCTAAATATTGCTTCGATCGAATGTTAAACTCGGTGAGGGTGTAAACCCGGTTTTTGAAGATCGAATTAGCCAACCTGAACGAAGGATCCAGGCCATCGATGAGGCAATGTACATGAACGCTTTCTGGGAGTGAACGCACTTGCAGGGCGACCTCCCTAAATCTATCCAAGTATCTTTGCAGAGTCTCCCCGCATTGCTGCTTGATTTTACTCAAGGTGAACTGCGATTTAGGCTGCTTCTTACTAGTCGCAAAGTTGAGCTCGAACTTTTACCCGAAGTCTTCAAAATCATGGATAGATTTGATTGGTAATGTATGGAGCCACTTTTGGGCAGGTCCAGTCAGCGTGGCCGCAAAATGCCGAGGAATGACCGGGCCCACAATTTTCCGCACGAACATGAGCAGTTCGAATGTGTCGAGGTGTGACCGCAGGTCTTGAGTGCCGTCATACTTTGGCAGGTCTGCCAAGTCAGACTCTTTTGGGTACGGGGCATTCTCGATGTCTTCCGAGAAAGGACTAAAATTATATCCTGCTATGTACTTCACTCGATATTCCCTGGGAGAGCCCTTCGGTCAGGTCGTCCTCTCTACACCTCGGTCTTCTCCGTCCGGGGTCCTTTCCCTGCGACGCTTCTTCCGATCCGAGGTATGTTTTTGAGGCTTTGCTTGTCTTGGGTTCGTATCCGGAGAGGTTGTTCTCGCAGTGTGCTGAGTAGATCTTGGTTGGGTGCTATGAGGAGGGCTGTCGGAATCTCGGGTTGCCTTTCCTTTCCTCCCTCGCTGGTCACCTCGGTTTTGCTTTTGAGCTGATGCTTCAATTTGTTTGAGGTGGTCCTGCATGATCTGTTGTATCACTCTGAGGTCTTCCTAGGGCTGGATATTATTTCGCTTCTCCATATTCTCCATCCGTCTCAGCATTGACTCCTGGGTCTTCTACAAAAGGAGGAAATCTGGACTCAGTGGTGAGGCTTCATGTGTCGCCGTATCCCGAGGTTTTTCCACTTTGGGAGGGGAGGAGGTCGTGTCAGAAACGTCATTCCCTTCATTTGTGGCATCAGCGTCTGGGATATCCTCAGGCCGCGGAGGTTCTTGAGTTTGCCGTTGCTGACTCATCTCGGCTTGCGATGGATTTCCACGATGAGGGTTGTGACTGCTGCTTCTGGTATTGCCATTGTTGGTCACAGGGATCGAAATTTAATGTTCCCCACGGTCGGCGCCAATGTTCCGGTGTAGATCACAAATGTCCAGCCCGTTAGGCTGGTGCTTTGATCTTGGATCGAATGGCCCTATCGGAATATCTACGAAACAGATATCCGGGAGAGCGTGGGATCATGGTACACAAGTAAGGCTTTCGCCGATGGGGGTGGTGTGTGTGCACAGTGAGATTGAATGTAAATAGGTCTGAGTTAGAACGTGTGCACCTTAGGGTTCGACCCTTGTATATAGGGTATACCTCGGTATAGTAACTGCCGGATCTATCTTATCCCTTGCTTATAGATATGATATGATCCTCCATGATTGTAGGTAAATCTAGATATATGATATATTTCGTATTGAGGCGTCCCAGTGTTGGGCCTCAGGTAGGTCCGTAACATTTTCATCACTCATTGTTTTACTCCTACAGTTCTAAATATGAGACAAAAGTGTCTAGGGCAAAACTTTATATTAGGACGTGAGATAGTATTAATTTTAGATGATTTAGATTTGATTTAATTTAACTTTTATATTTTAAATAATTTTTTTCTTTTAATATATATAAAAGTAAAAATAAAAATAATTTTATAACTATCACTTCTCATGCAAATGAATTTATCATTTTAAAAATCATAAATTAAAATTTGAACCATCGAAATTAAATTTAAACAGTTGAGTTGGACCAAAAAAATAAAAATAAATGGTTGAGATCTCATCACTATATCCTCAAGTTTTGAGAAATTTGGTGCTCGTCACTACACTGAGCACCAAATGTGTCACCTCATATTTGTGATTCATGATTTACAAGTGTGGCATATGATCTAGGCAAAAGAGACAAATAAATCCATTCATGACAAATCTTGAAAATCCCAAACTACTGTGAAATTTGAGAATGTTGTTAAATTACATGAACATATTGACTACATTGTGCCAATGACTTTATAGCCTAATGGTATGAAAATTCTCTTATAAGTGAGAGATCACATGTTTGATTCTTTTTATAACCTCAAAGTCGTTAGTATCTACCCTTTAATTAAAAAAATGTTGACTACATTATAAATGACATTCACCATATTAGATGAAGTATTAACAATTTGTTTTAGCAAGTTTTATCATTCTCCCACTAAAATTAACAGGCTCATAGTTTGAATGAGTAACAACTACCGTACTCATTAAATATCAGATTGACTAAATTGCAAATTGCATTCACCATAATAGATAAAGTAGTAACAATTTGTTAAAATTGGCAAAAAAAAAACAATTTATTCCAACAAGTTTTATCATTCTCCACTAAATTTAATAGATCACTAATAGAGCTAAGAATGTGGGTCAGCCTAGCTCGCAGGCTTGTGCGGCCCGCACTTTTGTGGGGTGGGAATAGTGCGGGTTGGCGGGCTAGTATAATAAATATAAGAACATGTATTATATTCTGCGTGGGTGCAAATCAATGAGCCAACTTACTAGATTCAAATGAAAATGGTAAGGAGCTAAACATGAATGCCCCTAAGATATCATGATCTCAAATTCTCAATGAAATTAAGGGGTCTTGTGGAGCGAGGCTTTGATTATGATTTTTGTTTTGTTTTTAAAAGGGAGTAGAACAGGCTTGAATACAAAACAAGGTATTGAAAAGGGGCCTGCATAACAAGACTCTGAAAATGGGACTAGCAGAATTGGGCTTTAAGGAGCCTGTGGAACATGGCTTTATAACTTATGGCGGATCATGTTACAAGTTGTGCATGAGATGTACCATGAATTGAAAATGCTACTTTCAATTGGTCTGAATTGCCTCACACAAAAGAAATCAAAGAAAGTAATGCCCGAGTATACCTCTTCCCACTCGAAGACGGGGAACCAGCCGGCAGGCCCTAATTTCTCTGCCCCGCGAACTCGTTTCTTCGTGTCTCTCTCATCTGTAATGTCATTCACACTAGTACAAAAAAGGTTTTTAAGACCGGACGAAAAACACTCTCTAAGACTGGATCTGGAACCGGTCTCAATACAGGCGGTCTTAAAAGTCTATTACTTTTAAAACCAGACGCGCAACTGGTCTTGAAAATACTTTTTAAACTAAACTTTTAAAATATGAGGTCTTAAAAGTAAGACTTTTTAGACTAGATTTTGTAAAATCCGGTCTTAAAAGTCCATTTCGACCACACAAAAAAGGGACTTTTAAGAATGGATGTGTAAAGTCACTTTTTATCAACAACGAAAAAGAAAGTTGAAAGGCATGCTTGCCTCCCTAGTTACAGGATCAATTTGCGACCTCATAACCCAGAAGAAGCAAGATCAAGAAAGGCTTGCAATTTCTACAGATTTAATGCCATTGTTGTACCAGTAACAAGGTTTTGAGTTATTTGAAGGTGAAATCGAAAACCGAGATATGATGAAGCTTGTCATTTTTACATAGATATGATTAAGCTTGCAATTTCTACATATTCGATAAAGTTTTGTTGTAGCCGTTTTCAGCAGCTGCAGAAGAAGCTTCGCGTCGATTGTCGAAGAGGATGATTCGGAGACATAGTCAAAGAGGATGAGTCGGAGTCGAAGGTGATGTTGAGAGTAAGATGAAGCTATGTGAAGAGGATAAGTCAAAGAGGAAGACAAATATCTGTGAAGGAGATCAGTTGAAGAGGAAGCCAGAGATCTGTGAAGAGGATAAGTCGAAGAGGAAGCCGGAGATATGTGAAGAGGATAAGTTGGAGAGGAAGCCTTAATCAAAATCGAAGCACCGCTCATAACCCCAATATTTGCAAAACACATAATTCATATTTCTTTCAAATCCAAAACAAAATTAATCAGCATGAAACTATCAATGATTTATTCTTTCTAATCACCCTGCTTAACAATACTATCAAAAGCTAATGTACCAGTCGCATCTTAGCTTGATTTTGTGTTGTTTCAATGAAATGAATTGGGGAAATTGTATTCTCATTAACGCTCAACAGTTACAATATGGAAAACATCACACATCAGACTTCCATCACTTCCTCTGCTTCTGCTTTTTTGTTGTATACTAGCATTTGAATTAAACATACATAAAGAAGCCATTCCAAAATTTCAGACAAAACATTACAAATCAATATTGAGCTCCATATACATATATATCCACAAACTTGTATCAAGAAGGTGGGAGTCGTTGCAAATCGACCTGTTTCTGCAATCACAAGATTTAGTAAATGGGGACCACGAAGGAGAGGATTCTTCTTCACATCAACAGCATCTAACCTCATATTTATAATATATTCAATATGCAAACAAATTGTGTAATGCGATATTGTTTTCACAGTGTAAATGAAGCTTAACCCCGCTCACGCAAAGTTGCTTCTCCTAGAAGAATGCAGGAAAGGAACCAAGTCAGGGATGAATCCAAGAAAAACATTTGGACCATTTCTCGATTTGTGCGTGCTATCCTTGCATGGGGACAGTTTCATTGTATCCCTGGTGGCAACGACTTTAGCTCTGTCAACGACAACGATCCCGAAACAGCATCCACACCTCACAAGAGATGTACGACGCCGACGGTCTTACGACTCTGAAAACCTGGAAAGAGTGGAGAAGGAGGAAAGAATTTGTGTTTGGGAATGGGCACAAGGAAGAGTATGAGGCTTGGGAAGTAGACTTACAGTATTCACGGATGGACCAACGAAGTGCCATGAAATTCAATTTTCGGAATGAAAATCTTTTAGACCGGTTATAATAAAAATGAGGTCTTAAAAGTAGAATTTTTAGACCATACTCTTTAAACGTTCAGTCTTAAAAGTTCTTTATATTTACAAAACTCCATACTTTTTAGACCTAATCCTCTATAATTCAATCTAAAAAAATTCTTTATATTTACGAAACTGCCACTGGTGATACTTTTAGACCTAATCCTCTATAATTTGGTTTAAAAAGTTTTTTATATTTACCAAAATGCCACTGGTCATACTTTTAAGACCTCATCCTCTATAATTCGGTCTAAATGAAGCGGTCTTAAAGCCTTTTTTGTAGTAGTGTCGCCTCCACATGCCGCTAGCAAGCATAATCCAAAACCATAGCCACGATAAAGTTGCAGATTGGAGATTGAAGATTGGAGAATCTGAAGTTGGTAGCACCGGGGAATCGAAGATAATCTCCTTCACCTTCTCTCTTACAAGCCAACCTCGCTTTCTCTATAGGAAGCAACAATTTTCAGATCAAAACATAGACACATAACGACGATCTTCTATTGACTCTGCCTACCTCTGTTCTCCATCTTCACCGTCACTCTTCAAGTGGCTATGGTCCTCTTGGCCTTTGGGGCGAGCTTTTCCTCTTCTTCTCCAGAACTTTCTTGAGGCGGTGAAAGCTTTCTTGCTCTCCTTTGTGTGAGCTACTGTTATGGCGTCCTCCCTGGCGATCTCCATCGGTGAAGGTGACGTCCGTCTTTTCTTACTTCTGTTGTGTTGTTGGGTTGTAGTGGTGATGTTATATGTTTCTCGGCCAATAAAAAAATCGACCGAATCTGATTATGACTCCCTTTAGGTCAATGATAATTTGAACGTTAATAGATCCGATCCTTACCTAGTGGCTCGGATTCGCATTTTTGGGCAAAGGGTTTTGTCAATGGTTGTTGCTCCTATATTCTTTACCTCTTACTAGACTTTGTTAGGTTTGTTATGGTGGCAAATCCAAGGCATTGATGTTAGCAATGTGTATCATCAAGAGGCGTTGTTCGGTAGTCAGTCAAAGTCACTAGATTTGTTGGAATGGAGGAGCAAAAGTGTTGTTCAAGATATCACTAGTCTTCCTTTTTCTGAGGTTGGGTTTTCTCTGTCCTTGTCCCCAAGACAGGGTGACTGTGTAGCTGATCAATTTACAGCTAATGCTTAAAAAGGGGTGTGCCCTATAGGATGAGTTTTGCAGCCAACACCTCCTTTCATGTCACTTCTAACCTTGGATATCCAAGAGGCCAATGCAATCACTAATCGTATTTCTAGTGGAAAGTGATTTTTTTTTCTTATATTTGGATTGTTCTATTTTATTTTCTTGGCCATGTTAGTTTCCCATTTGATGTATTTTCATTAAGTGTATCTTTAAAGTATTAATATAAGTACTTTTGAGCCAAAAAAAAAAAAAGCTTCTTTCGATCATTAATATAAAAGCTTGTTAGGGGTTTGATTTGATTTTCAATATAATACCTCAATCCTTTTTGTGTCTTCAATTTATAATTCTTTTTGCAAATTATCCCTAATTATTACGCATACACTAATATCATCTCAAGTACTTTAAGTTTGCCTTTATTTTGATTTTGGTCCCTCAAGTTTCAAAATCATAGGCTTTGGTACCTCCAGGGGCAAAATGATCCATGTTTTTATTGAGTTATAGTGACCGATATTTTAAACGAAATGAAAATTAAGGGATCAAAACCAAAATAAGGGCAAATTTAAAGAACCAAAGGTTATATCAACCCTTACACTTATTAAGGGGATTTTTATCAAAAAGCAGTCATGATTAAAAGAGGTATTTTAGAAAAATCAACTCATATTTATTATAAATAATTAACTTAACTAATTTCATTAATCTACCTGAATTAGTTAAGTAACTCTTAAAGACTATTTCATGTTTTATCTTTTGTTGATAATGTGTAGTAGGTTTTTATCTGTTCCATTTAAGTTTTACCCTTATTCACAAGAAGAAGGATTACTTGTAAACTCTTCTCGTTCCTTTCTTGTTTTCCAACGGATTTAACAATATTAATTCATCACACATTTTTTTGCTCATAATTTCATCACACATGGGAACCAACATTTTCACACGGAAAGATTGAATAGAAGTCAGATAAAATATTATAGCAACAAGGTGGACCCAACATTATATTATTGGTCAAAATTGAAAATCGAAAGAAAGTTACAATTTGTCTGCTAGCTGTCATTTCTAACTGGACTAAGAAACAAACTACTAGTATTTTATCATTGTTTGAAGCCTCTCCAGCTTTCTGCAGTTCAAATTTTCTTGGCCAAAACATTACTGACATGTTAATGTTTTGGGGTATCATACTGATGATATGGACGAAACTGCTATGGAGTTTGTTGGGACAATTCATGAACTGAAGCTCTCTGAGTTGGGTGGTCCACCGAACAAGGACTATAAAATTAACACAAAAGCATATGAAACATCAAATCTAATACAGTAGATATTTTTAATGATTTATATGTTTTAAAGAATCATATGTGTGTGTGTACCTTGGACGAAATTGCTGCAAAGGAGTTGGTTGGGGCAATTCATGAACTGAAGCTCTCTGAGTTGGGTGGACCAACGAACAAGGACTATGAAATCAACACAAAAAACATGAAACATCAAATCTAATTCATGATTTTAAGGATTTATGTTTTGGGGTACCATACACACACACACACCTTGGACGAAATTGCAATGGAGTTGGTTGGGGCAATTCATGAACTGAAGCTCTCTGAGTTAGGTTGACCGACGAACAAAGACTATGAAATCAACACAAAAGACATGAAATGTCAAATCTAATTCATGATTTTAAGGATTTATGTTTTGGGGTATCATATATATATGAATATAGATACCTTGGACGAAATTGCTGCAATGGAGTTGGCTGGGGTAATTCATGAACTGAAGCTCTCTGAGTTGGGTGGACCAACGAACAAGGACTATGAAATCAACACAAAAACACGAAACATCAAATCTAATTCATGATTTTAAGGACTTATGTTTTGGGGTACCATATATATATACACACACACACCCACCTTGGATGAAATTGCAATGGAGTTGGTTGGGGCAATTCATTAACTGAAGCTCTCTGAGTTAGGTTGACCGACGAACAAAGACTATAAAATCAAAACAAAAGACATAAAACGTCAAATCTAATTCATGATTTTAAGGATTCATGTTTTGGGGTATCATATATATATGAATATAGATACCTTGGACGAAATTGCAGCAATGGAGTTGGCTGGGGCAATTCATGAACGGAAGCTCTCTGAGTTGGGTGGACCCTCGAACAAGAACTATAAAATGAACATAGAGAAAACATGAAACGTCAAATCTAATCCATGTTTTTACATCATATGTTTATAAGGATTTATATTTTTTGGGTATTACTCACACAAACGAACACACACCTTGGACGAGATTGTAATTGATCCGTTGGTTGAGGAGGCTGTTCATGAAATATAGTTATCTGGTTGTTCATTATTTTTACTGTCTTATTTGGAAGTCGTCTATTTGTTCCTGTTTCAACCATAGATAATATTTTCAGTTGTAACGGAAGATAATATATAGAAACATTTCACATTTGACACTTTAATAATCAAAATCTGAACAGTCTTAATGTGTTCTTAGCATATGTTTTGTGCATGATATTTTAATTCAACTAACTTGTTTGGGATACTTCATAACTATTTATCCACAACAAATATGTTATATAATAAAGGCATTATCTCTGAGCACAAACTTATACTCTCAAATTCAATTCAACACCTATGCTTAAAAAAGAAAAAAAAGAAAAAAAAAGGGAAAGCTTTGTTGTGATCTTAGCATAGTTGTCTTTTGGTCATTTTTCTAATATTTCTTATGTCACTTTAAATTTATGACAAGAATGAGAATTTTAAGAACTAACACAAATGATAATTGGGTTAAGTGGTATAAGGAACTCATCCATATCCTAAAATGAGCTCTCAAATTCTACCTTCTATATTAGTCAGTTTAGTACCATATACTAAATTATTATTTAAAAAAAAAAAATCATGACCTAATTAATAGCAATAGAAAGGATCATAGCACTTCTTACCATGTTTGTTCTCACATCCTTGGCATCCACACGTTTCGCGGGAACATCCAACTTTAGCCTTCATTAAAAAAGACAATAATGTTAAACGGAAATTGACTTCAAATTTTGTTAATAAAATTTTCCAATAATTTGTTAAAAGACCCAATGATGTAGTCATATAATAAATATTTTAAAAGAATTCAATAACAAAATTTTAATAAAATTTACCATTCTAGTCCTATTTATAAGTCTATCTTGACCAAATCTTACATACCAAAGAGAGGTAGTTAACTCAATGATTATAAAATAAATTTCAATTTTGCCCTCATTTATGATTGGTATTTTTCAACTGTTTCTTCTCTCTCTATCTTCATGAGTACAATTATTATGGGTAAAATTGTCACAATTTCATTTATTACACGAAACTGGACTTATACATAGGACCAATTTTTTTGGTCAAAATAGGCTTATAAATAGGATCAGAGCGGTATATACACAAGTACAGAACCTGGAAACAAGGGCAACGACCATTGGAACATGTAGACTTTCTACACTTGCAGCCTCTTCTGATCGGTTTGACGAATGAGGGTGTCTCTTGATTTACATTAAACTAATTAAAGAAAAAGCACAATATATAGTTAATGAAATAATTAAGACACAATCATTAATCACCAGAAAGAACATTAATTTGACCCTTAAGCTCATGGAATTAAGAACTTACATTGTTAGGAGCGAACGCCATATTGATAATATTATTGTAACTGTAAGGCCAAACAAAACAAAACACATGGATTAATTCAATATTACACACACACATATAATGAAAAGTGAAATAACATAATTAAAACAAGTCTGCTACTCACTTGCGCTGGTTTACGCTTGATGTCTTCTGCCTGAGAAAGCATATGAAATGGTTAAAAAAAAAAAGGATTGTAACTAAACATACATATTACTCCCTCTGCTCTTTAATATGAGACTTATTTAAAGAGTTTGTCTTGGTCCTAAATATATGATCTATTTTTCATATTTGTCAATTTTTTCTAATTTATCCCTATGATGCTTCCTCAATGATAACAAATAGGAGAGGGAATGAAGGAATTGAAGAAGATGATTATGGTATTTTAGAAAATATATGTCATATTAGTTAACTTAACTAATTTCTTTAATAAATTCAAATTAGGTAAATATATCTTATATTAAGAACCAGACGTAGTACCATGCAACACAAAATGCTTAAAGATAAGTCATTTTCCAGTTTTCCCAAAAAAAAAAAATTAGATTTGTAATTGTTTTTCTCAACTAAACTAATCGCTGAAAGAAATATCTCAGAGTAACTCATTCAAATTTTCATTAATGTCATTTTTGAAATTACATACACTCATCTAATTCCAAAACAATCCAAGAGAAGTCAGTTAAATTTACTTCGACAAAACATTTTCTGTGTCGATGCTTCACATATATCTATATATGTGTGTGTAAAGAAAACCAAAGCAATTTATTTTCCATTTTATGTGGAAATCTATATGACCACAAACTTATGAACTTGGATTCACAATTGCTTCATTTTTCTTTAAAAATGTTTTATCCATAAAAAGTTTACAAAATCTAATTGTTAATATATGATCCGTTTGGTGAGGACCACAAATATAAAGTAGTATTGCTTTGTGTATATCCAATGCCCAAGAGAAAATAACTACACATTGAATATGAGGAATTTGTGTGTCTGTGTGTGTAAAGGATCAAATGAGAATAGTAATTAATAACTAAACCTCTAAACCATCCTTGAAAGAATCGATTAAAAAAACCAAAAAACGGACCTCTTGTTTGCAGGACGTGATAATCCGATTTTTGTGTCTGTATAAGGCTCAGACTTGAATTGTTCAGATTTAACGCCATTACTATTTATCATAACCTATCAACAAGAAGATGAAGAAGATCTCGATTCACTTGAATATTGAGATATGTTTAATTAAACAACAAGAGCTTAATTAATTAGGATCATTTACCTGACGGGCAACGATATAAACTGGATCCTCTTTTTGATAATTTTCTTGTGATCTCCTTGGTTGAACGACAATAGGATCTCTATAAACGAATCTCTCATACGTGGGATTTGATAAGTGGCCAAATATTTCAGGAGTTGGCCAACTGTGAACTTGTGAGTATTTGTCGTTTTCGTAAGTTTGTGTCGTTTTGGTGTCTATGATTACAGAATCAGGCTCAGACATGAGATGCTCAGATTCAACGCTACCATTATTATTTATGGAAACCTATCAAGAAGAAGAAGAAGAAAATGATGAATATCTCAGTGCACTTATCAAAACAAATCACAGCCACAAGCTAAGCAATCAAGAATTTAATCTACTTCTTTAGATCATGTTTAATTAAACATCAAGAGCTTAGTTGGGATAATTAATTAGTTACCTGGTGGGTATCATAATAATCCTGATGCTCTTTCTGAGAATTTTCTTGAGGTCTTATTTGTCCAATGAGTCGGGTATTATACGCAAAATAGTCATAATCTTCATTTGCTGATGATGAAAAATCTATTTGTGAATAAGGACTGCCCAATTCATTAGTAACACGTGCTTCAGAATTCAATGATGATGGAAGATCTTGTGATATGGGGGCATTAATGTCCATTCCACTCTGCATCAAATAGAAGAATGTATATATCGAAGAGATTAAAATATTTAAACAGAAAGAAAAATAAAAGAGGCATGAAGTAAAAGCTATTAAGGATCTATGAAACCAGTTAATTCTCAATTCATCCAGTGATCCAATTCTCCTAACATACCAATGTAAATGTTTGAATTAAAGAACCATTCTTGAAGAGACGTTCATTTTTTCCCTCTAATACATATACAAACATTTCAAATCTGAGACCCTTAGTGATCCATTATTGTTATTGAGATATGTTTAATTAATTAGGATCATTTACCTGCTGGGCATTATTACATTCTCGATGCTCTTGATCTTGAGAATTTTCTTCTGATCTTCTTGGTTCGACCACAATAGGACTTGATAATTGCTGATTGAGTTGCTGAGAATGGCTTAATACTTTAGGAGGAGTTGGAAAAATTTGAAGTTGTGAGTAATTGTGATCGTAATTTAGTGGCGTTTTGGTGTTTGTAGTAACAGAATGAGGCTCACACATGAGTTTTTCAGATTCAACGCTACCATTCTTTATTGCCACCTATCAAAGAAGAAGAAGAAGATGTCAATAATGATGATTATGGCAGTTAGTTTATATTTTCACTTGAAGCATATTTTTAAACAAAATCACAGCTAAACAGTCAAGAATTTAATTTACTTCTTAGATATGCCTAATTACCTGCCGGGTATCACAATTATCTTGACTTTCTTTCTGAGAATTTTTTTGAGATCTTATTTGTTGAATGAGTGGAGAATCTTTAAACATAAATATATCCGTCAAGTCATTATCTGCAAAATTGCCATCTTGATTTTGGGGAGCTATAATGGGATATATTTCTGAATAAAGACAGTCCTGTTCATTTGTGGAAAATCCCAAAAATTCTTGTGACATGGGGGCACTAGTGTTGTTCATTCCCCTTCTGCATTAAAAAGAAGAATACATCATGAGCTTATTTAGCCTCTGTACGTAGTTCATCATGAGAAAACTATATCGTGTTTTGACCAATAAAACAAAAAAGAATACATCGAAGAAAAAGAGAAATTAATGAAATTATATTATTTAGCCTCTGTAGGTTTTAGGGTTAAAGAAAGTATTTGCTACAGGAGAGGCTGAGCTTGTTTAGTAATCTTATATGCACATTAAAATTTCAAGAAACCTTTGAATTGTTACAGTCCTCAGTGATCTTGTATATTTAAAACTCCATTATTATTGTTAAAGAACCAATCTTGAAGAGGTTCGTTCAAGGGACCAAGTTCATTTTTCCCCTCTATTTCTCGGACACCCAATCCCAAAGAGGATAAAACTGAATAAAGATTAAAGAATCATGTACGTTAAAATACAGTAAAATTAACGAAATAGCAGCAAAGTAATGGAATGTAGGTATACGTACAGTAATATGTGAGGGTAACGATAAAGACGAAGCTGGATTGTTCTTGATAGTAGACGACACTCACGACAGTGTGTGATTTTCAATTCCTTGGATATATTAAAGACAAGGGAAGCTGAAGGCTGTATAATATTAATGAAGCCTCTTTATTATTCTCCGGAAGGAGCAAGAGCGAGAGAGAGAGCAGTACACAGTATATCCGTCCAAGAATCACGGTTCTCAAACCTAGACCACTAGACTGGTCGGAGTATTAGGTCAAGGGTTAGTAGATTAGACCGGAGTCAAACCAGTAATTAATTAAAGATTTTAGGAAAATCAATATAAAATTCTAAAGATTTTTTTTTTTAAAAAAAAAAATCCAAACCGGGTTGATTATCGGGCTCGGTTCACCGGTTTGGCCCGATCCTCCGAATTTTGGAACATTACTAAAAATGTGAGTGTATATATATACCACTCTGATCCTATTTATAAGTCTCATTTTGCCTAAAACACACATACCAAGGAGAGGTAGTTGGCTTAATGATTATAGGGGTAAAATTTCAACTTTACCCTCATTTATGATTGGGTATCTTTTAACTCTTTCTTCTCTCTCTATCTTTATTGGTATAATTAATATGGGCAAAATTGTCACAATGTCATCTCTTTCCTCAGAGAGGACTTATAAATAGGACCAAATTTTTTTGGTCAAAAGAGACTTATAAATAGGACCAAAGTGGTATATATATATATATATTGGGAGAGAGGCTAGACGGGAGACACGTGGCATCCCAGTGAGATCCATTAGTTAGAATCTAGGGAAAATTCACATCAGGGCCCTTTTTTTAGAAAAAATCTTAAAAAAGGCCCCAAGATTATGAAAATCTCAGAAAAGACCCTGGGGGCCTTTTCTGGGATTTTCAAAATCTACGTGAGTTGTTAACGGGGCTGATATAGTTGTTAACATGTAGGTCATTAACAACTAAATCAGTATCATTAACAACAATTTGCTAACAACTAAATCAGCCATGTTAACAACCCACATAGATTTTGACAATCCCAGAAAATGCACTGTGACTTTTTCTGGGATTGTCATAATCTTGGGGCCTTTTTTGAGATTTTTTCTTTAAAAAGGGCCATGATGTGAATTTTCCCTAGAATCTACTGTGTGGGGCCCAGTGGATGTCTGTTTGACACATCATCGACTGGATTAAGTATTATATAGCGAAAGGAATTAGATAAGAGAGAGGATAATTGATTAAGGCTCGACTACGATGATGGATTGATGGACTTGCCGTTGACCTTGGAGGGACTTGGGTCCAGCGTCGTCATCAATGTATCAAGAGAGAGAAGAATTTAAAGGATTGTTTGGGAGTTACATTTTAGAGTGAAAAGAAAATAAAAGAAAGGTTTTGATAGTTCTTTATCTTATTTGCAAGTTTTAAAAATAAGAGGGGAGGAAATCTGTGATTTTAACAAATCCCCCAAAACCCTCTTTCTTCTAAAAAATAAAATTCCTCCAATATGGAGGTTTTAAGAGGGAAAATAGGTTAATTACTTTTTTACCCTCGTTCACCACCGCTACCCCGCCACTGCCACCACCAATGCCACTGCCACCGCCACCATCGTCACCGCCGCCGCCATCGCCCCACCACCACCGCGCCACCAAAGACCGCCACCACCACCACATAAATAATTTTTTGAATATAAAAATTACATAAATAATTTTTTTAGAAAATTTAAATTTATTTGTAAAGTATAATAATTATATTAATTATTAAAGAAAATGACAAAATGGTAAAAATAACTCATTAATCATCCATCTTCCTCCCTTACTATTTTTTTTAACTCCCAAACAAACGGAGGAAATATCCTTCATTTCCATCCCATCCGATCCCTTCCTCTCCATTCTCCTTGCATCCCTTTGCTTCTCCTTCCTTCCAAACTCCCAAATAAAGCCTAAGAGACTGATGACATGAAAATGAAATTATAAATTAAAGGGAAATAGGAATTCATGATATATAAATGTATGAGCTTAGGTGGAACAAGAGAAGCTCTTGAAGGGGACCGAGTAGTTTAGTTTTGAGACAATGGAACCGAACAATAACACGAGAATTCAAAATTGAAAGGGACTAGTTGTGTGTGAACTTGCCTTGTTCGAAAGGAAAACACCTTCACCGTCAGGACATGAGCTTCGCAGGCTGTGTTTGGTTGGAACAGTTGGTAGAGAAGGGGAGGGTGTGGCGATGAAGGGGAGGGGAGGGAAAGGTGAGGGTTACTTTCATAAGGCCTAGAGCCTTTTACAAAGAGGTCTTTGAAAATATCTCCTATTTCATGACTTAAAGGCCGTAAGAAGGTTTTAAGTCTACTAAGAACCCATGTACTTTTTTAAAAAAATGTTTTTTTCATCTTTTTTTTTTTTTAAAACTTCAAATTGAAGTTTTTTTTTAAAAAAAATAGGATTTTAGCTTTTTTTTGTGACTTTTACTTTTTTTAAAAAAAGCATCTAAACACATAAATTTTTTTTTTAAAAGTATTTTTTTGCATAAAAAAGTACTTTTTTTATATATTAAAAAAAACTCATCCAAATGGGCTCTAAAGCCTACATTTATATAGGTTTTTAGTAGATTTTAGAGTCTATATATTTACAAAGTGTAGGTTCTAAGTATATTTAAAGCCTATATTAAATTAAAATTATACTTGAATTATATATTATTATAAAAGATACCAACTAAATATGATTTATTATATAAATATTATATATAATATAAATATAGCCATATTGTTATAAATGTGTAGCCAGCTAGGCCTGAATGAGCCTAGTTATATAATTCAAATGAAAAGTAGAGTTCCAAATATGTAAATTCAGACCTTTGCCCGTGTGTCCAGCTACTTCCTCTGAAGCTGCAATCATCTCCATGTGTGGATATGATTGACCACCGAAGAGCCTACTGTTCTGTTTCAAGCTGTCCATAATTTCCAAGTAACTATCCCAAACAATAATAACCATTTGTGCCTCGAGCGACGGGGGTTCAAGTTCCATATCCACCTCTCTCGGATTGGCTGACTTAGGAATCCAGCCAGGTGGTTTTCAGGGATGATTAACCTCCAACATGCAACGGCCAATAGGCATTGTCGGACGCCATAATCGATATCTTCATAGCCATGATTACACAAGTCACAATCTACCTCAAGTGTGAGGTGTCGTCTCACTTTTTCGGCATTAGTTAACAGGTTACCTTTGAATGCAAGACAGAGAAACAACCGCACACGTCGAGGCCCAGGCCACTTCCATATATACTACTAGTGCTTCATATGCCGAGATTACGGAGAACTTGCCATTGCTGGTTAAGCTCCAAGAACATGAAGCAGCTACATCATTATGGGAGGGTGGGGTAGTTGTGGCAATCAAAATATTGATTGACATTGGAAGTTTGTCTTGGAATAGCTCCCACTGCCATTTCCCATCTATGCCCATGAAAGCGCTGATTGGCTTCTTCGACCAAGCATCACTAATATCAGCAAAAGATAAGTTCTTTAAAGGACCAAGGTCACTGATCCATCATCGCTCCAGAACCTTGTAGTGTTGCCATCCCCAGGTTCCCATCGTATCCCACGGGAGGTGCTCGGCCACTCTCTTGCTATGCTACGCCAAGTATGTAAGCAAACCTTGATTTTGAACTCAAAGTCAGTTTCATGGGACCACCTATATTTAGCTTTTAAGACCTTCACCCAGAGTAAATTTAGCCTATTAATTAGTGGAAACCCAGCTTAGAGAGGAAAGCCGAGTTTTGGCTCTAGCTTCCGAAAGCCGCATCCTCCATTTTTGCTTGGTTGGCACATGTCAGACCAAGGCACTAAGGGGATACCTTGGTGCGAAGCATCAACCCCCTATATGAACTGCTTAATTAATTTCTCGATCTGGGCACAACGTGAAGAGGGCAATGATGAAGTTTGCATGGCATAATAGGGAATGTTGGATAGCACAGCTTTGGCAATTGTAATCCGCCCCGCTAAAGACAAGGATTTTTCCTTCCAGCTTTTTAGCATTTGTTGGACTCTCTCAATCAAATATAGGTAGGTGTCCTTCGTCACTCTGGAGTGTAGGAGAGGAACACCTAAAGATTTTCCAAGATGGTCTGTTTTGGCATATCCCAACTGGGTGCAAATATTATCTGCATCAGCTCTGCCAATGTTCTTGGAGAAGAAAATACGAGTTTTAGCTAGACAAACTGAATGTCCTGAGGATGCACAAAAGCTCACTAAAACCAGACAAACTGAATGTCCTGAGGATGCACAAAAGCTCACTAAAACCTGCTTGATAAGCCGGACTTGTCTGTGGCTTGTGGAGCTAAACAATACTAGGTTATCGATCTGCAAAGAATAAATGTGATAGTGGCGGCCCTGTTTGGCCCATGCCTATGGTTTCCTAGTTGCAAGAATTGACTTCTGCGGTGATGGCTTGAGATAGACGTTCTACGCAGAGAACAAATATGTTAAAGAGATAACAGGTCATCCAAGAGAATAGCTCGAGAAGGATAAAAGGTTATGGATGGAGCATCGTTCCATAATACTTGCATGCTCGAAGTTGTTATGCAATCCATAATTAGCCGTATTAAGCTATCGGGTAGTTGATCATCCTTAAGAGAATCTTCAATAAATTAAAACTTCATTTGAGTCTATCAAACGCCCTCTCAAGGTCCACTTTGATTGCCATCCAATTTTTTTCCCACTCTTTCTTCTCATGGGAATGGATTATCTCTTGTGCATTGTGCAATTATAATATTATCAGTGATGTTCCTGTTGGAAATTATGCCCTAGGGGCAAGTCATTCTCCATTTAGTTACCATTTCATTTGCATGTTTATAGTGATAGCTGATCCTTGGATATATCTTATAGATTATCCTAAATGTCCTGGGCGGTCATCTACGCGGAGCGAAGATGAAATAAGACCAAGATGACTTTGATGAGTATGGAAATACGACTCAAAGTCATAAGCACTTGTAAGAGTACAAGTCTTTGGGCCACCCACTATGAGAAAGCTGCATGGATTAAGTCATAAGCTTTTCTCATGTATAACTGCGTCACAGCGCCCTTTAACCAGAGATCATCATGGATTCCTACATGATGAGTCGCTGATCTTTGACCTAGTCAAAAGTCACCTTTGATCGGGTGAGGACAAAGACTTGGATCGGGATCAGTGGTTCTCATGGAGAGTAATGTGAGTTGTCAAGATGGAATTTGTCCCTCACATTTGTAGAGAGATAATATTGGGCCCCTCGATGAGTGAGTCTAAGAAATGTATGGCCATACTACAATGGAAAGGAGTTTCCATTTCAATTATTAGACTACTCGAGAATCGAGAAAGTGATGGTCAAGAACAGGAAGTTGACATTATCCATTCCTCATCCTTGACCAAATTATCGCGTGACAAAAGGGACGTGACATGGTTGTACGATAGGTAGTATCGTATCATCGATCCTCATATGAATTGGGTAGTCGCAATGTCTTGCTAGAGGCCGCTTGGGATTTGTGGGCTAGTACAGTATTGGCCCACTGCCAATCTCATATGGGCCTGCAGGGTCGCACACAAGAATAGCCCAACATGAGCAATAATGTCCAGATTCATTGAATCTTAGATATGTCTAAGATTTAATAAATACTGCTAATCTAGGGTTGATATATATATTTATATTATTAAATTCGAAATTAAATATAATAATATTATTTAATAGAGATTATAATATTATTATATGATATTTGTTTTGTATTTAATTTATTTGATAAATTAAATATCTAAAACAAATAGAGATATTGTATCTCAGTTTTAATTTTCGAATAAAGATATCATATATCTGATTTAATTTAAATTGAGATATAGTATCTCATATTTAATTAAATAAAAAGATATCATATCTCATATTTAATTTATAAAGATAAATTAAATATGTAGGTTTATAATTCGGATTAAATAAATATATTAAATCATATCTATTTTGATAGATTTAATTAATATATTATTTTTAATTGAAATTCGAATTTTAAAATTGATTGGATTAATTTTGAATATTTTAATACGGCCTATTAGGGTTTTAGAAACCCTATAATAGATATTGATCTAGTCGTATTAAGTAGACTGATGAATTAGAAAAGCCGTGAGAAACCCTAGAAAGAAAAAGAAGAGACGCGAGAATACTGAAGGCGCTAGCACGCTGCCATCCGTGTTCAAGGCTATTCGGTGTGGATACCGGTAGAGGGAGTGGATTCGCTGAGTCGGCTCTTGGTGATCGAGAAAACCGAGCCTATGCTGAAATAGTTCCAAAATCTCGAGTGTCAACTTTCGAATGCCATATCTCCCTGGTCTGAACTCCGTTTTATTGGTTCAAAGCTTGATGGAACGAATTTTGAGTCTATTTTCAAATGGCACTGGTTTCAGCACAATTGAATGTGTAGATTGGGAGATACACCCAAAATACCGAAGCTTGGTCTGCTAAGTGGCATGAATTTCACTGTCAACTTCCACAATTCATAGCGCCTTGATCTTAACTATTTTGAGCTTGAATTTTATATCAAAATGACATATTGGGAGCCTAGTTTCATACAAAATTGGTTTCACCTCAATACAATTTCTGGTTTGAGAGATATCATCGAATTACCAGACCTCGCCCAAGCTGAACGTGAAATAGAGGTGAACACGAGTTCAGAGGAGGTAGCCCACGTGTTCAAATTAGAACGAGACATACTCCAGTTTTCGTATAGGTACGGTTTCTTTACGAACCTTGATTTAAATGCGGTTGAGCGATCATCTTTTGGGATTCGTAAATTTTTAATTCCGCTGCGTGTACGAATTCAAACAGTTCCTTCCTTGGATGAAACTGGATATATATGGCAAGATTAAGGCCAGTAAGAGAGGTTTTTATCTCGTTGCAATGATTTTGGTCACCACCTTATATGGTATAGAGCAGAGACTGATTGGCCAAAAGTATTTCAAGGATTGGGGTTGTCCCCTTTTTTGGATTAGAGTGATGAGAGTATGGTTAAGGAAAGGGTATAAATCGCTTCCATAAAAAACTTTGGTGATCATGTCTCAAAGTGAAGGGCCAACTACTTCCCGTTGGCTCTGATAGAAGAATGCATGGAGATCATCCACACCAGGGGGCCTTCAATGGTTTCATGGCAAAATTGCTTGTTTGATTTCTGCTATGGTAACTCTCGATGTCAAGGAAAGGTATGACTCTATTGGAATACGTGTGAACAAGCCTTGATATGGGAATGGCAAGGGTGCAACATCTGGCTCGAAGAGCCATTTGGAGTAGAGGGTTCTCTTCAGTTATCCAGTTGCCTTCATCATTCTTTAGTGAGGCAATATGATTGCTACGGCGCCTTATTCGGGCTTTAACATGATAATAGGCAGTATTGCTGTCACCGGAGCAAATCCAATCACTTCCGGATTTTTGGAACCAGAGAAGTTCATCATTAAGACGTGTATCCTCATATTCTGGTCTTAGCTGGAAGTCAACCTCATTCAGGTATCTCGAGAGTGGCCGTGCTTCGAGAGCTCGTTGTACGGAATATTCCCACTCTTAGTTTGGTTCAAGGAGGGGTTCCAAAAATTAATTTACCATTCAACATTTATATATAAGTTTATATGAATGTTATAATGATATTTTTTTTATTTGTAATCAAAATAATAATATAGTTTCAAAATGGTAAAAGGGCAAAGTCATTGATTTTATATTTTTTTAGTTAATTTCCCTCTTCTAGGAACAAATGATGAGTTTATTCTTTTCTCATAGGTATTAATGGAATACCACAAAAATTATGAGAGAAAAATAGTCAAGAAACTTTTATTTTAAACAAATTAAATTTTCCTGTGTCTGGAATGAGTGATAAGTTTTTTATTTTTTGGACATTAATAGGATATTACAAAAATAATGTGGCCAAAGTAGTGAAAAAAGAACGATTTAAAATCAACTTATTATATTTCCAGGTTTATTTTTTAATTTTTTTCGTAGATGTTAATAAAATATCATAAAAATTATAAAGGTAAAAAATAGTCCAAAATTAGCTACCCTTGAAAATCCACAATTTCAAAGGAAGCTAAAATGGGTGTAGGAGAGGGGAGAGGAATGGAGGTTTGGGCTCTACTCCCTCCAAAATTTTCAATCAAAAGAGGGGCTTCTCCTCCTCTACCCCTGCCACGAACCAAACACAATTTTAAAGGTTCTAAAGATATTTCCCCAAATTTTTCCTCCCATCGACTTTCCTCTCTTTCTTTTTTTATAGTATGAAGAACATAAACTAGGATCAAAACACTGACCATTAAAACAATCTCTTCCCGCAATTCTTATGCGTTCTATCAACAAAATTCCAAATTTTCATTATAGGATTTGCATGGAAGCTCATGAAATCCAAGTGGAACATCAAATACGCATCATGCCCATATCAATATTTCTCTATATATACCTAAACTTAGTCTTTGAGTTTTGACACTTAGAGTTAGGTTAATTGGACTAATTTAGATGAATAATGTGCATATAATAAGTGATATTTGAGTCATTTAGGAGATTTTATATGATGATGATGGAATTTAATTAATACATTGACTCTTAGATGACTCTACAATTGGAATGGTTGACTATGAGAAAATAGCAATCAATGAGCAAAATTGATCAAAGTTAAAGACCTGAATTGAAGAAAATAGAAAGAATGACCAGATGGTAGGAAACACATTGCTTTGACTAGGAAACTCAAATTTATAACCTCGGTTAGTTTCGAGTCCACATTATATGCACATATCTTATGTGCTTCTTATCTCGCTTATACCTCTATTAGAGGTATGATCATATTTTTTTTTTTTTAATTTTTTTATATATTGTATTTATTTAGATTTAAACTATATGTTGCTTTCTGACATGTTTTTTGCACCCAATATCTCAAATTAATTAGTTTTCAGTTCTGCATTTAGAAATATTTGTCTGTATCACTAGTATCATGAAAACTAATTAATTTAAGATATTAGGTGCAAAAACCATGTCAGAAAGCAACATAGAATTTAAATCTAAATAAATACAATAAAAAAAATGCACATACCTCTAGTAGAGGTATGAGCACATAAGAAGCACATAAGATATGTGCATATAATGTGGACTCGTTAGTTTCATTAGTTGATTCTATGTCCAGATCACAGACTCCTATTTGAAATTTTCTATTATTTTTTAAATATTAAACCAAGTTCTAGCAAAATCTCAGTATAAATTCTTGAACAATACTTGCTCACTTTGATCTCACTCCCTTTAAAGTTGGAACAGCAATTTTCCCTCTTGATCCCTCTAATCTTATGTTTCTTCTCAGTATACAATGAATAAGATCACCTAGTGACCAGAAAATAAGAAAGCTCGCTAGGTTTAGGATGGATACAATGAAAATCAAGTTGGTAATTGAGAGAGTGACTATAAGATTTAATGGAGTACATAGATAGAAAAACATAGTTTCAGAACATAATGTTTAGAAATTCATTATCTGAAACTTAAATGATGCTTCTATTTATAATTTTTCAAAGCAATTAATTAATGGTTTGATACATGATCAAGTCGTTACTCATTTAAACTAAATGTTATTAGGTGAAGTATTAAATAATGTCAAAAACAATAATAAAGCACTTAAACTTCTATTGATGATTAAGAATGAATTGGGAGTTAAAGATGAAATGGAACTTGTGAATTTATAGTGGACCTCTGATTGAAACTTGAATGGTATGGGTTAAGGAGCCTGTTATGAACCCAACCCGGTTCGGTATGAAGCTTAAAAATCCAAGCCAAACACTTGTTTGTTCATCTTGATAAAGTGGAATTATTTAAAAATAAGAAATAAAGTAGATTATATTATTCATCAACTATAGATACTACAACTGACAATTGGCTTAATCCAAACAATAGGTCAAGGCTAAATTATATAAATAAGGGAAAATTATAATAAAGGACCTAAAAAAAATTATTTATTAAAACGGACCATACAAATGGTAATTATTTTGAAGGACAAAAAATTTAAAATATTAAAATAGAAAGACTAAATTGCCCTTAGCCAAATTTTCTATATTTTCTCTAATTAAATTAAAACCTAGAGTGATTGATGGACAATTAGAGACCAAATCATAATTTGTTAAGTGAGCGTCCATATTGCACCGAAATCGTCTCCCAGTTAGCGTCTCTACAGAACCTCCAAGTTAGCGTCTCTAAATACAATTAATCCTCAAACTAAGTTATGCTTACATATGTGTTGCAAAAGACGGAACTGTTTGATTAAAAACAAAAAAAATGAGCATAAAATTAAAACAACCTAGATTAGATTCAGATTAAACATAGAGAGTGAGGTAATTCAAAATAAATTCTTTCTGTTACTAATTACACCAATAATCTATTTCAATTTCATGACATTGTTTCGTACGAGTTTAAACTATTGTCAATTTTAGTGGATCTCTATCTTCAAATCTTTACTTAGTTTCAAAAATCTTAAATAAAGCTCTCAAACAATTCATCACCTATCTAAAACTTATATTATAAAACCATTGTATCATCGAAAATCAATGCCACAGCAGGTCGTAGGCGACAGAGGTTCTGGAAACGCTAACTTGGAGGCGATTTCGGTGTAGTAGAGACACTAACTTAGCAGAATATGACCTCTATTTGTTATTATTCATCAATCACTCCAGATTCTGATTTAATTCGTGAGAGTATAAGAAATCTGGCTAAGGACAATTTATTCTTTCTATTTTAATGTTTTGATGTTTGGTCATTCAAAATAATTACAATTTTTATGGTCCTTCTTAATAAATATTATTTTTCTTAGGTCCTTCATTATAATTTTCCCTATAAATAATCCTCCCGAACTTTATCTTATGTATGTATGTATGTATGTATGTATGTATGTATGTATGTATGTATGTATGTATGTATGTATGTATGTATGTATGTATGTATGTATGTATGTATGTATGTATGTATGTATGTATGTATGTATGTATGTATGTATGTATGTATGTATGAATATGTAATATGTAAACCCCCATAATGTTTGAAAATTTACAATAAATCTCCTTAAACGTTTACATTTATACAGATAACTCTCATTTATTAGTTTTGTTCGTCATTTATCTGTAAATAATACAAAGATTAAGAGGTTTCTCTACATATAACTCAAAGTTGGAGGGTTTGTACGCAAAATAAAAAATAAGAAATAAAGTTTAAGGGGTATAAATTGATTACTTGGGAATCATCTACAAAAACTTGAAAGTTTTGGAGGGTTTATTATACAGTTTCAAAAGTTTAGGGAGTTATTTACATAGTATAACATAATGTTTCCAGTGAGTTTTCTATTACCTTACTGGGTAATAATAGAGAAACCAATCATTTTTTTTAGTTCTATTTACATATCAAATTTCAATATTTACATGTCAAACTTTAGTATTTATATTATAGAGTAAATACCCTTTTGGGTCCACGACAAAAAACACGGACCCCATTTTTCCTGGGGACTAAAATAGAACTTTTTTATGGATTAAAAAGGGCTTTTTGGAAATTTGCGAGGGATCAAAATGTTCACCAATTGACTCTTATTCGTCCTTTTCAGGGACTAAAATGACATTTCTTTGTGTGAGGGACCAAAATGGGGTCCGTGTTTTTTTCCAGGGACCCAAAAGGGTATTTACTCTATATTATACGTAGTTTTCTTGGGCCTGAAAATATTTATAAGTAGTTGTAACTTTTGAATAATTAAATTTTTAATTTGGAACATCTCTCTCGTAGTAATATAACTTTTTCCAAAAATTTCATATAATATCTCACACTCGAATATCACAAGATGTGACCCCACTAGACAATGAGGGGCAGAATATGAACTTTTAAAAAAAATAAAAAAACAAAGAATGAAGAACAAGGACAAGTGAAGAAGCTAAGGGTGGTAGTGTGTAAGACCAACCAAAGCCAAGTTTACAAGTCAAACCTTTGTTTGGAGAAAAAGAACTTCATCCTTACTGGTTTGTTCAGAGAAGCAAAGAAACAAGGACTTGGACCCTCCCAAAAGTTAAGGTTCAGTCAGTCTCAGTCGCATGCATAGGAACGAGTGTTGGCCCCAAAGGCCTAAAGCAAGCAACAGAACAAGCGTGGCGTGCCTCTTCATTTGCCTTGTAAAACGCCCCCAAAAATCTTCTTTCTTCTTTTAGGCCTGGGGTCCCCTTTGTAAACAATAAAGGTAAATATAAATTTATACTCATGTACAAAGCAAAGCATGTGACTATACGTTACGTGACCTCTCTCCTTATGTTGCTCTTAGAATATTTCTCTCTTTTTTATGTACCTTTTTCTGTGGTTTGTTGACGTTGTACTTGTAGCCTGCTTTTATTCATTTTGATTTCTTTCTTTGTTTTTTTGAAAGTTTCCCTTCGCCATCCAACTGTATTCTGCATCTTCGCTGGATAACTTCACTTTAAAACTGCAATAAGACTGCAACAGTACCCCACCCTACTTCTATAATTCAGGTACTTCATCGTTCACTTTTACTTTCAATTTCTTCACATTTTTTAGGGGGAGTAATTTACTTGATATTAAAACTATG
Organism: Acacia melanoxylon; assembly: GCA_019022615.1. Taxonomy (NCBI): domain Eukaryota; kingdom Viridiplantae; phylum Streptophyta; class Magnoliopsida; order Fabales; family Fabaceae; genus Acacia; species Acacia melanoxylon. Next base: position 1,395,767 of record JAFJYJ010000068.1, on the reverse strand, counting down.
GTTATCAAACCCGGACTGGACCGGCTAGTTTGGATCGGAAACCGGTGAACCGGCTATGAAATCGGTCTGGTTTGTCATAGAAACCGGGGTCACCCCCTGAATCGGCAGACTTGGGGGGACATGGACAGAACCGGCATGACCCGCCGAGCTAACTAAGCTGACTCGGAAAGAGAACGAGAAGAAAATAGAAGAGGCCGAAAACTAGAAATGAGCACGAAAATCGTCTACACGAGTAACGGATCTTGAAGCAAGAAACACAGAGAATCGGTGACGAAATCTTCTTGAAGCAAGAATTGGACGGACCGGTGGCAAGATCTCAAAGAAACTGTAGGGTGAGGATGAAGAGCGATCATTGGCTAGATCCGGATGGACTAAACGACGCCGGAGCACAGACGGAAGCACGATAAGTTTGAAAAAGAAAAAAGAAAAAAGAAAAAGAAACCTCGCCTGATAGCCGGTGAAAGGGATGAGACAACAAAACTAGTGTTCCGATCGGCAACTCAAAGAGAGAAGGCTCACAACTCAAAGAAAAACAATGCTTCAAGGGAGCAAGACTGCTTTTCAACCTTGCTTCTTCCAAGACAAGAACACAAATGAGTTTGTTCTCACTGATTTGGCAACACATATTGAGCAACATAGATGAATTCTAAAGGAAAGAGACTACTCCGACCTAAATAAAGTGTGGGACCCATTCACATGCCTCATCAGTCATCAAGTGTCATTAAAGGGCGTGAAGAAGCAAGCTCATAAATGAAGGGGCATACTGCTAGAGCAGGACTCTTCATTTTTCAAACTTTATGGGACCTAATTCAAAAGAGGAGTAAATAGGTATTATATAATATTGTGCTAGTTTACCTCCGGTTTGACTCTAGCTTGACCTATTGACTCTTAACCTAGTACTTCGACCGGTTTAATAATCGGTCTGGTTTTAATAACCTTGATTAAAACCAGTTTAGGTGGAATGATGTGTGAAACCAAGAATCAGTCCAATTCGATCAAGAATTTTGAACATGTAAATCATATTGGAGTACTCAGTTAGACAAAGCCAAGCTTCTAAAAGTCAAGAGAGAGAAGCCAAGAGAGAGCTTCTCTCTTTTGGATACTGAGTGAGCACCTTCGTTGCCCACTACAGCAGAGGAGAAGAGCGATTCCATGCCATAACTTGCAAGGTTGGGTTTCTCTCATTATCTTTTTCTTATTATCCCTCATAACCTCTAAATTATGTCCGTCCAATCAATCTAAAAGGTCACAATACTATTTTGACTTTTCTCTCATCTTCCCAATCAACAGTCTAGATTTGCTCATCAGAGATAATGAGGAAAAGATAATAAGAGAAACCCAACCTTGCGAGTTATGGCGTGGCACCTGTTGGCTCCAAATGTTTTGATGATAACAAATGTTTAGACTTTTGAAAACTGGTTTAATAATGTTCAGGATTAACTCTCGAGAATGTGTTCAAGAGAATCAGGAAAATTCCCATCACACAGAGCAATTCTCGAGAATGAGATCTGCATTCTAAAGAATGATTCTCGAGAATGCACTAATGGTTCTCGAGAATGATCGGACCAAAGCGAGAAATGACCTTGTCTATCGAGTGATTCTCGAGAATCAGAAATTGACTCTCGAGAGTGGTCGTCCGTCTTCTCTTATATATCCTGTTTCTGAGGTAATTCTCGAGAATCAAAACTAATTCTCGAGAATAACTCTCGAGAATCCAAATCGATTCTCGAGTATTGTCGAAAGCTTCGATCTCGTACTCTCTGGTTTTTAGGTGACTCTCGAGAATGAGAAAGTAATTCTCGAGAATGGTTCTCGAGAATGTGCAAACGATTCTCGAGTATGATCAATCAAACTAACTAAAGTTCGCTTTCGTCTATTGGATTCTCGAGAATTGAAATCCAATTCTCGAGAATGGTTCTCGAGAATTGCTGTGAGATTCTCGAGAATGAACGGATTTGCTCAATTCTTGATTGATTCTCTCGTGTGATTCTCGAGTATGCTCGAAGAATAGCAAAACTAATTTAACATCGAACTGATTATTTTATCTAAATGATCTAGTTAATTGTTTTAATCCTTCAATACATCATTCTACATTAACTATGATATCATTAATCATCTTCTTAAGTGTTTTTCCAGATTCTTAATCAAGGTTCCACATTCAAATAAAGAACACGAGAGTATTAGCCAAAGAACGATGTTTCTGCAAGAACACTCTAATGAATCTGTAACTCATTCTTGTAATCTGATTATATCTTATTCTTTACTAATCATCTCTCGTGAGTGTATTTCGAGACATTGAATCTTGGTTCAAAAGCATGAAAGGCTTGACGCCTTGAAAGTATGGAGAAACAGAACCGACATAATTCAAATGACCCATAACCGAAAAGCATCTTTAAAGTTTCTCTTCACCCAAGGTGACAAACTAAAGATGACCCAACCGAAGAGACATTTGATAATGGGTAAGCCGCGAGTGCTCCATTAATGACATATTCAAATGTTCCAACGGACACATTCAAATCCTTCAACGGTCTTCAACTTCAACCACTACAAATACACGAAGGATTGAATTCAACAAGACCGAACCGGTGCATACATTGATAAAGCTTTCAAATAGTTCAAATTGTATTCTAATTATATCTTCGGATATACTAAGCTTCGTGTTCATTATCATATCTACTCGTGAGAGAGTTTTACTACTTGCTATTACAATTCGTTCAAATCTCAAGATAGAGGTATCTTGAGTGTGGGTGTATTAATTACAACTTGTAAGGGGAGTGAGTCCAAGAGTGAAAGGATCATCCTTCGTTTACGAGTGTGTAATTGTATTTGTAAGATAGTCGAAATCCCGAGAGAGTGTCCGGGACCGGACGTAGGTCGAAGAGTTTGACCGAACCAGGATAACTTCTTTGTGTCCATTATCTTTACTTCCTTACTACTTTCATCGTTCACCTATCATACAAAAAAAGATTTTTGAGATCACCTATTCACCCCCTCTAGGTGATATTCCACCTTCATTTGGTATCGAGCCTGGTTTCTCGGTTGGGCTTAACATCCCGAGAAAGATCATGGAAGGAATATTACACGATGGTGCCTCCATTAATCGACCCCGAGATTCAACGGAGAAAACTACTCCTTCGGAAAGGAAAATTCAGAGTATTCGTAATGGCTACGAATATGGTCTCGGGAAGTGATAGAAATTGGAAACTATGTACCTATAAAGATTGAAGGAGGAATCTACTCCAAAGATGAAAGCTGAATTCGATGAGAATGATAAGAAGAATGTCACTCTCAACAGTAAGGCTATTTTGATGCTTCAGAGTGCTCTCAGTCAAAAGGAGTACTTTCGAATATGCAATCTGTCAACTACGAAGGAAATGTGGAAGGCTCTGGAGATTGCATATGAAGGCACTTCCGGCATCAAGGAAAATCGTATCAATACTCTGACCACTGAGTATGACTTATCGCGAATGAAGTCGGGAGAAACCATGGCCGAGTTCCAACTCGGATATACTCATTTGACAAATCAATTGGCGGCTCGGGTAAAAACTACGATCAAGGTCCTCGAGTCGGGAAGATTCTCAATGTTCGACAAAAGACTCGGGAAGCTAAAGTCACCGCAATAGAGGAGGCTCGTGGAGAATCAATGGTTTCGATTCTTTGCATTATTTGGAAGCTTGTCTCGAATATGAAAGCAAACCGAAATTCAAAAAGGACCTAGATAATGTTAACAGCAGCAGTCGGAACAAAGGAATTGCTCTTAACACTATAAAGGAAAAAGAAGAAAAAGAAGAAGATGAAGAGGACGATGACGAGATGGCCATGTTTGTTCGAAGATTCAAGAAGTTCTACAGAAAAGATCGAGGCTTCGAAACAGATTTCAAAAAGGTGACACAAGTAATAGACATGAATTCGAGGCAAAGACCAAATCATCTCATTACGAATGTGACAAGCCGGGACATTACAAGTCGAATGTCCTCAACTAAAAGACACGACAAAGAAAAGAAGAAGCACTATCAATTCAAAAAAGGGCTTATGTATCGCAATATGGGGAGATGGCTCCTCGGACGAAGAAAGCGAAGAAGAAAAAGAGACGCGCAACGTACGTGCGGTGGCGAAGAAGAAGAGCTAGCGAAAAACAACAATGAGGTACATGATTCGCAACCAACCTATAATGAATTATTTGATGAATATAATGAAATTCAATCTGAATTTGAAAAGGTTGTTGATGAATGTTTTGCCCCGAAAAAGGAGAATATAACTCTCAAACTACGTGTTGAAAACCTTTCATGTGAAAATCTTATCTCGTGATGAATGCCTGGATTTAGAGAAAAGAAATCTTCATCTTACAAAAACACTTGAGAAATTCACTAAGGGAAGTGAAATGCTCAATGTGATTCGAAAACTCAAAGAATTACAAATGATCGGTCGGGCATAGGATATAATCCTATCTTTGACAAAAGGAAAGGCAAAAAGAAAATCGGCGGAAAATCTTATTTGAACTACTTCCGAAAATCAGTTCATATTTCAAATCCGTTTGCTCATTGTAACTATTGTAATCGAAAAGGACACTCTACTTCATCATGCTTTCATAGAAAGAATCGAAGAGATAAACCTTTGGTAATTACCAATGGGTACCTAAGGGAACTTATACTTTCCCTGAGGCCCGAGCTAACCCGAAAGGACCCAAGAAACGTTGGGTACCTAAAGCTTAATCTTATTTGAATTATAGGTTTGTCTGAGAGCATCAAGAACCAACAAGTGGTACATTGACAGTGGATGCTCCAGACACATGACGGGAGATCAATCCAAATTCGTTGCAATGAGATCAAAAGATGGTGGCAAAGTTACTTTTGGAGGAAACCAATCGGAAAGATCTCTCGGAATTGGAGAGATTGGTACAAAAGATGGACCTCGAGATCAAAGACGTGTATCTTGTTGAAGGTCTCGCCATAATCTCCTAAGTGTGAGTCAAAGTGCTTTGATAAGAACAACTGGATTATCTTTGACTCGGAAGAATGTCTCATTGTCAACAAAGATGATCTTCCAATTGATAAAGGTAAACGAAGGTATTATTTAAAGCTCCTCGAGAAGGAAATTGCTATACATTAGATTTACCTAAAATTGACTCGAAAAATGCTTTGTTAGCAATTTAGAAGATAGTTGGTCTGTGGCATAAGCGTCTGGCTCATGTGAACATGTTCCAACTGGATAAGCTGCTAAGGAAAGATTTAGTTCTTGGTTTGCCTAAACTTCGTTTTAAAAATGACATGATTTGTGATTCCCCACAAAGAGGTAAACAAACTAAATCATCTTTCAAAAATAAAACTGAAATGACGACCAATCGACCTCTTCAATTACTTCATATGGATTTGGTTGGACCAAAAGAGTTAAAAGCCTTGGTGGCAATTTGTATACTCTAGTCATTGTAGATGATTACTCTCGGTTCACTTGGACTATCTTCTTATCTTCTAAGGATGAAACATTTGATCTGTTTGTTGTGTTTGCCAATAAGGTGCAAAATGAGAAAGGTATTTGCATTACGGCTATTAGAACGGATCATGGAGGTGAATTCGAAAATCAAGCGTTCGTGAGAATTCAGTGATGCTCACGGGATCAATCATAATTTCTCGGCTCCCGAACACCACAACGAGAATGGTGTGGTGGAAAGGAAAAATCGAGTGCTCATAGAAATGGCTCGTGCCTTATTGAATGAGAATCGACCCTCACAAGTCTTCCGGGCGGATGCAATGAGCACGGCCGGCTATATTGCCAATCGAGCATATCTCAGAAAGAAGCTCAATAAGACTTCTTACGAACTCTACAAAGGAAGGAAACCAAATCTGGCTCATCTTCATATCTTTGGCTGCAAATGCTTCGTGCATAACAATGGTAAGGACAATCTGGGAAAATTCGATCCCAAATCTGATGAAGGTATTTTTCTCGGATACTCTAATAGAAGTAAAGCATATAGAATCTTCAATAAGCGCACTCGTTCAGTTGAAGAATCAATTCATGTAGTATTTTGTGAATCTAAACCGCACGAATCTTTGGATGATGATGAACCCATTGATAAAAACCAATTCTTCTCAAAAACTACTCCTGCTTCTATTGAAAGTCCTGAAAATGTTTTCGAGGCTGATCCTCAAAATGATTTAGAAAACTCAGATCAATCTCAACCTAGAGCTTGGAGGTTCATTAGGAATCATCCTCTGGACCAAGTGATAGGTGACTTGAATCAAGGTGTAAAAACTAGAAACAAGTACCTTGAATGAAGTAACATTTTCTGCCTTTATATCACATATAGAACCTTCTAAAATAGATGAAGCCCTTTCGGACAATGATTGGGTGATAGCTATGCAAGAAGAGTTACACCAATTTGATAGGAATCAAGTTTGGGATTTGGTACCTAGGCCTAAAGACCATCCGGTCATTGGCACTAAATGGGTATTCAAGAACAAACGAGATGAATCAGCAATCATAGTCCGTAACAAGGCTAGACTGGTTGCCAAAGGCTATAATCAGGAAGAAGGGATTGATTATGAGGAAACATATGCTCCAAAGTAGCTAGATTGGAAGCAATACGTGTGCTCTTAGCCTTTGCGTGCATCAAAGGATTCAAACTCTTTCAAATGGATGTTAAGAGTGCCTTTCTAAATGGATTTATTCGGAAGAAGTCTATGTTGAACAACCTCCTGGTTTTGAAAATGATCATCATCCAGATCATGTCTATCGTTTGAAGAAAGCCTTATATGGTCTCAAACAAGCTCCTAGAGCTTGGTATGAAAGATTAAGTAATTTCTTATTAGATCAAAGCTTTATCGAGAGGAAATCGATACAACTTTGTTTATTAAGACTAACAAACTTAATGAGACTTTAATTGTGCAAATATATGTGGATGATATTATTTTTGGTGCTACTAAAGATTCTCTCGAGGAATTTTCCAAGAAAATGCGGGTGAATTCGAAATGTCTATGATGGGTGAATTGAACTACTTCCTTGGTTTACAAATCAAACAACGGAAGGATGGTATATTTATATCTCAAACGAAGTATCTCCGTGATTTGCTCAAGAAATTTGGAATGGAGCATTGTAATGGAGCCGACACTCCAATGAGCTCAACCGCCTCTCTAGATGCCGATGAAGAAAAAGGAAAAGACTTCAACATAACCAAATATAGAGGAATGATTGGATCCCTACTTTATTTGACTCGCTAGCGAGACTGACATTCAGTTTAGTGTGGGAATGTGTGCAAGATTCCAATCAGCTCCTAAAGAATCGCATGCCGAACATGTCAAAAGAATCTTTCGATATCTTTCGGATACAAAGGAATTGGGTCTCTGGTTCCCTAAAGGTCAACAAGAATTTCGTGGCATATTCAGACTCGATCACGCCGGATACAAGACCGATAGAAAGAGTACTAGTGGACGGTGTGAATTTCTTGGAGGATCACTTGTATCATGGTTCCGCAAAAAACAAACCACGTGGCCGTATCCTCAACCGAAGCTGAATATGTAGCCGCATCAAGTTGCTTGTGCTCGGTTCTATGGCTCAAGCAACAACTTCAAGACTTGGGAATTCATCTACAGGAGATTCCAATCCTCGTGACAACACTAGTACAATAAGCTTAGCAAAGAATCCAGTTCAACACACAAGAACCAAGCATATTGATGTTAGACATCACTTTATCAGAGATCATGTCCAAAAGAAAGATGTTACAGTAATGTTCATTCCTACTCACTTGCAACTTGCTGATATCTTCACCAAACCGCTGGCAAAAGAAAAATTCACATACATTCGAAGAGAATTGGGAATGGTAAATCCCAATGAATTGTAAGTAAAATGTTAGCTCAATCTTGTTAATTATGTTTTGATGATGTTTGGAAACTAACTTAAGCATCGGAGCTTCTAGATGTTGTTTTTGCGGTTTTTGGTCCAGTTGGAAAACGATATTAAATCGATAATTCTCAAGAATGAGGTTATCATTCTCGAGAATTGATACATGAGATTCTCTTGTTCTTCCTAAGCATTCTCGAGAATTTGAAACCATTCTCGAGTAATATCGTATTGATTGGTAAGGATCATTTCGGACTTAAAGATTCTCGAGAATACAGGATCATTCTCGAGAAATATCGGCGACGTTATCTCGGTGTTCTATGTCGATTACATATGTCATTCTCGAGAATGGCTAAGGCATTCCCGAGAACCGTATCGAAAAAATATGTTCTCGAAATTCATCGAGATAATTCTCGAGAATGAAGCGTCATTCTCGAGAATGGCTCTCGAGAATCATTTATCGATTCCCGAGAATTGTAGCGAGATAGCATGTTCTCGCGAATGGGTTACTCTTCTTTATCGAGATCATTCTCGAGAATGAAGTATCATTCTCGAGAACGGTTCTCGAGAATCAATTTCGATTCTCGAGAATTGTCGACGAGAGATCCCAAGCGTCGCTAAGCCTTGTGTCGTTTCACTCATAACCCCGTCGTTTCGTCCCTTCATTTCCTTAACCTTCATTCGTCGCATCTGTTCCTCGACTCATTCTTTCTAACTCTCGAGAGCTTTTCCTCTCTTCATCTTTTCCGTCGTCTCTCTTCGTCTCTTCATCCTCCCAAAACTCATCATCCATCTCGTGATTCTTTGTCAAGAGACCATGACGAAATCTTCATCCTCTCGAATCTCCCGAACAACCACTCAAGAAAAAGCCACGCACCAAGTATCGTCCTAAAGTTCAAGTTTCGGAGAAGACGAACCATCGAGGAAGAAGGCTAAATCGGTAACGATCATGGACTCTCCTCATGTGACTCGCAAAGAAGACTCACTCTCTCGCCATCCGACAAGGCCAAAAGCAAAGAAAGCTCCTACCCTAAATCGCAATCCGTCGCCTTCAAGCAAACGAAAATGCAAACTCAAAATCCAAGTCTTGCTCTCAATCTCTCGTCCAAACTCGTAAGTTCTGCAACAACCAAGTCGTCCAAGCCTTATTCAAGTTCAAAACCACATTTTTATGAAAGAAGAACTAAGGAAATTGAAGAACGGATTCGAGACCTCCCCACACTCATCATGAGATTCCTCTTTCAACTCTTCCTCCGTTTGCTTCCAAACTAATTGGGCAACTCAATGTCCTTGATTGTCCTCCGTGGCTTCGTAAAGCTCCTCCGGTAATCCCATCGATCCTAATTTTGTTCTTTCATATGAAGGAAGACCTTTTTGTCCTACTTTATCTGGTTGAATCTAGATGACTTTAGGAGGGAGTGTAATTTGGATCTTTCACCATGGTTAAAGTCTTATATGCCGTTGCTAGATATCCGACCCCATATTCTCCTCAAATTGTTAAAACTTTCTATTTTAATATGGTTGAGGAAAAGACCGATGATGGTGAGATTCTGCGTATACTCATGTTAGAGGCAAATCCATTAAGATCACAAAGAGCCACTATCAATTCATTTCTCGGGTGTCATTGATCCTCCGTAAGATCCTCCCATATTATCTGAGCATGAATGTTTTAGACTTCTTCTCCCTACAAAGCAATATGATGGAAATCCCTTGAAAGTCAAGCCATCGACATGCCGACACCACCGAATCCTTTGGTACCTTTACGGTCGCAATTTAGTAAACAAAGGTCGTAGTTTTACACACTTTGTGAACAAAGACTACCAATTGATGGGCTCCATTATGGCCAAGCAACCACGTAACCTTGGCAAACGGTTATTTCGAGATATCCAATTTTTTATCCAATTCGAAGTTTCCAAGAAGAATACCATTCCATATCCTAACCTAGTCTCTAGGATTCGGGCTTGTTTAACATCTCGGTATCTTCTTGACAATGACGAAACTGTTTTCCCAAGAAATTTGGCAAGACTCATCTTTTATACATGAAGATCTCATTTACGAAGCTACGGGAAGAAGGAAGTCAAGTCCACCACCGATCCTAAGCCATCAACCTCCAAGCGACAAGACGAAGGCCAATCTTCACAGGCAGCACCCGCTTCTACTTCTGCCCCTTCTTTTGCACAGGCTGCAATCCAAGCTCAGATCAACTCTACAATTCAGGAAGCTATGGCTCCTGTAATTCAATGTTTGGACTCTTATGGCAATCTAATAAAAGCAATGATCAAGGCCATAAGTAATGAGATGATCAAAGTAGATGCTCATCTTGAACAACATGTGAACTCAGCAGTGGAAAACCTCAAGAAAGAGATGCACCTGAATTCTTCTGTCCTCTATGATCAGCAACAAGAGATTAAAAAATCGTTCAACGTAGACGAGAAGATTGTTTGGAAGCCCTCTTATTGAGTCTTCGAATCATACTAAATCCTCTCGCTATGACCACTACATCCATTCCCGATCCCGAGACCGTTCCCCCACCGCCTCGATATTCCCATGTCGATCCTGTTCTGCGCCTCCAAAGATCGGCTCTCAACCTACTCCTGAGACTGTCTCTACACCTCCTGTTGATCCCGATATCTCGATCCCCTCTTTGATGGATGACAAAGGGGGAGAAGGAGAAACATCAGCGAATTGAGATTGGTGTCTAGTTGGAGTCTAGTTGTTCCTTTAAGGTTTACTTTGATAATTGTCTGTTTAAGACTCTGAGAACTATCTAATCCTTTCTGATGTATTTCTGTAAGATCATTTTGGTTTAACATGTTATGTATGAATGGATTTTCGTTGCATCAATTCCTGAAAAAGCTTCTGTATGAATACATGACTTGTTCTGCAAATCTGCTATATACTTTCTCGTTATTTTACCAATCAATAATTTCATTTTCAAAATTTCAAAATGATTTTCACTATATGTTGTCATCATCAAAAAGGGGAGAATGTTGGCTCCAAATGTTTTGATGATAACAAATGTTTAGACTTTTGAAAACTTGGTTTAATAATGTTCGGATTAACTCTCGAGAATGTGTTCAAGAGAATCGGAAAATTCCCATCACACGAGCAATTCTCGAGAATGAGATCTGCATTCTAAAGAATGATTCTCGAGAATGCACTAATGGTTCTCGAGAATGATCGGACCAAAGCAGAAACAGACCTTGTCTATCGAGTGATTCTCGAGAATCAGAAATTGACTCTCGAGAGTGGTCGTCCGTCTTCTCTTATATATCCTGTTTCTGAGGTAATTCTCGAGAATCAAAACTAATTCTCGAGAATAACTCTCGAGAATCCAAATCGATTCTCGAGTATTTTCGAAAGCTTCGATTCTGTACTCTTCTGGTTTTAGGTGACTCTCGAGAATGAGAAAGTAATTCTCAAGAATGGTTCTCGAGAATGTGCAAACGATTCTCGAGTATGATCAATCAAACTAACTAAAGTTCGCTTCTGTCTATTGGATTCTCGAGAATTGAAATCCAATTCTCGAGAATGGTTCTCGAGAATTCTTTGTGAGATTCTCGAGAATGAACGGATTTGCTCAATTCTTCGATTGATTCTCTGTGTGATTCTCGAGTATGCTCGAAGAATAGCAAAACTAATTTAACATCGAAACTGATTATTTTATCTAAATGATCTAGTTAATTGTTTTAATCCTTCAATACATCATTCTACATTAACTATGATATCATTAATCATCTTCTTAAGTGTTTTTCCAGATTCTTAATCAAGGTTCCACATTCAAATAAAGAACACGAGAGTATTAGCTAAAGAACGATGTTTCTGCAAGAACACTCGAATGAATCTGTAACTCATTCTTGTAATCTGATTATATCTTATTCTGTTACTAATCATCTCTGTGAGTGTATTTCAGACATTGAATCTTGGTTCAAAAGCATGAAAGGCTTGACGCACTTGCGAAAGTATGGAGAAACAGAGCCGACACATAATTCAAATGACCCATAACCGAAAAGCATCTTTAAAGTTTCTCTTCACCCAAGGTGACAGCTACAAGATGACCCAACCGAAGAGACATTTGATAATGGGTAAGCCGCGAGTGCTCCATTAACGACATATTCAAATGTTCCAACGGACACATTCAAATCCTTCAACGGTCTTCAACTTCAACCACTACAAATACACGAAGGATTGAATTCAACAAGACCGAACCAGTGCATACATTGATAAAGCTTTCAAATAGTTCAAATTGTATTCTAATTATATCTTCGGATATACTAAGCTTCGTGTTCATTATCATATCTACTCGTGAGAGAGTTTTACTACTTGCTATTACAATTCGTTCAAATCTCAAGATAGAGGTATCTTGAGTGTGGGTGTATTAATTACAACTTGTAAGGGGAGTGAGTCCAAGAGTGAAAGGATCATCCTTCGTTTACGAGTGTGTAATTGTATTTGTAAGATAGTCGAAATCCCGAGAGAGTGTCCGGGGACCGGACGTAGGTCGAAGAGTTTGACCGAACCAGGATAACTTCTCTGTGTCCATTATCTTTACTTTCTTACTGCTTTCATCGTTCACCTATCATACAGCGAAAAGATTTTTGAGATCACCTATTCACCCCCCTCTAGGTGATATTCCACCTTCAGCACCGCTCTTCTCCTTTGCTGCAGTGGGCAACAGAGGTGCTCACATAGAATCCAAGAGAGTGAGAGAAACCCAACCTTTCACGTTAGTGGTGTGGAAGGTGAGGGAGTCCAAGTGCTTTGTGTGTGTTACTGTGTGGGTGAACACTTTACTTAGGAACAAGACCTATTGAAAGAAAGATTAGATTGAGCTTTCATTAATCAAGATTGGAACCAAATTTGTCCTCTTACTAAAGTTCATCATTTAAACAAATTTAAAGCTACTTGGATTCTTGAAAATGGGTTCGATGAAATTGTTAAAAAGTCCTAGATGAAGGAAAGTTGGGCAGACAAAGTTGAATCCTTGGCAAAAGAAGCTTTAGTGTGGAATCAAGACAAATTGGGCAATCTTAGAAAAAAAGAAACATAACCTCCTTAAAAGAATTGATGGGATGGATAGAGCAAGGAGTAGAAGGGATAATCAGTACCTATTTCAAGTAGAAAAGGAACTATGGAAATAGTACAATAAAGTGTTAGCACAAGAAGAATTAACATGGTTTTAGAAATCCCTATGCAACTGTCTTGAATGGGGGAACCGAAATAAAAAATTCTTTCACACCTCAGCTATCATCAAGAAAAGAAGAAATATGATTGAAAGGCTTAAGAATGATTCAAGTGGGTGTGTGTTTGATTAGCAGGAGGTTAATGGGATAGCGATAAGCTATTTTAAGGAGCTATTCACTAATGAGCTTGTGTCCTACACTCCACTCTAAACTGAGATACAATTTCCTCCTTTAAATAACTAGGAGGAAGCAATGTTAACAGCAGTAGTCACTAATGAGGAAATAAAAGCAGCAGCTTTGATCTGAGAGCCTTCAAAGCACCAGGTCTAGATGGACTATAAGCAATCTTCTACTATGAGTACGAGAACATCATAGGGCAATCTAGTTGTACCATGGTGAAAGAGGTCTTTTTTGATCCCATCAAGGTGAAACAAATTGACAACAACCACCTTGTCCTTATTCCCAAGAATGAGAAACAGAAGACTATTGAAAATAGAATATCACCTAGAGGGGGTGAATAGGGGATTTCAAAATTCTTTTTCGGATTGAACGAAGAACAATAGATACGAAGATAGAGAGAGAGCGAGAGAGAGGGAATGAACACAAAGAGATTATATTGGTTCGGTCCAACTCTTTAACCTACATCCAGTCCCCAGACACTCTGGGTATTTCACTAACTCACAATCACAGATCCAATTACACACTTTGTTCTCGAGATAATCCTTTCACACTAGGACTCACTCCCCCTTACAAGTCATAATTGTACACCCACACTCCAGGTTCCTTAACCTTGAGATTTAATTACTAAACAGATAATCAAATAAGTATTTAACTCCTCACTGAGTAGATAAATGATAATCATTGAAGTACAAGAATATCCAAAGATATTAAATGAAATAGTTGATTGCAATAATGTTGAATTTAATGCGCAGAGTTTCGGTAGGTGGCAGAATTGAATGTGATGAGCTTTTATAGATAACTCCATTAATGCCATTGTGAAGAACTTTGAATATAGCTGTTATGACACTTCGAACTTTCGTTAGGCATAGTTTATTTCTGTTATGTACAGTCAAACATTGCTTTATTAATGCGTTTGCCGTCGACGTACTTGTGCAGAAGTTGACTCAGAGCATTTGCCAGAATGGGTATTCCTTGAAGGAATGTATTTGTCTGCTAAGAGTGTTTATTCTGTTTGTAGGCTCTGTTCTCCGAAGGCATTAAATGCTTCTGACACAACGAGTGAACTGACGTCTAATCACAATTCAAACGTTATTAATCATTTGAAATTCACTCAAAAGATGATTATATATTGCATAAATGAGTTTGAGTGAGATTAGATAAAAATAGATAATAGCCCAAAACAATTAAGTTCATGATTAACATTAAAGAGGAGGAGTCTGATAGCTGAGGACCCTTACTTGAGCAACAACATTATGTTACTCGAGTAACATCATAATATTTTGAATCACTGGCCTTTGCAAAGTACTTTACTCGAGTAATAATTTATGTTACTCGAGTAGCATACTTGAGTAGACTAAGTCGAAAATTCAGCCATGGGCCGAAAACCATCTCTGGTCCAAAATAAGTTCCAGGATTCTGGGTCAGTTTTGAAACATTTATTTATCTTAACACCAAATTCCAAAAAAATATGTATTAACTATCGAATTAATCCTTGGGATGTCTAATTTCCCCTTGTAAAATTTCATAATATTCCAAGTTCATTTACTAAGTCAAAAATCATGAAGAAGGCGACTGACTCCACTGGAATTTCCTAAAACAGCAACCCAACGTTTTATACACTTTCATCTAGGGTTCCAAAATTTTGATCCAAGTTCATCCTTATACAAAATCTAAGTTTAAGCACTTTAAAACCCTCAAAAACACCAAAATCCATTCATATCATCATGAAAACTCAACTGCACGAAATTCCTTAATCAATCAACAGAATATCAAACTTTCATTCTAACTTTATATCTTCCTTGTACTAGGTTTATTCCTTCATTTTAGACCATGAATCTTAGTTTTAAGCCTTTACTCATACTTTTCACTAGCCATTCAAACCCAAGAATAAATATATTTATACTCAAGTCCATGGCCATTAGTAACTACAAATAACCAAAAGAAGACACAAGAAGATTCAAAGGTGGCTTACTTGTCTTTGGGCTTATATCACCTTGAATCTTTGCTTTCTTGACCACCCCAACCTTTTGACCTTCACTTCAATATACCAAGAAAAAGGTTGCTCTTTAGTGATTACACTACTTTAGAAAAGGTAGAAGAGAGTAGTTAAAGGTTCCAAGGTCATTAGGCTTACCTTATCTTCAACCTCTTCTTCTTACTTGATCTTTCTTTGGCTCTCTTGTATGGAAACTCTTGTGCTCTCTCCTGTTCCTTCTCTTGTCACATGAAAATGGCAGCCCAAAATGGGGGGAGTTGCCTTTTTAAAATATTCATTGCTTGTGTGTTGGTAAATTACCTCCATACCCTTGCTTTCTCAACATTTTTCTAGAGTTTTCTTTTGAAATTTTTACTTTCACCCTACCCCTCTCTTGATCGACATTTTGGGCTGATTGGGAAGAAAAATGGGTTCAGATTTTTGGCTTGAATAATCTACTCAAGATCCCCATTTAATGCTTGGGTCGTATCTCCTTTGCTAGCCATTATTAGCTCTAGGTATTAGACACTAGAATGGCTTCTTCAAATGTCATTTCTTCCTTCATTATATATATATATATATATATATATATATATTATATATATTCCTTCTCTTGGCCGTCGGTTTTGGAGAAGTGGGGAAGCAAAAATTTTCATCTCATTTGGCTTCTCTACCTCACACTTCCAGCGCCCTTTTGGAATTATTAGAGGAATTATGTGTATTTCTTCCAATGCCTTGCCCAGCGTACATACCTCCATCTCCCCTCATTAATGTGGTCATGTCTCATCTATCAATTCTCTCTCTCTCTCCCTCACGTCTGATGCCATAGGAAAATATGGGAAATAATTTTTGTGTGTGTTTAACTTGCCATATGGTTCCTCTTATCCAGCACGTTGGGAAAATATATTGAAGTTATGTGCTTTCCTTACCTTGTTCATGTGCTCCCTCCCTCTCTCATTCATTAATTAAATTGTTTCATCCATCACTTCTTTCTTCTCTCAATCGGCGGTTTTTGGGGTTTGGAGCATACTTTTTTTCCCCCTTTTATTTCATTCCAATGCTTCCTTTGATACTTGCCTCAAAAATGGCCATTATTTTCCTATAAGTAGAGTAGGCATACTTGATAACTTGTCAACCTCTTTTGTTTCAAGAACACAATTTTTAGCTCCCTCCATCCTTTCAAATTTTTGAATTGGGCTTTCCTTCTGGGCTCCAAAAATTATCCTTCTCACTTAGCCCAATAACCCATAATTCTTGGTTAAGTCCATAACACCTTCTTGGGCATTTTTGGAATTTTATACTCTTTTATCTATTTCTCCCATTATACATTTTGCCCAAGGGTAAAAAGGGAAAATATAATATGTTTTGACTTCCATTGTCATTTCTGACTTAAGGTTGTCCCTAACCATAATTATTTAATTACACTTAAACAAATAATTTCACATCCTCATCCTATTTTGATTATTTCATGCAAATAAATATTTATCATACACGACTTCATAAAAATTCATATATGCAAACGAATTCACATTAAGGCACATGAAAAAATGGGGATGTTACATATGGCATTAATGAGTTTGAGTGAGATTAGATAAAAATAGATAATAGCCCAAAACAATTAAGTTCATGATTAACATTAAAGAGGAGGAGTCTGATAGCTGAGGACCCTTACTTGAGCAACAACATTATGTTACTCGAGTAACATCATAATATTTTGAATCACTGGCCTTTGCAAAGTACTTTACTCGAGTAATAATTTATGTTACTCGAGTAGCATACTTGAGTAGCCCTTAACTCTTGCTTGAGTAACTTTGGTTTCTGCTAAAACAATGTACTAAGTGAAGGTGTTAGCAACTATTACTCGAGTAAAAAAATAACATTGCTCGAGTAACTATCAGACAGAGAGCAAAGATGAATTTGAGACGAGCTTACTCAAGTAATTCACTTACCTTACTCGAGTAGGTTACTCGAGTAACACTTATTTGTACTCGGGTAACGCTAAGCAGAGATCATAGCTTTAACACAAGACCTTTCTTACTTGGGTAGCAAGCTATCCTTACGTGGGCAGCTTACTCGAGTAGAGCAGATCCTTTACTCGAGTAATCCATGTGAACCACTTTGAACTTCGCTTTGCTCGACATTACTTGAGTAACCAAATGTTGTTACTTGAGTAACATAGCTTTTGATATGACTGCAGGCTATTCAACTGGTATAGTACTCGAGTAATTACCAACCATTACTCGAGTAACATTTTGTAATCACTTAAAAACACTGTTAGATTGAGTTTGCTCGAGTAAACATAAGGGCTTACTCAAGTACACTCTTAACTTTGGTAATATTCATAGATTCAAAACCTTAACCATTTTCAAAATAAAACTTTAATTACTTAAGTCTTGTTATCATCAAAACTCTGAGAACTAACAACTATCAAGGATTTTAGGCTGATCTCTCTTTGTAATGTGAGTTACAAAATCATCTAAAAAATTCTTAGCCACCAGCTTAAAGGAATAATGGAGAAATTAGTTGGTCCACAATAATGTAGCTTCAAGCAGGAAGACAAAGTAGTGATAACATCATTATTACACAAGAAGTTTCCATTCAATAAAAAAGAAAAAAAAGGAGCTAGTAGTTGGCTAACAGTTAAGGTAGATCTTGAAAAAGACTATGATAGATTGGAGTGGCCATTCATTTTGGATACCCTGCATGTTGTTAGATATGATTAGTTTTGATGATGTCTTATATAGATGCCATTATTAAAAGCAAAAAGATTGAGTAACATAGTTATCTCCTACATTGACTAACTGCTGTATTTTAATATAGATTAATCCAAGTTGAATTATAGAGATTAATCAAGAAGGAGATATTGAGGTTGCAGAGAATGATGAGTCCAAGCTAAATTACGAAGAATGATCAAGATTTGAAGAAGGAAGAACTTGATGAATGGAATGAAAATATCATTATACAAGTTCCAATATTGATTCTAGAAGTCTCCACGATCAAATGGAAGTTGGAATGGCTCAATTCGGAGTTAAAATAAGCAAAATGGAGCTTCAGGATGATCCAACTCGAGTCATGAGGTTGCAACTCGAGTTAACCACTTTGTTACAGTGTTTCTGGGTTTGTGAACTGATATAACTCGAGTTATCACTAAGTAACTCGAGTTGTGTAACTCAAGTTATCACTAGTAACTCGAGTCAAAGTGTATTTCAGCAACTCTGTTCACCTCTGTTTAGTGTTTCAGCTGAGCGAGGTTTGGTATTTCGATGATATCTCTCAAACCAGAGATCGGATTGAGGTGAAACCAGTGGCATATGAAACAAGACTCCCAATACGTAATTTTGATATAAAATTCAAGTCCAAAGGAGTTCAAATCAAGGAGATATGAATTGTAGAAGTTGGAACTACAGTTCACACCACACTGCTGACCAAGCTTCGGTATTTTGAGTGTATCTCACAAACTACAAATCGGATTAAGCTGAAATTGGTGGCATGTGAAATTACGCTCAAAGGGATTTCCATCACGATTTGAACCAACTAAAAAAGAGTTCAGACCATGGAGATATGGACTTCGAAAGTTACAGTCAGTTCAAGATGGTTCAAGAACGCTCAACATACAATGAGTTTGGAATGAGTTGTTAACTAGGCTTGGATAACTCAAGTTAGGAATGAAAACTTGAGTCAATGTCAATCAGAGAGGTAGACAGAGAAGAATGAGTATTGAGAAGAGTTTTTAACTCGAATTAACAAAGTAGCAGAGCAATGTTCACAACGTCTCCGAGAATTCTGATCTTATTGTTATCAATTGATTACTACTTGCTATGCTTCTCAAATAATCTTTATGAGCAAGTTTCAGTTGATTAAAAGCTCGGATTGAGGATCAATGACAATGCTAACAAGCATAAGTGAATGAACTAGTTTAACTCGAGTCATAATTCAGACAGAAAGTAATCAGAACGTTGGCGCACAAACATAACTCGAGTCACGAAGGGTAACTCGAGTTACGCAACTCGAGTCAGAATCCAAACAGAAAGCATCTGGCACTTAAAACAACTCGAGTCACATGGAATAACTCGAGTTAACATATCTGCTTCAGAAAATCACCGTGTTCGAAAAATCCAAAATCATTGTTTGTGATTTCATTAATCTTTATCATCACTCATTATTATTCCTAACTATCTTTAATCAGTTTGTTAATGAGTTTCAGATGATTATGTGAAGGATTAACATCGGATTACGAAAAGTAGATGATTATGTCAGAAGCTTCAACGGTAATATTTTCCAACGGTCATATACGCTTACAACGATCATATTCTAAACTGGAAGATTTGCTCAACGGTCATAAATTGCAACTAACTATAAAAGGAGAAGCATTCAAGATAGAAGGGGTTGGATATACGAGATTACTGTTTCATTGTCAAAATGCAAATACTCTGACATCTATATCACTTACTCTCCGATTATCTCTATGATCACATAGTTTACCTTAGAGAATGAGATTATTTTAATGTACTTCAGTGATTATTATTCATCTACTCTGTGAGAGAGTCCAAACACTTATTTGATTATCTGTTTAGTGATCAAATCTCAAGGTTGTGGAACCTTTGAGAGTGGGTATACAGTTACAACTTGTAAGGGGGAGCGAGTCCAAGAGTGAGAGGATCATCCTTCATTTAAAGAGTCGGTAATTGTATTCTTACAGTGCATAAGAGGATATCTTGGTAAGAGATTGTAAAGGCTACACAAGTGCCCGATCAAACTTGTGAGGTTGTAAAAGCTTTCTCTTGTGCCCGGTTAAACAAGGAGATAGTGGATTGAAAATCTCAAGCGGAGCTTGGGGACTGGACGTAGGTCAAGGATTGGGCCGAACCAGGATAAATCATAGTTTGCATATTCTCTTCCCTAAACTCCTATATTTCCAGCATATATGTTTGAATGACTGACTATTGCTTTATAAAGTATTTCTGTCATACGAATTGATTTCAGTAAGTTGCGAAAAGATTTTCAAAGTTTCCAAAAGTTTTATCGGACATCCAATTCACCCCCCCTTGGGTGATAGCCAGGTCTTACACATGCATTGTGTCTAGATCATAAGATGTGTGAGGCCATCATGGCATGTATTGAACACTCTTCTTCCAAAATTATATGGAATGGTGAAGTTGTAAGCATTGGCTGAACACCTAAGAGGGTGTGAATTGGGTGTATGATAAAAGCTTTGGAACTTTGAAAAACTTTTTGCATCTTAGTAAAAGCAATTTGTATGATAGTAATGAGTTATAAATTGATAGTCAGTCATTCAAACATATATGCTGAAAAAAGTAGGAGTTTAGGGAAGAGAATATGCAAACTGAGATTTATACTGGTTCGGCCCACTCTTTGACCTATGTCCAGTCCCCAAGATCAACTTGAGATTTTCAATCCACTATCCTTTTGTTTAATCTGGGCACAAGAAAAGCCTCTACAATCCCACAAGTTCACCTAGGCACTTGTGAAGCCAAATCTCTCACTGAGATACTTCCCCTTACACACCATAAGGTTATAATCTATTTCCCACTCAAGATCACCCAATCTTGAGTAACTTACAGATAAAATGATTACAATAAATATTCTCTCTCAAAAGTGAATAAGATAAACACTGAAGTACATTACAAATAATCTCACTCTCTATGGTAAATTATATGATCATTGAGATAATTGGAGAGTAAGTGATATAGACGTCAGGATATTTTCATTTTGACAATAAAGCTGTAATAACATGTCTCTCGTCTATTTTTGAATGCTTCTCCTTTTATAGTTGATAAAGAGCATTCGACCTTTGAATAAATCTTCCCATTTAGAATATGATCGTTGGATGTCCGTTGGAAGTAGTCATTAGACTAATGAAGCTTTTCCATTACTCACACGCTTTGATTCTTGACACAATTGTCATTGGTCTGCTGCTGTTATTCCTTCATCCCTTTTTCCTGTTGTGATTTAACATTTAATAAGGAATGAGAATAGTCGTAAAGCCTTTCGATTGCACAGAAGAATGTTTGCTGTGTTTATGCTTCGTTTCTGCAGAACATTTAATGTTCTGACACAGGAGATTGCTTTTCGACTAATCACTGCTTAAACGTTCGTTAATGATCTAACATCCACTAAAAAAGGTGATTAGAAATAGTGTAAATAAGTTTGAGAAAGATTTAAACAAAAATGAATGATAACCCAGAATATTTGAATTTACGATATCAGTTACAACGAACAAAGGTTGCTGATGAACAATACTGAGTATCATTCTTACCATACTCGAGTAATCCTTCAAATGTTATTTTGTAAATCCTTAACGATCAGTTGTACTCGAGTATCAAACTTCTCTTACTCAATTACTCTACTCGAGTAAGATATCTTCATGCTTGAGTAACGTTTTAGTATGATCATATCAGAGGCTTCACTAAACGCTTTGTCTGTCTGACAGTTTGGCTTGCGTTTCCTTCCGATTGCATTGAACTTTAATCCGATCTTTTGATCATCTGAAACTTGCTCACAAATGTCATTAGTAGCATTAAGAAGTATAACAAGTAGTAATCAGTAATCAAGTGTTAACATCAAATTCTCAATTCTCAGAGATACTCTGGTAAAAACTGACGACAATACTTGAGTACAAATTTTCTCTGCTCAAGTACCATACTCGAGTATGGTTGTTCTGTACTCGAGTATGACCACATCTTATCCTTATTGCAGAGACTTCATTCGATATTACTCGAGTATGGTGTGGAGGTTACTCGAGTATAGTTTGATTTGCTTCCTCACTATTGGTTTGTCTCGACATTACTCGAGTACATAGTGTCCTCTACTCTAGTACGCTACTCGAGTAAGCTCATTCTTGCTCGAGTAACTATCTTCAAGTGTCAAGCTGCTGGCTACCATGATCTTGTGCAAGTATCAAACTCCATTGACTTTCAAAATGCAATAGCATTGGTAGTAGAATGGTCAATTTCTAGTGAACATATCGTCTTCAATATAGCTCCAAATTTGGAAAATGATATATGCCTAGATATCTCTTTAAGTCTTCTTTCCAATGAAAAAAGAATTAGCTCCAAACTCATTGTATCCTGACCGTTATGATCAGATTAATGACAATTATTTTGGATCAGCATTTTTGCAACATCTTGAACTGACTATCAATTTTGAAACATCATACCTCATTCCATTGATCTTTGTTTTTCATGATCTTAATGTTTTTGAAAAGGTATTTGAGTCTAGTTTCAAATAGCACCAGTTTTAGCTCAATTGGATGTGTAGTTTGTGAGAAATACCCAAAATACCAAAGCTTGTTCTTTTGTAAGATGTTAATTGATGTGGCAACTTCCAAAATTCATCGCTCTTTCATCTGAACTCCTTTAGGCTTGGATTTGGTGTCAGAATGACGCATTGGGAGTCTAGTTTCATATAAAATTGGTTTCACCTCAATTGAACCTCTGGTTGGGGAGATATCATTGAATAACCATACCTTGCCCAAGTCAACATGAAACATAGTCAAATAGAGTCGCTGAAACACGCATCTACTCGAGTACCATACTCGAGTATGGTTGTTTTATACTCGCGTATGACTGGATTTTATGCACGAGAAGGAGCTATTTATGCAAGGGACTGTAGCAATTGAACTGTAGCAAACTCCTATTCATCGGGAAGTTTGAACTTGCTTATTTTAACTCCGAATTGAGCCATTCCAACTTCCATTTGATCATAGAGACTTGAATATTGATATTCTTATAATATTTAAAAGGTTCTTCTTTCTTCAATCTCTTTTCTTGATCATTCTCCATAATTCAACTTGTACTGATCTACATTAAATACAGTAGTTAATCAATGTATGGGATAAAAATATTGTACAAGCTTTTTGCTCTTAATATTGGACAACTATATTTGACATCATCAAAACTAATCATATCTAACATTCTACCTCTTTTTGATGATGACAAATCCTTTAAGAAAAATATATATGAGGATGAAAACATATTAAGTGCAACATATTTTTCTTGCCATTTGTAATATCCCCACTTTCATGTAAATTATTGTGTTGAATGAATTATTATTATGTCAATCAAATATATGAAATTTTCATCAATTCCTTAGTTAATGATAATTATTCTCTTGCATGAATAATTAAAGTAAGAGAAGGATGATGAATTGTTTGTTTATGCTTGAATAAATTAAATTGATCATGGACAATGGAATAGATGACAATGGAAGTCAAAATCAATATTTTCCTTTTTACCCTTAAGTATTTCGCACAAAAGGGAAGAAATAGGTAGGAAAGTTTAAAATCCCAAATAAGCCCAAGAATGTTATATTTTGTAAGCAAAAGAACTATGACTATTGGGCTAAGGGAAAAGACAAGTTTTGGGAGTCCAAGAGAAGGCCTAATTCGTATAAAGAAGAGGCAGAAGGAATCAAAAAGGTGTTCATACATAATGGAGCATTTAGAAGACACATGACTTGATGGAGAAGCCAAACTTTAAAATTTAAAATCAATGACATCATGCTTAAGCAAGCATGGTGACATCATCTATCTTACATCATCATCTTCATTAATGCATGAGCCATTGGATTGGACTTGAAGACACAAAATTTTTCCCAAAATACTCCCCCTCATTTCGGTTTTCAAAAGGGAAGAAAGAGAGAAATTAAATCAAGACATGTGACTTGAAGAAAAAGTACAAAAGCTAATAAATTGCCTAGAAGGACCTAGATAAAAATTATGGAAAAATGGGTTAATGTTTAATTGTGAAAGGAAGTGTTGGGATCTGTACGCGCAGCGGAATTTTAAAAAAACTTTATGAATCCCAATGAGAGGATCTATCAACGGTGTTTAAATCGGGTTCGTTAGAAAACCGTAATATACGAACTTGTATGCGTCCTTCGCAAACACGTGGGCTAACACCTTCTTGCTCGATCAATCTCTAGGAGCCGACTCTACGAATCCACTCCCTCTACCGGTATCCACACCGAACAGCTCTCCAACAGGTACGGCAGCGTGCTAGCGCCTTCAGTATTTCGCATCTCTCTTTTCTCTCTAGGGTTTCTCGCGGCTTTTCTAATTCATCCGTCTGCTTAATACGACTAGATCAATATCTATTTATTTAATCCAAATTGAAAGCTTGCTAATTTAATTTATCTTTATAAATTAAATCTTGAGATATGATATCTGTCTATTTAATTAAATTGAGATACTATATCTTAATCCCAATTAAATCGGATATATGATATCTTTATTCAAAAATTAAATCGAGATACAATATCTCTATTTGTTTTAGATATTTAATTTATCAAATAAATTAAATACAAAACCAAATATTATATAATAATATTATATCTCTATTAAATAATATTATTATATATTTCGAATTTAATATATATATATCCATCCTAGATTAAATACAATATTCATTAAATCTTAGACACATATAAGATTCAATGAATCTGGACACTTTTGCTCGTGTTGGGCTATTCTTGTGTGCGACCCTGTAGGTCCACATGAGATTGGCAGCGGGCCAATACTGTACCAGCCCACAAGTTGCAAGCGGCCTCTAGCAAGACATTGCGACTACCCAATTCATAGGGGGATCGATAATACGATACAACCTATTGTACAACCATGTCACATCCCTTTTTGTCACGCGATAATTTGGTCAAGGATGAGGCATGGATAATGTCAACTTCCTGTTCTTGACCATTACTTTCTCGATTCTTGAGTAGTCTAATAACTGAAATGGAAACTCCTTTCCATCGTAGTATGTCCATACATTTCTCAGACTCACTCATCAAGGGGCCCAGTATTATCTCTCTACAAATGTGAGGGACAAATTCTATCTTGACCATTCACATTCCTCTGCATGAAAATCACTGATTCCAATCAAAGCCTTTATCATCACCCAGTCAAAGGTGACTTTTGACTACGTTAAAGATCAACGACTCTCATGTAGGAATCCAAGATGATCTCAGGTCTGTTAGATATGATTAGTTTTGATGATGTCTAATATAGAAGCCATTATTACGAGCAAAAAGTTTGCACACTACATTTACATTATACTTTGACTAATTCTTATATTTAATGTAGATGCAAAGTTTAATAATGGAAGTCTCTATGATCAATAGAAGTTGGAATAAAGCTTCATCATATTTGGGCTACTGTGGAGTACACATGAATAGTGCAAATATAGAAAGATGACGCATGCAATTCTGGAAGAAGTTCAGAATAGGCTCGGCTTTCTGGATATTGAAGAATGATCAAGAAAGTAGATTGAAGAAAGAAGTTCTTGCACACAATATAATGAGAATATCATAATGTCAAGGAAGCAAGAAGTTATCAAAGGATTTTGGGAATAATCAAAAAGAGAAGATATTGAGGAACTTGCTTTGAGAATGATGAGTACAAGTTGAATGACGAGAGAATGATCAAGAGAAGAGAAGAAATAAAGAATTGAATTATGGAAAATGATCAAGAGAAGAAGAGAAGAGAAGAAAAAAAGAGTTGAATGATGAAGAATGATCAAGTTGGGAGATGGAAAAAGGAAGAACTTGTTGAATGGAATGAAGATATCATTATTCAAGTTCTTATATTGTTGTTAGAAGCCTCCAAGATCATATGGAAGTTGGAATGACTCAATTTAGAGTTAAAACAAGGAAAAATCAGCTTTAGGAGTCAAAACTCGAGTATGTTCATCAATACTCGAGTATTGGAGTGTCTTCAACTTCTCTGGCATCTCTGGAATGTCAATACTCGAGTATCCAGTGTTTTCAGCATCTCTGGGCTCTCTGGAATGTCAATACTCGAGTATCTAGTGTTTTCAGCATCTCTGGGCTCTCGGGACTGTCAATACTCGAGTATGTAAGTTCAATACTCAAGTATTCAACGTTGATCAACTCTGTTTCACGTTCAGCTCGGGCGATGTCTGGTAAGTTGATCATATCTCTTCAACCAGAAATCGGATTGAAGTGAAATCAGTGGCATATGAAACTAGATTCCCAATACGTCAATTTGATATAAAATTCAAGCCTAAAGGAGTTCATATGAGAGAGATATAAATTGTACAAGTGGATAGATAAATCCACACCACACAGCAAACCAAGCTTCAATGTTTTGAGTGTAACTCACAAACTACAAATCCGATTGAGTTAAAATTGGTGGCATATGAAAGTATACTCACAGAGCTTTCCATAAAGAGTTGAACGAACGAAAATGGAGTTCAGACCAGGGAGATATGACCCTTGAAAGTTGACGGTTAGTTCAACAAAGGTCAATACTCGAGTATGTAAGTTCAATACTCGAGTTTCCATCAGACAGAGAGCAACTTGATGGTTGGGAGAAACAATACTTGAGTCAATACTCGAGTATCGGAGTAAGATATTGAATACTTGAGTATGTAAGTAACAATACTCAAGTAATGGTCTGGAATGTCGAAGGCTCACCTAAAGGACAACGAAGCAATACTTGAGTGAATACTCGAGTATCCAAGTAAAGTATTGAATACTCGAGTTTCCAAATGAATACTCGAGTATCCGTCGCGGGTTCAGAAAACGAAGTTCTAACGGCTAGTTTCCATCTGAGTCTAACGACTATATTTCTTCTTCCAACGGTCATATATTGATTTCTACCTATAAAAGAAGTCAGATTCAAGACAGAAGAAGTAAGACACAAGCCTACAACTTCAAAATGCTCATACTCTGATCTTCATCTTATTTTACTCTCTGTTTTCCAAATGTTTACATAGTTTATCAGAGAGAGTAAAATTATTTGTAATGCACTTCAGTGTTTATTCATTCACTTTTGAGAGAGAAGATTTATTGTAAACATCCTACCATACTATCTGAGAGTTACTCAAGATTGGGTGATCTTGAGTGGGAAACCCATTGTATTGATTACAACTTGTAAGGGGAGTGAATCCTAGTGAGAGGGTTACTTCGAGTGCAGAGTGTGTAATCAAGCGGGTGTATTGATTACAGCTTGTAAGGGGGAGTAAATCCTAGTGAGAGGATTACTTCGAGTACAGAGCGTGTAATCAAGTTACAAGAAGATAGTGGATTGAAAATCTCAAGCGGAGCTTGGGGACTGGACGTAGGTCAAGGATTGGACCGAACCAGTATAAATCTCAGTTTGCATATTCTCTTTCCTTAACTCTTACATTTCCAACATATAAGTTTGAATGACTGATTATCGCTTTATAAATTATTACTGTCATACAAACTACTCTCAGTAAATTGCGAAAAGATTTTCATACTTCCAAAAGTTTTATCATACACCCAATTCACCCCCTCTCTTGGGTGATAGCCAGGTCTTTCAAGGTCAAAGGGCATTGTGACGCAGTTATACATGAGAAAAGCTTATGACTTAATCCATGCAGCTTTCTCATACTGGGTCGGTTCAGCACCTTGTACTCTTACAAGTGCCCATGACTTTGATTCGTATCTCCATACCTCATCAAAGTAATACTTATCTTATTTCTTCTTCGCTCCCGCATAGATGATTGACCAAGGACATTTAGGATAATCTATAAGATATATCCAAGGATCAGTTATCACTATAAACATGCAAATGAAATGATAACTAAATTAGAATACTTTAAATAACATAAACGTTTAAAGTACAATGACTTGCCCCTAAGGTCTAATTTCCAACAGGAAGGTGATTGGACACCTCATTAAAGCAAAAATTCAAGCCAAAACTCCCTCCCCATAAGCCCTTGTGCCACGGTCTAGGAGGGAAAGAAGAAAAAAATTCAACGAAGCGAATAAGTATTTAGAACCCTATGGGAAAAATCAAGAAAAAAAAGGAAAGAAAAGCTTCTTGAGCAAGCCAAACATATATTGGGGAATAAGTAGGTTGGAACACTTTTTAAGAACCCATTTCTCTTCCATTTGGGCTGCTGGTTCGTATGAGAAGGATAGAGAGAGAAAAAAACTTAAGCACACAAAGAAAAGATCAAAGATCAAGACCAAGGTAAATATTGTGGTTTCTCATTCTACTCTCTCTTCCACTTTCTCTAACATATGTAAGACACTAAAGAACAACTCTTCCTTGGTGATTTGAGGAAGGCCGAAAAGGAGGAGGGAGAAATACAAGAATCAAAGGTTCAAGGAACTTAAGGAATCAAGAGCAAGTAAGTTCATCTCCAAACTTCCTTGTGATTTCTTGGTTGGGATAGCTTGAAAATAGTTTTTCTTTAAGAATTTATTTATGAAATGGATCTGAATGGTTGGTGAAAAGAATCAATATTGGATCAAAGTTGAGGTTCATGGCTTAGAAAGATAGATCAATCATGATATAGGAAAGATACGTTGCCAAAATGGAGTTTTGATTTGTTATTGGTGATTTATGATTTTCGTCCAGCTGCTTGAACATGTAGATCTGATTTGATTATGAATATTTTGATGGTTTTAGAGTGTTTAAAATGAGATTTTATATAAGGATGAACTTGGATCATGATTTTGAAAGCAAAAAAGGGTGATTTGGAAACATCGAACATTGTTTTGGGAAATCCTATGGAAATCCGCCAGCTTATGTAAGGGATTTGTCATAGTAAATGAACTTCTAAAATTATGAAATTCTATAGATGCAAAGTAGACATCCTAAGGTTTAATTTGATAGGTAAAACATAATTTTTGGAGTTTTGTACTAAGAGAACCAAATTTTTGAAAACTGACCCTGAAATTGGAAAATATTTCAAACTAATGGTGGTATTTTGGTCTATGGATAAATTTTTGAATGTGTCGACCCAAAAGAGTATTTTTACTAAAAAAAAAATATACATAATAAGGGTTAGTTGGCATTTTGAACCACCTCAATCGAATTTTTCTAGAATTAGTTAGAATTTCTGAACTTTAGTGGTTGATCCTGGAATTTCTGGTTATATTCGAAAATAAGAACATTTTTGTCAATAATTAATTCCTTAGTAAGAAAAGGAATTTAGTGAATTTGGATACTTGGAATGAGCTTGTTTTAAATCAGCAAAGAAAATAAATAATATTTTTTTTTATATATTTTGTAATTGTAGGGCTATCTTTGATATCTATGCGCTGGGAAAATTTATTAATATTTGTGGTTGACAGCCAGGTAGTAACCTTAAC
This sequence comes from Acacia melanoxylon, assembly GCA_019022615.1. Taxonomy (NCBI): domain Eukaryota; kingdom Viridiplantae; phylum Streptophyta; class Magnoliopsida; order Fabales; family Fabaceae; genus Acacia; species Acacia melanoxylon. Next base: position 1,366,493 of record JAFJYJ010000068.1, on the reverse strand, counting down.
CTCGTATACTTTGTATGTCTTTTGTATGTATGCTTTACCATAGAAATTGCATGCATCTTGTTGTCATTTATTTCCAAGCACTATAGAACCGGAACATGCTGTGTACATTAAGGGCCTTGTTGTGTGCCGTGCCCAGTAGTCTGTGTAGTGTGTTATTAGGACTGCTGTAGTTTATGTTGTGTGCTATTAGGACTACAAGTTCTGAATTGGCTGTGTGCATGATACTGAATGCTATGTGGTTTGTACTTATTTGTGGTTTTTCCTTGTACTTATTTGTGGTTTTTCCTACATGCATTATATATACATCTTATATGAGATTAACGATTACGCTGAGATTCAATTTTGAATCCCATGTCATTTTAAGTCCCATGGCAGTACTTCTAGATCTGAGTTGGGAGATAGAGGTAAGACGACGGAGATGGATTATCGTGTTGATGGTGAATATTGTTGGTGACTCTTTTTGGCTATTTATTTTGATTCTCCTGGATGACTGTATTATGTTATAATTATTTTGGTGGTAAGTTGTGGGATGACCGTATATTTAATCCCTATGGGGAAAATTTACCTTTCAGTATTTTATTTTACCAGTATATAATTGTCCAAACCAATGCATGCTCTGCTGCTATTACTCTGATCATTGATGTAAAGTAACCTGAGAAAATAATTTAAAATTGAATACAAGTAAAGGATCACACTACCCACAACTTGAAAAGGCGAGACCGATAGGTGTGTAACATCATTCTCTCCCCCTATTTGACATTAGCAAAAAGTGAAGTATAAAGAAAAGAAAAAAATGATTTTTCTTGAAGAGGGGTAAATATGAAAACAAATTAGAAATGTTCCTCCCTGAATAATATGTCGAGACTCTTCCTGAAGTAAAAGTATTTTCATGTTGAATGTGATGCAATGTGGAAGGTTTTTATGAAAACAAGTTTGAGACAATTTGAAGATATTTTCAAGGAAAACTTTCATGATTAAAGCAACTTAATACCAAAAATGTGCAAAATATTCACAGAATATAAAGAGATAACGTTCAGAAATGCTCATTTATATTCGGCAAATTGATGAATGATCTGTGAAGTCCATTTGCTTGCTTTCATGATGTTGTACTCTAAAGTGTGCTCAATAGAAGGATCACAAATATCCTTTAAAATGTGAATAGGATGAAAGTATTGGCTTCTTAAGGGTTATCTCATTTGAATGAATATGGTCTGTACTCAGCTTCCATCATTTGCCTTTTCTTTATAGAGCTCTTATAAAGTGCATATCTCAGCTGGTTCCAAGAGGTTTTCCTCTTCCTTTGTGGAGCATAGCTCAGCTTCAATGTGATTGAAAATCAAAGCATCTTTCCTCAATTTAATAGTTTCTCCTTGTAATGCATTAAGGAAAGTCCTTGCTAAGACCAAATTCTCCTACCACAATTGTAAAACTTTTTTTGCAAGAGAGAATTATTGGTGCAATCAAATATCCATTTTTATATGATATTTTCAAATTAAGATAAAAATGACAATATAAGATTAACTCATTATCAAGACTAATAAAGCATAGTGAATGTAGATGAGTATGCTCAAAGGATTTTCTTCAAATAAAAGAGATGAGCTTTTAAGATATAAAACACATGTGAATATGAAGCTCCCTCTTAATGATACCAGATGTTAATGTGATATCAAAAGTTATGAGGTCATAACATGGTACCGCAGAATTAAGAGCTTTCCAATTCACATGAATGGACTCGAAACTGTTATGAAGAAATCACTCATGTTTTCTATTGATAAAATTATTTAAATCCTAAGGATCATTTTAAAAATGAGTTCACTCAAGCTAAGCTTCATAAAATGTAATCAAGTTAGCCTAGCATGATTATGATATATGCATATTATTTCAAAATACAATACCTTACTTGAGTAATATCGTAATTACTTGAGTCATAATCCTCTGTTTTCCATTGATGCATTACTGTCATTTGTACTAAGGATCTCTGAAGATGGATGAGGGGAACCTTCAGAAGGATGAGTGCTTCAAGTGTGTTCTGTAAACACTGGAACCCTTTTGTAGAGAATTTTGATCATTGAAATTTGGTTTGAGGGTCCAAAGCTGTGCTTGTCTCAGCTTGTAGGAGTATAGCTTGGATTTGAGCTTTCTGTGTTGTGGATGCCTCAACGATACGTGAGTACCCTGGGATCTCATCTTGAGTATTCTCTGTTAGTTTTCCAGCGTCAGTGAGCTTTCACGACATTACTCGAGTAATAACTTCTGTTATACTCAAGTATAACTGCAGCTTTGCCTCATCACAGTGCTTTCTGAAAGTGGAGCTTAATCACCAAGAGGGGGTGAATTGGGGATTTTAAAAATTCTTTCGAAATTGCTCTGTTTTCGAACACTAAAATAGAGCTGGACAGAGGATAGGGAAGAATAGCAAAACACAAGAGAGTTATATTGGTTCGGTCCAACTTTTTAACCTACGTCCAGTCCCTAGACACTCTGGGATTTCACTATCATGATTGATTACACACTCTGTAACTCAAGAGTAATTATCTCACTAGAACTTACTCCCCCTTACAAGTTGCAATCAATATCCCAATCTCCAAGTCCCCAAACTTGAGATTCTTTACAATAAATGATTTACAATCAGTGAACTCTCTCTAAGAGTAGATAATGATAATCACTGAAGCTTAATGTATCAGAAGATACTTTACAAGTGAAAACTGAAAGAGTAATTGTAAAACTTGAATGCAATTCATTTCTAGTAGGTGTGTTAGTTGAGAAGACTTGAATGCTGCTCTATTTATACTAAGAGAGCATTAAAGATCCGTTGCTAACTCCATTATGACTGTTGGTGCACTAATCTAGCTGTTGGAGGCACTTTGGTGTCTTCTCTCTCTACTCTTCAGTTAATTCCTTTTGTTCAGAGGATTAGTGTTGACTTTCCTTGTAATAGATCCGTTGGAAAAGCAGCTACTGCTTAGGGAAAGCAGACATTAATTCCTTTGTAATGTGTAGAGAATGATGGTACAAAAGGATGCAAGTTTCTGGACTTTGCATTTAATGTTCTGACATTGCTTTTTGCTTTTGTTCAAATCTTCATTTAATGTCCTCTAAACAATCTGAAACTCACTAACAAACTTATTAAACATAGTTAAGAATAGTAGTGGATGTAGAGGAGAAGTATTGAGATTAAACAAGAAGATTTCACACATTCGTCAGATTTAATTTTCAAACTATGCGACCTATACTCGAGTATGTTCTTCAATACTCGAGTTTAGCACTGTGCACTTATATAGATACTTGAGTATCCAAGATGATACTCGAGTATTCCTCTTCCAGAGAGGAATGTCGTGATTTGAGCTTTGGACTATATCTTTGAAATAGGAACAATACTCGAGTATTGGACTTTTGATATGAAAATAAGTTTAAGTCTAAAACCTCAATACTTGAGTATTCATCTCAATACTTGAGTTTCCAAATCATTTGAAAAAGAGTAAAGCTCTCTGTATACCCAATACTCGAGTTTCAGACTCAATACTTGAGTATGCAAATCATTTGAAAAAACTTTGTGAAATCTTATCCCAAGACAATACTTGAGTATTCAAATTATGTGTAAACATTTGAAAACTTTTTGACAATCCATTACTCAAGTATTCACACCCATACTCGAGTATTCACAAGTTGAATTTTTTTGGTGACTCTCTGTAACACCAATACTTGAGTATTGTAATGGATACTTGAGTTTTGAAAGATATGTGAAAAACTTGTATGCTTTCTGTCAATCCGATACTCGAGTATTCCAACCAATACTCGAGTATTCTCAAGTTGAAAACTTGGGTGAATCTTTGTAAGATCAATACTTGAGTATTCAAAACAAATACTTGAGTTTTGAAATCTTTAGGAAATATTGAGAGAGTCTTTGCATGATGCATACTCGAGTATTCAAACCAATACTCGAGTTTGGCTCAGGGTGAAAAACTTGGAGTGCTCTCTGTACGTTCAATGCTTGAGTATCCAAAGGAATACTTGAGTATTGCTTTGTTTAATAAAATTGAGCTACTCTCTGTCAAGTCAATACTCGAGTATTGAGACCAATACTCGAGTTTGCCTTTGATTGTAAGTTTTCAACTTAACAAAGACAAACTTCAACTTGTGTTTACAATTGTCAGTTATCATCAAAACACATAGAGAACTAACACTTTCCTCTGTCAATACTCGAGTACAATATGTCATGTGCTCAAGTACATTATGATAAGATTCCTTAACACTTGTGATTTTGCGATGTTACTCGAGTATGGTTCTTTCTTGAAACACTAGAAAACTTATTAACCCCGACATTACTCGAGTATGTAAGTCATTACTCGAGTACATTTCATTAGAATGCTATTATCAGAGGTGAATTCGTTTAACATTGCTCGAGTATAGCTTTGAAATACTCAAGTACTACTCATCTTTTGCTCAACTCTAATTTGAGACAAAGAAATAGAGCATCCTGCAAACTTTTATATATATATATATGTGTATATATGTTCTTTAGAACCCGATGTTTCTTGGGTCCACACAAGATTAGACATAGCAACTCTTAGGCTCGCTCTTACATAATTGAAATTGAAACATGCAAATTGTTGCAAATCTTGAATGTTCTTTCAAACATGATAATGAATTATGAAATTGAGATTTTTGAGTGTAAGACAAATTCATTTTTGAAATAAGTTCAAAATCCATGCTCATGCCAATCATGGTGGAAGTCAACTTGTTAAAGGATATATCATAATGCTTCAGTTGTAGAGAACATGTCAAACATTGAAGTTAACATGTTGAAGAATTTTCTGAAAAGCAAAAATCATAAGAGTAAAGCATTATCGAAACATGCTTTCCACAAAATATATGAGTGTGACGACTTTTCTATTGACCAAGAGATAATTTTGTCTTTTAAAATTGAATCTTAAAACATACAAATACTCAAGACAAGAATTTGAATACATGGCTATAGTTACTCAAAGTGGATGAAGACAAATGTTAATGTATTTGAGTAACAATACTAGGATTCATGGATGACCAAGAACATACTCATTAGTCCAAATGACTAGAGTTCCAGAATATCATCCTAGTAAGTTATTCCACTAGTGGTTAATGCATTAACATTCAGTGAATGCTTGGAATAACTTGGCGAATAAGGATTTAAGCATTAGGCATAACACTCACAAATTGAATTCTTTTAGGAGATAAACTTGAAACTCATAGATGATCAACTTGTTAGACATGAGATCCAACTACTTAGGAAATGAGACTAAAGAGTTCAAGTATCACATTGAATTCCAAATATCAATATGTGAATGATAGGTAAAAACTCTAGTAGACAGATTTGAAGCATATCCGACATTCAATAATATTAACTTCCAATTTTGAAACACCATTTGAATGCAATCAAAGTATGAATATTTTTCAAAACATTTTTATGTATTTCTATAAAACAGAGTGAATTGAAATCCAAACAAATTTTAGAATTGTGCATTTCAAAGAACATAAATTCAGAAGGTTATGCACAAATTCACTTATAGTCCATTTAGCAATCTGAAAACATTTTGAAAAATATAAATGATTGATTGCTAATGGAATGCAATAATTAACAAGTATTTATTACCCAAATATGAGTTTCTTATAAGCACAGTACAGGGTAAGGTTAAATATCACCGTAATTCCTCTTGTCCTTGTAGAGGCTTGCTTGATTTTGTTGGAATAAAGTCACCAAATTCAAGCTCCATTTATTCACCTTCCTCAAGATTAGAATTCATGTAGCCACAGTCCTGACATGAAGCTTTCTCTATATAGTTGCATTCTTGATAAGCTTTCTCTTATCCTACAACACCGTATAAATCTTTTTCTTCCAAGGTATCCAACCTTACTTGGATCCAATCATTGTTAGCTTGTAGGAACAAAAATTCACAAACTCTAAAGAATATAATCAATTCAGAACAATTGAGCACAATGAATTAATCATGACTTTTTTTAAAAAATAATAATTTATTTTCAAATTATCATGTATGCATAAAAAATTAAACTTTTGAACATTACAGTCCCTTTCTAATTTTATTAAGTGGATTTTTAAGGGAAATGAAAAATCAATTTCAAAGTAGTTTGCAATTCTCATTCCTAATTACAAAATATAAAACCTTAATGAATATTTCAAATAATAGCGTAGGAGGTTTTACCACTATTTACTTTTACCTTAGGTACTTGGAGTATTGAATTTGCTTACCCACTGATTCTTCATATATTTTCTTATGGGTGTCGGCAAAGCTCCCTTAAAGGATATAGACTTCCAGAGCCTTTTGTTTGATACTTGAGAGAATCTCCTTTTCTTGTTTTCCTCAAGGTAGTTGAACGATATTCTTTGGTAGTTTGTTCTTGAGGTGGAACATGCTCCTCTTGCTTGTATCATTGCTTCTATTGATTTGAGGATAAGGTTGTAGCAATGGCTTCTCCACGAGTTCTCCTAACTGATGTGAATCTCCTTTTAGGTTTATGAGAAACTCTTGGACTCTTCTTCTCTGTACCTTTATGTTCATTCTTTTTGGAATCAATCTGCACACACAAGGCAGTAGATGGACATTTTAGTACCCACTTATACTTGGGTCCTTGATTGTTAGTATTGGACCTTGCTTGTCATCTCAGAACCTAAACATATTTATTTTTCACATTAGAGTTTCTTCTAATATAGCATGTGTGAGAAAGGTGGCCCGATTTACCATAATAATTGCAAATTATATGATAATGTGCATTATGAGATTTGATACAAGTATTGTGTCGGTCATGAGAGTAAATATTCAAATAAACCTCATTTGAACATTTTCTCTTCCCAATATTGTTTCCAAAGGTTTTTCAGAATTTTCCAAAACAGAAGGAGTTTTCGAAACAAATTGACTTTAAAACATTGGTTCATCATCATCTAAAGACTTGTTAGACTTGGCTTCACAAAATACAACATGCATTGACTCTTCAACAACACGAGTACGATTATTAAATATTCTATAAACTTTACTCGTATTAGAATAGCCAAGAAATATATCTTCTTCTGACTTAGAATCGAATTTTCCTAAGTTATCCTTACCATTATTATGCACGAAGCATTTGCAGCTGAAGATGTGCAAATGAGCTAGGTTGGACTTTCTTCCTTTGTACAGCTCATAGGGAGTTTTGTCAAGCTCTTCCAGAGATATGCCCAATTTGAGATGTAGCAAGCAGTACTCGTGGCATCTACCTAGAACACTTAGGAGGTTTGATTTTCATTCAGCATCGCCCTTGCCATCTCAGTGAGGACTCAATTCTTCCTTTCCACAACTCTATTTTGTTGAGGAGTCCTTAGGGCTGAGAAATTATGATCAATTCCTTGATCATCATAGAATTCTTTGAAGGCATGATTTTCAAATTCGCCTCCATGATCAGTTTAAATTCCTTCAATAGAGAAACCTTTCTCGTTCTGCACCTTCTTGGCAAAAGCAACAAACAAATCAAATGTTTCATCTTTAGATGATAAAAATATTGTCCATGAAAATCTTGAGAAATCATCAACAATGACCAATGCATATAAATGGCCACCAAGGCTTTTTACTCTAACTGGTTCAAATAAATCCATATGAAGTAGTTGGAGTAGTTGATTGATTGAGATTTCACTTTTTGATTTGAAAGATGATTTGGTTTGTTTACCATTTTGACAAGCATCACAAAACATGTCATTTTTAAATAAAGTTTTGGTAAACCAATAACCAAATCTTTTCTTAGCAACTTGTCAAGTTGAACCATGTTAACATGAGCTAATCACTTGTGCCACAACCAATTCTCATCCAAGTTACCAACAAAACAATTTTCAGAAACAGTGTTATTGCTAGAAAGATTTAGAGTATAGCAATGACTAAAAGTGGAGCAAATCACCAAGAGGGGGGTGAATTGGGGATTTTAAAAATTCTTTTCAAAGAACTCTGTTTTCAAATGTTAAAACAGAGTAGAACAGAGCAATGGGAGAAAGAGCAAGACACAAAGAATTTATACTGGTTCGATCCAATCTCTTGACCTACGTCCAATCCCCAGACACTTTGAGATTTCACCAACTCAAATGATTACACACTCTGTAACTCTTAGAGTAATTCTCTCACTAGAACTTACTCTCCCTTACAAGTTGTAATCAAATATTCCAATCTACAAGTCCCACGACTTGAGATTCTTACAATGAATGATTTCTGCAGATTGGTTGTTGAGAAGAATTGAATGCAGCTCTATTTATATGGAGATAGCATTAAATGACCGTTGTAATCTTCAATGTGACTGTTACCAGCATTAAGGAAGGGTTAGGTTAAGCTTTGGTCTTCTTCTCTCTCTACTCTTTGGTTAATCCAGTTGCACAGAAGCTCATGGTTGACTTCTTGAATATTAATCCGTTGGAAGATCAGCTACTGGATGAGGAAAGGAAATATTAATCCCTTTGCAACGTTGAAGAATGATTGTCCAAAAGGATGCAAGCTTTCTGGACATTGCATTTAATGTGCTAATGTCACTTTTTGCTTTTGTTCAAAGCTTCATTTAATATCCTCTAAATCATCTGAAACTCACTAACAAATTGATTAAACATAGTTAGGAATAGTAATGAGTGATGATAAGAAGTATTAAGATCAAACATGAAGATTTCACAAATTTGTGCAATTTGATTTTCAAACTCAACGACACAAACTCGAGTTTGTTCTTTTAAACTGGAGTTTGTAACTTTGCTTCAGAAGCCAAACTCGAGTTTCCAAATCCTAACTTGAGTTTTCTTCTTCCAGAGAAGAATCTCACAAATTGAGTTTTGGAAGTCCATTTTGAGTATTGAGCCAAACTCGAGTTTGTTAATGACTAACTCGAGTTTTGAACTTTTATAGTGAAAACATGTTTAAGTCCAAAAGCTCAAAACTAGAGTTTCCAATCTTAACTGGATTTTTCAAAAATATTGAAAGATAGCAAAGCTCTCTGTAAGGCACAAACTCGAGTTAACTAAACCAAACTCAAGTTTCCTTTTAAAGTTTGAAAACCTTTGAAAATCTTTGCCAAATGGAAACTGGAGTTTTCCAAACAAACTGGAGTTTTCTCAAAGTGGGTAAAACATGAAAACTCTCTGTCGGCACAAACTCGAGTTTACAAATACAAATTCGAGTTTTATCAAAACTTTGGAAAACTTAGAAAATACTTGGCCAAGTGCAAACTGAAGTTTTCTTAGGATAAAAAAATTGAGGCTTTCTGCCAAGCCCAAACTCGAGTTTTGAAAACATAAACTCAAGTTTGGTCAAGTTCACAAAACTTGACAAAACTCTTCATTTGGCGCAAACTGGAGTTTTCTTAATTTCAAAACTTTGGGAGCTCTCTGTATGACCAAAACTCGAGTTTACAAACCCAAACTCGAGTTTCCTCATAAGAGAAAACTTTAACAAACTTTATGGCAAATGAAAACTGAGTTTGTAAATCTAAACTGGAGTTTTGTATTCTTCAAAAAATATTGAAGTGTCTCGAATGGTACAAACTCGAGTTTGTCTTAAATGTGAAAAACTTAAAGTGCTCTCTGTGTCTTGAAAACTCGAGTTTGCCTAAGCAAACTGGAGTTTTCTTTAGTTCATAAAATTGAGCTACTCTCTGTCAAGTCCAAACTCGAGTTTGCCTTTAACAGTAAGCTTTTCAACTTACCAAAGACAAACTTCACTTGTGTTTACAATTGTCAATTATCATCAAAACATATAGAGAACTAACATTCTCCCCCTTTTTGATGATGACAACACTTGTAAACCAACATTTCAAGAGTTTGACAGAATTTGTATTTTGAAGGTGATTTTGCTTTATAATCAAAATCTTAAAAACTTCTGTTTTAAATTGCATTTTGAAATACTTGGTCATTTTGAAAAATGATTTGTCAAGGTTAGAATGAGATGCATAATTTTATAGAAACAGATATCAGAGTTTATGTATGAATAGCATAAGCAAATGCCACCTATATCATATCAGAAGAAATGGCATAGCATTGTCAATTCACAAGGCATTACATCAGATCATTCAGAATCAAAATGCACCAAAATACAATTGAAAGATAAACATTAAAACATCACAAACATAAACTACACAACTCTACTCTTCATGTTTCTCTCCCCCTTTGTCATCTTCAAAGGAGGATGGAGCTGAGATAGAGGGCTCAGAGAATGGGTCTATGAGAGGAGTAAGAGGGGGTGAGTCAAGTTTGACAGTGGAGGGAGGTATAAGCTCTGTGGTTGGAGAGGATGAGGGAGGAAGAATCTCAGTGGCTGGGGTAATAGGAGATGAGGTAGGTAGGATCTCTGTGGTAGGAGTGGAAGTAGGCATATGAGATGAAGTATGGATAGGGGTGAATGTGAAGGAAGGTGAGGATGAGGGTTCAGGGTCAGGCTTGGGGCTAACATCTGGACCAAGATCAGAACCAGAAGCACTGGGACCAGTAGGGGTGCCAAAACCAGAAGAGGAACTGAGGTGAATGTGCTTCAAGACTTTGTCCAATTTATCACTCAGGCTGACATTGGAGACCATCAATGTAGTTAGCTTGGCATCATAGTCTAGCATATGTCCAATAAGGTCCTCAACTTTCTCCTTTATAGTGTCAACTATTTCCTTCATTGCGTCCTGTACATCAACCATCTCATGATTGCCTCTGGTCACTTCAGCTACCAATCGTCCTACTTCAAATTCAATTCTCACAGACATAGCAGCAATGACCACATCCACAATGGCCTTAACTCTTGCAGCAAAATCAGAGGGCATAGAGAATTGAGGGGGTGGAGGAGCAGATTGGGCCTCTTATGCTTGAGCATGTGAAGCTCTGGATCATGAGGGGGCCCTTGATTGGCCTGATCCTTCTCCTTCAAAGTTGAGTCTCATGAAGTTGAGGTGCTGTTTGCCAAAAGGTGGAGGGGTCTTGAGTGATTCAGTAGTGCCAATATACCATATCTTGTGATAGAATAGAATCACAAAGACAAGAGATGGAAATGTAATGTGGCAAGGTTTGCGAGAGGAAAATTTGAACTTGATCATTTCCTGGAAGATCCAGTGCCCAAGATTAATAGGAACTTTCTTGACAAGGGCAGCAAAGAGAGAATAATCCTTCTTTGCAAAATGAGTGAAGTTGCCACCCTTTTGAATGAAATTCCTAGAGTAGATATACCAAAGGACTCTATTGATCGTGGGCATAGACACAGGATTGAAAGAAAGAAAGAACAACTGATATTCTAGAATAGGCTCATTGGGTCTCAAGATTTCAAAAATTTCTCTATCGCTAAACTGGATGGTAGGAATAGGAGGTGGGTTGTCAATTTTGAGAATGGAATTGAGGATAGAGGCAGAAAGGGTGAATGTGACCCCTTTGACTGTAGTAGAAACTCTCTCTTCAACTAACTCACCCTCAGAGTCTACAAGATTGTCATAAACCATATTGAAATAAAAGATCTTGACAATGTTGGGGGTAAAGGTAGCAGATATAGAAAGGAAAGATTCATAAGGACTAAGCCAAGGAGAGAGGTCCACATTACACTCTTCCTTAAGTTTTGGAAGATTGACAGACACCACAGGGCAGAACTATTTGTTAATGAAAGACTCTTTGAATTTAGCTAAGATATCAGGAGTTAAAGTGGTAGAGGTAGTCACAAACCCTTCAGGAGGAGAGGAATGGTTATAAATTTCCTTGATAGTATTGGGTTCAATTGGAGGTTCAACAGGTGGCTCCTCATCAGGTTGGGTAGCAGCAGAGGAAGTAGCTTTTGACGAGGCAGAAGCACCTTTGTTTTCTTCTACTTGTGAGGCTTAGATGGCTCCCCAACCTTCATCTTTCCCTTTCTCTCAACTGGTGCAGTCTGCTTCTATGATTTCCCCTTAGATGGTTCCTCGAATGAAACTCCCTTAGGTTTAGGCGAGGGAGGAGGAGGATTCAAAGCAACCCCAGGGATAGATATGTCGACACCATAGTGGAAGCGTCTGGGTGTGGATTTCAACCTCCTAGGTCGCTGAAGAGGAGGAGGTGATGGAGACCTTGAAGCTTCTTGGTCTGATTCTGCAATATGAGTGGTTTTAGCAGAGGATTTGGAGGCCATTTAGGGTTTTGAGAGAGGGGTTTGGTCAAAAATGGCGAGGGAGACAGAGGGTTGAGAGAAAGCTAGGGCAAAACTTGAGTTTTGAGGAGAGTGTAGACGAACAGGCAAGACAACGCATATATGTAAGACATGCCAAACTCGAGTTTCTACTAACAAACTCGAGTTTGCATAAATGCAAACTTACTTGGACTTCAAATGTGTAATGTGAACCTTTGAACTTCCGCTACAAAACTCGAGTTTCTACTTACCAACTCGAGTTTTCTCTTCTCTTTAAGGCATAGTTGCTCTCTGTCTAATGGAAACTCAAGTTGCTCACTTAATGACTCGAGTTTTGAACTTCTCCAAAACCAGAGGTTGTTCTCTGTCCCCGATAAACTCGAGTTTGGCTTCTCAAACTCGTGTTTTGCTTCTTTTGATAGCAAACCTCAGTATTTCAAGTATCCTACAAAAGACATAACTAAACACTTCGATGCTCAAGTTAGTTTCTACAAATCATCAAAACCATAACTAACATTAGGTAAGAGATACTTACAGCTCATTGGGATTTACCATTCCCAATTCTCTTCTTATGAAATTGAATTGTTCCTTTGCCAATGGTTTGGTGAAGATGTCAGGAAGTTGAAGATGAGTTGGAATGAACATGACTTTGACATCCTTCTTCTGAACATGATCCCTTATGAAGTGGTGTCTTACATCAATATGCTTGGTCTGAGTATGTTGAACTGGATTCTTTGCCAAACTTATTGTGCTAGTGTTATCACACAAAATTGGGATCTCCTTCAGGTTGATTCCCAAGTCAGATAGTTGTTACTTGAGCCACAGGACTTGAGCATAGCAATTAGATGCAGCAATATACTCAGCTTCAGTTGATGACACAGAGACGATTGTTTGCTTCTTGCTAAACCATGAGACAAGTGATCCACCAAGGAATTCACATTGGCCACTTGTGCTCTTTCTATCCATCTTATATCCGACATGGTCTGAGTCTGAATATGACACCAGATGTTCAGGTTGTCCTTTGGGAAACCACAATCCAAGGGATTTTGTGTCAGCAGGTATCCAAAGATTCTCTTCACATTTTCAGCATGAGACTCCTTAGGAGCAGACTGAAACCTTACACAGATCCCCATACTGAATTGGATGTCAGGATGACTCGTAGTAAGGTAGAGCAATGATCCAATCATTCCTCTATATCCTGTAATGTTGAAGTCCTTTCCCTTTTCATCAGCATCCAATGAAGTGGTTGAACTCATAGGAGTGTCAGCTCCATTGCATTCGTCCATTCCAAACTTCTTCAGCAGATCATTGAGATACTTGGTCTGAGAAATGAAGATTCCATTCTTCTTTTGCGTAATTTGTAGACCAAGGAAATAGTTGAGTTCTCCCATCATGGACATCTCAAATTCTCTGTGCATATTCTTAGCAAACTCTTCACACAAAACATCATTAAGGCACCAAATATAATGTCATCTACATATATTTGAACGATTAAAATTTCACCAAGCTTATTACTCTTTATGAAGAGAGTTGTATCTGCTTTTCATCTAACAAATCCTTGATCAAGAAGGAATTTGCTTAATCGCTCATACCAAGCTCTAGGAGCTTGCTTAAGGCCATAAAGGGCTTTCTTGAGACGATAAACATGATCTGGATGATAATCGCTTTGAAAACCAGGAGGTTGTTCAACATAAACTTCCTCCTGAATAAAACCATTTAAGAAAGCACTTTTTACATCCATTTGATAAAGCTTGAACCCTTTGACACAAGCAAAGGCTAGAAGAACTCTTATGGCTTCCAATCTTGCCACTGGAGCATAAGTTTCTTCATAATCAATTCTTCTTCTTGATTATAGCCTTTAGCAACCAATCTTGCCTTGTTGTGGACAATGATTGCAGATTCATCTCGTTTGTTCTTGAATACCCATTTTGTGCCAATGACCGGATGGTCCTTAGGCCTAGGTACCAAATCCCAAACTTGATTTCTATCAAATTGATGTAACTCCTCTTGTATTGCTATCACCCAATTATTGTCTAAAAGGGCTTCATCAATCTTAGAGGGTTCAATCTTTGATATAAAGGCATAAAAAGTCACTTCATTCAAAGTACTATTTCTGGTCCTTACACCTTGATTTACATGACCTATTACTTGGTCCAAAGGATGATTCCTAATGAACCTCTAAGCTCTAGGCTGAGATTGATTGGAGTTTTCCAAAGTATTTTGAGGATCAGCCTCGAAAACATGTTTTGAATTTTCAATAGAGGCAGGAGTAGTTTTCGAAAAGAATTGATTTTTGAAAACATTTTCCTCATCATCATCCAAGGATTTATCAGTTTTGGATTCACAGAAAACAACATGCATAGACTCTTCAACAATGCGAGTAAGAGTATTAAAGACTCTATAAGCTTTACTCCTATTTGAATAACCGAAAAATATACCTTTATCCGCCTTGGGATCAAACTTTCCCAGATTGTCCTTACCATTATTATGGATGAAGCACTTATAGCCGAAAACATGCAGATGAGCCAAATTGGGCTTTCTTCCTTTGTACAGCCCATAGGGAGTTTTGCTCAACTTCTTTTAGAGGTATGCCCGATTCGAGATGTAGCAAGCCTGTACTCATAGCATCAGCCCAAAACACTTAGGAGGTAGAGTTCTCATTTAGCATAGCTCTTGCCATCTCAGTGAGGACTCGATTCTTTCTCTCCACAACACCATTTTATTGAGGAGTCCTTGGGGTTGAGAAGTTGTGATCAATGCCCATATTGTCACAAAACTCACTAAAGTCATGGTTTTCGAATTCTCCATCATGATCAGTTCTAATTCCTGCAATAGACACACCTTTCTCGTTTTGGACCTTCTTGGCAAAAATAACAAACTGATCAAATGTTTCATCATTAGAAGATAAGAATATAGTCCAAGCAAATCTAGAGAAATCATCAACTATGACCAAAGTATAAATATTGCTACCAAGGCTTTTTACTCTAGCTGGTCCAACTAGATCCATATGGAGTAGTTGAAGAGGTCTATTAGTTGAAATCTCATTTTTAGATTTGAAGGATGATTTGGTTTGTTTACCTTTTTGACAAGCATCACAGATCACGTCATTTTTAAAATGAAGTTTTGGTAAACCAATGACCAAATCCTTAGCTTCTTTGACAACCTTAAGAGCAACGCGTTTGCTCTTCCCATTGATCTTATCAAGTCCCTTTCTGAACTTGATCTTGCCTTCATACTCAAACAAGCTGCCAAACAAGGCTGCTACAGATGTCATCGACTCTCCACGAGCCTCTTCGATTGCAGTAACCTTGGCTTTCCATTCCTTGCTGAGAATGTTCAAGATTTTTCTAACTTGAACATGTTGTTCATAAGCTTTTCCCAATGCAGCAAGTTGGTTGATCAGATGAGTGAATCTAAGCTAGAATTCACCAATGGATTCCCCAGACTTCATACGAAGAAGATCGTACTCTGTCATGAGGGTATTGACTCTATTCTCCTTGATTCCCATAGTTCCTTCCTGTGCTATCTCCAAAGCATCCCACATGGCCTTAGCAGAGGATAGAGTACAGATGCAAAAGTACTCATGTTGACTTAGAGCACTTTGCAGCATGAGAACAGCTTTACTGTTGAGAGTGACCAGCTTCTTGTCGTTTTCATCATATTCCGTTTCAATCTTAGGTGTTCTAACACCATCTTCAACAGTTGCAGGAGAATAATCTCCTCTTTCAAACACTCTCCAAAGACCATATTCAGAGGCTAGTACAAAGACTTTGAATTTGGCTTTCCAGAATGAGTAGTGCTCTCCATTGAAACCAGGTGGTCTATTGATCGAAGCTCCATCGAGTAGAATACGGTCCATATTGATCCTTCTCGAGATGTTAAGATCTTTAGAGAAGACCTCTCTTTGATACCAAATGAAAGTGGAGCAAGTCACCAAGAGCGGGGTGAATTGGGGATTTTAAAAATTCTTTTCAAAGAACTCTGTTTTCCAATGTTAAAACAGAGTAGAACAGAGCAATGGAAGAAAGAGCAAGACACAAGGAATTTATATTGGTTTGGTCCAATCTCTTGACCTACGTCCAGTCCCCAGACACTCTGGGATTTCACTAACTCAAATGATTACACACTTTGTAACTCTCACAGTAATTCTCTCACTAGAACCTACTCCCCCTTACAAGTTGTAATCAAATAGCTTTTTCTTAATAATCGTTATGATATTAAGTTATGTTAAACTTACATCATCAAATGACCTTATGTTGGCATAATGTACAAGTGTCCAACAACATTTAGAGATGTATAAAAACCTTATAAAAAGGGGGCTGATTCATGTAGCTTAAAGGAGAAGAAAACAAATGCATATTTTGCACATGTATGATACCAAAGTCAATCTATTTAACCCTAGAATGCAAAGTGTTCGTATGGGATTTAATTTGGCTATTGTAATGAACACCTTAATACTTATAATCATTGCATTTTGAAAGATAAAATCATCCCTCAATCAGCCCTAAAAATCATGCAAAAATAAGACAAGAACGAACAATCAAAAAATTCTGAAATTGGACATGAAAACACAAGGCAACAAGAGACAAATGTGGGGGCAATTTGGGAAATTCAAAAGGGACATTTCCAGGCCTTGACTCATGTTATTTTGTAGCTGGAATTTCTTCTTCCATAAGCCAAAATTTCAACCAAGGGGAGACAAAGAAGAAGACACAAAAGACAAATACTAAGAACACAAGAATAAAGTCAAAAGTTGAGGACATATGGACTAATAAGGTAAGCGCATGGAAAGAGCCTAAATATGTACCATAAGGACACTTATGAAAACTCATAATTGTGCCAAAAGATCAGCCAAATTCGTGCAGCCATGAAGAGCCAAAGAAAAGTCCAAGTTTGGACATGAAAAACCCATGAAAAGTGAAGAAAATGCAAAGGCAATTTGGTAATAAACTATAGGGATATTTTGCATGTTTTCTAACCATTATTTAAGACTTCTCTTCCTCATTTTGGCTGGCCCAAAGTCGACATACACCAAAGAGAAAAGAGAAAATAAAGAAACTTGTGAACTAAGAAGCAAGGAAGTTGAACTAAGGTAAGTAGCCATGAATCTTCATCATATTGTTAGCTCCTAGTGTTTTGATGATAACAAGACATGAAAGTTTTTAATTTTTGAATCAAGATTAACTCATTTGTGTCAATGAGTACTCGAGTATAATGATGTTGTACTCAAGTATATTCAATCTAATTCTTTTGTTCAAGTGTTTCAGAAACAATACTCGAGTATGGGTAAGTTCTACTCGAGTATATAATCTCGCTAACAATATGTCCCTGAAATCAGAACGATACTCGAGTATGTTGTAAGTGGTACTCGAGTACAGGTAAAGGAATACCCGAGTATGTTTATTCTTTATATGCTATTTGCTCTCGGGTTAAGGGTTACTCGAGTATTCACTTTGTAGTACTCAAGTATGGTACCCGAGTAAGTCAAATGAGTACACGAGTACAATTTGCTAATATGCCTCATTTAGAACAGATGCTTCTTGAGTTTGAAGAACGGGATACTCGAGTATGATCGATGCTGAAGTCACTAACGTGATTGTGCTGCCACGTTACTCGAGTATGAGAAGAATGCTACTCGGGTAAAGACGAACAATGAACTTTTGTAAAGACATTTACGTAAGGTTACTCGAGTAAGATTTAAGGACTACTCGAGTATAGGCTCTCAACAGTTTTTACATTGTTCACTATAACGTTAATCTATAATTTAATTTTTTTTCTGGGTTAATTTCTAACCCTTCTTATTCTCACTCAAATCTATTCTTGACGGTGCTTCAATTAGTCGTCCTCCTGGCTTCAATAGCGAGCATTATTCATTTTGGAAAGCCAAGTTCAAGGTCTTCGTTATGGCAACTGAGTTTGGCCTGTGGAATGTGTTCGAAAGGGGAAACCACTATCCAACAGCCGTTGAAGATGAAATTCATATTGCGAAGCTCGAAGACGAATATGATGAAAATGATAGAAGACTTGTTACTTTTCATAGAAAGACTATTTTGATGTTGCAAAGTGCTCTCAGTCAATAAGAATATTTTTGAATATGTAAACTTTCAAGTGCAAACGAGATGTGGAAAGCTTTGGAAATTGCCTATGAAGCAACAACTGGAATAAAGGAGAACCATATCAACACTTTAACAACCGAATATGATCTTCTTCGTATGAAAACTGGAGAATCTATCGGAAATTTTCAACTTCGCTTTACTCATCTGATTAACCAATTGTCGGCATTGGGTAAAACGTATGAACAAAATGCTCAAGCCAGGAAAATTCTCAATGTCCTGACAAAAGACTGGGAAGCCAAAGTCACAGCAATCGAAGAAGCTCGTGGAAAATCAATGACTTCAGTAGCTGCTCTATTTGGAAGTCTATCTGAATACGAAAGCAAACTGAAATTCAAGAAAGGCTTAGATGAGATCAATAGCAACAAAAACAAAGGTGTTGCTCTAAATGCTGTGAAAGAAAAGGAGAATAAAGACGACGAAGAAGATGATGATGATGATGAGATTGGCATGTTCGTCCACAGATTCAAAAAGTTTTATAAGAAGGATCAAGGCTTCAGGAATCGAATCCAAAAATGAAGCTCAAGTAACAGACGTGCGTTCAAGGATAAGGAATAAGTTATCTGCTACGAGTGTGAGAAGCCTGGACATTACAAATCGGAATGTCCTCAGTTGAAAGGAAAAGAAAAGGGGAAGAAGAAGAAATTCTATCATTTCAAGAAGAAAGCCTGTGTCTGCCATATGGGGAGATAGTTCCTTAGATGAAGAAGAAAGTGAGGAAGAAGAAGAGTATACTATCATTTGTCTAGTTGTGGAAGAAGAGCAAACTGAAAACGACGAAGAGGTATATGATTTTGAACCCTTTTATGATGAATTACTTTCTGAGTATAATGAGCTACATTCTGAATTTGAAAAGCTTGCAAAGAATATATTGCCTCTAAGAGGAAAATCAAATTGCTTGAGAAGCAAATCAAAGATCCTCCTTTGTCTTGTGAAAATCACATTTGCAAAAATTGTCATGATTTGTTAAAGAAAAATGCTTATCTCACTAAAACACTTGAGAAATTTACTCAGGATAGTGAAATGCTCAATGTTATTTTGAAAGCTCAAAGATTTACAAATGATCGACCAAGCATAGGCTATAATCCTATTTTTGACAAAAAGAAAGGGAAAAAGAAAACCGGAGCAAAAACAAACTTGAAATATTTTCAAAAATCGATTCACTCTTCAAATCCCTTTGCTCATTGTAACTATTACAATCGTAAAGGTCATAACACTTCATGTTTTCACAAGAAAGATAAAAGAGATAAACTTGAAGGTAACTATCAATGGGTACCTAAGGGAACCTATGTTCCTAAGGCCCGAACTAACCCCAAAGGACCCAAGAAAAGATGGGTACCTAAAACTTAATCTCTTCTGATTTGCAGGTTTATCTGAGAGCATCAAGAAACAACAAGTAGTACATTGACAGTGGATGCTCCAGACACATGACGGGAGATCAAACCAAATTTGTTGCAATGAGATCAAAAGATGGTGGCAAAGTGACTTTTGGAGGTAACCAATCTAGAAAGATCGCTAGAATTGGTGAGATTGGTGCAAAGGATGAACCTCAGATCAAAGATGTGTATCTTGTGGAAGGTCTCTGTCACAACCTCCTAAGTGTAAGTCAAAGTGCTGACAAGAACAACTGGCTCATCTTCGATTCTAAAGATTGTCTCATTGTCAACAAAAATGATCTCCCAATTGATAAAGGTAAACTTAAGGCATTATTTAAAGGACCTAGAGAAGGTAATTGCTATACTTTAGATTTACCTAAAGTCAATTCCAAAAAATGTTTTGTTAGTAACTTAGACGAAAGTTGGCTGTGGTATAAGCGTCTGGCTGATGTCAATATGTTCCAACTAGATAAGTTGTTAAGAAAAGATTTAGTACTTGGATTACCTAAAGTACAATTTAAAAATGACATGATCTGTGATTCTTGTCAAAGAGGTAAACAAACTAAATCATCCTCTAAAAATAAGTTTGAAATTTTGACAAATCGACCTCTTCAACTACTTCACATGGATTTAGTTGGATCAGCAAGAGTTAAGAGCCTTGGTGGCAATTTATACACTCTAGTCATTGTCGACGATTTCTCTCGATTTACATGGACTATCTTTTTTATCCTCAAAAGATGAAACATTTGATATGTTTGTTGTGTTTGCCAAGAAGGTGAAAAATGAGAAAGGAGTTTGCATTTCAGGTATTCGGACCGATCATGGAGGTTAGTTTGAGAATCAAGCTTTCGAAGAATTTTGTGATGCTTACGGAATTGATCACAATTTCTCGGCTCCAAAGATACCACAACAGAATGGTGTAGTTGAGAGAAAGAACCAGGTGCTCACTAAAATGGCTTGTGCAATGCTGAACGAGAATAAAACATCACAAGTGTTATGGGCAAATGCAATGAGCACAGCTAGCTATATTTCAAACCGAACCTACCTTTGGAAAAAGCTCAACAAAAATCCATATGAGCTCTACAAAGGAAGGAAACCGAATTTGGCACATCTGCATATCTTTGATTGCAAATGTTTCGTTCACAACAATGGTAAGGATAATTTGAGTAAGTTTGATCCCAAATCCGACGAAGGTATATTTCTTGGATATTCTAATAGGGGTAAAGCATATAGATTTTTCAATAAGCGTACTTAGTTAGTTGAAGAGTCAATTCATGTTGTGTTCTGTGAATCCAAGTTAGACGAATCTTTGGATGATGATGAACCCACTTACAAAAACCAATTCTTTTCAAAAATACTTCCTCTCTTGAAAATCCAGAAAATGTTTTTGAAAACGATTCTCAAAACTCTTGTGAAAATCCTGATCAATCTCAACCTAAAGCTTGGAAGTTCATTAGGAATCATCCTATGGACCAAGTAATAGGAGATATAAATTAAGGTGTAAGAACCCAAAAAAGTACCTTGAATGAGGTTACATTTTCTGCTTTTATATATGAGATTGAGCCCTCTAAGATTGATGAAACCCTATCAGACAATGATTGGGTGATAGCAATACAAGAGGAATTACATCAATTTGATAGAAATCAAGTTTGGGACTTGGTACCTAGGCCTAAAGACCATCCGGTCATTGGCACTAAATGGGTATTCAAGAACAAATGAGATGAATCTGCAATTATAGTCAGAAATAAGGCTAGATTGGTTGCCAAAGGCTATAATCAGAAAGAATGAATTGATTATGAGGAAACGTATACTCCAGTAGCTAGATTGGAAGCCATACGTGTACTCTTAGCCTTTGAAGGTATCAAGGGATTTAAACTCTATCAAATGGATGTTAAGAGTGCTTTCCTAAATGGTTTCATTCAGGAGGAAGTCTATGTAGAAAAACCTCCTAGTTATGAAAATGATCATCATCTAGATCATGTTTATCGTCTCAAAAAGGATTTGTATGGTCTTAAACAAGCTCCTAGAGCTTGGTATGAATGATTAAGCAAGTTTCTTCTGGATCAAGGTTTTGTTAGAGGAAAAGCAGACACAACACTCTTCATTAAGAATAATAAGCTTAATGAAATCTTAATCGTGCAAATATATGTAGATGACATAATATTTAGTGCTACTAATAATTCTCTTTATGAAGAATTCTCCAAGAAAATGCAGGGCGAATTCGAGATGCTATGATGGGCGAGTTGAACTACTTCCTCGGCTTGCAAATCAAACAGAGAAAGAATGGAATTTTCATCTCTCAAACGAAGTATCTTCGAGATCTGCTTAAAAAGTTTGGGTTGGAGCATTGCAATGGTGCAGATACTCCAATGAGTTCAACTGCTTCTTTGGATGCCGATGAAAAAGGAAAGAATTTCAATATAACCAAATATAGAGGAATGATCGGGTCTCTACTATATTTGACCACAAGTAGACCAAATATCTAATTTAGTGTGGGAATGTGCGCAAGATTCCAAGCTACTCCAAAGGAATCACATGCGGAGCATGTGAAGAGAATTGTTTTGATATCTTGTCGACACAAAGGAGCTTGGACTTTGGTTCCCAAAGGGTCAACAAGAATTTATGGTTGCATACTCAGACTCGGATCATGCTGGATATAAGACCAATAGAAAGAGTACAAGTGGTCAATGCCAATTTCTGGGTCGATCACTTGTTTCTTGGTTTAGTAAGAAGCAGACCATTGTCTCCATATCATCTACCGAAGCTGAGTATATAGATGCCTCTAGTTGTTGCGCTCAGATCCTATGGCTCAAGCAACAACTATCTGACTTAGGAATCAACCTGAAGGAAGTCCCAATTCTTTGTGACAACACCAGCACAATCAGCTTGGCGAAAAATCCTATTCAGCATACAAGAACCAAGCATATTGATGTGAGGCATCATTTCATCAGAGATCACGTGCAAAGAAAAGATGTCAAAGTGATGTTCATCCCTACCCACTTGCAACTTGCAGACATCTTCACAAAGCCATTGGCCAAGGAATAGTTCAACTCATCCGAAGAGAATTAGGAATGGTAAATCCCAATGAACTGTAGGTAATTTTAGCTTAACGAAAGTAATTATGTTTTGATGATTAATAAAGACTGACTTAAGTATCAGAGTTTCTAGATCATGTTTTGTAGGATGCTCTGCTTTGTGGTTAGAATAACATAGTCTAATAGAGAATGATAATACTCAAGCATGACTTTATCCTACTCGAGTAATGGTATAATATCTCTACATATTAACTTATAATCTTTAAATTAATACTCGAGTAATACTACTCAATACTCGAGTAATGTCGTGGTCTAATGAGTTTGTTGAGTGTCTCGGAAGTTATTTACTCAAAGTAAGATCATAATACTCGAGTATTACCAAATAATTCTTGAGTAATGTCGAGACAGAGGCTCTTCGAGAGGTTTGCAATGCTATGTACTCGAGTATCCCAACTAAATACTCGAGCACTATCAAACGAAAGAGATTTATGCAGTGAAGTTCATCAGATGTACTCGCGTATATAAGAAGGATACCCGAGTACCATTCGTTATCTAATGAGAAACTCAAAATTTATCCATCAATCGATATGCAAAGATCCAGTTTCTCACCAAAAAGGGTTCAAATGTTCACAATACATACTTGAGATAAGGTATCTCAGCAATTTAATTCTTGATTAAAGTGTCACTGAGCTGTGATACCCGAGTATTGATAATTAATACTCGAGTAATGTTGGGCTACATCTGAGGTTATTTCATTTCTCCACGTCATTTAGTCTCTCTGTCTTTCTCATTCGTTCATTCCGTCTCTTTCTTAAACCTTCTTCTTTAAAAACTTCTCTTTCTCATAAACCCTCACTCTCTCAAAACCTAATTCACTCACCGTCACTGCTCCGTTTTGTTCGTCGATTCAATCATTCTGACCGTTGGGTTCACTCTTCTATTTCCTTCAAGTCAATTTCTTTTGAACCCAGCTCTTCGTCATTTACTCAAAATGGGAAACTCATCCACTGAATCTTCTGAACAGCTTCTTCCAAAGAAACCTCGATCTTCCTATCATCCAAAAATCAAATCCTTTGAAAAACCCAAGGCAAAACTCAAAGTCGTAACCATTGTCGAACCTTCACGGCCAGTCACTCGCTTCCAAACCAATTCTCTTCCTTCTGGGAAAGGGAAAGATAAAGTTCAATCTCAATCCAAATCAGCGGATTCTGAAGCAACTAAGTCTATGGAGCCATATGAGGATTCTGCAGCGGAATTTCACGAAAGAATATCAAAGAGTATTGAGGATAGACATCAGAAATCCCAAGCCTCGAGAAGCTAGTGAAAGTGAAGGAAATCAACAAGAGGGGGGTGAATTGGGGATTTTAAAAATTCTTTTCAGATCACCCACACAACATATGCTTAACCAAGGTAAATGGAGTTAGAGAAGAAGAGCTTGACACGAAGATTTATACTTGGTTCGGTCTTAACTCTTGACCTACGTCCGGTCCCGGACTCTCGGGTTTTTCTACTATCACTCAAATCGATACACACTCGTACTCGAAAGTTATCCTCTCTCTAGGATACAATCCCCTTACAAGTTGTAATCGATAACCCAACCTCAAAGTCCCACAACTTTGAGATTCTTACAAAGAATGATTTACGGGAATGAACTCTCTCAAAGAGTGAATAAAGATAAGCATCGAAGCACAATGTATCAAAGATACAAATGAGAAATATAAGCGATGAAAGACTGAGCTCTTTGTATGCGTTTTACGTATGTCTTTTTCGCCTTCAATCTTCAATTCTTCAAGTATTTAAACCGGTTTGAAGCTATATAGATCCGTTCGGACTTGGATCAATTCGAAATTCTAGCTGTTGGGTTCTTGGTCACTAAATATAGCTGTTGAGAGCTGTTGGAGATTTTGAATATTTGAAATTTGGTTCTTCAAGAAAGTCTCCCATGCTTGTATGTTGAGTGGTGGCCTTAAAATAATATTGTTCAGTTGCTTTAGTTGGTGGAGGCTTGCTTTCTGCCTTGGAGAATGGTGGTGCTGCCTTCTAGGTTGTAACCATTGTCTTGGGAGAAGAAGATATAATATAATATTGCAAGTTGTCCAAGATATTGCTTTAATGGCTTTTAAAGTATACCTAGATCTTCCCGAAATCTCATAAGCAAACTGGTTAAATCTGGTTAGGAAATATTGATATGAATCATATAAATTATAAGCAACCATTTCGCGAGAATCAAGCTAAAGCATAAATCAAACTGAACAAAATATACTCGGATGCGTTCTTAAATGCGAAGTTCCAAGCTCGAGCTTACTTATCCAAGCTCGAGTTTGCTCTTCTTTTAAAACTTGAGTTTTGCCTCTGAAGTCTCAAGCTCGAGCTTGTAAGTGAGTAAGCTCGAGTTTAGCATTTGTCGGGAAACATGTTTGAAATCATTTTGAGAGCCAAAATGGAAAAACGCAAGCTTGAGCTTATTAGTGAGTAAGCTCGAGTTTGGCACTATTCATGTCAAAAATAATTTTAGTTCACAAAATGCAAGCTTGAGCTTAGAGGTGTAAACTTGAGTTTGCTAAGCTCAAAATATGACATTGCTCTCTGTCGACCCAAGCTTGAGCTTGCAAGGGCAAGCTCGAGTTTGTCACAAATGTTAACATCTTTGAAAAGTTTACGTCGGATGCAAGCTTGAGTTTACAACTCCGGACTTGAGTTTACTCTTTGAAAGGAAAACTTGAAAACTTTACGCACAGTGCAACCTCGAGCTTGGGATGCCAAGCTCGAGTTTACAACTTTTGTAAACTCACAAACTCTATAGAAAAATGATAAGCTCAAGTTTAAAGGATTACGCGAGGTAAGCTCGAGCTTGTAACTTCAAGCTCGAGTTTACATATTTGTAAACTTAGTGAGAAAAGTCTCGGAAGAGGCAAGCTTGAGCTTAAAACTAATAAGCTTGAGTTTGCAATTTGAGTAACTTGATAAAATCCTCAAACCTTTGTATGCTCAAGCTTACAGGTGCAAGCTCGAGCTTACTCAGTATATGAGTAAACTTTTGAAAACCTTCAAGCTCAAGTTTATGGACCAAGCTCAAGTTTAGAAAATGCAAAATAGCTTGGTTTACTTTCTGTAAGGGGCAAGCTCGAGTTTGGTGCTAACAGAATGTTTTTGAATTGCAAACAACATGCTTTACCAATCTTTAACAAAAATCATTCTCTCATGTTTACAATTGTTATTAATCATCAAAACACATTGAGAACTAACAGCTAGAAACAAGCAATTGTTAGTGGTACTCTTCCTCCGTTTGCCTCCAAATTAGTTGGTCAGATTAGTGCTCTTCATTGTCCTCCTAGTTTTTGCAAACATAAATTAGTAATCCCGTCTGAACCTGCTTTTGTGTTCAGTTATGGGAGTAAATCTTTTTGTCCTACTGTGTACTTGGATTTAGAGGCTTTCAAGAAAGAATGCAATTTGGAACTTTCACCCTGGTTTAAACCTTATATGCCATTGTTGGGTATACAAACTCCTTACTCTCCTCAAGTCGTGAAAGTCTTTTATTACAATATGTATGTGGAAGAAAAGGATCATGAACAAGATGAAGACGTGTTAATCACTTCTGCTAGAGGACAAAAACTTAGAGTTTTTGCTTATTTCCTTAATACTCTTTTTGGGATTGTTGATGTTCCTGAAGATCCTCCCAAGCTATCAGAGTCCAAATGTTTTAACACTCTTCTGCCTAATGAAAAGTATGATGGTAAACCTCTGAAGTTTAAGCCTACACAAATGTCTGACACTTATAAAGTACTTTGGTATCTCTACAGCCGTAACATGGTCAACAAAGGTCAAAGTTTTACTCATTTTGTGAATAAGGATTATCAATTGTTTGCTTCTATTATTGCTAAAGAATCAAGAAATTTGGGTAAGTGGGTTGTTTCTGAGATGTCTAATTTTCTCTCCACTTCTGGTGTTTCTACGAAGAATACCATTCCTTTCCCTAATATGGTTTCTCATATTCTTGGTCTCAACAATATATGGTATCTTCTAGATAATGATAAGGTCATTTTTCCCAAAAAGTTTGGCAAGTCTCACCTGTTGTTCATGAAGAGTTCTTTCACTACGGTCTCTACTGGAAAGAAGCAGCAAAAGGATAAACATGTTGTTGATGGTCCTCCCAAACCCTCTTCATCTAAGGCTCCTGATGAGGGGCAATCATCTCAAGCTGGGGCAACTTCTACTGCTTCCTCTTTTGCCACTGCTTCTCTTCAACATCTTGTAGAGCAGTCAGTTCCAAGAGCTATGGCAAAAGCACTTTCTGATGTCGTATCTCCCTTATATGATAATGCAAATACGGTTATCAGTGTCGTGAACAACCTTCAGAAGGTTACTGCTACCATTGTGCAAGCTACCGGTGCTGAGTTTGAGAAGCTGACCAAACATATCTCAGAAATCTTTCAGGCCTGCTTCACTGCTCAGAAGGAACCAAAAGAAGCATTATCAGAGGAAATTCAATCTCTCAGGTATCATATTTATCATATGGATAAGTCTCTTGATGCTTTAGGTTTCAAGATCTATTCTCAGCCCCCTGCATCCTCTTTTGTTGCTCCTCATGTTCTGCTCCTCTTCCTAACTCTAATCCTTCACCTTCCTCTGAGCTCCCTCCTCCTCATCCAGCTAAGCCTTCAGTTTCCCCCTCCTTGATTGATGACAAAGGAGGAGAGAAAAATGATGATTGAAGTTGAATGAATGGCTCTTTATTAACTGATACTTTTGATTATGTATTACTATTGCTTTAGGTTAGCTAATCTATCTATGCCTAAAGCCTTGATCTACATATTTTGATATCTTGTGTATTTTGGTCTAGCTGACACTATTGATCAATGAAATGCTTATCTTACTGATCTTCATTGCTTTTGTATCCCTGATATCAAAACCTGATAATTTCAATTTCAAGACAACTTTCATTCAATTCATTTTTTAAAAGTACTGTCATTATCAAAAAGGGGGAAAATGTTAGCTCCTAGTGTTTTGATGATAACAAGACATGAAAGTTTTTAAGTTTTGAATCAAGATTAACTCGTTTGTGTCAATGAGTACTCGAGTATATTGATGTTGTACTCAAG
Organism: Acacia melanoxylon; assembly: GCA_019022615.1. Classification (NCBI taxonomy): domain Eukaryota; kingdom Viridiplantae; phylum Streptophyta; class Magnoliopsida; order Fabales; family Fabaceae; genus Acacia; species Acacia melanoxylon. The sequence goes on along the minus strand of JAFJYJ010000068.1, from coordinate 1,338,757 downwards.
TATATTCAATCTAATTCTTTTGTTCAAGTGTTTCAGGAAATAATACTCGAGTATGGGTAAGTTCTACTCGAGTATATAATCTCGCTAACAATATGTCCCTGAAATTAGAATGATACTCAGTATGTTGTAAGTGGTACTCGAGTACAGGTAAAGGAATACCCGAGTATGTTTATTCTTTATATGTTATTTGCTCTCGGGTTAAGGGTTACTCGAGTATTCACTTTGTAGTCTCAAGTATGGTACCCGAGTAAGTCAAATGAGTACCTGAGTACAATTTGCTAATGTGCTTCATTTAGAACAGATGCTTCCTGAGTATGAAGAACGGGATACTCGAGTATGATCAATACTGAAGTCACTAACGTGATTGTGCTGCCATGTTACTCGAGTATGAGAAGAATGCTACTCGAGTAAAGACAAACAATGAACTTTTGTAAGGACATTTACGTAACGTTACTCGAGTAAGATTTAAGGACTACTCGAGTATGGGCTCTCAGCAATTTTTACATTGTTCACTGTAACGTTAATCTATAATTTAATTTTTTTTTTGGGTTAATTTCTATCCCTTCTTATTCTCACTCAAATATATTCTTATCATATCTAATCGCATTTTGAGTGAATTTCATATACTAAATGTGTCAGAAGCATTTATTGTCTCGGGAAAACAGAGCATGCAAATGGAATAAAGCATTATAGCAGACGAAGACATTCCTTCGAGACTAACTTATTCCAGCTATTATTTTGAGTCACATTCTGGACATTCTACAGTCAACGACGAACGAATTTAATGAAGCAACGGTCAATTATGCTCGATGGAAATCAACTGTGTCTAACGGAATTATGAACAAACTCAACGGCATTAATTGAAAATCACTATAAATTCCCACTTCATTCAATTCCACCAACCACCGAACTACCGAAACTCTATGCATTCAATTCTATATTATTGCAATCAATTGTTTCATTAGCTTCATTTAATATCTTCGGATATTTTATGTACTTTAGTGATTATCACTTATCTACTCAGTGAGGAGTTTAAACACTATTTCATTACTTGTTTGTCTATTAAATCTTAAGGTTCTGGAACCTTAAGTGTTGGTGTACAATTACAGCTTGTAAGGGGGAGTAAGTCCTAGAGTTTTGGATCATCCTAAGTACAAAGTGTGTAATTGTATTATCGATTAAGAGTTAGTGAAAATCCCAAGGCCCTTGGGGACTGGACATAGGTTGAAGAGTTAGACCGAACCAGTATAAATCGCTCTGTGTTCATTTTCTTTGTCTGTCTCTGTTTTAGTGTTCTTGATTGATTATCGGAAAGATTTTTTAAATCACCTATTCACCCCCCTCTAGGTGATATTCCACCTTCACATACTTCTTTCAATCTTCATGAATATGTTTAGAATCTTAATAAACAACTCTTGTATGGTGTTTTGGGAGCCTAGGCTGAAACCAACAAGAAGCATAAGGAGGAAGAAGTTTAAGGAAAATTCAAACACAAGTCAAGTAAGTCACTTCCTTACCATCCTTATGATATTGAGACTTGGATTTTGGCCTCTTTTCTTAATAGTTGGTGGTTATAGAAATTAATATTCTTAAGGGGAGGTTCTGCCTAGTTAATAAAAATGGATTATCAAGTGTTAAAAGTTGGGATTTTGGCTTAAAAAGGAAGATCGAACAAGAATTATGTAGGATAAGGAGTTCAAAGGAAAACTTGTGTTGTAACCCTTTAGGGTTTGATTTTCGGTCAGCTAGGGAATCATGGGGAAATGATGTGATTTTGGTAATTTTTATGTTTCCAAAGTGTTTAGAATGGAATATTGTATAAAAACAAGTATGGAACATGATTTTGGAAGCTCTAAAGTTAAATTACAAATCGTTGTGAATCTGCCCAGTTTGAAATCCTAAGTGGTAGTCATGTTTGTGTGATGATTTTGAATGTGTTGATGATGTCAAAATACTATGAAATTTTACAGACATAAAGTAGACATCTCAAGCTTTAACTTTAAGGGTAATTCATAATTTTTAGAGTTAAAATCAAGGAGATATAAATTTTTGAAGTTGACCCTTGATTCTGGAATAGGAAGTTGGACAGCGAGGGTATTTTGGTAAACTGGGAAACGTATGAATTTTTCTAGATACAGGTTAAAAGTAGACATGTCAAGGGTCACATGACTTTTTGAATCACTCCAATTGGATTTTTCTACAATTAGTTATGAATTTTCAAAGTTGGTCAAAGTTTCTGGAATTTTTCTGGATAATGCACGAAAATGAAGGGAAAGTGACCAATGATAAAATACTCACTAGTAAAAGGATTTAGTGAGTTTCAAATTACTAAAAACCCTTATTACAAGTTATTTAGTTACATATTTTATAGAGGTGAGTTTGTATAAGTGATTAAGATTGTTTATATTTATATTACTTTAAGTCGATCATTATTATCCAATCGCCGATAACTTGTTAACCTGTAAACGGCGGTTTCTAGGTAATAACTTTAATCTCATTTATCTTGTGTATCTTTGTATGTCTTTTTTACCATGACTGTGGACCCATATCTCGAGAGAGGGACATGCGTTTTGGTTGTAGGGCCTAATGGACTGAGGGTCCTTGGGTCACTACTTGTTGGGATCCGTACACGCAGCGGAAGGATTCTCATCCATTAAAAATCACGGATCCCTTGAGAGGATTCATCAACGATGTTTAAATCAAGGTTCGTTAGAAACCGTACCTATGCAAACTCGTGAGCGTTTCGTCCAGTTCCATCTCGTGTGTGTCTCAAACCTTGTGCATCTCGGACGTCGTACGTCTCGAACGTGGTGCCATCTTGTTCGATCAAACAGGAGCCGACTTCGAGCGTCCACTCCCTCTACCAGTATCCACACGAATAGCCTCCAACACCGACGGCAGCGTGCTAGCGCCTTCAGTATTTTCGTGTCTCTCACTTTTCTCTCTAGGGTTTCTCGCGGCTTTTCTAATACGTCTTGCAAAAATCCCGTAGGTTTTTCAAAACCCATTAAACGTATTATATATTCAAAATTAATCCTCATTAATCTTGAAATTTGAATTTGGATTAAAATAATATATTAATTAAATCTATCCAATAGATCTAATCTAATCTATTTATTTAATCCAAATTAAAAGCCTTCTCGATTTAATTTATCTCTATAAATTAAATCGAGATATGATATCTATCTATTTAATTAAATCGAGATAATATATCTCAATTTAAATTAAATCGAGATATATGATATCTTTATTCGAAAATTAAATCGAGATACAATATCTCTATTTGTTTTAGATATTTAATTTATCAAATAAATTAAATACAAAAAAATATATTATATAACAATATTATATTCTCTATTAAATAATATTATTATATTATTCTCGAATTTAATATATATATATATATATATTATTCATCCTAGATTAAATACATTATTCATTAAGTCTCATATATATCTAAGGTTCAATGAATCTGGACACTTTTGCTCGTGTTGGGCTATTCTTGTGTGCGACCCTACAGGCCCACATGAGATTGGCAGCGGGCCAATACTGTACCAACCCACAAGTCGCAAGCGGCCTCTAGCAAGACATTGCGACTACCAAATTCATATGGGAATCGATGATACGATACTACTTATCATACAACCATGTCATGTCCCTTTTGTCACGTGATAATTTGGTCAAGGATGAGGCATGGACAATGTCAACTTCCTGTTCTTGATCATTACTTTCTCAATTCTCGAGTAGTCTAATAATTGAAATGGAAACTCCTTTCCACCGTAGTATGGCCATACGTTTCTCAGACTCACTCATTGAGGGGCCCAGTATTATCTCTCTACAAATGTAAGGGACAAATTCCATCTTGCCCGTTCATATTCCTCTACATGAAAACCACTGATCCCGATCCAAGCCTTTATCATCACTCGGTCAAAGATCAGCGATTCATCATGTAGGAATCCATGATGATCTCAGGTCAAAGGGCGTTGTGACGCGGATAGCCTTTGTAGATGAGAAAGTCACTCATGCTTGAGCAATATTGAGCCCATGCTCAAGTACCATGCTCGGGCATTGAATTTTTATTGCTCGAGTAACATTGAATTCCTTACTGATATAGAAATGTTTGTCGCTAGTGCTCGAGTAACATTTATGTTGTGCTTGAGTAGGCTGCTCGAGTATACCTGAAAACTTGTTCTAGCATTAGTTAAACAAAGACGAAAACTATGAAGAATATATGTATGCTCGAGTACCAAGTTTACCATGCTCGAGCAACCCTTACACTATGCTCGAGTATACCTAACACACAGAGAAGATAACATGAATGATTGTGGTTGCTCGAGTAGGCTGATAGATATGCTCGAGCACCATGCTCGGGCAACATAAACCTTGCTTGAGAATCAGGCAGGCAGAGAGGAGGAGTGTTACTTTAGCGAAAGTGCTCGAGTAACGTTTTTCCTCTGCTCTAGCACCATGCTCGAGCATTACTTACCTGCTGCTCGAGTAGCAGCTTGACAGAGATCATTCTTCCTTCTAACTCGACCATGCTTGGGCACAAAGAATGCTTTGCTCGAGTAGACTTCTCGAGCGTTACTTAACTGATGCTCGAGTAACAGCTTGATAGAGAGTATAGTTCATTATGCCTCGACTATGCTCGGGCACAAATAGTTCCTTGCTCGAGTAGGCTTCTGTAAATACTTAACACACTATTATATTGGAGTATGCTCGAGTAGAAACGAACTTCTGCTCGAGTATACTTCTTACTTGGGCAATAATTAATGAATCAAAACTTTGGTATTTGTTATCATCAAAACACTGAGAACTAACAAGTAGTATAGATAGGCTTAGTGGGAGAAGGTTGAGGATGAAAAGAAGCCCCTGAAGGTCCAACATCATCAGCAATGAACCCCAAACTTTGAAACATGGTCTCAATCCTCGTCAGCCTCTTAGTGTGATCAGCTTGAGAAGCCTCTATACTTTGCAACCTCTGAGAGTGCTCGTCCTTAGTCTCAGCAAGCTTATTGTAATTTTTATTTATCTCAGAGACCAACGACTCTATCTATGTCTCCAAATCAACAGTCAGTTGGTGCAATGTTGCTATCATGGAAGCGGCCAAAGAGTCAACAGCCTTCTGCATAATCTTTTCCATCATAAGTTGAAGAAAAGCTCCAAACATATAAGGAAGGGCCTGTGCGGAAGCAGAAGGAGTGGCCACTGGAGATGATTGAGCCTCATCAGCTCTGATGGAGGTAGCCCTGGTCTTAGAAGGGGCTTTTGACTGCCCTGAACCCTCTCGGAAAGAAATGCTCATGTAATTGAGTTGACTTTGACCAAACACACTGGGCTTTACAGGTTTCTCATCTAACTTTAAGGTACCAAATTTTGTTGTGGAAGAGAATCAAGGAAACTAAGTTTGGAAAAGGGATGGTTGACTTCTTCTAAGACTCAAGTCTAAACCTTCTTATCTCATGGAGAACCCACTTACCAATGTTGTGAGGAACTTTAGCAATGATTAAGGCTAGAAGGAAGTTGTCTCTCTTGGCAAAATGAGTGAAGTTCTTCCCTTTATGATCCATGTTCTGAGAGTATATGTACCATAAAACCCTATGTGTAGGAGGCATCTCAACGGGGGGCAAATGTCAAAGGTCCTAAAGGTTCACCAGGCCTTAAAATCTTAAAAATATTTGTATCAAATAAGGTGATGGTAGTCTAAGAAGGTAGATAATTGATGCCTAGCATGGCATTGATTAAGTCAGTAGTGAGGAAGAATTTCTTTCCCCTGACTATAGTACTTGACCTTTCTTCCTAAAGTTCATTATTTCTATCAAATTTGTTGGCAATCCTCATATAAAAGTAAAAGGTTTTAACAACTGAAGGATAGTAAGGAAAGCATAATGCCAATAATGACTCAAAAGGTTGAAGCCAAGGGGATAAATCAAGCCCACATTCATTTTTAAACTTGGGGAAATCCACATATATTGTTGGGCAGAAACCTCTTTGACCATAAATGATCTTAGAAATATTTTAAATCTGACTCAGGTATAGAGATAGGATTACAGATATAACCAAGGGTGGAATTTTTGATTTGGTGATAGCCAGTAGCAAAGGTGACACTGTAGTCTTTCTGATCTCAGGCATGTTTTCCACATTCTGAGCAACCCTAATTGGTTCCTTTCCTTTACTCTTTTCCGGAGTAGCTTGGACTTAGAGCATGCCTGATGAGGGTTTTGGGGAGGCTCTCAGATCATAATCCCTTTTTCCTTGGGTCTTTGTGATGGCGCAATATCCTGAGCAACCTTGAGCCGAAAACGTTAAGGTGTTTCTTTTGCTTGTCTCGGTTTCTTGGTTGGAGGAGGCAAGGGCTCCGAGAGTAAAGATGCAGACTCCTCAAGATCAGCAGATGACGAAGAGGTGGAAGAATCAAGGTGCATTTCTAAGTTTTTAGTCCTCATTGTGTGTGAAGGAAAGTTTCTAGGTATGAACTCGAGTTTAGGGTTCAGAGAGAAAGGGCGAGAGGCTGAGAGTAAAGTTGAGAAATGACGACAGTGAGGAATGAAAACCGAGTTGATATATATAACAATGCGTAAAACTCAAGTTTTTAAGAAATAACTCAAGTGTTGGTGCTCAAAACTCAAGTTTTTCAGGAAATAAACTACTAACCTCGTTTTAAGTGTGTTATGTGAACACTTGAATATTCTTAAGAACTGGCATAAACTCGAGTTTCTTAGGGCTAACTCGAGTTTGTAACTTGGATAAATTCACTAAGGCATCTGGGGGAAAATTAATCCTACAAAATCATCAATTTATTTTTCACCAAGGGTATCGATACAAGCAAGGAATAGGATCAAAGCATTATCCTGGATGCAGATATCGTGTGAAATTGGGAGGTATCTTGGTTTTCCTCTTACTAAAAATAGGAAAAGTAGAAAAACTTTCAACTAGATCATTAAGAGAGTACATTCTAGACCATCGGCTTGGAAGGTAAAATGCTTGTCTGCTATGGGGTGTATTACTTTAGCTAAATCTATATTGAGTTCCATTCCTTTTTATCCAATGTTTGTGGCATGGTTACCGAGGGGAGTGTGTCACGAGGGTTACTGAGGGGAGTGTGTCAAGAGATAGAATGATTGTAGAGGAATTTTATTTTGGGCCATGATGGGACCCAAAATCGTTATCATCCGGTTGATTGGAACTATATGATAAGACCGAAGGAGTATGAAGGTCTTGGGTTTAGGAGACTATCATCTTTTAACCAAGATTATGGTGCACAATTGGCTTGGGATCTAATTATAGGAGTAAAAGGTTTATAGTTGATGTATTGCAGAACAGATATATGTTGCGTTAAGAAGGGTCTGTTTTAAATTACCGTGCCGGGGATTCAAAGCTGTAGCGTTCCATTACTTCCCAGAAAAGTATTGTTGATCTGGGATCTAATTGGCAAGTGCGAAATGGAATGATGGTAAATTTCTTTGATGACCATTGGTTAATTGATGGAATGAAAATTAAAGATTTTTGTGCAAGGCAAATTTCTGAGGAGGAAGATCAGTGAGCTGTGTGTGAGTGGGTAAAGGATGGTGTCTGGGATTTTAGGTGGCTCACTGATGTGGTACAGCCTACAGTGATCCAACGTCTAATTGCATCCATCCCCCCAAGAAATGATGCAGGATATGATATCATAGTTTGGGGTGAGGCTAGTATGGTAAATTCTTGATTAAGAGTGCTTATTTCCTTATCGAAGAAAATCCTCAAAATTTAAAGAGCAAACTATACAAACATATCTAGAATTGGCATGGGGCAAAACGGATTAGAGTCTTCATGTGGATGGTCATGCTCAACAAACTACCGACTAATGCATGGAGAAGTACATCAGCTTCTGCCATGTGTTGTTATTGTCAAGTGGGATCGGAGGATATATTGCATGTACTACGAGATTGCCCCTATGCTGAGCAAATGTGGTTGAAATTGGTTGATCTGAAATATGTTTCGCTATTTTTTTCTGCATGGCTTAGAGACTGGTTGGCCATAAATCTCATAGTCAAACTTAGCAAAGGAACGGGTCCCTTCTAAAATCTTAGTTTTGGTGTAGCAATGTGGAAATTATGGGGGTGGAAGAATCTATTTACTTTTGAAATGGATTTTGTGAAACCCCTAAACCCTACATTCATTATTCTGCAAACTTGGAGGATTTTTATCCTGTTCCAGGATCTTATCTCGAGGAACATATGTACTGGCCCAGTTCCTTCTAAGATTCGGTCTTAGCAAGCTCCTGTCGAGGGTTGGGTGAAAATTAATGTGGATGGGGTGATGGTTTTAAGTACGTCAAAAGCTGGTTGTGGTGGTGTCCTGCAGAATAGTAATGGTATATGGATAGCGGGATTTACTAAAGTGTTAGGTACTTGCACTACTAATACGGCAAAGGAGTAGTAGGCAATTTATGAGGGACTGTGATTAGCTTGGGATTTGGGTATGAAGAAGATTATTTTAGAATCTGATGCATATGATGTAATTAACAGATTGGTTGATGAAAATTTTACTTCTGGTAGTCTATTAGTTGAACAGATTAAGGAGTTGATGGTTAGGGATTGGCTGGTTACCGTATGCCATATTCTGAAAGATTTCAATTAGGTTGCTGATGCACTGGCAAATGTCAGATTGAATAGGTCTGGTATCCTCAGTGACTACCCTTTGTACTTGAGGGCATGGATTGATCAAGATTGTTTGGGATTTATTCCCTCTCCTATGTAATTTTCATGTTTGCATTGTTACTTGGCTTTTAGCCATCCTTAATATCGAAAAGAAAAATGACAATGGGGTTGCTTCTTGATTTAGCTTACCAAACAATTTTAATTTTTTGAGATAATGAATCTTTTTGGTCCCTCAAGTTTGCCACATTCATCCATTTGGTCCTTAAAGGCTAATATTTATCAATCAAAGCCCTAATACACAAATCAACTAGTCCTCTTCTTGTAACCCACCATATATCCACCACAAAATTTAAGAATCTTGAATAATTTTCACCTGAACAAATATTTTAAATTTTTCATAAAAACTGAGTAATACTTTACCTGAAATAAGTTTAATTATATTTTTTAAAAAAATCATTGAGATTAAAACTCAATCAATTTTATATTAAGATCAAAATTATGTCATTATTAAAAAGTTCAAAAATATGCTTAAAATATTGGTGAATAAAAATTTAAGTTAAAAGTCTCTTGGTAGAGTTAGGTGGGATGTTGATAAATGCATGTTAATGATTAATATCTCCTAATATCATTTAAAATATTTACACAAAACATAAATAATTTGGAAATACAAAAATGTTAATGGGAAAATTATAATAAAGGACCTAGGATAAATAATATTTATTAAGAAGGACCATAAAAATAGTAATTATTTTTGTTCTGTTCAAGAACAGGATGTGGCTAGCCCGAATGGACTAGCATGTATGATATTGATTGAATCAGACTTGACCTAGGAACAATGCCTAGGGCCTACGTACCCTGTAGAGGGATCAAAGTCCACGTAGTTCGAGACACACATAAGCGTTTAGCCAAAAGGGGTGGGGTGTGTGTTCTATGTAGGCTGAATTGTAAATAGCCAGAGAGAGTATAATCTTTGTACCTTAGGGTTTGACCTCTGTATTTATAGAGTGTACCTTAGGTTGATATGGGCCCTATGTGATCCAAGCCCGAGTATTGTAACTCTCAGATCTAGATGAAGATCTTCCTGGATTATAGATAAGATAAGATCCTCCTTCATTATAGATAGATCCTGATCTATAGAATATTCCCCGTTGGGCCATATATTGAATATTGGCCTTATACAGGTCCGTAACAATTGCCCCCCCAGCCCGGTAGTTCAAGCTCTCGAGCTTCCGAGATGTATTTTGCCCCCAAGCAAGCTATCCAGGCCAGACTTTCGCTAACCTTACCTTCTCGTATGTATATCGCGCATTATCGGGTTGGGTCACTCTGGCCTTGGTGACCGAAGTCATTTACTCACAGATCCGAGGTAGTAGTCTGCTGCTTAAAGATCCGAGGTAGTGTCTCAAAGATCTAAGGTAATATCCGGGAATTTGCTTGGTTTCAAGGCCGGTGTTCCCTCTGCGATTGCCATCATTTTGACGAATTCGGATCATTCGTATTCTGCTACCGATTTGCCTATTTAGGCGATAGGTTTTTCCCAGATTTGCATGTTTAGGTGATAAGTTTTTCCCAAGGCAGAATCTATTTGTCTTTCGCTCGTTCTTTGTTTTCGCTTGCCTCGATCCTGGTTGATGGTGAACATGGTTTTTCACTAGCAACATTCCAGCGACCAGGATAGCATTTGAAAATTCGAATAACCCTGTGAGGGCTTCCGTTAGTTCTTCTTACACCATTTACAATTGTATAGTAGTTGCCCCCCCAGCCTAGTATTCAAGATCTCTGGGCTGCCGGGGTGGATCTATTATTGAACCCAGATATCTTATCTGAGTTATTACAACTTGTTTGATTTTGATAAAGTTTCTATCCGAGTTTCAACGAACCCCGAATTTACTTGAATTCTGATTGAATTTCCCCCAGACATGTAGTCTGGGTTAGTTTGCTTTGAAACTTCGTCTGTTTCTTTTCATGATCATCGAGATCCCTTCTTCCTCAATCATCCGAGATTTCGGGTTTATTTGCTGTAACACCGAATTCCCCCAATCCGAATTATCCTGAAGAGGAACGGACGGGGTTTCCGAGTTTGTTTGTTGTAGCATCGAGCTCCCCCCATCTGAATTATCCTAAAGAGGGATGGGCTGCATTTGCTTGTATCGCTGACAACTTTACAGTGTCATGCTTGTCTTGTCGCCCCGCAGCCTGGCAGTCAAAGGCTCTGGGCTACAGGATGCATTGACTTTTTATGCCGGATCTGATGTCCGAGTTTAGTCTTCATTTCAACAATAAGTTGATTATATGAACTCAAACATTTGTTCAGAGTTTTATTCAACGACCGGGCCAAGGTCACAAATGTATTAGAATTCTTTTATATTCTTCCAGTAGCTAAGACCGAGTATCAAGGTAGGGGTTTTCATTCAACCTCCCTACTGGGTTCCGGATCTGTTGTCCGGGATAATAGCCAGAATAAGGGCAAATTGTCACATGTCCAGCCGTGGTGAAAAAACGCACGAGCCTACACATTTTGGCCCGATCAGGGCCGAGATGACAATTCATCTTCTTATCGAGGAGCAAGTTCTTTGATGCATCAGACTTTTGCAAAGGCTTATATTAGTGGCCTTGCGTAATTAAAAACCCGGGCTTGCATGCCTTGGTGTCATATTTTCAACCAGACCTTGCGTAATCAAGAACCCGGTTCGTGGTGTTATTTCTCTAAGGGTTTTGATGATCTCCAATAATTGTAAACAAATCATGAAGTTTTACTCACAAATATTGTAAAACTCACTGTAAGAGCAAAACTCGAGGTTTGCATAGAAACCTCGAGGTTTGGCCTTACAGAGAAGAACTCAGAGTTTCTAGATTGAGAAAAACTTGAGGTTTTAAGAGAAACCTCAAGGTTTCTTCATACAGAGACTTCTCAACATTTTCTGAAAAATGAAAAACTCGAGGTTACTGTTTAAACCTCGAGGTTTAGTCTTACAGAGAGTCTCCTAAGTTTTGAACGCTTGAAAACCTTCAGTTTTTATCTAAAACCTCAAGGTTCTGTTTTTAACTTGAAAATTCCAGGTTTCACAAAATTTTGAGAAACCTCAAGGTTTGGCAAGAAACCTCGGGGTTTTGACCTACCGGAAAAACTCGGGTTTTCGCCAGTTTTTAGAACCTCCAGGTTTATGGGAAACCTCCAGGTTTGAGCTCAAATGTTGTTTTCTCAAAGTTCTGAAAATTATGAGAAACCTCAAGGTTTCTGGACAAACCTCGAGGTTTGTCCAGGCAGAGAGGATCTGTGTTTTCCAAGTTTACAAAACCTCCAATTTTACTCTCAAACCTCCAGGTTTCTGTTTTGGCGCAAAAAACTGAGAATTCCCATATTTAAGTGAAACCTCGAGTTTTGGTGAAAACCTCGAGGTTTCTGCCATCCAGAGAGCAGACGAATTTTCTCTGATTTTGAAAACCTCCAGGTTTCCAGAAAACCTCCAGGTTTGTTCTTGGCGCGATTTTGCAAGGTTTCACATTCAAAGTGAAACCTCGAGGTTTCTGATAAAACCTCGAGGTTTGGCCAAGCAAAGAGTCGACGCTTTTCACAATTTTGAGAACCTCCAGTTTTGGATGAAAACCTCCAGTTTTGATGTTTTGGACTGAAATCGACTTAACATGTGAAAAGTCCAAAACTCGAGGTTTGAAGAACAAACCTCAAGGTTTCATAGCGACTTCAGAATTTCAAATCTGACGAATTTGCAATACCTTCTTGTTTGATCTTAATACTTCCTATGATTAATCTCTAATGTTCCTAGATATATTTAACCACTTTATTGGTGAGTTTCAGATAAATTAGAGAATGTTTATTGAAGGTTTAAAGCTAAAGCAAAAGTGATGTCAGAACATTAAATGCTAAACCCAGAAAGTTGCATACTTTTGGGTAATCCTTCTGCACACGCTTACAAAGAATTAATGTCTACCTACCACATCCAGCAGCTGCTACTCCAACGGATTAATTTGCAGAGAGTCAACTCTGAACTTCTGCACAGCTGGATTAAGTGGAGATTAGAGAGAGAAGAAGACCAAAACTAAACCAGAACCTTGTCTAATGTAGGCAACGGTTATATTGAAGATTACAATGGTCACCTAATGCTCTCTTATTATAAATAGAGCAGCATTCAAGTCTTCTCAACTAACATATCTACTGAAAACGAAATATAGAGAAGACAGAGCAGAAAAACGCAAAGACACAGCTTACATCTTCAACATGCTAATACTCTGATCTTCACATCATTTACTCTCTGTTTTTCATGTTTAGATAAGCTTACCATAGAGAGTGAAGTGATTTGTATTGTTCTTCAGTGTTTATTCATTCACTTCTAAGAGAGAAGATTTATTGTAATCATTCCTTCCATACTATTCGAGAGTTACTCAAGATTGGGTGATCTTGAGTGGGAAACCCATTGTATTGATTACAGCTTGTAAGGGGAGTAAGTTCTAGTGAGATAATTACTTTGAGTACAGAGTGTGTAATCAAGTGGGTGCATTGATTACAATTTGTAAGGGGGAGTGAATCCTAGTGAGAGGATTACTCCAAGTACAGAACGTGTAATCAAGTTGAAAGAAGATAGTGGATTGAAAATCTCAAGTCAAGCTTGGGGACTGAACGTAGGTCAAGGATTGGGCCGAACCAGTATAAATCCTTGTGTCTTGCTCTTCTACTCTCATCTTAGTTCATCTCTCGTTTTTAGTGTTCAAAAACGAGGTAGTCGAAAAAGTCTCGGTTGCATATTCTCTTCCCTTATCTCTTATATTTCAAGCATATTTATATATCTGAATATGCATACATGTTTGAATGATTGACTATTGCTTTATCAATTATTATTGTCATTCAAACTGCTTTCAATAAGTTGCGAAAAGAATTTAAAAGTTTCAAAAGTTTTATCAAACACCCAATTCACCCCCCCCTCTTGGGTGATAGCCAGGTCTTTCACGTGGGCCCCGATGTCATTCTTTTTACCTAGATTTGTGTATGATAAGATGTTTTGATAGTCCATTTTGTTCGGTGTATTGTGCATGCGGTTAGTAGACTCGCAGCTTATCAGCGTTCTATGTTCTTTTGATTGGCTTCCTTCCCAAGGTTTCCAGTACATAAGCTCCTTTATCGAGCATTTCCCTAACTCGGTAAGAGCCTTCCCAGTTTGCCGCTTGCTTGCCATCCCTGGCGTTCTCGTTTCCGACGTCTGCTCGTCGATGTATGAGGTCAACATTGCAAAGGCCGGCTGTAGTGGATTTTCTTGACAAATAACCCAGGCTTAAAGGTCGTGGTGATAATCTTCAATTAATCCGGGGTCCAATTAAGAAGCGTGGATTTAACTGGATCATCTTCAGTCTATCCGGAATCCAATTAAGGAGCGCGGAGTCAACTGGATAATTTTCAGTCTATCCAGGGTCCAATTAAGGAGCGTAGAGTCAACTGTATAATTTTCAGTTTATCCAGGGTCCAATTAAGGAGCGCGGATTCAACTGTATAATTTTAGTTTATCCGGGGTCCAATTAAGAAGCGCGGATTTAACTGTTCTTTCGGTGTTACCGGGTTCCAAACTGATCATGGAAACGCGGATTTAACCCTTCTTTCGGTGTTACCAAGTTCCAAACTGATCATGGAGACGCGGATTTGACCGATCTTTACACGGAGCCCGGATTTTAACTGTATTAAGTATAACCGGGGTCTACCTTCTTTTCGCTTCCCGCAAAACTTTGCACGAAGCCCGGATTAACTATATTAAGTGTAACCGGGGTCCTTCTTCTTTTTCTTTTGGAGGTGAACTCCTCCGCAAAAATTTTCCTGAATTTGTTTATCCATGATGGGTGTCGTAACCCAGAATTTGTTTATTCGAGATGGGTGTCGTTACCCAGAATTTGTTGCTCCATGCTTTATTTGAAAACAGTTGTTATAACCCTAGATTCATTGCTCCATTATCCGGGTTCCAAACTGAAGTATAATCCGGAATTTGTTTATCTGGGATGGGTGTTGTAACCTAAGATTCCATTATGGGTGTCGCAACCCTTGATTCCATCATGGGCATTGTAACCCTTGATTTGTTTTTATGCCAAACTCGGATCTAACTGTGATCAATTTAACAAGGTTCCGCCTTCTTTTTCTATTGAGGTGTGTTCCTCCTTTTCTCCTTTCCCGAAAAGCTTGGCACGGAACCCGGGTTTTAACTGTAATACACTCTAATTATCTGGGTTCCAAACTCAACAGGTACTCGGACGAACAAGTTAGATATGTCAAAACAATGAAAAATATAGAAATTGTTCTTTCTCGGCAACCAAGAAGTGAGAGCAGGAGAATGAAAGTTACCGTAAAACTGAACACGGAGCCTAGATTTTAACTGTATTAAGTGTAACCGAGGTCCGCCTTCTTTTATTTTTGGAGGTGGGCTCCTCCGTTTCTCTTCTTTCCCGCAACATTAGACGAGATTCTTTGGCGGATTGGAAGCGCCATAACAAACAAATGACGTTTATGATAATATCGGTTAGTAATCAAAATGAAATTTCTTGAAACTAACGATTCATACGCAAAACGGATTGATTTGCTTGCCATTTGCATCATTGCAACATATGTTGCCTTTCTTTTATCAGTGGATAAAGCTGTGTGCTCCTGTCTTTTAAGAATAACTGAAAACGCCTGCTCGCTTCTGCAGATCGAACACAAGCAGCCACCATAAACTGATTGGCTTTGGTTGCAAGTTTCTGCCTCCAATCACCATCATTTTTTTATCCTTTTTGGCACTTCAAAAATGAGGAAGGAAATTATAAAGAATATGATAAAATATGCCCCCATGCTTAAGCCAGCAGGAGTACTTTTTGATGAGTGAGACTAGTTCTGCTCATTTGAGCATCTCGCCGAAGAAGAATTTGTACAGATGTTGAATACATCAATAATATCTCTGTGAGAAGCTTCGAAATAAATACAAATTTTGAAAGTGCTGCAGAAGTTTCTTGGACACTGGTTTTATACTCCTCAGACATAGTATCTATTGCTTTTCCTCTTCCCAGAAGAAGGCATGAGTGGGGAACGTCCCGTCTTTCTCCAACCACCATTTAAATATATAAAACAAATAGGGAAACAGCAGAGGATTAGGGAAAACCTGGGGTCAGAGACAATGGTGATGTTGAGTCATATTCTACTCGGCACTGGCACCCTTCTGGAGTGATGTTTCTTTCCTTTTCTTCTGCAGTCACTCTTGCCCATTGCTTCTTCTTCTCAACTTGACTAGGAAAGCTTGCACCGCCTTATTCAAGAGTGGCGTAGCCTATCTTATACAACAATTGTTATAAGATCTAGATTACAAATTATGTCATGCTCATGTCGTTCTTCCTCTACGAGTTGTGCCAATAAAATAAAAAGAGTCTTGCTCCGCAGTTGTCCCTTAAGGATACTAACTCAACTAGTGTTTATACGTTTACTATTTGATTATGAGCTTCATAGATCATTATGGCAGTTCCTTCTGAGCTATAGCTGCTACAAAATTTCAAAATCTGACGACGCAACGATTTGAGCAAATTCTCTTGTTGAAACAACCACCTCAGTGATACTGAGTGAATTCTGGTTAAAAGTAAGTCCCATCCGTCTTTATTTAAGACTTGGAATAAAATTCCTTTAGCTTCTTGACTGTAGGGAACGTGGTAGCTCATCCTGGCGAGGCCCCTGAACAAGCTTCACTTGATAACATCTACGGTATCAGCTCTGGATCTGGCGTTACATCAATTGAAGCTAGATTCCTAGATAGCTTGAACGATTCATTTGTTTACCGGGTCCGTCTTCAAAACTTTGCACGGAGCCCGGATTTTAACTAGATTCAGTTAACCGGGTCCGCCTTCTATTTTTGCTTCCTCGGATGTCATACGTGTTTAGCTTGGACATGATTTTCAGAAACGGATTTATGTACCTCGGATTCCTACATGATTTTCGGAAACGGTTTTATTCACCATGAATTCATATATGCTTAGCTTGGACATGATTTTGGAAGACTGGTTTCTTTACCATGAATTCATACATGTTAATAGATAATTGATAATAAGCAAAGATTGAGCATTTATGAGATAGAGGGTGATACTCATCTGGATGTAGCTTAGGAAGTTACTACAGCATAACGCTTTTCCTCAATAAATGCTTGACGGAGTTCTTGGTATCAACGCATAAGTCAGTAGAGTTGCATAACGATGCATCTTTGAAGTCGCAAGAATTTCCAAATAAATGACCTTCATCAATCCTCAGCTTGTGTAGAAGAAAGGATAAATATCTCTCCCAAATCTTCTCAGCCTCGGCTTTTCCGGAGTATTAGCTATCTCCATTTGCTCGTTTGCCCTGCCTCAAAACAATTAGATCCGGAGAAGGGAAATACAAATCTCAGTCGAGAGTATGTCTCGACATGCACTCAGACTATATCCCGGCATTCTCTGAATCTTGGCATCTAATAATCTCAGCGTATCTCGGCGTCTCGGCAACTCCTCATCTCTGTGTATCATCAACCTTGACTATCGCGATGGGGTCGGGAAGCCATAGGCGTTGAATCAGCCTCGGCACCTCCAAATTCTCGGTGTTACCGCATCCCGGAGGAATACGTTTTAACCAAATTCTCGGTATGAAGGCATTACCACATCCCGGAGGAGTACGTTTTAGACATATGAGGGCGTTACCGCATCCCAGAGGAGTACGTTTTAGCCATAATCTCGTTGTTACCATGTCCCAAGGAAACACGTTTTAACCGTTAATTCCACGGAGCCCAGGTTTTAACCATATTCGGTGTAACCGGGTCCACCTTCAAAACTTTGCACGGAGCCGGGATTTTAACTTGATGTAAGTATGGTCCTTAAGGAAGATGATCAATAACTTATACTCCTTCTAGTCCTTATTATATGACTTATTTAGGGAGTTGATTTTGATGCTAAATCTAAAACATATTTTCCATTTTTCCTTATTTATCCTTATCAATGCTCCCTCGATAATCAAGAAGAAGAGAAAAGAAGAGAATTAAAGAAGATGATTAGGACATTTTAGAAAATACATGTCGTATTAATTAAATTAACTAATTTTTTTAATCTAATCAAATTAGATAAATAAATCTTATACTAAAAATAAGAGGAAACATAGATTTGAACCAAAAGAAAGACAACAAGACATGAGTTTTGAGAGGAGAGATACCTTGAACCAATTATTAGGGAAATTAATATATAGAAATTGTTTTTGTGCATTCAAACAAGGGGTCAAGGGGACCATGTTGCTCCGGCGCAGCCACCTGCTACTACTAGATTCCCCTGTTAATTATAATTTTTTAATAAATAAATAAGTTTTATGATCATAGTTATAATTTTTTTTAAACATTTATTTTGATTTCAAAATTGGAACTGAACATTTGAAATGTTTTGATTTCTAATGAATGGAAATATTTTGAGAAGAATTTATTAAGAAATATGTTGTTGAGAATTTCTCATGAAATATTTCTTGTGAAGAATAAAATCTGTTTTTGCTGTAAACTTCTTACACTCACACCTAATTTTTCAAAAATAAAAAATAAAAAATTGTTTTCATGCTCATGGATTGTTTTCTGTGAGAATTTATCAATTTTTTCTAAGAAATAATATTTCACTTTTTTTTTCTTTACCTTTCTTACAAATTTTTGATATGGTACAAATATTTTCGTGAGAATGGTTTATGCCTCATTTTCATATAGTTTTTTTCCCAATTTCATCGCAAAATAAGAACCTAATTGATATTTTACCTTTTGAAAATCTAATGATCATGAGAAATTCTCCCCACATTGAGTATGCATGCAATTTCCATGAGAAACTTTTTTTTTTTTTTTTAGTGGCAGGGGATTCAATTTAGGCTTATATAGATTATTCCTTTTTTTAAAATCCCTCAATATAATATTCTTTGAATAAATCTTTGGTAGTGTGCATATTTTGTGGAGTTATAGGAACATGTCTTCTATAATTAGATGTTTCACTTGCAAAAATTACTTAGAATTAAATTAGTTTATGAAATACGGACAAGGTCAAATGTTCAAATTTTTCCAATATATAATTTAGTAGATAAACGGGGTCGTTATAAAAAAAAGTGTCAAAATGATACATTATGTTATTTTGGTAGTAATTTCCTTCTATATTGTTGTAGATTGTTTTGTTATAAATACTAGAAAAAAAACGCACTCTCACACACACATCAGAGTAATTTTCATATACCTTGATTATTTTTTTCAAAATACATAGGTATTTTTTGAAAAACTAATATAAACCTTAATATAATCTTTGTCTCTTAAACTTATCTTATTTTGGTTTTGGTTCCTCAAACTTTGTTTCATTTAAAATATGAGAACCCTATGACTCAATAAAAACTTGGACCGTTTTGTTTCTACAAGGACTAAAATTTAAAATTTAAGGAAGCAAAACTAAAATGGGGATAAATTTGAAAGAATAAAAATGATACTTTTTTTTTTTTTTTCCCTTTTTGATTTGAGACCAAAGATGATATTAACTCTTAAAAATAAAATAAAAATTCATATGTAAACACTACAGCGTAACCTAAACCCCTACCTTAAGGGGGAACATTTTGATTGGAATTCGAGTTTCTTGTTTTTCAGCCTAGTTCGTTGTATATATTCCTTTCTCTTTCTTTACGTTTGCTCAAACCACCTTACACTATTTTCAACATATGTATGTGTCTTTAATTTTCACTAGTTATTGGTATTTTGAAATTCAATATAATTACAATATTTATTTATTAACATTTTTTAATTCTTAAGTATATCCCTGTTATTCGTAAACTAAATAAATCATATGGTGTTGCTTTAAGCTTGTATTACACATTTTAAGAGAATTGGCAGAGTTTTCCTTTAAAAATTAGGCCATAATTTTTTTTTTAACAAGATTGAACTAATTAATCAACTAATTAATCAAGAAGCAAAGCAGTAAACAATTAGCATAGAACATAAAGGGAAAATATCCTTCTAAGTCCAAGTAATTAAAAAATTGTTAACAAAGACCCAAAAAAAAGTCACACGTCAAAAAAAGTCATAAGGTTTTTTTGAATAATATTTCATAAACGTTAACAACTATATCAGTACAACATTAACAATTAAATCAGTAGACGTTAATAACAATATCCTAACAATTAAATCAGTATACGTTAACAACCATATCAGTACAACGTTTTCTAAAATAATGCCAGAAAAGGCCCTACGGTCTTTTTTGACATCTAACTTTTCTTTAGGTCTTTTTTTTAACAATTTTTTTTGTTACTTGAGCCCTGAGGGAGATTTTCCCAAACTTAAAATACCTAAATAATTAAATATGATTATTTCTAGCCATTTGTAAACTATTTGTTTATAGAAGCATGTATTCTCCTATTGAAAGCAATTCTATTCAAGACACAATTAGGTATTAAATGTAGACACCTCTTCAAATAGGGATTCGAATATTAGTTCACCTTATGAGAGACTGAACATTAAATTTTTTAAGCTAACTCAATCCTGTCATAAAACCTCGGAAAATTTCAAAAAATAATATATAAATTTTAGAAAAAATAATTTGGCAGAAAGTGAAATTTCAACAATCCTGAAACACAAACCAAAGTTTCCAACTTCACAATCTCGAATGCATTCCACTTAAACCCTAAAGCTATTTACAATTATGCCACATCTCAAAATTTTTAATTTAGTTATTTGAATTTACAATTCAGGACTGATCAAGATGACTCTCTAAGGGTTAAAGTTTGAGGAATTTTCAGGGAAAAGTGTAGCAAGCCATTTAATTAAAGTGAATTACTTATGTTAATTATAGTTAAATTGTTTGAAGATTATTTGAAGTAACAAATGATATTATTTTAGCATGGAATTAAAGCTGGCATTTCCAGCTTTCTATAAAGTCTTGTAATTCATGTTTTGGATTGCATAACCACCAATCCTTAAAGAATTGTATAAACTGCTAAAAGATACTCCCTCGTCTTTAATGTCTTTAATATAAGACATATTTGAAAAGTTGTTATTGGTTTTAAATATAAGACTTTTTTATATATTTATCAATCTTTTCTTAATTTACGTTGATGCTCCTTCAACAATAATCAAGGAGGAGAGAATACAAGGGATTTAAGGAAGATGATTAGGTGTGTTTTAGAAAATACATATCAAAATAATTAACTCAACTAACTTCTTTAATATAATTAAATTAAGTAAATATATCTTATATTAAAAAACAAGAAGGAGTATTTTTTTCGTCAACAAACTTCTCACATCAAGAGCAAGAATTAAAACTCATAACCTTATGGGTTAGGGACCAAATCTTTACCATTTGGACCCACTATTATTGTCGGCCAGAAGTTATTGTTTTTATTTATTTATTTAAATTTTTTAATTTTATAACAGCCAGAAGTTATTTTTTTATATATATATAACAGCCAGAAGTTATTGTTGATCACG
This sequence comes from Acacia melanoxylon, assembly GCA_019022615.1. NCBI lineage: Eukaryota > Viridiplantae > Streptophyta > Magnoliopsida > Fabales > Fabaceae > Acacia > Acacia melanoxylon. The sequence continues at coordinate 1,317,663 of JAFJYJ010000068.1, read as the reverse complement.
TGTCTCTATTTGTTCTTGTCTTGGACTTCTCCTTCTGTGGGTTCTCTTGGGCCTTCTGGGCTTATTGGACCTTAGAAATTTCTCCAGTAAAACAGATAACATGTGGTGAGCTCTCGTATATTATGAAAATGGGCCTTCCGAGCTTATTCCATTTTTTTTTTTTTTTTTTTTTTTGGTTTTTGTCGTGCTTCACTCCTTAATTGCATAAAATGGGTATTGTAGGTAAAACGTGGTGACCGTGATGGTTATATTTTCTTCTTCTTTAGAATCTAGGCGTGGTATCCTCAGCTAATAGCTATAAACTAATCCTCTTGAGTCGTAAAGCCGGAAAATTCCTTTTAAGCTTTGGTTCTTCAAAGGTCGGATTTGAAAATTAGAAGAACTTCATGAAATAAGCCCTACAGGGCCGGCCCCGTAGGGCCACAGGCTTAAAAGGGTCGGCCCTTTTAATTTATTAATTTTTTTTTGGATGCATAGATTCACATATGATGATAATTTACTAATTTATATGTATTTTGTATTTGTTATAAAATTATTTATTCATTTAAGTACAAATACACAAATACATAATAACTATACTCTAATTTTATTATTTGGTTTATTATTTGTTGTAGATAAAGATTATGGATGTGTTTATGATGCATGTTAGTTCTCTATGTGTTTTGATGATAACTGACAATTGTAAACACAAGTTAAAGTTTGTCTTGGTAAGTTCAAAAACTTACTGTCAAGAGCAAACTCGAGTATTGATTTCAATACTTGAGTATTGACTTACAAGAGAGTAGCTCATTCTCATCAAATGAGCAATACTCGAATATTCACATGAATACTCAAGTATTGGAGTTACGAGAAGACTTCAAGTTTTTCACTATGAGCCAAACTCGAGTATTGGGTTGAATACTTTCGAGTATTGACCATCTGAGAGACTCTTTCAATAAAAGGAAAATCTTTCAATACTCAAGTATCCAGTTAGATACTCAAGTATTGGTCTCACAGAGAGTTACCAAAGTATTCAAACATGTGAATACTCGAGTATGAGTTTTAATACTCGAGTATTGGGTTCTCAAAAAGTTTTCAAACTTTACACATGTTTATGAATACTCAAGTGTTGAAATGGAAACTCAAGTATTGATTTGGCAAAGACTTTTCAAAGTTTTTAAAAATATTTGAATACTCGAGTATTGACTTGGAAACTTGACTATTAGCCATACAGAAAGCTTTGCTATTCTCAAATGTTTTTGAATAAGTATAGCCTAAATACTCAAGTATTGACTTGAGAAAGTTTTCACAAAGCTTTTAAAAAAATTTGAATACTCGAGTATTGAGTTTGAAACTCGAGTATTGGGCATACAAAGAGCTTTGATCTTTTTCCAATGATTTAAATACTCAAGTATTGAATTGAATACTCAAGTATTGAGGCTTTGGACTTAAACTCATTTTCACATAAAAGGTTCAAAACTCGAGTATTAGTTTTGAATACTCGAGTATTGCTCCCATTCAAAGAAATGGTCCAAAGCTCAAAACATGATGTGCCTCTCTGGAAGAAGAATACTCGAGTATTGGTCGTAGAGTTTGAAAATCAAGTCTGACGAAATTATGAAATCTTCTTGTTTGATCTCAATGCTTCTCATTTACATTCACTACTGTACTTAACTATGTTTAATGAGTTGGCTAGTGAGTTTTAGATTGTTTAGAGAACTTTAAATGGAGATTTGATCAAAAGCAAAAAGCATGTCAGAACATTAAATGCAAGACCAGAAGCTTGCATCCTTTTGAGCCCACATTCTCTACACATCTGCAAAAGGATTAATGTCTGCTTTCCCTAAGCAGTACTTGCTCTTCCAATGGATCTATTACAAGGAAAGTCAACACTAATTCTCTGGACAAAAGGAATTAACTGAAGATTAGAGAGAAGACACAAAAGTGCCTCCAACAGCTAGATTAATCCACCAACGGATTAATGGAGTTGGCAACGGTCATTTAATGCTCTCTTAGTATAAATAGAGTAGCATTCAATTCTTCTCAACAACTAAGACTACAGAAAACGAAAATCATTTAAGTTTCCAACTACTCTTGAGTTTTCCTGTGTAAAGTATCTGTTGATACATTAAGCATAAGTGTTTATCATTATCTACTCTTAGAGAGAGTTTTCTTAATTGTAAATCATTTATTGTAAGGAATCACAAGTCAGGGGACTTGGTGATTGGGTTCATTGATTGCAACTTGTAAGGGGGAGTAAGTTCTAGTGAGAGAATTACTCTTGAGTACGAGTGTGTAATCAATCGTGATAGTGAAATCCCGAGTGTGCGGGGGACTGGACGTAGGTCAAGATATTGGACCGAACCAGTATAAATCCTTGTGTCTTGCTCTTCTACTCTCATCTTAGTTCATCTCTATTTTTAGTGTTCAAAAGCGAGCAAGCGAAAAAGTTTTTTTTTTAAAAAAAAATCCCCAATTCACCCCCTCTTGGTGATTAAGCTCCACTTTCAATGCAGGGGAAGAAATTCATGATATTCTTACTTATGAATCAGAGCCTACTCAAAGCGAAGCACAATTAAATGTCGTTGAAATTGATGATAGTGGCGAAGATGACTTTAATACCGAATTTTAGTAAATGAATTTTTGAGATAAAGGAAATTAACGAATATTTTGATAAAGCAAAATCATGAGTTTAAAACTATTACAGAAAATTGTTATAATTATAGAGTAAATTGTTAAAAAAGTTACGGAAAGATCAGATGAACGTAATGACTAAAAATGAAATAATGGTGATAAAAAGGTCTAAAAATATTATGATAAATACGAAAGATCATGAAAAATTATGAGAAAAATATGGAAGTGTTATCCCTAATTATGAGAATTTAATAAATTATTTCAGAGGAAATAACATGAAGAAAAGTTTAAAAAGCATTTCGAACCATAAAGTAACTTTGATGGGGTAAACATTGTTAATATTTTACATAGGATATAAAATGACAATGTCAAGTATAAAAGTTTGCAAGATAACAATATACTGTAAAATTGGTAAAGATAAATATATGAAGAAACCTGATCCTAAAAAGATCACTAAACGAAGAAATTAGGTCTGATTAAGCCTTAACGGCGAGGGTAAAACGGGAATTTTTGGTAAAAAATATTATATTTTTTAAAAATGGAAAAAATTATGGAAAAATAATTAAAACTGAATTTTTAAAAGAGGGCGAAATTATGGTTATTTTTAATTAAAAAGAATTGTTTAAATAATTAAAATGATAATTAGAATAAAATAATAATATAATGCGGTGAGTCGGCATATAGACGGTAGGGGAAAAGTTAGAAATAAATTCTACAGTAAACCAAGTAAAAGTCTTTTCGGACGATCAAATTAAGAACAAGTGAATTTTTACACGAAGAAAGAATTTACCAGCGTTGTTTCCGCAACCGAAAACCCTAATTTCAAATAAGACGAAAAGTTGATCGGATAGAGTAGAGTCGATAGGCAAAGTGAGAACCTATAGAAACAATTGCGTCTTTTTAAACACGAGATTAAGTTAGGCAACAACGGACGTTTTACGATTCGGCGAATTATTGTCCGTGTTGGTTCTATCGGAAGCGATTTCCGTAACCGGACGCGTTTGTCCGACTATCTTCCGACGCACCGAGAATACCTGGATATGATAAAAACTAGGATCAAAATATATAATATGAAAGAGGATGAAAAGACCTTCAAAGTTACACGCTCGCATTTTTTGAGTTTCTGCAAAATCGCGCGAAACGGACACCGATCAGGTAGCTTTATCGGACTGGAGGCCATAAAGCAAGAGCCATCATGGATGACAACTCATCCATTGACTTTTGGGCTCTTAGATTTCGATCTTGACCATGGATGGCCAAGAGTGTTTTGTCCTCAAAAATGCGATCCAACGACCGAATCCGATCCGAAGACTTTTGTGGAAATTCCCACCTTGTCCCTATTTTTCCCTATAAATAGCAAGCTCTCTTGCTCTCATTCTTCACACCAAAATTTGAAACCTAGAGAGAGGTTCTAGAGAGAGAAGCTCTGCAAAAATTCCTCCTTGCTCTGAGTAAGTTCTTCTGCTCTTAGTTTTTAGTTTCCGTAGTTCTTTCGGTAGTTATAGTAGAACTGTTGTTTTGATCTAGGAAGTTTCAGAATATATTCCTATACTTGTTTTTATGCCTCATTGCATTGAAAGATGCCTGACGAGGTAAAAACATAGTGGGGAAAATTTTGAAATGGAATACGGTCAAAGTAACGTTACGCGAAATTCCGCCAATTAGGGGTAGTAAGGGCAAAATGGTTTTTTTTCACCTAAAATGCCCGTAATGCTTTGCCAAATGTTGATAAACGTTGTCCTCATAGGATATCTGAGCTAATCGAGCCGCTGTTGTGCCGCCATCATACCGCTGTTTTTCCCACTATCGAATTTCACGTTTTTCCGTAAAAGTTTCGTTGTACCGCCAAAAAGGTACGTTCGCGTACTGTAACACTAACGCTGATGTTTATTGTATGCATATATGTGCTATGTGTATTGTATGTGGTAGCTGATAGCTCTGCTGTATGTCATATACTGTCTATGTTGTATGTTGTACGTTCGCGTACTGTAACACTAACTCTGATGGTTATTATATGATTATATATGTTTGTTGTTGTAGCATACGTGGTTATGTTATATACACGGTTATGTCACATACGTGGTTATGTCACATACGAGGTTATTATTGTTGTATCATACGTGGTTATGTTACATACGTGGTTATGTGTTTTTAATCATATATCTGTTATGGACTACATTGTATTGATTGCTTTGTCGTGTATATGTAGTCGTATTTAAACATGAGGTTAACCGTTACACGAGATCCAAATTGTAATTGGATCTCGCTCTTATCATAGCGTCGGTTCGGGAGAACCGAGAACCGAGGAGAAAGCGAGCGGGCGCACGGAGACCCGGTCAAGACTTTCTTCGGGTGTTATTCATTTTGAAAACTCTCGGTCAATGTACCGTTTCGTAAATCGGCTAGACTTACGACATTTATAAATATATGTATCAGTTACTCAATCGCTCCAATGCTCTACTCTGATGAAAACAAAAATTATACTGCTTTTGAAAATGGGATGTTACAATGACGACAATAATAGTCATCGTACTAATGTCGCTTAGTGGTATGCTTCTTATATTTTATATGAGTTATTTGTGAACATAGTTTGCTTTTGATTATGAATTAGCGACTATACTTATTTGTTGAATGATTCGTGTTGTTTTAATATTAATGTTGACAACATTTATTTGATAAATTAAAACTTTAATTGTTGTAATTTACTAATTATATTTCTTTGAAAAAAATGGAGGAAAAATAGTTAAAATTTGGAATAGTAACTTCCGGGCCCTGGAGGGTCAGCCTTGGCCCTGGTGCTCTCGGGCCAGGCTTTGGAAAATAGATGTTTTTCTACCTCGGGCTTTGGAGGGCTGGCCCTATTAGACCCTAGCTCTTCACGGGCCGGCTCTGATTTCCAGCTTTACTGAGTCGTAGTGTGATGGTTAATTTAATATAGGCATACCCCTCTTATTAAAAAAAAAACTACTTAATATAATAAAGGGTTAAAAAGTAATTTTACCAAAAAAGTTTTTCTCGAGGGTGTTTAACACAAATAAGTTTTGGAAGAGACAAAAATACCAATAAACATTTACAAAGCTGAAAATATGCCTAAACTGTTAAATTGGAGCAAACAACCGTTAAATTATAAGAGAAGAAAACATTAATAGTGTTTGGTGAAATTTAACGGTTTTAGTGAATTTACACCCTATTAAATTGTTTATTGGTATTTTTAACAATTTCAAAATTAATTGTGCTAGACACCCCTCGGGAAAAACTTTGTTGGCACACTAGTGCAAAAAAGAGCTTTAAGACCGCCTCATTTAGATCGGATTATAGAGGATTCGGTCTAAAAAGTATGACCGGTGGCAGTTTCGTAAATATAAAGAACTTTTTGGACCATATTATAAAGGATCCGGTCTTAAAAGTATGACCGATGGCAATTTCGTAAATATATAGAACACTTTTAAGATCGGATTATAAAGGATCCAGTCTTAAAAAAAAGGTATGACCGGTGACAATTTCGTAAATATATAGAACATTTTAAAGACTGGTTGTTTTAAAAAATCGGTCTTAAAAGTATACTTTTAAGACCGATTGTTTCAAACAACCGGTCTTAAAAGTGTAAAAAAAAATTATGACCAGTGACAATTTCGTAAATATATAGAACACTTTTAAGACCTCGGTTGTTTGAAAAAACCGGTCTTAAAAGTGTAAAAAACAAAAAGTATGACCGGTGGCAATTTTACAAATATATAGAACACTTTCAAAAAACCGGTCTTAAAAGTGTAAAAAAGAAGAAGAAGCTAAATTCGCTAAATTTGTTAAGTCCGTGAGTCTACTTTGTTTTCTTGGTGATATAACACTTACTTAGTTATAGATTCAACGAGTGTCCCAAGAGCCTCACGGGTCAAATCCTCAGCAAGAATGCCATCCTCTTCCTCCAACCTACTCACAATCTTCGTAAGTCGTCCCAAGAGCCACACAATCAAATCCTTAGCAACGTTGGCGGTGAGATGCTTCAAGGGTTTTGCGATGGCGTCGACTCCAATCCTCGGCAACAACAAAAGCGTACTACTTCGAGGATTCTGGATGACGGCGGCTCCTTCCTCTTCGATCTATGGCTCCTCCAACGTCGCCTTCGCACGATCCGGCTTAAAATCAAACTCAGATCTCTTCTTGCTTAAGTCTGTTTATTCCTACCTTGATCAAGCTCTCCGCTCGATCTGGACTTCGATTTTGGTTGCTTGAAGCTTTGCTAGCACCGACAAGAAGATCCCGCTCGATTTGGTTGTTTTAAGCTTGTGATTTTTTTGTAGATCTGGACTTCAATTTCACCTATGATTTTATATTGATTCAAATTCAATTTCCATGATGAATGATTTCTGTTTCTTGTTATTTTTTCTTATTTCTGGACTTTGTAATCATCTTTTTTGTTTTTCTTGTTGTTGTTGCTTCCAATCTTCTCTTGGTTCTTCGTCGCTGATGACGGATGGACATTCAAAATGTTGCCAGATTTGGTGATTTGGGATCAGTTGTTTCATTTGGTTTTTTTATTATTATTCTGAAACACTTTTAAGACCGGATATTTCAAAAGTTCGGTCTAGAAATGATTTTTTTAAGACCGGTCGTTCATCCGGTCTTAAAAGTAACATATTTTCAAGACCGCCTGGAACGAGACTGGTTCCAAATCCGGTCTTACAAGGCGTTTTTTGTCCGGTCTTAAAATACTTTTTTGTACTAGTGGTAATTGCAACTTAACCTTATAATAAATTAAGTGCATATATGAATCAAACTAATCTAACCACGAGTTAAGTTAATTAATTGATTAATTACTTGAAAGAGGATATTATTGCTGTAACGCCCCCTAAGCCCAGAACAGAGTGACGTCTTCCTTTAATCACAAGTCAGATGTATTATTTAATATGAATTTAAACCACCAAGCCAAGTTTGGTCATAGGAAATAAAGACATTTTTTAAAAAGAGTACAAAAGCTTAACCCAAACACAAGGTCTACTCCTGTGAATCGAATGACATTTTTTTTGGAAAATTTAAAACTTTTGAAAACATTTAATTAGTGATTTGAACTCTTAATTAAAAATCCATCTTACCTTAGTCCTTATTTGATATCATCAGAGTGCTTCTTTATTATTATATCCAACCTAATGCTCTACTAAAGCTTAATCATCCATTTCATTATGAGCTCGTGATATACATGTCCCTCCCTATAGCAATATCATATATATATATATATATATATATATATTTTAATACTATTAGGTCATAAGTATCTAATTAAATATACATCCCATTAGCCACATTTAGCTATCTCAAAATGTCCTAAGGAATATATATATATTATCTAACCTAATGCTCTACTATTTGCTTAATCATCCATTTCATTATGGGCTCCTAATATACATGCCCCTCCCTGTAGCAATGTAACACCCCATTTTTGAAAAGTGGAATAATATATTCACTACAAAAAAACACACGATTAGTAGCGGTTAAAATGACATATTTGTAGCGGTTTTAGCCGCCATCGATGACATTTGTAGCGGTTAGGAAAACCGCCACAAAATCAACCGTGGCAAAGCCATTTGTAGCGGTTAAAAAACCGCTACTACTTCCACCAAGACCGCTACTATATCTGTAGCGGTTATGAATGACCGCAACTATTTGACGCCAGACGTCCACCTTGTTGGAACATTAGTGTCGGTTTATGAACCGCTACAAATTGAGAACGATCACGTTTGTAGCGGTTATTAAATCGCAACTAAAAATATTCAAAAGTAGCGCCAATAATTTGAAAATATTTTGTAGCGGTTATATGACCGCGACAAATATTCCCGTGTAATTTTGGGAAAAATTTTGCGGCAAATATTTGTAGCGGTTGGTAACCGCTACAAATAACTCCCGCCTTTTTGGGGAAATTTTTGGCGGCAATTTCTTTTTGAAATTTGTAGCGGTTCAAAACCGCCACAAAATATTCCCTCATTTTTTGTTTTTTTTGTCCGTATGCTTTATTTCCATTATTTGTAGCGGTTCATTAACCGCTACAAATCGATGAAATTTAAAAAAAATAAAAATTTTAGTAATTAAATTAGTTAAATATTGTTTAGGCAATAATAATTTATATTTTGGATAAAAATAAATTATATTAAAATATCATATTTCATTATATAAGGTTAATATAATAGAAAAGAATGAGAATGCGAATAAGGTTAATATATAATAGAAAAGAATGAGAATGAGGTAGAAAAATAAAATATAATTACTTCTATAAAAAATGTGTGTGAATGTGAATCGAATAGAAAATCGAAAGAAAGTGTCAAAAAAATAATAAATTCATCTGCAAAATAACAAAAGTTAGTATGAGTATATGGTAGAAAATAATCATTAGATTTGATGCGGTTCAACAACACTTACCCCCTTCAAACACTTAAGCTATTTCAGAAAACGTGAGTAAATACTAAGAGACAAGGTAAGTAGGAGTGAAGAAAATTAAATGGGGTTGGGTGGGGGTATTTATTACGATAGGTGCGAATCATTTTGTAGCGGTTTATTTTCCAATTTTTTGTAGCGGAAGTAATTTGTAGCGTTTTTATTCTCAGTAGAGGTATTTTAGGTTTTGTAGCGGTTATAAAACCGCTACAAAATTATTGTCTTTTTTTTTTAAAAAAAAACAAGATTACGATTAACTATATATGGCATAATATGTTCTCTCATTCTTCGTTACCATCCCTACGAAGAAAGTTTGGATAAAATGTTACCCGTGAGTTGAATATGTTTAAACACAAATAAAACTTTGGTTAAATGTTATTATTTCATAAAACGTATATTTAAAAACATACCGAACTATAGGTAAATTGTCATCGCCGTCTGGGAAGAAGTTTTCAAAACCGGCCGGGCCGGAACGGCTCACAATCGTAGGCGACATTATCACCATCGCCCATATCGTAAAGGTCCCGAGCCTTTAAGTGAACCACCATATTCCAATCCACGTGCCTCTCATCGGTGACATAATAAACCCGTTGGGCCTCGGAGGCAAGAATATACGGCTCGTCATCTTCGAGACGGACCCGGTGTGAATAGGCCGGGAGAAATTCACCGATGTGATGCCTAAGTCGTCAGTCGTGAGTCCCCTGGGCGTTGTTGTATTCGCCCACGAACACTTGAACAGTGTCACGGGAAAAATGCCTTGGTAAGTTATCCTAACCACATCAAGCAGCTTTCCATAATACGGGACGTCACCGAACTGCATGTTCCCATCACTACTGCTCGCATAACTCCTCGTCCCAAACGTGCCATATACACCCGAGTTTTGGGTCAGCAATCCTTGATCGCGTGAAACGGTGCAAAACTTGAAACCATTGACATTGTATGCCATAAATCTTTGGGCGTGGTCAAGCGGACCGAGTGCGAGAGCTCTAAATTCTGGTGAGTGTGGATTATGGTCATTCATTATTCTCCTCCTAAACCAACCTAAGTGAATTCTCTGTGGACCTTTCTATCAATTTCGGATGATGTCTCACGTACGGATCCTCAGCTGACGCTTCACATAACTCCTGAATTCCCTGCAATTAAACGTGCGATGACGAGCATTAAATGTTAGTATAAACTGAAAGGAAATATTTAGGATAACATATATGTATATATATATATATCTATGTGGAATCCTTATCAAGGTACGGTTCAACTTTAGTGCAATTGATCAAGACATGTCTATGTGCTTGAATCTTCTTAAGTGCCGTGAGTTTGAAGTTCTCACTTCCGCCAACCGGTTTACCAACACGAGGGACTAACAACTCGTTCTGATGGCTCGGCTCGGGACAATCGTCAACACGAGGCGGTCGGTTGAATGACGTCTCAATGTCATCAAAGTACCGGAACAAAAATACAAGACCTCATCCCCAATATAGCCTTCTTCTATTGAACCTTCCGGCCACGCCTTATTCCTCACGTAAGACTTCGCCTTTCCCAAGAAACCTATAAAGTAATGAAGGGAAAATTTCGATACATCAATGGTTAGACGTGGGACTAGGGAGTAATGCTAAAGTAAATAATTTTAAATGAGTACCTCTCAATAGGATACATCCATCGGTAGTGAACCGGGCCATCAAGCTTTGTTTCGTGAACAAGGTGTATTGTCAGGTGAACCATGACCGTGAAAAATGACGGAGGAAAGATCATCTCCAAATGACACAAACGTAAGAATGATTTTCTTGCATTTGCTGGTCGAGCTCCTCCACGATCAAAACCTTGGAACACAACTTCCGAAAGAAAGTACAAAGCTCCACCAAAACGATCGACACATCCAAAGGGCAGCGTATTTTTGATGGCCAGCGGAAGTAACTGCATAAGCACATGTGAGTCATGACTCTTCGGCCAAGAACCTTTCGAGCACGCACGTCAACACATTGTGAAATGTTGCTTGAATACCCGTCAGGAACTTTTATCTTCTTCAACGTTGCGAGGAAGATTTCCTTATTCGGTTTTGTCAGTGTGAATTTTGCCGGTTGAAATCTATCATGCTCATCCAGCCATGCGTCTCCACAAACCCCCATGCCCCGTAAATCTTTCCTCGCTTGAAGATGATCTTTTGACTTACCTCGTTTCGTTTAGAATCGTGTACAACACATTGTCGCACACATTCTTTTCAATGTGCATGACATCCAGACTGTGTCGGAGCAAATTATCTTTCCAATACGGAAGAGTGAAGAAGACGCTTAACTTCCGCCATTCTTTGGGTGCGAAACCAGAAGCCCTGGTTGTCTTTGTCTCGGCCTTTGCTGGATCGTCTTTTTTCCCATACTCAACTTCAACATCCACAAGCTGCTCTATGATTTCTGCACCGGATAAATGCCTAGGAGGTCCTCTTTTCTCTTGTTGCCCATTGAAACGATTGCGTTGCAACCTAAACCTGTGTGTACCATTGAGAAACCGCCGATGACCCATGAAGCACCACTTGCGATCACCAGGGGAAAGGCGCACCGAGTCGGGCAAAATTGCAAGCCGGACACGCAAGGCCGGTATGAACATTCCACCCCGATAATGTTCCCATCCGGGAAGTCACTGATAGTCCACATTAACGCCGCACGCAAGTTGAACAGTGTCTTATCGTGCGCGTCATACGTCTCGACGCCAACATTCCACAACTCCGCCAACTCCTTGATAAGCAGTTGGAGATACACATCGATGTCATTTCTGGGTACCTTTTTGCCTGGAATGATCATGGACATAATGAAGGAGCTCTGTTTCATACACATAAAAAGGCGGTAAGTTGTAAGGTATCAAAACAACTGGCCATATACTATAGCTTGTGCTAAGATTCCCAAAAGGATTAAAACCGTCGGTCGCCAAAGCAAGACGAACATTCCTAGGGTCCGCCGCAAAATCAGGAAAGTCTGAGTCGAACGCTTTCCAGGCTTCAACATCCCGTGGAAGTCTGAGTCTACCATCTTCGTTCTTGTCAGCTTCATGCCACCTCATATGCTCAGTTGTCTTAGACGACATAAACAGTCTTTGTAAGAGAGGTTTCAAAGGAAAGTACCTTAAAATCTTTGCGGGTTTCTTCTTCTGCTTCTTTCCCTTCCGAACTGTCCTAAACCTCGAACTATGACACTTCTTACAAGTCTCCCTCCGAGCATCCTCTCCCCAATAAAGCATACGATCGTTGGGACATGCATCAATTTTTTCGTAGTTCAGGCCTAATCTTGATGATCTTCTTGGCCTCATAGAAGGTTGTGGGAATGTCCGCGTCGGGAAAGCATCTCGTAGTAATTCCAAAGAACATCGACATTGCCTTATTAGTGACCCCACACAAGCACTTGATATGGTACAATTTGATCGAGAAAAGATAATTTTGAATATTTCGACAACCTTGATACAAAGGACGATCACTCTCATCCATTAGGACAAAAAATTCCCGAGCCGCATCATTCCCGAAGAAAACTGGTTCGGACCACCCGAACTTCGCGGTGAAGTTGTCGTCTTGAACACCGAAAGCATCGTGAACAACTTCATTAACCGGATCATGTTCAAGTACTTGATTTGCTACTTGTGAGGTTTGAGGAAGGTGAGCCTCATATCTCATACCACGTTCTTCACCATGAACTTGCCGAATGTATATCCTTCGGGAAAGGTTTGATAAGAAGATGTTCCATAGCGCCTTCTCGTTTGCCACTTCTTGAACTTGCATCTACAACAAGGACACACAATCTTGCCATTAATGCTAGCGTGAGAGAAGGCGAAATCTAAGAAATTTTTCAACCCCGCTAAATATACGGGAGAACCTGCGCGGTAGCTTGATCCATGACTTATCCATCTGTAGTAAACAAAGCTAGGATACACAATATAAATGTAGAGAGAATGTTTAATTACCTTCATAACAACACATGATGTTTAAATGCAACATGGAAACAATTTGTAGCGGTTAAAAACCGCTACATCAACCGCCACAAATTGCAAAACAATTAGTTGCGGTTCCTCAAACGCTCCACTAACAAACTACAAAATGAGCGAATGCGAATTGAAAATCCCACTGAGACATTTGTCGCGGTTTTCATAACCGCTACAATAACCGCATCAATTCACAAGAAATTCAACTTTGTGGCAGTTTTTCCTTATAACCGCTACAAAGTTAATTATTTTACAACTCCTATTTCGATTAGCTATAATAAATTTTACATTTGTACATTATATATTATAAGTAACATTATTAACCTAATATAAATGAAATATAAGTATTAAAATAGTCCTCGAATATATTAAAAACATACCATAGTCAAAGATAACAAATATTTAACCAAATAAAAATGTCAACCCGCCACAATAACATAAAAAAGATAACAAAGATCCAACGGTTCAAAATAAAAGTAACTATCGGAGCCCGATGATCGGAGTCCCGTGGCACCTACCAGGAGGTAATCTCGTGCTCGTCTTCTCACGAGATGGAGGGGGAGGGGGAGGGGAGGGGGAGGGGAGGCGGAGGCGAGGGGGAATCCTCGTACAAGAACGGAGGGGAGGCTCGGGAGATGGAAACCGTCTGTCGTGCATCAACTCGGTCAAGGCCCCGGCCATAGCACACACAATCGCCCTCTGACTCGCAGCCCAGTGGTCGTACCTCTCTTGCATGTGTTTGTTCTTGGCATCTTGCGCGGCCTTCTGTGCAGCAACCTACTCGGCAACCTGCGCAGCAACCTTCGCCGTAATGATGACATCAACCTCCTCCAGTGGTGGCCTTCTCGAGCTAGAGGTGCCGACATAAGAGCTGGAGGCCTTGCCGTACACCATGCTAGGCCCGGCGCTAACCCCATACCCTTCACGCGGCGGATGCTCTTTTGGGCCCACAGCAGCTTTCAAAGGGGCCGTAAGATCCACGGACCCCCGTAACTCCGGGGGTTGCGACGCTCGCGCCGGCTCGCTCGCTCAATCCGGACCGACGCAAAGATTTCTGGAAAACATTAATCAAACAATTTAAGTCAATTTAAATATACAACATTAACTATATAAATAATTTTTTTGTAACTTACTATGATGTCCTCTGCGGCCTCGAAGTCGACGTCCCATCACGGTGTCTATGGGTGTGTGTGAACAACCGCCATAGTCCATCTCACTGTTCTCCTCCCGAGCCTTCTCTTTGCCGACGAGAGGTAAACGAATATAAACTTTATTATTTCAAAAACAAAACATTCGTCATTTAAAACTAAAATTAATTGATCTTGGTTCCCGCCGTGTGATGGACCCGCGATGTGACCGACTTTTGGTGTTCCTATGTGATGGGGCACGCAAAGGAGGAGCAAACAAAATGTTTATTCAAATTAATTATAGGTTTAAACTATAAATTAAGTTAAACTATTAAATAATTTAAACCAAATGTAAACAATAAATTAATTATATATATATATATATATATATATATTTTTAAACTACACTATTAATTTAAATAAATGTTAAACAATAAATTAACTCATATTTAAACAAAACGTAAACTATGATTAATTAAAACAACCTACTTGTGCATCTCGCACTCCTTCGATATTGGACATAACCCGCCCGATGATTTGGGTCCACGCCGTTTGGGACGTTCTCCATCACCGCCGCAGAGTCATAGTCGAATCTCCATTCCGTCAGTGTAGAGACGAAGCCTCCGACTCTTCCACCCTTGCCCCGCCATCGCACGTACCTCTTTTGTGGCTCTCGCAATTTAAACTTTTTCTCGTTACATAATGTAGTTATGTAGTAAGTAATTAAGTAATAAATAAATAATTAATTAATTAAACCCTAATTTATTACTATTAATATTTGAATTTAATTACACAACATAAGTTACCCGCACCACGTAAGTAAACGCTTTGTTCTTGTTCTCCGGGGAATCTTTCTCCAATCGTGGATATAGATCGGGAACCATGCCCAATTTCCGCCAAATTCTAACAGGAATCGGTTCATCAGATGACCACCATTTCCGATCGGCTGGTCCGTGTCCGAGTTCCAGGGGACTATGACGCGGTCCTCGTCCATTAAAGTGACCGTGGCAACATCCAGCATCCTCCTACTGATGTTCCCATGTTTATCTGCACAATTATAAACACATTGTTGTATTGCGTTAAATTTAATTTATTGACTGAAAACTAATTATATTTACCTTCGACATCCACCAAAAATCCGTGGAACGCGAAGACGACGGTCGGGGTTCCCCGTCCCGCCGGTTCTCCTCATCGAGAAACCGCTCCGCCTCGCTCAAGGGAATCTCAATATGGATCTCCGGATTTTCGTCTATGTCGCTGGAAGGACGACTTGCGTCTTTGTCTCCCCTACGGTCTCTAGGATTGGGATTTCTTCATCTTCAAAGAGGGCATCAAACTCCCTCCCCTCCACATTAGGGGCGGAGGGGATATTTACAGTGTCGACGCCCTCTCGTACGGCCCCCTCTACTATTACCGCCCCTTATAGGCCTTTTCCTTGTTCAACAGCTTTCCTTTTCCCTTATCAGCCATCATGTCGAAAGGTACAAGTTGAAAGGTTAAAAGGTGAAAAATCAAAACCTTTGCGCGGGGAAAATGAAAATGAGACGTACAGTTAAAAAACCGCTACAATTTGTAGCGATTTCATAAAACCGACATCTAAACCGCTACAAATTGTAAGACCGTTGCGATTCTGTAGCGGTTTTCGCTGACAACCGCAACAACATTGCCTCGTTCTTGGTGAACATCTGTAGCGGTTTTACAACCGCTACAAATATAGAGACTGTTGCGATTCTGTAGCGGTGTTAAGCTATAACCGCTACAAATATAGAGACCGTTGCGATTCTGTAGCGGTGTTAAGCTACAACTGCTACAAAGTAAACGTTGTAACGGTTAAGGAACAGCTACAACATGAAGTCCCTATCTTATCTGTAGCGGTATCATATTAACCGCTACAAAAATACTTTTTTGACAAAAACAATTCCAAACTAATTGGTTTACGAGTCCAACTAATTAGTTTGGTGAAAATAATTAAAAAAAAAAGAACTTTCAATTAATTTAATTATTTTCTTCGATTTTCTCAAAACACTCGAGTTTAATAAATTAAGAATAATGAGTTTATTGAAAATAGTCTAACATGTCCGTGAATATTCACATTCAAGTATAGCCACCAAACTCTCTCGGAAACACTCACCGACACATTTTGATCGGAGATATTTTACGGAGAGATTGGTGGCTATAATGAAAACCAATCTTCGGTGCACGTTAGACTATCTTCGAAGAGTAGAAGTCTTCACGTCGAGATAAATCCAAATGTGGATTGTCACCGAAGGAATAGTCTCGGCTACAAGGAAGAGAGAGGCAAATATCTCGACATAAGAGATCGATCTTTGCGCAGATATCTCGCATGCCTTCGACTACTTAGCCGAGAATGTTCATTCAAATGACAATGCAAATTTGGTAATCTTGAAAATTTATAATCAGGTGTACGGACAAATTAACTATTTATAGCTTCACTATTTGTAGCGGTCTTACTAAAAAACGCTACAAAATCATATTATCTCGATGCGGTTTCAAACTTCGCTTCAATACAACCGTGACAAAACTCTCATTTCGCCTTTTTCGTTGCGGTTGCTTTCATATAACCGCTACGTAATTATCATTAAGTTCGCGCCATTACGCAATCATGCGCCAAATTTGTAGCGGTTTTACTAAGAAACCGCAACAAAGGTTGCGCCACGGATTTCGCGCCATGGCGCGCTAAGCCGGTACCAAAATTTGTAGCGGTTTACACTATAGGAACCGCTACAAATGTCTCACCAACGTCCTTTAATGATTCCGCTAATTTGTTGCGGTTCATTAAAAAACCGCAACAAAAACACGTTTCATAGTGATTTTGTGGCGGTTTTGTTTGACCGCTACAGACGAACCGCTACTAATGGTCTGTTTTTTTGTAGTGATTTTTATCAGAGTAGAGCATCGAAGCAAGTGAGTAACTGATAAAACATTAACTGTGGCGTATCCGGTTGTATACATTAGCGGTACATTTATCCAAGTATTAATATTACAATAGTACATATCCCAAATAACATTCTCTAGCAAAATAAAAATCTCCAGCCGAGCCTTCACGCGTGCTGTTTACCCTTGTCATCGGCCCTCGGTCCTCCAGACCCTGAGGCTATGGTAAGAGCTGAGGTCCAATGCCCATCGGACCTCAGGTAACGGTTAACCTCATGCTTATATAAACAATATATGTATGACAGATATTCATGACATTACAGCAATAATCAATACAAAAGCTCATAACAGATGTATGATCAATTAATAACAGTACAATCACATGTAAAGTTAACTAGTCTGCACCACCCATGCCACGATAGCATGTCGTGTCCTCAGCGCTAGGAAAACTTAACGGTATTATCAAAACCATAACCCGTGTAAAGCTGAATGTATAAATAGGTGATCTAAGCCCCATAAACTTAGTCACGGTGCATGTTCAAGATAGAGTCCCGTCTATGACTTTATGAAAGTATCTATTACATATAAGCATACAATAAGCATCAGAGTTAGTGTTACAGTACGCGTCCGTACCTTAGTCCGTTCGGATGGCGGTACGCTTGTCTCTGTTTCGACGTCTCCCGATTTTTCCCGGATATCCTATAATAGTATTATCGCATTATTACCTCGTAAATAATATCTTAGGAGATATTTTAGCCACTACCGACCTTTTTACCCCTGGTGAATTTGTTATTCCAATTATATCCCTTTATTTTCTCAAAAACGCTGATTTAGCATTTCGGGGTAGAATTTTTGCTAACTTTGAATATTCATAATTAATTCTACAAAAATCGAAACGAGGATCCGTAAAATTCCCCAGAATCCTTAGGATGTATATTTTTCAGGAAAAATATTAATTTCCACCCAGAATCAGTGAGTAATTCCCAGTTTTCATTTTCCAAAATCTGCCCAGAAAAATCCCAGAAAAACGTAGCCTTTCTTTGAGAATTTTTATCTCCTTGCAAAAAATTCAAAATGATACGCTCTAGGTATATTTGGAAATCTCTGTATGTCTAATTTAACCATGAAAAATTTCAGATTTAATTAACTTCATCTTTAACATAAGATCATGGCCTTTATAAAACTGACTCCAGAAATTTCGAACCGAACAATTATCGCAAGAACTTCGCTACTTTGATCTTCAACTTCCAAAAATTTTGATCCAACATATTTTCCATCAAATTTTCAAAATAAAGCTATTTTTAACCATAAAAACATGAAAATAAAATTGCTCTTGGAAATTTAAGATCAAAGCATAAACTAACTATGAATTTAAAAGCTAGAACTTGAAGAACTTACCTTGCTCTTGCTTCTACTCTTCCAAGCTTTCCTTACTCACTCTCTACTCTCTATATTCAGATGCTATTGCTTGTGTTTGGTGTGAAAATGAAGTGATCCCAAGCCTCCTATTTATAGGTGAAGATCTAGGACACAAATGGAATTTAATTGTGACCAAATCTCACCCTAACCCTTGGGTCAATTAGCACTTTTTGAAACTAAATCTCCTCCTTTGAAAGGCATGCCGACATGTCATTTAACTCAGCCATTATTGTAAATTTCAATTTAACAAAATGAATTGATCATTATATGCTTGCCGACATCCTTTCATTTTAATTATTAATTGTGTATGAAATAGCTAATTGATTAATCAATCTATTGTAAAAGCCAACCATGTGCAGCGCCTACATTGTTTACTTTTGGGCCAAATTTTAAAACTTGATTAGCACCCTAATTAAGCTCTTAAATGCCTTTTAGTTACACTACTCATTGGTTAATCTAATCATATAAAGTTCTAGGTTTAATTAATTGAGATATTATCTTAAAATACTTGGCTCTCATTGCTCCAACAAGGCTAGCTGAAATTTTTAACCCTTTTGGGCTGATTTATTAAGCTTAATTATTCCCTTAATCATCAGTTTAATTTCCCCTTTTATTGCATCTCTTATTGGTTGATTGGTTTACTAATTAAGTCAAAATATCCTAGTTGATGATTTTTAAATTGCCACTAGATTAATTATGGACATTAATCCAATTATTTTAATTGGTGTAAATTTGATTGTCCATTAATTGTTGTTAATTTCCTTTAATTAGTTTAGGTATTCCCATAAAATTTTATGGCTCTTTATGATTAAATAAAAACTATGTTGTAATATGAAAATTATAAGGTATTTTATGATCCCTAAATGAAAATTAGGAAATTTAACTTTGATTTATTAAATTTCAAAGAAAAATTACCCAAGAATTATAATAAATAAATTACACAATTTAGAGACAACATACTCTCATATTCTTAATAGGTATTTTTTATCAAAATATTATATTTAAAATTTTCGGGTATTACAAGCAATATCATATATATATAGATTTTAATACTATTAGGTCATAAGTATCTAATTAAATATACATCCCAGTAGCCCGCTTTTAGATATCTCAAAATAATATTTAAGTCCTAAGGTGTGTATATATATATATATATAAGGTGTATCCAAAAATGATTCAAGCTATCACCACCACCACCTTCTTGGAGTCAAGCGATTATTACATCCTTGTCTCTTGAACCTTGCTTACTAGTCTGCTCACGTCTTGAATTTGTAGAAGGTTTTGAGATTCAAATGATGAATCCCAGAGTAACAGGTTAATCTCATATGTATAGCATAAACAATATATGATATCTTATCATAATTATGAAAATAAATCATACAGCATTCAACAATGCGCAACAACGTAAAAGCATACTAACACATGCATCGTTGAATGAGAAGCGTGGACCTTACAAGTCTCATAAACGTTGGACTCTACAAGTCCTGAATTCTACAACGCTAGGAAAAACAAGCAAATTATAAGAATAATCTATAACTACTAAATGCAAACAAATGCATGTCCCAGACACGAGTCCACAATCATGGTAACATCTAGCATATACAGGCACACACAACATAGGAGATTAGAGTTACTACCTGTTGGTCTTCCTAATACCGCACCTTCCACAAGGTTCTTATCACTGTGCTTATCCTTCAAGCTCAGGCAATTATCACTTCCTATAATTACAATTTATATAGAGATGGGTCATTATTCAATCTCATTTTAATAACATAATTAAGATTGTATCTCCTCTAGACCTACCCCAAAATTCTTGTCCTTTTATATCCTTATGACTATGAATGTATACCTATTGGGACTTATGGAATATTATTCACTATGGAACATATACTATTTTAGCCATCCAACCCTTCATATCTTCTCTAAAGAAATTCCCACTTATGTGATTATTATATTTTCAGACTTATCAGAAATCAAGCCTTTAATTTCTCTAGGAATTTGGAAAAATCATATCTTGGTCTATAAAACTCCGAATGGAGTGATTCCAGTTTCTAGTTAAAGTTTGATAAGTCTATTTTGAAATATTAATAATCACCAAGTTAATATATGATTGAAACATTCCCAGAGTTTTTGAAAATTAGACATGGCTTGTTTCTGAAACCAAACTTTGAAAAATCATAATTTGAGTTTTAGGCCTTTAATTAACATGATTTATGACTTATTTTAAACACTTATAAATCCCAAAATAGCTAATTATAATCAATTTCATGATTCAACCATTCAGTTCTTGGCAATAGAATCTCACACACATATCACACAATTATTCCAACTTTCAAAATAACTTTGGACAAGCCTTCATAATAAGTTTGGAATTTGTTTTCCAGCATTGAAATGCTATCTTAATGACCCAAATAACATTCTCTATCATCAGCTTAAGCATCCTAAAGCATTCTTTTAACATGTTGAATCACTTGTTTAACATTTAGGGATCCCATAACAGCAACTATAATTAGTCTTTAAGCTTCAACTATTTTTATTTTAAAGCTATCAACAATAATATGACATCAACATTTATATACCTTACCAACATATAAGCACTCCTCTTAAATCCTTAACCATTTGGCCTACACAAAGTGGCTTCCCTTACCCCTTTATTAGACATTAAGCCATCATTTAAATAAAAATAAGACATAGTTTATACAAGAAGACAAGTAATTAATTTAAGGAGGCAATAACATCACAGTCCTTAAAATTTTAGCCATAAAAGTTCCAGATTCCATGGCTTTCCACACATACATCCAAATAACTTATTATTTTACTTTAAGTATATATGCATCTATCACACTTTTACACAATCCCTTGTGAAACCCAAAGGAAACCCTCTAGAACAAGGAGCTACCCCCTTTAACTTTGCTCCATACACAGCAAAATTTACATCCAACCACTTGAAAGACGTCTACACACTCCCATAGCACTAATTTCATAGTCTATTAAAAGTTCTACTTCCATTATCCTTAATTTCAAAGAATCTGATACCTCACATCTAGAGACAGCAATCATTCATTTCGAATATCACAAGTTAGAGTCATTAAAGCACATGCAACACAATTTATTATTTTTAATCTACCTTTATTTATTATTACAACCTTTAATAGATAGTTTTTCCACTTCAGATCAAGGATTCGATCACTCCTCTCAACCCCAATATAATTCAATAGAAGAAACTAAAAATGGGAGGAGACTAAGTGGGCTTACCTCAGTTGGATTCTAGTGTTGCATGTAGGATCCAAGATCTCTTCTTCCCTTCCCTTCTTCTCTGGCGACCTTATGTTTCCTTTGCCTTCGAATTCTCTCTCTCACGCTCTATTCGTTCTGGCTAAACAATGGGAGAATGAGAGAAATAAGAGTTATGGGAGGAGATATGTGCTTCTTATGTGCTCATACCTCTATTAGAGGTATAAACATATTATATATATATATATATATATATATATATATATATATATATATAATAGAGGTATGAGCACATAAGAAGCACATATCTTATGTGCACATAATGTGGACTCTTCATGGGAGAGGGAAGCACATTGGAGTGGTGTAAGGGTGATAAGAAGACCATTTTGCCCATCATTAAAACTTTTGTTTTTAGTTCAGTCCTTTTTCTCTATATACTAAAAAACACTAAATAAGTCTTGGAAATTAGTCCTTAATACTTTACCAGGATTTCCCTCCTCAATTAGCTTCTTTAAGCTATAAAGTAATCTCCCTAAACTTTTTAGACCAAATAATAACCTCTAACTATTCTTCTTGTTTTTCTCAAGAAATTAGGCCCTTAATTCCCAAAATTAGCTTTACAATCATCTGTAACTCTTTTTGGGAAACAAAACTCTCCATAAACACCTTCTTTTTCCCAAAATAACTAGCTATAAATTTTACTTTAATTTTTTTGGGCCTTTACACACACACACACACTAGCTATTTCCTTTTTAGCTTTCTTGAAATTCTGGCCTGAAAATAAGATTTCGACCAAATAATTTACTTTGGAGGCTTTTTTAAATTTTAGATAAAAGCCCTAGGCCTTAAATAGCTTGATAAATCTCTTCTTAAATTCTTGGGATGTTACATTCAACGTAAGGATGAGACATTAATTGTGACAAAAACAATGAATAGAGTAAGCATTCGGGAATCCTAAATTATAGGTTGATGACAAGAGAAAATGAAATATGCACACTACATCACGCTTCTCGGTTGCTCCAACAATTCATAGTAGATGGCTATACAATGATTTAAGCACAAAGGTTGTTACAGATTAGGACTCGCCAGAAGGATCTAAGAGCTGATTTGTATAAAGAATTATCTGATGCAATGATAAGCGGAGAGACAAATGCTTCTTCAACAGGCAAGATAATTATACTACCCGAATCATTCATTGGAGGAACAAGATATATGATACAAAATTACCAGGATGCATTGGCAATATGCAGAACTGTTGGCTATCCAGATCTTTTCATCACTTTCATTTGCAATCCTGCATGGCATGAAGTAACTAGATATTGTGGTCGTTATAATCTAAATCCTTCTGATTTCCTGACTATATTATCTAGGATTTTCGAGATGAAGTTACAATCCTTAATTAAGACTTTAAAGACATATTCTTCGAGCAATACGTGCAAGTAAGTCATACAAAATTGTTAAAATTCTAATAAATGATATGTTATATTGTGATATTTGAATTGTTGACTTGGTTTTACATGTCTTTATGTAACACACTAATCATCACATTGTCTTATCTTATGGATGTGACAGAGGTATACACAGTTGAGTTCCAGAAGAGAGGTCTTCTGCATGCTCATAAACTTCTATTCTTGGATATGAAAGACAAGTTGATAGATACATAATCTATTGTGACAAGGTTATTTAAACATAAATACCGGACAAGGAGAAAGACCCATTGCTTCATGAGTTGGTTAAGAAATTCATGATTCATGGCCAACGCAGTACTAGCAGACCTAATGCTCAACGCAGTAAGTATTTCCCAAATAAATTCAATAACAATATAATGATAGACGATGATGGTTACCCTACATATAGATGTAGGGATGATGGAAGTTCAATTGATTTAAAAGGTATGATGCAGGACAATCGTTATATTGTGCCTTATAATCTCTTGCTATTACACATGTTTAGTGTAACATCCTAAATTTTGGGACCAAAAGGTTAGAAATGAAAATGAGATAAGAAGGCTACAAAAAAACCAGTAAGAGTCAAAAGTGTCTTAAGCTTATCATAAGGAAAACTTAAGATAATTATTAAAAATTATTTTGGACCTCAAAAAATTAGGGAAAAAATTTATGAAATATTATTTTGGGGATTAATAAATATCACAAGGGGATTATTACGGAAAACTTGACCTAAATAGTTTTAAAGCTATTATTTAGAATTAATGGCCTATTTTCTTGAAAATTCAAGGAAAAATAGTTAGAGGATAAATATTGACCTTGAAAATTTTAGATTCCATATTTTATGGCCTAGAAAAGATAAGTGAGGAAGAAAATCCTTATTTGAGATTAAGGATTTATTTTGGGAATTTTTTTGATAACCAAATACCAAAAAAAGAAGGATAAAATGCTACAA
Source organism: Acacia melanoxylon (assembly GCA_019022615.1). NCBI lineage: Eukaryota > Viridiplantae > Streptophyta > Magnoliopsida > Fabales > Fabaceae > Acacia > Acacia melanoxylon. The sequence goes on along the minus strand of JAFJYJ010000068.1, from coordinate 1,293,595 downwards.
AATCAAGCTTGTGGAAGAAGCTTGTGTGAGATGGGGTCTTAGAGGTAATTTAACCATTCTTCTCTTTCATAAAATGAAAGAAGCACATGGCCCTCCCTCTCTGCATGCTGAGCACGTGTACACACTCCCTCCTCCTTCTCACGCCACATGCACCTACACACACCACACACCCATATTCTACCACATTTGGATAACTCATTCTTTGTTTCTCCCACCACAACACACCTCCACTAATTCATTTCTAGCTCTCTCATTTCCCATTTCTCATCCATTTCCTTTGGTTAGAACATAGAAATAGAAAACAGTGAGAGTTGAGAGCACAGAAAGAGGACGAGAGAGTAAGAGAGACGAACACCGCGAGAGAGTCTTATGGAGAAGGAAAGAAGAGCTTGAAGGAGGACTGAAATGTTGCATGCAAACTGATTTCTAGATAAAGGTGAGTCTCCTAATTCCTTTTCCATCTTCATTTCGGTGGTTGGATGTGGTTCTTGAGGTCAAATGGGTGCTGGAAGTTGATATTTTTCAATGATAAGTTTCTGTCACTGTGTTAGGCATAAAAGAGTCATTACATGTCGGTTTTGAGGCATTATTTGAGGTTCTTTGGCTCTGCATGTAGCTCACCAAAACAGAGCATGAGTATATGGGTTTAAGGTGTCAATTTTTTATGAGTTAAGCCATAGTTTGAGGTTCATGTCCTTCCTTTTATCTTTATTTCTTGACAGAAAAATAGAGCATTTTGTGCATGTCGATTTCAGGAGCTAAAGTTTAAGTCTATTTGTGACATTTGGTGAGGAGATAATACACTTCCCAAGCTTTAAAATGACTACTAGATCATGTTAATCAAAGGTCTAGAACTCAAGTTATGATTTTTCAAAGTTAGATAGGGAAAATTGTAAGGACTCTATTTTCCAGATTCGGGTTCTGATTTTGTATGAGGGTTTCGATCAAGAAAATGATCTAGTCTGTCAGTGAAATTTGGTCAGGAGATAGTAGACCTCATTAGCTTTAAAATGTGTCTAAGAACATGTTAATTGGAGGGAGAACTATTTTTCCAGATTTGAGGTTTATGTTCATGTGAAGTAAAACTAAGGCAAACGATTTCTTTTGACCATGATATTTGGTGGACCTTTAGTAAACATGTCAAGATTTACAATGAGCCAAAAAAAAAAATTAAATTTGAATGATGTGTATAATGGAAGTTATAGATTTTCTAAATTTGGTCAAGAAAATTGGGAAAAATCCTGTTTCCAGATTGAGTTGTGATTTCATACGAAGTTTTGACTGATTATATGGTTTTCAATGGCTATGAAAATGTTCAATTTCAAATAGAAATGACAAGATTTAAAAAGATATATAATATGAGGAAAATGGATTAGTATATTAGAAGTGATGAATTTTTGAAGTTAGGTACTGAATCTGGAATGTTTTCTTGGACTAGTGAGGATTGATTAATAATTCTAGAACAATTTTCATGTATTCGGCAGTGGAAGACATTTTTCTGTATAAATAGACTTAATGAGAGACACATGAAATTTTGAACCACCTAATTTGGATATTTATAGAAAAATATATGAATTTTCAAAGTTGATTGAAAATTCTACCAACTTTTAACTCTTGTGTGAAAATAAGAAAGTAATAGCACTTAAGGTAATTTGGGACAAGTTTGAGCCAAAAGATATGGGACATGTCCTAGAGGCTAATGTAGCCACATAGGATATTCATTTGTGTTGACTCTAATATTTGAATCATATGTCTAGGGTCATGAGTTGACAAAGAACAGGGAATGAAAGGATCCCGAGCAACTTTAGTGGTTGGAAGAAAAGGTACAAGAGGAGGATGTGAATGCTGTCTATTGATGTGTGGTATTGCTTTGCTGGATTATGTGACGCATATACATATGAATGAAGCTTTGTTTTTGTTTATACCTTCCATATGTATGTGCACAAAACATTGAGTATGCAAAAATATCATCATGTGAACATGAGCCTATGTATGGCAAGCATATCTTGCAGTAGCATTAATCTTGCATGCATTATTAGTAAGTTTGTTACTAAGATTCCCCTGAATCTCATCCTCACCAAACCAACTACACAAGCATGTGAGCCCACAGAAAGGGAGTGCATGAAGTTGCCTATGAGAGAATGAGCAAAGAATTTAGCAAAGCGATACTCTAATAACTATGAGGACAGTTTAGGTATTAGATTAGAGATTTTTGAAATAGGCTGGAATGCTTTGCTCGTGAGCAAAGGTTACAGTGTTGCGTGCAATGATTTTTACCACGATAAACGACTTTCCTGCATACGGAAATTTGTCAGGGTACAGTGTGAAGGGGCATAAAGCATGTCCAATATGTGAAGCGCGACACAAACTTCCATCAACTAAAGCACGGGAAAAAAACCGTCTACCTCGGTCACGGGAGGTTTCTTCAACGGTTCCACCCATATCGTAAGTTAAGAAAGCGTTTTAACGGCTTACCGAGCATAGAACGGCTCCAAAGGCATTAACCGGAGAGGAAGTTTATAGTCGGGTGAAAGATATCAATATCATATTGGGTAAGCGGCAAAGGATTGCGGGTGAGAAGAATATATGGAAGAAGCGATCAATTTTCTTTGATCTTCCATATTGGCGTAGTCTTGATGTGAGACACAGTCTTGATGTGATGCATGTGGAGAAAAACGTTTGCGATAGCCTTATCAGTACTCTTTTGCACATACCAGGGAAGACTAAGGATGAAATTAATGCGAGACTAGACCTGGTTGATATGGGAATAAGAGAACGGTTACATCCACGAGTAATGGAAGATGGTAAGAGGGCATACATGGAGCCAGCAACTCATACACTATCAAAAGCAGAGAAGAAAAGTTTATGTAGGTGTCTATATGACATTAAGGTGCCACAAGGATATTCTTCTAATTTGAGAAGGTGTGTTTCAATGGACGATTTGAAGTTAGTGGGAATGAAGTCCCATGATTATCATGTGTTGATGCAACAACTATTACCAATAGCTATTAGAGGCATTATGAAAGATGAAGTGCGATCCACTATAACAAGATTGAGTATTTTCTTTAATGCTATCAGTAACAAAGTTATTGACATTGAAAAGTTGGATGAGTTGGAAAATGAGGGTTATATTATTTTGTCCCAACTAGAGATGCATTTCCCTCCTACTTTTCTTGATATCATGGTGCACTTGATAGTGCACTTGGTAAGGGAGGTAAGACTCTACGGTCCAGTTTACCTAAGGTGGATGTACCCTTTCGAGCGATACATGAAGATCTTAAAAGGGTATTCTAAAAACCCTTATCGGCGGAAGCCTCAATAGTTGAGAGATATGTAGTTGAAGAGGCTATGGAGTTCGCAAAGATTATCTATCGGGGCGACGATACAATCTCAAAGATGACGAGGGATAAGCGAGGAACTCGAGGAATCAAACGAAGAATAAGTCTCGTGAAGAGGTGTTGCAAGCACATCCGTACATCTTGAATAATACGGAAGAAGTTCAACCATACATTGATGAACACGAAAAGAGTTTGAAGGATATGAATCCAAGGAAGAATGACATGCAGATAGCTAATGAGCAAAAGAAGACATTCATAAAGTGGTTCCGGAGAGGGTATTGCACGAGACAGGTGTGTCGATACAATTGAGTGGTTAGCACAGGGGCCTTCTTTTCATATCATCACTTGGAGCGGTTACGATGTAAACAGATTTTCTTTCTACACAAAAGACCAAGATGACAGAAGGTCTGTGCAAAATAGTGGGGTGATGGTTGAAGCTGAATCCATGCATTTTTCGAGTTCGAAAGACAAAAACCCGGTGTTAGCATCAATGGCCTATTATGGAGTGATTGAAGAAATATGGGAGATCAGCCACAGCAAGTTCAAAGTTGCTTTATTGAAATGTAAGTGGGTTAGCAATAATGCTGTTGTAATAGATCCTAAATTTGGATTTGTCTCAGTTGATCTTCAAAGACTTGGTCATAGAGATGAGCCATTCATTTTAGCAAGTCAGGCGAAACAAGTGTCTTATGTTACAGACCCTACAAATAATAAAATGTCTATTGTACTTCAAAGTAAAAAATAGAAGTATGGTGAAGAATCCTTGAACCTTGACGATACACTCCCTTTCACAACAAATCCACCTACAACACGTGAAGTAGAATTGGTAGATGATGAAGAATATCTTTGCAAGAAAGGATCATTGTGAAGGAATATGGGAAACCATGTAAAGTAAGATCTTCATTACTAAATAGAACTATGTTCTTTTTGTGGTCATTTAACATGTTGGTTCATTTTATTAATTTGTTTATTATTTAATAACCTATCTAACATAAATGATTTGTCTTTGATGAACATGAATATGTCTAGCTCAGACGAGTCATCGAGTGATAGGGTTGATGTGCCCGTTGTGAGAAAGGGGAGAGGTAGCACACACATGGGTGCGCTCATTACTCGACGTGACAGTCAGAAAAAGAGGCTGCATGTGGAGTTCGATGAACAAATGAATCCAATCGGTAGGGAGGAAGGTAGCTTCATTAGCTATTTAGGCTATCTGGCTCGAAGCAAAGTGCGCATTGTTTACTCTGCTTGGAAGTTCGTTCCTGAAAAAACGAATGCGTTGATTTGGTCACAGATTTTGGTATCTCACTTTCGATATATCTGCATTTGAATCTTTAGTTTTATTACTTGATTTCTTTCATATCTTCTCTTTCACTTTGCAGCAAACATTTGATGTCCCCAACACTAAGGCGATGAACAAGCATTGGATGGGCGAAGTTCGTCTCCGTTGGAAAGATTTTAAAAACAAGCTAACAAAAAAATATATTCGAGGGCCAAAGAGGAACGAGGATCCATGTATGATCTACGATTACATTTCTACAGAGGACTGGAGGGAGTTTGTGGCGTCACGGCAGAATCCTGAATTTCTGGTAACATTTCTGTCATATCTTATCTTTAATTTGAATCTACTTGACTTCGTACGCTCAGTTTTGTTTGTTTTCGTGTCACAGGAAACAAGTCAAGCCAATAGAGAGAGGCAAGCGAAAAATAAGTATCCACATTGCTTGTTTAGAGGTGGCTACGTAAAGCTTGAACGAAAGATGATGGAAGAAGAGTTACAAAATGAAAGAAGCTTCCCAATCCGATCCTTCCACTTGCTATCCAGGCCCTCGTCCTCCTCGGCACAAAAAATGGAAAGCCGCGAGAATGAAGGGTGAGAAATACATCAATGAAGATGTTGTTTGAGGTTGCCTCAAAGATTGTAAGTAGTTAAATTAGAAGTATTGAATAGCCTCGCTTGTTTCATACTATATAAGAGTTTAGTTAGTATTTATGAAAAATCTTATGGTACAGGATTCACTTGAGCAGCAGAGCAGCCAAGGCTCATTCACGCCAGGTACACGGTAGGACATTTTGTCAACGCGATTGGGAAGCTGGATTACCTTGATGCTGTTCGAGGGGAGACGAGGGGAGTGAGTGTCACAAAATATTTCGGACGACGGTCACGTTTGTATGACGAAGAGAGCCATAAGGAGCTTGAAGCTAGAATTCGAGCGAACCTCGTAGATGAGGTTATGGCACAACTACGGGGTGAAATGAAAGCTATGGTACAACAGCAACGTACAACCGACACCAGCGGACCTTCTCCCCATCCGAGGTACATATTGGCGAGCCTTCTCCCCTCCGTAGGTACCTATTGCGAGCCTTCTCCCCTCCAGAGGTACCTATTGGCGAGCCGTCTCACACTCCACAGGGAGGTATACCTTGCACTCTATATTTGGATGACCCACACCGACGGATTGTTGCCGATGGTCTTGTTTACCCAGAACAAGACAAACACCATGGCAAGCAAATTCCAGAATACCAACGTCGGGTGACTGTGAAAAGTGTGCGAGAGGGGGAAGAAGAGACAAAAGCCGCGATTGATGATGAGGAGGTTACCACACTAGGCGCCGCCATCACATGGTTCATCCTTTGGCCTCATCTTATTGAGATGGGGACGACACCTCCGATGGTAGGAAATACATTACCGATTGAGTATGAGTTGTTTCCCGATTGATTTTCATTGCTAACCCACTCATAACATGTTTTTTTATGTTTTCATAGCATGAACAAGCTGCGAGCTTATTTCCCTACTTAACACAGCTGCGAGAGTTGTACAAAGACATCAACCTTATAAGCTTGCAGATGCCTCCGGGCATTGTCGGTGCAGAAAGACATATCCGATAACAATTGACAAGAAAGATTTGAAAGAGTTTTTGGATATGGATTGTTTAGATATACGCTTTCTTCAAGTTGCAATCCCGTAAGTTTTTTTAACCCTTTAATTATGTTAGTACTTGTTTTTTTTTAATATTTTCAATAACATGTATCATTTTATTTCATTTCATAGTGTCTGCCGTGAAATCTGCGCCAACACAAATCGAGGGGGTTCGTATGGATACTTATGTCCTGGATGCACGGCTTCACCGCAATACGTTACCCGAAAGGTCAATTTATGTTGGTTTAGCAATGGGCGACGGAGGCAAGTCTTGTTATCTAGCGCCAATACATGAAAGGTGCGTACTTTTGTTTTGTCTATATAAGATTTTTGTGAATAAATTGCTTTCTTATCTTAATTTAATATTAATACGTATATGTTGTAGTGGTCATTGGACGCTGTGTGTTGTTTGTCCTGTCAAGAACGCATGTTATTGGTTCGATTCAATAAATGGCAATCCAACCGAGGATATCAAAATCATGTTTGCCGAGTAAGTAAATTTTTATCTGAATCATCGATTCTTATTTTAAATGAATGGTTTAACATGTCTGTTAATTTCCATTTTAATGATAGGGGCCTCAAGACGTATAGACAAACTTGTCGGTGCAAAAGAGCAAAAGGGTGGACCGAAGTGGTTTAAACCGAAGGTAAGTAGTTTCAATTCAATTTATTTCATTGACACAAAGCTTTCGATGTGCCTTTATTCGTTTTAACAATTTGCTTTTGATTTATAGTGCCATCAACAACCGGGAGCACCGAGTGCGGATACTACGTTATGAGTTGGATGCAATCCATCGTTAACGCGGACGTATTCAAGGTTTTCATACCGTACGTAAGCGCTCCGTGATCCTCAAATGATGATATTTTTGTTGTTGTACTTGATTTGTTAATTATTTCATTCACTTCATTGGTTTATCTTATACCTTGTTTTCCAATTTACGCTTTTGGGTACTGTGGATCCGTACTCGCGGGATGAGATCGATTCGGTTTGAGACATGTTAGCTAGCCATCTTCTTCAACACATAGGCTAGTTAGTAGTGAGCATGATTAGTATATTACTGTATGTGTTAGTGATTCTTTGCTACTGTTGTTCGTTTGTATCTGTTTGGTGTTATTGTTTGTTCAAAATCTGCAAGTTTGGTGTTATTGTGTTTATGTATTGTGTTAGTGATTCTTGTGTTGCTTGGTGGGTTTCGGCCGATGCAAAACTTGGTAGATATCTCATTGTTGTAATCTCATTGATAGTTTGTGTCTTTGCAAGTTTGGTGTTATTGTCTAGGCGATGCAAAACTTGGTCTTTGCATGTTTGGTGTTATTGTGGGTATTACGATTCATGTATATATATAGCGTTTGTCCGTTTCTTCTTTTGAGGGCAAAATTAAAATATACCGCATATATTTAAAAAAAAAAAAAACTCAACAAAGGCGTCCTGATTTACAAAATCAGGACGCCTTTGTTCAATTTTGCCTTACTAAGGCGACGATTGTAAAATCGTCGCCTTAATAAGGTAATAAGGCGACTGATTTTACAATCAGTCGCCTTTAAGGCTAACTTAATTTATCGGTTCGCCTTTAAAGGCGATTATAATCGAATTCGCCTTATTAAGGCGACGATCATAAATAAGGTCGCCTTAAATAAGGCGACCTGATCAATTGGCAAAAATTCAACTACCCCCTCCAAGACGTCCCTCTGTAAAGGGACGTTAATTGGGTCTTATTTAGGTCGTTTTTAAGCATTTTTGTAGTAGTGTATTGTTGTTAATGTGACTGATTTAGTTGTTAAAATATTGTTGTTAATGCGACTGATTTAGTTGTTAACGGGTATTGATTTAGTTGTTAATGTGACGATTTAGTTGTTAACGAGATTAAAAAATCCGAAAGGTCCCGGGGCCTTTTTTGGGATTTTCAAATCTTGAAGCCTTTTTAGATTTGTTTCTCTAAAAAGGGCCCCCAAGTGGATTTTCCCATATAAATGAAAGGGGGATGAGGTGGCGGAAGAAATAATATAAGGCAAAGGGAAATGTTATTGCCCAGGGGGTTTAAGGCGTGTGAGAGGGAAATATATTACTTCCTCTGGTCCTAATTATAAGAGCTAGTTGACTTTTTTAGAGAGATTAAGAAAGCTAACTAAATTAGCTTAGAGAATGTTTATTTTTATTTTTTTCTTCAAACTAAATAGTTTGACTAATAAACTAATATATAATCTAAGAAATCACAACATATGAAATGATTAAGTAACTTATTTAGCTTTCTTAATCTCTCAAAAAAAAGTCAACTAACTCTTATAATTAGGACAAAAGATAGTAGTTATTAAGATGTTTGTCTTGTGGCCCATTTTTAATTAATAGATATATGGAAAGCATGTGGGTTTAAATATCTGGGCCTTATACTTCTGGTCTAGCCGATGGATTGAAGAATGGAACAATTGAGAATGAAAGCTAGTGACTTGATTAAATGAGGTAGAGAATATCAGTCATCATTATTTCCATACTTATTTACATCCTTGACCCACTAATGGCAAATTCCTATTTTTCCCTTTACTCATTTGCATTTTTAGTCTATTAATAAAAACCCCTCTAAGCCATAAAATATTATCTCCAAAAATATTTAGGCCTAAAATTATTTCCAAACAATTTGTCCTTAATTTTACAGAAAATTATGCCTGAAATCCCAAATAATAATCCTTAAAATAATTAAGGCCAATTTTTCATAATTAATCCCATATCATAATTTTAATTCCCCAATTCCAAATTTTGGGATGTCACAGTAGGAGCTAAAAGTCATAAGCTTATCATGAGGAAAAACTTAAGATAATTATTAAAAATTATTTTGGACCTCGAAAAATTAGATAAAAATTTATGAAATATTATTTTGAGGATCAAAAAATATTACAAAGGGATTATTATGGAAAATTTGGCCTAAATAGTTTTAAAGCTATTATTTTAAATTTATGGCACATTTTCCCGAAAATTCAAGGAAAAATAGTTAGAGGATAAATATTGGCATAGAAATTCTAGAGTCAATATTTTATGGCCTAGAAAAGATAAGTGAGGAAGAAAAATCCTTATTTGGGATTAAGGATTTATTTCAGGAATTTCTTTGATAACCAAATACAAAAAAAGAGAGAGGATAAAATGCTACAAAATCAGTTTGTGGAATAAGTTTGAGTGAGATGGGGCCTTAGAGGTAATTTAACCATTCTTCCCTTTCATAAAATGAAAAGAGCACGTGGCCCTCCCTCTCTGCATGTGTACACACTGCCTCCTCCTTCTGACGCCACATGCACCTACACACACCACACACCCATTCTCCCACATTGGGGTAACTCATTCTTCGCTCTCTCCCGCCACAACACACCTCCACTAATTCATTTCCAGCTCTCTCATTTCCCATTTATCATCCATTTCCTTCGGCCAGAACACAAAAACAGAAAACAGTGAGAGTTGAGAACACAGAAAGAGGACGAGAGAGTAAGAGACGAAAACCGAGAGAGAGAGTCTTACGGAGAAGGAAAGAAGAGCTTGAAGGAGGACTGAAACCTTGCATGCAAATCTGGCTAGGCTTGGTTGGACTGAAGATAGTAATAATCTCCTCTTCATATTAGCTTTGATATCAAGTGTTTCTCATGATGTAGATTGATGTTTTCTTTGTATTGTGACCCCTATTTTCACTCTATTTGTATTTTAAATCATTATTTGTGCAGAAAGGCGTCAGATATGCAGTTCCTTCACTGCTACAAGAGTTTCATTTAATCCTCTGATTAAAGAGGTCCATGATTTAATTGAGAGATGAAAAAGCTATCACACACATCTAATAACAGTCATCATTATATACTCAACTAATAACTAATTATTGGGGGAGAAATTGCAACAATAATGTTTTTGTCCTTTGTCTTATATGGTGTAGTGCTAGGGATCGTGCCATGCACTCCTTTAATTACTACTTTTAGTCATTATGGTGTAGTGCTAGGATCGATTCAGAGTGATTATTCCGAGTCTTATCAGTCCACACCAAACAACTTTCATTAAAGGGAGAAGTATTGTTGACAATATAATCATTGCGCAAGGAGTAACTCGCTCATTGAGAAACAAGGGAAAAGTGGGTGGATCTTGTAAATACGTTTGATAGAGTGCGATGGGAATTTATAAGAGATCGAAACTTTGAGTGATGTTGGTTTGCCAAATGAAATGGTAAATTGTTGGAATTTTAATTATTATATTAGTATATATTTAATTTTGAAAACATTCCATTAAGTTCATTAAGTGCCCACATTTAAGTCAGGTTTGAATCCTACCAATCAATTCAAGAATGCCATTTAATACGCATTAACTGCCAATTAATACACATGAATGACATTCATCTCTCGTGATGGCAGAGTTGAAATTTAGGCGTGTATAAGGTTTTGGTCCCTGATGTCAGCTTTACGTTTGAACACACACCATCTATGCAGAGTAAGAGAGAAGCTGGGCGCCAAAACCCAGCCTCACTTCTTCTTCATCTCGAACAAATCAATTCACTTGGCGTATTTCAATTCTTTATCCCGCTTTATTCCGCATTGATCTAATTACTTAATTTAGGTATTTTGCATGATTATATTCTTTAAGTTCCAACATTTGGTATCGAGCTAATATTCCTCTGCCTTGATTTTGTCCGCTTAAGCTTTCGCGAGAATATATTGGTTTCAGTTTGAATATTTGGTTACTGCAATTTATTTTAATTGTTATAATAAATTGCTCATCATGTTGCTTTCGGATGTGGCTAGAGATTTGTTTTCTTCTCTATGCTTCTGAAACTATTTGGACATGATTGTTTAAATTTTTCATTGAATCCAGTTTGTTAATTAATCATGAGTTCAAAAAGAAATATTGTCGATGGTTTTTCAAATCACATTTTTCGATTTGGTTTATGGCAATGAAATCTATATTTTTCATTGAGTAATATTCATGTTGCTGTTTTAATCGTTGAAAACAAGAGTCGAAATCGGCAACGAACTCATCGGAAGAACCTTTTTCCTGTGATTGCCGTTGGAAACTGGGTTCTTGATTTCAAACTCAAAATTATTCGTTTTGATTTTGAGTGGATTTTGATAGATTGTGTGTATGTTACGCTCGAGAACGATTTTCTGAGGTTATTGCCGTCGAAACCATCGGAATTTGGGCTCGGAATCGCCTGAAAATGTCGCCTGAAGTTGCGGCAGCGGCAAGGTCCCGGGTCGTGGCTGAGTTCCGGGTCACACGACTGGAACCGGGTCGAGATCCGGGTATTAGGGCTCCGGTTTGTGGGGAAGATGACCTAACCAAAAACAAAGAAATTAATTACAGGCCGAAATGGTCCCTGCACGTTTCGAACACGAGACGCGTGAGTGGGTGCAGCACCTTGTGGTTGGCACTCTGCCAGCTGTGCCACACACTCAAATTTGGTTAAATGTGAACTATTAGTAAATATAAATGATTCATTATTCAGTCGGAAAATTTTACAGAGTCTCAGTACGATTCGAATGGAGGACCCACTACATATATGGCAGGAAATGAATCATTATTAAACTTAAATGATTTATTAATTTTCAATGTCAAATGGGATTTGAATTATTTCTGAGTGGGGCCAAACGCATTAGTTTCCATTATGTGTATGGTTTTATGGCTAATATTTAGTATGTGTGGCGAGGCAAAATCAACATTTGTGTTGTGGGCCGAGACACCTTTCTGGGGTTGAAAAATCATCATTTCTATTATTCATTAAGCATTGGGCCAAAATCATTGTGATTTAATTTTGGATTGATTTTATCACGTTTTGGGCTCTGGAATGAATGAAAGAACATTTGTGTTTTGGGCTTGGAAATTTTAATCTACAGAAATGAATTGAGGGTTAAATAATTTGCCCTTGTTTGCTAAATTAACTTTTGTTTTATGTATAATTTTGATTATGTCACATTTAATTGTTTAAATTAAGAAAAGGATTGATTTTGGCATTTTTGTTTTTCTTTCATATACTGAAAGGTTTGCAAAATTATTTTACATGTTATTTAATTGTCTAAATATTTAGAAAATTAACTTTAGACAATTATTTAACTATTCAAATTTTTTGTAAAACTTAATTTAAGATGAAAAGTGCCAAAATTAATTATTTAAACAATTTTTGGTACATAAAACATTGGGAGGATTTTTTCTTAGATTATTTAGTTAATCAATTAATCCCTCCATTAAGATGTGCATAAATTAAATTTATTTTTGAATGCACAAAATAGTGGGAGAATTTGTATAAGATGATTATTTAATCACATCTTGTTGATTAAATTGATCAATTAAATTCTCATTAAAGATTTGTACATATTTGAAATCTAAATGCACTAGATTAATTTTGGTAATTAAACCCTATTAATATTGAAAATATTAATTTAATCAAAGTGAGAGGATTGTATTTAGTCACTTATGTTGATTAAATTAATTGGTTAAGTTGGTTAAATCCTTCATGAAGCCGTGCATATATAGAATTTAAGTGCACATTATCGATATTTGTGATTAATTTGCGTGCTAGAGTGGTAGCTATAACGCTCTCTTAAAACATGCATAAATAATCACATATGGATTTTAGTGTATCAATCACATGCATAAATAATCACAAATGGATTTTAGTGTATCAATCTTTGGCAGGTGAGTAAATGAAATTTTATTCACATTAATGATTTAGTTGATTAAATTAATTAATTAAGATTCCTATGGACATTGTGTGTGTATGGTATTTACATTGTGCATATTTGATATTAGTGATTAGCATACATGTTTGTTTAAGGAATAACTACAATATCCTTATACACATGTTGTATGCATATTTAATCACATAAGGTTATACCATATAAAAATTATGGTCATATGTACAATTAGTATACACAATGGTGTGATGTCTTTGTGATGAGTATGTAGAACCGAGGAGTAACCAAAACATCCTCACTAGGCACATAAGCTCTATTTTGTTCTAATGAACAAAATACATCATACAAAGATTTAAAGACATCCATTGTAATTAAATTTGTGGTTATAATTAATCTTTGCCCACATGTAGATAGTTATAATCATAGTTTTAATTAGGGTGGAATGGAACGACTTTATATTTTCTAAGTCCCACAGGTATTAGGGGATATAACTGCATTCTAGTTTCATCAATTCGAGATAAATTCATGCTACGTTAATGTCTTTGCCCACAGGTAGACTTTAGTGATACGAATTTATAATTATATGATTAATTGAGATAGAATATCAAATTATATTCTTAATGTACCCGCAAGAATTGAGAATAAGGAAATAATTTGATAATTTTATCATAAAGGTATATATGGATCTAATTGAATTATAACTTTAGCCCACAGGCAAGTTGTATGTCAGTAGATTCATGTTTTTAAGCATGATTTACATTGGTAAATCATGATATGATTTATTAGTCTCAAATTTTTGTTATAAGCATGTATGTTCAATACTATGCAATCATACAACCTGCGAATTTCTCTGATATGAAATGTGACATTCCCGAACTGGGGTGATAACTATAAAGTATCATTTATTTGGGGTGGATGGACATTGGTTGTGCTATTAGGAAACACGAACCACCTTCTATCATTGAGACCAGCACTCCATATGAGATTGATCTGTATGCAAATGGGAGCGATCTAGTCGCCTCTCAATTATGTTCATAAAGACCTCAACCTCTGCTGGCATTCGTGGTTCTGTCGAACAACATGACAAGATTAGGCCACTTCTGAAGGCAATTGATGAACAATTTGTTACTTCCGATAAGGCACTTGCCGGCACCCTAATTATGAAGTTTTCATTCCCCAGACTCACTATAGTAAAAGATGTGTGTAAGCACATCATGCATATAAGGAACATTGCAGCTCAATTGAAGTCACTTGAGGTTGACATGTTTGATTCTTTCCTTGTGCACTATATTCTTAACACTCTTCCACAGCCATATGAACCCTTCAAGATATCCTATAATACACATGAGGATAAATGGTCAATCAATGAACTTTTGACCATGTGTGTTCAGGAGGAGGGAAGGCTGAAAATGTAAATGAGAGAATTTCTTGAATATGACTTGATTAGTGGGAGCGATCAATTCAAAAACCTTGTTTTTGAAAAACATTATTCAAATAATCGACCTTCCACTTCGAGTTTAAGATTGGTTGTTAACAATATTCCTTCAGTACAACTGAATGTTGTACAACCAATCATTCAAGATCCACAACCTACTGATATTGATCCAGTAGATCAAGTTGTTGATGAGGAACAAGAAGAAATTATTGAGCAACCAGTTGAACAACAAGTTCCTCAAGAAGATAATGAAACAACATTAAGTAGATCTACTAGAACAATAAGATCAGCGATACCTAGTGAATATATAGTGCATCTACAGGAATCTGACTATAATGTATGAGCTGAAAATGATCCTGGAACGTTTTCACAAACCATGAACTGTAGATCATGGTATGATGCTATGAAGGCTAAGATGAATACTAAGGCATCTCTAACAGAGTTTGAGATCTTGTTAAGTTGCCTAATGGTGTAAAAGCCACTGGATGAAAATGGGTCTTTAAAACAAATAGAGACTCAATGGGCAACATTAACAGATATAAGGCAAGACTCATTGCTAAAGAATTCACTCAAAGAGAAGGAATCGACTACAAGGAGACATTTTCTCCTGTATCTAAGAAAGATTCTCTTCATATCATTCTAGCATTGGTTGCACATTTTGACTTAAAGTTGCAACAAATGGATGTGAAAACAACCTTTCTCAATGGAGATCTAGAGGAAGAGGTTTACATGAAACAAACCATAAGGATTTTCCTCTAATAATGGTGAGCATTTGGTGTGCAAGATCAAGAAATCCATATATCGATTGAAACAGGCTTCCCATCAATGGTATTTAAAATTTCATCATGTTATCTCTTCATTTTGTTTTGTAGAGAACATTATGGATGAGTGTATATACCAGAAGGTTAGTGGGAGCAAGATTTGTTTGCTTATTCTATATATGGATGATATTTTACTTGCAACCAATGATAATGATTTACTATATGAGGTGAAACAATTCCTTTCTGAAAACTTTGACTTGAAGGATATGGGAGATGTATCTTATGTCACTGGCATTAAGATACAAAGAGACGAATGTATGGGTTTGTCTCAAGAGACCTATATCAACAAAGTTTTCGAAAGATTTTGCATGAGGAATTGTTCACCAAGTATAGCTCATATTGTGAAAGGTGATAGGTTTAATTTGGACCAGTGCCCAAAGAATGACTTTAAGCGGGAACAAATGAAACACATTCCTTATGCTTCAGCAGTAAGAAGTCTTATGCATGATCGTGTCTACACAAGACTGTCATTGCATTTGCATTGGAATGCTAAGGAGATATCGAGTAATCCGGTATAGACCACTGGAGAGCTGCAAAGAAAGTATTGAGATACCTTTAAGGGACTAAAGAGTACATGCTTAAGTACAAATGAATCAACAATTTGGAAGTAACTGGTTACTACGATTTAGATTATGCTGACTGTATTGACTTAAGAAAAATCCGCTTCAGGATATATTTTCATGCTAGCCAATAGAGCTGTATCATGGAGTAGTAACAAGCAATTTTTAATTGCTACTTCCACTATATAAGTTGAGTTTGTATCTTGTTTTGAGGCTACCTCATATGGTGTATGAATGAATAGTTTCATTTCTCGGCTTAGAATTATGGATCCAATTTCTAGGCCAATGAAGATATATTGTGACAATTTGGCTGCTGTCTTTATGGCTAAGAACAACAAAAGTGGTAGTCAAAGCAAACACATCGACATTAAGTATCTAGCCATAAGAGAACGTGTTAAGAATGAAGCAGTGGTTATCAAACA
This sequence comes from Acacia melanoxylon, assembly GCA_019022615.1. Lineage (NCBI taxonomy): Eukaryota > Viridiplantae > Streptophyta > Magnoliopsida > Fabales > Fabaceae > Acacia > Acacia melanoxylon. Next base: position 1,277,451 of record JAFJYJ010000068.1, on the reverse strand, counting down.
CATTAGCACTAAATTGATCATTGCTGATCCTTTAACTTAAGGCATGCCTACATTGAAATTTCAGGATCATGCAGAAAGAATGGGACTTGGTTCCTTTATGTGATTTTCGTTGTAAGAACGATGTTGTTTATGAAACTCTATTTGCAATATTTTCTCATTTCAGTTTGTGTACACATTCATTTGTTTGTTTAATTTGAGAAATATCATTAAGTTTGGACCTAGAATAAACATGGGGTTTATTCATTAAGTTACATGGGTTTGGGAAACATGATGCACTGTGATACATGAAAGATATTACTCGCTTTAAGAGGACATATCGCCATGATCCATGCATTTTGTTTCTCAGAAGTTATTTGCTGAAGTGTGTGGACCAAGTGGGAGAATGTTGAAATTTTAATTATTATATTAGTATATATTTAATTTTGAAAATATTCCATTAAGTCCATTAAGTGGCCCACATTTAAGTCCGGTTTGTAACCTACCAATCAATTCAAAAGAACGGCCCATTTAATACGCAATAATTGCCAATTAATACACATGAATGGCATTCATCTCTGATGGCGGCCGAGATTGAAATTTAGACGTGTATAAGGTTTTGGTCCCCTGAGTTTGGTCTTACGTTTGAGAACACACACCATCTGTAGAGTGAGAGAGAAGGCTTAGAAGGGCCAAAACCCAGAGTTCACCTCTTCTTCATCTGAGAACAAATCAATGGTTGGAGGTATTTCAGTTCTTTATCCTGTTTATTCCGCATTGATCTAATTGCTTAATTTAGGTATTTTGCATGATTAGATTGCTTTAAGTTCCAACATAAATCTCATAATGCAATGTATCACAACCCCAACAATGCAAGTGTTGGGATCCGTACACGTAGCGGAATTATAAAACTTTTACGAATCCCAAAGAAGAGGATCTATCAACAACATTTAAATCAAGGTTCGTTAGAAAACCGTACCTATGCGTAGGATTGAGAGTTGCGTTCGATTCGGTTTGGTGCACATCTCCTTCTTAATGCGTTTCGGCCGTCGTACGTCTTGAACGTGGTGCCATCGCGTTTGATCAAATAGAAGCAGACTTTTCAAGTCTCCTCCCTCTACCGGTATCCACACGAACAACCTTCAAACACGAGCGGTAGCGTGCTAGCACCCTCTTCCTTTGTGTCTCACGTTTTTCTCTAGGTTATTCTTTGGTGGCTCTCTCAATTCGTTTTTTCAGATTTAAAATACGACTAGATCACCATCCTTTTATAGAGTTTCTAAAACCCTAATGAGCCGTATTAAAATATTCAACATTAATCTTAATTAATTGTTGAATTCGAATCAATTAAATCAATGCATTAATTAAAATCATCCAACAGATCTAATCAAATATATTTAATTCGAATTATGAGCCTACAGATTTAATTGATCTCCATGAATTAAATCTAAGATACCATATATCTTTATTTGTTTTAAATATTTAATTTATCAAATAAATTAAATACAAAACAAATATTATATAATGATATCATTATTAAATAATATCATTATTATTCAATTTCGAATTAACATATATATATATTCATCCTAGAATAAATACGTATTCATTAAATTATAGACATATCTAAGATTCAATGAATCGGACACTATTGCTCGTGTTGGCTATTCTTGTGTGTGACCCCGCAGCCCACATGAGATTGGCAAAATGGTAAATCACCGTACCAGCCCACAAGTCGCAAGCGGCCTCTAGCAAGACATTGCGACTACCCCATTCATATGGGGATCGATGATACGATGTAACCTATCGTACAACTATGTCATGTCCCTTTTGTCACGCGATAATTTGGTCAAGGATGAGGCATGGATAATGTCAACTTCCTGTTCTTGACCACTACTTTCTCGATTCTCAAGTAGTCTAATTGAAATGGAAACTCCTTTCCATCGTAGTATGACCATACGTTTCGTGACTCACTCATCGAGGGCCCGAGATCATCTCTCTACAAATGTGAGGGACAAATTCCATCTTGATCATTCACATTCCTCCTCATGAAAACCACCGATTCCGATCCAAGCCTTTATCATCACCCTCAAAGGTGACTTTTGACTAGGTCAAAGATCACGACTCATCATGTAGGAATCCATGATGATCTCAGGTCAAAGGGCGTTGTGATGCGGTTATACATGAGATAAACTTATGACTAAATCCACGCAGCTTTCTCATAGTGGGTCGGTCCAAAGACCTTGTACCCTTACAAGTGCCTATGATTTTGATTTGTATCTCCATACCTCATCAAGTCATACTCGGTCTTATTTCATCTTCGCTCTCCGCAGATGACCGACCAGGGACATTTAGGATAATCTTTAAGATATATCCAAGGATACAGTTATCACCATAAATATGCAAATGAAATGATAACTAAAGGAGAATACTTCAAATAACATAAACGTTCAAAGTACAATGACTTGCCCTAGGGCATAATTTCCAACAGCAAGTTATGTGGAATTGAATCCCTTCAACCACATTTGTGAGTAAGGGAGGTATTAGACAAGGTGACCCTCTTTCACCTTGCATTTTTGTGCTATGTATGGAGAGGCTTTCTCATACTATTTTATTAGCTGTTAATAATGGAGATTGGCAATCTATAAATATGGGTTGTAAGGGTGTTCCTCTTTCTCACCTCTTTTTTGCAAATGACTTAATTATTTTCGGTAGCACCCCTAGTTCTGAGAAGGGGCTAGACGATGTGGTTGCAGGTCAGAAAAGGAGAAATGAACTGAGGCACAAGAATCGACTATAACTCTAGTGGAGAGGCAACAAAGGTCGGAGAAGAGGCCGAAGGTCGATTCTTGGGTTAGAGAGGGGGCTGGACGATGTGATTTGGTTAGACTAGGGCTCATAGGTGATTAGAGATGGAGAAGGAGGGGGAGATGTGAAAGAGACTGAAGGAGAAAATGTTGGAGGCACAAGAGAGTACGAGAGTTGAGTTCGAAAGATATGAAAATGTGTAAGTTTCAACTACTGTTTTTGGAAAATTCGTCGTTGAAATTAAACTTTCAATGACTGTTTATAAAAAACAATCGTTGAAAATAACTTTCAACGACTCTTTTCATAAACAGTTGTTGAAAGTTTACGTTGAATGTTAAACTTTCAATGACTACTTATCTAGAAATAATCATTGATTTTATCAAAAAAGAAAAAGAAAAAGAAAAAATTATTGAAAGTTAAGCTGAAATTTAAAAAAATGCCACTACCTCATTTTTAACTTATGTTTTTTTTTTAACGACATTATTCAGTGTCGTTAAATGAACTTTTTGTAGTAGTGTTTAAGTAGATAAGTATATGTATGTTGTGTGAAATGGGGAATCTTGCAGGGATAGAAAATCTCATGACTTTGTCAATGATTTCATTTTTCCATTTTCTTAAAAAATAAAAATATCTCATGTGGTAAGGTATGACATATAGCGATTAAAGTTAAAGCAAAATTATTCTTGACCTAAACGAGTTTCTCATAAAAGCAAAATTGTTCTTGACCAAAATGATTTACAGTGTAGTAGTATCTTACCCCTATTTGGATAGAGAGATATTTAATTAGATAGAGGAAATAACAATAAGGAGAAAAAAATGAGGAGATAAATGGGTTTTCTCCTATTTGAACAAAGAGAAGAAAATTGGAAGGAAGGAAAAGTTGAGAGGAAAATGAGGTGTGGGACCCACCCCATTACCCCCTTCAAATTTTTTCTCCAATAATGGAGAGAAAGTGAGAGAAAATGCACATACGACTGAATAATTTATTTTTGCCACTTTATTATTAAATTACTTTAAATTATTTATATTTATCATTTTTTTCTCTAAACTATTTTTCCTAACATAAAAACTAATATATAATCTAATAATACATAATACATTATATGATTAAGTAACTTATTTAGCATCATTAATTTATCTAAAAAAAGTCAACTACATTTTATATTTAAGACTGGAGGGAGTAGTTTTTTAAATTAAATATAACATAGGAAAAATAAATACATAATACATTATCCAACATTATTAATTTTTTGAAATTTTATTGATACATTATTTATAAAAATAAAGTATGCATTCCCTATTAGTAGTTATTTATGGACCATCCGTGGTAATTGTTTTCTAAACCATCAGTGGCAACATGACGACGCGAGGGAGACAAACGTGAGAAGGGCATTTTCTTCTCCAGTATTTATTTTTCCTTATGTTATATTTAATTTAAAAAACTACATAAAATGTAGTTGACTTTTTTTTAGATAAATTAATGATGCTAAATAAGTTACTTAATCATATAATGTATTATGTATTATTAGATTATACTCCTCATGTCCTAATTATAGGAACTATTTATCGAATTTGGAGAGATTAAGGAGAGAAGTTAAATTAGTTAAATATAATTATTTTCTGAAAAACCCCTGCTAAAAATTGACAATTACCCCTACTTTGTTTTACTTTTTTTTTTTTTTTTTATATAAAAGATGGCATAAAGCCTACATTACACAAAACACAATTACACCAAATTTTTAAATTAATCTCAAACACTCCCGATCAACCCAACTCGCAAGATATTGGGGCACTCATCAAGAATAACAAATTTAACGCCCTTTTAGCCAAGGCGATCAAAGCAATTCTATCGAGACTTCTAGGTATAGATCTAACATCCACCTGCCAATTTAAAGGGCTTCCTTTGTTTCCTACCTCTTTTTTTTTTTTTTTTTTTTTTTTTTTGTTTCCTTGCTCCTCTCATCCCATCTGCTTTAATTGGTAGCCGGTCTCCATTGATCTTGAGTAATTATCTTGTATTGATGGCCACTATATCCTTCCACAATATGATAAAATTTATATAAATAAATAAATATATTAGTAGATCGGCACAAATAAGAATTTTTATTTGTAGTCCGCCAATATACTTAAAAATATATAAAATTAATGCGTCCCATCTGCCTTCTGGGCTATTTATCTGCGAATATATTTATTTATTCATAAATTGTATATAAAATCTCTCACTTGATAGAATATAAATGCGTTGTTAAATTAATTATTGTGGAAGAAGTATTAGTAAGGGTGATATGAGAAAAACATGACAAAAATTGCTCAAAATTATTTTGTAAAAAAAAGTATAATTGAGGTGTATATAACATTAATGAGTTGCAAACATTATTTACTTTATAAAATATATAGGTGTATTATTAAATAATTATTGTCTTTAATTATTATTGAGAAAGTATAAATAGGGATATTATAGGAAAAAATGACAAAAGTTAAAACTTGCTTTTATAATTGGTGACCAAAACCAACTCCAAAACGTGTTCCTATAATTGGACCTGGAGGGAGTATATAAGTTTTTATGTTAGGTAAAATAGTTTAGAGGAAAAAATGATAAATATAAATATTTTAAAGTAATTTAATTAACTTTCTTAACATATACAAAAATCAACTTTATCTTGTTTTTACAACTAGAGGGAGTATTTCCTTTTATTTTTTTTATCTTGAAAATAATATTTATTACTGTTATAGTATTGTGATAAAAAGGTACATGCATAACCAAATAAGTCATTTAGTCAAGGTAATAAGCGATCTCACTTTATAAATAGAATAACACAAGTTTGAATTTTGAAATTTACACTTACTATAAATATTAACTTTAAATATTTCGATTAGGAGTGGTAGAGAATAAAGTATAAGGCAGTTGGCCGCAAAAATAAATAAAAATGAAATAAAATTAGATAAATAATAAGTCAAGTAGCAAAATAATGATCCAGGCCAGTTTCCTTGCATTTCTTTTGGACAGGCAGGTAAAGCTTGTCATCGTGAACGGTCTAGATGAGATTTGAGCGGTCTAGATTTATTTCTTTTACCTTTTGTTTTTTATATAAAAAAGTATTTTTTAAAACATATTAATTGAGAGATTATTTTTATTTTAGATTCTTTACCTATTAAAATAATTATTTTGAAAAAAATTAAGAAAATTAACTTCATACTGTCCATATCTCATCTGGACAGTTCAGAATGGACAAGCTCTGCCTGCCTATCCAAAGGATAGTCAGGGAAACTGGATCCCCAAAATAACAGTAACATTGTGGTCTAGTTTCCCTTGTATATTCCAACCAAAGTTTGTCCATCCTAAACTTTACAAATGAGATCTGAATAGTTTAGATTTATTTTTTTATTTTTACTTTTTGTCGAGATGGACAAACTTCGGATCCAGTTTCCCTGCTCGGCCAAATGCCGAGCAAGGGGCGCTCGTCCCAAGAGGGATGAGCGCCAAGGAGATCTGGCGGTACTGTCCATATTTTTGTTTTATTTTTTTATATTTTGTTTTTAAACATTTTTGGAGTTATTTTTTAAGACTAAAGTAAGTATTACGAAGATTTTTAGTGCTATTCGACTCGAAATATTTTTTTAAGATCCTTAAAAAATATTTTAGGATACCGACCGATCTAAAAAAGATACTTCAACATATCTTAATGTTTTTTTTTCAAGATTTATCAAGATGTTTGAAATATCTTTTTTTGGCTTTGGTATTAAAAAAGATATTTCGCAGATCTTGCCTACTAAAAAATACTTCATGATTTTAAGAAATTATTTTAGCGTCTTGAAAAAATTTTTCGAGTAGAATGATATTAAAAAGATATTTCATGATACTGACTGATACTTAAAAAATAACCTCAAAAATTTAAAAACAAAAAACAAAAAAATGGACGGTCTAGATCTCCAAACCAAATCTCCTTGGTGGGACGAGCGCCCCTGCTCGGCCAAAGGCCGAGCAGGGAAACTGGATCCGACAAACTTCACTTGCGGAAACTGGATCTTCATGGGTCTTAACAGTTAACTCTCAAATCATTTATCAACGTTATATGCTCAACTCAACTATGGAAACTGTACTTATATAGCATCCGATCCCCATCTCTCTCCTCCCCACTTGACCATCACCTCCGTCTTCCATGGCAGATCACCAGCCTCATCCGCCAGCACCACCGGCACCTAAAGGCTATAGATTAACAGCCTCTTCAATCTCCTACGCCAAAAGCACCACCACAATTCCACCATTCTTACATCTTTTCAAATACTGTACCACCACACGCCCTCCTCCTTATATCCTCAAGAACGTTTGCCTCACCGCCTACCCCTCCCAAATCCTCGCCATTGTCGGCCCCAGCGGCGCCGGCAAGTCCACCCTCCTTGACATCCTTGCCGCCCGCACTTCCGCCACCTCCGGCACCCTCCTCCTCAACTCCTCCCCCTTCAACCCTTCCTCCTTCCGCAAGCTTTCTTCTTACGTCCCACAACACGACGCCTGCCTCCCCCTCCTCACCGTCTCCGAGACCTTCGCCTTCGCCGCCCGCCTCCTCCAGCACAAGCCCTTCGATACCGCCTCCCTCCTCGCCGAACTCGGCCTCACTCACTTAGCTCACATCAGGCTTGCCGATGGGCTTTCTGGCGGCGAACGAAGACGCGTCTCCATAGGCCTCAGCCTCCTCCATGACCCGGTCGTGTTACTCCTCGACGAGCCCACCTCCGGCCTCGACAGTACTGGTGCTTTTAATGTCATGCAGATTCTAAAATCAATCTGCGTTTCACGTCACCGAACCATTGTGCTATCTATTCACCAACCAAGCTTCAAGATTCTATCTGTCATTGACAGAATCTTATTTCTCTCCAAAGGATCAGTGGTTCATCATGGAACTCTTTCTTCGCTTCAGAGTTTTCTTCACTCTAATGGCTTCTCTGTGCCTCCTCAGCTCAATGCATTGGAATACGCCATGGAAATATTAAACCAACTCGACGAGCTAGAACCCATGAACAATAACACAGCTCCAGATGAAGAAACTCATGCAAATTCTCCATCTAACAACTTAGCCACCACCACTTCAAGAAAAATGATCCGATATAGAAGCTCAAGAATTCAAGAAATCTGTGCTCTTTACAGCAGATTTTGGAAGATCATTTACAGAACAAAGCAGTTACTTTTAACCAACACATTAGAATCACTTCTCGTTGGCCTTGTTCTTGGAACTATTTACATCAACATTGGCTTTGACAAGGAAGGGATCGAGAAAAGGTTCGGTCTTTTTGCTTTCACTCTCACTTTCCTCCTTTCTTCCACCACTGAAACACTTCCGATCTTCATCGGAGAAAGACCGATCTTACTGAGAGAAACATCAAGTGGGGTTTATAGGTTATCCTCTTACATTATCGCCAACACACTCGTTTTCTTACCGTACTTACTGGTTATTGCTGTTATCTACTCCATTCCAGTCTACTTCTTAGTGGGTTTGTGTGCTTCTTGGCTTTCTTTTGCTTACTTCGTTCTGGTCATTTGGCTCATAGTTCTAATGGCTAATTCATTTGTCCTTTTCTTGAGCTCTATTGCACCTAACTACATTGCTGGCACTTCACTTATGACAATGCTTCTTGCTGCTTTCTTTCTGTTTTCTGGGTATTTCATCTCCAAGGAAAGCTTACCCAAGTACTGGCTCTTCATGTACTTCTTTTCTATGTACAAGTACGCTCTTGATGCTCTTCTCATAAACGAATACTCTTGTTTGGTCACGAGGTGTTTCATATGGTACGAGCAAAATGAAGGAGAGTGTATGGTTACTGGAGGAGATGTGATGAACAAGAGAGGACTTAGCGAGGCTCAGAGATGGACTAATGTGTATGCCTTGCTTGGTTTCTTTGTGTTGTATCGTGTGCTTTGTTTGTTTGTGTTGATCAGAAGGGTTTCCAGAACAAAAAGTTAAAGTTAAGAAATTAATAAAAGAATTTGGGTAGTATGCAAAACCATGTTTTGTTTTTTTAGTATCAGTTGTTTCAATAATTGATTAATCAATTTCTTTTGTTTCATCTTCTGGTTTTGCATGGTTTTGTATTTTTTTCATCACACACAGGCATAAAGAAAGTATATTTCATGGAGAGATATGTGAAGAGTGATGTTTCTTTTTCTTCGGATAAAGTTGGGAGCGAGATGTACTTGAGAATTGATGTTTCATCTTTAGAAGGGTACAAGATCTGTCAATTTTCCTTGATCTAGTCCAATAGCGAAGCCTGACTATATATATGTGGTGATAGTATATATTAAATTCAAATTAATCATGAACGCCAATGTATGAATACGTATTTACTAAACATAAAAATAGTGATCTGACTGAGAAATTCTTGATTGTTAACCAAATTTTTTGTTAAATCGTGTCAATAAATGAATAAATAAATATTTTCACCAAAAAATATGATTAAATAAATATTTTTTCAAACCTAGATGTGAGAAAAAGTATGGGCCGTTTGATTAGCTGAAAATCAGCGAAAAGTAAAATGACTATTTTCGCATCTGCTTCCTCGTTGGTACGCTGAACCAATTTTCTTAGGAAAGTCATTTTCACTTAGATGATCGAAAATTGGTTCCTTCCAATGGGAAAGTGGTGAAAAAAGACTCAAAAACCCCACAAAGCATCTTCGTCTTCTTTCTTCCGTGACTTAATCGGACTGTGCCGAGACTGGGTCGTGACTCCCGTTGGAGGATTGTGCCGTTGAGCTATTATCTGTGTGTCGCCGGTGTCCGATTGGGGGGAAAATCGCCATGTCTGTTTTTGGGGATAAAAAGCGTTGCGGATCTCCGTTTTGGAAGTGGCTACGGTTAGTGGACCGTCATTTTTTTACCTTAAAAAAATCATAAAAATTTAAATCGCAAAAAGGCAGTGGACGGTCCATAAATCCCTCCATTTTGGGGTGGGGATGTTTAATTTTCATTCCTAATTTTCGCCAAAAGACGACATGGGATTCATTCTCTAGGTGAAAGAAATAGAGGGCTTGTTTGGGGAGAAATGTTCGGCGTTAAAAGAAGAAAGTATATGGGGCCAACCAAATACATCAGTAAACTATTTTTTGTTTCATTTTATTTTTTTCATTTCCATTTTTTTTTTCATCAATCCAAACATAAATTATTATTTATAACTCGACTGGTCCAAAGATAACTTTTGTCATTCTCTGGGTGAAAGAAATAGAGAATCCCGGATTATTTTCACATGCAAATAATTTGACAGACAAGACAATCCGATGGTGAAGTGGTTTAGTGGAGTCAGTGAGCAAACATTGTTCATAGCTGTTGTTCAGACCAGAAGGTGGACCCCACGATTGCATTATTTTGTTTGTTTGGTTGCGGTATATTTGTTATAGATCCACATTTTGAGCACCCAAAAAAAAAAAAAAACGAAAGTTATAGATCCACTTAATTCATTCTTGATTGATAAAATAATTCTTTTTTAAGTTGATTTTGACTTTAAATTAATTTAAATGATTATTCATATAAAAGGATTAATGTGCATAGAACAACATGAAATATTTTCCTAGATGTGTTCAGTATTTTAGAGTATCAATGCACTAAAATATTTTTTACTTGTGTCTAACAATCTAAAATATTTGTAACGAAGTTTTGTTCTTAAAGTATTAATTTTTTAGGAGAAATTCTCTCCTGTAAAGTATTTTTAAGGAGTAATTTTAACCATGTCATTAAATCCCAAAAAAAAATTCAAGTGAAGGTAAAATTTTAACCATGTCATTAAATCCCAAATTTTTTTAATTTAAGACAATTTAATAATATACCTATATATTTTATAAAGTAAATAATGTTTTAAACTCATTAATGTCATTTGTCATATACACCTAAATTATACTTTTTTTATAAAATAATTTTGAACAATTTTTCTTCTTCCTATTTTTCCTATATTACTTCTATTAATACTTATTCCACAATAATTTTAACTAGAAGGTAAAAATATTATTATATAATTGCTAGACAAATTTGAGTAATTGAAATTAACTAGACAATAAAACATGACCAAAATAACTGTCATTTTCTCATCCATATATGATATATATCAACCTTGAATATGTGCTGACAAGACAAGCTGAGTTTGGGTGGCTTTCATGGCCAAAAGGAATGAATAAATTAATAGCGAAGGGCACAAAAGAGCAAGACGTCCCATTCAATATAGAAAGCATTATTATATATAAGGCTGGTCTCTGAGTCACGGGTCAGTTTTATTTACGGAGAAGGGAGTGAGGAAGAAGCCAACATGTCTGGTTTCATCATGAAAAGGTTTTTTGTCGCTTAGCTTTGTTACTGCTTAATATTCTGTTCAATGCTCACGGATTCTTGATCTGTGATCTCACCCGTGAACTCTTCCTTTTAATATATGTTTCTTCTTCTAGCACTCAATTTCACGGCCTAAATAGATCCATTTCAAGAATACGGTGCTGCATATAACTGTTCATCCACTGCTACCGATGCAAATAAGTAATATAGTCTAATTTAAAAATGTGTTTATTTATAAGATTAATAGTCAATTTTTATATGAGTTAACATTATTATTAGTCTTTACAATTTAATTAAATTTTTAATTTAAATCCTTATAGTTTTAAATTGTAATTTTTAGTCCCTTTAATTTTATAAGGGCTTGGACTGAATTTAACTGCATTAAATATGTAGAACAAAACTCATTTATAATTAATGATTTCCAAAACTCATTAAAAATCCTTGTAATTAATGGTTTTGATTCTGGTCTTTATATTTTTAATGAGTTTAATTTTGATCCCTACAAGTTTTAGTACTAGTCCATATACATTTAACAAGTTTTGATTTTAGTCTTTCTACTTGACTATTAAAGCTATTAAACTCAAACCAAATTTATGAAATTATAGGAACTAAAACTCATGATTAAAATTATAAGCAACAAAACCAAAATTGATCCAACGTTAAGAATATGTTAACCCATTTTATATTCACACCAATTACATATCAAGTGTCCACCAAACGAGAAGAATGGTTCAAATGGAGAGGGAGACATGGTGGGCCTATCTTTAGAAGGCCCATTCTATCGTTTGATTGGAATAGGGAAGCCTCATTCATGTGAAATTCGGAGATGAACACATTGCTCCGCTAATTCTCTCACCATTCGAGTGTGTGCTTTAGTGTTTGTTTGATTTGACCGAGGGGAGAGGTTTGTTTGGATTGATCAGAAGGAAGCGGAGGGAAGAGATTTTAATGTTACCTTGTTTGGTTTAAGAGGGGAGGGGATTTTTTTTACATTGATAACTTTACCCTTATATTATAAGAAGATTTTAATGTTATCTTGTTTGGTTCAAGAGGGGAGGGGAAGGAATTATCTTCACATGGACAACTGTACTTATATTATAAGTGAATTCCACTTTCTAAGCATCCTTCATAATCATTATCACAAAAAAAAAAAGAGAGGCTATAACAATCATTTACGACTTATGGTGGATAATAGCTTGAAGGAAGGCAACATTTTTAAGGGCCTGATTGCCACGCACATCTTAAGTCAAGACTGTCTGTTTGGATTATAATTGAATATTACTTTCAAAAGTTACTCGAAGGTGACCTATGCTTTCAGGAATTATAATTAAAGGGGAAATCGAGGAGGCTGAGCATTAGTTTACGCATTTCCATTATTCAAAATTTGGTTGTTAACCATGAACTGCATCCGTTACCAATTTAAAAATAACAATAAGTTTTTCTATCAAAAACTGAACAATGAAGTTTAGCAAAAATATTAGAAATAATAATCACTGTTAGAGAATATTCTAAGTTTAAGTGTAAATATTGTGCTTAATGTTTGATCATAGGAATTAGCCGTAGTGATAGAACTATTTTGCAATTAATGCTAGAGGCTCCTAGTGTGTATAAATAGGCACATTCCTATGAATGAAAAGCAAAACAACTCACCGTCATCTCTGTCATCTCTATATCATTCTCAAGCACTGTAATGACGAAATAGCTAAGCATTGGCATGCATATGCACCATAATTTTGACAAATTAAGTGTAGAAACAAAATACACTCGCATTTTTTTAGATGAGTAAAAAATGTTCTTCATACCAAAATAAAACCAAACACTGTCATTTACCAAAATAAGAAGTTCTTCATACCAAAATATGAATAGTGGCATCCAATGCCATCACAAAGCAAATTAAAATAATGTGGCATCAAAATCTAACAAAAGACATCCATCATAGGTAAAATAAAATATCCTCAAATTTATTTTCTAAGCAAATGAGCTAATCTAATCACTGAAAACCATTTGCATAATGACTTGCTTGTGCATAGAAGGGGGGCATTGAATCACTGATCTGAGTTTGCTCAAATCTTTCATGACGAAGCAGTAGATGATAGGGATCTTATCCTCATCACATCCACTCTCTCGAATCAGCTTAAAAGTGTCTTCCCCCAAAATTTGTGATGTTACGTTTTTAAGCAGAAACGGAAACGGGTAGTTGAGACGTAAATTGTAGAAATGACACGAAACATAAAGTTTCTACTACTTAAGGTCAATAATATTATATATATATATATATATATATATATATACTCAAAATTTAATAGACAACTTTATATTTAAAAGATATAAGTCACATAACTATATAAAACATAAGTCTAAAAATACAGAGTTTAACAACTCTTACAACTAAGTTCTAAAAATCAAAAGAATAAAATCTAACAATTCTTAAATTATATCAATTGATTCAAGTCAAACACACATCAACTTGCATGTCTTCAATGTTCTCTTCTCTTGCTCTTATAACAAGTTCATTTGCAAAACTTAGAATATCCAAATCATGACTATCCACATGTTCCCTCACTTCAACTTCAATCAAGCTTTTATCATCATGGACACCAACATCTAAGGCATGTCTTCAATGTTCTCTTCTCTTGCTCTTATAACAAGTTCATTTGCAAAACTTAGAATATCCAAATCATGACTATCCACATGTTCCCTCACTTCAACTTCAATCAAGCTTTTATCATCATGGACACCAACATCTAAGTCGTCTACATCTTCCCAATCTTCTTCATTTTCAACTATCCAATCATTATCGAATGGAAGATCTATGTATGAGAGTTTTGAGCTTTCTTTTTCTTACCCAATCTTGAATTGGCCATCACAAAAACAACATTTTCATAGTCTTTTAATTTGGGGGAGTGAAAATAAGGTTTTTTTTTTTATTCTTATTTATTTTTTGTTTTAAGTAAAAACGATAAAAATGGTAAAAACGTAAGTTTTTAAGTTTTTACACGGAGTTTTTACCAGTTTCTACTGATGACAGTTTTTACTTGCGTTTTAACACGTATCACTCCAGTAAAAACACTAGTTTTTGACAACAATGGTTGGTCTTCCTTCATCTTTGCTTCCAAGGCCTTAAAGAGCAAGAGTTCTATGGCTACTTGCAAACCCAAATACACCCCCAACATTTAGCTTCATAAGCGGTACACCAACCTAGATCCTTACTATAACCCACAATCCACTCACCCTTAAAGTTTTGCAAATATCCAAAGATTATGTACGATGTTTCCATAACCACCAGCATGTAACTCCCAAGAGTACATTCCAAGTTGTTCTTCAGGTTTCCTTCCATCCATTCTCTGATATGGCTAGTAAAGAAACTCGAGTTTAGACTCCATTGTAAGCAAAGCCAAACCTTCCTTGATGATCATTCGCAATCTTTGACCACATGCATTGAGGTTTCCTCCACCCTACATATTCCAGATGCCGAGTTCGATTGCAACGTTATCAGCGGAGCTCTAGGAGAAGGAGGAGACACGGTAAGCCAGAGGAAAAATTATTTACGGAGGTTCTTTTAGTAAAGGATCAACCCAAGTTCAAAGAAGACTCTAGCAAGCCGAAATCTCCTTTATTGTGCTTCACAAAGGAAGATTTGAAAGACGTAGTTCCAGGTGATCAAGACGGTTTGGTGGTTATGGGCACCCTGGTAAATTGCAGGGTTAAGAAGATCTTCGTAGATGTAGGAAGCTCCGCAGACATTATCCTCTGGGACGCTTTCTAAAGGATGAACCTCGATCAAGAGGATTTGAAGCCATGTAAAACAACCCTAATAGGTTTTAATGGAGAAGACACTCCTCATAAGGGATACATTGATCTCAGGTTAACCCTAGGAACCAAAGAATCTTTCAAGTCAGAACGAGTCAAGTTCATCGTGGCCAACTTTCCATCTCCATATGATATAATTTTGGGGAGACCAATTATCCATAATTGGGATATGTTGTGCTCCACCAAGCATCAGAAGTTGAAGATGGTGAATAACAAGAACAAAGTTGTTACCATAAGGAGAGATTAGAAAGAGTCTCGGCAGTATTATTTTGAGTTAGTCAAAGAAAGTAAATGCGGACCTTCTTCCGCACCTCGGATTCGTGAGGGAGATAAAAACATGAATGGGGAAAATCAAGTCAAAACCGGAATAAACTAGTAAATATGGTGGAGTTAGACATGCGAGAAGAAACTGAGGTTATGAGACCGGAGCCCAAAGGAGAGTTGGAGGATTTCACGTTAGGCGATAAGCCTGGGCAAGTCACAAAATAGGCAAAATGATGAACCCGGAAGTTAGGGCCTAGTTGGAAGATTTCCTGAAAAAGAATCAAGATGTTTTTTTCCTGGAATGCATCGGAGATACTCGGCATTGATCCTAAGTTTTGTTGTCACAAATTGGCAATCCATCCGGGATCAGTTTTGGTAGCGTAGAAGAAAAGGAAACTCGGCCCAGAGAGGAGGCAGGCCCTGGAAGAGCATGTGAAAGAATTTCTGGAAATTGTATTTTAGTTCTCTATGTGTTTTGATGATAACTCGAAATTGTAAATACAAGTTAAAATTTGTCTTGGTAAGTTGAAAAACTTACTGTCAAGAGAATACTCAAGTATTGGTTTCAATACTCAAGTATTGAGTTGACAGAGAATGGCTCATTGTCACAAAGATGAGCAATACTCAAGTATTCCCATGAATACTCAAGTATTGAGGTTACAGAGAGCATTCCAAGTTTTTCACAATAAGTCAATACTCAAGTATTGGTTTGAATACTCGAGTATTGATCATACGAGACTTTTTCACTAAAAGGAAAAATTGTCAATACTCAAGTATCCATTTGGATACTCAAGTATTGGTTATACAGAAAGTCACCAAAGTATTCCAACATGTGAATACTTGAGTACTGGTTTGATTACTCGAGTATTGGGTCAACAGAAAGTTTTCAACTTTACACATGTTTATGAATACTCAAGTATTGAATTGGTAGAAACTTTTCATTGTTTTTGAAAACATCTGAATACTCGAGTATTGAGTTGATTACTCGAGTATTGGCCATACAAAAAGGTTAGCCATTCTCAAATGACTTGAATACTCAAGTATTAAAATGCATACTCAAGTATTGACCTGAAAAAGTTTTCACAAAGTTTTACAAATAATGTGAATAATCGAGTATTGAGTTGAATACTCGAGTATTGGGAATACAGAGAGCTTGGCTTCTTTTTTAAATGTTTTGAAAACTCAAGTATTGATTTGAATACTCAAGTTTTGAGGTTTTGGACTTAAACTTATTTTCACATAAAAGGTTCGAAACTCGAGTATTGGTCTTATTCATTGAAATGGTCCAAAGCTCAAAACATGAATTACTTCTCTGGAAGATGAATAATCGAGTATTGACATGTATACCCAAGTATTCATATTAGTGCACAGTGACATACTCGAGTATTGAAGAACATACTCGAGTATTGGTCGCGGGTTTTGAAAATCAAGTCTGACAAATTTGTGAAACCTTCTTGTTTGATCTTAATACTTCCTATTATTAATCTCTGATATTCCCAGCTATGTTTAACCACTTTGTTAGTGAGTTTCAGATGGATTAGAGAATACTTATTGAAGGTTTAAAGCAAAAGCAAAAAGCATGTCAGAACATTAAATGCTAAACCCAGAAAGTTGCATCCTTTTGGGTAATCCGCATGCACACGCTTAGCAAAGGATTAAAGAATGTTTCTACATCCAGCAGTTGCCATTCCAACGGATTTATTTTCAAGAAGTCAACTTTGAACTTCTGCACAGTTGGATTAAATGAAGATTAGTGAGAGAAAACTCCAAAGTGCCTCCAACAGCTAGATTAATATTACAACGGTCATAATGGAGTTTGCAACGGATCTTTAATGCTCTCTTAGTATAAATAGAGTAGCATTCAATTTCTCTCAACAACCAAGACTACAGAAAACGAAAATCATTCAAAGTTTCCAACTACTCTTGAGTTTTTCTCAAAGTATCTGTGATACATTAAGCTTCAAAGTGTTCATTCTTATATACTCTTAGAGAGAGTTTCTTACTTGAAAATCATTTATTGTAAAGAATCACAAGTCAAGGGGACTTGGTGATTGGGTTCATTGATTACAACTTGTAAGGGGGAGTAAGTTCTAGTGAGAGAATTACTCTTGAGTACGAGTGTGTAATCTTTTGATATAGTGGAAATCCCAGTGTGGCTGGGGACTGGACGTAGGTCAGTGGTTGGACCGAACCAGTATAAATCTTTGTGTCTTGCTCTTCTACTCTCCTCTTTGTCTATCTCTGTTTTTATTTTACAAAAACGGACCAAGTTTCAAAAAGATTTTTAAACATACCCAATTCACCCCCCTCTTGGGTATTTTGCTCCATTTTCAACTTGGTTATCCAATGTGGTCATGTTGAAGAAACCAAATGGGAAGTGGAGAGTTTGCACGTACTACACCGACTTGAATAAAGTGTGTCCTAAGGATTCGTATCTGATGCCCATTATCAATCAGTTGGTTGACAACTTAGCCGGTTTCCAATTGCTCTCTTTCATGGACCTGTATTCCAGATATAATCAAATAGCCATGTACTTGGAAGATCAAGAGAAGACAACTTTCATTATTGAGAAGGCTAACTACTGTTACAATGTGATGCTGTTTGGATTGAAGAACGCCGGGGAAACATATCAAAGGATGATGAACAGAGTATTTGAGGATCATCTTGGCAAAAATATAGAAGTTTACATCGATGATATGATTGTCAAATCAGTCGACCCTCTAAGTCATGTTCGAGATTTGGAGCAAACGTTCGACAAGCTGAGAGTTTATCGGATTTGTCTAAACCTGGCCAATGTGCATTCGAGTGTCGGCTGGAAAGTTTTTGGGATTTCTGTTAACAAACAAAGGCATTGAAGAAAACCCAGATATATGGAAAGCCGGTTGGAAATGAAGGCCCTAAGGAACAAGAAAGAAGTCAAGAAGATTAGCTGCATTGACTAGATTCTTGCCGAAGTTGGCAGAGAATGCTCTCCCTTTCTTTAAACTCTTAAAAAAGGTGCGGGGAGGATGGAACTCGGACTGTGAATCTGCGTTCGAGAAGATAAAGAGGTGCTTGGCGACTCCACCAGTTTTGTCTAAACCGAAATCAGGTGAAATCCTGATCCTATATTTGTCTGTGGGGGAAGAAGCTATAAATGCGGTTCTGGTCAGGGAAACAGAGAATGGCCAAGTGCCAGTCTATTTTGTCATCTGAGCTTTATAAGGTTCGAGTTGAAGTATCAAAAGCTTGAAAAAGAGCTTTTGCCCTACTTACCACGGCTAAAAGACTTCGCCCATATTTTCTGAAAGTGGAGCTTAATCACCAAGATGTGGTGAATTGGGGATTTTAAAATTCTTTTGAAATTGCTCTGTTTTCGAACACTAAAACAGAGCTAACCAGAGTATAGGGAAGAAGAGCAAGACACAAGGAATTTATACTGGTTCGGTCCAACCTCTTGACCTACGTCCAAATCCCGGACTCGAGATTTTCACTATCTCAATTGATTACACACTCTGTAACTCAAGAGTAATTCTCTCACTAGAACTTATTCCCCTTACAAGTTGCAATCAATATCCCAATCTCCAAGTCCCCGACTTGAGATTCTTACAATAAATGATTTACAATCGCTGAACTCTCTCTAAGAGTAGATAATGATAAAAACTGAAGCTCTATGTATCAAAAGATACTTTACAAGTGAAAATTGAAAGAGTAGTTGATAGACTTTGATGCAATTCGTTTTCTGTGTCTTAGCTATTTAGAAGAATTGAATACAACTCTATTTATACAAAGAGAGTATTAAATGACCGTTGAAATCTTCAATATGACCTTTGCCTTCATTAAGCAAGGATTAGATTAAACTTTGGTCTTCTTCTCTCACTACTTTGTGATTAATCCAGTTTCACAGATGTTTGTGCTTTGCTTTCTGACTTTTAATCCGTTGGAAGAGCAGCTACTGGAAGTGGAAAGGAAAGATTAATCCCTTTGCAACGTATAGAGAATGATGGTACAAAAGGATGCAAGTTTCTGGACTTTGCATTTAATGTTCTGACATCACTTTTTGCTTTTGTTCAAATCTTCATTTAATGTCCTGTAAATAATATGAAATTCACTAACAAAGTGGTTAAACATAGCTAGGAACATTAATGAGAGATAATAGGAAGTATTAAGATCATACTCGAGTTTGTTCGTCAATACTCGAGTTTGTCACTGTGCACTAATATCAATACTCGAGTATCCATAATCATACTCGAGTTTACTTCTTTCAGAGAGGAATGTCGTGATTAGGTCTTTGGACCATTTCTTTGAATAGAAACAAAACTCGATTTTCCAAATCCAAACTCGAGTTTTGGACTTTTGATATGAAAATAAGTTTAAGTCCAAAACCTCAATACTTGAGTATTCAAAGTAAACTGAAGTTTTGAAATCATTGAAAAATAGTGATGCATTCTGCCTGGACAAAACTTGAGTTTTCATAGCTAAACTCAAGTTTTCATTTAATAGATGAAAACCTTTGAAAGTCTATGTCAAAGTGAAAACTTGAGTTTCCATTTCAATACTTGAGTTTCTAAATCATTGAAAAAATAGCAAAGCTCTCTGTATGCCCGAAACTCGAGTTTCCAAATACATACTCGAGTTTTCAGAGATTGTGAAAACTTTGAGAAATCTTTGCCAAGTCAATACTTGATTTTTCAAATCGATACTTGAGTTTTCAAAACATGTGTAAAACTTGAAAACTTTGTGTCAATCCGATACTCAAGTTTGCATACCCATACTCGAGTTTTCTCAAGTTGAAAACTTTGGTGACTCTTTGTATGACCAATACTTGAGTTTTCAAATAGATACTTGAGTTTTCATTTCTTCAGAAAATATTGAAGAGTCTCTGTAAGATGCATACTCGAGTATCCAAACCGATACTCGAGTTTGGCTCAGGGTGAAAAACTTGGAGTGCTCTCTGTAAATTCAATACTCGAGTTTCCAATGGAAACTTGAGTTTTGCTTAGTTTAATAAAAATTGAGCTACTTTCTATCAAGTCAATACTCGAGTTTTGACACCAATACTCGAGTGTTCCTTTGACAGTAAGTTTTTCAACTTACCAAAGACAAACTTCAACTTGTGTTTACAATTGTCAGTTATCATCAAAACACATAGAGAACTAACATTCTCCCCCTTTTTGATGATGACAACATTTGTAAACCAAGATTTCAAGAGTTTGAGAGAATTTGCATTTTGAATTCAAATGACAGTATTTTAAACTTCAAGGTTTTTGACAAAAGCAATATTTTGGAATATTTGGGCATTTTAAAATTGGTTTTGCACATTAGATAATTACAACGCATTTTGACAAATCAGAGATAAGCAATAGAAGCCACAAAGGCTTGCACTCTCTTATGTTAAAGTGTTTAAACTTGAATGAAGCTAGGTATGTTTTTTTTGAGATTCACAAAGGAATCAATGGCCACTACATGGGGGCCAAGGCACTAGCCATGAAAGCCCTACGAGCTAGTTATTACTAGCCAACGATAGAGGCGGATTCGAAGGACCATGTCCAAAAATGCGATAGCTGTCAGAAACACGCCAAGAAAAATTAGTCTCCTCTAGCCGAATTGAAGTCGATCTCTACTCCTTAGCCATTCTTCAAATGGGGCATGGATTTTTTGGGACCCTTCAAAGTGGCTCCAGGACAGTTATAATGGCTCATCGTAGCCGTCGACTATTTTACTAAATGGATCGAGGCTGATCCACTTACGACAATCACCTCAGTCTGGGTACAAAGGTTCTTTGAAAGAAACATAATTTCCAGATTTGGAGTTTCGGCTGAGGTGGTGATTGATAATGGAACCCAGTTCATTGATAAGAGTTTCCAAGAAATGATGTCCGGATTCCACATCAAGCATGATTTTGCTTCAGTAGAGCACCCTCAATCAAATGGGCAAGCTGAAGGAGCAAATAAAATAATTGCGGACGGACTAAGGAAGCAGGTGGAGGATGCATAGTCCACCTGGGTTGATGATGAGCACAAATTATGCCATGTTTTCCCTATATTTCATGACTGAATTGCATGGTAAATGAAAGCTTAACTGTAAACAATCCAAGCAAAAATGCATATATTTATGATATGGGGAACTGAAGGATAGAAACCATTTACATCCTAAACATGTGCTAAGAAAGGAGCAAGTTACATTGTTTTTAAAGAACGTATAGCAAAGTTGATACTATGCTATATCATTCTGACAGCAACTCGAAGTGCAATAAAAAGCATCACGAAAGCTATAGCAACGTAAAGGACGCAATGCTATGTGGCATATTTTCTGACCGTTTTATCTAGCTGATTCCAGGAATAAAGGTCGAGATCAACAGGTAGGTTGCTGACGTAATAAAATAGAAGATGCGGAGGATCAAAACTGAAAGATTGGAAGAATCCCGCAGGATCAGCAGAATCAATCTACAATTAGAAGATGCGATAGATCTCGATAGCTTTGGAAAGCCCAGCTCGCGGAAACTTGCGTCACAACTGAGTATAAAAGGAAATAGCAAGTCAACCCTAGAAAGAGAGTCGCACAGAGCCAAAATGAGATTACACATTCGGCAGACTCGAAAGAAGAGTGAGAGACTTCACTAGCACGACAATTCCAGGACAACCCGGCTTCCTTCCTTATAGTACGACAGAGAGAAGAAGACGTGGAGTGGTGACGTGACAGGGCTTCTTCCACGCCGTCGGAACGCGCCAAGCTTTCTATTTTTATTTTATTTTATTTTAGTATTTAAATCATGGGTCATTCTGTTACTATCTGTTTTGTGTTTCCCTCGTCAGTCTTGAACTAACTTTCCTATGGCTGAACGAGGATGAATTCTTAGGTGTTAAATGAACCCAGTTGCAAGTTCTTAATTTAATATATTCGGTTTGCTTATCAGTGAATTAATTACTAGTCAATTAGTAGAAACTAAAGGCTAGATTTGTGGCCTCGGCTTACTGGCAAGGAATCGAGGTTAGACCTCCGAAAAACTCAGTGTTTGCTAGGCAAATGCAAGGCTTGACCTATTTATTGTAGGCTTCGGGAATGGGTCTACCTCTCATAACCATGACACCCCGAGTGTAATGCAGATTTAACTAGAAAGTTGCTATAGGAATATGGAAGGAGTATAGTTAGTATCATATGTTTCGGACGCGAAAGCTTCGATAGATTATAGTGGTGGGTTAACCGAATAGCGTTGTAGTTAGTAGTTATGCTGTAGCATTACGGAAGCTGTGCAGTATAAATGCTATAGCAATGGGTAGAGCAACTGGGAAATTGATGCACTTAAGGGTGATTATGAGTTCAGCCTAACTTCTCACTGATATCTTCTTCAAAACTTATTCTATTTATTTATGTTAGTAGCATAAATACAAAAACCTCTCAAACCAATTATATTTACTTTTTGTTTGTGCAACTATCATAGCAATTGAGCGTCACTCTTCGGTATCTCAGTCTCTATGGGACGATACTCTACTTACACTTTATTACTTGTTCGACTGGTTCACTTGCCATCAAGGAAATCGACCAACAAGTTTTTGGCGCTATTGCCGGGGACTGCTGATACCCTTAGTGAGGATGCTCTTTTGCTTAATAGTTGTGATTTACTTAATAAAAAGCTCACCTTATCTCTATTCTTGATTTTTTGGTACATTCCCCTCAGCCAACCTAGAGGCTTACGATCTTAAAATAGAACGCACATACAAGAAAAGGCACAGGAAGTAGAAGCAGAGAAGTCAACCTTTTGACTCAGCATGCATGGCGGATATGCCTGTCAACCATGAGCATAATCAACAAGAGCCGATAGTAATAAATGGGGATAACCATGTCCTTCCACCTCCAAACCCAGATGTGAACAAAACCATCAGGGAGTTCGAGATTCCAGACCTTCATAAGCTGAATTCAACTATCATATCCCCAACCGTCAAAATAGGACATTTTGAGATCAAGGGTGTCATGATTCAAATGTTAAATGCTGCCGGACAATTTGAAGGACTGGCATCTGAAGACCCTCACTCGCACCTTAGAGCTTTCATGGAGATCTGTGACTCTTTCATTATCCTAGGAGTCACGCCCGATGCCATTCGAATTAAACTGTTCCCATTTTCCCTGCGGGACAAAGCTCGAAAGTGGCTCAACAATTTACCAGTCAATTTAGTCACCTCCTGGGATGATCTCATGAGAAGGTTTCTGTTTAACTTTTTCCCACCAACGAGGAATGCACAATTGAGGAAAGATATAGCCACTTTCAAGCAACAGTCTGAGGAATTGGCCCACAAAGCTTGGGATCGATTCAAGAATCTGCTTAGCAGATGCCTACAAAATGGACTGTAAGAATGGGCTCAACTGGAAACCTTTTACAATGGACTAAATGGCGAAACACGTTCATTTGTGAACGCTTGCGTAAACGGATCTATTCTCATGCGGCCATATAACTAGGCATGCCAACTGATGGAAAAGATAATTGCACAAGGTTATCATTGGGCTGACAACAGCAGGATCACATGTAAGGAAGTCGCCAGTATCAGCACGACATATGCATTAACTATCCTTACAACCCAGGTTACAGCTTTGACCAATGCAATCAAAGGATTAATCAGTCCCGTCGTACAAACCAATCTCCAAGATACATCAGCCCACAACCACTATCAGAGAAACTCGGACCCAAAAAGGCACCTTGTTGACATTTTGAAGGACCACATAACGAGAAATAACTCAGAAATTCTAATTCAGTAGTTGACCCTTTAGAAGCTAGAAAACCAAATCAGGCAAATTGCAGCACTCACTGAGAAATGCTCAGGACCTTTACTCCCCAGCAAGACGGGTGAAATCGCTAAGAGTAATGAGCAAGAGGTAACACCACGGCAGGATAACTTGGTGGACAAAACTACTACATGCTGTCCATCGGTGGAGATAAACAAACACATACCAGAGTCACTGGGGAGTCATACTACTGAGATGACAGCACAGAACGTAACCACCAGACAAGAACAAATGCCACCACAAATTTCCAGTCAGAAATTTTGAGAGTTTGTGGAGCTAACACAACAGCTCCATGTTCACTTGGCACCAGCATCAGCTGTGGGACAAATGCCTACCTACGTGAAGTTCCTTAAAGACACCCTATCCCAAAAGGAAAAACTGGTGGGACTTGAGATCATCCCTTTAACCCAGACCGGTAGCATATCTTGCCAACCAAGGAGACCACTCCAACTTCAAGGTACAGGTCACCTTGAAATTCCATGCATAATAGATAATCAAACCACCATAAGGGCAATATGTGACCCGGGATCTCAGGTAAGTCTAATGCTAAGATTATTGTCCCAACGACTAACCACCGGTAGCGAGAAAACTGCTATAGTAAACTTGCGATTAACGGACAGAACCATGATTTACCCAACAGGTAAAATCCACAACGTCCTGATACAAGTCGGAAAATTGATACTCCCCGTGGACTTCATTATACATGATCAAGATGAAGGATATGAATTGCCAGTCGTTCTGGGATGGCCATTCTTAGCTCTGGGACAAGCATTAATGGATGTACATGAAGGGGAACTTACACTAAAGGTAAGTGACAAGGAAGTAAATTTCAACCTATTCAGAGCAATGCAACATATAGACGATACAGAAACATGCTCTGCGCTAGATATAGTGGACGAAGTTTTACAGGAGGCCTTTCAAGAATCGTACGGCAGGGTACCCGGAGAG
The DNA here is from genome assembly GCA_019022615.1 of Acacia melanoxylon. Classification (NCBI taxonomy): domain Eukaryota; kingdom Viridiplantae; phylum Streptophyta; class Magnoliopsida; order Fabales; family Fabaceae; genus Acacia; species Acacia melanoxylon. The sequence continues at coordinate 1,252,580 of JAFJYJ010000068.1, read as the reverse complement.
TTGGAACTATCAACAGGAGAGGAAGTTATCGGTCAGACAGCAATGCTAAGTGGTAAGGATCATGACCACCTCAACATGGTAAAGAGCGCGATGTTCGAATAATTAGAAAGTGACCAACATCGGAAGCACCCGGTCAAACCATCCATAGATGTGCCACCAAATTTGGACCTCAAGCCTCTGCCTGACAACTTGAAATACGCTTATCTATGAAATAATCAAACCTTGCCCGTCATTGTTTCTGCACATCTTACTAATGACCAGGAAACCCAACTTCTAGCAGTGCTTACCAAATTCAAGAAAGCCTTCGAGTGGAAAATAGCTGACATAAAAGAGATCAGTCCATCCCTATGCATGCACAAAATACGCCTTGAAGAAGGATGTCGAAACTCAGTTGAACAACAAAGAAGGTTAAACCCCATCATGAAGGAAGTAGTGTGGAAGGAGATTATCAAATGGTTGGATGCTGGAATTATCTACCCCATCTCTGACAGCGAGTGGGTCAGTCCCGTACAATGCATACCCAAGAAGGGAGGAATTACTGTAGTAGAGAATGATAAGAATGAACTAATCCCCACACGCACGGTCACTGGGTGGAGAATATGTATGGACTACCAGAAACTTAACAAGTCCACCCTCAAGGACCACTTCTCATTAGCATTTATTGATCAAATGCTAGACAGGCTGGCTGGCAAGGAGTAATACTACTTTTTGGATGACTATTCCAGATACAATCAGATTGCTGTAGCACCCCAAGACCAGCATAAAACTACTTTCACCTGCCCGTATGGTACCTTCGCGTTCCGGCGAATGTCATTCGAACTATGCAATGCACCAGCCACATTTCAACGCTGCATGATGGCAATATTCTCTGATATGGTAGAAAAATCCATAGAAATTTTCATGGACGACTTCTCAGTATTTGTAAAATCATATGATGACTGCCTACAAAACCTTGAATTAGTCCTTCAGCGCTGTGAGGAAACAAATCTGGTGCTCAACTGGGAGAAATGTCACTTTATGGCCACAGAAGGAGTGGTACTGGGGCACAAAATTTCAAAACAGGGAATTGAAGTTGATCGTGCGAAAATAGCCGTTATTGAGCAGTTACCACCACTGACCACAGTAAAGGGAATCAGGAGCTTCCTGGGACATGCTAGCTTTTACCGACGCTTCATTAAGGACTTCTTCAAAATTACCAAACCGCTATGTGCACTGCTCGAACTTAACACTCCATTCAATTTTGATACAGCCTGCATGGAGGCATTCCTAACCCTTAAAAAGAAGCTTACTACCGCCCCAATCATATTAGCCCCTGACTGGAATCTACCCTTTGAGCTCATGTGCGACACCAGCGATTCAGTAGTTGGAGCAGTACTGGGTCAAAGACATGATAAGATGTTCCACTCCATCCACTATGCAAGCAAGACTCTATCCAGTTCCTAGATAAATTACACCACCACCGAAAAAGAGCTGTTGGCAGTGGTGTTTGCATTTGAAAAATTCCGATCCTACTTAGTAGGCACTAAGGTGATAGACTTCATGGGCCACTTAGCCATAAAATATCTATTAGCAAAAAAAGATGCCAAACCAAGACTAATTAGATGGGTATTGCTACTTCAAGAGTTTAATGTGGAAGTTGTGACAAAAAGGGGACAGAAAACCAAGTGGCGGACCACCTCTCACGATTGGAAGGACATTCCTCAGATAAGCCAAACATCCCAATTCAGGAATTTTTCCCAGATGAGCAACTTTACGCCATTACATGCATCCACACCCCATGGTATGCAGACATCGCGAACTTTTTAGTCACGAGAGAAGTACCAATAGATTTAACATACCACCAAAAGAAAAAGTTCCTATATGATAGCATGAAGTTTTTTTGGGACGAGCCATACCTGTTCAAACAATGCCCTGACCAGATGTTTTGACGTTGCATACCAGATGATGAATCAGAAGATATTCTGAGACACTGCCATTTATCCCCCTATGGGGGGCACTATGGAGGTGTTCGTACAGCCGCTAAGGTACTTCAGTCTGGATTTTATTGGCCAACCCTCTTCAAAGACGCCCATCAACTTGTGTCCAAATGTGACAAATGCCAAAGGATGGGGAACATATCTCGTAGGCATGAAATGCCTCTAACACTTATTTTAGAGGTTGAATTGTTCGACGTATGGGGCATCGACTTCATGGGTCCTTTCCCTCCATTGAAGGGCAACCAGTACATACTAGTTGCGGTTGACTATGTCTCCAAATGGGTCGAAGCAGCCGTTCTGCCAACAAATGACTCTAGAGTAGTTAGCAGGTTTTTAAAGAAACAAATATTCACCAAAATTTGGTACTCCTCGAGCCATAATCAGTGATGAAGGCTCTCATTTCTGCAGTCTCCAGATCGCAGCCTTGCTCGCTAAATATGGAGTTAATCATCGAATCGCTACAGCCTACCACCCTCAGTCAAATGGTCAAGCAAAGGTCTCAAATAGAGAGGTAAAACGTATCTTGGAAAAGGTGGTTCATCCCAACCGAAAGGATTGGTCTGATCAGCTTGATGACTCCTTATGGGCGTACCGCACTGCATATAAAACACCATTAGGGGTCTCCCCATACCAATTGGGCAATAGCACAGCTAAACATGGACCCCACCACAGCAGGCGACAAACGGCTGTTACAAGTGCATGAATTGGAAGAATTCCGTTTGCACGCATATGAGAACGCAAAACTTTACAAGGAAAAGGTCAAACGATGGCACGACAAGCGACTGATCCCGCGCACTTTTGAAGTTGGCCAAAAAGTACTGTTGTACAACTCTCGTCTGAAGTTGTTCCCAGGAAAGCAGAAATCCAGGTGGGCAGGACCCTTCGTGATCGATGCCTTGACATCGCACGGCACAGTTGAGCTCAGAAACCCAAAAACTGGGAACATCTTCAAAGTCAACGGTCAGAGAATTAAACATTACTGGTTGGATCCAGTTTTGAGAGACAAGACGGCTATTGACCTCAGATCACCCTAAGTAACAAGTACTATGTCTGGCTGATGACTTTAAACTAAGCGCTACAGGGAGGCAGCCCGAATAATTTGCTCTGTTTTACTATTTCCAGTTTTCATAAGTTTTATTCGAATGTCCGTAAAAGTCCTCCCATAACCGTACAACCTGAGCCAGCTATGGCAGGTTTTTTTTTTCTAATTATCAAAACCCTCACATGGCCCAGGTATGTTACTCCATCTATTCCTCCTGAAAAGCGCGCGGTCGTCAACTTGACTAGGGCCACCGCCTGCTTAGCTAGTTCTTTTTCTACTTTCTGCTTTTGGTTTGGTTGTCATTAATGTGTTTCTATCTTTTTTTTGCTTCTGTAATGGGGGCATTGCATCGTTCTAGTGTGGGGAGGCGTAGTTAGGTGATATAATATGCTATCTGCTATTTCCATGTGTGTGTGATACTAATTACTCTGCATTTAGTTTTTGGCACAAACTGATTTTTTTTTTTTCAAATTGCATGATAAAGTATGAACAGAGTTTTGTAGCAAAAGAAGAAATGTCTGTATAATGAAGCATAGCATAATTGCCTAATAAAACTGAACCTTTAGGCCTGGGAAATTGACAGTGCTAGCTAATTTGATGCGGGGTAAAGTGGCAGTGAGGAAGTTTAAAGGGAAGAACCCCCTATGGAAGGATTAAGTTGAGCCTAATTGTTATATTTTAAAGTGTGCATGTTTGCTAGTCCATGTTTGATCGTTGATTTGTCTTAGTTCTTAAATAAACTATCTGGCATTTGAGTTTGAAGTTCGTAGGATAAAGGTATTCATGTCATACCCATCAATCCCATACACAACCCATATATCATCATCTCCATATTGCTACCCCATTAAGCCACACGAGTGTGCTATAGCAGAACAAGATGGACAGAAAAACTAGAAGAAAACTGTGAAAAAAAATGCTAAGGCAGAGTGCTTCCATAAAATGCGGTAAAAAGAGCTGCTATTTGCTTATGAAAGAAAAGGGGAAAGACCTAGAAAAAAAAAAAGAGCAGCAAGAAATACAAAGTCAAGAAGGAGCACTCGGCTAAAACCAAGATATTTTTCTACCTAATCTGCTATAGCATTCACCAACAATTCCTATCTCAAACTCCTATCCATCCTCACCATTGTAACCCAAAAAGTCCTTTTGATGAACGAATACTCAGATGCTGGGAAGCAATCTTAGAACTTTGACAAGGCTATGGAACTTTTGGACCCGTATAACAAGAGAGAAATTAAAATCCCCTGGTAAGAGAGCATAAACACTTAACTTGGGAGCCTATTGAGGCTTCTTCATCTAAGCAATACCACGCATTTTGAGCTGTTAGCATTGGGCAATGAGATTGCCGAATGGGGGACGTTAACTGAAAGCGATTGTGTAAGCAGGGTTATAAAGACAAGAGTACTATAACTATGAGTTTTTGTTCGCTTTATCTTATTTTGGCCAGGAGTACAAAAAGCTAAGTGTGGGGGTATTTGATGAGCACAAATTATGCCATGTTTTCCCTATATTTCATGACTGAATTGCATGGTAAATGAAAGCTTAATTTTAAATAATCCAAGAAAAAAGGCATATATTCATGATATGGGGAACTGAAGGATAGATACCATTTACATCCTAAACATGTGCTAAGAAAGGAGCAAGTTACATTGTTTTTAAAGAACATATAGCAAAGCTGATACTATGCTATAGCATTCTGACCGCAACTCGAAGTGCAATAAAAAGCCTCACGAAAGCTATAGCAAAGTAAAGGACGCAATGCTATGCGGCATATTTTCTGACCTTTTTATCTAGCTGATTCCAAGAATAAAGGTCGAGATCAACAGGTAGATTGCTGATGTAATAAAATAAAAGATGCGGAGGATCAAAATTGAAAGATTGGAAGAATCCCGCAGGATCAGCAGAATCAATCTACAATTAGAAGATGCGATAGATCTCGACAGATTTGGAAAGCCTAGCTCGCGGAAACTTGCGTCACAAGGAAGTCTGAGTATAAAAGGAAACAACAAGTCAACCCTAGCAGGAGAGTCGCACAGAGCCAAAACGATATTACACATTCGGCAAACTCGAAAGAAGAGTGAGAGACTTCACTAGCACGAGAATTCCAGGACAACCCAACATCCTTCCTTGTAGTACGACGGAGAAAATAAGACGTGGAGTGGTGACGTGACAGGGGTTCTTACACGCCGTCGGAACGCCGCCAAGCTTTCGGTTTTTATTTTATTTTATTTTATTTAAATCATGTGTCATTCTGTTACTATCTGTTTTGTGTTTCCCTCGTCAGTCATGAACTAACTTTCCTATGGCTGAACGAGGATGAATTCTTAAGTGTTAAATGAACCCAGTTGCAAGTTCTTAATTTAATATATTCGGTTTGCTTATCAGTGAATTAATTACTAGTCGATTAGTGGAAACTAAGGGCTAGATTTGTGGCCTCAACTTACTGGCAAGGAGTCGAGGTTAGATCTCTGAGAAACTGTGTTTGCTAGGCAGCCGGTGCAAGGCTTGACCTATTTATTGTAGGCTTCAGGAATGGGTCTACCTCTCATAACCATGACACCCTGAGTGTAATGTAGATTTAACTAGAATGTTGCCATAGGAATATGGAAGGAGTATAGTTAGTATCATATGTATTGGACGCGGAAGCTTTGATAGATTATGGTGGTGGGTTAACTGAATAGCGTTGTAGTTAGTAGCTATGCAGTTGCATTGTGGAAGTTGTACAGTATAAATGCTATAGCAATGGGTAGAGCAACTGGGGGATTGATGCACTTAAGGGTGATTCCGAGTTCAGCCTAACTTCTCACTGATATCTTCTTCAGAACTTATTCTATTTATTTCTGTTAGTAGCATAAATACAAAAACCTCTCAAACCAATTATATTTACTTTTTGTTTGCACAACTATCATAGCAATTGAGCGTCACTCTTCGGTATCTCAGTCTCTGTGGGACGATACTCTACTTACACTTTATTACTTGTTCGACTGGTTCACTTACCATCAAGGAAATCGACCAACAGTTGAGCAGTTGTACCTCATTTTGTGCGGTTACAAGACCAGCGTTCAAATGTCCACTGGGGAAACTCCATTCTGATTAACTTATGGATGTGAGGCTATGGTCTCGGTCGAGATAGGTCAGCCATCGTGGAGAAGAATGAAGATTCTTCAAGAGGCAGAAGAGATGAATAACGAAGCCTTGGCCGTGGAATTGGATTTGGTAGATCATGATAGTGTCATGGCCTATTGCTGAGATATGGCCTCCCAACAACTCATTGCAGCCAAGTATAATAAAAGAGTGAGGCCTCGATCATTTGAAAAAGGTGACTTGGTGCTTCGATGAGCTGACGTTGGAAACAAAAATGTCAAAGATGGAAAGCTTGCTGCAAATTGGGAAGGCCCTTATCGGATCGGAGAAAAGCTCGACAAAGGAGCCTACTTGCTGGAGACTCTGGAGAAAAAGCTGATCAAAAGAACATGGAACACGGATAAACTGAAAGTATATTACAGTTAAAGCTGAGTTCCATGTTCATTTGATTTTGTTTTAAGTTCAATACGCGGATAAACTTTGGAAGTATATATTACAGTTAAATCTGAGTTCCGTATTGACTTTGATTTGTTTTAAGTTCAATTATGCTTTATGAAATTTTTTAATGACGACTATGTTAGCAAGTTCATTTGATTAAGTTTATTTTTGAATAAATGAAGAATTCTCAGTTGAGAATCGCTTTTCAAATGGTTCAAATCATGCTAGTCGAGAAAGAATAAAGCCTGGGTAATTGAACCTAGTTTTAGAAAAAGCATGGAGAAATAAAAATGAATCATGGGAAGTTAAACCCGGTTTCAGTTAAAGCAAAGGTGCAACAATGTACCCATGCAACTATGATGCATCAAAGTTTCATTCCGGGTTAATGAAGTGAATCGTCATGATGACCCTGATCAAGTCAAAATGTTTAAAGCTTTGGTTAATAAACTGAATTTGAACATGTGACAGATTGCCCCTACTCCAGATTAGATTTTGGTCGAATGAGTGGAATGTAATGTGATGGATTAATTAAAATCTTTGCACATATTATACTTGGTTTTAATACCAGACGAATATACAAACAGATTCTGTGCAAATATTTTTGACTTTGGCCCAGTCATTAAATAGAACTTTGAAAAATATTTTCGAGTTCATATAGTTAACCCATTCAGGTATTAAAGTTAAAGCTTAGAATTTTACCCGGGTTGGTGAAGAAGTGAGCAAACTCGTTGATTGGCGATTTGTTCAAATACAACGAAGGCAAATGTAACAGAAAAAACTGGGGTAGTAATTCGGCGATAATTGTTACAAAAGCGAAAAAGGGGCTTTAGTATCTTGAACGAAAATTTACAAGTGCAACCAATAGAACTCAAAAATATATTCGGGTTAGTCAAGAAATGAATAAATTTTCATTGATAGTCAAGATGTCATGTACGACGAAGTTAAAGGCGGGAAAACTAAACCGGTGCGATAACCCGAGAAAGTAAATCTTTACAAAACAAAAAGGGGCATGAAAACCATAAACAAAAAGATACAAGCAAAGCAGGACTCCTTTGACCACCAATTAAGTGGAGCCCATCAATTATGAAGAGACTAACTAGTTGAATCGGGATCCCAGCCCATCAGTTGGGAGGAAGTTCAGCCTCCAGTTCAGTATCTGGTCGTACCTCCCCCCAGCTAGGTTAGGGACGTTGGCCTCTTCACCTTTTTCCTCCTCTTGGTCCCTCTCCAACCGGTTTACCGACTCACCAACAGGAGAGGGAGGGGGTGGGATTAATTTCCCGTCATCAATATAAGCCTTATAATGTGCCCCAGAGGTGTTCAGGTCAACGCTGGGATTTAAAAGCTAGACTTGCTCCATAGCATTGTTGAAAGACTCTTCCACAGCGTCTTTTAATTCAAAGATATCAGCATAGGCTGTCTTGACAACCTCCTCTTTATCTTCAGCCTCATCTCCAGTTCTGCGTGCATTGTCTTCACATGTTCAGTGCGTTCAGATCCCTCTTATGAGTCTGTTGCTTAAGAAAGAGATCCGACTTCATCTTTCGAAGATCCTCCTTGGTCAGCAAGAGCTCTTCATGCATTTTTTCCTTCTCCGCCTTGACTAATTGAAGCTCCTCAAGAGCTTTGTTTGTCTCCTCATGAGCCTTGTCATTCTCCGTGGTAATGCGCTCCAGATTTTCATGAGCTTTGGCATATTTGTTTTTTAGAGATGCCACGACTTGGCTCAATGCGGAGGCCTTTAAGGCGAGATGTTCAATATCCTAAAGCTCTTGAATCTCGGCCTCAGTTAGACGAGCTGGCTCGAAGTAGTGCTTAGGAGGACGAAGACCAATGCGAAGTTCCTTAGTAACCCCGACTTCCCAAATAACAGACTGGGATAGCTGGGTAGGAAGAGGAGGAGGAGGAGTTTGAAGAACCTGTTGATCAGAGGCCGGAGCAGCAGGAGTTGAGGGAGGAGAAGTCGGTGTGACTTCTTGAGTAGTAGAAGCAGAGGCGCTTCCCGTTTCCTGAGCAGGAATGTTCTTGGTGTTGGGATCCGTACACGCAGCGGAAGGAATTTATTCATATGAAAACTTACAAATCCCAATGAAGAGGATCTATCAACGATGTTTAAATCGGGTTCGTTAGAAACCGTACCTATGTGAAGTTGTGATCGTCTCGTTCAATTCGATCTCGTGTGCGCCTTACTTGATCAACGGGAGCCAACTGCGAATCCACTCCCTTTACCGGTATCCACACGAACAGCCTCCAACACCGACGGCAGCGTGCTAGCGCCTTCAGTATTCTCATGTCTCTTTTTTTCTCTCTAAGGGTTTTCGCGGCTTGTCTATTCATTCATTCGTTCTTCTAATATGACTAGATCATTATCTCTTATAGAGTTTCTAAAACCCTAATGAGCCATATTTAAATATTCAAAATTAATCTTTGTTAATTTTGAATTCGAATTTTGGATCAAAATAATATATTAATTAAATCTATCCAATAGATCTAATCTAATCTATTTATTTAATCTGAATTAAAAGCCTGCTGATTTAATTTATCTCTATAAATTAAATATGAGATATGATATCTATCTATTTAATTAAATTTGAGATACTATATCTCAATTCAAATTAAATCGGATATATGATATCTCTATTCGAAAATTAAATCGAGATACAATATCTCTATTTGTTTTAGATATTTAATTTATCAAATAAATTAAATACAAAACAAATATTATACAATAATAAAAGAATATTTATTAAATAATATTATTATATTATTTTCGAATTTAATAATATATATATCCATCATAGATTAAATGCAATATTCATTAAATCTTAGACATATCTAAGATTCAATGAATCTGGATACTATTGCTCGTTTTGGGCTATTCTTGTGTGCGACCCTACAGGTCCACATGAGATTGGCAGTGGGCCAATACTGAAAGACCTAGCTATCACCCAAGGGGGGGGGGGGTGAATTGGGTGTCTGATTAAAATCTTGATACTTTGAAAATCTTTTGTGTTTTCTAAATCAACAGTTAGATATTCAAATAAACATATACTGGAAATAAAAGAGATAAGGGAAGAGAATATGCAAACTGAGATTTATCCTGGTTCGGTCCAATCCTTGACCTACGTCCAATCCCCAAGCTCCACTTGAGATTTTCAATCCACTATCTTCTTTCAACTTGATTACACATTTTGTACTTGGAGTAATCCTCTCACTAGGATTCACTCCCCATTACAAAGTGTAATCAATACACCCACTTGATTACACACTTTGTACTCGAAGTAATCCTCTCACTAGGATTCACTCCCCTTACAAGCTGTAATCAAATCAATGTGTTTCCCACTCAAGATCACCCAATCTTGAGTAACTCTCAGATAGTATGGTAGGAACACAATGAATCTTCTCTCTCAGAAGTGAATGAATAAACACTAAAGTACAATACAACACATCTCACCCTCTATGATAAACTATGTAAACATTTGAAAAACAGAGAGTAAATAATGTGAAGATCATTGTATGAGCATTTTGAAGATGTAGGCTTGTGTCTTTTTTTTTTTTAATAATGTCTTGAATCTGTCTTCTTTTATAGGTAGAGATCAATATATGACCGTTGGATAAAGAAATATAGCCGTTAGACTCAGATGGAAACTAGCCGTTAGAACTTCGTTTTCTGAACTAGCGACATAAACTCAATTTTTCATTTGGAAACTCGAGTTTCCTTTTGTCTTGAATAGTTCAGTTGCTCTCTGTCCTCTCTAAACTCGAGTTTTCACGAACAAACTCGAGTTTGCAACTTCCTTGAACTAACCATCAACTTTCGAAGGTCATATCTCCCTGGTCTAAACTCTGTTTTGGTTCATTCAACTCTTTATGGCAAGCTCTGTGAGTCTACTTTCATATGCCACCAATTTCAGCTCCATCCGATTTGTAGTTTGTGAGTTACAATCAAAACATTGCAGCTTGGTTTGCTATGTGGCGTGGATTTATCTGTCAACTTCCAAAATTCATAGATCCTTGATTGGAACTCCTTTGGACTTGAATTTTATATCCCAATGACGCATTGGGAGTCTAGTTTCATATGCCACTGATTTTACCTCAATCGATTTCTAGTTTAGGAGATATCATCCAATTATCGACGTCGCCGTCTTGAATGTGAAACATAGCTGATCATTTCGAAACTCGAGTTTTCACTTGGAAACTCGAGTTTTCCTAGTCCAGAGACGCCAGAGATGTTGAAGACACTACAAACTCGAGTTTGTGATGGTTAACTTGAGTTTTGATTCCTAAACTCGAGTTTTGAGTTCTAAACTCGAGTTTTCTCGTACCAGAGGAGCAAATCACTGTAGCGAAGTAGGAAACTCGAGTTTTGAATTGTGAACTCGAGTTTTCTCATCCTGAAGCTGATTTTTTGCTGACTTTAATTCCTAATTGAGCCATTCCAACTTCCATATGATCTTGGAGGCTTCTAGCATCAATATAAGAACTTGAATAATGATATCTTCATTCCATTCAACAAGTTCTTCCTTTCTTTAATCTCCCATCTTGAACATAATCCAAATCTTTCTTTCTTCTCTTCTCTTGATCATTCTCTGTCTTCATTCTTAGCAAGTTCTACCTTCTTCAATATCTCCTTTTCTTCTTGATTATTCCCAAAATATTTTGATAGCTTCTTGCTTCCTTGACATTCTCTATAATTTCTTCTTTATGTAATCTCTTATCTCTTTCTTGATTAATCTCTATAATTCAACTTGGACTAATCTACATTAAACATAATAGTTAGTCAATGTAGAAGACAAATATATTATGTAAACTTTTTGCTCTTAATAATGACTTCTATATTAGACATCATCAAAACTAATCATATCTAACATTCTCCCTTTTTTTGATGATGGCAAATACTTTAAGAAAAAATATGTATGAATATGAAAGTTAGACCCAACATATTTTTCTTGCCATTCTCTCCCCTTATTTGTCATTTGCAAAAATTTGAAGTTAAGAAGAGATGGTTGGAGAGTCAAATATGAAAACAAATTAGAATGAGTCAAGGAACCGATTTTCTCTCCCTGATTTGAAAGAATTTTGATATCTAATAGGATGCAATTTGGAATATTTTTATGAAAAACAAATTTGAGAGAATTTGGAGAGGTTTTCAAGACATATTTCACAATTAAAGTATATAGATACCAAACATGTGCAAAATTTTCACTAAATATAAAAAGATAGAGATTATAAATGCTCATGTAGGTTCTGCAAATTGATGAATGATCGATGAAATCCATTTGCATGCTTTCTTGTTGTATGATATCATTGCCATCCTTTTCTTTTCTTCATATATCTCTTCTGCAGAATATGTCTCAGCTCGCTTCAAGAGGTTTTCCTCTTACTTTTTAGAGCATAGCTTAGCTTCAGTGTGATTGAACATCAAAGCATCTTTCCTTAATTTAATTGTTGCTCTTTGAGGTGTATTAAGGAAAGTTCTTGTACAGAACGAATTCTCCTGCTATAATTGTAAAAATTTCTTGCAAGAGAGAAATGTGTTAGTTCATACCAAATGTAATTCCGTAGTGATACCTCTACCATGACATTACATGTTATCTCAACCGCTAATTTATGCACCGCCTCACGGCTTGTGCAACCAGCTATCAAAATATCTCTTTCTACATGATATTTTCAAATCAAGATAATGAAAGGAAAATATAAGATATTTTCAAATATGAAATTAACTCATCATCAAAACTAATAGAACATAGTAAATGCAAATGAGTATGCTTAAAAGGGTTTTCTTCAAATTAATGAAATGAGCTTTTAAGATATCAAACACATGTGAATGTGAAGCTCCCTTTAATGATACCAAGAATGTTATTTCTCAATGATAAGTTGGAAATATACTTTATGTAGAAAAGATGTCATTGATAAAATACATGTAAGTTTGAGCATAGAGCATAGAAAATCTTATCCATAGAGATAAGCATTTATCAACTAATAGTTTATGAATGAGATCATATTTCCAAGAATGAAATATGCAAAATGTTTCAAATCTCAAATGTTCTTTCAAATCGTGATAATGCATTATGAAATCAAAATTTTGATGGATGAAAGATTCATTTTTAAAACATGTTTGAAAACAATGCTCACATTAAACATGGTGGAAGTCAATAGGTTTAATGAATATATCAGTATGCTTTAGTTTTGGAGAACATGTTGAACATTGCAGTTAACATGTTGAAGAATTTTCTCAAAAGCACAAGTCATGAAGTTGGGCATTATCGAAACATGCTTAGCATAATAGAAATATATGAGCATAATGACTTTGCTATTAACCAAGAGTTGATCTTGCTTTTTAGAATAGAGTCTTGAAATATATGAACATTCAAGGCAAGAATTTGAATATAGTTACTCAGAATTGAATGAAGATAAATTTGATGAATTTGAGTAACAAAATGACTACTAGGATTCATGAATGATGAAGCACAAACTCATTAGTCGAGATGACTAGAGTTCCATAATATTATCCTAGTAAGTTATTCCATATAATGGTTAATGCACTAACATTTAATGCATTAATGAACATTCATAATGCTTGAAATATCTTGACCAATAAGGATTTATCCAATAAGCATGAGATTTTCACAAATTGAATTCTTTTCTGGAGATAAGCTTGAAAATCATATACATAATCAACTTGTTAGATATAAGATCTAACTTGATTGAGAATGAAGAATGAGGAGTTCAAGCATCATATTGAATACCAAAGATCAATATGTGAATGATAGGAAAAACTCAACTTGACAAATTTGAAGCATATCCAACATTCAGTAATATTAACTTCCAATTTTGAAATTTAATTTGAATGCAATCAAAGTGTGGATAATTTTTAAGACATTTGTATGCATTTTCACAAAACAAAGTGAATTGAAATCCAAACAAATTTTACACTTGTGCATTTCAAAAATATAAATTCAGAAATTTATGCACAAAATCACTTGTTTGATCATCAAAAACTTACTAACAAATTGATTAAACATAGTTAAAAATAGTAATGAGTGATGATAAGAAGTATTGGAGTCAATCAGGAAGATTTTCAAATTCGTCAAATTTGAATTTCAAACTCTGTGACTCATACTCGAGTTTGTCACTGTTCACTAATATCAATACTCGAGTATTTATAATCAAACTTGAGTTTCCTTCTTCCAGAGAAGAACGTCGTGATTGGAGCTTTGGACCATATCTTTGAGTAGGAACAAAATTCGAGTTTTCAAACCCATACTCGAGTTTTGGACTTTTGATATGAAAATAAGTTTAAGTCCAAAACCTCAATACTCGAGTATCCAAAGTAAACTGGAGTTTTGAAACCATTGAAAAATAGTGATGCATTACGCGAGGACAAAACTCGAGTTTCCATAGCTAAACTCGAGTTTTCATTTAAAGATGAAAACCTTTGAAAGTCCATGTCAAAGTGAAAACTTGAGTTTCCATTTCAATTCTTGAGTTTCCAAATCATTGAAAAATAGCAAAGCTCTATGTATGCCCGAAACTCGAGTTTCCAAATCCAAACTCGAGTTTTCGAGAGATTGTGAAAACTTTGATAAATCTTTGCCAAGTCAATACTTGAGTTTTCAAATCGAAACTTGAGTTTTCAAAACATGTGTAAAACTTGAAAGCTTTACGTCAATCCGATACTCGAGTTTCCAGCCCATACTCGAGTTTTCTCAAGTTAAAAACTTTGGTGACTCTCTGTATGACCAATACTTGAGTTTTCAAATAGATACTTGAGTTTTGAAAACTTTAGGAAATATTGACAGTCTCTGTATGATGCATACTCGAGTATTGAAACCAATACTCGAGTTTGGCTCAGGGTAAAAAACTTGGAGTGCCCTTTGTAAGTTCAATACTTGAGTTTCCAATGGAAACTTGAGTATTGCTTTGTTTAATAAAATTGAGCTACTCTCTGTCAAGTCAATACTTGAGTATTGAAACCAATACTCGAGTTTTCTAAAAAATTTGGAAAACTTAGAAAACTCTTGACAAACTAAAAACTGGAGTTTGGTTTTGACAGTAAAATTCCTGATCGAAATTGAATAAGTTTCAAAACCCTTTAACTTAACTAAAGACAAACCAAACATGAATTTCATATAATTATAGTATGGGGTAAGAATTAGATATCACCGTAATTCTTCTTGTCTTTTTTGAAGCTTGCTTGGTTGAGATGGATTGATGTAAATAACTCCTTTTTCTGGCATTCACCATCAACATCAAGCATAGCTTGTTTAGCTTTCTCAAGATTTGGATCATTTCTTTATGTTGCATTCTTGAGAAGCTTTCTTTGATCCTACAAAATTGTATAAAGGTTTTTCTTTCTTGGTATCCAACCTAACTTGGATCCAATCATCGTTAGCTTGTAGGAATCAAAATTCACATGCTCTTATGAATATAATTAATTCAGAACGTACATTAACTGAGCATAGTGAATTAAACATGACTTTATGCATAAAAGAAATACTTTCTTTTCAAATCATCATGCATGCATAAAGAATTAAGCCTATTGAACATTGTAATCTCTTTCAAAAATAAGTCAGGATGTGAAAACCCAATTTAAAAAATAGTTTGCAATGCTCATTCCTAAGGTTACAAAATATAAAAACTCAATAAATATTTCAGATGATAGAGTAGGAGGTTTTACCATTGTATACCTTTATCTTAGGTACTTGGAGGATTGGCTTTGCTTACCCACCGATTCTTCATATGTTTTCCTATGGGTGTTGGCAAAGCTCTCTCGAAGATATAGACTTCCGAGTCTTGTTTGAAACCTGAGAGATTCTCCTCTTCTTGTTCTCCTCAAGATAGTTGAATGGTACTTCATGGTAGTCCATTCTTGAGGCATAATGTATTCTTCTTACGGGTGTCCATTGCTTCTTTTGATTTGACTTTGTAAATCCAGCAATGGATGCTCCTAGAGTTCTCTTGCTTGATATAGGTGCTATGATCTTCTTCATTGGTGCATGAGAAATCTTGGCTTCTTTTTCATCTTTTCTGTACCTTGATGTCCATTGATATTCAAATCATCCTGCACACATGGAGTACTAGATGGACATTTTGGTACCCACTTATACTTGGGTCCTTCATCGTTAGTATTGGACCTTACTTGTCCTTTCGAAACCCAAACAAATTTATTTCTCACATTAGAAATTCTCCTAATATAGCATGTATGAGAAATATGACCAGACTTTCCACAATAATTGCAAATAATAGAATGGTATACACCATGAGATTTTATGCAAGCATTGTGTCGGTCATGACAGTAAAAATTCAAATAAGCTTCATTTGAACATTCTTTCTTCCCAATAAATTTTCCAGCATTATTTTCGAAAACATTTTTTCTTTTCAAATTAGAATCAATAATCGGTTGAAAGACAATTTTGTGTAAATGTTCAAAATCATTTTTCTTAACTACACAAGAAGAATTGGAATTGTTTACCACATGTGCATCTTGAGCTCTAGATAATGATTGATCACAATCATCCATGAGCTCTTCCTGGAAATCCTCTTCCTCTTGTTCTTTTGTGTTGACTGGATCATGGAAGTATTCAATGTTTCTCCTTCTTCAATCTCCAGTTGTTCATCGATCGTAGATATGCAATTTATAATTTCGATGAACTATCAACTTCAACACAATTGTTAGAAGCATACATAGAATCAAGAGTATCCCAAATATCTTTAGCACAAGAGCAAAATTTTATTTTCTCGAAATCATTTTCTGTCAATGCACTATATAAAATTTTCATTGCTCTATTGTTCAACGAAAACATTTTCGTTGTTAGTTCTCTATGTGTTTTGATGATAACTGACAATTGTAAACACAAGTTGAAGTTTGTCTTGGGTAAGTTGAAAAACTTACTGTCAAAGGAAAACTCGAGTATTGCCCTCAATACTCGAGTATTGACTTGACAGAGAGTAGCTCAATTTTATTAAACAAAGAAATACTCAAGTTTCCATTTGGAAACTCAAGTATTGAACTTACAGTGAGCACTCCAAGTTTTTCAACCTGAGCCAAACTCGAGTATTGGTTTGAATACTCGAGTATGCATCTTATAGAGACTCCTTCAATACTTCCTAAAGTTTTTCAATACTCAAGTATCTATTTGAATACTCAAGTATTGGTCATACAGAGAGTCACCAAAGTTTTCAACTTGAGAAAACTCGAGTATTGGTATGAATACTCGAGTATGGGATTGACAGAAAGTTTTCAAGTTTTACAAATGTTTTGAAAACTCAAGTATCGTTTTGAAAAATCAAGTATTGACTTGACAAAGATTTCTCAAAGTTTTCAAAATCTCATAATACTCGAGTTTTGATGTAGAAACTCGAGTATCTAGCATACTGAGAGAGCTTTACTCTTTTTCAATGATTTTGAAAACTCAAGTATTGACTTAGCATAGATTTCTCAAAGTTTTTCAAAATCTCAGAATACTCGAGTATTGATTTAGAAACTCGAGTATCGGGCATACAGAGAGCTTTGCTCTTTCTCAATGATTTGAAAACTCAAGTATTGAAATGAATACTCAAGTATTGAGGATTTGGAATTAAACTTATTTTCATATCAAAAGTCCAAAACTCGAGTATTGATTTAGAAAGTTGAGTTTTGATCCTATTTCAAAGATATGGTCCAAAGCTCAAATCATGACATTCTTCTCTGGAAGAAGAATACTCGAGTATCATCATGGATACTCAAGTATTGATATTAGTGCACAGTGACAAACTCGAGTATAGGTCGCAAAGTTTGAAAATCAAATCTGACGAATTTGTGAAATCTTCTTGTTTGATCTTAATACTTCTCCTCTACATTCACTACTATTCTTAACTATGTTTAATGAGTTTGCTAGTGAGTTTCAGGTTGTTTAGAGGACATTAAATGAAGATTTGAACAAAAGCAAAAAGCAATGTCAGAACATTAAATGCAAAGTCCAGAAGCTTGCATCCTTTTGAGCCATCATTCTGTACACGTTTGTAAAAGGATTAATGTCTGCTTTCCCTAAGCAGTACTGCTCTTCCAACGGATCTATTACAAGGGAAGTAAACACTAATCCTCTGGGCAAAAGGAATTAACTGAAGAGTAGAGAGAGAAGACACCAAAGTGCCTCCAACAGCTAGATTAGTGCACCAACGGATATAATGGAGATTGCAACTGTTATTTAATGCTCTCTTAGTATAAATAGAGTAGCATTCAATTCTTCTCAACAACACATCTGCTGAAAACGAATTATATTCAAGTTTGCCAACTACTCTTTCAGCTTTCAGTTGTAAAGAATCTTTTGATGCATTAAGCTTCAGTGTTTATCATTATCTACTCTTAGAGAGAGTTCACTGTTTGTAAATCATTCATTGTAAAGTATCTCAAGTCGGGGGACTTGGAGATTGGGATATTGATTGCAACTTGTAAGGGGGAGTAAGTTCTAGTGAGAGAATTACTCTTGAGTTACAGAGTGTGTAATCAATTGAGATAGTGAAAATCCCAGAGAGTCTGGGGACTGGACGTAGGTCAAGAGATTGGACCGAACCAGTATAAATTCCTTGTGTCTAGCTATTCTTCCCTATACTCTATTTAGCTTTGTTTTAGTGTTCGAAAATAGAGCAATCTAAAAAGAATATTAAAATCCCCAATTCACCCCCCTCTTGGTGATTAAGCTCCACTTTCATTCTTTTCCTTTTCAGTCCAATCCTTTCTTGGTTTAAAATTAAAAAACATTTGTAAAAACATTCCACATATGAAAATCAGTTGCTTTCATAAAACTAGTTATTCTAGCTTTCAAAAACCAAAAATCAATATCTTTGAAAAACGGTGGAATGGTATAATCAAAACTTTTGAAAACGAGGAACACCCAAAATTAGCCATTGAAACTCTTGAGATGGTTAAGTCCTTTAAACAAGAGCCTAGCTCTGATACCAAATGAAAGACCTGGCTATCACCCAAGAGGGGTGAATTGGGTGTCGATTAAAATCTTGATACTTTGAAAATCTTTTGCGTTTTCAAAATCAACGTTAGATATTGAAATAAACATATACGGAAATAAAAGAGATAAGGGAAGAGAATATGCAAACTGAGATTTATCCTGGTTCGGTCTAATCATTGACCTACGTCCAGTCCCCAAGCTCCACTTGAGATTTTCAATCCACTATCTTCTTACAACTTGATTACACATTCTGTATTTGGAGTAATCCTCTCACTAGGATTCACTCCCCTTACAAAGTGTAATCAATACACCCACTTGATTACACACTCTGTACTCGAAGTAATCCTCTCACTAGGATTCACTCCCCACAAGCTATAATCAAAACAATGGGTTTCCCACTCAAGATCACCCAATCTTGAGTAACTCTCGAATAGTATGGTAGGATGTTTACAATGAATCTTCTCTGTCAGAAGTGAATGAATAAACACTGAAGTACAATACACCACATCTCACCCTCTATGATAAACTATGTAAACATTTGAAAAATAGAGAGTAAGTAATGTGAAGATCAGAGTATGAGCATTTTGAAGATGTAGGCTTGTGTCTTTTTTTCTCTGTCTTGAATCTGTCTTCTTTTATAGGTAGAGATCAATATATGACCGTTGGATAAAGAAATATAGCCGTTAGACTCAGATGGAAACTAGCCGTAAGAACTTTGTTTTTTGAACCAGCGACGTAAACTCGAGTTTTCATTTGGAAACTTAAGTTTCCTTTTGTCTTGAATAGTTCAGTTGCTCTCTGTCCTCTCTAAACTCGAGTTTCTATGAACAAACTCGAGTTTGCAACTTCCTTGAACTAACCATCAACTTTCGAAGGTCCTATCT
Organism: Acacia melanoxylon; assembly: GCA_019022615.1. Taxonomy (NCBI): domain Eukaryota; kingdom Viridiplantae; phylum Streptophyta; class Magnoliopsida; order Fabales; family Fabaceae; genus Acacia; species Acacia melanoxylon. Next base: position 1,233,211 of record JAFJYJ010000068.1, on the reverse strand, counting down.
CCCTGGTCCAAACTTTGTTTTGGTTCGTTCAACTCTTGAGGGCAAGCTCTGTGAGTCTACTTTCATATGCCACCAATTTCAGCTCCATCCGATTTGTAGTTTGTGAGTTACACTCAAAACATTGCAGCTTGGTTTGCTGTGTGGCATGGATTTATCTGTCAACTTCCAAAATTCATAGATCCTTGATTGGAACTACTTTGGACTTGAATTTTATATCCCAACGACGAATTGGGAGTCTAGTTTCATATGCCACTAATTTTACCTCAATCCGATTTCTAGTTTAGGAGATATCATCCAATTATCAGACGTCGCCCGTGCTGAACGTGAAACATAGCTGATCACTGCTGTAAACTCGAGTTTTCACTTGGAAACTCGAGTTTTCCTAGTCCAGAGACGCCAGAGATGCTGAAGACACTACAAACTCGAGTTTGTGATGGCTAACTCGAGTTTTGAGTTCTAAACTCGAGTTTTCTCGTACCAGAGGAGCAAATCACTGTAGCGAAGTAGGAAACTCGAGTTTTGAATTGTGAACTCGAGTTTTCTCATCCTGAAGCTGATTTTTGCTGACTTTAATTCCTAATCGAGCCATTCCAACTTCAATAAGATCTTGGAGGCTTCTAGCATCAATATAAGAACTTGAATAATGATATCTTCATTCCATTCAACAAGTTCTTCCTTTCTTTAATCTCCCATCTTGAACATAATCCAAATCTTTCTTTCTTCTCTTCTCTTGATCATTCTCTGTCTTCATTCTTAGCAAGTTCTACATTCTTCAATATCTCCTTTTGTTCTTGATTATTCCCAAAATATTTTGATAGCTTCTTGCTTCCTTGACATTCTCTATAATTTCTTCTTTATGTAATCTCTTATCTCTTTCTTGATTAATCTCTATAATTCAATTTGGACTAATCTACATTAAACATAATAGTTAGTCAATGTAGGAGACAAATATATTACGTAAACTTTTTGCTCTTAATAATGGCTTCTATATTAGACATCATCAAAATAAATCATATCTAACAAATACTGTACCAGACCACAAGTCGCAAGCAGCCTCTAGCAAGACATTATGACTATCCAATTCATATGGGGATTGATGATACGATACAACCTATCGTAGAACCATGTCACGTCCCTTATTTCACGCGATAATTTGGTCAAGGGTGAGGCATGGATAATGTCAACTTCCTATTCTTGACCATTACTTTCTTAATTCGTAAGTAGTCTAACAATTGAAATGGAAACTCCTTTCCATCGTAGTGTAGTCATACATTTCTCAGACTCAATCATCGAGGGGCCCAGTATTATCTCTCTACGAATGGGAGGGACAAATTCCATCTTGACCATTCACATTCCTCTAGTTTAGGACACAAACCTCAAGGTTTGGAACACAAACCTCGAGGTTTGGAACTCAAAACTCGAGTTTAGAAGAACTGGACTGAGAAACCTCGAGGTTTCCATCAAAACTCGAGTTTTCAAGTGTCTTCAGCATCTCTGGCGTCTCTGGACTAGCAAACCTCGAGGTTTCAGTCAAAACCTCGAGTTTCCAGCTATCAGCTCTTCAGCTCCACACTGTTTCACGTTCAGCATGGGCGACGTCTGGTAATTTGATGATATCTCCTAAACCAGAGATCGGATTGAGGTGAAACCAGTGGCATATGAAACTAGACTCCCAGTACGTCATTTTGATATAAAATTCAAGCCCAAAAGAGTTTAGAGCAAGGAGTTATGAATTGTGGAAGTTGACGAAACATCCACGCCACACGAGAAAACCAAGCTTCAATGTTTTGAGTATATCTCACAAACTACAAATCCAATTGAGCTGAAATTGGTGGCATATGAAAGTAGACTCACATATCTTTCCATCAAGAAGTTGAACGGACCAAAACGGAGTTATGAACAGGGAGATATGGTCTTCGAAAGTTTCCGTTATTTCAAGAAAGCTGAACAAAGTCAAAACCTCGAGTTTTCAATGGAAACCTCGAGTTTTCATCGAACGAGAGCATCGAACTTCGAGTATCTTCAAACCTCGAGGTTTGGAACCAAAACCTCGAGTTTTGGTCGACGAAAGCAATGAATATTGCAACCTCAAACCTCGAGTTTTGCAAATGAAACCTCGAGTTTTCATCTCGGCTTCGAAAAATCGAGTTTCGAAAATCCCGATTCTTCGATAAACATCCGAGATGATTACCCAAATGATTTATACTACTTCTTAACATCATTTATATCATTTGTGTATAAATTTCAGATGATTAAAGTTTGAGATTACATCAAACTTGCGAAACCAAAATCATCATAAGCTTGAAGATGAAGGTTGCTTTGCATTTTCGAAACAACAAAGAAGGTAGAATTGAACAACAAACTTGAAGAAACAAAGTTGAAAGCTCAACGGTAATATTGTTCAATGTATTCAAATATTCAATATCCCGCACTCTGATTTGAGAAGATTTGAATTTGCTTTAAAGTCAAATAAAGCAACTCCATGAGCCACTTGTATTATTTTATTATATCTTCTTCTCCCAAGATAATGGTTTCATCTGAAAAGTAGCACTACCATTCACCAAGGCAGACAGCAAGGCTCCCACTAACAAAAGCTGAACATCATGGAAGACATTCTTGAAGAGCCAAATATTCAAATATTCAAATCTACAATTCTTCTCAACGGCTATATCTCAACGGCTATATTCCCAATGACCATATTCTCAACGACTATATTCTCCACGAATTCAAAGCACTCCAACAAATCATTAAGCTTCAACCAAGCATAAATGCGAGAGCTTTGAAGTTACAAAAAATAGACAAGACGAGCAAAAACGCAGAGACACAAGCTTACATCTTCAACATGATTATACTCACTTTTTCATAACATTTACTCTCGTTCTCAATGCTTATATAGCTTATCATTGAGAGTGAAATAATGTGTATTGTACTTCGGTGTTTATTCATCTACTTCGAGAGAGAAGAGTCATTGTAAACATCCTATCATTCTATTCGTGAGATACTCAAGATTGGGTGATCTTGAGTGGGAAACACATTGTATTGATTACGACTTGTAAGGGAGTGAATCCTAGGAAGAGGATTACTTCGAGTACAGAGTGTGTGATCAATCAAGTGTATTGATTACGTTGTAAGGGGAGTGAATCCTAGTGAGAGGATTACTTCAAGTACAGATCGTGTAATCAAGTTACAAGAAGATAGTGGATTGAAAATCTCAAGCGGAGCTTGGGACCGGACGTAGGTCAAGGATTGGGCCGAACCGGTATAAATCACTTGTTTGCATATTCTCTTCCTTTAACTCATACATTTCCGGCATATAAGTTTGAATGACTCATTATCGCTTTATAAATTATTACTTGTCATACAAACTACTTTCAAGAAATTGCGAAAAAGATTTTCAAACTTCCAAAAGTTTTATCAACCACCCAATTCACCCCCCCTCTTGGGTGATAGCCACGTCTTTCATTTGGTATCAGAGCTAGGCTCTTGTTTAAAGGACTTAACCGTCTCAAGAGTTTCAATGGCTAATTTTGGGTGCTCTACGTTTTCAGAAGGGTTTGATTTTACCATTCCACCGCTTTTCAAAGATATTGATTTTTGGTTTTGGAAAGCTAGAATGACTAGTTTTATCAAAGCAACTGATTTTTATATGTGGAATTTTTTACAAATGCCTTTGATTTCAAACCAAGAAAGGATTGGACGAGAAAAAGATATTAAGATGTTTTCATTGAACATTAGAGCAATGAACATATTATACAAAGGCCTTAACGAAAATGATTTTGAGAAAATCAAGTCTTGCTCTAGTGCTAAAGAAATTTGGGATACTCTTGATTTTATATATACCTCTAACAATTGTGTTGAAGTTGAAAGTGTTGAAAGTTCATCAGAAATTACAAACTGCACATTTATGGATGATGAACAAATGGAAGAAGGCGAAATTAGAGAATGCTTTCATGATCCAGTCAACACAAAAGAGCAAGAGGAAGACAATTCCCAAGATGATCTCATGAACGATTATGATCAATCATTATCTAGAGATCAAGATGCACACGAGGTAAACAATTCCAATTCTTCTTGTGTAGAAAAGAAAAACGTTTTTGAACAATCACATAGAAGTGTTTTTCAACCATTTACTGATTCTATTTTGAAAAACAAACATATTTTCGAAAATGATGCTGGAAAATCATGTGGGAAGAAAGAATGTTCAAATAAAGCTTATTTGAATTTTTACTCTTATGACCAACACAATGCTTGCATAAAATCTCATGGTGTATATCATTCTATTATTTGCAATTATTGTGGAAAGTCTGGTCATATTTCTCATACATGCTATATTAGGAGAAATTCTAATGTGAGAAATAAATTTGTTTGGGTTCCTAAAGGACAAACAATGTCCAATACTAACTGTCAAGGACCCAAGTATAAGTGGGTACCAAAACGTCCATTTAGTGCCTTGTGTGTGCAGATTGATTACATAAAGAATGGACATAAGGGTACTGAGAAGATGAAGAAGAATCCAAGAGTTTCTCATGAGTCTAAAAGGAGATTCACAACAGTTAGGAGAACTCGTGGAGAAGCCATTGCTAGAACTATAAGGTCTAACCATGAAAAGAAGCAATGGATACAAGCAAGAAGAGTATGTTCTACCTCAAGAACAAACTATCATGAAGTACCATTCAACTATCTTGAGGAGAACTTAAAGAGGAGAATCTCTCAAAGATCAAACAGAAGACTCTTGAAGTCTATATCCCTTAAGAGAGCTTTGCCAACACCCATGGGAAAACATATGAAGAACCAATGGGTAAGAAAAGTCAATCCTCCAAGTACCTAAGGCAAAGGTATACAATGGTAAAACCTCTTATGCTATTATTTGAATTATACATTGAGGTTTTATATATTGTAGTCTTAGGAATCAGCATTGCAAATCATATTTTTGGATTCTCACATCCGATCTATATTTTGAAAGAGATTGCAATGTTCAATAAGCTTAATTCTTTATGCATATATGATGATTTGAAAAGAAATCACTTCTTTATGCATGAACTCATGATTAATTCATTGTGCTTTGCTGTTCTGAATTAATTATATTCATAAGAGCATGTGAATTGTGGTTCCTACAAGCTAACAATGATTGGATCCAAGTAAGGTTGGATACCAAAAAAAAAAGGAAAAGATTTATATGGTTTTGTAGGGTCAAAGAAAGCCTCTCAAGAATGCAACATAGAGAAATGATGCAACTCTTGAGAAAGCTAGACAAGCTATGCTTAATGTTGATAGTGATTGTTAGAAAATGAGTTATCTACATCAATCCATTTCAACCAAGCAAGCTTCTATGAGGACAAGAGGAATTACGGTGATATCTAATTCTTACCTCATACTATGATTATATGAAATTTATTTTTGGTTTGTCTTTGGTTAAGTTAAAAGGTTTTTAAACTTATTCAATTTCAATCAGCAACTTTACTGTCAAAGCAAAACTCCAGGTTTCCGAGAGAAACCTCCAGTTTCACGTCATACGAGACTTCTCAACATTTTCTGAAAAAATAGAAAACTCGAGGTTTTTGTTAAAACCTCGAGGTTTGGACTTACGAAAGTCTCTTAAGTTTTGAACACTTGAAAACCTCCGGTTTTTGTGAAAAACCTCCGTGGTTTGAGCTAAATGAAGTTTTCTCAAAGTTTTTTTTTATGAGAAAACTCGAGGTTTGGGGACAAACCTCGAGGTTTGTCCAGGCAGAGAGGATATGTGCTTTCCTAGTTTACAAAACCTCCAGTTTTACTCTCAAACCTCCAGGTTTCTGTTTTGGCGCAAAAACTCAGAATTTCCACATTTGAGTGAAACCTCAAGGTTTCTGATAAAACCTCCAGGTTTCTGATAAAACCTCCAGGTTTTTGATAAAACCTCAAGGTTTCCTCACATACATACTCAGAACTTCAAATTCTGCGAATTCCTAAAACCTTCTTATTTGATCTTAATACTTCCTATCATCATTCACTAATATTCCTAACTATGTTTAATCAATTTGTTAGTGAATTTTTGATAATCAAACAAGTGAACTTGTGCATAACTTTGTTGATTTTATAATTTTGAAATGCACAAGTGTAAAATCTGTTTGGATTTCAACTCACATTGTTTTGAAAAAATGCATACAAATGCTTTGAAAACATATCCATACTTTGATTGCATTCAAATAATGTTTTCAAATTGGAAGTTAATATTGTATATTGAATGTTGAATATGCTTCAAATTTGTCAAGTTGAGTTTTTCTTATTATTCACATATTGACCTTTGGTATTCAATATGATGCTTGAACTCCTCATTATTCATTCTCAATCAAGTTAGATCTTATATCTAACAAGCTGATTATCTATATGAGTTTCAAGCTTATCTCCAGAAAAGAATTCAATTTGTGAAAGTCTTATGCTTATTGGATAAACTCTTATTGGTCAAGTTACTCAAATATACTTTTATCTTCATCCATTTCTGAGTAACTATATTCTTGCCTTGAATATTCATATACTTCAAGACTCTATTCTAAAAAGCAAGATTATCTCTTAGACAATAGCAAAGTCATTGTGCTCATATATTTCTCGTTGTGCAAAGCATGTTTCGAAAATGCTTTACCATTATGACTTTTGCTCTTGGGAAAATTCTTCTACATGTAAACTTCAATGTTTCCCATGTTCTCTTAATCTTGAAGCATTCTGATCTATTCTTTAACATGTTGACTTCCACCATGTTTAAAATGAACATTGTTTTCAAGCATGTTTCAAAAATGAATCTTTCATTCATGAAAATTTTGATTTCATAATGCATTATCATTTTTTGAAAGAACATTCAAGATTTGAAACACTTTGCATATTTCATTATCATTCTTGAAAAATCTGAGCGATTCATAAACGTGAATTGATAAATATCTTTATGGATAAGGTTTTCTATGCTCTTTGATCAAACTTACATGCATTTTATCAATGACATCTTTTCTCGCATAAAGTATATTTACAAACTGTCATTGAGAAATAACATTTTTGGTATCATTTAGTTATTACCCTTTTTGATTCATTGACTTGAACTTACTTGATTGGGTAAAACTGTTTTGTTCTTTGATTGTTATACTCTTTGCTCCAATTGTTAAATTATATAAGAGCTTAAGAGTTGTTATGTCTAATCTTGTATGGACTCAAGAATCATTGGGTACCAAAGAACATATATTGTTGCGAGGAGTTGATCAAAATGTTCTTGTTGAATACAAAGAACATAGGCAAACAAAATAGACCATTTAGTGGCTATGTCTGCAAGTTCTGTGACATCACTTGATTGACATTCCATCACAAGCAATAGGCTTAGGCCAAGATGATAAGGAGCATATTAGCTTGATGAGAAGCTATGAGCAAAAACTAATTTTGAGTTCTTATTCAAAGCTCATTTGGGATTTCTGATTCTAAAATGAATTCAAAGCAATTGGTGGGTGTAAAGACTCATCCGCCCGAAGCTCATCAATATCTGGGAGAGCCTCAATATTGATCACATCATCAGAAATTGGCTAGCCAGTGAGGCATCTATGGATTACAAATGATTATGACTCAAGTAATTACTATATTACTTGAGTGAGGTATTGTATTTTGAAATAATATGCATATATCATAAACATGCTAGGCTAACTTGATTTCATTTTATTCATCACAGCCTGATTCTAAAAAGATCCTTATGCTTTAAACATTTTTATCATCATAAAAAGTATAAGTGTTTTCCTTCATACCAATTTCAAGTCCACCCATGTGTACTTGAAAGTTCTTAATTCTCGAGATACCATGTTATGTCCATTGGAGTTAGATGAATTCCGGACCTCATAACACTTGGTGTCACATCATTATTTGGTATCATTAAAGGGAGCTACAACTGTTTTAATCATGCATTCATTAAGGGGGAGCTTCACATTCATATGTGTTTTATATTTTTAAAAGCTCATCTCCTTTATTTGAAGAAAACCTTTTAAGCATACTCATCTGCATTCACTATCTTTTATTAGTTTTGATGATGAGTTAATATCATATTTTCCTTTCATTATTTTTATTTGAAAATATCACTTAGAAAGGAATACTTTGATATTTGGTTGCACTAACAAATTTCTTCTGCAAAGAAAGTTTTTCAATCTGGTGTAGAAACTTTTGTTATGTGTTACAACCTTCCTTAATGTACTACAAGGAGAAACTATTCAATTAAGGAAAGATGCTTTGGTGATCAATCATTGAAGTTGAGATATGCTCTACATAGATGATCTATGAAGAAAAGGATGGGAGTTGAGTACTGCCATAATCATTCAGATGAGATAACCCTCAAGAAGCTAGAACTTTCATCTTCACTTCTCAAAGGATATTCATGATCCTTCTATTGAGCACACTTCAGATGATTTCATACAACAAAGCAAGCAAATGGACTTCATCGATCATTCATCATTTGCAGAACCTACATGAGCATTTCTAATCTCTATCTTTTTATATTCAGTAGAAATGTTGCACATGTTTGGTATCTATATGCTTTAAGTGTGAAAGATGTTTTGAAAACCTCTTCAAATTCTTTTAAATTTGTTTTCATAAAAACATTCCAAATTACTTCATATTTAGAAAGAAAACAATCGGGGAGAGGAAATCAGTTCTTTGACTCTTTCTAAATCTGGTTTCATATTTGTCTCTCTAAGCATTTCTTCTTTGCTTCAACTTTTTGCTAATGACAAATAAGGGGGAGAGAAATGGCAAGAAAAATATGTTGGGTTTAATGGAATTTCATATTCATACATATTTTTCTTAAAGTATTTGCCATCATCAAAAAGGGGGAGAATGTTGGTTAGGATTAGTTTTGATGATGCCTTATATAGATGTCATTATTAAAAGCAAAAAGATTGAGTAATATAGTTATCTCCTACATTGACTAATTGTTGTATTTAATGTAGATTAATCCAAGTTGAATTATAGAGATTAATCAAGAAGGAGATATTGAAGAAGATTATTCCAAGTTGAACTATAGAGATTGACCAAGAAAGGAGATGAAAGAAAGAAGCTCTTGCAATATAAATGGAATATCAGAATGTCAAGGAAGCAAGAAGTTATCAAAGGACTTTGGGAATAAACAAGAAGAAGAGAATAGACTAGAGAAAGATGTTATCAAAAGAACTTGCACAATATAATAGGAATATCAACATTCAAGTTCTTGTGATACGGAAGTCTCTATGATAGCAGAAGTTGGAATGAAGCTTCATCACTTTCTCGGATATTGAAGAAGGTAGAAGTGAGAGAATGATGAGCCTAAGAAGAATGATCAAGTTGGGAGATGGAAGAAGGAAGAACTTGCTGAATGGAATGAAGATATCATTATTCAAGTTCTAAGATTGATGCTAGAAGTCTCCAAGATCATATGGAAGTTAGAATGGCTCAATTCAGAGTTAAAGTAAGCAAATATTAGGTTCAGGATGAGAAACCTCGAGTTTGGAACACAAACCTCAAGGTTTGGAACTCAAAACTCGAGTTTAGATGAACTGGACTGAGAAACCTCGAGGTTTCCATCAAAACTCGAGTTTTCAAGTGCCTTCAGCATCTCGGCGTCTCGGACTAGCAAACCTCGAGGTTTCGGTCAAAACCTCGAGTTTCCGGCCTATCGCCTCTTCACTCCACACTTTGTTTCACGTTCAGCATGGGCGACGTCGGTAATTTGATGATATCTCCTAAACCAGAGATCGGATTGAGGTGAAACCAGTGGCATATGAAACTAGACTCCCAATACGTCATTTTGATATAAAATTCAAGCCCAAAGGAGTTCAGAGCAAGGAGTTATGAATTGTGGAAGTTGACGAAACATCCACGCCACACGTAAAACCAAGCTTCAATGTTTTGAGTATATCTCACAAACTACAAATCCAATTGAGCTGAAATTGGTGGCATATGAAAGTAGACTCACATATCTTTCCATCAAGAAGTTGAACGGACCAAAACGGAGTTATGAACAGGGAGATATGGTCTTCGAAAGTTTCCAGTTATTTCAAGAAAGCCGAACAAAGTCAAAACCTCGAGTTTTCAATGGAAACCTCGAGTTTTCATCGACGAGAGCATCGAACTTCGAGTATCTTCAAACCTCGAGGTTTGGAACCAAAACCTCGAGTTTTGGTCAGACAGAAAGCAATCTGGAATATTGCAACCTCAAACCTCGAGTTTTGCAAATGAAACCTCGAGTTTTCATCTCAGCTTCAGAAAATCAGAGTTTCGAAAATCCTGATTCTTCTGATAAACATCCAGATGATTACCCAAATGATTTATACTACTTCTTAACATCATTTATATCATTTGTGTATAAATTTCAGATGATTAAAGTTTGAGATTACATCAAACTTGGCGAAACCAAAATCATCATAAGCTTGAAGATGAAGGTTGCTGCAGATTTTCAGAAACAACAAAGAAGGTAGAATTGAACAACAAACTTGAAGAAACAAAGTTGAAAGCTCAACGGTAATATTGTTCAATGTATTCAAATATTCAATATCCTGCACTACAGATTTGAGAAGATTTGAATTTGCTTTAAAGTCAAATAAAGCAACTCCATGAGCCACTTGTATTATTTTATTATATCTTCTTCTCCCAAGATAATGGTTTCATCTGAAAAGTAGCACTACCATTCACCAAGGCGACAAGGCTCCCACTAACAAAAGCTGAACATCATGGAAGACATTCTTGAAGAGCCAAATATTCAAATATTCAAATCTACAATTCTTCTCAACAGCTATATCTCAACAGCTATATTCCCAACAGCCATATTCTCAACAGCTATATTCTCCACGAATTCAAAGCACTCCAACAGTCATTAAGCTTCAACCAGCATAAATACTGAGAGCTTTGAAGTTACAAAAAATAGACAAGACAGAGCAAAAACGCAGAGACACAAGCTTACATCTTCAACATGATTATACTCTTTTTCATAACATTTACTCTCTGTTCTCAATGCTTATATAGCTTATCATTGAGAGTGAAATAATGTGTATTGTACTTCAGTGTTTATTCATCTACTTCTGAGAGAGAAGAGTCATTGTAAACATCCTATCATTCTATCTGTGAGATACTCAAGATTGGGTGATCTTGAGTGGGAAACACATTGTATTGATTACGGCTTGTAAGGGGGGAGTGAATCCTAGGAAGAGGATTACTTGAGTACGAGTGTGTGATCAATCAAGTGTATTGATTACGAGTTTGTAAGGGGAGTGAATCCTAGTGAGAGGATTACTTCAAGTACAAATCGTGTAATCAAGTTACAAGAAGATAGTGGATTGAAAATCTCAAGCGGAGCTTGGGACCGGACGTAGGTCAAGGATTGGGCCGAACCAGTATAAATCACTGTTTGCATATTCTCTTCCTTTAACTCATACATTTCCAGCATATAAGTTTGAATGACTCATTATCGCTTTATAAATTATTACTGTCATACAAACTACTTTCAGTAAATTGCGAAAAGATTTTCAAACTTCCAAAAGTTTTATCAACCACCCAATTCACCCCCTCTTGGGTGATAGCCACGTCTTTCACACTGTTCCTGATCCAAGCATTTATCATCACCCGGTCAAAGGTGACTTTTGACTAGGTGAAAGTTTAGCGACTCATCATGTAGGAATCCATGATGATCTCAGGTCAAAGGGCATTATGACGCAGTTATATATGAGAAATGCTTATGACTTAATCATTGCAGCTTTCTCATAGTGTGTCGGTCCAGCACCTTGTACTTTACAAGTGCCTATGACTTTGATTCGTATCTCCATACTCATCAAAGTCATACGGGTCTTGTTTCATCTTCGCTCTGCGTAGATGACCGACTAGGGACATTTATGTTAGTTCTCTATGTGTTTTGATGATAAGCGACAATTGTAAACACAAGTTGAAGTTTGTCTTTGGTAAGTTGAAAAACTTACTGTCAAAAGGCAAACTCGAGTTTTGGTTTCAAAACTCGAGTATTAACTTGACAAAGAGTAGCTCAATTTTATTAAACTAAGCAAAACTCAAGTTTCCATTTGCAACTCGAGTATTGAACTTACGAGAGAGCACTCCAAATTTTTCACCCTGAGCCAAACTCGAGTATCGGTTTGAATACTTGAGTATGCATCATACAGATACTCTTCATTATTTCCTGAAGAAGTCAAAACTCGAGTATCTATTTGGAAACTCAAGTTTTGGTCATACAGAGAGTCACCAAAGTTTTTAACTTGAGAAAACTCGAGTATGGGCTGGAAACTCGAGTATCGGATTGACAGAAAGCTTTCAAGTTTTACACATGTTTTGAAAACTCAAGTTTCGATTTGAAAACTCAAGTATTGACTTGGCAAAGATTTATCAAAGTTTTCACAATCTCTCGAAAACTCGAGTTTGGATTTGGAAACTCGAGTTTCGGGCATACATAGAGCTTTGCTATTTTTCAATGATTTGGAAACTCAAGAATTGAAATGGAAACTCAAGTTTTCACTTTGACATAGACTTTCAAAGGTTTTCATCTTTAAATGAAAACTCGAGTTTAGCTATGGAAACTCGAGTTTTGTCCAGCGAAATGCATCACTATTTTTCAATGGTTTCAAAACTCCAGTTTACTTTGGATACTCGAGTATTGAGGTTTTGGACTTAAACTTATTTTCATATCAAAAGTCCAAAACTCGAGTTTGGGTTTGGAAACTCGAGTATTGTTCCTACTCAAAGATATGGTCCAAAGCTCAAATCACGACGTTCCTCTCTGGAAGAAGGAAACTCGAGTTTGATTATGGATACTCGAGTATTGATATTAATGCACAGTGACAAACTCGAGTATTGACGAACAAACTCGAGCTTGAGTCGCAGAGTTTGAAAATCAAATATGACGAATTTGTGAAACCTTCTTGATTAATCTTAATACTTCTCCTCTATATTCACTACTATTCTTAACTATGTTTAATCAGTTTGAAAATCAAATATGACGACTTTTTGAAGCCTTCTTGATTAATCTTAATACTTCTCCTTTATATTCATTACTATGTTTAATCAAATCAAATCACAAGGATTGATGACTTTCTCCAGATGGGATCCCGATTTAGATTGGCACATGCCCTTTGGTCGAAAGTATGCAAGGCCAGGATAGATTTACTCTTACCACAAATTTTGGTGCTTGGGTATTGGATCCCAGAATAGGGGCACACACACCACGACGTCTAGTCTCACCCCGACTCTAGTTTTGTAGGGGCTAGGATTTTTTCCTTCTCTCCTTACTATGCTTTCTACGAAGCAAGGTTGCTTGCTTCTCTTCTTTAGTAGGGGAATGCCCTAAAATAAGAAACGAGCCTCCTGGAGGAACTGTTCGACGCAACTCTTCTTCTTCTTCCGGTGTTATCCTATTTTTATCCATTCCTAATGGGAAATGCCTCCGAAATGCACAATATGGTAAATAAGAAAAGTGGGAGAAGGAGATATGGCAGGATGAGTTTCTAAAGACTCTAGGATGCAACATTGGGAATAGAAAACAAGAACCAAAGAGGCAAAGGTGTTTTAAACCTAGAAAATCAAGTCTACCTAGAAACCCAGAAATCAACCTATTCGAAGACACATATGTTTGGAAAGAATTTGAAAGCGAAAACGAAAGAAGTGTCAAGAAACAGGAGAGTACCTGTGTTTGGAAAGGCTTACGAAACTCTAAATGAGCAAACTGGAAAGAGGACAGGTTTCTGATGAGAGCAGAAAGGTTTCTTTGGAAAGAGGACATGTTTCTGATGAGAGCATAAAGGTTTCTTGGCAGAAAGAGAATGCAGTGAACTAGAAGTGGTGAGAAAGTAGGGAAGTGTGAGCATATAAACATAACCGTTGAGGTTGCGAATTTGAAAAATTAAGGGTAAAAATGACAACTCACACCCAAAAAGCAATGATGACCCAGGCGGAATGACGTGCATTAAATGCGCACGACATGCATTAATTGCGCGCGAATGTCAAAGACGGAAAAAAGTGGCGTTGTTACGCCAAAAGTGACGGTTTTACGCCATGACGATTGCAAGTGGATAGTTGTCAATTTGTCAGAACGATATAAGAAGAGGAAACGAAGCCCTTTAGGGTTCCCTTGAACTCTCAAAACATGATTTCGGGGTGACGAAACTGGGATCGATGAACACGAGATCGGTGAACTCTCAAATTCTCATCACTAAGCGGATATCTTCTTCATCATAATCCGGATTGGGGGAAAAGCTGTCCTAAACAGTAAATCTGGTAAGCTAGAATATTGATGAAAAAGATATCCTAGCAATCGTGAAAAGAAGTGAAATTTCCAATTGAATTAACCCATATTCCGGATTAAATTTCCGGGGGGGGAGGATTCACGATCAGAGCACAAGTAAATCCAGAGCTCGTTGAAACCCGGATAAAAGTTGAAGAAAAAGACAAGACATGAGACCTACAATAAGTCATATATGAGATCCAAGACAAATAACGAATACACCCTGGTAGCCCAAAGACCTCGACTACCGGGATGTGGGGCAACTGTTACGGACCTGTATAAGGCCTATTTGCTATATGGCCCAATAAGGAGCAATTCATATCAGAATCCGCTTATAATTAGGAAAGATCCTAACCAACCTATAATCAAGGCTATAATCAAGGAAGATCCTGATGTAGTAGCACAATACTTGGACTGCAAGGCGCACAAGGCCCATGGGTCCAAATCCTACAGGTGAATTCTATAAATAAGCGGTAAACCCTAAAGGTAAGCACATTTTTTACTCAATCTCGTTTACTATTCTGCCATCACTGTGCACACACACTACTTCCTTTGGCGAAAGCCTTATGTCTTGTGAACGGTGATCCACCACTCTCTTGGGTATCTAATTCATTGATATCTAGGAGCTAGTTCTCTGATCCAATATCAACATACTAGTCCGATAGGGCTAGACATCTATTGTTCTTATATAGAATAGAAATGAATGTTTGCAATTATTTTCAGTTTAGGGTTTCCGGATGAAAGGTGTGGAAATCGAATCTAGTTAGATCAGGCTAATGAAGATGGAATTTCCTCACTTTCTATCTCTTTTTGTTGCTTGTGTTCTCACGTATTTCACATTCTGGTGAGATCCATAAGAGTGATCGTGGCATTTGGTTTTCCTGAAAATTGATTTTTGATGTTTTTAGATATATACTGGAAGAATGAACATCGATTTATGTGTACTTATGAGGTTTGTACTAGTTTGTACTGCTGCAGAGCGGGATCGATACGAGAAATCTATAAGTACCTTAATTAAATTTGTTTAGGTTCTTATGCTTCGTCATATGCTCGTATGGTGGTTTGGATTGCTTAGATTGTGGATCTTTGGATTTCGAAGCTCTGCTGGAGAACTTATTGTTCTTATTTCTTAGCAAACATAACTTGTGCTTGTTCAACGCATGTAATTACTGATAGTTTTAAATTTCGATGCTAGCAGTTCACATTAAAATAATGTTAATTGATGATGATGTCTGTATGCCATGCTTTACATTATTCGCAAGTTGCTATTGGAGAGAAAACATTGTTGCTTGGCCTTATGTCGTTTCATTGTGTGTAAGTAGCCTTATAGCAAAGGAAATTGGAGTTATGAAGTACTTAAGAGAGTGAGTGTTTGCTTTGTCCTGTGGCTCGAAAGGCCTTTAAATGCATTAATTGTTACAAAATAACAACATGAATCCCCAAACTTTGGCTATGGACACTTATATTTAGGTTTCAGAGAAACATGATACTATGTGTTTCAGCATGTCTTCTCTACTGGTAAGTAATAATTTTACAATAGAAGTTTAGTCCTTATGGGATGGATTGGTCTTAGTTATGTTTTGGGTTTCTGGCTTCAAGTTGAATGTATATGAACGTGGTGGCAGGTCTATCTACCGGATCTGTAAGTATCAGAAGGATATCCAAAATCTGGAAGAAATGGAGAAGAGATGCAAGGATCAGTAGCCTTCTCATCAATCTCGTTGTGTTAGTTGAGGACTCAATCTCCTGCTATAGTCTAAACACTATAGACATGAAAACGTAATTCACTAGGAAGGAAAGGGCCGGCTCCGGGTGATGATGATGAGGATGACCAGGCTGCTAGTATATAAACCTTATTTATAATTTTTGTGTTATTTAATTCATTTTGTTGGCAACATTGTTGTTTATATTTCGTTTTGTTTATGTATAATTTTTTATGATTACTATTTTATATATTTCTTCATATACACATATTTTAAGACATTATTAAGTATTGTTTATTTTGTAATTTTTTTCTTTATTTGAGTGGTTGCTGTGGGAGAGCCCTAATAAATTTTTTTTTCTAATTCCTCAATTTACGAAGGATTTTTTTCCCTATATTCCATTGCAAATTGTCACATCATTTGCGATGGATTTTTTCCATATTCCATCGCAATTTGAGACAGATTTACACAAATTTTCAAATGTAGGCAAGCATGCACATTGCAACGGATTTACACAATTTTGTGTCCGAATATTGCAACGGATTTGGGAAGAAACAAAATCCATTGCAAATTTTGTTTGCAACGACCGTTTTTCTCATGTAAATTCGTTGCAAATCCTTTTTGCAACGGATTTTGTTTTTCTCGCAATCAATTTTGTCTGTCGTTAAAGGATTTGTCTTTTAGTAGTGCTTTCTTCAATCGTGTGCCCCCAAATGAATGCCCTCTGTACCTTTACTGTAATATCTTGAATTTCAGGCATGGAGACTTGAGACTAAGCCTAAATTAAGTATACTACTAAGCCCGGTTCAGGAAGTGTGACATTCCTGAATAAGGCCATATCTTCGGCTAAGAGACAAAAGGGATATATAAGCACTTGATTATGTCATTAGGATGACATCACATCCTTGCTTGAGAAGCTTAATATTTTGGCCTAAGTAGACAAAGAAAAGAAGAAGACACGTAGCTTGTGGAATAAGACACAAATAAGGGCAAAATTGTGAGGGTATTTTGGTCATTTCACAAGAGGACACCAAAGCTCTTGCTTATGTCATAAAAATGACATCACAATCTTGCCCAAGAAGATTCAAATTCGTGCAAAGCAAGGGGAAGAGAGAAAAGTTAACAAAACTTGCAAAATAAGCTAAGTTAAGAAGATATTTTGTAGGGGCACTTTGGTCATTTGATCTGGGGAATTTTTTAGTCCATTCTTGACAGATTTTAAGACGTTTTGCATTCATTTTTGCATGAGTATTTTAACTAAGAGCTCAAGGGCCATAGAAATTAAATTGTCAGTGCAAAAAGGGCACAAAACACTTATACGGTGTTAATCGGTTGGTAAAAATGTCATTTAGCTATGTCCTAAGGTATGAGACAGTTCTCTATGTGTTTTGATGATGTCTAAGCAATGATCAATGGGTTAATTTGCTAAAATTAAGTTTAGACATATGACATTTCTTGTAAAATGATTTTGAAAGATCCCTCAAGTTTTTGAAAACAACTCAAGTTACATAACTCAAGTTGCCTATCATAACTCAAGTTTTACACTTAAGAATAATCGTCAAAAAGGATAACTCGAGTTGTCACTAAACAACTCAAGTTATAAGTTGTACTTCAGTTCCCAAAAGCCTCATCGCGATATCGATTTTTGGTATAATATAACTCGAGTTACAAGGAAAAAGTCGAGTTGGCTAAAAAAAACTATTTTCGAAGCGTAAAAACTACTTATAACCCCTTAACTCAAGTTATTTTTGTAACTCAAGTTATATTATGTGCGAACTCGAGTTGGAAAAACTCCGAAGAAAAACTCAAGTTATGTTTTATCCATTTGAATTCCAAAGCAACTCGAAAGAGTACAAAACTCGAGTCCCAACTCCGAGTATTACTATAACTCAAGTTATACCATTTGCGAAGAATTTCCGAATAAATGATTCTCGAAGTAACTCGAGTTAGGAATAGTAACTCGAGTTAGCCAACTCAAGTTATTAAGGATAACTCAAGTTTTGTTCTTCATGCGCATATCTTCTGAACTAAAAATAACTCGAGTTATGTGAAGCAACTCGAGTTGTTCATATCAGATTTGAATATATTTTTCTGGGCATTCTGGTTTTCATTCGATTAAAGCTTGGGTATCTTATGTAATTAATTCTTATCATTTCTAACCAAGTTTAATCAGGTTTGCTAGTGTATTTCGGATATTCTAACATGTTTTTAAACTTAAAATCACGGAAAGTCAATATGTGTCGTTAAATGCGGTCCCGGGGCGAAAGAAGAAATAAACCTCTCGGACATACAAAAAGCATTACGGACTTCCCGATAACATTCTCACTATCTCCCAAGGACAATTCAAATAAAGAATGTTAATAAAGAATAACGGTCGAATTTGGTGAAATACGAGGAGACGAGCAAGATTTACAACGGATATATTCATTACTCACAATCGGCTCATTTATTCTTCAAACGGTCATCAATGCTACCAACCTATAAATAGAAGAAGCATTCAAGTCTCCAACAAAACTTGCATTCAATTAGTCATTAAGAACAAGATATTTTGACTTACGGGAGAATATCTTCGGATATATTAAGATTCGGGATTATTATTCTACTCCATTTTGAGAGTTTTCATTGATTATCTTTTTTGTAAGAATCTCAAAGTTTTGACTTTGAGATATTTTTAACTAAGAAGTTCTAGAGGGCCAGAGTTAGAAATTAAAAATCCCGTCGAGTCAAAAAAAGGACGTAGGTCAAGGATTTAGACCGAACAATAAATCCATTGTGTTCAATCTCACTTATCCCTACTGTTTATCTCTCGTTTTACATTTGGTTAAAAATGTTCAAAAATTTTATATCCCCAATTCACCCCCTAAGTGATATTCCTTCTTTCATGAGACAATTAGCTAAGCAAAAATGTGCTAAAATAAATATGCATATGACATTTCCTAGACAGATGATGATCCCCTGTGTTTTTGAGGGAAAAGGAAGAGGAAGTGACACTGAAAAAGACACATGCCAAAAAGCAAAAGTCAGTGTAATAAGGGTAAAAGAGTAATTTTACACATGTGATTTACCCCCAAGAGCGCCCAGCACCACGAGATTTCAACTGGAGCAAAAATACACATGTAATTATGTTTTGGGAGCGTCCGAGCGCCATGGCCGTTAGTCAACTAACGGTCAACGATTAACTTGGATGGAAATGAACAGTAACTCGGGTGAAATTATACTTTTGCCCACTAGTTTTAGGTGAAATTACACTTTTGCCCCCTAGTTTTAAATATTTTTTTTAAAAATAAAATACCCCGGTGGGCCCCATAACGGGCCACCCCCTCCGGCGGCGGTGGGCCCACCGGGGTATATTATGTTTTTTTTTAAAATATTTAAAACTATGGGGCAAAAGTGTAATTTCACCTAAAACTAGGGCCAAAAGTGTAATTTCACCCAAGTTACTGTTCATTTCCATCCAAATTAACCGTTGACCGTTAGTTGACTAACGGACATGGTGCTGGACGCTCCCAAAACATAATTACATGTGTATTTTTGCTCCAGTTGAAATCTCGTGGTGTTGGGCGCTCCTTGGGGTAAATCACATGTGTAAAATTGCTCCTTTACCCGTGTAATAATTACATTGGGACACGTATCACCTCAGGGTTAAAAGAGAAAAAGTAAGGGCAAAATAGTCAAATACTTACCCCTTAAGGCATTAATTTCGTCCACCAGGAGAGAGAAGAAAAATTCAGATGATTTTATCCATACTCAGGCCCAAACACAAAATGCGGGTCCCACAGGTTGTTAACTAGTAGAAAAGGGACCGATAGGGACTAGTTAAGGGCTTCTTTTGGATTGAATGAGACAAATGAGGGGCCAAATTGGGTAGTCAAGGAGGCGCCACATATGTATGTCCATTCAGGGGGAAATATCTGAAAAGTTAAAGAAAAGTACAAAAGGAAGCACTAGATAAAGTGGAAAAGCCAAATAAAATGGGAGGGGGCAGTTTTGGTGGGGCCCCTGAGGCACCACATACCCCCCTTAATTATTAAAAATTGGCTTGAGAAAAAGAAAAGGATAAAAAAGTCAAGAAATGCCAAAATAAAATGGGAGGGGCAAAACAGTTTTAAAAAATAAAATCTGGCTATAACTCTTGATTTTTGGACACTAAGAGGCGTGTTCCAATTTAAAGGGAAGGAATTTACTCCAGCTTATTTTGCAACCTCCATTATTATTTAAAGGCTATAACTCTTGATTTTTGGACACTCAAGAGCTAAAATAAGAGACCAACAACCTCCATACACTCAAATCAAGAGCTAAAATACCCAAGCCACCAAGCCGAATCTCCGATTCAGGTAAACACCGAAAATTCATAAGGATTAAAATTGAGATTTCGTCCATGTTGTTAGATCTTGGTGTTTTTGTTTGATTTTGGTGTTTTTGAGGGTTCCAATGAGTCCGAAACGTGATTTTTTATGGGGCTAAGTTATGGTTTAAGTTTCCGAACTCAAAAACACCAAAAAACACTAGAAAGGAGGTTTGCTTCCAATTCTGGAATTCTGGGCAGCGAAGCTTCAACTCGGTTTTAAAAATGGTAAATGAAGTATTTTTGAGTTTAAATTTTACAGAAAGAAATTATACTTCTTAAGGTTCACCTTGATGTATAATTTTGTGTTATTTAGATTTTTCTACTAGAAGAAATAAATTGGTAAAATTGGACCAGAAAACAACAGGATAATTCTGATCGAGTGTAGAAATTGAGCTACATGCCAAAATATAAGTACTTTTGATCTCTGGAAATATTTTTCCTGACAAACAGACATCTTAACGATTCAAATGGATCTGGTTTCGTACAAATATTATTTTTTTGGATTTTATTAAAAATGTTTGAAGTTGGGTCAGAATTTCTGGATTTTCTGGAAAATTGTGAAGGAGCTCGGTTTTAAGTAAAAATGCAAGGGATTTTTGGAAAATGCTAAAACAAGGTATTTTTTTGTTATTTAGGGCTAAAACATACTTGGGAGAGCTAGAGGGCCCATTAAAATCCTAAGACAATATATACCCCACTAGGTAGTAACTGCTCTACTTAGGTACTTTTATGTGTTTTGTTGTATGTTTGTTTTGTCATGCATGTTTGTATGTTTGTGTTGCCAAATATGCATATAGAATATATTGGGGTTTGAGTCCCTAGTGTTGGATTCGCTACACGCAGCGGATTAAAATTTCTACGAATCCCATCCCGAGGATCACTCAATAGCGTTTAAATTAAGGCTAAGGAATCGAATATTACCTACGGATGAAAACAGTCCACGTCTCGTTCTCTTTAAACTGGTGGGCTACTTTCTCGATCAGCAGAAGTCAACTCCTCGAATCGGCTTCCTCTACTGGTATCCACACGAATAATCCCGAACCCGATTGCGGCAGCGTGCTAGCGCCTTTTCAGTTTTTCGTCTCTCTCAATTTTATCTAGGGTTTCTCGCGGCTTTTTGTAATACGCTCGACAAAAGTCCCGTAGGTTTTCTAAACCCGATCAGCGTATTATATAAAATTAATCCTCATTAATTTTGAAATTCAAATTTCAAATCTGGATTAAAATATTTTAATTAAATCTATCTAATATATCTAATGTAATTTATTTATTTAATCAATTAAAAGCCAGATCTCAAATTCGAGTTTTGAATCTTTGATTAAATATATATTAATTAAATCTATCTAATAGATCTAATCTAATATATTTATTTAATCCGAATCAAAAGCCTTCTAATTTAATTTATCTCTATAAATTAAATCCGAGAAATGATATCCATCTATTTAATTAAATCGAGATACTATATCTCAATTTAAATTAAATAGATATATGATATCTTTATTCAAAAATTAAAACATGAGATACAATATCTCTATTTGTCTTAGATATTTAATTTATCAAATAAATTAAATACTAAACAAATATTATATAATAATATTATAATCATTATTTAATTTCGAATTAATATAATATAATATATATTATATTATATTAATATATATAATATTAATATACATAATATTCACCCGAGATAGATACAGTATTCATTAAATCTTAGACGTATCTAATATTCAATGAATCTGGACACTTTTCCTAGATTCAATGAATCTGGACACTTTTGCTCGTGTTGGGCTATTCTTGTGTGCGACCTTTGCCCCACATGAGATTGGCAGCCAATACTTTGTACTAGCCCACAAGTCGCAAGCGGCCTCTAGCAAGACATTGCGACTACCCAATTCATATGGGGATCGATGATACGATACTACCTATCATACAACCATGTCACGTCCCTTTTGTCACGCGATAATTTGGTCAAGGATGAGGCATGGATAATGTCAACTTCCTTTTCTTGACCATTACTTTCTCGATTCTCGAGTTGTCTAATAAGTGAAATGGAAACTCCTTTCCATAACAGTACGGTCGTACATTTCTTAGACTCACTCATCGAGGGGCCCAAAGATATCTCTCTAAAATGTGAGGGACAAATTCCATCTTGACCACTCACATTCCTCTCCATGAGAACCACTGATCCCGATCCAAGCCTTTATCATCACCCGGTCAAAGGTGACTTTTGACGAGGTCAAAGATCAGCGACTCATCATGTAGGAATCCATGATGATCTCAGGTCAAAGGGCGTTTGGACGCGGTTATACATGAGATAAGCTTATGACTAGATCCATGCAGCTTTCTCATAGTGGGTCGGTCCAGCACCTTGTACCCTTACAAGTGCCCATGACTTTGATTCGTATCTCCATATCTGATCAAAGTCATACTGGTCTTATTTCATCTTCGCTCCCGCGTATATGACCGACCAGGGACATTTAGGATAATCAATAAGATATATCCAGGGATCAGCTATCACTATAAACATGCAAATGAAGTGATAACGTGATGGAGAATGACTTGCCGCTAGGGCATAATTTCCAACACCTAGTGATTGTGTTCCTAGCACTATGGCCTGGTCCAGGGCCTAGCTTGAGTGGCGGCTCAACAGAGATAGGGTTGGGATTTCGGTAAATTCGAGGTATTTGGCATATTATTGTGTATGTTTTTGTTTGCATATATGGTGTATTTGGCATATTATTTGTGTTTGCATATATGACATGGTTGCATGCATACACTTTACACATTTGGTACTTAAGTATTGACAGTTACTCTGGGAGCCATTATCGGACTCCAGATGCTTTTGTAGACGCAGGAAGACGTGCCTGAGTTAGAAAGGCCTTTTTGGAAAGTAGGGTATGGCGGTGCTATTGAAGGATAGGGGATGCCCTATCATATTTTGTACTTTACCTTTTGGGATGACTATATATTATTTCGGTATTTATTTTGGATGAATGTACCCTAACCCTCCGGGGACTTTTACTTTTTGTTCATTTTACTTTTACCAGTACAGTTAGTCGTCCAAATCGGTCATATGCTCTGTTGCACGTGCTTTGATATATAATCAAAATGGACTAATAACCAAGGAAAGGTAATGGTTTAAAAGGAATCCCTCTAACCCGCCACCCGAAAGGGCAAGGCCGGTAGGGGTGTAACATTTTCAATTCCCCCAACACTTGTTTCGGGATTGTAGAGACCTTCATAGTGTATAAGGGCATAGTACTGATAAATGATTTCACTGGGGTCACCGTACCAGCCATGCTATAAGTGTGCGTATCCCAAACCCCTAACCTCCTCTTCTCCTTCTCAACCAATCCTTCAAAACTCCTAACCTTACGTCTTCCATAATTTGCAAGGATTCCGAGATATGTACTCAGATCCTCGACCATAGTAAACCCTGCTTGTCTTGCTATTTCTTCCCTCCTATCGATGGCTACATTATTAGAGAAAAAATGGCTGATTTCACATTATTCACTTTTTGTCCAAACACTTCATAAAACTTCTTCAAACATTCACATACCGCCCTTATTTGTCTTGTAGATGCCTCCCCAAGCAGTACTAAATCTTTTGCAAACATCAAATGTGTTATACTAGGCCCTTCATTTCCAATCCTAATCATATTCCATTCCCCTCTATGCTTAGCCTCTTGAGTTATATGTGTTAGCCTTTCCATAATCAGGACAAAGATATAAGGAGACCTAGGGGAATAATGTCTCAACTCATTGTATCTTCTACTCCAACTTACACAAATGAGCCTAATGTCTATTTGAGTTACTAATTTGCGTCTGTACTCACTCCAACCTTGCTAATAATCTTTTTTCCTGAAAGTGAATGGTCAAAAATACTTCCCTATTCCATTTTCCCAGTCTATCTTGAACGCTTATTAATCTTTTCGTAGCTTCCCTTTCTACCTCCCATCCCTTCACTACCTCCTTAAAATAATTATGAAGGAGCCAGGCTGCCTCATATTGGAAAGGTTGTTCCCCCTCTTTTCTTAGTTCTCTAAGCTCAAAAGAAGTGAGTGATGGTCTGAGCTCCCTACTCTAGCTAGAACTTGAACAATAGCTTTAGGGAATAACAATATCCACACCTCACTACATAGTCGTCTATCCAAACGTTCGTATACTTTTTGGTATCCTGGGATTAAAGGACATTTCCAAGTAAATTGATTCCCACATGAGTCTACAACTATCGGTTGACATCTATGTATTCTTCCCTTGAACATTTTGTTGGAAATTATGCCCTAGAGGCAAGTCATTGTACTTTAAATGTTTATGTTATTTAAAGTATTCTCCTTTAGTTATGATTTCATTATCATGTTTATAGTGATAACTGATCCTTGGATATATCTTATAGATTATCCTAAATGTCCCTAGTCGGTCATCTACGCGGGAGCGAAGATGAAATAAGACTAGTATGACTTTGATAAGTATGAAGATAGGAATCAAAGTCATGGGCACTTGTAAGAGTACAGGGTATTGGACCGACCCACTATGAAAAAGATGCATGGATTAAGTCATAAGCTTTTCTCATGTATAACCGCGTCACAATGCCCTTTGACCTGAGATCATCATGGATTCCTACATCATGAGTTGCTGCTCTTTGACCTAGTCAAAAGTCACCTTTGACTGGGTGATGATAAAGGCTTGGATCGGGATCAGTGGTTCTCATGCAGAGGATTGTGAATGGTCAAGATGGAATTTGTCCCTCACATTTGTAGAGAGATAATACTGGGCCTTTCAATGAGTGAGTTTGAGAAATTATGGTCATACTACGATGGAAAGAAGTTTCCATTTCAATTATTATACTACTCGAGAATCGAGAAAGTAATGGTCAAGAACAGGAAGTTGACATTATACATGCCTCATCCTTGACCAAATTATCGCGTGACAAAAGGAACGTGACATGGTTGTACGATAGGTTGTATCGTATCATCGATCCCCATATGAATTGGGTAGTCGCAATGTCTTGCTAGAGGCCGCTTGCGACTTGTGGGCTGGTACAGTATTGGCCCGCTGCCAATCTCATATGGGCTTGTAGGGTCGCACACAAGAATAGCCCAACACGAGCCAAAGTTTTCAGATTCATTGAATCTTAGATATGTCTAAGATTTAATGAATAAAACATTTAATCTAGGATGGATATATACATATATATATATATGTATATATATTTTTATATTATTAAAATCGAAATTAAATATAATAATATTATTTAATAGAGATTATATAATATTATATAATATTTGTTTTGTATTTAATTTATTTGATAAATTAAAAATCTAAAACAAATAGAGATATTGTATCTAGGGGTGAGCAAAAAAACCGAAAGACCGAAAACCGAACCGACTAATTCGGTGTTCGGTTTTTTCGGTTCGGTTTTTCGGTTTCGGTTTGGTTTTTCATTTATCTTTTTTCGGTTGTTCGGTTTTGGTGCGGTTTTTTTAAAAAAAAATCGGTTAAAATCGAATAACCGAAATTATCAACCTTATTTCATTTTTTTTATGAAGCCTTTAGCCTTGTGCCCTTATTTCATTTTTTTTTCACAAAAAACTTAAAGACTTGCAGTGCCTTTTTTTTTTTTTGCTCGAAGCAAGCCCATTTAATTATGCATTAGGTCCAAGTCCATGTGCCAAACTACTTACTTCCAAATCTAACCTAATTCCTAATTCCTAATTCCTTCCATCGTCTGCTACTCTTCTTCCTCCTTTCTCTCTCTCCAACTCCAACTCATTCGTCTTCTTCCCTCCCTCCATTTGCTTATGTTCTTCTTCCCTTCCTCCTTAAACGTCACACCAAATCCTCCTAGTCCTCTCCTCTCCTCTCTCAACGACCACCGCCAGAGGGAGCGAGATTCCCCATCGTTCATGGTAGTCCTCTCTCTCGGTAACTCCCCATGCCTCCGACCAACCCACACCCACACCCAGATCTTGAATAAAGCTTCTATGCGAGGATGTCGATCTGCGATCCGTGGAGAAGACAGATCCGGCAAAGAGATTCCGATGAAGTAGAGGACATCGATCTGCAGAGCGAGGAAAACTCCAAAGATTCGGTCGCCAAATCCATCGATCTACCTCTTCTCCAAACTCTCCGATTTGTAGTATTTTATTGTGATGTAGTTATAATTTTTTTACATATGTATTGTTTGTAGTTTTTTTTGGTCGAAATTGTAGTCAGATTAACCGCTTTAACACAAACCAAAGCAAATATTCTTCTTTTTCTTATCATATCATGTATTGATGTTTCCCACTGTTGGTTCTCGATTGTGGTTGTGATTTTGTTTATGATAGGGATTGGAAGTAGTATTTATAGGGATGATGGTTTTATCGCCAATGGATGGCAATGCTTGATGATATTTTGCTTCGGATGTTAGCATTTAGCAAGAGCTAGAATATCTTTTATTTAAATTGGTGTGTTGGGACTTGGGATTCCCGGGATGGGAAAGAAGAGCTAGAATATCTTTTAGATTTACTTTGCTAATTGGCGTTTTAATGCAGATTTGACTCAAGCAAAAAAAAAAGATGGGTTATAAATGAATTAACCCAAACAATAAGGCATCCGAGCAAAAAAAAAAAAAAACCAACAAGGCCCAATTTAATTTAAGCCCAAAAACCGAATTAACTGCAAAACCGAACCGAACTATTTCGGTTTATTCGGTTCGGTTTTTTTCAGTTTTCGGTTTCGGTTCGGTGGTACAAAGGTGTGTATTTCGGTTTTTACCGAAAAACCGAACCGAACACCGAATGCTCACCCCTAATTGTATCTCGATTTAATTTGTGAATAAAGATATCATATATCTGATTTAATTTAAATTGAGATATAGTATCTCATATTTAATTAAATAGATAGATATCATATCTCATATTTAATTTATAGAGATAAATTAAATCGTAAGGTTTTTATTTCAGATTAAATAAATATATTAGATTATATCTATTAGATAGATTTAATTAATATATTGTTTTAATCCAAATTCAAATTTCAAAATTAATAAGGATTAGTTTTGAATATAATACGCCTAACGGGTTTAAGAAAACCTACGGGACATTTTGTCAGTCGTATTAGAAAAGCCGCGTGAAACCCTAGAGATAAAAAGTAGAGACGCAAGAATACTGAAGGCGCTAGCACGCTGTCATCCGTGTTCGAGGCTGTTCGTGTCGATAAGAGTAGAGGGAAGAGATTCATAAAGTCGATTCCTGTTGATCGAGAAGGTATCCCACGAGTTCAAATTGAACGTTACGCACACCAGATTGATTAGATAGGTACGATTCTTATCAAACGACCTTGATTTAAATGGCGTTGATGGATCGTCGGATGGGATTCATAAAAGTTTTAAATTCCGCTGCGTGTATGGATCCCAATAGTGGCATCAGAGGCAGGTCAACTGAGGGTTTAAATTAGGTTTATTCGTGTGATTATATGTATGTGATATATATGTTAAAACCCAAATCATGTTGTGTGTTTAAATTGAAAACTCGTGTTAGGGTTGCTACGAATAGCTAGTCCGTTGTTGCGGCCGATTCTGAATCATTCAGATCGGATTTGCTGCAGTTTTCATGTGGGTCTGAAACATTCAGATCAGAACCGGTGGTCACATTCAGATCTGTGATGTTCGCGCATTCAGATCTGTGACGTTCTGAATCATTTAAGACGGATAGCAGATGTGATGGGGTCGGACCTCGCAGATCGGTCATGTTCTGAAGCGTTCAGATCGGACATCGGTCTCGCTCACATTTTGGACACGCAGGGGTCGAATGATGCTCGAACGTTCTTGTAATGTTGGACGACCCGAGTTCTTGAAATTATGTTTTATGAAACAATCTTTACAAAACAATATGATGTTTTCAAAAGCTCCGGGGCGCTGCGGGACCGCCGTAGGGACCGGCTGACTATTCGTAGCGTGAGAATTTAAATCATGATATTATATTATATTTTATATATTATATAATATAATATAAAATCGATAATTTAATCATAATAAGTTATTTCATAATTGTATGAATTAATATATGTTGTGATTTACCTTTCAAATGTTGTTTGGGTATGGTGACCAACATGGCTTTAGAATTTATAATTGTTGTAATATTTAAATATGGCCTGCGAGCCATGCCTCTCTCTAAATATTCTTGATGTACATTCTCTTCTCATCCCACTCCCCTCGTATATTGAAACGAGGTTTCTCTTGATGTATTTCTCTTTTCTTATTTAGAGAAGTCCTCTCATTGGCTTGAGAGGATTTTAGGTTAAGTATGAGCCATGTTGTGTCACAATTTTAATTATGTTTTGATTTGATCACTGCATGATTAATTTAGAATTTTAATTATGATTTGATTAGGTCACTCATAATTAATTTAGAGTTTTAATTATGATTTGATTATATCATTGCATGATTAATTTAGAATTTTAATTATGATTTGATTAGATAACTCATAATTAATTTAGAGTTTTAATTATGATTTGATTAGATCACTCATGATTAATTTAGAATTTTAATTAAGATTTGATTAGATCACTTCGATTAATTTAGAGTTTATATGAGATACAAATTGTGATTTCATTCATATAAGTAGAATTAATTAGATTAATTAGATTATGTCAATTATACCCTCTAAATAAAATCTTAAGTCATAATGCCATCAATAAATGAATACTTGTCAAAACCTAGATCGCCCATTTGTATGTTCCACCAAAGTGGATGCATTTGAGTTATCTTGGTGAGACAAGAGTGGGTAATGGTGATACTCAACATTCATTATTGTCTCGACTTAATTGAGATTATCAAAACGGTTTTGGATCTCAAGGCATTAGATATGATATTAAACATGCTAGGTCATATGATGATCATATCCCATAAAGATCTAAGAGTTACATGTGATGTAATTGGCAAAGATGTTGCCTACATAAATAACTTGATTTTAAGCGTCCTGCTAAAGCGGACTTAAATTTAAGCCAAATATGGATCTTAGCCCACTAATTATAATGAGGGT
Source organism: Acacia melanoxylon (assembly GCA_019022615.1). Taxonomy (NCBI): domain Eukaryota; kingdom Viridiplantae; phylum Streptophyta; class Magnoliopsida; order Fabales; family Fabaceae; genus Acacia; species Acacia melanoxylon. Next base: position 1,203,884 of record JAFJYJ010000068.1, on the reverse strand, counting down.
TCTTAATTCAGTGGGAGGTTATTAATTAAACTTTGCATATCTTTTAGTTGTAGAATCATGTAGACTAGCAATATTGGCACACCATTAATGTGATCAGTCCTTGAGAAGGACGAACTCGATGAGACAAACTTTATTGACTTGTTTGGGAACTTAAGCATTAATCCCAAACACGAAAGAAAGAAGTATTTCATCGATCAACCCATTCCTAACAAGTCTGTAGCTAATGATCCAAGAGCTCAGACTGATGCTTAAACGAAGCATAAGGACGACTCTGTGGATGCAGGATGCCTGATGCCTGCCACTATGATTATAGACCTCGATGGAGATCTGGAACATATGGAGGTCTCTAAGATGATTGTTCATCCTATGGAAATGTTCCAGCAATAGGCAAGAGAGGTATGAGACCACAAAGGCCTTATTTTCTTGCAAGAGCCTGAAGGTGTGTTACACCCCTACCGGCCTCGCCCTTTCGGGTGGCGGGTTAAAGGGATCCTTTTCGCTTATTACCTTTCCTTTGTTAATTAGTCACTTTAATCATATATCAGAGTGTGCTCGGAAGAGCATATGATCGGTTTGGACAACTTACAATATACTGGTAAAGGTACAAACAAGTACATAAAGTAGTCCCTGTAGGGTTAAGGGTACAATGGTTCAAAATAATTTCTGAACAGTAAGTATAAATCTTACAGTGATTTCAAAAATTCATAAACAACACATGATAGGGCATACCCTATTTCTTCAGTCTTCCGCACCATGCCCTGCCTTCTCCAACCTTCGTCTGCTACTTCCTCACATCTGTGCCTCCACAATGGTCTGGAGTTCAAAGTTGAACCCCAGAGTAACTGTTAGACTCATATACAATATGTATACAATGCATGCAATGCAAATCACAATCAGGAAGTACAAATAAACCTGCCTCTGGCACAACAAACTGGCATGTAGCATCTCCGTAGGACCGCCTGGTCAAGACAAGCCCCTCGAAACAGCGCGCTCAGGGGCCTCAGTAGTCAGGGTGGCCAAACCCTAACCACCTATCCCTCCTAAGGCCTCAGTGGCAACCTATGAAAACACAGTCACATAGGCCCTACCTACCTCACATATCTCGGTATTGCAGCAACACCCTAAGGACACACAGTCCAATAGGCACCGCAGCCCTATCCTACATGCCCTCGGTACTGTAGCAAAAATCCTAAGGACACACAATCCAATAGGTACTACAACTTGATCTCGGTACTATAGCAGAGGCACTACAGCCCAATCTCCTACATCATGATAAAACACACATGCCAAAGCAACATAGAGTATGCAAGTCAACAGTTACTACCTGGCACGCCTTGCAAAATAATGAACTCTTCCCTTGATGTTGGAGATACGTCCCACATGTGCTATTACCCTAAAAATATCCAAACATCATGCTTTCAATCAACCATTCAAACTTTACTTCAAGTTTCCTAAAATTCGCATAGCACCAGAATTTCCAGAACTTCCGACCCTACTTCGCCGATTGTTAATAAATTCTAGTAAAATCGTATCGAAATGAAATCAGTGGACATGGAACCCTTAGGATGTCTTTTTTATAGGAAAAATAATTACCAAATTCATATGGGTTCGAAACTTGTCCTTATTCCCAAACATTAACCACTGGTCCGAAACAGAATCCATGTCTTTAGGTCATTTTCAATCTTACATAACTCTCGGTTGGAAGCTCCAAATGACATGAAATATTAGTCTAACATCCTCCTTAGGATGTCTAATTTCACCATGTAAAATTTAAAAGGAAACGAAATCCATTTACTATTTTAAATCTGTTGATGAACACACGCTGCCCAGAAACCGTAAGAACCGACAGATTTTCGTATACCAAATATTCAAGCTTTTAGGGTTTGGAAAAAAGGTGATCACACTTAACCCTACACAAAAACACCTTCTAAATCCATTTAGAACCTTAAAAACATGAATATCCTACTGCATCCTAACGAAACACCACAGGGCAGAAGTGGAAGTAGCTAGGTTGCCGATTAGGAAACTTACCTCGGATTGTCGGTTGCGTATGGCTTCCTTTACTTCCTGAACTAGAACCTTCAGCTGAGTACCCTCCTCTTCACCTTGAGCTCGTGCTTGATGAGGGGAAAATGAAGGGAGGAGTGCCCTATTTATAGAAGCCAAGGTGGGGTCCCTATCCAAACCTTGATCACGATCCGACGGTTGAGAAAATTCCTTGGATTAATTGATTATTTATTTTCTTGTTTCTCAAAGCTTCTAGAGGGCTCTCTTCGGCAGATGGGGGCGCATTCCAAGGCTGAAAAATGAGGTTCCAAAATTGCCCCTAGTGATTGTCTCCAAAATTGAAAGTTGTAGGTTTTAGGTGTAGGGGCAAAATGGTCATTTTACACTGTTCTTCTTCCAAAGCTGTGGGGCCCACGAAACCTGCCCTTAGATGTTCCATAAATGCCCTTTATGAGTCATAATTACATGTCACTCTAATGTCATATCAAGTTTATATTGTGTGGTCCAGATTAAACCGGGTTATTTTATTCTGTCTCTCTCTTCATTATGACCCTGATGTGACATTCTCTTTCTTCATTATTACATGGCAAGATCTTTTCTCTCTCCTCTGGCCCACTGAAATTTCACGACATATCAGTGTCCTGGCCCTGGGCCCAACTCCGAGAAATCCTAATCGGTCCCACTCAGCTCCCTGTTGCCGGTTACACATTTCCCCGTAATGCGTGCCCTTCCACTAGACTTGTGAGAGCTCTGATCATCAGTCTCTTCTCCCACAGGGGGACGGAATATAATACCTTGAAGATCCAGAAATCCATATTTCGGTATCCCATAACCACCTCGTACTACATGCTACCTGATAATCCGACTTCTGACCCTGAAACGCCACATGTCCGACGTAGCACTACTACTACTGACTCTTCCTTCTATACTTGGTCCTTGAGCTCTTGGTCAAAATACTCATGCAAACAGGAGTGCAAAATGTCTTAAAATATGTGAAGAGGGCACTTAAAAATTCCCCAAACCAAATGACCAAAGTGCCCTTGCAAAATATCCTCTTAATTTGGCTTATTTTGCAAGTTTTGTTGACTTTTCTCTCTCCTCCTTGTTTTGCACGAATTTAAAGCAATTTCTCTCTCTTCATGATGACTTGATTTGACCTCTTGCTTATGTAATTATGAAGGGACACGTGTCATGCTTTTACTGGTCCAACACAAAAGTAGCTTTTCCCTTGTCATGATGATGAGACACGTGTCATGATTTTATTGAGCCAACATAAAAGTATGTCATTATTAGTTATCATGACAGTACTTTATTAAAGTTACTTCATCAGTACTCCTGCCCGGGTTTACTCGGGTTTTCTTCACGAATACCAGTGCCTTCTAAAAAAACGCAGGGCATACCCAACTGCCCTGAAAATGCCGTGTACTTACTTATACCGGCACATTTTCGCTCAACTAATTGTCTTATACCCCAGGACATAGTTGGGTGGCATCCTTTCCACCGGAGTTACGTCGTATAGATCTTCTGTGTCCCATTTTCACTGGCACCTTAATTCCACGGCTTATGCATACAAGGTCCACTGACCCGTAAGGCCGAGTTACTTAGTCCCAGAGGGACGTCCTAACTCTCGAAGTTCTTGGAACTATTCTCGATCTGGGCTTAGTTGTTCGCCTACTTTAAGCTCATTCTCCATTCTCAGGGTCCAAAATTTAGGGTGTTACAAGGTGCATTCGTTAGTCCTCATGTGTCAAAAATGAAGGGCTATATTGATCACCTTGAGAGGCTTGGATTGCCCATGAGCCAGGAGTTAGCTACAAATATGATCTTGAACTCACTCTTGGATAGTTATGGCCAGTTTGTCATGAACTATAACATGAACAACACGAAGAAATCAATTTCTGAATTGCATGGGAAGCTCAAAACAGCTGAGCTGTGCCTTAAGAAGAGGCTCAACACTGTTTTGTCCGTTCAGAAAGGAAGGGGTATGAAACGGAAAGCTAGGAATGCAAAACCTCTGAAGGATGGGGTTTGCTTTTTCTGCAATGAAATCGGTCATTGGAAGAGGAATTGCAAACTCTATCAAGAAGATCTGAAAAGAACAAAGAAGGATAGCAGGGCTATCGCTTCAGGTATCTATGTCATAGATATTCGCTTTTCTACTTCCTCAACATGGGTATTAGATACTGCATGTGGATCTCACATTTGTATAAATGTACAGGGTCTCAAGGACAATAGAAAACTGAATGGACATATCTATGGCATTAACTACCAGAAGGATCAAATCAAATGATTTGAATTCGACCTACCTATGACATTGTCGTCTACGCCATATAAATGGGAAATACATTTCGAAACTCCATTAGGATGGATTTCTTAACTCATTTGATTTTGAATCATTTGATACATGTGAGTCTTATTTATTGGGAAAGATGACAAAGGGACCTTTTACTGGGCACAGTGAGAGAGCCACTAATTTATTGGCCCTCATACATACTGATGTCTGTTGACCAATGAATACATATGCCAGAGGAGGTCATTTGAACGTCATTACTTTTATAGACGATTTTTAGCAGATATGGGAATATCTACCTAATGAAATATAAGTCTAAATCTTTTGAAATGTTCAAAATGGTCCAGAATGAAGTGCAAAACCAGCTTGGTAAAACAATTAAGACAATTCGATCTGATCAGGGTGGTGAATATTTGAACCAAGCGTTCATTGTGAAAAACCAAGCTATCACCCAAGAGGGGGGGTGAATTGGGTGTTTGTTAAAACTTTATGAACTTTGAAAAACTTTTCGCAACTTATTGAAAGCAGTTTGAATGACAATAATAATGATTGATAAAGCAATAGTCAGTCATTCAAACATGTATAGATATTCGTGTATATATCTTTGGAAATATAAGAGATAAGGGAAGAGAATATGCAAACTGATTTATACTTTGTTCGGCCCAATCCTTGACCTACGTCCAAATCCCCAAGCTTCACTTGAGATTTTCAATCCACTATCTTCTTGTAACTTGATTACACGTTCGTACTTGGAGTAATCCTCTCACTAGGATTCACTCCCCCTTACAAACCGTAATCAATACACTTGCTTGATCACACACTCGTACTCGAAGTAATCCTCTCACTAGGATTCACTCCCTTACAAGCCGTAATCAACACAATGTGTTTCCCACACAAGATTACCCAATCTTGAGTATCTCACAGATAGAATGATAGGATGTGTACAATAACTCTCTTCTCTCTCAGAAGTAGATGGATAAGCACTGAAGCACAATTACAAATCACTTCACTCTCTATGATAAGCTATGTAAACATTGAAAGCAGAGAGTAAATGATGTGAAGATCAGAGTATTAGCATGTTGAAGATGTAAGCTGTGTCTCTGCGTTTTTCTGCTTTGTCTACTCTGTGTTCCCTCCTTGAAAGCTTCACATCTTTAGGTATTTATGCTAGTTGAAGCTTAATGACATTGGAGTGCTTTGAATTCGTGGAGAATATAGTCATGAGAATATGGTCATTGGGAATATAGTCATGTTGAGATATAGCTGTTGAGAACAATTGCAGATTTGAATATTTGAATATTTGGCTCTTCAAGAATGTCTCCCATGATGTTCAGCTTTTGTTGGTGGGAGCCTTGCTGTCTGCCTTGAAGAATGGTTGGTCTTCTTTCCAGGCTGTCTTCCATTTGCTTTGTTTGAGAAGATATAATAAAATAATACAAGTGGCTCATGGAGTTGCTTTATTTGACTTTAAAGCAAATTCAAATCTTCTCAAGTCTGAAGTTAAAGCATATCAAAGACATTGGACATTCGAATCCATTGAAGAACATTACCGTTCAACATTAAACGTTGCTTCTTCAGTTTTCTCGTTCAATTCTGCCTTCTTTGCTTTTTCTGAAAATCAAGAAGCAACCTTTATCTTCATGCTTATGACAGATTTTGATTTCTGTCAAATTGATGTTATCTCAAACTTTAATCACCTGAAACTTATACACAAATGATGTTAAGAAGTAGTATAAATCATTTGAGTAATCATCCTGGATGTTCTTGATGAGATATGATGTTTTGATCATGGTGATTTTCTTGAATCGATGTGTAAATCTGTTCGAGTTCCAAGCTCGAGTTTATATAGGTAAGCTCGAGTTTGGTCTTCTTTTGAACTTGGATTTTTGCCTCCGGGAAGTCTCAAGCTCGAGCTTATAACTTATAGACTCGAGTTTGGGTGTTTATCGGGACCCGTTTGCACTCTCGTCCGAGCTAAACTCAAGTTTGGTCACTTATAGGCTCGAGTTTGGCTTTTTCCCAAAGTTCATTTCTTCTCGGAACTCGAGCTCGAGCTTGTAACTTCAAGCTCGAGTTTGGACTTCTTCAAAATCAGCATTTCCTCTCGTAGAACCCGTAAGCTCGAGTTTGCTACTTGTAAGCTCGAGCTTGCTACTTGTAAACTTGTCCTGGCTGATTTTGGACTTTGTTCAGTGAGCTTGCAACTTCGTCCACTTTCGAGGGCCATATCTCCCTGTTCTGAACTTCGTTTTGGTTGGTTCAACTCTTGATGGAAAGCTATGTGAGTATACTTTCATATGCCACCCACTTCAGCTCCATCGAAGTTGTAGTTTGTGAGATACACTCAAAACATTGAGGCTTGGTTTTCTGTGTGGCGTGGATTTCTCTTTCCACTTCCACAATTCATAACTCCTTGATATGAACTCCTTTGGGCTTTAATTTTATATCAAAATGACGCATTGGGAGTCTAGTTTCATATGCCACTAGTTTCACCTCAATCGGATCTCTGGTTTGAGAGATATCATCCAATTACCAGACGTTGCCCGTGCTGAACGTGAAACAGAGTTGATCACCGCTGTAAGCTCGAGTTTGTACTGATGAGCTCGAGTTTGCCTAGTCCGAAACACCAAAGCTGCCGAAGACACTTATAGACTCGAGTTTAGAGGGCTAAGCTCGAGTTTGGACATATCGAAAGGCAAATTACTTCAAAAGGTAGTAAACTTGAGTTTAATACTTGGAGGCTCGAGTTTGCTCATCCACAATCTCATATTTGCCGACTTTAACTCGAATTGAGCCAATCCAACTTCCATATGATCTTGGAGGCTTCTAGCATCAATATAAGAACTTGAATAATGATATATTCATTCCATTCAACAAGTTCTTCCTTTTTCCATCTCCCAACTTGATCATTCTTCATCTTTTAACTTAGCATCTACATTAAATATAAGAATTAGTCAAAGTAGAATATAAATGTAGTATGCAACCTTTTTGCTCTTAGGAATGACATCTATATAACACATCATCAAAACTAATCATAACCAACATTCTCCCCTTTTGATGATGGCAAATACTATATGAAAAATATGTATGAATATGAAAGTATATCAAATGCAACAATGCAACATATTTTTTCTTGCCATTCTCTCCCCTTATTTGTCATTAGCAAAAAGTTGAAGTAAAGAAGAAATGCTTATAGAGACAAATATGAACCCAGATTAGAAGAGTCAAAGAACTGATTTTCTCTCCTCGATTTGAAAGTGTTTTCATTTTAAATATGATGCAATTTGGAATGTTTTTATGAAAAAAAAAAAATTGAAAGAATTTGGAGAGGTTTTCAATAAATCTTTCACACTTAAAGCATATAGATACCAAACATATGCATCATTTCTACTGAATATAAAAAGATAGAGATTAGAAATGCTCATGTTGGTTTTTGCAGATTGATGATCGATCCGTGAAATCCATTTGCTAGCTTTGAGATCTCGTGATATGCTCGAATAGCCTTTGAGACTAAAGTACTGACTTCTTGAGTTGTATCTCATATGAATGAATAATGTCGCACTCGCATTCAATCCTTTGCCTTTTCTTCATAGAGCTCTTCCGTAGAACATATCTCGGCTTGTTCCAAGAGGTGTTCCTCATTCTTTATAAAGCAAATCTCGATTGATTGTCAAAGCATCGTTCCTTAAATTAACATATTCTCCTTGTATTGCGTTCAAGGAAAGTTGTAGCACATAACAAAATTTCCCCGCTATAAATTGAAAACTTTCTTTCCAAAAGAGATTTGTGAGTACAACCAAATATCAAAGTATTCCTTTCCAAATGATATTTTAAAAATAATGAAAGGAAAATATAAGATATTTTTAAATATGAAATCAACTCATCATCAAAACTAATAAGACATAGTGAATGTAGATGAGTATGCTTAAAAAGGGTTTTCTTCAAATAAAGGAGATGAGCTTTTAAAGTATTAAACACATATGAATGTGAAGCTCCCCCTTAATGAATGCATGATTATAACAGTTTGTAGCTCCCTTTAATGATACCAAATAATGATGTGATACCAAATAATGATGTAATACCAAGTGTTATGAGGTCTCGAATTCATCTAACTCCAATAGACATAACATGGTATCTCAGAATTAAGAACTTTCAAGTACACAAGGATGGACTTGAAATTGGTATGAAGAAATCACTTATGCTTTTTATGATGATAAAAGAGTTTAAAGCATAAGAATCATTTTTAAAAATAAATGTGCTCAGGCTAAGAAAAATGGAATGAATGAAATCAAGTTAGCCTAGCATGATTATGACATATGTATAATACAATACCTCACTTGAGTAATATCGTAATTACACAAGTTATAATCCTCTGTAGTCCATAGATGCATTACTGGATAACAATTATCAATTGTTCTGAATGCATCTTAGAAGCTGAAATCCCAAATGAGCTTTGTATATGATTGCAAATTAGTTTCTGCTCATAACTTATCATCAAGCTAGCATGCTCCTTATCATCTTGGTCTAAGTCTCTTGCTAGTGATGGAATGTCAATCAAGTGATGTCACAGAATTTGCAGACATAGCCACTGAAATGGTCTATTCTGTTTGCCTATGTTCTTTGTATTCAACAACAGAACAATTTGGTCAACTCCTGCAAAAATATATGTTCTTTGGTACCCAATGATTCTTGAGTCCACAACTGATTAGACATGACAACTCTTAAGCTCATATAATTTAACAATATAATATTGGAGCAAAGAGTATAGCAATCAAAGATCAAAACATAGTTTTACCCAATCAAGTAAATTCAAGCCAATGAATCAAAATAGGGTAACAACTAAATGATATCAAGAATGTTATTTTTCAATGACACTTTGTAAATACACTTTTTATGCAGAAAAGATGTCATTGATAAAATGCATGTAAGTTTGATCAAAGAGCATAGAAAATCTTATCCATAAAGATAAGCATTTATCAATTCACAGTTTATGAGTGAGCTCAGATTTTTCAAGAATGATAATGAAATATGCAAAGTGTTTCAAATCTTGAATGTTCTTTCAAAATATGATAATGCATTATGAAATCAAAATTTTCATGAATGAAAGATTCATTTTGAAATATGCTTGAAAACAATGTTCATTTTAAAACATGATGGAAGTCAATATATCAGAATAGATTAGAATTCTTCAAGATTAAGAGAACATGTGAAACATTGAAGTTTACATGTATAAGAATTTTGCCAAGAGCAAAAGTCATAATGGTAAAGCATTTTCAAACATGCTTTGCACAACAAAATATATGAGCACAATGACTTTGCTTTTGTCTAAGAGATGATCTTGCCTTTTAGAATAGAGTCTTGAAGTATATGAAAATTCAAGGCAAGAATATAAATATAGTTACTCGAAATGGATGAAGATAAATGTATATTTGAGTAACTTGATCAATAAGAGTTTATCCAATAAGTATAAGATTTTCACAAATTGAATTCTTTTCTCGGAGATAAGCTTGAAACTCATATAGATAATCAACTTGTTAGATATAAGATCTAACTTGATTGAGAATGAAGATTGAGAAGTTCAAGCATCATATTGAATACCAAAGGTCAATATGTGAATGATAGGAAAGACTCAACTTGACAAATTTTGAAGCATATCCAATATTCAATATACAATATTAACTTCCAATTTGAAACATCATTTGAATGCAATTAAAGTATGTATATGTTTCAAAACACATGTATGCATTTTCACAAAACAGTGTGAATTGAAGTCCAAACAAATTTTACACTTGTGCATTATAAAATCAAAAAGTTATGCACAAATTCACTTGTTTGATCATCAAAAACTCACTAACAAATTGATTAAACACAGATTAGGAATATTAGTGATTGATGATATGAAGTATATAGATCATACATGAAGTTTTTGAAAATTCGAGCAAGATGATTTCAAAAACATGGTTGACACAAACTTGAGTTTGGAAAGACAAACTTGAGTTTGGAAAGTTTATTCAGATACCAAGCTCGAGTTTCCGTATCTAAGCTCGAGTTTAGAGCTTTGTCGAGGAAACTATCGTGAAACCATCTTGAAGATCATTTTGAGCAAAATGCAAACTCGAGTCTATTAGTGAGCAGGCTCGAGTTTGACACTATTCATGTCAAAAATAATTTTAATCCTCAAAATGTAAGCTTGAGCTTAGAAAGGTAAGCTTGAGTTTGCTATTTAGGAAAACTTTGAAAAGTTTCACTGATGCAAGCTCGAGTTTGAAACGTTAAACTCGAGTTTACATGATCTGTAAATTCTTTGAAAAAGACAAACTCTACATTGAAAATGATAAGCTCAAGTTTAGGGAAAGGTTTTCACTTAACAATAGTTTCGCGAGGTAAGCTCGAGCTTGTAACGGCAAGCTCGAGTTTACACATTTGTAAACTCATTGAGAAAAGTCTCTGGAAGAAGCAAGCTTGAGTTTAAAAATAATAAGCTTGAGTTTGAGATTTGAGTAACTTGATAAAATCCTCAACCCTTCGTAAACTCAAGCTTCCAGGTGTAAGCTCGAGCTTACTCAGAATATGAGTAAACTTTGAAAACCTTCAAGCTCAAGTTTATGGACCAAGCTCAAGTTTAGAAAATACAAAATAACTTGGTTTGCTTTCTCAGAGGGGCAAGCTCGAGTTTGCATAGCCAAGCTCGAGTTTGGCACCGACGATAAAATTTCGATTGAAATTGAATAAGTTTCAAAACATTTTAACTTAACCAAAGACAAACCAAAAATGAATTTCATATAATCATAGTATGAGGTAAGAATTAGATATCACCGTAATTCCTCTTGTCCTCATAGAAGCTTGCTTGGTTGAGATGGATTGATATAGATAACTTCTTTTCCAAAGCAATCACCATCAATATCAAGCATAGCTTATTTAGCATTCTCAAGATATAGATCATTTATGCTGCATTCTTGAGAAGCTTTCTTTGTTCCTACAAAACCATATAAATCTTTTTCTTTCTTGGTATCCAACCTTACTTGGATCCAATCATCGTTAGCTTGTAGGAACCAGAATTAAAATCATATGCTTTTATGAATATAGTCAATTCAGAACAGCAAAGCACAATTAATCATGAGTTCATGCACAAAGAAATATTTTCTTTTCAAATCATCATGAATGCATAAAGAGTTCAATCTATTGAACATTGCAATCTGTTTCAAAATATAGATCAGGATGTGAGAACCCATAAATATAATTTGCAATGCTCATTCCTAAGACTACAATATATAAAACCTCAATGTATAATTCAAATAATGGCATATGAGGTTTTACCATTGTATACATTTGCCTTAGGTACTTGGAGGATTGACTTTGCTTACCCATTGGTTCTTCATATGTTTTCCCATGGGTGTTGGCAAAGCTTTCTCAAGGGATATAGACTTCAAGAGTCTCTTGTTTGATCTTTGAGAGATTCTCCTCTTCTTGTTCTCCTCAAGATAGTTGAATGATACTCTATGGTAGTTTGTTCTTGAGGTGGATGATACCCTTCTTGCTTGTATCCATTGCTTCCTCCGATATTTAAAACTTGTAGTTCCGCAATGGCTTTTCTCCTAACCGAGGTGAGTTTCCTTTTAGGTTCATGAGAAACTCTTAGATTCTTCTTCATCTTCTCGCATCCTTTTGTCCATTAATTTTCAAATTATCCCGCACACTTAAATCACTAGATGGACATTTTGGTACCCATTTATACTTGGGTCCTTGACTCGTTAGTATTGGACCTTGATTGTCCTTTAGAAACCCAAACAAATTTATTTCTCACAGTAGAATTTCTCCTAATATAACATGTGTAAGAAATATGTCCAGATTTACCACAATAATTGCAAATAATAGAATGATGCTTATTGTGAACATTTTTGCAAGAATTGTGCTGGTGATGAGAGTAAGACTTCAAATAATCTTTATTTGAGCATTCATTCTTCCCACATGATTTTCCAGCAACATTTTCGAAAATATGTTTGTTTTTCAAAATAGAATCGATAAATGGTTGAAAAACACTTTTAAATTATTGTTCAAAAACGTTTTTCTTATCTACACAAGAAGTATTGGAATTGTTTACCTCATGTTCATCTAGAGCTCTAGATAGTGATTGATCACAAATGTCAATGAGCTCATCTTGGGAATCCTTTTTCTCTTGTTCTTTTGTGTTGATCGAATCAAGAAAGCATTCTCTGATTTCACCTTCTTCCATTTGTTCATCATCCATAAATGTGCAGTTTGTAATTTCTGATGAACTTTCAACACTTTCAACTTCAACACAATTGTTAGAAGTATATATAAAATCAAGAGTATCCCAAATTTCTTTAGCACTAGAGCAAGACTTAATTTTCTCAAAATCATTTTCGCCAAGGCACAGTATAATATGTTCATTGCTCTAATGTTCAATGAAAACATCTTGAAGTCTTTTTCATTCCAATCCTTTCTTGGTTTGAAATCAAAAGCATTTGTAAAAACATTCCACATATATAAATCAGTTGCTTTGATAAAACTAGTCATTCTAGCTTTCCAAAACCAAAAACTAATATCTTTGAAAAGCGGTGGAATGGTAAAATCAAACCCTTCCCGAAAATGTAGAGCACCCAAAATTAGCCATTGAAACTCTTGAGACGGTTAAGTCCTTTAAACAAGAGCCTAGCTCTGATACCAAATGAAAAACCAAGCTATCACCCAAGAGGGGGGGGTGAATTGGGTGTTTGTTAAAACTTTATGAACTTTGAAAAACTTTTCGCAACTTATTGAAAGAAATTTGAATGACAATAATAATGATTGATAAAGCAATAGTCAGTCATTCAAACATGTATAGATATTCGGTATATATGCTTTGGAAATATAAGAGATAAGGGAAGAGAATATGCAAACCGATTTATACTTGGTTCGGCCCAATCCTTGACCTACGTCCAGTCCCCAAGCTTCACTTGAGATTTTCAATCCACTATCTTCTTGTAACTTGATTACACGTTCGTACTTGGAGTAATCCTCTCACTAGGATTCACTCCCCTTACAAACCGTAATCAATACACTTGCTTGATCACACACTCGTACTCGAAGTAATCCTCTCACTAGGATTCACTCCCCTTACAAGCCGTAATCAACACAATGTGTTTCCCACACAAGATTACCCAATCTTGAGTATCTCACGATAGAATGATAGGATGTGTACAATAACTCTCTTCTCTCTCGAAGTAGATGGATAAGCACTGAAGCACAATTACAAATCACTTCACTCTCTATGATAAGCTATGTAAACATTGAAAGCAGAGAGTAAATGATGTGAAGATCAGAGTATTAGCATGTTGAAGATGTAAGCTGTGTCTCTGCGTTTTTCTGCTTTGTCTACTCTGTGTTCCCTCCTTGAAAGCTTCACATCTTTAGGTATTTATGCTAGTTGAAGCTTAATGACCGTGGAGTGCTTTGAATTCGTGGAGAATATAGTCATTGAGAATATGGTCATTGGGAATATAGCCATTGAGATATAGCCGCATGAGAACAATTGCAGATTTGAATATTTGAATATTTGGCTCTTCAAGAATGTCTCCCATGATGTTCAAATTTTGTTGGTGGGAGCCTTGTCGTCGCCTTGAAGAATGGTTGGTCTTCTTTCCAGTCGTCTTCCATTTGCTTTGTTTGAGAAGATATAATAAAATAATACAAGTGGCTCATGGAGTTGCTTTATTTGACTTTAAAGCAAATTCAAATCTTCTCAAGTCTCGGGTTAAAGCATATCAAAGACATTGGACATTCGAATCCATTGAAGAACATTACCGTTCAACATTAAACGTTGCTTCTTCGCTTTTCTCGTTCAATTACGCTTCTTTTGCTTTTTTTTTCGAAAATCGCGGCAACCTTTATCTTCATGCTTATGACATTTTGATTTCACAAATTGATGTTATCTCAAACTTTAATCACCTGAAACTTATACACAAATGATGTTAAGAAGTAGTATAAATCATTTGAGTAATCATCTGGATGTTCTTGATGAGATATGATGTTTCAAATCATGGTGATTTTCTTGAATCGATGTGTAAATCTGTTTCGAGTTCCAAGCTCGAGTTTATATAGGTAAGCTCGAGTTTGGTCTTCTTTTGAACTTGGATTTTTGCCTCGGGAAGTCTCAAGCTCGAGCTTATAACTTATAGACTCGAGTTTGGGTGTTTATCGGGACTGTTTGCACTCAGTCGAGCTAAACTCGAGTTTGGTCACTTATAGGCTCGAGTTTGGCTTTTTCCCAAAGTTCATTTCTTCTCCGGAACTCGAGCTCGAGCTTGTAACTTCAAGCTCGAGTTTGGACTTCTTCAAAATCAGCATTTCCTCTCGTAACCCGTAAGCTCGAGTTTGCTACTTGTAAGCTCGAGCTTGCTACTTGTAAACTTGTCCCGGCTGATTTTGGACTTTGTTCGATGAGCTTGCAACTTCGTCCACTTTCGAGGGCCATATCTCCCGTTCTGAACTTCGTTTTGGTTGGTTCAACTCTTGATGGAAAGCTATGTGAGTATACTTTCATATGCCACCCACTTCAGCTCCATCGAAGTTGTAGTTTGTGAGATACACTCAAAACATGGAGGCTTGGTTTTCGTGTGGCGTGGATTTCTCTTCCACTTCCACAATTCATAACTCCTTGATATGAACTCCTTTGGGCTTTAATTTTATATCAAAATGACGCATTGGGAGTCTAGTTTCATATGCCACTGGTTTCACCTCAATCGGATCTCTGGTTTGAGAGATATCATCCAATTACCAGACGTTGCCGTGCTGAACGTGAAACGAGTTGATCACCGCCGTAAGCTCGAGTTTGTACTTGATGAGCTCGAGTTTGCCTAGTCCGAAACACCAAAGCTGCTGAAGACACTTATAGACTCGAGTTTAGAGGGCTAAGCTCGAGTTTGGACATATCGAAAGGCAAATTACTTCACAAGGTAGTAAACTTGAGTTTAATACTTGGAGGCTCGAGTTTGCTCATCCACAATCTCATATTTGCTTGACTTTAACTCGAATTGAGCCAATCCAACTTCCATATGATCTTGGAGGCTTCTAGCATCAATATAAGAACTTGAATAATGATATATTCATTCCATTCAACAAGTTCTTCCTTTTTCCATCTCCCAACTTGATCATTCTTCATCTTTTAACTTAGCATCTACATTAAATATAAGAATTAGTCAAAGTAGAATATAAATGTAGTATGCAACCTTTTTGCTCTTAGGAATGACATCTATATAACACATCATCAAAACTAATCATAACCAACACATTGACCATCTTAAGAGTTGTGGGATTATCTCACAACTTACTCCTCCAGGAACACCTCATTGAATGATGTTTCTGAACGGAGGAATCAGACTCTATTAGATATGGTTCGATCTATGATGAGTCAAACAGATCTTCCACCTTCTTTTGGGGCCATGCCCTAGAAACAGCTGCGTTCACACTAAATCGTGTTCCGTCAAAGGCAGTTGAAAAGACACCATATGAGATATGGACTAGGAAGAAACCCATTTTGTCATTTCTTAAAATTTGGGGATGTGAGGTTTACGTTAAACGACAAGCCTCTGATAAATTATCATCCAGATCCTCAAAATGCCTTTTTGTGGGGTATCCTAAGGAAACTAAGGATACTATGTCTACAATCCTACCGATCACAAAGTGTTTGTTATCTGGAATGGTGTCCTTTTGGAGAAAGAGTTCATCTCTAAAAGAACAAGTGGGAGTAAGTTGTACCTCGAAGAAGTTCGAGAGCCACAAGACCACGTAGAACCACAGATGGAAAACAGAGAAGACTCACAACAAGTTGTTGATCCTACTCAAGTAACACAAGGCCCACGAAGGTCCGATAGATCACAGCTACAACCTCAGAGATATGGATTTTTGATTACTGGAAGTCGTGATGTTTTGCTCATTGAGCAGAATGAGCCAACTAACTTTTGAGTGGCCGTGGTGGAACCAAACTTTGAAAGATGGCTTAATGCAGTGAAGTCTGAAATGAAATCCATGTATGACAATGAGGTATGGACCTCAGTCGATCTACCTGAAGGTGTAAAGACCGTTGGGCGCAAGTGGGTTTTCAAGGAGAAAACTGACATGGATGGCAAAGTAAATGTCTTCAAGGCACGACTGGTTGCAAAAGGATTCACTCAAACTCATGGTATAGACTATGATGAAACATTTTCCCTAGTTGCAATGGCCAAATCAATAAGAATCCTTCTTGCCATTGCATCATATTATGACTATGAAATATGGCATATGGACGTCAAAACTGCCTTCCTTAACGGAAAGCTCCTTGAGGATGTGTACATGACACAACCTGAAGGCTTTGTGCGTCCTGAGGAATCTGGTAAAGTTTGCAAGCTTCAAAGATCCATTTATGGATTGAAGCAAGCATCTCGGAGCTGGAATCATAATTTTGATGAAATAGTCAAAGAGTTTGGATTCATTCAAAACATCGATGAACCTTGTGTTTACAAGAAGGTTAGTGGGAGTACAGTTTTATTTCTTGTGCTTTATGTTGATGACATCCTACTTATTGGGAATGACATTCCTACCTTGCAGAGTGTCAAGTATTGGTTAGGAACATCTTTCTTAATGAAAGATTTAGACGAAGCCACTTACATTCAAGGGTAAAATATTTTGAGGTAAGCTCGAGTCATAAGCTTCAAGTTTTTGAGGTAAAATATTTTTAACTTCAATTGCCTCAAGTTAGATCAAGTTTAAGTTTGAAAAATATTTGCCTCGAGTTATGTTAGCTTGAGCTCATTTGTTTTAAACCATAAGTTTGCCTTGAGACAGATTTTAATTGCCTCCAGTCACTTTGACTCCAGGCATTTTGTTTTTTTTTAACTCGAGTCAAGCCTTATTACTCTGAACTTGCGTTTTTTACTTTCATTGGAAACACTTTGCCTCAAGTCATTTTGACTCTAGGCAATAAATGCCTCTAGTTAGTTTTACTCCAGGCAACTTCTCTGATAAGTTTTAACTTACGACAAAAGCGTGTGCCTCGTGTCATCTTAAGAGTTAACTTTACTCTCTCAAAATCATTATATCAAGTTAACTTTCTCAGTTCTTGTTTCAAAGAAAGCTACATGAGAAGAAAATGACTCGAGTCAAGATTACTTTCACCTCGAGTCATTTTAACTCAAGGCAACTTGATTTTAAGTAGAAGTTAATTCTTCTGATTTTCAAATCACCGTCTTCAAAAATCCAAAATCTTTGGTTGTGATTTCATTTCTTCTTATCATCACTCATTACTATTCCTAACTATGTTTAATCAGTTTGCTAATGAGTTTCATATTATTATGTTTTGTATTAACACCAAATTGAGATAAAGAAATTTGTGTGTCTTACAGCATTAAATGCATCGTCAGAAAACAGAGGAAAGCTTCTGAGTGTAACAGATAGTTTGAACATTCTAACGAAAAGCTTGAATCTTCACAACGATAATAAATATAACACTCAAGACGGAGCATTAACGAAGTCAATGTTAAGCATTCTATGATTAAAGTTGGATTAGAGCTCAACAGGCAAAAAGCAACAAAAGCTTCAACGACTAGTTGCAACTAATCTCCAACGGTCGAATGCTCGCAACGGTCGAAACACAAATTCCTATAAATTGCGAAGTCTTCAAACCAGAAGAAGAGACAATTGATGAATGATTCGACGAAGCCAATGAAATGATTTTACTACTTAACCGTCTATATGTCAATACACGCTTAACTCATACACTCTCTGTTTCTCAATTCTTATATAGTTTACAGTAGAGTGAGATGAAAGATTATGTACTTCAGTGTTAATCATATTCACTTCTAAGAGAGAAGATTCATTGTAATCATCTTATCATTTTATTTGAGAATTACTCAAGATTGGGTGATCTTGAGTGGGAAACTCATTGTATTGATTACAACTTGTAAGGGGAGTGAATCCTAGTGAGAGGATTACTTCGAGTACAGAGTGTGTAATCAAGTGGGTGTATTGATTACAGCTTATAAGGGGGAGTGAATCCTAGTGAGAGGATTACTTCGAGTACAGAGCATGTAATCAAGTTGAAAGAAGATAATGGATTGAAAATCTCAAGTGGAGTTTGGGGACCGGATGTAGGTCAAGGATTCGGCCAAACCAGTATAAATCATAGTTTGCATATTCTCTTCCTTTATCTCTTATATTTCCAGTATATGTTTATCTGAATATCTAACTTGTGATTTAGAATAAGCAAAAAGATTTTCAAAGTTCCAAGTTTTTAATCTTCACCCAATTCACCCCCCTCTTGGGTGACAGTTGGTTCTAACATTTGGTATCAAAGCCAGGTTCTTGTTTAAAGGACTTAACGGTCTCAAGAGTTGTCAATGGCTGATTTTGAGTGTTGTTTGTTTTCAGAAGGATTTGATTATACTATTCCACCATTTTTCAAAGATATTGACCTTTGGTTCTAGAAAACTAGAATGACATCGTTTATAAAATGTTTTGATTTTGATATGTGGAATGTTTTTATAAATTTCTTTGATTTCAAACCAAGAAAGGATTGGACAGAAAAGGAAAAGAAAATGTTTTCTTTGAACGTTAGAGCAATGAAAATTCTTCACTGTGATTTAATCGAAAATGATTTTCAGAAAATCAAGTTTTGCTCTAGTGTTAAAGAAATTTGGGATAGTCTTGATTTTATATATGCTTCTAACCATTATGTTGAAGTTGAAAGTGTTGACAGTTCATCTGAAACGATAATGATCCAATTTTTTTGTCTCCTTTCTTTGCACTGATCTCGGCAATTCCAGCGATCTTTCCAGATTGGTTTCCTCCGAAGGTGACTTTGCCGCAATCTTTTGATCTCATTGCAACAAATTTGGATTGATCGCCCGTGAAATGCCTGGAGTATCTGCTATCGATGTACCATTTGTTTATTTTTAATGCTCTTAGACAGACTTGTAATTCAGAAGAGATTAAGTCTTAGGTACCTACCTTTTCTTGGGTCCTTTGGGGTTAGTTCATGCCTTAGGAACATAGGTTCCCTTAGGTACACACTGATAGTTACCAACATGTTTATCTCTTCTTTCCTTTTTATGAAAACAAGATGAAGTATTATGACCCTTATGATTACAGTAGTTACAATAAGCAAAGGGGTTTAAAGAGTGAACTGATTTATGAAAATATTTCAAATATGATTTTCCTCCAGTTTTCTTTTTCCCTTTCTTGTTGTCTAAAACATGATTGTATCCTATGCATGATCGATCATTTGTAAACCTTTGAGCATTCATAATCACATTGAGAATTTCATTGCCTTTAGTGAATTTCTCAAGAGTTTTCGTAAGATAAGAGTTTTTCTTTACAAGATCAGGGCACTTTTCGTAAATTGGGTTTTCACAAGGAAGAGGGAGATCTTTAACTTGTTTTTCAAGTATTTTGATTTTCCTCTTAGAGGAATAAGTTCTTTCGCAATCTTTTCAAATTCTAAGTGTAACTCATTGTATTCAGACAATAAATCACCGTAAGTAGGTTTAAAATTGAAAGACGGAATATCACCAAGAGGGGGGGTGAATTGGGGATATAAAATTTTCTCGCGAAAAACACTTTGTTAACCGAATGTAAAACAGAGATAAACAGAGTAAGGATAAGAGAAAGTGAACACAATGAATTTATCCTGGTTCGGTCTAAATCCTTGACCTACGTCCAGTCCCAGACACTCCGAGATTTTCACTAACTTCGAATGATTACACACTCTGTAACTCTCGAAGCAATTCTCTCTCTAGAACTTGCTCCCCCTTACAAGTTGTAATCAAATGTCCCAATCTCAAAGTCCCAATACTTTGAGATTCTTACAATAAAGAATAATCAATGAAGACTCTCTAAAAGAGCGAATAATAATCACTCGAAGCTTAATATATCCGAAGATATTATCTCTGTGTAGAAAATGTAAATGCTCTTAATGACTAATTGAATGCGCAGAGTTTCGGTAGGTAGAGACTTGAATGCTTCTCCTATTTATAGTTTGGTAGCATTGATGACCGTTGAGAAGAACTTAATTAGCCGTTGTGAGTAGTCAATATATCCGTTGTAATTACTTGACTCAGTTTCCTCGTACGCTTCGACATTCGACCGTTATTCTCCATTGATATTCTTTAGTCAAATTGTCCGTTGTGACTCAGTAAGAATGTTGTCTGGGAAGAGGCTGAAATGCTTTTTGTATGTCCAGAGGTTTATTTCTTCTTTCAGCTTCGAAGTCTGGAAACGCATTTAATGCTTCTGACACATATTGACTTTTCGTGATTTCAAGTTTAAAAACATGTTAGAAGTATCTGAAACACACTAGCAAACTGATTAAACTTGGTTAGGAATAATAATAATCAATTACATGAAATACCCAAGCTTTAATCGGATGAAAATTAGAATGCGCAAAAAAACATATTCAAATCTGATATGAACAACTTGAGTTGCTTCACATAACTCGAGTTATATTTAGTTCAGAAGATATGCGCATGAAAAACAGAACTTGAGTTATCCCGAATAACTTGAGTTGGCTAACTCGAGTTACTAAGCCTAACTCGAGTTACTTGAAAATCAATTATTCGGAAATTCTTCGCAAATGGTATAACTTGAGTTATAGTAATAACTGGAGTTGTCCAACTCGAGTTTTGTACTCTAACTCGAGTTTCTTTGGAATTCAAATCAGACAGAAAGTTTTCGCAGAAAACATAACTTGAGTTATTGCAGTAACTGGAGTTGTCCAACTCGAGTTGTACTGAATAACTCGAGTTTCTTTTGAATTTAAATCATTCAGAAAACTTTCGCAAATAATATAACTTGAGTTACAAAAATAACTTGAGTTGGGCAACTCGAGTTATACTCGTAACTCGAGTTTTTCTACTTCAAAAATGACGAAAGTTTTTAGCACTTGGACAACTCGAGTTTTTCCTTGTAACTCGAGTTATATCGATACCAAAAATATGATATCGCGATGAGGCTTTTGGGAACTGAAGTACAACTTATAACTTGAGTTGTTTAGTGACACCTCGAGTTATCCTTCGTTTGATCTGATTTTTCTTAAGTGTAAAACTTGAGTTATGATAGGCAACTTGAGTTATGTAACTTGAGTTGTTTTCAACAACTTGAGTTACGATTTTTCAAAATCATTTTACAAGAAACTCGGTGCAATTTGTCTAAACTTAATTCTTCGCAAATTAACCCATTGATCATTACAATTGTTAGACATCATCAAAACACATAGAGAACTAACAAAAATCATATACCTCTTCGTCGGTTTCAAGTTGCTCCTCCTCAGCAAATAAACATACATTTGCTACCTCTTTTTCCTCACTTTCTTCTTCTCATTTTCTTTGTCTTTCAATTGAGGACATTCAAATTTGATGTGGCAAGGTTTCTTGCATTCATAAAAGATGATTTGATATTTATCTCTGAATTCTCGTCTGTTGTTGCTTGTGCTTCCTTTCTAGAATCAATTTTTGAAGCCTTGATCCTTCTTGTGAAATTTCTTGAATCTTCGCACGAACATCTCCATTTCATCATCATCATCTTCATCTTTAGCTTCCTTCTCTTTCATAGCATTGAGAGCAACTCCTTTGCTTTTATTTGTGTTGATTTCATCCAAGCCTTTCTTGAATTTCAGTTTGCTTTCATATTTAGATAGGCTTCTGAATAGAGTAGCAACTGAGGTCATTGATTCAAAACTGGCCTCTTTGATTGCTGTGACCTTGGATTCCTAACCTTTAGTCAAAACATTGAGAATTTTCTAACTTGAGGACCTTTCTCATATGTTTTACCCAAAGCCGATAGTTGATTGATCTGATGGGTATATCGAAGTTGAAATTCAGCAATGGACTCTCCAGTCTTCATTTGAAGGAGGTCATACTTAGTCGTTAGCGTGTTCATGTGATTCTCCTTTATGCTAGAGGTTCCTTCATAAGCTATTTCCAAAGCTTTCCACATCTCCTTTGCACTTGATAAATTATAGATGCGAAAATACTTCTTTTGACTAAGAGTACTCTGAAGCATCAGGATGGCTTTGCTGTTAAGAGTGACTTTCCTTCTGTCATCTTCATCGAACTCGTCCTCAACCTTAGGAACATTATTTCCGCCTTCCACTCTTGTAGGAACATAATCCCTATTCTCTATCACTTGCCAGAGACCAAACTCTGTGGCTAGCACGAACACTCTGAACTTTGCTTTCCAAAATGAGTAGTGTTCACCATTGAAGCCAGGTGGTCGGTTGATTAAGGCACCGTCTGTTAATATTTCTTCCATGTTCTTTCTCAGGATGTTAAGCAAAACTGAGAAACCTTTGCTCTGATACCAAATAAAGGTGGAATATCACCTAGAGAGTGGGTGAATAGATGACTACAAAAAGTTTTCACAAAAATGCTCAATAGCATAAAGACAGAGATAGAAAAAGGAAATGAACACATAGAGATTATACTGGTTCGATATAACTTCTCAACCAATGTCTAGTTCCCAGGCACCTTGGGATTTTCACTAACTCAAAATCACTGATACAATTACACACTTCGTACTCAGAAAGATCCTCTCATACTAGGACTCACTCCCTTTTACAAGTTGTAATTGTACACCCACACATAAGGTTCCACAACCTTAAGATTTTACAACTTAACTGGAAAACAAATAAGTGCTTATGAAAACTCTCTCTCATAGTGAGTGAATAATAATCACTGAAGTAAAATGTATCCGAAGATATTAAATGAAACTTTATAACACAGTAAATGTAATAAGTTCTAATTGAATGCACAAAGTTTCGGTAGGTGGCGAATTCAAATCTTTTGGAATTTATACATGTTGCATTAATAACCGTTTAAGAAGAAGCTTGATAACTATCCATTGAGACTCTTCAAAAGTAGTTTTTCAATTAATGCTTCTGGAGTAAACGTCATCATTCTTTAATTCCTTTTGTATTTGACCATTGTGACACAACAATTGGAATGAAGTTTATCTTGCCAGAACTGCCTTTCGATTGCTCAGAGGTATGGTTGTTGGGTTTTTGTCTTGAATAGGTAAGAGCAATTAATGTTCTGGCACAAAAGTCGCTTTATCCAATGTTAACGTAAATCCGTACTATAATCATCAGAAACTCATTAACAAACTGATTAAACATAGTTAGGAATAATAATGATAGATGATATGCAGTATTAAATACAATCTTAGTGAATTGAAAGATTCAGATATTGAGATTTTCAAACAAAGACCAATTGGCTTGAGTCTAACTTATCCTAGCTCGAGTCAATTTCATTTTGAAAACACATACAAGAAGGATATAAACATGACTAACTCGAGTCAGCAAACCCTGGCTTGAGTTTAGGGTTAAACTCGAGTCACAGAAAAGGTGGCTCAAGTCAATGTTCATTTAATCATTTAATTTTGAAAGATTTCACCTTGAATGAATATGGCGTGGCTCGAGTTTAGGTCCTGTTGGTTTTGATTAGTTTTGATGATGTCTTATATAGATGTCTTTCTTAAGAGCAAAAAGGTTGCACACTACATTTACATTATACTTTGACTAATTCTTATATCTAATGTAGATGTGAAGTTTAATGATGGAGAATGATCAAGAAAAGAGAAGAAAGAAAGGAAGAACTTGTTTAATGGAATGAGAAAATCATTATACAAGTTCCTAGATTGATTCTACAAGTCTCCACGATTAAATAGAAGTTGGAACGGCTCAATTCGGAGTTAAAACAAGCAAGTTCAAGCTTCCGGATGAATCTTTGGTTTGTTGGAGGGCATTTAAGTAATTTCAGCTTTCTTACTCACTTGAACAGTGACTTGCTCGAGCAAATTGAGTTTCAGAAGTCATGCTCGAGCAACAACAAAGTTCTTGCCCGAGCAAGGTGGAATTTCTCCCAAAAACGCTCAAAATCCGTTCTTGCCCGAGCAAGAAAGAAGGCCTTGCTCGAGCAAGGTCGTGGCATCAGCATACTCTGTTCAGCTCTGTTTCTGCGACCTTCTGTAAATCGACGATATCTCCCAAACCAGGAATCGGATTGACATGAAACCAGTGGCATATGAAAGTAGACATCCAACACGTACCTTTGACAAAATATCAAGTCCAAAGGAGTCCAGATGAGAGAGTTATGATTTTCGTAAGTTGGAACAACAATTAACGTCACAGTCCAGACCAACCTTCGGTAATTTGAGTGTATCTCACAAACGGAAAATCCAAATGAGCTGAAATCGGTGCCATTGGAAACTAGACTCAAATACCTTTTCATAAACATCAAGAAATCAGAAAACGAAGATCAATTGAAGGAGGTATGATGTTTTGAAGTTGGTAGTCTGTTCTGGATTCTGCAAAAACGCTGGTTAAGAAGAAGCTCCATTCATCTGATGTTAATGGACGAACTACAACTAGCTTGGAGCTGATTCTTATTGAAATGGAAACAATATTTGAAGAGCCTTCTGAAATGGAATGATTTTCTAATCTTGGATTTATGCCAGAAATCGAATGCAGCATGATTGTTGAATCATGCTCGAGCAAGAAATATTTCTTGCCCGAGCATCATCGAGGCAGAAGCAAAACTCAAAGCAAATCAGGAAGTCTTGCCCGAGCAGCAAAGAAGGCTTGCTCGAGCATCATGCTCGAGCAAAGGCAAAACGTTGCCCGAGCAGCATCTATCATTCTCAAATTCTCGCCTCTGTGTATACCTTGCCCGAGCAAGTATTATGACTTGCTCGAGCAACGCGAGCGTGTCATTTCCACTTTGCCCTAATGAAAAGTCTTGCCCAAGCAAGAAAATCACCATGCTCGAGCAACATCGAAGCGAGCACTTCCAAGCTTTTGTAAAGGAGCTTGCCCAAGCATGATTATGTTCATGCTCGAGCACCATGCCCGAGCAAGAGAAAAGTCTTGCCCGAGCAAGTGTGTGATGAACCCATTTCGCTCTGTCTCGGCGTTGCGAGCACGATATCTTCCATGCTCGAGCATCTACGATTATTGATTATTGAAGTGTCGATATGAATATGCTGCAACAATACTTGAGTATGGGATATAGGATACTCAAGTATGAATATTAAGTTTTGATTCCGAAAGTATTCAAGAAGTATTCAAGATTGAATATTCATCTATGATCAATATCTAAGCATCTGGTATATCTGAAGCACCTGGATACTCGAGCATATATCGCAAGCACATGTCTTCTCGCAACATCAATCGAATGATTTGATTAATTGATTATACTTTCCAAAACATCATTCAATATTATTTGTATTATGATTAATCATCTCTCTTGAGTCGTTTTCGAGATGATCAATTATCGTTTGAATCTTGATGAGCCGTGAAGCACCAAGAAGCCGACGGAGACACAAGCCGACAAGATGAACGATGCCCATAACGTCAAAAGCATCTGAATATTATTTAAGTCATCCTCCGACCAGGACCACACGAATGACAACACGTAAAGAGACTCCACTAAGCAAACATTCAAACGTGGATAAGCAGAAGGCGCGGACGCTTAAACATCTTCAACGGGCATATTCAAATACCCAACGGACATATTCAAATACTCAACGGACATATTCAAATCCTTCAACGGTCCTCAATCTTCAACCAGTATAAATACTCGAAGGTTTGAATTCTTCAAGTGCAGAACCGACGCATACACAGACAAAGCTTTCAAAGCGATCAAATTCTATTCTGTACATATATATCTTCGGATATTACTAAGCTTCAGTGTTTATCATTTATCTACTCTGTGAGAGAGTCCAAACACTTATTTGATTAGTGTGTTGTAAAATCTTAAGGTTGTGGAACCTTAAGTGTGGGTGTACAATTACAACTTGTAAGGGGGAGTGAGTCCGAGAGTGAAAGGATCATCCTTCGTTTACAGAGTGTGTAATTGTGTCCACGGTTAGTTGGTTACAACTTGTAAAGAGGAGTAAGTCCTAGTGAGAGGATTACTCGTGAGTTCTGAGTCTGTAATCAAGTTTGAAGATAGTGAAATCCCGTGTGTTTCGGGGACCGGACGTAGGTCAAGAGTTGGACCGAACCAAGTATAATCTCTTGTGTTCATTGCTCTTCTCTCTATCTCTATTTTAAGTGTTCTTGAGCAATTAGCGAAAGAATTTCAAGATCACCTATTCATCCCCCTCTAGGTGATATTCCACCCTTCATTTGGTATCAAAGCGTAGGTTTCTCAGTTGGGCTTAACATCCCGAGATAGATCATGGAAGGAATATTACCTGACGGTGCTTCGATCTACCGACCACCTGGCTTCAACGGTGAACACTTTACATTCTGGAAAGAAAAGTTCAAAGCGTTTATGTTAGCCACAGAGTATGGTCTCTGGCACGTAATAGAGAATGATGATTATGTTCCCACAAGAGAAGAAGGTAGAATAAATGTTCCAAAGGCTGAAGATGAGTTCAACGAAGATGACAGAAGGAAAATAACTCTTAATAGTAGAGCCATCCTGATGCTTCAGAGTGCTCTCAGTCAAAAGGAGTATTTCCGCATCTACAATCTATCTACTGCCAAGGAGATGTGGAATGCTTTGGAAATGGCATACGTGTCTGCTATATGTGGAGATAACTTCTCAGATGAAGCAGGTGAGGCAGAAGAAGTTGAAAACATGTGCTTAATTACTGATGAAGAAGAACAATGTGAAAACGATGATGAGGTATGTGATTCTGAACCTACCTATGATGAACTGCTTTCTGAGTATAATGAATTACATTCTGAATATAGTAAAATTGTGAAAGAGCTCATTATCTCAAAGAAGAAAATCAAACTGCTTGAAAAACAAGCTAAAGATATCTCTCCATCTTGCGAAAATGTGATTTGCAAAACATGCCTGTTCTTGAAACGAAAATGTTTATCTTACGAAAACACTTGAGAAGTTCACTAACGTAGTGAAATGCTCAATGTAATCTTGAAAGCTCAAAGATTTACAAATGATCGATCGGGCATTGGTTACAATCATATTCTTGATAAAAGAAAAGGGAAAAAGAAGATGGGAGGAAAATCTTATTTGAACTATTTTCAGAAATCTGTTCATACTTCAAATCCATTTGCTCATTGTAACTACTGTAATCGTAAGGGTCATAGCACATCATCTTGCTTTCATAAGAAAGAAAGAAGGGATAAACCCGTTGGTAATTATCAATGGCTACCAAAGGGAACTTATGTTTTCCCTAAGGCTCGAACTAACCCGGAAGGACCCAAGTATAAATGGGTACCAAAATGTCCATCTAGTGCTTTATGTGTGCAGATTGATTCTAAAAAGAATGGACCTAGACGTATATAGAAGAATAAGAGTCAAAGAGTTTCTCATGAACCGAAAATGAGATTTACATCGCTTAGGAGAACTCGTGGAGAAGCCATTGCTGCAACTTCATCCTCAAATCAAAAGAAGCAATGTACAAAAGCAAGAGGAGTATGTTCCACCTCAAGAACAAACTACCACGAATATCATTCAACTATCTTGAGGAAAACAAGAAAAGGAGATTCTCTCAAGTATCAAACAAGACACTTGAAGTCTATACCCTCCGAGAGAACTTTGCGTACACCCATGGAAAAACATATGAAGAAGATGCGGTGGGTAAGTAAAGTCGATCCTCCAAGTACTTAAGGTACAAGGTATACAATGGTAAAGCCTCATATGCTATTATATGTAATATTAATTGAGGTTTTATATTGTGGAACCGTAGGAATGAGTATTGCAAACTATTCTGAAATTAAGCTTCCATATGTGTTAAAATCCATTGATTTTAAAAGGGTTGCAATATTCAATAATTTGACTCTTTATGCATATACAATGATTTGATAATTCCCTCTGTGAACTGCATATTTTGGAATAGTACTCGAGTAACAAGCTAACCTACTCGAGTATTGTCGGGCTTCAATAAGTATGCTTAAGTGTTTTAGGCATCAATACTTGAATATTGGTAAGAGATACTCGAGTATTGGTTGGATGGATCAAGTATCACATGCTTTGGCTCGATAGAATACTCAAGTATGGAGCGATTCCCAAATATGAAAAAGAAGCAATGGTTGATGATGATTGTGAACATCGAAAGAGGAGTTATCTACATCAATCCATCTCAACCAAGCATGCTATTACAAAGGACAAGAGGAATTATGGTGATATCTAACTCTTACCCCATACTGTGATTACATATTCATTTTTGGGTAATGAATATTTGTCCATTATTGCATTCCATTAGCAATCAATCATTTATGGCTCTCAAAACGTTTTTCAGATTGCTAAATGGACCGTAAATGAATTTGTGCATTACTTTCTGAGTTTATGTTTTTTGAAGTGCACAATTCTAAAATATGTTTCAAATTTTAATTCACTCTGTTTTGTGAAAATGCATACATATGATTTGAAAACATATCCATACTTTAATTACATTCAAATGATGTTTCAAAACTGGGAGTTAATATTTTATATTGAATGTCGAATATGCTTCAAATTTGTGTCCAAGTTGAATTTTCCCTACATTTCATCTATTGATCTTTTCAATTCAATGTGTTGCTTGAACCCCTTTGTTTCATTCTCGACTGTTGGACCTCATGTCTAACAAGTTAATCATATATGAGTTTCAAGTCTATCTTCAAGAAAAGATTTCAATTACTTAGGACATATATCAAGTTAACTTCTTATTTCAAGTTAACTTACTCTTTAAACGAAAAACTTGAAGTACGAAATATCAAGTTAACTCTTTGAAATCACCGTCTGCATAAATTGAAAATTCAATGCTTGTGATTTCATTATTCCATATCTTCATTATCCATGAATTCTAGTAGTCATTTAGTTACTCAAGTACATCAAATTTATCTTTATTCTTTTGAGTAACTATATTCAAATTCTTGCCTTGACCATTCATATGTTTCTAAATTCAATTCTAAGAGGCAAGATTATCTCTTCGTCATAGCAAAGTCATTATGCATATGTATCTCTATTGTGCTAGTATGTCTTGCTAATGCATAATCCATATGATCTTTGCTCATGTGGGAAAATTCTTCTACTTGTTAATGTTTGACGTGTTCTACAAAACTGAAGCATACTGATATATTCATTAAACCTATTGACTTCCTCCATGTTTAGAGTGAGCATCGATTTTAAGCATGTTTCAAAAATGAATCTTTCATTCATGAAAATTTTGAATTCATAATGCATTATCACGGTTTGAAAGAACATTCAAGATTTGAAACAATTTGCATGCTTCATTATCATTTTTGAAATTTTTATCTCATCCATGGAATACATGAGATTCATATCAATGACATCCTTTTTACTTAAAATGTATTTCCAAATTGTCATTGAGAAATAACATTCTTGACATGATTTAATTATTGCCCTTTTGATTCATTGGCATGATCTTATTTGATTGGGTAAAATTAAGCTTTTGATCTTTGGTTGTTCTACTCTTTGCTTAAATATCATATGGTTAAATCATAAGAGCATAAGAGTTGTCATGTCTAATTTTGTTTGGACCCAAGAAACATCGGGTACCAAAAAGCATATATATGTTTTTGCGGGACTCCGTTCATAAGAATTAAAACAGAGTGTAACAGTCATTCCTACTCGAGCAACAATCTTGGTGCTTTCCTTCCGACTTTAGAGGAGGAATGGTTGTTGCCCGAGCAACCTCAGAGGTTTGCCCAAGCAACAACGGGAGCTAAGGAAGCTACATAAGAAATAAAGAACATACTCGAGCAACACTCCCGAGTCTGCTCGAGCACAATTGAAAATCTACCTGAGCAGCAACAGGATATGTGAAAGAAAAATAAATGAGGAACAATGCTCGAGCATCCTGTTTTGTCTACTCGAGCATGACATGCTGATGGACGAATTATTTTTTGAAAGCTGACGACTTAATGCTCTAAAGATATGGGAGATTTTCGGTATTGACCACATCATCAGATAATGGCTAGCCAGCTTCAATAATGGATTGCAGATGATTATGACTCAAGTAATTACAATATTACTTGAGTGAGGTATTGTATTTTTTTTAATATGTATATACCATAATCATGTTAGGCTAACTTAATTTTATTCATTTGATTCTATATCTTGAAGTTTAGTCAGAGCACACTCACTTTTAAAATGATCATTATGCTTTAAACATATTTATCATCATAAAAAGCATAGGTGATTACTTTATACCAATTTCAATGAACTTAGAAGTTCTTAATTCGAGATATCATGTTATGTCCCTTGGAGTTGGATGACTTCTAAACCTCATACATTTGGTGTCACATCATTATTTGGTATCATTAAAGGGATTTTTTTTTATCATGCATTCATTAAGGGGGAGCTTCACATTCACATGTGTTTTATATCTTACAAGCTCATCTCCTTTATTTGAAGAAAATCCTTTTTAACATTTGCTCATCTGTACTCACTATGTTTTATTAGTTTTGATGATGAGTTAATTTCATATTTAAAAATATCTTATATTTTCCTTTCATTATCATTATTTGAAAATATCATATCGAAAAGAATACTTTGATATTTGGTTGTACTAACAAATCTCTTTTGCAAAGAAAGTTTTCAATTTATAGCGGAGATGTTATCATATGTTCAACTTTCCTTAATGTACTACAAGAAGAAACAATTAATTTAAGGAAAGATGCTTTGATGGTTGAAGCTGAGCTATAAAGGAAGAGAGTCTACCACTGCTTCATCTAAGGCCACAGGGATTCAACCGAGATGCATACTTCATCGACCATTCGTCATTTGCGTAACCTACATGAGCATTTCTAATCTCTATCTTTTTATTCAAAAGAAATTCTGCACATGTGTGATATCTATATGCCTTAATTGTGAAAGTTGTTTTGAAAACCTCTTTAAACCCTTTCAAATTTGTTTTCATAAAAACATTCCAAATTGCTTCATATTTAGAATGAAAACAATTTCAATCGGGGAAAGAAAGTCAGTTCCTTGAATCATTCTTATCTGGTTTAATATTTGTCTCTAAGTATATCTTATTTATACTTCAACTTTTTGCTAATGACAAATAAGGGGGAGAGAAATGACAAGAAAAATATGTGATCTAATATATTTTCATATTCATGCATATTTTTCTTAAAGTATTTGCCATCATCAAAAAGGGGAGAATGTTGGTTTTGATTAGTTTTGATGATGTCTTATATAGATGTCTTTCTTAAGAGCAAAAAGGTTGCACACTACATTTACATTATACTTTGACTAATTCTTATATCTAATGTAGATGTGAAGTTTAATGATGGAGAATGATCAAGAAAAGAGAAGAAAGAAAGGAAGAACTTGTTTAATGGAATGAGAAAATCATTATACAAGTTCCTAGATTGATTCTACAAGTCTCCACGATTAAATAGAAGTTGGAACGGCTCAATTCGGAGTTAAAACAAGCAAGTTCAAGCTTCTGGATGAATACTGGTTTGTTGGAGGGCATTTAAGTAATTTCAGCTTTCTTACTCACTTGAACAGTGACTTGCTCGAGCAAATTGAGTTTCAGAAGTCATGCTCGAGCAACAACAAAGTTCTTGCCCGAGCAAGGTGGAATTTCTCCCAAAAACGCTCAAAATCCGTTCTTGCCCGAGCAAGAAAGAAGGCCTTGCTCGAGCAAGGTCGTGGCATCAGCATACTCTGTTCAGCTCTGTTTCTGGCGACCTTCTGTAAATCGACGATATCTCCCAAACCAGGAATCGGATTGACATGAAACCAGTGGCATATGAAAGTAGACATCCAACACGTACCTTTGACAAAATATCAAGTCCAAAGGAGTCCAGATGAGAGAGTTATGATTTTCGTAAGTTGGAACAACAATTAACGTCACAGTCCAGACCAACCTTCGGTAATTTGAGTGTATCTCACAAACGGAAAATCCAAATGAGCTGAAATCGGTGCCATTGGAAACTAGACTCAAATACCTTTTCATAAACATCAAGAAATCAGAAAACGAAGATCAATTGAAGGAGGTATGATGTTTTGAAGTTGGTAGTCTGTTCTGGATTCTGCAAAAACGCTGGTTAAGAAGAAGCTCCATTCATCTGATGTTAATGGACGAACTACAACTAGCTTGGAGCTGATTCTTATTGAAATGGAAACAATATTTGAAGAGCCTTCTGAAATGGAATGATTTTCTAATCTTGGATTTATGCCAGAATCGAATGCAGCATGATTGTTGAATCATGCTCGAGCAAGAAATATTTCTTGCCCGAGCATCATCGAGGCAGAAGCAAAACTCAGCAAATCAGGAAGTCTTGCCCGAGCAGCAAAGAAGGCTTGCTCGAGCATCATGCTCGAGCAAAGGCAAAACGTTGCCCGAGCAGCATCTATCATTCTCAAATTCTCGCCTCTGTGTATACCTTGCCCGAGCAAGTATTATGACTTGCTCGAGCAACAGCGAGCAGAAGTCATTTCCACTGCCTAATGAAAAGTCTTGCCCAAGCAAGAAAATCACCATGCTCGAGCAACATCGAAGCAGAGCACTTCCAAGCTTTTGTAAAGGAGCTTGCCCAAGCATGATTATGTTCATGCTCGAGCACCATGCCCGAGCAAGAGAAAAGTCTTGCCCGAGCAAGTGTGTGACTGAACCCATTTCGCTCTCTGTCTCAGCGTTGCCCGAGCACGATATCTTCCATGCTCGAGCATCTACGATTATTGACAGATTGAAGTGTCAGATATGAATATGCTGCAACAATACTTGAGTATGGGATATAGGATACTCAAGTATGAATATTAAGTTTTGATTCCGAAAGTATTCAAGAAGTATTCAAGATTGAATATTCATCTATGATCAATATCTAAGCATCTGGTATATCTGAAGCACCTGGATACTCGAGCATATATCAGCAAGCACATGTCTTCTGCAACATCAATCGAATGATTTGATTAATTGATTATACTTTCCAAAACATCATTCAATATTATTTGTATTATGATTAATCATCTCTCTGAGTCGTTTTCGATGATCAATTATCGTTTGAATCTTGATGAGCCGTGAAGCACCGAAGCCGACGGAGACACGAGCCGACAAGATGAACGATGCCCATAACGTCAAAAGCATCTGAATATTATTTAAGTCATCCTCCGACCAGGACCACACGAATGACAACTCCGTAAAGAGAGACTCCACTAAGCAAACATTCAAACGTGGATAAGCGAAGTTAGGCGCGGACGCTTAAACATCTTCAACGGGCATATTCAAATACCCAACGGACATATTCAAATACTCAACGGACATATTCAAATCCTTCAACGGTCCTCAATCTTCAACCAATATAAATACTCGAAGGTTTGAATTCTTCAAGTGCGAACCGACGCATACACGAGACAAAGCTTTCAAAGCGATCAAATTCTATTCATGTACATATATATCTTCGGATATTACTAAGCTTCGTGTTTATCATTTATCTACTCGTGAGAGAGTCCAAACACTTATTTGATTAGTGTGTTGTAAAATCTTAAGGTTGTGGAACCTTAAGTGTGGGTGTACAATTACAACTTGTAAGGGGAGTGAGTCCGAGAGTGAAAGGATCATCCTTCGTTTACGAGTGTGTAATTGTGTCCACGGTTAGTTGGTTACAACTTGTAAAGAGGAGTAAGTCCTAGTGAGAGGATTACTCGTGAGTTACTGAGTCGTAATCAAGTTTGAAGATAGTGAAATCCCGAGTGTTTAAGGGACCGGACGTAGGTCAAGAGTTGGACCGAACAGTATAATCTCTTGTGTTCATTGCTCTTCTCTCTATCTCTGTTTTAAGTGTTCTTGAGCAATTAGCGAAAGAATTTCAAGATCACCTATTCACCCCCCTCTAGGTGATATTCCACCCTTCAGGTCCAAACTCGAGTCACCAAAGAAAAGCTCGAGTCAGGCGCTCGAAAAACTTTTGATAGAATTTGAGAAAATTCTTTCTAGCTCGACTCGAAGAGTGCTGGATTGAGTTAAAATCCCATTTGAATATAACGGTCAAACTCCAGGCTCAAGTCATACATCTCAGGCTCGAGTCAAGTGATTCTTATTTTCAAAAACATTTTAAGTTCGCAAACATTTGGCTTAAGTTACAGGACGTTGGCTCGAGTTTAGCCTGAAAATCGAGTCTACTTATTGTGGCTCGAGTCCATATGTCAATTTGGCTTAAGTTGGTAAAGGATTGACTCGAGTCTGCTATCCTAGGCTCGAGTGAATTTGACAGCAGAAAGAGCAGACTGATATGATCCATGTTCAATCAAGCTAAAAACGTTTTGCCTTGGATCATAAGCCTTAGATTGCTTACAATGGTTAATTATCATCAAAACACATATAGAGAACTAACAATTTCTAAGAATTAAAGGGGAAAATGAACTTCGTCTGATGAACGAACATCTTCAAGAATGGATCTTTAACAATAATGGAGTTTAATTAATAAATACATGTTACTCTTGATGATTCTCAACTTGAATGCTATGTTTCTTTTAAGTTTCCTGTAACATCCCTACTTTGTAAATAATGTATTGTATGAATTGATGAAATAATGATAAGTTTTGATTTCAGATTGAATTATTAGTTTTGTAATATTTTATAATAATTATTTTGAGGATTTGAAAGATATTAGGGGATAGATTATTGGACCCTGGATAGGCCATCAATCTTGCCTAAATTAGACCAGGGAAAAGAAGTTATGATTGTACCCTAATTTGAAAAAGAACTTAATTCAACCTAAAATAACAGACCAGATTAAGTTGGTATAATGAATAGGAGACAGAGTGTATTAGCAGAACACAAACTCTTCCCCTATATAGTGTGTATGCGCCATCTACAGGAAGGGGAAATGAAGAGACACTGCAAAAAACACATGCTAGAAAGGAAAAGTCAGTTGTAATCATTGCCTCAGGACACGTGCCACTGCAGGGTTAAAAGGGGAAAAAGTAAGGGTATTTTGGTTATTTCATAAGAGGACACCTAAGATTTTTCTTATGTCATAAAAATGAGATCATAATCTTGCCCAAGAAGCCTCAAACTCGTGCAAAGCAAGGGGGAGAGAGA
Source organism: Acacia melanoxylon (assembly GCA_019022615.1). Taxonomy (NCBI): domain Eukaryota; kingdom Viridiplantae; phylum Streptophyta; class Magnoliopsida; order Fabales; family Fabaceae; genus Acacia; species Acacia melanoxylon. The sequence goes on along the minus strand of JAFJYJ010000068.1, from coordinate 1,168,591 downwards.
AAAAGTCAACAAAACTTGCAAAATAAGCCAAGTCAAGAAGATATTTTGCAAGGGCACTTTGGTTATTTTGATTTTGGGGATTTTTAAGTGCCTTCTTAACATATTTTAAGATTTTTTTCACTCCCTTTTGTATAAGTATTTTGACCAAGAGCTCAAGAGCAATAGAAATTAAAATGTCAAGTGCATAAGGGCACAAAACACTCGTACGGTGTTAATTGGTTGATAAAAATGTCATTTAGCTATGTCCTAAGGTATGAGACAATTAGCTAAGTAAAAATGCGTTAAAATAAATATGCACATGACATTTCCTGGACTGATGAGGGTCCCTTGCGTTTTTGGAGGAAAAGATCTGAAAAACTTGAAGAAGAGGAAAAGGGGAGCAAGCTGTTAACCAGCGGTGTACGACAAGGACCAGTCGATAAAGGGGTGAATTGGATAAATCAATTAAAAGCATGTCGATCAGATTTTCTAGGCCCTGAATGCGCCACATATGCCCCTGGAAATATCTAGAATTTCTTGGAGAAGAAGGAAAGAGAAAACGTGCAAAAAACCAGGGTACATGCTTTTAACCATTGAACAAAAGGTTGTTCCGGGTAAAAATAGGTAATTTGCACATGTTGAAAAATACAAATCTGAGGTGCATGGGCAGAGATGCACCACATCATCTTCTTTTGGAACCCTCTGGATTTTCTTGGACAACAAGTCATGAAACCCTAGTTCATGCTATTAACCAGTGGACAAAAGCATGAACCGGATAATTCAATGCACCCTGAACATTTTATTTATTTTATAAAGACATAAACTCCCCATTTTTGGCTACCAAGGGGTGTGCTCCAGCTGAGAAGGAGAGAGTCCAACCAAGGTTCCAACATCCAGAGGAAGAAGCCAGATCACCGATTAAAGCTTCGAATTTAGGTAATTCCCGAAAAACTAAACTCTGATGATTGAAAGTTAGGGTTTTCGTCCATCTGACTAGGGCATGGAGTTATGTCCTGATTTTGATGATTTTAAGGGTTTCAATGAGTCTGAAACGTGATTTTTCATGGGGTTAGACTAAAGTTAAAGTTTACGAACCCGAAAACACCGAAAACCGAAAGGATTAGCTTTTGCCGCCTACAGAGTTTTCTGGGCAGCAAAGCTTCATCGGTGTTTTAAAAGTAGTAAATGAATTCCATTTGACTTGAAATGTTATAGGATTAACCTAGACATCCTGAGCTTTATTTTGATATAAAATTTGATACTTTTCGATTTTCCTACTGGGAGAAATAAATTTTTAAAATTTGCTTTGGAAGCTCAGGTACTTTTCTGCCAGTGAGTAAAGTTTTTCTGTGTAATAAAATATGAACCCTTTTGGACTTTGGGAGTATTTTTACTATAAACCAGACATCCTAAGGGTTCAGATGCCATTGATTTCGTGTCAATCGGAGTTTTGTGGAATTAATTAAAAATAGTTGAAGTTCAACATGGATTTCTGGAATATTAAGGAAGAGGCTCGGATTTCACAAGAACAAAAAGGGTATTTATGAAAATACTAAAAATAAGGTACTTTGATGTTATCTAGGGAAAAGATATATCCAAAAATGCTTTTGGGCGTGGTAAAAATTTGATTCAGTGAACAACCCATAGGTAGTAACTGTTTACTCAAGTACTTGATTTGTGTTTGTTGTATGTTTGTTTGCCATGTATATTTTTGCCAAATATGCATACAGAGCAAGTTGGGGTTTGAGTCCCTAACTATTGTGTTCCTAGTAGTGAGGATTAATCAGGGGATTGCCTTGAGTGGCAGCTCGACGGGTTGGTAATTCCGAGGCTGGCCTGGTTCAGGCAGCTCAACGAGTCGTGATTCTAGTAAAGCTGGGGCTTGCCTTGGTAAGGCAGCTCGACTATTCGTGGTAATTGGTCATTGTTGAAAGTGGAGCTTAATCACCAAGAGGGGGGTGAATTGGGGATTTTTAAAAATTCTTCCAGAAAAGCTCTGTTTTTCGAAACTAAAACAGAGTAGACTATGGAGTAGAGAAGAATAGCAAGACACAAGGAATTATCTTGGTTCGGTCCAATCTCTTGACCTACGTCCAAATCCCCGGACTCTCGGGTTTTTCACTATCACAATTGATTACACACTCTGCACTCAAGAGTAATTCTCTCACTAGAACTTACTCCCCCTTACAAGTTGTAATCAATGAACCCAATCTCCAAGTCCCCGACTTGAGATACTCACAATAAATGATTTACAATCAATGAACTCTCTCTAAGAGTAGATAATGATAAACACTGAAGATTGAATGTATCAACAGATACTTAGTACAGAAAGACTCAAGAGTAAATGAAGGCTTTCATGATTTTCGCTTTCTGAGGTCTTAGTTGTTGAGAGGAATTGAATGCTCTTCTATTTATACTCAGAAGGCATTAAATGACCGTTGTAATTCTTCATATAACCGTTGGTGACATTAACCAAGGTTCTGGTTTAGTTTTGGTCTTCTTCTCTCTCTAATCTTCACTTAGTCCAGCTGGGAAGTTCAGAGTTGACTTCTAGTAGATAAATCCGTTGGAGAAGCGATTCTTTGGAAGTGGAGAACATTCTTTAATGCTCGTAATTGTGTACGAGATGGATTACCGAGAAGTATGCAACTTTTCTGGTTGAAGCATTTAATGTTCTGACATGCTTTTTGCTTTTGCATTAAATCTTCATTTAATCTCCTCTTAAGCAGCTGAAACTTACTAACAAAGTGGTTAAACATAGCTGGGAATATCAGAGAATAATAATGGAAAGCATTAAGATCAAACACGAAGAAATCACAAATTCGTATGATTTGAATTTTGAATACTTGCGCCCAATACTTGAGTGAGTTCTTCAATACTTGAGTATTGCACTGTGCACTAATGTTAATACTTGAGTATTCAGATGAATACTTGAGTATTTGTCTTTCATAGAAGGCACTATATGATTTGAGCGTTTGGACAATTTTTGAGTAGGACCAATACTCGAGTATTGTACCAATACTTGAGTATTGAACTTTTATGTGAAAATAAGTTTAAGTCCAAAACTTCAATACTTGAGTTTTCAAAAACATTTGAAAAAGAGCCAAGCTCTCGGTATGCCCAATACTCGAGTATTCAACTCAATACTTGAGTATTGAACTGTTTGAAAACTTTGTAAAAACTTTTCCAACTCAATACTTGAGTATTCATCTCAATACTTGAGTATTCAAATCACTTGGAAATAGCAAGCCTTTTTGTATGGCCAATACTCGAGTATTCAAACCAATACTTGAGTATTGAACTATTTGAAAACTTTGTGAGATCTTTTCCAACTCAATACTTGAGTATTCGCCTCAATACTTGAGTATTCAAATTACTTGGAAATAACGAAACTTTAAATGTCTGGTCAATACTCGAGTATTCAATTCAATACTTGAGTATTGAACTGTTTTCAATATTTGTGAAGTTTCGTCATCTCAATACTTGAGTATTCATTTCAATAATTGAGTATTGATAAATATGTGAAAAACTTTGAAAACTTTCTTTTGCTTGCCCAATACTCGAGTATTCAAACCAATACTCGAGTATTCACATGTTGAATACTTTAATCATTTTCTGTATGACCAATACTTGAGTATCCATATGAATACTTGAGTATTGGCATTTCGCCTTTTAGATGAAGAGTCTCTTTTGGTCATTACTCGAGTAATCAAACCATTACTCGAGTATTGATCTTTGTGAAAAGAACTTGGAATGCTCTTCTGTAAGTTCATTACTTGAGTATTGGAATCAATACTTGAGTAATGATCATTTTTGCACGAAGGAGCCATTCACTGTCAACTCAATACTTGAGTAATGAAACCATCACTCGAGTATTCAATACTTGAGTAATGAAACCATTACTCGAGTATTCACCTGACAGCAAGTTCTCTCTTTTTTTAACTTATCATAAACTCATTTTATCTTGCGTTTACAATTGTCAGTTATCATCAAAACACATAGAGAACTAACAATTGTGTTTTGTTTTTTAATGCATATCTAGTATGGTTGACTTGTTGGCTTTCATTTTACATGATATGGTTGCATTCATACACTGCATACATATAAGTACATGAGTTTAATAGTTACTCTAGGGTTCATCTTTGAACTCCAGACCGGTCTGTAGATACAGGTAACCGCCCAGAGGTGTAAAGGCCTTTTTGGAGAGGTAAAGGCATATGGTGGCAGGATGAAGAATAGGGAATGCCTTATTGTATTTTGCACTTATACTTTTGGGATGACTATACATATATTTATCTTTCAGTATTTTTACCTAGATGACTGTAGCCTTAACCCTCTGGGGACTATTCACTCTCTGTTTATTTTACTTTTACGAGTACAATAAGTAAGTCCAAACCGGTAAAATGCTCCGTTGTGCACACTCTGATGTATGATAAAATGGACTAATAACTAAGGAAAGGTTGCAGATAAAAGGGATCCCTCTAACCCGTCACCCGAAAGGGTGAGGCCGATAGGGTTGTTACATTTTGGTATCAGAGCATGTTTAGATGGTACTGGTAAAAGATAAATTAAAATGGTTAAGGGTGCTGATATAATCTTGGGCAAATGGAGCAGAAAGGACATATACCCTAAGGAAGAAGGTTAAGCTCCGGGGAGTTAAAACTCCACAGATGGATAAGACAGCGTAGAATGTGGGTTTTGTTCTAACTTTAGGACCTCGATATGGAAATCAGGATCTGAATTAAATTCCAAAAATGAAATTGAAAAGAGGAGTAATTTAATTCTGATAAGAATTAAGTAAAAGAATGCGGAAGGAAGGCATAATAGTAAGAGGAGACCAACCATTGTATCTGGAGATGGAGCAGTAGAAATATACCCGGAGGAGCAAGGTTCAGGCTCCAAAAGTTGAGACTTTGGGGATAACTAATATGACATAGAATGTAGACTCGGTTCTAAACGTAGGGCTCTTAATGATGAGTTGGGATATGATTTAGATCCCCAAATCTTATCAGAGCTTTAAGGTTAAGCGTGCTTAGACGATGAAAATCTCGGGATGGGTGACCTCCTGGGAAGTATCATAGAAATTTGAGATTTCCTTGAATTAAGACCTTAGTACCTTTAGGTATGACTTATGGTGATCCTTAGAGATTCTATAAGGATGTTAAATTGAATAAGGAAATGATTGAGACTAGGCTTAAAATTTGATCTCAAACAGAATTAGTGCCTAGGTTAAATGTGATTAAGGTTGTATCAAGGTTCCAATACCTGAGAGTAGGAACCTTGTGAATATTGATCGATACTGAATAAGTCAACATGTTCATCTAGGTATGATTGAGGTTACCCTAGATCTTGATGCTTAAGAATAGGAACCTTATGAATGTTGATTAATGTTGCATAGTCAGCAATATTTTGGGTATGATTGAGGATTAATGAGTAATCTTGAGGTGAAAGAATAAAATATATGTTGTGATATTGATGATTGATATTGCGGATTGAGGTAGAATTAGAACCTCGTAAATAGTGTTGATATTACTCGAATGTTACGAGGTTTAGACTAGGAATTGTGAATCATGATCCTAGTTTGTATTTTGGATATTGTTGAGGCAATATGATTTTTTTAGCCCAACTAATGTTTGAGGTTCTAGGAGTTGGATTATACATTTGACAATTGTTGTTTGGGGTTGCTTAAGGATAGTGCTTGAATGTTGTAAGCAATGAATTATGACAATCATAGCATGTTCATTGGGTATGGTTGAGGTTTTAGAATGAGGTTGATAAACCTAAGATTTGGTAGGCACCCTTAGGGTTGCTGCCAATTGAATAGTGACCTAGGAATCTGATAACGAGAGATTCCTTAGGCATTTGATTGATCTACATGCATTAAGGCATTCAAGTATAGTACCTATATGTGTGAAGTATTTTGAGGTTACTAGCTGCTAGGGAATGATTTTAATCTCATGATTTTTCCCTTAGAAAAATTGAGTAATAGTTTATCCCTTGATGGAATCAAGGAGTAGCTAGAACCTTGGTAGCCACAGGTTATGGTCCTATGATTGAGACCGATAGCTGTAGATATGATAGTGGCTAATAGATCCCTAAGATGTGGGTAGAACACCCAATGGGGAAAATTGGATCTGAGAATATGCCTGGAGCTGGGTTATTATTGAAAATTTACAATGACCGCAGATGAAGCTTATACGATGAAATGTTTTGCTATGAGGTGCTCCAGCGCTCTGCGAAATAGAATTAAGATATGAATATACAGTGGATAAGAAGACCTGCTAGATTGATATCATTTTGAATTGTTAAATTTGATATGTGTTCAATGAGAAGCCTTAAGTCCTGTGAAGACTAGGATGTCCATAGGCTGGCAGAAAGCTACAAATACTAAACCATAAAACCAGGTAGAGTATGTTGGTCGATTTCCTTGATGGCCAGTGAACCAGTCGAACAAGTAATAAAGTGTAAGTAGAGTATTGTCCCACAGAGACTGAGATACCGAAGAGTGACGCTCAATTGCTATGACAGTTGTGCAAACAGAAAATAAATATACTTGGTTTGAGAGGTTTTTGTAGTTATACTAATAACAGAAATAAAGAGAATAATTTTTAAGAAGATATCAGTGAGAAGTTAGGCTGAACTCGGAATCATCCTTAAGTGCATCAATCCCCCAGTTGCTCTACCCATTGCTATAGCATCCATACTGCACAGCTTCCGCAATGCTACAGCATAGCTACTAACTACAACGCTATTCGGTTAACCCGCCAATATAATCTATCGAAGCTTCTGCGTCTGATACATATGATACTAACTATACTCCTTCCATATTCCTATGGCAAGTTTCTAGTTAAATCTGCATTATACTCAGGGTGTCATAGTTATGAGAGGTAGACCCATTCCTGAAGCCTACAATCAATAGGTCAAGCCTTGCACCGGCTGCCAAGCAAACACAGTTTCTCAAAGGTCTAACATCGACTCCTTGCCAGTAGCCGAGGCCACAAATCTAGCCCTTAGATTCCTCTAATCGACTAGTAATTAATTCACTGATAAGCAAACCGAATCTATTAAATTAAGAACTTGCAACTGAGTTCATTTTACACTTAAGAATTCATCCTCGTTCAACCATCGGAAAGTTAGTTCATGACTAACGAGGGAAACACAAAACAGATAGTAACAGAATGACCCATGATCTAACTACTAAAATAAAATAACAGAAAAACAGAAAGCTTGACGGTGTTTCGACGGCGTGGAAGAAGCCCTGTCACGTCACCACTCCATGTCTTCTTCTCTTCGCCTTAAGGATACTGGGTTATCCTGGAATTCTCGTGCTAGTGAAGTCTCTCACTCTTCTTTCGAGTCTGCTGAATGTGAAATCTCGTTTTGGCTCTGTGCAACTCTCCGCTAGGGTTGACTTGTTGTTTCCTTTTATACTCAGACTTTCTTGTGACGCAAGTTTCAACGAGCTGGGCTTTCCAAATCTATCGAGATCTATCGCATCTTCTGTTTGTAGATTAATTCTGATGATCCTGCGGTATTCTTCAAATCTTTCCATTTTGATCCTCCGCATCTTCTATTTTATTACGTCAGCAATCTACATGTCGATCTCGCCCTTCATTATTATTCCTGAAATCAGCTAGGTAAAAAGGTCAGAAAATATGCCGCATAGCATTGCGTCCTTTACTTTGCTATAGCTTTCGTGATGCTTTTCATTGCACTTCGAGTTGCGGTTAGAATTCTATAGCATAGTATCAGCTTTGCTATACGTTCTTTAAAAACAATGCAACTTGCTCCTTTCTTAGCATATGTTTAGGATGTAAATGGTTTCTATCCTTCAGTTCCCTATATCATGAATATATGCCTTTTTGTTTGGATTGTTTGCGGTTAAGCTTTTATTGGCATCATGATCTTCACAGTGACCTGTTAGGTTCTCTACCATCTCCTTTAACTCATCCCGGGCATCTACCATATCATGGTTTCCCTTAGTCACTTTAGCTACCAATTTGTTCACTTCTACTTCAATTTTCTCAGACATCTCAGCCAAGCTTGATCAACAATGGCCTTGACTCTAGGATCAAAGTCAGAGGGCATAGATGACTGAAGAGAAGGAGTAGATTGTGCCTCTTAGGATCTAACATGTGAAGCTCCAGATCTAGATTTGGCCTTTGATTTCCCAGATCCTGTTAGTTCTTTTATTTTGATGATCACAATTCCTAAGATATTGAATCCATAATTTAAGATAAGGAAGAGGTTTTGCATTTCAGGGAAGCATGCTCGAGTAGAACTTCCAGCCATGCTCGAGCAACATTGGGTAATACCTTCTCTAAGGAAAGCATGCTCGAGCATACATTCATGCTCGAGCAACATCGATCCAGAAAGATTCTCTTCACCATGCCCGACCATCAGGTCCAAAAGGAGTCTTGCCCGAGCAAGCTGAGAAACCATGCTTGAGCTAACAAGGAAATAAGTCATGCCTGACCGAGATGAGAAAGCACGCTTGAGCACCATGCTCGAGCAGGCTTGAAGGTGTTGCTCGAGCAAAATCGAGTAACCTGTCTTCCTGCTTTAGTTAATCTTGCCCGAGCATAATCTGAAAGCATGCTTGCAGACCATGCTCAAGCAAGTTTAACTGGGCTGCTCGAGCAAAGTCACCCAACCTATCTTCCAGTCTCTGTGTGAAAGTTGCCCGAGCAAGTTCTAATAGCTTGCTCGAGCATCATCAATAAAACCCCTATGTTGAAGTTTTTCAAAAAGATTTGCCCGAGCATGTTTTCGTGTTTTACCCAAGCATTAACCAATTGCATTTAATTCTCTCATCTCTTGCCCCAGCACATATCTTGATCTTGCTCAAGAAAGGTACCTCTGTTCTTATAATCTCTGTATGCGTAATTCACTGAATCATTGTGATAATTTTATTACTCCGATTTACTACTCATTGCAAATTCTAAAGGCTTTTAACAAGTTTGCTCATGAGTTTCAGATTATTTAAACATGGATTAACAACAGATTTGAATAAAGCATACGGTGTCAGACAAGCATTAAATGCAGTTACCAAACCGAGTAATAATCTCGATTATCAATACTGATCAGTGAAAAACCTTCTCATACATTCCTACTATGCATTAAATGCCATTTCACAACGGTCCACAGGATTGGAATGAAGAAGAATGTCGTGACTGATAAGGATATTCAAACGACGAAGCATTTATGAAGCAATGGTAAATTAACCTCAACAGAAGTTCTCTGTGCCTAACGGAAATCCAAAGTGTCCCAACGGCTAGTATGCTGAGCGTCTCAATAGCATTAATTACGAACGCTATAAATACCAGAAGCATTCAATTTCACCACCTACCAAAACGCTGAGCAATTAATTCGAATTAATACTATTTGATGTTTCAACTATTTCATCAATTTGATCTTCAGTGTTTAATACTCTATCTGCTCGTGAGGAATCTATAAACATTTACTTCATTATTACTTGAATCTTAAGGTTACGGAACCTTAAGAGAGGGTGTATCAATTACAACTTGTAAGGGGAAGTGTGTTGGAAATTATGCCCTAGGGGCAATACATCTCCATTAAGTTATCACTTCATTTGTATGTTTATAGTGATAATTGATCCTTGGATATATCTTATAGATTATCCAAAATGTACCTGGTCGGTCATCTACGCGGGAGTGAAGATGAAATAAGACCAGTATGACTTTGATTAGGTATGGAGATACGAATAAACGTCATGGGCACTTGTAGGGGTACAAGGTGCTGGACCGACCCACTATGAGAAAGCTGCATGGATTAAGTCATAAGTTTTTCGCATGTATAACCGCATCACGACGCCCTATGACCTGAGATCATTATGGATTCCTACATGATGAGTCGCAGCTCTTTGACCTCGTCAAAAGTCACCTTTGACCGGGTGATGATAAAGGCTTGGATTGGGATCAGTGGTTTTCATGCGGAGGAATGTGAATGGTTAAGATGTAATTTTTCCCTCACATTTGTAGAGAGATAATACTGGGCCCCTCGATGAGTGAGTCTAAGAAACGTATGGCCATACTACGACGGAAATGAGTTTCCATTTCATCTATAGACTACTCAATAATCGAGAAAGTAATGGTCAAGAATAGGAAGTTGACATTATCCATGCCTCATCTTTGACCAAATTATCGCATCACAAAAGGGACGTGACATGGTTATACGATAGGTAGTATCGTATCATCGATCCCCATATGAATTGGGTAGTCGCAATGTCTTGCTAAAGGCCGCTTGCGACTTGTGGGTTGGTACAATATTGGCCCACTGCCAATCTCATGTGGGCCTGCAGGGTCACACACAAGAATAGCCCAACACGAGGAAAAGTGTCCAGATTCATTGAATCTTAGATAAGTCTAAGATTTAATGAATACTGAATTTAATCTAGGATATATATATATATATATATGTGTGTGTGTATATATGTTACATTTGAAATTAATATATATATTAATATTATTAATGGAGATTATAATATTACTATATAATATTTGTTTTGTATTTAATTTATTTGATAAATTAAATATCTAAAACAAATAGAGATATTGTATCTCATTTAATTTTCAAAAAAAGATATCATATATCTCTTTAATTTAAATTGAGATATAGTATCTTTGATTTATTTATATAGATAGATATCATTTCTCGGATTTAATTTATAAAGATAAATTAAATCGGAAGGCTTTTAATTTGAATTAAATAAATATATTAGATTAGATCTATTACATAGATTTAATTAATATAGTTTTTAATCCAGATTCAAAATTCGAATTTCAGATCAGCCTTTTAATATGAATTAAATAAATACGTTACATTAGATCTAACATATAGATTTAATTAATATAATTTTAATCCATATTTGAAATTCGAAATAACCTACGGGACTTTTTTGTCGAGCGTATCTAAGCCGCGAGAAAAAAACCTTAGAGCGAAATAGAGAGAGACGAACAGTTCGAGATGCTAGCACGCTGCAGTGTCCGTGTTCGGAGACTATTCGTGTAGATACCGGTAGAGGGAGGAGATTCGTAGAGTCCGCTTCGGATGATCGAGAAGGTAGCCCACGTGATCTAATTGAACGTAAGAAACGCTCAGAATTTCGCATAGGTATGATTCGGACTCTTTAACCTTGATTTAAACGCGGTTGAGCGATCCTCGGATGGGATTCGTAAAGATTTTAAATTCTGCTGCGTGTACGGATCCCAACAGTGGCATCAGAGCCAGATCAACCAAGCGTTTAAATTGGGTTTTTCTATATGCGTATATATGTGATATATATGTTTAAACCGAATCCTGTATGCTTTAAAATGTAATTTTGCGTTAGGGTTTCTACGGAACGCTAGTCGGATATTACGGCCGTCTCTGAATTGTTCAGATCGTATCGAAGACATTCTGAATCGTTCGGAACCTTCGATCATACTGGATGCGTTATATTATATAATATAATTTAAATTAGAGAATTTAGATCATGATTTATATTATATATATTATATAATTTAATTTAAATTATAGAGTTTAAATCATGATACTATATTATATATATTATATAATATAATTTAAATTAGAGAATTTAAATCATGATACTATATTATATATATTATATAATATAATTTAAATTAGAGAATTTAAATCATGATATTATATTATATATATTATATAAATTAGAGAATTTAAATCATGATACTATATTATATATATATTATAATATAATTTAAATTAGAGAATTTCAATCATGATTTATATTATATAATATAATTTAAATTAGAGTATTTAAATCATGATATTATATAATATAATTTAAATTAGAGAATTTAAATCATGATATTATATTATATATATTATATAATATAATATAAACTCAAAAATTTAATCATAGTATTTTATTTTATAATTGTATGAATTAATATATGTTATGATTTACCTTTCAAATGTTGTTTGGGTATGGTGAACAATATGGCTCTAGAGTTTTACAAGTGTTGTAAATTTAAATATGGCCTGCGTGCCATATGCCTCTCTCTAAATATTCTTGATGTACATTCTCTTCTCATCTCACTCCCCTCGTATGTGAAACGAGGTTTCTCCTTATGTATTTTCTTTTATTAATTTTGAAAAGTCCTCTCATTGGCTTGAGAGGATTTTAGGTTAAGTATGAGCCATGTTGTGTCACAATTTTAATTATGTCTTGATTTAATCATTGCATGATTAATTTAGATTTTATTATGATTTGATTAGATCACTCATAATTAATTTAGAGTTTTAATTGTGATTTGATTAGATCACTCATAATTAGTTTAGAATTTTAATTAAGATTTTATTAGATCACTTCTAATTAATTTAGATATTATATGAGATACAATAATGATTGCATTCATATAAGTAGAATTAATAGGATTAATTAGATTATACCAAAAATACCCTCTAAATAAAATCTTAAGTTGTAATGCCATCAATAAATGAATACTTGTCAAAATCTCGATCGCTCATTTGCATGTTCTACCAAAGTGGATGCATTTGAGTTATCATGGTGAGACAAGAGTGAGTAATGGTGATACTCAACATTCATTATTGTCCTGACTTAATTGAGATTATCAAAACGGTGTTGGATGTCAAGGCATTAGATGGGATTAAACATGCCAGATCATATAATGATCAAATCCCATAAAGATCTAAGAGTTACATGTGATGTAATTGGCAAAGAGCTTGCCTACCTAAATAACTAAATTTTAAGCGGACTTAAATTTAAGCCAAATATGGATCTTAGCCCACTAATTATAATGAGGGTTCTTAATTCAGTAGGAGGTTATTAATTAAACTTTGCATATTGTTTTATTGTAGAAACATGTCGAATAGTAACATGACAACACCGTCAATGCGATCAGTCCTTGAGAAGGACGAACTCGATGAGACAAACTTTCTTAACATGTTTGGGAACTTAAGCGTTGATTCTCAGCACGAAAAAAAGAGTATCTTATCGATCAACCCATTCCTTACGAGCCTGCAGCTACTGATCCAAGAGCTCAGACTGATGCTTATATGAAGCATAAGGATGACTTTATGGATGCAGGATGCCTAATGCTTGCCACTATGCTTCCAGACCTCGATAGAGATCTAGAACATGTGGAGGCCTCTGTGATGATTGTTCATCCTATGGAAATGTTCCAACAACAGGCAAGGCAAGAGAGGTATGAGACCACAAAGGCCTTATTTTCTTGCAAGATGGCTGACGGTGAATCAGTTAGTCCTCATTTGTTGAAAATGAAAGGCTACATTTATTACCTTGAGAGGCTTGGATTTCCCATAACCAGGAGTTAGCTACAGATATAATCTTGAACGCACTCCCGAATAGTTATGATCAGTTTGTCATGAACTATAACATACTCAACATGGAGGAATCAATTTTTGAACTGCATGGGATGCTCAAACTGATGAGCTGAGCCTTAAGAAGAGGTAGAACACTGTTTTGATGGTTCAGAAAGGAAATGGTATGAAAAAGAAAAGGCAAGGGCAAAAGAAAGGTACTGGCTCACCTGGTAAGACCAATGAGTCAAACAGGCCCTAATCTAAGCCTGAAGCCAACAAGGCAAAAACCTCTGAAGGATGGAGTCCGCTTTTCGCAAATGAAATCGACCATTGGAAGAAGAATGACAAACTCTATCAAGAAGATCTGGAAAAGAACAAGAAGGATAGCGGGGCTATCGCTTCAGGTATCTATGTCGTAGATTTTCACCTTTCTACTTCCTCAACATGGGTATTAGCTACCGCATGTGGTTCTGACATTTGTACAAATGTGCAGGGTCCCAAGGACAGTAGAAAATTTAATGGACATATATGTGACATAAACTACCAAAGGGATCAAATCAAATGATTTGAATCCGACTTACCTATGGCACTATCGTCTAGGCCATATAAATGAGAAACGCATTTCGAAACTCCATCAAAATGGATTTCTTGACTCATTTTATTTTGAATCATTTGATACATGTGAGTCTTGTTTATTAGGAAAGATGACAGAGGCACCTTTACTAGGAGTAGTAAAAGGGCCACTGATTTATTGGGCCTCATACATATAGATGTATGTGGACCAATAAATACATCTGCCAGAGGAGGTCATTTGTACTTCATTATTTTATAGACAATTTTAGTAAATAAGGGTATATCTATTTAAATGAAATATAAGTATGAATCTTTTGAAATGTTCAAAATATTCGAATATGAAGTGCAAAACAAACTTGGCAAAACAATTAAGGCACTTCGATCTAATCGGGGTGGTGAATTTACAGCTTACGCCTCCAGGAACACCTCAATGGAATGGTATTGCTGAGCGAAGGAATCAAACTCTATTAGATATGGTTCGATCTATGATGAGTCAAACAGATCTTCAACCTTCCTTTTGGGGGCCATGCCCTTGAAATAACAGCATTCACACTAAATAGTGTTCCGTCAAAGGCAATTAAAAAGACACCATATGAGATATGGACTGGGAAGAAACCCAGTTTGTCATTTCTTAAAATTTGAGGATGTGAGGTTTATGTGAAACAGCAAGCCTTCGATGAATTATCATCAAGATCCTCAAAATGCCTTTTGTGGGGTATCCTAAGGAAACTAAAGGATACTATGTCTACAATCCCACCGATCACAGTGTTCATCTCTAAAAGAACCAGTGGGAGTAAGGTGTACCTCAAAGAAGTTCGAGAGTCACAAGACAACATAGAACCATAGATGGAAAACTGAGAAGACTCACAACAAGTTGATGAGCCTACTCTAGTAACACAAGGCCCACGAAGGTTCGATAGATCACGGCTACAGCCTCAAAGATATGGATTTCTGATTACTGTAAGTCGTGTTGTTTTTCTCATTGAGCAGAATGAGCCAACTACCTATCGAGAGGCTGTGGTGGGACCAAAATCCATAAGATGGCTTAATGCCATGAAGTCTGAAATGTAATCCATGTACGACAATAAGGTATGGACCTTAGTCGATCCACCTGAAGGTGTAAAAACCGTTGGGTGCAAGTGGGTTTTCAAAGAGAAAACTGACATGGATGGAAAAGTAAATGTCTTCAAGGCACGACTGGTTGCAAAAGGATTCACTCAAACTCATGGTGTGGACTATGATGAAGCCTTTTCCCCAGTTGCAATGGCCAAATCAATTAGAATCCTTCTTGCCATTGCATCATATTATGATTATGAGATATGTCAGATGGACGTCAAAACAGCCTTCCTTAATGGAAAGCTGCTTGAGGATGTGTACATGACACAACCTGAGGGTTTTGTGCGTCCAGAGGACTCTGGTAAAGTTTGTAAGCTTCAAAGATCCATTTGTGGATTGAAGCAAGCATCTCGAAGCAGGAATATTTTTTTTTATGAAGTAGTCAAAGAGTTTGGGTTCATTCAAAACATAGATGAACCTTGTGTTTACAAGAAAGTTAGTGGGAGCACAATTGTATTTCTAGTGCTTTATGTTGATAACATCCTACTCATTGGAAATGACATTCCTACCTTGCAGAGTGTCAAGTCTTGGAAAGGAAAGTCTTTCTCAATGAAAGATTTAGGCGAAGCCACTTATATCCTAGGGATTGGGATCTATAGAGATAGATCAAAGAGGTTGATATGCATAAGTCAGAGCACATACATAGACAAGATATTGCATAGGTTCAGTATGCAGGATTCTAAAAGGGGCAACATGCCCATGTCTCATGGCATTCATCTCAGTAAGGATATGTGTCTTAGTACACAAGATCAAAGAGACCACATGACTAAGATTCCATATGCCTCCGCCATTGGATCTATCATGTATGCCATGTTATGTACTCAACCGGATGTGTCATTTGCCTTGAGTTTGACCAGCAGATATCAACAAGATCTCGGTAAAAGTCACTGGACTGCTATCAAGGATATCCTTAAGTACTTAAGAAGGACCAAAGACTTATTCTTGCTTTATAGTGGTTTGGATGATGGGCTCTGTGTGATTGGTTACACAGATGCAAGTTTCCAAACTGACCAAGGTGATCTAAGATCGCAATCAGGATATGTATTCCTATTGAATGGTGGTGTAGTAAGCTAGAAGTGTTCTAAGTAGAGCACTGTAGCTGATTCTGCAATAGAAGCTGAGTATATAGCAGCATCGGATGCAGCTAAGGAGGCCTTTTGGATTAGAAAGTTCATTAATGAACTTAGGGTGGTTCCTACCATCTCAAATCCAATAGACTTGTTCTGTGACAATAGCAGCACTATTGCACAGAGCAAGGAGCCTAGGTCACATCAAAGGACCAAACATGTACACAGGCGATTTCATCCTATCAGAGAAATCAATGATAGAGGTGATATAAAAATCTGCAAAGTATTAGGTGAAGGCAATGATGCTGATCGTCTTACTAAGCCGCTTGCACAAGCGAAACATGAGCGTCATGTTAGGGCAATGGGAATTAGAGTAATTAATGATTCCACCTAGTGCAAGTGGGAGTCTGTTGGAAATTATGCCCTAGGGGCAATACATCTCCATTAAGTTATCACTTCATTTGTATGCTTATAGTGATAACTGATCCTTGGATATATCTTATAGATTATCCTAAATGTCCCTGGTCGGTCATCTACGCGAGAACGAAGATGAAATAAGACCAGTATGACTTTGATAAGGTATGAAGATACGAATCAAAGTCATGGGCACTTGTAGGGTTACAAGGTGCTGGACCGACCCACTATGAGAAACCTGCATGGATTAAGTCATAAGCTTTTCTCATGTATAACCGTGTCACGACGCCCTATGACCTGAGATCATTATGGATTCCTACATGATGAGTCGATGCTCTTTACCCTCGTCAAAAGTCACCTTTGACCGGGTGATGATAAAGGCTTGGATCGGGATCAGTGGTTTTCATGCGGAGGAATGTGAATGGTTAAGATGGAATTTATCCCTCACATTTGTAGAGAGATAATACTGGGCCCCTCGATGAGTGAGTCTAAGAAACATATGGCCATACTACGATGGAAATGAGTTTCCATTTCATCTATAGACTACTCGAGAATCGAGAAAGTAATGGTCAAGAACAGGAAGTTGACATTATCCATGCCTCATCCTTGACCAAATTATCGCATGACAAAAGGGACGTGACATGGTTATACGATAGGTAGTATCGTATCATCGATCCCCATATGAATTGGGTAGTCGCAATGTCTTGCTAGAGGCCGCTTGCGAATTGTGGGCTGGTACAGTATTGGCCCACTGCCAATCTCATATGGGCCTGCAGGGTCGCACACAAGAATAGCCCAACACGAGCAAAAGTGTCTAGATTCATTGAATCTAAGATACGTCTAAGATTTAATGAATATTGAATTTAATCTAGGATATATATATGTATATATATTAAATTCGAAATTAATATATATATTAATATTATTAATGGAAATTATAATATTACTATATAATATTTGTTTTGTATTTAATTTTTTTTGATAAATTAAATATCTAAAACAAATAGAGATATTGTATCTCATTTAATTTTCGAATAAAGATATCGTATATCTCTTTAATTTAAATTGAGATATAGTATCTCGATTTATTTATATAGATAAATATCATTTCTCATATTTAATTTATAGAGATAAATTAATTCGAAAGGCTCTTTATTTGAATTAAATAAATAAATTAGATTAGATCTATTAGATAGATTTAATTAATATATTTTTTAATCCGATTCAAAATTCGAATTTCGGATCGGCCTTTTAATACGGAGTAAATAAATACGTTACATTAGATCTAACGATAGATTTAATTAATATAATTTTAATCCATATTTGAAATTCGAAATAACCTACGGGACTTTTGGTCAAGCGCATCTAAGCCGCGAGAAAAAAACCTTAGAGCGAAATAGAGAGAGACGCACAGTTTGAGGCGCTAGCACGCTGCCGCGTCCGTGTTCGGAGACTAATCGTGTAGATACTGGTAGAGGGAGGAGATTCGTAGAGTCTGCTCCTGGATGATCGAGAAGGTAGCTCACATGATCTAATTGAACGTAAGAAACACTCATAATTTCGCATAGGTATGATTCGGACTCTTGAACCTTGATTTAAACGCGGTTGAGCGATCCTCGGATGGGATTCGTAAAGATTTTAAATTCCCCTGCGTGTACGGATCCCTACAGAGTGGAGTCTGAAAGTGAGAGGACCATCCTTCGTTTACAGAGTGTGTAATTATTCTTAAAAGATAGTGGAATCCCAGGTGTTCTGGGGACTGGACGTAGGTCAGTGATTTTGGACCGAACTAGTATAAATTGCCTTGTGTCTACTGCTTCATTTCTCTGTGTTAGTTATTACTTGTCATCGTGTGGGTGTGCAAAAAGAATTTGAGATCACCTATTCACCCCCCTCTAGGTGATATTATATCTTCATTTGGTATCAGAGCCAGGTTTCTTAGTTGGGCTTAACATCTTGAGATAGATCATGGAAGGAATATTACCTGACGGTGCTTCGATTAATCGTCCTCCAAGCTTTAATGGTGAACACGATTCATTCTGGAAAGCAAAATTCAAAGTGTTTGTGCTAGCTACTTAATATGGTCTCTGGTGAGTAATAGAGACTGGTGATTATGTTCCTACAAGGATCGAAGGAGGAATTGCCATCCCAAAGACAGAAGCCGAGTTCGATGAGAATGACAAGAGACACATCACTCTTTACAGTAAAGCTATCCTGATGTTACAGAGTGCTCTTAGTCAGAAGGAGTACTTTCGAATATGCAATTTGTCGACTGCAAAAGAAATGTGGAAGGCTCTCGAGGTAGCATATGAAGGAACCACCAGCATTAAGGAAAATCGTATTAGTACTCTAACCACTGAGTATGATCTTCTTCGAATGAAGACCAGAGAAACTATTGCTGAGTTTCAACTTCGCTACACTCATCTTATCAATCAACTGGCGGCCTTAGGCAAAACATATGATCAAGGTCCTCAAGTCAGGAAAATTCTCAACGTTCTAACAAAAGATTGGGAAGCAAAAGTCACAGCAATAGAGGAGACTCGTGGAGAATCAATGGCTTCAGTTGTTGCTCTATTCGGAAGCTTATTTGAATATGAAAGCAAGCTGAAATTCAAGAAGGACCTGGACGAAGTCAACCCTACTTGGAGCAAAGGTATTGCTCTTAATGCTGTGAAAGAAAAGGAAGACAAAGACGAAGATGATGATGAAGATGAGATAGGCTTGTTCGTGAGAAGATTCAAGAAGTTCTACAGAAAGGATCAAGGCTTTAGAATAGGTTCCATAAAGGAAGTTCCAGTAACAGACGAGAATTTAAAGATAAAGATTAAGTCATATGTTACGAATGTGAGAAGCCAGGACACTACAAATCGGAATGTCCCCAGCTGAAAGATAATGGTAAAGAAAAGAAGAAAAGGTTCAACCACTTCAAAAAGAAGGCCTATGTATCAGCCATATGGGGTGATAGTTCCTCAGAAGAAGAAAGTGAAGAAGAAAAAGAAACTGCAAATGTATGTCTAGTAGCAGAGGAAGAACAACCAGATAACGACAAAAAGGTATATGAACCACAACGTACTTATGATGAATTATTTAATGAGTACAATGAAATACAAGCTGAATTTGAAAAAGTGGTTGAGGAATGTATAACCTTGAAAAGGGAAAACATGACTCTTAAACTACAAGTTGAAAATATTTCCTGTGGAAAGCTAGTTTGTGATGATTGTCTGGATTTAGAGAAAAGAAATTTATCTCTTACGAAAACACTTGAGAAATTCATTAAAGGAAGTGAAATGCTCAACGTTATTTTGAAAGCACAAAAATTTACAAACGATCGATCAGGCATTGGCTACAATCCCATTTTTGACAAAAAGAAAGCGAAAAAGAAAAGAGGAGGAAAGTCTTATTTAAACTATTTTCAAAAAACTGTCCATTTCTCAAATCCCTTTGCCCATTGTAGCTACTGTAATCGAAAAGGGCATAATACTTCATCATGTTTCAACAAGAAAGATAGAAGAGATAGGCCGGTTGGCAACTATAAGTAGGTACCTAAGGGAACTTATGCTCCTAAGGCCCAAACTAACCCCAAAGGACCCATGAACAAATGGGTACCTAAAACTTAATTTTTCTGATATGCAGATGTGTTTGAGAGCATCAAGGATCAACAAGTGGTATATTGACAATGGATGCTAAAGACACATGACGGGGGATGCAAACAAGTTTGTTGCAATGAAATCTAAAGATGGTGGCAAAGTCACCTTTGGAGGAGATCAATTCGGAAAAATCACTGGGATTGGCGAGATCGGTGACAAGAGTGGGCCTCTAATTCAAGACGTGTATCTTGTTGAAGGTCTTTGTCATAACCTCCTAAGTGTGAGCCAAAGTGCTGGAAAAAACAACTAAATTATCTTTGACTCAGAGGAATGTCTCATTGTCAACAAAAATGATCTCCCAATCGATAAAGGTAAACTAATTAAAGGTATTGTTCAAAGCTCCTCTCGAAGGAAATTGCTATACATTGAATTTACCCAAAATCAACTATGAAAAGTGTTTTGTTAGCAACTTATATGAAAGTTGGATGTGGCATAAAAGATTAGCTCATGTCAATATGCTACAACTAGATAAGTTGGTACGAAAGGATTTAGGTCTAGGTTTACCCAAACTACGTTTTAAAAATGACATGTTCTGTGATTCTTGTCAAAAGGGTAAACAAACTAATCGTCTTTCAAAAACAAGCCTGAAATCTCGACCAATCGACCTCTTCAACTACTTCATATGGATTTAGTTGGATCGGCGAGAGTAAAAAGCCTTGGTGGCAATTTGTATACTCTAGTCATTGTCGATGATTTCTCACGATTCACTTGGACTATCTTCTTATCTTCTAAGGATGAAACATTTGATCATGTTTGCTGTGTTTGCCAATAAGGTGCAAAACGAGAGAGGTATTTGCATTACAGCTATTCGAACAGATCATAGAAGTGAATTTGAGAATCATGCATTCAGAGATTTTTGTGACGCTCATGGGATCGATCACAATTTCTCGGCTCCAAGGACACCACAACAGAATGGGGTGGTTGAAAGGAAGAACAGTGTACTAACTGAGATGGCTCGTGCTATGTTAAATGAAAATCAGACATCACAAGTCTTCTGGGCAGATGCTATGAGCACAGCTAGCTATATATAAAATCGAGCCTATCTCTGGAAGAAACTTAACAAGACTCCATATGAGCTCTACAAAGGAAGGAAACCAAACTTGGCTCACCTTCACATCTTTGGTTGTCAGTGTTTTGTTCACAATAATGGTATGGACAATTTGGGAAAGTTTGATCCCAAAGCTGATGAAGGTATATTCCTTGGTTACTCAAATAGAAGTAGAGCATATTGAATTTTTAATAAGCGTACTCGTATAGTTGAAGAATTAATACATGTTGTATTATGTGAATCAAAAATGGATGATCATGATGATGAGGAAAATGTTTTCAAAAACCAATTCTTTTTGAAAACCACTCCTGCTTCTATTGAAAGTCTAGAGGATGTTTTTGAAGCTGATCCTCAGAACAATTTAGTAAACCCTTATCAATCTTAGCCTAAAGCTTGGAAGTTCATTAGGAATCATCCCTTGGACCAAGTAATATGTGACATCAATCAAGGAGTAAGGACCAGAAATATCACTTTAAATGAAGTAACTTTTTCTGTGTTTATTTCTCACATTGAACCCTCTAAAATTGACGAAGCCTTCTCAGACAATGATTGGGTAATAGCAATGCAAGAGGAGTTACATCAATTTGATAGAAATCAAGTTTGAGATTTGGTGCCTAGGCCTAAAGACCATCCGGTTATTGGCACTAAATGGGTATTCAAAAGCAAATGTGATGAATCTGCAATCATAGTCCGTAACAAGGCTAGATTGGTTGCCAAAGGCTATAATCAGGAAGAAAGCATTGATTATGAGGAAACATATGCTCCAGTGGCTAGATTGGAAGCTATAAGCGTACTCTTAGCCTTTACGTGTATCAAAGGATTCAAACTTTATCAAATGGATGTAAAGAGTGTCTTTTTAAATGGTTTTATTCAAGAGGAAGTACATGTTGAACAACCTCCTGGTTTTGAAAATGAACATCATCCAGATCATGTCTATTGCCTTAAGAAAGCCTTGTATAGTCTTAAACAAGCTCCTAGAGCTTGGTATGAACGTTCAAGTAAATTTCTTCTAGAACAAGGCTTTGTTAGAGGAAAGGCAGATACAACATTGTTTATCAAAACCAATAAGCTTAATGAAATTCTAGTTGTACAAATATATGTAGATGATATAATATTTGGTGCTACTAATTATACTCTTTGTGAAGAATTTTCCAAGAAGATGCAGGGAGAATTCGATATGTCCATGATGGGAGAATTGAACTACTTTCTTGGTCTGCAAATCAAGCAACAGAAGGATGGAATATTCATTTCACAAACAAAATACCTCCGTGATTTGCTCAAGAAGTTTGGACTGGAAAATTGCAATGGTGCATACACCCCAATGAGTTCAACTGCTTCTTTGGATGCTGATGAAGAAAAAGGAAAAGACTTCAACATAACCAAATATAGAGGGATGATCGGATCATTGCTCTACCTGACGGCGAGTAGACCTGATATTCAATTCAGTGTGGGAATGTGCGCAAGATTTCAATTAGCTCCCAAAGAATCACATATTGAGCACGTTAAGAGAATCTTCCGATATCTCTCTGATACGAAGGAATTAGGCCTTTTGTTCCCAAAAGGTCAACAAGAATTCTTGGTTGCATACTCGGACGCTGATCACGTTGGATATAAGACTGATAGAAAAAGTACAAGTGGACAGTGTGAGTTCTTCGGAGGCTCGCTTGTATCATGGTTCGCTAAAAAAAAACGACGGTAGCGATCCTCACGAAGCTGAATATGTAGCTGCATCAAGCTGTTGTGCTCAAGTGTTGTGGCTTAAGCAACAACTATCCGACTTGGGAATTCATCCGAAGGAAATCCCAATACTTTACGACAACACCAGTACAATAAGCTTGGCGAAGAATCTAGTTCAACATACGAGAACCAAGCACATTGATGTGAGACATCACTTTATCAGAGACCATGTGCAAAAGAAAGATTTCAAAGTAATGTTCATTCCCACGTACTTACAACTTGCTGACATTTTAACAAAGCCCTTGGCCAAGGAACAGTTCAACTTCATCCGAAGAGAGTTGGGAATAGTAAATCCCAATGATTTGTAAGAAATGTTTGTTTAATTTTTTTGTGTTTTGTTTTAATGATTAATAAAGAATGACTTAAGCATCGGAGTTTCTAGTGTGTGTTTTTGCAGACTCTATTCATGAAGATTAAATCAGAGATCAATAGAGTCATCCCTGCTCGAGCATACCAACAATTTTGTGCTCGAGCATACACAAAAATTTGCATTAAAAATATGACTTAAAGAAGTTTGCTCAAGCACGTTTTCTAAACCTTGCTCGAGCAAACACGTGAAGCACGTATGAGAAACAAAGTCAAAGGGACCCTACTCGAGCACACTTCTCGACCCTACTTGAGCAATGCACCGTGGAAAGCATAGTGAAAGACATGAGACAAGGCACCCTGCTCGAGCACACTCCTCGACCCTGCTCGAGCAACAACGAAAATCATGACTAAACCTAAGATGAAAGCACTTGCTCAAGCATGCCTGCCCAAGCAATAACGGAAAGCTTGAAAAAATCATAAAGGAAAAGTAGCTTGCTTGAGCATGTCGAAAAGCATACTCACACAACAACATGAAGTGAGCAGCTAATGATCTTGCTTGAGCAAGATAGGCAGTCTGCTCGAGCACACAATCATGCTCGAGCAACGTCGGCCACCAGGGTTTCCAAAAGACGTGTGTCGTTTCATTTCACGGTGAAATAATTTCTTTGGTTCTCTACCGTCAAAACCCTAACCCCTCATTCAGTTTCTCCCAATCTCTTCTTCCATTACAAGCGTTCGAGAGTCATTACCTCAATTTCTCTGTTACATCTATTCAAATCTTCAAGAGTAACTGTCTCAACCGATTGTTTTCCCAAAAATCCTTCATTTCTCTCCAATTGTCTTCATTCTCACCGTCGGACTCTCTTACTCTCTTATTCTTCAACATCCCCAAATTTTGAAATCTCTTTACCTACAATCAATTGATGGCGGGTTAGGGAGAGAGACCTTCTTCTACTCAATCTTCGGCAAAGAAATCAAGGTATTACAAACCCAAAGTCGCAGACTCTGAGAAATCTTCCAAATCCAAATCGTTGAATTCGTCCCCCAAATCTAAGATAGTCGAGAAGCCAAAGATGAATGTGGTAATTCAGCCACCAAAGCCAACAACTCGACTCAAGACTGGGTCTCTTCCTACCGGGAAAGGGAAACAAACAAGGTTGTCGTCTCCACCTTCTTCAAACTCCAACAACGCCAAACGGACTGTTGATGAGATACGATCTAAGGAAAAAGAGGATCATCTTCCATTCCTCAAGCCATCTCTCAGTCAAAAATCACAGGCCTCGGAAAGCAAAAAGAAAGTTTCTTTCTCGCTAAATTCTCAAGCTTCCGAAAGCAAAAAAGAGCCAGTCGTGACTAGTCGTCCGCCTGATGGTCAGTTGCATGAACCCTCACCAGGTATGATAACTGGTAATGTAGCTATTGATGATCATGCCCTGTTTGCTCACTACTTCGGGTCGAGGCCATTTTGTCCAACAATATACGTTGATTTGGCTCACTTTAAGGAGAAGTACAACTTGGATTTGACTGCATGGTTACTTCAATTCATGCCATTGCTTGGCATTCACAAGCCTTATTCTCCTGAAGTAGTACGATTATTTTATCACAACATGCGTCTGAAGGAAAAAACTCAAGAAGATGATGAGGATGTTTTGGTCACGAAGATTAGGGATCAAAAAGTCAAGCTCACCGCTCATGATCTCAATGTGCTTCTTGGTATTGTTGACGCTCTTGAAGATCCTCCTAAGGTTTCACCAGTTAAGTGTCATCAGATTCTTCTTTCGGATGTTCCAATTGAAGGCAAGAAAATCAATGTGACTCCGGCTATGATGAAGGATGAATACAGAGTCCTCTGGTATGTGTACAGTCGAAGTCTTGTTCAAAAGGGACATAGTTTCACCCACTTTGTAAGAAGAGACTTTGAACGTTTTCCCTCACTGGTTGCCATGGAACCAAGGAATCTAGGAAAGTGGATCCTGGAGGAGATGATGTCCTTTATTTCTGAAGCTTAGGTTAGGCTTCGAGTTACCATTCCCTATCCATCATTGGATTCTTGGATATTGGAAGCCAATAATATATGGTACCTCTCAGAAGACAAGGAAGAGTATCCTCCACTATTTGGGAAAGAACACATGAAAAATATGAGGATCTCCTTCTCTAGTGTATCGTCTAAGAAGAGCAAAAGTAAAGCACCTATCACTTCTTCTCAGAATGTTGTATCCCAACCCTCTGATTTCAAGCCATATGTTTCACAGGCTCCTGATGAAGCAGAATCTTCAAAGGCAGGACCCGTCTTCCTCTACAACATCCTTCTCCCAGGCTGCTATTCAAACTATTATCGAAACCTCAATTCAAAAAGCTATGGCTCTTGTATTGAAATCAATGATAGCTTATCAGGATCTCACAAAAATGATGATTAAAGGTTTCCATTATGACATGCTAGCTTTGAAGTCTAATCTTGGGATACAGATAGATAAAGACTTGCAAGATTTCAAGGTCGAGCTAGAGAAGTCAATGGACAAACGATTTTCTATCATATATGATCGCGAAGAAGAGATCAAGAAAGAAATTCGAGACTCTCTCAACAACAATATGGGATTCACAAAGCCATCAATGCCTTTGATTTCACTTTAGACAACTTTGTGACAAGGTTTGCTCCTGATGGTCCTTTTGATCTTTCTATTCCTCTCACTTCGTCTCCTGTTCCTTCAGCTTTTGCACCTTTCGGTTCTGCGGTCCTCATGTCTCCCCTGCCACAGTTGTTCCACCTATTGATCCTTCTACTGTGCCTCTCCCATCTGTCTCTGTTTCCTTCGATAGTGCACTCTCTTCTCCTTCTCATCCTGCTCAAGATCCTCTTTTTGCTGATGACAAAGGGGGATAGTAGTTTAGCTTAGATGGGATTACATTTTTTTCTATTTCATCTCTGTTTTATTTTTCAATCTCTGTATTCTATCACTTATTGAAATCAATGATGTTTTTGAATTTGACTCATTTAAAACTATTCGCATCTCTTAATTTAATCTTAGAATTGTCATCATCAAAAAAGGGAGAATGTTAGTTCTTGTATTTTGATGATCACAATTCCTAAGATATTAAATCCATAATTTAAGATAAGGAAGAGGTTCTCCATTTCAGGGAAGCATGCTTGACCAGAACTTCCAGCCATGCTCGAGCAACATCGGGTAATACCTTCTCTAAGGAAAGCATGCTTGAGCAACATCGATCCAGAAAGACTCTCTTCACCATGCCCGAGCATATCAAGTAATCTTTGCCCGAGCATCAGGTCCAAAAGGAGTCTTGCCCGAGCAAGCTGAGAAAGCATGCTTGATCTAACAAGGAAATAAGTCATGCCCGAGCGAGATGAGAAAGCACGCTTGAGCACCATGCTCTAGCAGGCTTGAAGGTGTTGCTCGAGCAAAATCGAGTAACCTGTCTTCCTGCTTTAGTTAATCTTGCTCGAGCATAATCTGAAAGCATGCTCACAGACCATGCTCAAGCAAGTTTCTTCTCGAGCAGAGTCGCCCAACCTATCTTCCAGTCTCTGTGTGAAAGTTGCCCGAGCAAGTTCTAATAGCTTGCTCGAGCATCATCGATAAAACCCCTCTGTTGAAGTTTTTCAAAAAGATTTTCCCGAGCATGTTTTCGTGTTTTGCCCAAGCATTAACCAATTGCATTTAATTCTCTCATCTCTTGCCCCAACACATATCTTGATCTTGCTCGAGCAAGGTACCTCTGTTCTTATTACTCCGATTTACTACTCATTGCAAATTCTAAATGCTTTAAACAAGTTTGCTCGTGAGTTTCAGATTTTTTAAACATGGATTAACAACAGATTTGAATAAAGCATACGGTGTCAGACAAGCATTAAATGCAGTTACCAGATCGAGTAATAATCTCGGTTATCAATACTGTTCAGTGAAAAACCTTCTCTTACATTCCTACTATGCATTAAATGTTATTCACAACGGGCCACAAGTTTGGAATGAAGAAGAATGTCGTGACTGATAAGGATATTCAAACGGCGAAGCATTAATGAAACAACGGTAAATTAACCTCAACAGAAGTTCTCTGTGCCTAACGGAAATCCAAAGTGTCCCAACGGCTAGTATGCTGAGCGTCTCAACGGCATTAATTGCGAACGCTATAAATACCAGAAGCATTCAATTTCACCACCTACCAAAACGCCGAACAATTAATTTGAATTAATACTATTTGCTGTTTCAACTGTTTCATCAATTTGATCTTTAGTGTTTAATACTCTATCTGCTCGTGAGAAGTCTATAAACATTTACTTCATTATTAGTTGAATCTTAAGGTTGA
Organism: Acacia melanoxylon; assembly: GCA_019022615.1. Lineage (NCBI taxonomy): Eukaryota > Viridiplantae > Streptophyta > Magnoliopsida > Fabales > Fabaceae > Acacia > Acacia melanoxylon. The sequence continues at coordinate 1,141,055 of JAFJYJ010000068.1, read as the reverse complement.
GGAACCTTAAGAGAGGGTGTATCAATTACAACTTGTAAGGTGGAGTGAAGTCTGAATGTGAGAGGACCATCCTTCGTATACAGAGTGTGTAATTATTCTTGAAAGATAGTGGAATCTCAGGTGTTCTGGGGACTGGACGTTGGTCAGTGATTTTGGACCGAACTAGCATAAATTGCCTTGTGTCTACTGCTTCATTTCTCTGTGTTAGTTGTTACTTGTCATCGTGTGGGTGAGCAAAAAGAATTTGAGATCACCTTTTCACCCCCCTCTAGGTGATATTCTATCTTCAGATTCTTCCTCGAAGTTGATCCTCATGAAATTCAGTTGTTGCTTCCCAAAAGTAGGAGGAATATTCACTGTCTCAGTGTGTCCAATATACCAAACTTTATGATAAACGAGAATGACTAACACTAGAGAAGGATAAGGAACGTAGGAAGGATTCCTGGTCGAAAAGTGAAATTTAGCCATTTCCTAGAAGATCTAGTGACTAACATTAATAGGAACCTTATTAATGATGGCAGCAAAGAGAGGGTAATCCTTATTTGCGAAATGGGTGTAATTGCCACCCTTTTGCAATAGATTTCTAGAATAAATGTACCAAACAACTTTATGAATAGGGGGCATAGTAACATGATTAAAATAAAGAGTACCCAATTGATCCTCAGGAACAATATATTTGGTCTCAGAATTTGAAAGATTTCCTGGTTATTGAAATTGATAGCTGGAACAGGAGGGGGATTTTCAATTTTCAAGATTGAATTAATGACAGAAGCAGAAAGAGTGATCTTGACTCCCCTCACATGGGTGGAAATTCTCTCTTCAACCAAATTTCCCTCAGAATCCTCTAAACTATCCCAAAACATGTTGAAATAGAAAAGTTTGACAATGTTGGGAGTATAACGAGCAAAAATAGAAACAAGATTAAGCCAAGGGTGAGGTCAAGATTGCACTCATCCTTCAACTTAGACAAGTTGATAGACATGACAGGACAAAAATCTTTCTTAAGGAAAGACTCCTTGAATCTAGCAGCAGTCTCATTCTCTAGTACAATAGTGATATTACAAAAGTCTTCAGGTGCTTTAGAATGGTTATAGATTTCATTGATAGCATCCAGTACTTTGATTGCTCTGGCTATTCTGAGGCTTGAGAAATATAGGGTCTAGGGTCTTTTTGATTTCTTCTGCTGTTTAGGCTTAGCAGCCTGGGAGGGACTTTGACCCTTGTCAGTAGTGGTTATCTTCCTCTTAGGTGGCTTAACAACCTCTGGTTTCTTCTGCTTCCCCTTTCCCAAATCAGGTTCTGGGTTTGTCTTGTGTTTGTGAGTCGCTGAAGGTTCTTCAAAGACCACCCTCTTGGGTCTGGGTGATTCTTCACTAGTGATAGAATTCATTCATGGGAATTCCAGGGATACTCCTATCGACTCCATATCTGAAACGCTTGGGAGTATGCTTTACTCGCCTGGGTCGCAGGAGAGGAGGAGGCAAAGGAGAGCGTGAAGCCTTTTGTTCTGATTCTGAGCCCTGGGAGGAATTAGGAGGACGATTGGAGGCCATTTCAGTGTTTGGGTAGGTCAAATATAGAGAAGAAGATGAGAGGTTCAAAGAAAACTAGGGCAAAACTTGAGTTTTGAAGAAAGTGAAGAGGAACATACAACACACACATATATATAGGTCGCAACAAACTCGAGTTTTCACTAACAACACGAGTTTGCAAAAATGCAAACTTATCTGGACTTCAAGAGTGTATGTGTGAACCCTTGAACTTCTCTTGGAAACTCAAGTTGATTAATTGCAAACTCGAGTTTGCAATTCTTTTTAACAGGCTAGTTGCTTTCTGTTTGATGGAAACTCGAGTTTCCCACTTAATGTATGGAGTTTTGGTTTTCTCCAAAACCAGACTTGACTCTCTGTCCCCGATAAACTCGAGTTCGGCTTCTCAAACTCGAGTTTGCTTCTCTTTACAACAAACTTTATCAATTCAAGCATCGTGCATAAACCATAACTAAACACTCCGACGCTTAAATTAGTATCTAATAATCATCAAAACCATAAATAACATTAAGTAAGAAATACTTACAACTCATTGAGATTTACCATTCCCAATTCTCTTCTTATGAAATTGAATTGTTCCCTAGCCAATGGTTTGGTGAAGATATCAGCAAGTTGAAGATGAGTTGGGATGAACATCACTTTGACATCTTTCTTTTGCACATGATCTTTGATAAAGTGATGTCTCACATCAATATGCTTGGTTCAAGTATGTTGAACTAGATTCTTCGCCAAGCTTATTGTGTTGGCGTTGTCACACAAAATTAGGATCTCCCACAAGTTGATTCCTAAGTCAGATAGTTGTTGCTTGAGCCATAGGACTTGAGCACAACAACTTGATGTAGCAATGTACTCAGCTTCAATCAATAACACAAATACAGTTGTTTACTTCTTGCTGAACTTGGAGACAAGTGAGCCACCAAGGAATTAACATTGGCCACTTGTGCTCTTTCTATCTGTCTTGTATCCAGCATGATCTGAGTCTGAATACCCCACTAGATGCTCAGGTTATTCTTGGGAAACCACAAACCAAGGGTTTTTGTGTCAGCAAGGTATCTGAAGATCCTCTTCACATTTTAGCATGAGACTCCTTGTGAGCAGACTAGAACCTTGCACACATCCCTACACTAAATTGGATGTCAGGACGATTTTCAGTAAGGTAGAGCAATGATCCAATCATTCCTATATATTTAGTGATGTTGAAGTCCTTGCCCTTTTCATCAGCATCCAATAAAGTGGTTGAGCTCATTGGAGTATCAGCTCCATTGTATTGGTCCATCCCAAACTTCTTCAGCAGATCATTGAGATACTTGGTCTGAGATATGAAGATTTCATTCTTCTTTTTCTTGATTTGCAGGCCAAAGAAATAGTTGAGTTCTCCCATCATGGATATCTCAAACTCTCCCTACATATTCTTAGCAAACTCTTCACACAAAGCATCATTAGAAGCACCAAATATTATATCATCAACATATATTTGAACAATGAAAATTTCATTAAGCTTATTACTCTTTATGAAGAAAGTTGTATATGCTTTTCCTCTAACAAATCCTTGATCTAGAAGGAATTTGCTTAATCGCTTATACCAAGCTTTAGGAGCTTGCTTAAGGCCATAAATGGCTTTGTTGAGATGATAAACATGATCTGGATGATGATCACTTTGAAAACCAGGAGGTTGTTCAACATACACTTCCTCCTAAATAAAACCATTAACAAAAGCACTTTTAACATCCATTTGATATAGCTTAAATCCTTTGACACAAGCAAAGGCTAAAAGAACTCTTATAGCTTCCAATCTTGCAACTGGAGCATAAGTTTCTTCATAATCAATTCCTTCTTCTTGATTATAGCCTTTTGCAACCAATCTTGCCTTGTTACGGACAATGATTGTAGATTCATCTCGTTTGTTCTTGAATACCCATTTAGTACCAATGACCGGATGGTCTTTAGGCCTAGGTACCAAATCTCAAACTTGATTTCTATCAAATTTATGTAACTCCTCTTGCATTGCTATCACCCAATCATTGTCTAAAAAGGCTTCATCAATATTAGAGGGTTCAATCTCTAATATAAAGACGGAAAGAGTAACTTCATTCAAAGTACTATTTATGGTCCTTACACCTTAATTTACATCACCTATTACTTGGTCCAAAGGATGATTCTAATGAACTTCCAAGCTCTAGGCTGAAATTGATCAGAATTTTCACAAATGTTTAGAGGATTGGCTTCAAAGACATTTTTAGGATTTTCAATAGAGGCAAGAGTAGTTTTGAAAAAAAAAATTGATTTTTGAAAACATTTCCCTCATCATCATCCAAAGGCATATCATATTTGGATTCACATAATACAACATGCACAGACTTTTCAACAATACGAGTACGAGTATTAAAGACTCTATAAGCTTCACTCCTATTTGAGTAACCCATAAATATACCTTCATCCACCTTGGGATCGAACTTTCCCAAGTTGTCTTTACCATTGTTGTGGATAAAACACTTGCAGCCGAAAACATGCAGATGAGCAAAATTGGGTTTTCTTCCTTTGTACAGCTCATAGGGATTTTTGCTTATCTTCTTCTCCACGCCCGATTCGAGATGTAGCAAACGGAGGTCATAGCATCAGCCCAAAACACTTGGGAGGTAGAGTTCTCATTCAGCATTGCTCTTACCATCTCGGTGAGGAGTCGATCTTTCTCTCCACAACACCATTTTGCTGAGGAGTCCTCGAGGCTAAGAAGTTGTGATCAATGCCCATATTATCACAAAAATCACCAAAGGCATGATTCTTGAATTCTCCACCATGATCAGTATGAATTCCTGCAATAGAGACATCTTTCTCATTTTGGACCTTCTTGGCAAAAACAAAAACTGATCAAATGTTTCATCTTTAAAAGATAAAAATATAGTCCAAGCAAATCTAGAGAAATCATCAACTATAACCAAGGTATAAAGATTGCCACCAAGGGTTTTTACTCTAGCCGGTCCAAGTAGATCCATATGGAGTAGTTGAAAAGGTCTATTTTGAAATTTCATTTTTAGATTTTAAAGATGATTTGGTTTTTTTACTCTTTTGACAAACATCACAAATCATGTCATTTTTAAATCGAAGTTTTGGTAAACCAATGACCAAATCCTTTTTCATCAACTTGTCAAGTTGGATCATGTTTACATGAGCTAATCGCTTATGCCACAACCAACTTTTATCCAAGTTACCAATAAAACATTTTTTTAAAAACAAAACCATTTCTAGAGAGATTGAGAGTGTAACAATTACCTTCTTTAGGGGCCCTGAATAAGGCTTTAGATTTCACATTGTCCAACGAGAGAGCATCTTTGCTCACAATCAAGCACTCTTCAGAATTAAAGATAACTAAGTTACCTTTATCAGTGCTTTGGCTCACACTGAGGAGATTATGGCATAGTCCTTCAATGAGGTAGACATCTTTGATTTGTAGTCCTTCGTTGTTACCAACTTCACCAATACTAGTAATCCTTTCGGATTGGTTTCCACCAAAGGTCACCTTGCCACCAACCTTAGGCTTGATTGAAGAAAATTTGGATTGGTCTCCCATCATGTGTCTAGAGCATCCACTATCAATGTACCACTTGTTGGATTTCAATGCTCTTAGACATACCTGCAAGACATGAAAGATCAAGTCTTTGGTACCCATCTTTTCTTGGGTCCTTTTGGGTTAGTTCGTGTCTTAGGAACCATATAAGATCCCTTAGGCACCCATTGATAATTTCCTATAAGTTTACTCTTTCTTTCCTTTTTATGAAAACATGAAGAAGTAGTATGACCTTTACAATTGCAATAATTGCAATGAGCAAAAGGATTTGAAGAATGAACTGTTTTTTTGAAAGTAGTTGATATAAGATTTTTCTCCAAACTTCTTTTTGCCTTTCTTTTTATCAGAAGCAGGTTTTTAACCAATTCACGATATGTCATTTGTAAACCTTTGTTGTTTTAAGATAAAATTGAGCATTTCACTACCTTGAGTGAACTTCTCAAGTGTTTTCATAAGATAACCATTTCTTTTCTCCAAAACACAGCAATTGCTACAAATCTTTTTTGAAATATTTTCACATTATTTTTCAGAAATATTTTTACAAGTAGAAGTCGTAACACCCCTACCGTTGTAACTAATGTACTTGTAATTGTTGTTGAATTAATGAGAAGCTTTATTTTTATTTTTATTATTATTCATAATAATTCAATTGGAGAAATAATTAAGAAGAGTTGTTAGAATAATGGGAGATGGTATGGTGAGCCTTAGAAAGGTTCATAATGTCGCCTAGTGCGGATACAAGGAAAAAGAGAGCATGACGCGTGTCAATTCAGGGGTGAAAGAGGAAAAGCAAGGGCAAAACAGTCAATTCCTTGTCCTTCTAACCTTGAATTTCATCCACCATGAGAGAGAAGAAAAACTAGATGATTTAAGTGAAATTCATGCCCAAACTCAAAATGCAGGTCCCACGGGTGATTAATCGGTAGAAAAGGTGTTGGTTTTGATTAGTTTTGATGATGCCTTATATAGATGTCATTATTAAAAGCAAAAAGATTGAGTAATATAGATATCTCCTACATTGACTAACTCTGTTGTATTTAATGTAGATTAATCCAAGTTGAATTATAGAGTTTAATCAAGAAGGAGATATTGAAGAAGATTATTCCAAGTTGAACTATAGAGATTGACCAAGAAATGAGGCTAAAGAAATAAGAACTTGCACTATATGTTCTTATATGTGATACTTGAAAATCTCCATGATCAAACCGAAGTTGGAATGAAGCTTTATCATATTTGAGCTACAAAAGGAGTATAAATGAATAGTGCGATACGGAAGCCGACACATTAAATTCTCGGAACAAGTTCAAGATAGGCTCGACTTTATGGATATTGAAGAAGATGTGAAGTTCAATATTGAAGAATGATCAAGAAAGTAGATTGAAGAAAGTTCTTGCACACAATATATTGGGACTATCAGAATGTCAAGGAAGCAAGAAGTTCTCAAAGGATTTTGGGAATAATCAAGAAGAGAAGATATTGAGGAACTTGCGAGAATGATGAGTACAAGTTGAATGATATAAAATGAAGAAGAGAGGAGAAGAAAGAAAGAGTTGAATGATGAAGAATGATCAAGTTGGGAGATGGAAAAAGGAAGAACTTGTTGAATGGAATGAAGATATCATTATTCAAGTTCTTATATTGATGTTAGAAGCCTCCAAGATCATATGGAAGTTGGAATGACTCAACTTAGAGTTGAAACAAGGAAAAATCAGCTTTAGGAGTCAAAACTCGAGTATGTTCATCAATACTCGAGTATTGGAGTGCCTAGCTATGTTTTCTGTAGGATGTTTAACAAATTTCGAATATTTTCTGATAAAAGAAGCAATACTCGAGTATTGGAAGCATTACTCGAGTATTCGAGAAGCGAGAGTAACTTGAAAATTGGGGAGAAGCAATACTTGAGTCATTACTCGAGTATCGTGGTGCGATATTGAATACTTGAGTCATTACTCGAGTATCGGGGTGCGAAGATTGAATACTTGAGTATGTAAGTGACAATACTCAAGTAATGGTCTGGAATTTCAGAGGTTCACCTAAAGGCCAATAGTTCAATACTTCAGTCATTACTCGAGTATCGAGTAAAGTATTGGATACTCGAGTATGTAAGTTCAATACTCAAGTATTCAAATACGTGATCAGCTCGTTTCACGTTCAGCACGGACAACGTCTAGTAATTTGATGATATCTTCCAAACCAGAGATCGGATTGAAGTTCAATCAGTGGCATATGAAACTAGACTTCCAATGCGTCATTTTGATATAAAATTCAAGCCCAAAGGAGTACATATGAGAGAGATATGAATTGTGGAAGTTGACAGATAAATCCACGCCACTCAGCAAACCAAGCTTCAATGTTTTGAATGTAACTCACAAAATACAAATCCGATTGAGCTGAAATTGGTGGAATATGAAAGTAGACTCATAGAGCTTTCCATCAAGAGTTAAACGAACCAAAATAGAGTTCAGACCAGGGAGATATGACCTTCCAAAGTTGACGGTTAGTTCAACAATGTCAATACTCGAGTATGTAAGTTCAATACTCGAGTTTCCATCAGACAGAGAGCAACTTGAAGGTTGGTGAGAAGCAATACTTGAGTGAATACTCAAGTATCCAAGTAAAGTATTGAATACTCGAGTTTCCATCTCAATACTCGAGTATTGATCAGATAGAGAAGAACTTGGAGTTAGCCAACAACCTCAATACTCGAGTGAGCAAATGAATACTCGAGTATTCAACTCTGGTTCAAAAAATGAGGTTCCAACGGCTAGTTTCTATCTGAGTCTAACGGCTATATTTCTTCATGCAACGGTCATATAATGATCTCTACCTATAAAAGAAGTTAGATTCAAGACAGAAACGCAGAGATACAAGATTACATCTTCAACATGCTAATACTCTGATTTTTCATCATTTACTCTCTGTTTTCAATGTCTACATAGCTTATCATAGAGAGTGAAGTGATTTGTAATTATGCTTCGGTGTTTATTCATCTACTTCGAGAGAGAAGAGTCATTGTAAACATCCTATCATTCTATCTGTGAGATACTCAAGATTGGGTGATCTTGAGTGGGAAACCCATTGTATTGATTACAACTTGTAAGGGGAGTGAATCCTAGTTAAAGGGTTACTTCGAGTGCAGAGTGTGTAATCAAGTGGGTGTATTGATTACAGTTTGTAAGGGGGAGTGAATCCTAGTGAGAGGATTACTTCAAGTACAGAACTTGTAATCAAGTTGAAAGAAGATAGTGGATTGAAAATCTCAAGTGAAGCTTGGGACTGGACGTAGGTCAAGGATTGGGCGAACCAAGATAAATCGGTTTGCATATTCTCTTCCCTTACTTCTTATATTTCCAAAGATATATATTTGAATGTGCATACATATTTGAATGACTGATTATCACTTTATAAATTATTTATGTCATTCAAACTGCTTTTAGTAAGTTTCGAAAAGATTTTCAAAGTAACTAAAGTTTTATTAAACACCCAATTCACCCCCCCTCTTGGGTGATAGCCAGGTCTTTCAAAAGGGGCCGATAGGGACCAGTTAGAGGTTTCCTTTCGACTGAATGGGACAAGTGTGAGGCCACTCTGGGAAGTTTAGAGGGTGCCACATATGAGTGTCTAATCAAGGGGGAATATCCGAAAAAAGATGAAGAAAAATGCAAAGGGAAACACCATGTTGACCCGCGGACCCACACGACCGGTAGACCAAGAACTGGACTGATGAAGTGGGGAAAAAGAAATTAAATGTAGAGGATCAGATATGTGGGCCCCATTAGGCACCACATAACCCCCCTCTAATTATTAAAATATTTGCTTAGAGAGGAAAAAAAGAAAATCAGGGTAAAATTCAAACTCGGGTCCCACTTTTGAGATAAAAAGGGCAAATATGGAATAATTGTGCAAAACATAATTGGAGCAGATGTGTGGGCCCTAAGTGGCGCCACGTAAGTAGTTTTGGGCTGATCAAAGTACATGGGAAAAGTCATGAATAATTAATGAGTTCCGGGCCACAATTGGTAATTTACAAACATTCTGGGCCAAAACAGGTAATTTGTGTTGGGATTCGTACACGCAGCGGAATAAAAAAAAACTTACGAATCCCATAGAGAGGATCTATCAATGGCATTTAAATCGGGTTTGTTAGAAAAACCGTACCTTGTAGAACTGGTATGCGTCTCTTTGTAAACACGTGAGCTAACACCTTCTTGCTCGATCAATCTCTAGGAGTCGACTCTACGAATCCACTCCCTCTTCTGGTATCCACAACGAATGCTCTCCAACATGTACAGCAGCATGCTAGCAACTTCTTCCTTTGTGTCTCACGTTTTTCTCTCTAGGATTTCTTTCGCGACTTGTCTCTCTTCTTTATTTCAATACGACTAAAGCTTTATTTATAGAGTTTCTCAAACCCTAATTGGGCCGTATTAAAATATTCAAGATTAATCTAATTAATTTTGAAATTCAAATTTTAGATTTAAATAGCATTAATTAAATCATTCCCAATGATCTAATCTAATCTATTTATTTAATCGAATTAAAAGCCTCGCCGATTTAATTTATTTCTATAAATTAAATCGAGATATGATATCGATTTATTTAATTAAATTCGAGATACTTTGTATCTCAATTCAAATTACATCGATATATGATATCTTTATTCGAAAATTAAATTTGAGATCCAATATCTCTATTTGTTTTAAATATTTAATTTATCAAATAAATTAAATACAAAACAAATATTATATGATAATATCATTAAATAATAATATTATTATTTAATTTCGAATATATATATATATATATATATTTATATATATCCATCCTAGACTAAATGTTGTATTCATTAGATCTTAGACACATCTAAGATTCAATGAATCTGGACACTATTGCTCGTGTTGGGCTATTCTTATGTGTGACCCTTTAGGCCCACATGGGATTGGCAGTGGGACAATACTGTACCAGCCCACAAGTCGCAAGTGGCCTATAGCAAGACATTACGACTACCCAATTCATATGGGGATCGATGATACGATACAACCTATCGTACAACCATGTCACGTCCATTTTGTCACGCGATAATTTGGTTAAGGATGAGGCATGGATAATGTCAACTTCCTGTTCTTGACCATTATTTTCTCGATTCTTGACTGGTCTAACAATTGAGATGGTAACTCCTTTCTATCGTAGTATGGCCATACATTTCTCAGACCGACTCATCGAGGGGCCCAGTATTATCTCTCTACAAATATGAGGGACAAATTCCATCTTGACCATTCACATTCCTCTCAATGAAAACCACCGATCCCGATACAAGCCTTTATCATCACCCGGTCAAAGGTGACTTTTGACTAGGTCAAAGAGCAGCGACTCATCATGTAGGAATCCATGATGATCTCAGGTCAAAGGACGTTGTGACGCGATTATACATGAGAAAAGCTTATGACTTAATCCATACAGCTTTCTCATAGTGGGTCGGTCCAGCACCTTGTAGTACTACAAGTGCCCATGACTTTGATTCGTATCTCCATACTCATCAAAGTAATACTGGTCTTATTTCATCTTCGCTCCAGCCGTAGGTGACCGACCAGGGACATCTAAGATAATCTATAAGATATATCCAAGGATCAGTTATCACTATAAACATGCAAATGGAATGATAACTAAATAGAGATAACTTGCCCCTAGGGCATAATTTCCAACAGACTCCCACTTGCACTAGGTGCAATCATTTATTACTCTAATTCCCATTGCCCTAACATGACGCTCATGTTTTGCTTGTGAAAGCGGCTTAGTAAGAGGATCAGCATCATTGTCTTCTCCTGGTACTTTGCATACTTTTATAGCACCTCTACCATTGATTTTTTTTGATAAGATGAAATCGCCTGAGTATATCCTTGGTCCTTTGATGTGACCTAGGCTCCTTGGTCTGCGCAATAGTACCACTATTGTCACAAAACAAGTATATTGGATTTGAGATGGTAGGAACCACCACTAGTTCATTAATGAAGTTTCTAATCCTAAAGGCCTTCGTAGCTACATCCGATGCTGCTATATACTCAACTTCTGTTGTAGAATCATCTACAGTGCTCTGATTAGAGCACTTCCAGCTTATCGCACCACCATATACCAAGAATAAGTCTTTAGTCCTTCTTAAGTACTTTAGGATATTCTTGACAGCAGTCCAGTGACCCTCACCGGGATCTTATTGATATCTGATGGTCATAATTATGAAAAATGAGACATCTGATCGAGTACATAACATGGCATAAATGATAAATCCAATGGCGGAAGCATATGGAATCTTACTCATGCGGTCTCGTTGATCTTGTGTACTAGGACACTGATCCTTACTGAGATGGATGCCATGATACATGGGCATGATACCCCTTTTAGAATCTTGCATATTGAATCTATGCAGTATCTTGTCTATGTATGTGCTCTGACTTAGGCCTATGAGCCTCTTGGATCTATCTCTATAGATCCTAATCCCTAGGATGTAAGTGGCTTCGCCTAAATCTATCATTGAGAAAGACTTTCCTAACCCAAACTTGACACTCTGCAAGGTAGGAATGTCATTCCCAATGAGTAGGATGTCATGAACATAAAGCACTAGAAATACAACTGTGCTCCCACTAACCTTCTTGTAAACACAAGGTTCATCGATGTTTTGAATGAATCCAAATTCATTGACTACTTCATCAAAATGATGATTCCAGCTCCGAGATGCTTGCTTCAATCCATAAATGGATCTTTGAAGCTTACATACTTTATCAGATTCCTCTGGACGCACAAAGCCTTCAGGTTGTGTCATGTACACATCCTTAAGGAGCGTTCCGTTAAGGAAGGCTGTTTTGACGTCCATCTGCCATATCTCATAGTCATAATATTCTGTAATGGCAAGAAGGATTCTGATTGATTTGGCCATTGCAACTGGGGAAAAAGGTTTCAACATAGTCCACACCATAAGTTTGAGTGAATCCTTTTGCAACCAGTCATGCCTTGAAGATATTTACTTTGCCATCCATGTCAGTTTTCTCTTTGAAAACCCACTTGCACGCAATGGTTTTTACACCTTCAGGTGGATCGACCAAGGTCCATACCTTATTGTCGTACATGGATTGCATTTTAGACTTCTTGGCATTAAGCCATCTTTCGGAGTTCGGTCCCACCACGGCCTCTCAATAGGTAGTTGGCTCATTCTACTCAATGAGCAAAACATCACGACTTCCAGTAATCAGAAATCCATATCTCTGAGGCTGTAGCCGTGATCTATCGGACCTTCGTGGGCCTTGTGTTACTAGAATATGCTCATCAACTTGTTGTGAGTCTTCTCCGTTTTCCATCTATGGTTCTATGTCGTCTTGTGGGTCTCGAACTTCTTCGAGGTACACCTTACTTCCACTAGTTCTTCTAGAGATAAACTCTTTTTTTTAAAAAAGACACCATTCCGGATAACAAACACTTTGTGATCAATAGGATTGTAGACATAGTATCCTTTAGTTTCCTTAGGATACCCCACAAAAAGGCATTTTGAGGATCTGAATGATAATTTATCAGAGGCTTGTTGTTTAACGTAAACCTCACATCCCCAAATTTTAAGAAATGACAAACTGGGTTTATTCCCAGTCCATATCTCATATGGTGTCTTTTCAACTACCTTTGACGAAACACGATTTAGTGTGAACGCAGTTGTTTCTAGGGCATGGCCCCCAAAAGAAGGTGGAAGATTTGTTTGACTCATCATAGATCGAACCATATCTAATAGAGTTCGATTCCTCCCTTCAGAAACCTCGTTCCATTGAGGTGTTCCTGGAGGAGTAAGTTGTGAGATGATCCCACAACTCCTAAGATGGTCAATGAACTCTTGGCTCAAATATTCACCACCCTGATCAGATCGAAGTGCCTTAATTGTTTTGCCATGTTGATTTTGCACTTCATTCTGGAATATTTTGAACATTTCAAAAGATTCAGACTTGTGTTTCATTATATAGATATATCCATATCTACTAAAATCGTCTATAAATGTAATGAGGTACAAATGACCTCCTTTGGTAGATGTGTTCATTGGTCCACACACATCAGTATGTATGAGGCCCAATAAATCAATGGCTCTCTCACTATGCCCAGTAAAAGGTGCCTTTGTCATCTTTCCCAATAAACAAGACTCACATGTATCAAATGATTCAAAATCAAATGAGTTAAGAAAGCCCATCTGGATGGAATCCATAATGATCTCAGGTCAAAGGGCGTTGTGATGCGGTTATACATGAGAAAAGCTTATGACTTAATCCATGCAGCTTTCTCATAGTGGGTCGGTCCAGCACCTTGTACTCCGACAAGTGCCCATGACTTTGATTCGTATCTCCATACCTCATCAAAGTCATACTAGTCTTACTTCATCTTCGCTCCAGCGTAGATGACCGACCAGAGACATCTAGGATAATCTATAAGATATATCCAAGGATCAATTATCACTATAAACATGCAAATGAAATGATAACTAAATTGAGATGACTTGCGCCTAGGGCATAATTTCCAATAATTTGCTCCAAAAGGAAAATAAAAATCTGCTCACTTCTAAAGGGGGTGCGCCACATGTCACCTCCCTAGAAGCCCCTGGAATTATCTGGAAGACTTGGAGAAAAAGTCAATGAATCAGATCTAATTTACTTTACAATGGAAAGAAATTTACGCCTGTTAATTCTAAATTACCGAATCAAGTTTACCCTTCATTAAAAAGGTAACTTCACCCCTCATTTTAACCCTAAGGGGAAAAAATTTGCAGAAGAGAGAGAGAGGGACTAGCAAGCCACCATAGCCAAGCTCAAGGATCAAGCCACCAAGGTTAACTCGCGATTCTTCGATCTTAGGTAACCTCTAAAATCTTACTTTCTAAAGTTCTTGTTGTGGTATTTTCGTCCAAATGGGAAAGGCTTAGTGTTATGGTTGGATTTTTGTATTTATAAGGTCTCCAATGGTTCTGAAACGTGGTTTTACTAGGGGTATAGTCATGGCTTAAGTTTCTGAAGTCAAGAACACCGAAAACCTTAAGTAAGAGCTTGCTGCCAGTTTCTGGGAATCTGGGCAGCGAAGCTTCAAACACATCTTTAAAGCAGTCAACAAACTTTTTTTGAGCTGACATTTTACATGAAGGCACTAGACATCTGGGGCATGATTTTGATATATAATATAATAACTTTTGGATATAAATATTGGGGTAAATAAATGGTTGAAAAATTTTCTGGGATCAGGAGGACGAATTGGACCATAGAGCAACATTTGAGCTCCACGCCATGATATGTGTACTTTCAGGGTCTGGGTATATTTTTCCTACAAAATAGACATTTTAATGGTTCAAATGGAGCTAGTTTCATGTGAAAATGATTTGTTTAGAATTTATTAAAAATCCTGGAATTTGAGGTAGATTCACATATTTATGGAAAAAGCTTGTGTGGGCTCGGTTTTGACAAAAGAATTGTAAGGATGGTGTATTTTGGTGTTATTAGGTCAAGGGAATTTTTCAAAGAGTCACAGGGCATATTAAATATTAAGGGCAGTGTATAGCACACCAGGTAGTAACCGTCTTACTCACATATTTTTATGTGTTTTGTTGTATGTTTGTGTTTGCCATGTGTGTTTTTGTATATGTTTTGTCAAATATGCATACACAATTATGTGTTTCCTAGCGCTAAGGATGATCAATCTGAGACCAGCCTTAATTGGCGGCTGTATAGGTTGAGGATCGGTGCGGGGGGCTTTGTAAGGGCGGCCATGTATGGGTTGAGGATCGGTCGGGGGCGGCACAGTAAGGCGGCTTTACGGGTTGTGAATCCAGTGAGTCTGAGGCTTGACTTGGTAAGTCAGCTGTATGGGTTCTATGGATTGTGATGTGTTGTTATTGTGGTGTATTTATGAATGCATATATGGTATGTCCGGCATATTACTGTTGACTTCATATCTGACATGGTTACCTGCATACACTCATCACATTTAGTATTTGAGTATTGACGGTTACTCTAGGGGCCAATGTCGGACTTTAGAGACTTTTGTTGATACAGAGAGGCGTGCCTGAGTGTGAAGGCTTTTTTGGAGAGGTAGGGTAGACTGTGTAGTTGAAGGATAGGGGATGCCCTATCATAATTTGTACTTTACCTCTTTTGGATTACTGTGTATTATTTTAATACTTATGTTGGATGATTGTATCCTAACCCTAAGGGGACTTATATTTTCTGTTAATTTTACTTTCACCAGTACTGTATGTTGGAAATTATGCCCAAGGGTCAAGTTATCTCCATTTAGTTATCATTTCATCTGCATGTTTATAGTGATAACTGTATCCCTGGATATATCTTATATATTATCCTAAATGTCCCTGGTCGGTCATCTATGCGGGAGCGAAGATGAAGTAAGACCAGACTGACTTTGATGAGGTATGGAGATACGAATCAAAGTCATGGGCACTTGTAGGAGTACAAGGTGCTGGACCGACCCACTATGAGAAAGCTGCATGGATTAAGTCATAAACTTTTCTCATGTATAACCGCGTCACAACGCCCTTTGACCTGAGATCATTATGGATTCCTACATGATGAGTCGCTGCTCTTTGACCTAGTCAAAAGTCACCTTTGACCGGGTAATGATAAAGGCTTGGATCGGGATCAGTGGTTCTCATGCAGAGGAATGTGAATGGTCAAGATGGAATTTGTCCCTCACATTTGTAGAGAGATAATACTGGGCCCCTCGATGAGTGAGTTTGAGAAGTGTATAACCATACTACGATGGAAAGGAGTTTCCACTTCAATTATTAGACTACTCGAGAATCAAGGAGTAATGGTCAAGAACAGGAGGTTGACATTATACATGCCTCATCCTTGACCAAATTATCGCGTGACAAAAGGGACGTGACATGATTGCACGATAGGTTGTATCGTATCATCGATCCCCAAATGAATCGGGTAGTCGCAATGTCTTGCTAGAGGCCGCTTGCGACTTGTGGGCTGGTACAGTATTGGCCCGCTGCCAATCTCATGTGGGCCTGCAGGGTCGCACACAAGAATAGCCCAACACGAGCAAAAGTGTCCAGATTCATTGAATCTTAGATATGTCTAAGATTTAATGAATAAAACATTTAATCTAGGATATATATATGTGTGTGTGTGTGTGTTATTAAATTTGAAATTAAATATAATAATATTATTTAATAGAAATTATAATATTATTATATAATAATTGTTTTGTATTTAATATATTTGATAAATTAAATATCTAAAACAAATAAGAGATATTGTATCTCGATTTAATTTTGGAATAAAGATATCATATATCGATTTAATTTAAATGGAGATATAGTATCTCATATTTAATTAAATAGATAGATATCATATCTCATATTTAATTTATAGAGATAAATTAAATCGAGAAGGCTTTTAATTTGGATTAAATAAATATATTCGATTAGATCTATTAGATAGATTTAATTAATATATTATTATAATCCAAATTCAAATTTCAAAATTAATAAGGATTAGTTTTGAATATAATACGCCTAATGAGTTTAAGAAAACTTACGGGACATTTTGTCAGTTGTATTAGAAAAGCCGCGAGAAACCCTAGAGAGAAAAAATGTAGAGACGCAAGAATATTGAAAGCGCTAGCACCCTGCCATCCGTGTTTGAGGCTATTTGTGTGGATACCGGTAGAGGGAGGAGATTCGTAGAGTCGACTCCTACTGATCGAGAAGGTAGCCCACGAGTTCAAATTGAACGAGACGTACACCAGATTGATTTGATAGGTACGGTTCTTAATAACGAACCTTGATTTAAACGCGGTTGAGCGATCCTCTTTTGGGATTCGTAAAGTTTTTTTAAATTCCTCTGCGTGTATTTACGGATCCCAACACTGTAGTTAGTCCAAACCAATCCTATGTTCTGTGCATGTGCTCTGACTTTTTATTAAATGGACTCATAATAAAGGAAAGCTAACTTTTAAAAAGGAATCCCTCTAACCCGCCACCCGAAAGGGCGAGGCCGGTGGAGGTGTAACAAAAGTAGGAGTAAAAGAAGGACTTTGAACTTGTTCTAAAGATTTTATTTTTCTTTTCGAAACCAAAAGTTCTTTTGCAATTTTTCAAAATTTTGAATGAAGAGAATTGTATTCAGATAACAACTCATCAAAGGTTTGTTCACTTTGACTTAGTGCACTTTGAAGCATAAGAATAGCTTTGCTATTGAGAGTGACTTTCCTTCTATCATTCTCATCATAGTCTTCTTCAAGTTTTGGAATTCTATGACCATTTTCGGGAACTGATGGTGTATAGTCTCCTCTCTCGAACACTCTCCACAGACCATACTCAGTGGCTAAAATGAAGACTCTGAACTTAGCCTTCTAGAAGGAGTAATGTTCTCCGTAAAAACCCAGTGGTCTGTTGATCGAAGCTCCATCACATAGAATACCGTCCATAGTCATCCTTCTCAAGATGTTAAGCTCTTTATAGAAGACGTTGCTATGATACCAAATGTAAATGGAGCAAATCACCAAGAGGGGGTGAATTGGGGATTTTAAAAATTCTTTCAAAATACTCTGTTAATAGGCAACGAAAACAGAGTAGAACAGAGGAGAAGGAGAGAAGCTTGACACAAGATAATTTATATTGATTTGGTCTAAATCCTTGACCTACGTCTAGTCCCCAGACACTCTGGGATTTTCACTATCTCTCAAATCAGTTACACACTTTGTACTCGAAAGTTATCCTCTCACTAGGATACACTCCCCCTTAAAAGTTGTAAACTGATATACCCAATCTCCAAGTCCCCTGACTTGAGATTCTTACAAGAAATGATTTCAATAAATGGAACTCTCACAAAGAGTAAATAAGATAATCATTGAAGTACAAATGTATCAAAATATACTTTACAAGAGTAGAAAAATAAAAAAGTAGTTGAAACTTTGAATGCAATTATTTTCTCCAGATTGGTTGTTGAGAAGACTTGAATGCAACTCCTTATATATGAAGAGAGCATTCAATGACCATTAGATTGAACAATGTAACCGTTGGAGACATTGGACTAGCTGTCAGGAACACTTTGGTCACTTCTCTCTCTAATCTTTTGTTAATCCAGGTGCACAGAGATTTATGGTTGACTTCCTTGAATTAAATTCGTTGGAAAAGCAGCTTCTTGATAGGGAAAGAAAACATTAATCCCTTTGCAACGTGTAGAGAATGATTGTCCAAAAAGATGCAAGGTTTCTGGACTTTGCAATAAATGCGCTGACGTCACTTATTGCTTTATGCTAAATCTTCATTTAACATTCTTTAAATCATCTGAAACTCACTAACAAACTGATTAAACATAGTTGGGAATAGTAAGGAGTGAATATAAGAAGTATCTAGATCAAACATGAAGATTTCACAAAAACGAGCAATTTGATTTTCAAACTTAGCGATGCAAACTCGAGTTTGTTCAACCAAACTGAAGTTTGCAACAATTCTTTAGGAACCAAACTTGAGTTAATAAGTACAAACTCGAAAACAAGTTTTTTCCATTCAAAAATAAACAAAGTCATGATTTGATTTTTCCATCCGAGAGCATTTTGAGAGTTGAAAACTTTGAAGATCATTTTGAAAGTGACAAACTCGACTTTGGGACTTTTGAAATGAAAATAATTCAAGTCCACAAAGCTCAAACTGGAGTTTCAAAAAGGAAAATGGAGTTTTCAAAACATCATAAAATTGAGGAGCTCTCTATATGATCTAAACTCAAGTTTGCAAAACAAACTCGAGTTTCCTCAAAAGATGGAAACTTTGAAAACTTTCTGCCAAACGCAAACTGGAGTTTTGTCAAGTTCAAAATAGAGCAAAGCTCTCTGCTTGCTACAAACTCTAGTTTGTAAACTCAAACTATAGTTTCCTTGAAAGCTTGGGAAACTTGAGAACTCTCTGTCAAGCACAAACTGGAGTTTGCAAAAGCAAACTGGAGTTTGGCTAAGTTCACAAAATACTGAAGGCTCTCTGTCTTGTTCAAAATTGAGTTTACAAATACAAACTTGAGTTTTCCTTAAGTTTAAAAACTTTGAGTGCTCTGTATTACACAAACTCTGAAAAACCAGGCTATCACCCAAGAGGGTGGTGAATTGGGTGTATGATAAAACTTTTGGAAGTTTGAAAATATTTTCGCAATTTATTGAAAGTAGTTTGTATGAAAATTATAATTCATAAAGCGATAATCAATCATTCAAACTTATATGCTGGAAATGTAAGAGTTAAGGGAAGAGAATATGCAAACGTGATTTATCTTTGGTTCGGCCCAATCCTTGACCTACGTCCGGTCCCAAGCTCCACTTGAGATTTTCAATCCACTATCTTCTTGTAACTTGATTACCCCTAGGATTCACTCCCTTACAAGTTGTAATCAACAAATGTGTTTCCCACTCAAGATCACCCAATCTTGAGTATCTCACAGATAGAATGATAGGATGTGTACAATAACTCTTCTCTCTCAGAAGTAGATGAATAAGCACTGAAGTACAATCACAAGTCATCTCACTCTCTATGATAAGCTATGTAAACATTAAGAACATAGAGTAAATGATATGAGAATCAGAGTATTAGCATCTTGAAGATGTCAGCTTGTGTCTCTGCGTTTTTCTGCTCTGTGTACTCTGTATTTCGTATGGAGTCTTCAAATCTTCAGGTATTTATGCTAGTTGAAGTTTATGACCGTTATAGATCCGTTTAGACTTGAACCAATTCGAAAATACTAGCTGTTGGGTTCATGTCACATGAATATAGGCTTGTTGGGAGTATTTCGAGAATTGAATATTTGAATTTGTCCGTTGAGAGCTTTCAATTGATTGCACCAATCTCGGCAGAATGGGATATCTCCAATTGATATTAAGGCGTTGACACAGATTGACAGAAATCTTTTATCTTTAATAGCTTATATGAAATTAAGCATTGATTGATCATCTCTCTTCTTGAATGCTTTAATGTTTCCTAAAGCAACTCTTAGGTCTTCTGAAATCTCATAACCAAACTGGTTAAATCTGGTTAGAAATATTGATATGAATCATTTAAATCATAAGCAACCATTTCGTAGAATCAAGCTTAGCGAAATCAAACGAAAAAGTATACTCGGATCGTTCATCGTGCGAAGCTCAAGCTCGAGTTTACTATAACAAGCTTGAGTTTGGTCTTCATTTAAAACTTGGAGTTTTGCCTCTGTAAGTCTCAAGCTCGAGCTTCTAACTTATAGACTCGAGTTTGGGTGTTCTTCGGGACCTGCTTGCACTCTGTCTGAGCTAAACTCGAGTTTGTTAACTTATAGGCTCGAGTTTGGCTTTTTCCAAATGTTCATTTCTTCTTTGGAACTCTCGAGCTCGAGTTTGTAACTTCAGGCTCGAGTTTGGACTTCTTCAAAATCAGCATTTCCTCTCGCAACCCGTAAACTCGAGTTTTCTACTTGTAAGCTCGAGTTTGCTACTTGTAAACTTGGCATCGGCGAGTTTGGACTTTGTTCGACGAGCTTGCAACTTTGTCAACTTTGAAAGACCATATCTCCCTGGTTTGAACTTTTTTTTGGTTTGTTCAATACTTGATGGAAAGCTCTGTGAGTCTACTTTCATATGCCACCAATTTCAGCTCCTTCAGAGTTGTAGTTTGGGAGATATACTCAAACCTTTGAGGCTTGGTTTTCTGTGTGGCGTGGATTTCTCTATCAAATTCCACAATTCATCACTCCTTGATAGGAACTCTATTGGGCTTGCATTTTATATCAAAATGACGTATTGGGAGTCTAGTTTCATATGCCACTAGTTTCACCTTAATCAGATCTCTGGTTTGGAAGATCTCATCAAATTACCAGACGTTGCCCGAGCTGAATGTGAAACAGAGTTGATCACCGCTGTAAACTTGAGTTTGAAAGTGTGAGCTCGAGTTTGGACCATCCAGACGCGGAGTTCGAAGACATTTATAGACTCGAGTT
Source organism: Acacia melanoxylon (assembly GCA_019022615.1). Taxonomy (NCBI): domain Eukaryota; kingdom Viridiplantae; phylum Streptophyta; class Magnoliopsida; order Fabales; family Fabaceae; genus Acacia; species Acacia melanoxylon. The sequence goes on along the minus strand of JAFJYJ010000068.1, from coordinate 1,119,957 downwards.
TGAAGTGCTAAGCTCGAGTTTGTTCATATCGAAAGGCAAAATACTTGACAAGGTAGTAAACTTGAGTTTAATACTTGGAGGCTCAAGTTTGCTCATCCAGAAACTCATATTTGCTGACTTTAACTCTGAATTGAGCCATTCCAATTTTTGTTTGATCGTGGAGACTTCTAGGACCAATCTTAGAACTTTAATAATGATATCTTCATTCCATTCAGCAAGTTCTTCCTTCTTCCATCTCCCAACTTGATCATTCTTCATCATTTAACTTAGCATATACATTAAATATAAGAATTAGTCAAAGTAGAAGATAAATGTAGTATGCAACCTTTTTGCTCTCAAGAATGACATCTATATAAGACATCATCAAAACTAATCATAACCAAAAAACTCAAGTTTGGAAAAGCAAACTAGAGTTAGGCTAAGTTCATAAAAGTTAAGCTACTCTCTGTCGAGACCCAACTCAAGCTTGACATTCCAAACACGAGTTTACCTTGGACAGTAATTTTTTAACTTACAAAAGACAAACTTCAAATTGAGTTTACAATTTTCAGTCATCATCAAAACATATAGAGAACTAACAATTTCACAAGAGGACACCTAAGTTTTTGCTTATGTCATAAAAATGACATCACAATCTTGCCCAAGAAGCCTCAAAATCGTGCAAAGCAAGGGGGAGAGAGAAAAGTCAACAAAACTTGCAAAATAAGCCAAGTTAAGAGGATATTTTAGAAGGGCACTTTGGTCATTTGATTTTGGGGATTTTTAAGTGCCTTCTTGACATATTTTAAGATGTTTTGGACTCCCTCTTGCATAAGTGTTTTGACCAAGAGCTCAAGAGCCATAGAAATTAAAATGTCAGTGTAGAAGGGCACAAACACTGGTACGGTGTTAATTGGTTGATAAAAATGTCATTTAGCTATGTCCTAAGGTATGGGACAATGAGCTAAGTAAAAATGTGCTAAAATAAATATGGGCATGACATTTCCTGGACTATGAGGGTCCCCTGCGTTTTTGGAGGAAAAGATCTAAAAACTTGAAGAAAAGGAAAAGGGGAGAAAGATGTTAACCAGCGGTGCAAAACAAGGTCTAGTGGATAAAGGGGTGAATTGGATAAATGAATTAAAAGCATGTGGATCATATTTTCCAGGCCCTGAATGCACCATATATGCCTCTGGAAATATCTAGAATTTCTTGGAGAAGAAGGAAAGAGAAAACATGCAAAAAACCAGGGTACATGCTTTTAACCACTGGACAAAAGGGTGTTCTAGGTAAAAATAGGTAATTTGAACATGTTGAAAAATAAAAAGCTGAGGTGCATGGTCAAGGATGTTGTAAATGGAGCAAATCACCAAGTGGGGGGTGAATTGGGGATTTAAAAATTCTTTTCTAAGTACTTTGTTTTTGAACACTAAAACAGAGTAGTGCAGAGTATGAGAAGAAGAAGTAAGACACAAGGAATTTATACTGGTTCGGTCAAACCTCTTGACCTACGTCCAGTCCCCAGACACTCGGGATTTCACTAACTCAAATGATTACACACTCTATAACTCTTAGAGTAATTCTCTCACTAGAAGTTACTCCCCTTACAAGTTGTAATCAAATATCTCAATCTCCAAGTCCCACGACCTGAGACTCTTACAATGAATGATTTTCAATAAATGAACTCTCTCTAAGAGTATATACGAATAATCATTGAAGTACAGATGTATCAAAAGATACTTTACACAAGAAAACTCAAAGAGTAGTTGGAAACTTGAATGATTTTCGTTTTCTGCAGATTGGTTGGTGAGAAGAATTGAATGCAGCTCTATTTATATGGAGAGAGCATTAAATGACCGTTGTAATCTTCAATGTGATCGTTGCCAGCATTAAGGAAGGATTAGGTTGAGCTTTGGTCTTCTTCTCTCTCTACTTTTTGCTTAATCCAGTTGCACAGAAGTTTATGGTTGACTTCTTGAATATTAATCCGTTGGAAGAGCAGCTACTGGATGAGAAAAGGAAACATTAATCCCTTTGCAATGTGTGTATAATGATTGTCCAAAAGGAAGCAAGTTTTCTGGACATTGCATTTAATGTGCTGACGTCACTTTTTGCTTTTGTACAAATGTTCATTTAACATCCTCTAAATAATCTAAAACTCACTAACAAACTGATTAAACATAGTTAGGAAAAGTAATGAGTGATGATAAGAAGTATTAAGATCAAACATGAGGATTTCACAAATTCATGCAATTTGATTTTCAAACTTAGCGACACAAACTCGAGTTTGTTCTTACAAACTGGAGTTTATGCGGCCTAACTCGAGTTTCCAAATCCTAACTCGAGTTTCCTTCTTCTAGAGAAAAATGTCGCAAGTTGAGTTTTAAACCACATTTTGAAACATTGAGCAAACTTGAGTTTGTTAATCACTAACTCAAGTTTTGGACTTTTATAGTGAAAACATGTTTAAGTCCAAAAGCTCAAAATTGGTGTTTTCAAATCTTAACTGGAGTTTTCAAAATCATTGCAAAGAGAAAAGCTCTCCGTAAGGTACAAACTCGAGTTAACTAAACCAAACTCGAGTTTCCAAATAAAATTGAAAACCTTTGAAAATCTTTGCCAAGTGAAAACTGGAGTTTTCAAAACAAACTAGAGTTTTCTCAAAGTGGGTAAAACATGATAACTTTATGTCAAGCACAAACTCGAGTTTCCAAATCCAAACTCGAGTTTTCTCAAAACTTTGGAAAACTTAGAAAATACTTAGCCAAGTGCAAACTGAAGTTTGTCATAACAAACTGGAGTTTGCTTAGGATGAAAAACATTGTGGCTCTCTACCAAGCCCAAACTCGAGTTTAGTCAAGTTCACAAATTCTGCCTTGTGTGTTTATGCTGCATGAGTATTAGGAGTACTACTAATCCAAAATACTTGCTGTCATTTGATCTGAAATAGAAAGAACAATTCTTACTGCTAGAAGAGTTGTTAGGCTAAGTCGTGGGATTAATACTGAATTAGACTTTGAACTTGAGTCTGATTGTGACAATTCTGACTGTGTCCATTCTGTTGATCTTTCTGATTGTGTTTCTGATAGTACTTCTGATAGTCTTGTTGCTTTCACTGATTCTAGTACCAATTTTGCTAACTCAGAAATTATGGCAGAAGAACAAGGAAATCATTCTGCTTTAAAAGAATTGGCTGCACCTAAAATTATCAACCTTTGTGTATCCAATATCCTGACCTTGATGCTAACTTTGAACTTAAATCTGGTCTAATACACTTGTTGCCTAAGTTTCATGGTCTTGTAGGTGAGTGTCCCATTAAGCATTTGAAGGAATTCCATGCAGTATGCAGAACAATGAAACCACAGGGCGTTGATGAAGATCATATCAAGATGAGAGTTTTTCCTTTCTCATTGGAAGGTGGAGCTAAGGACGAGTTGTTCTACCTTTAGCCCTCATCTATTGGGAGTTGGACAGCTATTCAGAGGTTATTTCTGGAGAAAATTTTCCCTACCTCAAGAGCCACTTCGATCAAGAAGGAAATTAGTGGCATTAAACAAGCTAATAGGGAGACTATGCATGAGTACTGGGAAAGGTTCAAAAGGTTATGTGCAAGCTGTCCATACCACCAGATCACTGAGCAACTCTTGATTACCTATTTCTATGAGGGTTTGCTACCTGTAGACAGAGGTTTGGTGGATGCTTCTAGTGGTGGGCCTCTGAGTAACAAGACACCTGAAGATGCCCGAGACATGATATCCACTATGGCAGCTAACTCTCAGCAGTTTGGCACTAGGGCCAATAGTACTTGTAACACCCCTACGGTTGTAACCAATGTACTTAACTTTGGAAAAGGTTGAGGAAAGCTCAAAAGGAGAGACCTTGTTGACCGGCGGGACCCACGTGGACCGGTAGATGGAGACCGAACCAGACAAAAGGAAAAGAACAAGAGGAAATGGGGAAGACAGATTTGGTGGGCCCAAAGTGGCGCCACCCAGATCCCCTAATGACTTGGAGAGCAAGAAAGAGAAAGGTCAACAAAAAGTCAACATGCGAGCCCCGCTGTGGGGCAAAAGGGAATATATCGATAAAATAGGGAAGAATGGAATAAAGACCGAGGATTTGATTTGTGGGGCCTAGGAGGCGCCATTTAGGCTTGGGAAAGGTCTAGAAAACTTGGGAAAAAAGTTAAGGGTAATTATTGAGCTCGGCCAAAATTGGTAATTTCATAACTTCCGGGCCAAAGTAGGTAATTTCCCCAAATGTAAAGAAAATATCAAGATACTTGTGGAAGAGGAGGCGCCACATGGCAGCCATCTAGGAGCCTCTGGAATTCTCTAGCATTGCTTGGAAAAGAAGAAAAGGGAAATCAGTGCAAAAGTCAAACCACGGACCCCACACTTTGGACAAAAGGGCAAAATAGGAAATAAATGGGTAAAAATTGATTTGGGCTGAAAGGTTGGCCCAAAATGGCGTGCCATGTGTCCTCTTGGGCAGATGAAAAGATGGGGAAAAAGTGGGTAATTATTTAAAAGTTCGGGCAAATCACAATTTCGAAAGTTTCGGGCCAAACGTGTAATTTTCCCCAAAAGCAGAAAATATCTCAGATATTTTCTGGTGAGGGATGCAGCACGTGGAAGCACCCTAGGAGGCCCTGGAAAACTCTAGATTTACTTGGAAAATAAGCCAAAAGCCAGATGAATTTCAGACAGTTATTTACGCCAGTTAATTCTACTTCCACCGGATCAATCTTACCTTTATTAAAAAGGTAATTTCACTCTTCTTTTTCACCCTAGAGCACGAAATTTTCCAGAGAAAATGAGAGAGATTCTGCAAATCCATAGCCACCATAATTGAAGTTCAAACACCCAAAACCCCAAGTTCATCCACCGATTATCCGATCGAAGGTAACACCAAAACTCTATCTTCTTGAGTTCTTGCTAAGTAATTTCGTGGACCTGGTTAGGGCTTGGTGATAGGGTCTGATTTAGGATATTTTGATGGTTGTAAAATTTTTAAAACATTATTTTGTGTAGGGTTAACCTATGGTTTAAGTTTCCGAAGTCAAAAACACCGAAAACCCCTTAAACTAAGCATATTCGCAATTCTGGAAATTCTGGCAGAATATTTATAACTCGACCTTAAAAATAGTAAATGATGTCTTTTTAACCTGAAATTTTTATGGTGGAACATAGACACCCAGGTATTCACCATGATGTATAATTTTGTAAGATTTGGACTTTTCAACTAGGAGATAAAAATTTCTAAAGTTGGTACATACTTAACAGGGGTGAATCTGGGCAGAGGGTGTAAAAGTGACCCCACGCCAAAACATATGAACTTTTGTCTTATGGGTATATTTTTCATGGACAATGGACATCTTAATGGTTCAAAGTGCGTTGGTTTCAAATGAAAATGATTTTTTTGGAAGTTTCTAAAAATCATGGAAGTTGGGACAAAAACACTGGATTTCTGGAAAACTTGGCTTAAGCTCGGTTTTTTTGAATAAGAAAAGGATATGAACCCAGATGGATTTTTTTGATTATTTTTCCTATAAACTAGACATCCTAAGGGTTCCATAGCCACTGGTTTCACGTTAATATGATATTTCTAGAATTTATGAAAAGTCGGCGAATTCGGAACAGTGATTCTGGAAAAATTCTGTGATAGGCGAGATTCATAGAAATTAAAAGTAAAGTTGGTATTCATAATTAAATGTGATATTTTGTTGTAACTAGGGTGTTAGCTCGTGTGGGCTGTATCAAGAGAAGTGATTGCTAATTTCAAGGAGTGCTAGGTAGTAATTGTTGACTCGCATACTCTATGTTACTTTTGCATGTTGTGTTGATCATGGTGTAGGAGATCGGCCGTAGTACCTATTGACTCGTGTGTCCTTAGGGGTTCGCTACGACTGCGAGGGCATGTATGATCGGGCTGTGGTGCCTATTGGGCTATAGTACCGAGAATTGTTGGGGTAGGTAGGACCTATATGACTGTGTGTTTATAGGTTACTATCGAGGCCCCTGCGCGCGAAACATATCGTGGGGCTTGTCTTGACCAGGCGGTCCTGCGGAATGTGCCGGAGGCAGAACATACATGCCAGACATCGTGCTCGAGGGAAAAATTGTTTGCTTTACTTTCTTGATTGTGATTTACATTGCATGCACTGCATACATATTGTATTTGAGTCTAACAGTTACTGCCGGGGTTCAACTTTGAACTCCGCACTATTGTGAAGATACGGGGGGTGAGAAAGTAGCAAGCGGAAGTAGAAGAAGGTAGGGCCCGATGCGGAAGTGGAAGAAATAGGGATGCCCTATTATCACTTTTGTATTTTGATACTTTTGGGATGACTGTATCATTATTGGTATTTATTTTGGATAACTGTACCCTTAACCCTTCGGGGACTTTTACTTTCTATTTATTTTACTTTTACCAGTACAGTAGATTATCCAACCCGGTTAAATGCTCTGTTGCGCTCACTCTGATACATGTTAAATGGACCTAATAATGAAAGAAAGGTAACTAAGTAAAGGAATCCCTCTAACCCGCCACCCGAAAGGGCGAGGCCGGTAGGGTGTAACGTATTTGGTATCGAGCATGGTTTGACTCGTGCGGTAAAAGGTAGATGGTTAAGGGTTCTGAAATAACTATTGGCAAATGGAGCAGAAAGGATACATACCCTAAGGAAAGGGTTGGGCTTCGATAAGATAAGGCTCTTGTGATAGATGTGGCAGCACAGAATATGGATTCTGTTGCTAACTTTGGGACTCATGATATGGAAATCAGGGTCTGAATGAAATTCCCACTCGGTATGATGAGAACTAAAAAGGGAGTTCTATGGAAAAGTTAGTACTAGTTGAATTTTTTTTCTTGTGAGGGTAATACCTAGCGTTTCTGGGGGTAGATATGCCGTATTAGTATCTGCATTGACAGTACCAAGCATTATGTTGATTTGTATCAGTATTAGTACCCTCAGATCTGATAGGTGCTTTAAGGTTAAGCGTGCTTGACGAGATAAATTCTCGGGATGGGTGACCTCCTGGGAAGTATCATAGGAATATGAAATCCTTTGATTTTAGGCTATAGCACCTTAAGATATGACTTATGGTGATCCATAGAGATACTATGAAGACATTAGATTGAGTAGAGATATGATTGAGACTAGGATCCTAGACAGACTTAATGCCTAGGTTAAATGTGATTAATCTATCTTAAATTGTCAGAATGTTTATGATTAAGGATTAATGATTAACCTTGAGGTAATAGAATGATATTAGGAGATACCCCTATGATATTGAGGATTGAAATAGAATTAGAACCTCGTGAATAGTACTGATTGAAAGTGAAGGAAATCACCAAGAGGGGGGGTGAATTGGGGATTTTAAAAATTCTTTTCAGATCACCCACACAACAGATGCTTAACCAAGGTAAATGGAGTTAGAGAGGAAGAGCTTGACACAGAAGATTTATACTTGGTTCGGTCTTAACTTTGACCTACGTCCAGTCCCCGGACTCTCGGGTTTTTCTACTATCACTCAAATCGATACACACTCTTTGTACTCGAAAGTTATCCTCTCTCTAGGATACACTCCCCTTACAAGTTGTAATCCGATAACCCAACCCGAAAGTCCCACAACTTTGAGATTCTTACAAAGAATGATTTACAGAAATAAACTCTCTCAAAGAGTGAATGAATATAAGCACTGAAGCACAATGTATCAAAGATACAAATGAGAAATATAAGCAGTGAAAGACTGATGTTCTTGTGTGCGTTTTCTGTGTATGTCTTCTCTACTTTCGCACTTCAAATCTTCATGTATTTATACTTTGGATTGAAGCTTGTGAACGTTGTAGATCCGTTGAGACTTGATCTAATTCGAAAATATAGTCATTGTGAGTGTGTCTCCATGAATCTAGTTTGTTGTGAACAAATCTGTTTGAATATGGTTGTTGCAGATTTGAATATTTGAAATTTGGCTCCTCATGAATGTGTTCCCATGCTGTTATGTTTAGTGGAGGCGGTTGTATAATATTGTCCAATTTGTTTGGAGGCTAGCTTTCTTTCTTGGAGAATGGTTGTGTTGCTATCCAGGTTGTAACCCATTGCTTTTGGAGAATAATATAATATTGCAAGTTGTCAAGTTGTTTGTCTTAAAGTCTTCTTTAAAACAAACCTAGATCTTCTCAGAATCTCATAAGCAAACGGTTAAATCTGGTTAGGTAATATTGATATGAATCATATAAAACATATACAACCAATTCGCGAGAATCAAGTTAAAGCATAAATCAAATCGAACAAAATACACCCGTATGCGTTCATCTGTTTCCGAAGTTCCAAGCTCGAGTTTACTATACCAAGCTCGAGTTTGGTCTTCATTTAAACCTTGAGTTTTGCCTCCGAAGTCTCAAGCTCGAGCTTGTAAATGAGTAAGCTCGAGTTTAGCATTTGTCGGGGAAAGATGTTTGAAATCATTTTGAGAGCCAAAATGGAAAAACGCAAGCTCGAGCTTATTAGTGAGTAAGCTCGAGTTTGGCACTATTCATGTCAAAAATAATTTTAGTTCACAAAATGCAAGCTTGAGCTTAGAGGAGTAAGCTTGAGTTTGCTAAGCTCAAAATATGACATTGCTCTCTGTCGACCCAAGCTTGAGCTTGCAAGGGCAAGCTCGAGTTTGGCAATGGTTTTAAAAACTTTGAAAGATTTTTGTCAGACGCAAGCTTGAGTTTACAACCTTAAACTTGAGTTTACTCTTTGAAGGAAAAACTTGAAAACTTTCTGCCTGGTGCAAGCTCGAGCTTGGTATGCCAAGCTCAAGTTTACAACTTTTGTAAACTCACAAACTCTACAAAAATGATAAGCTCAAGTTTAAAGGATTCGCCAGAGGCAAGCTCGAGCTTGTAACTCCAAGCTCGAGTTTACATATTTGTAAACTTAGTGAGAATAGTCTCTGGAAGAGGCAAGCTTGAGCTTAAAACTAATAAGCTTGAGTTTGCAATTTGAGTAACTTGATAGAATCCTCAAACCTTCGTAAGCTCAAGCTTACGGGTGCAAGCTCGAGCTTACTCTAATATGAGTAAACTTTTGAAAACCTTCAAGCTCAAGTTTATGGACCAAGCTCAAGTTTAGAAAATGCAAAATAGCTTGGTTTGCTTTCTTTCGTAAGGGCAAGCTCGAGTTTGGAGACCCAAGCTCGAGTTTGAGCCGACAGAAATGTTTTTGTATTGCAAACAACATGCTTTACCAATTCTTAACAAAAATCATTCTTTCATGTTTACAATTGTTATTAATCATCAAAACACATTGAGAACTAACACTGATGATTGAATGTTTTGAGGTTTAGACTAGGAAGATGAATTATGATCCTAGTTTGTATTTTGGGTATTGTTGAGGTAATATGATTCCTTAGCCAACTTGATGTTGAGGTTCTAGGAGTTGACTGTTAATCTGACCATTATTGATTTGAGGTATGTTTGAGGATATTACCTATTTGATTTGAGGTATTTTGAGGTTGTTAGTTGCTGTATCAACATAGGGAGAGATCTTGAATATAGAATAATCCCTGAGAAGTGTTTGACTGAGAATTTGGTTGATAGCTAGAACCTCGATAACCACAGGTTCCGGTCTCATGTTTAGAATCGATAGTTGTAGATATGATAGTGGCTAGTGGAATCCCGGAAAGATGTGGATTAAATACCTGTTAGGGAAAGTTGAATCTGTGATTATGCCTAGAGCTGGATTATTACTGGAAAATTATAATAACCCCAAATGAGGATTATTTGATGCGACATGAATGTATTGACATAGGATGCTCCAGTGCTATGTGTATTCGGTAGGTAAGGAGACTTACTAGATTGGTATGATTTTTGGGGAGATTGAATTTGATATGTGTTGGATGAAAGGTCTAAGTCCTATGGATCTAGTATGTCCATGGGCTGATAGAAATTCATAACCTTTGAACTCTGAATACCGAACAAAGTGTCGAAGAAGTTGCAAGCCTAAGAGTTACAGGTATTGTAGCTAGAATGATCGAACAAATGAGATGAATGGACTAAGTATCCTATGGATGGCTGGAGTAGCCAAAAATAAAGCTTGAGATGTAATTGGAGTGATGACCTTCTATATCATTTGTCTGGTTCCTGGTGTGTTTGAAAATTGAATTTTGAGTTTACCAATGCACCTGCTGTATTTGTAAACTAAACTTTTCTGAACCGAACTTTCGAATGAAATGTTTTCAGCAAAATTTAAAATTGGCTTGAACTGATTGTCATTGAAATAATGTTGTCTCGTAAAAGGGGTTTGGTAGAACCCAGAATTTGAAATTGAGTTTGAACTATGTTTGTGGTGGAAGCATTACAGAACCATGTTTTGAAAATGTTTTGAAATCCCTGGCCAATGTTGAAAGTTATTTTTGAGGGGATTAGTTTTTAAGAAGCTGATACTCGCACCAGCAGTGTATGCACCCAATTCGAGTAGTTTCGCCTTGTAGGGGCGTGTGATTTGCCTTGTCTGGCCGGCACCCACGCAAGCGTTTGGAGCATGGCTTGCAATAATTGCAATAATTGCAATGCGCAAAAGGATTAGAAGAATGAATTGTTTTTTGAAAATAGTTCATATAAGTCTTTTCTCCAGATTTATTTTTGCCTTTCTTTTTGTCAAAATCAGGTTTATAACCAATTCCTGATTTGTCATTTGTAAACCTTTGCTGTTTCAAAATGACATTGAGCATTTCACTCCCTTAAGTGAACTTCTCAAGTGTTTTAGTAAGATAAACATTTCTTTTCTCTAAAACACAGCAATTGTCACAAACTTTTTTCTGAAAGGTTTTCACAAATCTTTTCATAAGCATTTTCACAAGCAGAAGTTGGAGAAGAGACACTTTGAACTTGTTCTTCAAGAGATTTTATTTTCCTTTTTGAAGAAAGAAGTTCTTTTACCAATTTTTGAAATTCAGAATGAGGAGAATTTTATTCATATAGTTATTCATCAAAGGATTGATCAGAATCGTTTACCTCTTCATTCTCTGATTCTTCTTCTCGAGCCACAAGATAGATGTTAGCTCTTTCTTCTTCATCAAATGAGCTATCTCCCCATATAGTAGAGACATACGCTTTCTTCTTGAGCTTATTGAATCTCTTCTTTTCTTTCTCTTTGTTCTTCAGCTGGGGACAATACGACTTGAAATGTCCAAGCTGCTCACATTTGTAGCATATAATTGGCTTCTTCAACTTATTGTTGGTGCTACCCTTGTGAAACTTCTGAAATCCTCGATCCTTCTTGTAGAATCTCTTGAATCTCCGGACCATCATCCCGACCTCTTCATCGTCGTCTTTATCATCATCATCTGATTCCTTGTCTTCCTTAACAGTTTTAAGGGCAATTCCTTTATGTTTATTGCCAATTTCATCAAGTTCTTTTCTGAACTTGAGCTTACCTTCATATTTAGACAAGTTACCAAAGAAAGTCGCCACCGATCCCATTGACTCTCCACGAGCCTCTTCGATTATAGTGACTTTAGCTTCACATTCCTTGCTAAGAATGTTCAAGATTTTTCTCACTTGAACAGGTTGATTATATTCTTTTTCCAAAGCAGCAAGTTGGTTGATCAGATGAGTGAATCTGAGCTGGAATTCGCCAATGGATTCCCCAGACTTCATACGAAGTAAATCATATTCAGTCATCAAGGTATTTACACGATTCTCCTTGATTCCAGTCGTCCCTTCATGAGCGATCTCAAGAGCATCCCACATAGCTTTAGCGGATGACAAAGTGTAGATACGGAAATACTCTTTTTGACTTAGAGCACTTTGAAGCATGCGGATTGCTTCGCTGTTGCGAGTGACTTGCCTTCTATCATTCACATCATATTCCTCTTCTAGCTTTGGAGTTCTATCACCATCTTCAAATGTGGATGGAGCATAGTGTCCTCTCTCAAATACTCTCCATAGACCATATTCAGTGGTCATTACAAAGACTTTGAACTTAGCCTTCCAGATCGAGTAATGCTCACCATTGAAACCTGGTGGTCTGTTGATCGAGGCTTCATTAGGTAATATTCCTTCCAATGGATCTTTAATCTAGGATGTTCATCCTCAAATAGATAACCAATGCTTTGATGTCAAATTAAAGACAGAATATCACCTAAGAGGGGGTGAATTGGGTGATTTAAAAACTTTTGTGAAATACTCTAAAACAGAGCTAAACAGAGAGATAGAGATAGAGAGAATGAACACAGGAGGATTATACTGGTTGGATCGAAATCCTTGACCTACATCCAGTCCCTATAGGCTCTAGGATTCTCACTCTCTCAAGACTTCTTTACACACTCTATAACTCTCAAGTAATCCTCTCACTAGGACTTACTCCCGCTTACAAGTTGTAAACAAATAACACAATCTCAAAGGTTCCACAACCTTGAGATTCTTACAAAAATGAATAATCTTAAAAACTCTCTTACAAAGTAGATAATAATAAACACTGAAGATTTTGAATATCAAAAGATATTGCGTAAGAGAGTGAAACTGTAAATGCTAAATCTTCGAATTGAATGCGCAGAGTTTCGGTAGGTGTAGAATTCAATGCTTATGGCTTTTATAGATGTCTTTATTAATGACCATTGAAGTCCTTGAAAGAAGCATTGTGTGTAATGAATATAGCTATTGAAGAACGTTACTTTGACTCTTTGGATTCTCCAAATGTTAGCCGTCATTCGTTGTTGACATTCCTTGTTTCATTTGTCCGTTGAGACTCAGCAATGAATGTGGAATGGAAATGGTCACAAGACTTTATGAATGCTCAGAAAGTTATTTGCCTCTTCGGTGCTTCGTTTCTGCTCAACATTAAATGCTCTACACATAATTGCTTTATTGCAATTTGGTGTTAATCCATATCAAAATCATCTGAAACTTATCAACAAACTGATTAAACAAAGTTGGGAATAATAATGAGTGATGATATGAAGTAGATAAATCATATTTAAAGATTTAAGAAATTCGGAGACGATGATTTACAAATAGAGACATATGAACTCGAGTTAGATACTACTGGCTCGAGTCAAGAATAAGTTTGTAAAAGATAAATGAAGTCTCTAAAATACATTGCCTCGAGTCATTAAAGCTTAGCTCGAGTTCATAGCTACACTCGAGTCATATATCCCGAACTCGAGTTCTTCTTCTTTGAAAAATTAACTTTGAAAGTTGTAGAAGATTTCTCTGAGAACTTTAACTCGAGTCCCAGAAGCTTGGCTCGAGTTCAAGTCTATGAAAGACGGAATATTACCAAGAGGGGGGGTGAATGTACTCAGTCTCTATTACTCGCCAGAGGCCATATTCGGTAGCTAACACAAACACCCTGAACTTTGCTTTCCAGAATGAATAGTGCTCTCCATTGAAGCCTGGTGGATGATTGATTGAAGCACCGTCAGGTAATATTCCTTCCATGATCTATCTCGGAATGTTAAGCCCAACTGAGAAACCTAAGCTTTGATACCAAATGAAAGATGGAATATCACCAAGAGGGGGGTGAATTGGGGATATAAAATTTTCTCGTGTAAATACTCTGTTAGCAAAATGCGAAACAGGGATAAACAGAGTAAGAGTAAGAGAGATTGAACACAGAGGATTTATACTGGTTCGGTCCAAATCTTTGACCTACGTCCAGTCCCCAGAACACCTGCGATTCCACCATCACTCAAGAACAATTACACACTCTGTAAACGAAGGAAGATCCTCTCACTTTTCGGACTCCACTCCCCCTTTCAAGTTGTAATTAATACACCCTCTCTTAAGGTTCCTCAACCTTAAGATTCAACTGATAACTGGTAACTGAATAAATGTTTATAAACTCCTTACGAGTGGATAAAGTATTAAACACTGAAGCACACAATTAATGAGCATACGAATAGAATAACACTCGAATTGATTGCACAACGATTCGGTAGTTGAGACATTGAATGCTTCTACTATTTATAGTTTGATAGCATTGATGACCGTTGAGAATAACTTAATGAGCCGTTGTGAGTAATCAATATATCCGTTGTAATTACTTTGCTCAGTTTCTTCGTATGCTTCGACATTCGACCATTATCCCTCATTGACATTCTTTATTCAAATTTTCCGTTGAGATTCAGTGGGGAATGTTGTCTGGTAAGAAGCTAAAATGCTTTTTTGTTTGTCCAGAGGTTCATTTCTTCTTTCAACTTTGATATCTGTAACAACATTTATTGCTTATGACAGGAAAGTTTCTTTTCATAATTCCATGGTTTAAAACATGTTAAACATATCTATAATACACTAGCAAACTGATTAAACCGGGTTAGAAGTAGTGGTAATCAATAATATCGAGTACCCAAGCATTAATCAGTGGATCTCAGATGACGGAGACGATAAAGTCAAGAACTTATATAACTAACTCGAGTTTTATATTGTAACTCGAGTTGTGTTTCCTTACTCGAGTTCTTTTTGAACGAGTTAACACAGAGAAGATATGATCATTTAACTAACTCGAGTTGTCTGTACTAACTCGAGTTTTCAAACTCGAGTTATGGTATCTAACTCGAGTTCCTTCAGATTGTATGATAACAGAGAAGTCTTGACATTTTAACTAACTTAAGTTATAACCGTTAACTCGAGTTACACGAGTATAAAGAAAGATTTGTAAAGAAAGGTAACTGGAGTTATGAAGTGAACTTGAGTTGAGAAACTCGAGTTACACTTATTGACTCAAGTTATGCTAGTTCGACTATCGTATAGAAAGCATTTGATAACATCATGACTAGAGTTATGAAGGTTAACTTGAGTTACACAGTATAACTCGAGTTATATCAGAAGCTTGTATTAGCTGAAGCTTTCTGATATAACCATAACTCGAGTTATTTTGTGACTAACTAGAGTTATGTCATATGATCAATTTTGGTTATCGCGATTAAACTTTGATGGCCTATTGTACAGCACTTAACTCGAGTTATTAAATGATAACTCGAGTTATGAACTTTTGCAAAATTTATTTCTCTGTTTGGCAACTTGAGTTCATTTTATCAAATCATTTTGCAAGAATTACAATTGTTAGACATCATCAAAATACATAGAGAACTAACATTCTCCCCATTTTTGATGATTACAACACTTGTAAATTTTTATGGAAATGAGTTTGCAAACCATAGTGGACAGAGATTGACATAAAGATAGCTTACATATATATTGCAAATGTTAAGTGCCAATACTGCCAAATACATGTAAATAAGTTTTTAAACATGAAACAAATACAAGGAACGACAGATACAGAGAACTTATCAAAACAACAATAAAGCAAACTTCAACATAAGCAACAATA
The DNA here is from genome assembly GCA_019022615.1 of Acacia melanoxylon. NCBI lineage: Eukaryota > Viridiplantae > Streptophyta > Magnoliopsida > Fabales > Fabaceae > Acacia > Acacia melanoxylon. Next base: position 1,104,650 of record JAFJYJ010000068.1, on the reverse strand, counting down.
AGGCAAACTACTTAATTTCTTCAACTATGTGAAGCAAACTTCATTTCTTATTTCTTCTCTTTTTCTCCCCCTTTGTCATCAGGCAAAATGGGAGGAGTGGAGGTCAGAGAAGCTCGCAGAGCCTGAAGCATGGGTAATGGAGATTAGAGTGTGTGAGAAAGAGAAGGTGGTGTAGGTGGAGAGGTGAGAGCCAGAGGAGAGGGGTGTTTAGGAGAGTGAGATGGAGAAGTGGATCCCCCAAAAGAATGCTCATCAAATAGGTCTGCAGTGTCATCTGATGAAGATTTGGCAGAAGAGAGCGGAGGAGTGGGAAGAACGATAGTGGGTGGAGCTGATGAGATGAAAGGAGCAGAAAAAGGAGGTGTGGGTAAGATAGGAGTGGTTTCAGGATGAAGTGGAGAGAGATGAGGAGATTGTAGAATAGGAGTGGATGAAGGTGGAGCAAAGGCAGAATGTGGTGGTGAGTGGTGTGGAGGAGAAGGAATGGGAGAAAGTGGGGGGGGGGAGGGAACCAACCCAGAAGTACCAGCATCTTCCTTCTTTAGCAATTTGTTCAGTTTGGAGTCAATGACTTGATATAGGGAATGCATACTCTCAAATCGCTGGTCAAGATCCTCAAAATGACCCTGAATAGTCTCCAATCTCTCATCTAAGCCCACAACCTTTTCATCAGTGGAGGTGACTGTGGCAACTAGCTTTTCAACTTCTGACTCAAGTTTCTCAGAGAGCTCATAGTATTGAGCAGTCAGAGTTATCTGGAGAGTCCCAAATGTCTCTTGCGTTGCCTTTCCAACAATGTTCTTGATGACAACACTAAGATCTGAAGACTGAGGAGCAGGCTGAGACTGAGATGGACCAGGAGAGGACTCAGCTTCAAGTGGTCTGGAGACAGATGCCCTGGTTCTTAAGGGAGCTCTAGATTGGCCTGATCCTTCTTGAAAGGACAAGTTCTTGTAGTTCAGATGAGCTTGACCAAACATCTTGGGTGAGACAGATTTCTCATGAAGGTCAAGATACCATATCTGATTGGTATACAGGATGAGTGACACCAGATTAGGGAAAGGTATTGTGGCTCTTGAACTAGGTGACACAAATATGAATTTCTTCATTTCCTGATAGACCCAGTGTCCTATATTGAATGGAATTTTGGCAACCAGAGAGGCAAACAAAGCATAGTCTGTGGAATTGAAATGAGTGAAATTTTTGCCTTTTTGTACCAAATTCCTAGAATAAATGTACCACAGTACTCTATGGATGGGAGGCATATCAACAGGAGAAAAATTGAGTTTACCCTCATAGGTTTTATCTGGTCTGAGAATTTTGAAAAATGACTCCTTATCATATTTGATGTGAGGGACAGGAGGAGGATTTTCAATAAACAAAAGAGAATTAATCACATCTGTAGAGATAGTGATTGGTTGACCCCTAACAGAGGTGATGCATTTATCCTCAATGACCCTACCCTATCTATCAACCACATTAGCCATAGACATATTATAATAGAAATGTTTGAATAAGGAAGGACAGTAGGCAGTGTTGATAGCCAATAAATTTCTAAATTGATCCAACCAAGGAGACAAGTCAAGATTGCACAGCTCCTTTAGTTTGATCAAATCTACATACACTGTGGGACAGAAGCCACGAGAAGAAAATTTTTCTTTGTAATCCATGAGTTGGGCATTGGACATAGGGGTTAGATTACAGTTAAGCTCATGGCTTGGAGGCTTAACCAAATTAGGAGGATTGAAAACATAAGGTTGGGATCTAGATACCTTAGGCACAGAGCCTTCAGTCCCTGAACCACTTGGAGACTTTGAACCACAAGCTTTTGCCTTGGAGCTAGCTTGAGCCATGGATCCTTGAGCATCAGAAGCAATGATAACTTGCTTCTTTTTCTTATGAGGTGCTATGATTGGCTCCTTATCCTTGCGAGTGGCTGCCTCTGGGTTGATTTCCTTGCGAATTGGAATTTCAGGAGGCTCTTCTATTCTCAGCTTCTTTGGTTTCTCAGCCATGCTTTTTAAACCTTGCTCGAAGGTTTTCTTTTCCTTTTTGGTCTTGACAACGCTTAAGGAGAATCTGAGATAGTTGGTTCATAGTCAGATGAGGAACCTTTCTGAGTCTTTGAATGTTTAGGATTTGTTGCGGATTTGGGGGCATTTCAGAGGAATTGAAGACAAGTGAGATGAATTGAAGGAGAAGGATAGGTACTCGAGTTAGGGTTTGAGAGAGTTGTTCGAGTTAGGGTTTGAGAGAGAGTGAAATGCGATTCTGGAAGACGACAGATATATATATCAGAATGTGCAACTCGAGTTATGTAGGAGAAATTCTTCTGAGATTCGATTGGAAAACCAGTAACTCGAGTATCTATGGATGACTCGAGTTTCGTAACTCAAGTGACTGCTGCTGACTCGAGTTTACTTTGAAGACAGAGTTTCAGATTGCTCTATGTGTTATCAATGACTCGAGTTATCGCAAACTTAAACACAAAATGACATATTTTAAGAATAGCATGACTCAAGTTAGTTGAAAAACAACTCGAGTTATATCAGCCAAAATGCAGTTATAGGAAATGAGATTGCAGACAGAGGTTTTTTTTTTTTTTTTTTTTTTTTTTTTTTTTACTGATATGAATGCTACATACTCCTGCAAAACATTGTGTAGACACTCTGAAGCTTAAGTTAGTAATAGTAGGTCATCAAAAACACATAACTAACATCACTTGAGTATAATTAATTTACAGTTCATTGGGATTTACCATTCCCAATTCTCTCCTAATGAACATGAATTGCTCCCTTGCCAGTGGCTTAGTGAAAATATCAGCAAGTTGAAGGTGTGTGGGTATGAACATTACTTTGACATCTCTCTTTTGTACGTGATCACGAATAAAGTGATGTCTTACATCAATGTGCTTGGTTCTTGTTTGTTGAACAGGATTCTTCGCCAAGCTTATTGTACTTGTATAGTCGCAGAGTATTGGAATCTCTTTTAAATGAACTCCCAAGTCTGATAATTGTTGCTTTAGCCACAGGACTTGTGCACAGCAGCTTGATTCTCCATGAGTCTCATCTATTGCTGTGACTTTTGCTTCCCAATCTTTTGTTAAAACGTTGAGGATTTTTCTGACTTGAGGACCTTGATCATATGTTTTACCCAAGGCCGCCAGTTGATTGACAAGATGAGTGTAGCGAAGTTGAAACTGAGCAATAGTTTCTCCAGTCTTCATTCTAAGAAGGTCATACTCAGTGGTTAGCATACTGATGTGATTTTCTTTAATGCCGGGTTCCTTCATATGCTACCTCCGAGCCTTCTACATTTCCTTTGCGATCGAAAAATTACATATTCGAAAGTACTCTTTTGACCGAGGGCACTCGCAACATTAGGATAGCTTTACTGTTAAGAGTAATGTTTCTCTTATCATTTTCATCAAACTCGTCTTCTGACTTGGGAACTGCGATGCCGCCTTCAATCTTTGTAGGAACATAATCTCCAGTCTCTATTACTCGCCAGAGGCCATATTCGGTAGCTAACACAAACATCCTGAACTTTGCTTTCTAGAATGAATAGTGCTCTCCATTGAAGCCTGGTGGACGATTGATTGAAGCACCGTCAGGTAATATTCCTTCCATGATCTATCTCGGGATGTTAAGCCTAACTGAGAAACCTAAGCTTTGATACCAAATGAAAGACGGAATATCACCAAGAGGGGGGTGAATTGGGGATATAAAATTTTCTCGCGTAAATACTCTGTTAGCATAATGCGAAACAGGGATAAACAGAGTAAGAGTAAGAGAGATTGAACACAGAGGATTTATACTGGTTCGGTCCAAATCTTTGACCTACGTCCAAATCCCTGAACACCTGCGATTCCACTATCACTCAAGAACAATTACACACTCATCAACGAAGGAAGATCCTCTCACTTTTCGAACTCCACTCCCCCTTACAAGTTGTAATTAATACACCCTCTCTTAAGGTTCCTCAACCTTAAGATTCAACTGATAACTGGTAACTGAATAAATGTTTATAAACTCCTTACAAGTGGATAAAGTATTAAACACCTAAGCACACAATTAATGAGAATACGAATAGAATAACACTCGAATTGATTGCACAAATTGATTCGGTAGTTGAGACATTGAATGCTTCTACTATTTATAGTTTGATAGCATTGATGACCGTTGAGAAGAACTTAATGAGCCGTTGTGAGTAATCAATATATCCGTTGTAATTACTTTGCTCAGTTTCCTCGTATGCTTCGACATTCGACCGTTATCCCTCGTTGACATTCTTTATTCAAATTGTCCATTGAGATTCAGTGGGGAATGTTGTCTGGTAAGAAGCTGAAATGATTTTTTGTTTGTCCAGAGGTTCATTTCTTCTTTCAACTTTGATATCTGTAACAGCATTTAATGCTTCTGACAGGAAAGTTGCTTTTCATAATTCCATGGTTTAAAATATGTTAAACATATCTGAAATACACTAGCAAACTGATTAAACCGGGTTAGAAGTAGTGGTAATCAATAATATCGAGTACCCAAGCATTAATTAGTGGATCTCAGATGACGGAGACGATGAAGTCAAGAACTGATATAACTAACTCGAGTTGTGTTTCCTAACTCGAGTTCTTTTTGAACGAGTTAACACAGAGAAGATATGATCATTTAACTAACTCGAGTTGTCTGTACTAACTCGAGTTATGGTTTCTAACTTGAGTTCCTTCAAATTGTATGATAACGAGAAGTCTTGACATTTTAACTAACTCAAGTTATAACCGTTAACTCGAGTTACACGAGTATACATAAAGATTTGTAAAGAAAGGTAACTGGAGTTATGAAGTGAACTGGAGTTGAGTAACTCGAGTTACACTTATTGACTTGAGTTATGCTAGTTCGACTATCATATAGAAAGCATTTGATAACATCATGACTCGAGTTATGAAGGTTAACTCGAGTTCCATAAGTCGAGTTACATAGTATAACTAGAGTTATATCAGAAGCTTGTATTAGCTGAAGCTTTCTAATATAACCATAACTCGAGTTATTTTGTGACTAACTCGAGTTATGTCAGATGATCAATTTTGGTTATCGCGATCAAACTTTGATGGCATGTCGTACATCACTTAACTCGAGTTATGAACTTTTGCAAAATTTATTTCGCTGTTTGGCAACTTGAGTTCATTTTATCAAATCATTTTGCAAGAATTACAATTATTAGACATCATCAAAACACATAGAGAACTAACAGTCTAAACTTAAGTCATATATAGCTGGCTCGAGTCAAGAACCATTTTCATAAATGGTTATCGAGAGGCTTTTTGAAAATGGTTTGAAAAACTTCTTCTAACTCGAGTCATTAAGTGATGGCTCGAGTTATCAAAATACATTTGAATATAACGGTCAAATCTAAGGCTCGAGTCATTGATTACTAACTTGAGTCATTTAACCTTGAATTTTGAAAAGACTTTGACTTCACAAGGCTTGACTAGAGTCACTAGGCATTGGTTCGAGTTCACATCATAACTCGAGTCAGAAGTGTGCAACTCGAGTCTTGAAAACATTTAGGCTCAAGTTACACAAGGCTTGGCTTGAGTTTGACGTCCCAAACTTGAGTCAATATCACAGCAAGTATGATAGATTGATATGATCCAAGTTAAAATCATTTTTGCTTGAATCATAAATCTCATTTTGTTTAGAATGGTCAGTTATCATTAAAACACATAGAGAAGAAACATAGTGCTTTGTTGCATAATTGTAGGTGAATGTGTTATGGGAACATTGGTCTCTTGACGTAACCGACAATCATTATTGCCCTTTCCACCTTCATCTTGGTCATCTGGACTTCTATTAGTGCTTCCATTGAAGCTTCTACCTCTGCCCTTGCTCGCATTGTTGTTTGCGCAGTTGCTTCATCCCTCGAGTGGCCAACAAATCTTCCATCTCCAAATGGGAAACCATACTTGAGGAATGGCGTTTAGATGATCGAAAGTAATCCCTTAGCCTACCCCTCCTATAATTCCCCTGACACGACCCACATGATCGTGTTTTCCTATAACAACAATCATAATATCATTGCTCTCGTCCAATAAAAATGATCCCTTTGCTTCTTTTTTTTAAAAGTTCCTGTTGTAAGATACAATTAACATGAAGCTTAGTAATGAAACTTGTTTAGTAATTAAAAATAACAACAGTGATACTTACAATTTTTTAGCAACTATATGAGTTTGTTCACTCGTATAAGACCCGCTTCTCTTTCGAGGAGCATACAACCATTTTTCTTCGCGTCATATTGGAGATGGTGGAGAAGCAATTACAGTAGGATTGGATTGAAGTTCTTCTTCCAATATCTTTCGTTTGGCCACCATAAACTCTTTTTCAGCCTTTTTATAACCGCCACGAGATATTATATTATAGCAATCATTCTTTGTACTATACTCTTGCACTTTTTTCCTTTTTTGTGTGAATAAGAATTCAAAACAACTCAAGTTTATGGACATTGCAGATTTAAAAATTGATTCATAAAACATTTTTACTGAAGGAATATCCAAATGTAAATAGAAGGAGCATCAAAATGATTGCAGAAGTTAAACAAACATTAATAGTCGTAGGGATAGAATATTTGTGTGGTTCTCAACCAGTTGCTTGGTTGTCAAATACATTTCCCATTAGTAATATAACATTGATTTCTAAGACATACATAAAGATAAATTATGTGCAGTGTTGAGAAAGATAACGAAAGTTGACAGTAACATAATGGATGATGTGATCATTAGTTGTCGTAGGGATGGAATACCCATGAGAATGAGAGAGGGAGAGACATAAAAGTATTAGTATCAAAGAAGAGTAGGAAGCACATATATAATGTGTTCATCTTGTCATCATCTTTGGCAACTAGCTAGCTAGCTTCCACTTCAAATCCTCTTATACATCATTGGAAACATCAAATTCAAGAAAATCACACCATAACATACTCACTTCATTAAGCCAAAAACATGGAGTAAATGGAAAATATTTGTGGACTTTACTTCCCTTCAATTTGACACTTGATTTGATGTCATAACCATCTTTTGATTCTTGTTAAATCATGATAATAAATATGTTATGGAAATTTGGACATAATTTACCAAGGGTTCAAACTTTCAAAGATTTCAAAAGTAACAACATTGTAAATACCAACAACATCCATATGTCAGCAAGACTTTACTACTTATTAATTCACGAGCTTGTTTCTTTCGATTTCATTATTATTATCATTTTAATAACATACAAACACAAGTATAAACTTGAAAGTATAAAGAATTCAAGGAAACAACTCTACATAGGTTATTAACCAAAACAACAAGGGCAAAAAAACTAAATATGAACTCACCAAAGCTTCTGGAGTGGTTCGAATTCGAGAAAATTCTTCTCAAGTCTTTTAATCAATATATGTATACTTGCTGCAAGGATTACGACGAGGCCCACCATCTTTAACCTCGATATGCACATAATTGTTAGATAGGTTTATCTTAAACTTCCTCTAGTGTTCAACACAATATGACCATGTCTTATTTTTCAAGTTCTCACTTTTAGGAACATCGTAAGTGAGTTGGATATTGTCCTAAATATGATCCTTTACAACTTCATCGACATTTTCCCACTCATATGTCAAGATGCTAGGCTTGTTGCGTGTTAGGAGGCGAGTAAAACTCCTATATCGGCTTGCATTATGTCCGATAGGTTTCCAATATCTATCAAACAGAATCGCGATCTTTTGCCTAGCACTTCGACTTAGGGCAATCTCTCTCAATTGTGTGGCTCTTCTACTCTACTGTAAAGATAGGTTACTAGGCTCACTTTGAGATGTGACATGCTCTCTCTGATTCACACCAATAGCTGGTGTGCCTTGAAGAGGACTATATTCGCTTTCACCGTTCATTTTAGCGACATGAAGAGAGGTTGAGAGAGGTGGTGGGAGAGGCGAATGCCTGAGGGAATGAGAGAGTAGAAGAGGATAGTGGTGCTTGGCGAGGAAGAGAGTTTCGCGATAGGAAGAGAGGTTCAGAAAGAGCAATTTTAGGTTTCAGCGCGAAGAAGAGAGGATACAGTGAGCAAGTTGTGTTTTTGGGCTAATATTTCAGACTGATTATTTTTAACAACCACTCTTAAAACTAAGACATTTTTACATTTTTTTTCCTTATCTTTTAAACCAAATATTTTAAACCAATTATTATTAACAAGGCTGAAAAGTTTCATATTTTAGACTCCGTTGTTAATAAAAACCAGTCTAAAAAGTAATCAACATTTTAATTTTATTTTTTAAAACTTTTTTGACCGGTTGTTTGGGAAAAATGTCTAAATAATATGTTTTATACTTCATATTAAAGGAATTAGTCTAAAAAGTTCTTTATATTTATGAAATTGCCACTAGTCATACTTTTTCGACCCGATCCTTTATATCTGGTCTAAATGTGGCGGTCTAAAAGCCCTATTTTGTAGTAATGTCTGGTCACTGAAAACTCCACAAGCCCTGACTAATTTGATTTGAGGTATAAAAAGACAAACTTTTCAAGCAGCACCCCTACCACCTACCATTATTGTATTGCCCAATCTCGAATTCAAGACCCTGGTTAAGCTAGAATCAAAATGCAGATTTCATCAAAATATCTCTAATAATTCTATGTTCGTTCGTCATCTGGGTTCCGGCTACTGATGATAGAAGAGTTTCGTTTTTACACAAAAGCAATATGGTCCTTTTGTAACAAAGCTTATAATGCCAAATAAGTTTCCAAAAACTTGGGAAGAATTATGTCTTTCTGGGATTCTAATATGCAAAATGTAAAGTGTGGCAATGTCTATGACGTGTCAAACAAACATTGATGTGGACAAACTATGAAGATTCAAAAGTGAGAAATACTTATATAGTCCAAGAGTTTTAATAAAAACATAACAACTCATTAATCCAAGATGGCTGCCGATTCATCTAAAAAATTAAAATTTATCCTATTTTAAAGAAAAATATTGGTTGAACATTTTTTTTAAGGTTTTAATTTTCAAATTAAGATTATTTTTCTTAAAAACAAGATAAAATTTAAATTTTTCATGAGTCATCAACCAACTAGGATTAAAATAATACGAGTTGTTATGTTTTCATCAAATAGAGTTTATCAAATAGAGTCCAGGTGAAGTAATACTTATAGAGTATGCAAGTATCTCTCTTTAAAAATAAATGTAAATAACTGGGATGCCACGGACCTCTAAGCTAGTTCTCTCCCTATATATAATGCATTCTCATATGGATATTGCACTATTCTCTCATCTATCTCTCTGTAAATATTGTTATACTCTACTATTCTCTCTCGCTCTCGCTCTGGCTGTGGAATAAATCACACAGCGTCGTCTACCATGGATCCCTCAGACCAAAACAACAATCCAGCTTCTTCTTTATCTTCACGCTCACATGCTGTACGCGTATGCATTCATTCCATTACTTTAATTTGCTGCTATTTCGTTAATTTTTCTGTGCTTTAGCATGATTCTTTAATCATTATGTTCAGTGTTTTCCTTTGGGTTTGGGTGTGAGTTCTGAGAATGAGGGAAAAATGAACCCCGTTCCTTGAACGAACGAACATGTTCAAGAATGGTTCTTTAACAGTAATGGCGTTTAATTAATATATACATGTTACTCTCGATGATTATCAACCGGAATGCTATCTTTCTTTGTAAGTTTCTTTTTGAATCAGTATGAGAGCTTTGAGATTACATATACGGGATGAATTGAGAATTAACTGGTTTCATGGGTTTCTTGAAATATTATTGTCCCCACGAGATTACTAAACAAGATCAGCCACTCTTGCAGAAAGAAAGTTCTCTGGTTCACTCATCTTCTTTAACCCAAATATTTTCTTCATACCACGCAACTCACTTATCGTTAATAGCTTTCACTTCTTGCCTCTTTTACTTTTATTTCTGTAAAAGCGTTGTAATTTTTCGGTATGTATGTATGTGTTTGTGTGTGTAAAAGACACACACACACATATAAATGTGTGTGCGTGTGTTTATAACTTATATGTCCACTAAGGGAATATGTAATCATATATCGTTGAAACAGAATGAACTTCATTCCTTGCACGTACGTCTTCAAGAATGGCTCTTTAACAACAATGCTATCTTTCTTTTAAGTTTCTTTTGAGTCAATGGATGAATGGATGTTCACTAAGGAGGATCAATCCCCAAAAATTTCGCTCTATCTCTTCTTTCTGGTCTTTTACTTAGTCTTTTCCCATACCCCCAACAGATCCGCTTATTAACATCAAAATGCTTCCTTTCTCACTCCCATTTATCCATTTCCGTCATCATTAATCTGAGAGGTATTTGATTTCATTCAGAATTATTTGAATGTGGTGGAAAATTCGACCATTAAGGAGGGTGGCACAACCAAGGCCGCTTGTGCAGCTTGCAGATACCACAAAAGAAAATGCACACCTGAATGCCTTCTTGCTCCATATTTCCCAGCAAGAAAATCCAAGGTGTTTGAGAATGTGCGCAAGATATTTGGAGAGAGCAGGATTAGAAAGAGGTTGAAGGAGATCGATCCTACCCAGAAGGACAATTACATGGATTCAATTATTTACCAAGCAAATATGTGGGAAAAGGACACTGTTCGTGGCTGCTGTGGGGAAATTTCCAGTCTCCGTAACCAGCTTCATCATATGGAAATGGAACTTCAAGCTGTTCGTCAGCAACTTGAGATACAGGCAACCTTACTACCAGCATCTTCTTCAACAACTTCCTGATCAATAGGAGTTGGGTGTAACACCTTGTTCTAATAATAATGGCTTCCAACTGTATCAAATGCCTCAACCACAAGATTGCAACAATTTAGTGGCTGCAACATCTTTGCCTATGTCTCAACATCATCATCAGCAACATAAGGCTTATGATAATTTACATTGATTCTAGGGGTGGTGTCCCAAATCTTTTATGGGCTGAACATCTATGATGATAATAATAGCTGTTATAAGGAGGATTGATGTAAGCAGGATAGCATTGATTCCTTGCACGTTGGTCCCAAATTAAAGTTTCAAATTTTGAACATGTAATTCATTGATTCCTTGCACGTACGTCCCAAATTTTCACTAAGGAGGATTCGATTAATGGATGAATTGGGAACTCATTATTTCAAAGATCTCTTGAAATTTTAAAGTGCCTTTAAGATTATTTTAAACAATATTTTTTTCATTTGAATTTAGCCCACTAGTAGGCTTAATTAACAAATTTAATTGAATTAATGAAGTTAGTTAAGGTAGTTAATATGACATGTATTTTCTTAAAGTCCCTAATTATCTTAATTAATTCCTTCATTCCCTATCTTATTTGATTATTGTTAAGTGAATATTTGTAACACCCCTATTTCACATGCAACTAATGTATTGGGTTAGTGAATGGAGCATATGGATTTTCATCAAGGTTATTCATTTATTTGCTTTCCTTTTAACATGAATAATTAATTAAAGGAAAAAGGAAGTGGAATGGTAGTTTGGAAATTGATAAATTATCATTTTCTTATGGACAAATTGATAAAGGAGATGACCATGGATTGAGCTAAACTAAATAGGGAGGACAATTTATGGAGCCCAAAAGAGAGGGTCCAATGGAGCATGAAGCAAAAATTTACTCATAAAAAAAATTGGATTTTTCCTAATAATTAAATTTTAAATCTTGGAAATATGGGACATCATTTATCACACAAGATTTCTCTCCATTGTTGCAAGGAAGATTGATTAGACAAGGGATCAATGAAATACTACCTCCATTTCGTTTTTGAGGAAGAGGAAAAATTAATAATAAATGAGGGAGGAAATGACAATTTATGAAGCCATATGAGTGCCTAATGCCTAGAGCTAATCATGGCTAACAAAGGGGATATGACCCAAGCATTTAATGGGGGATTTTGTGCAGATTTTTCAAGATAATTTCAGAATAAATTTCCCTCCCCAAACAGCCCATAATTTCACCCCACATTAAAAGGAATGAGAGAAGAAGGTTTTCATGAAATATAAGGAAAAATCTAGAGAGCTTAAGGGCATAAGGGTAATTTATCAAACCACAAGACTTGAGACATTTTAAAAGGGGCCAACTCCCCCCATTTGGTTGCATGTCTCGGTTGAAGGAGAGAAAAAGAGAGAGTAGTGAGGTTCCATACAAGAAGGTGATAGAGAGCTCAAGCAAGGAGGGAAGGTGGTGATTGAGGTAAGATATGTGACCTTGGAACGCTAATTTACTCTCTACTATCTCTTCTAAAAGTGGTGAAGTTACTAAATATAATTCTTTCCTTGGTGATTTGAGGAGTAGGAAGAGTGTATTGGGGGATCAAAGGAAGCAAAGATCAAAGGAAGTTTAGGTTCTAAGCCAAGTAAGTCATCTATGAACCTTCTTACATTTTCCTTTCGTTGTAAAGCTTGGAATGGGATGTTTCCTTGTGTATGCATGTTTTTCTTGGGTCTGAATGGATAATGAAAAGTGTGAATAAAGATTTAAAGCTAGTGTTTATGGCCTAAAATGAAGAAATAAGCATGATATATGGATAATATGAAGCTAGGATGAAAGTTGGTATATTGTTGATTCAAGAAGGAATTTCATGCAGCTGGTTTTCCACATGGATATGAGTTGATTTTGGTGTTTTTGATGGTTTTAAAGTATTTAAAATAAGATTTTGTATGGGGTTAAACTTGATCATATTTTTTTTAGAAGAACAAATGAAAGTTTAAAAATGATGGGTTGCTGATTTGAGGATTGTCTGTGGAGTCGCCTGTGTTCAACTCGATTTTTGACCAAGTATATGGGCTTGAAAAATTATGAAATTTTACAGGGAGAAAGTAGACATCTCAAGGATTATTTTGGTATATAATATGTAATTAAATGAGCTCTGGATTGGGAGAAATTAATTTTTGAAAAATAGCCCCTGTTTCTGGACTTAAATTCGAACAGCAATTATGTTTTGGGCTATGAATATATTTTGGATAGTTTCTGACCCAAATTAGTATTTTTGGTTGAAAATAGATATAATAAGGGTTAATTAGGGATTTTGAACTACCCCCGAAAGGGGTTTTTATAATTAAATATGAATTTTCAAAGTTGGACCTTTAATTCTGGAATTTCAGAATTTTGGACGAAAATGAGAAAAATTAAGCCCATATTAAATTCCTTAATAAGAAAAGGGATTTAATAAATATGGACATATGAATTGGGATTATTTTAATCTATTAAATGGAATATTTATTGAGGTGGACTCAATCATAATTATATTTATATTTTATTATTATTTTAGGGCTATTTGAGAAATTGTGCACTGGAAGGAAAATTTAGTGTGGTCAATCAACAAGAAGTAGCCTTAATCCTCATATGTCTTGTGTTGCCTTGTATGTTTCTTATTCCATGATTGTGGACCCGTGTCTCCTGAAAAGGGACATGCGTTTGTGTGCATTCAGTGTGGTCCGGGTTCAGAGCCCGACTACTGTATCTTTCCTAGCACTGTGGATCCGGGGCTTGCTTTGTTGAGCGGTCCTCGGGGACTTGCTTTCCACAGTATGAGCATCTCGTCCTATGCTTTTACATTATCTTGCGCGTTTATTTCTGAATGCTGTTATCTGGTGTTTTTCCTAATTATGGTGACTTACATGCATTGCATACACATGTTATATGAGATTAATGGTTACTCTGGGATTCAATTATGAATCTCAGGCTTTTGCAAGGATATCAGAAGTGCTTCTAGGACAGTGTCGGGTGGTGAAGGTAGGCGGGCAGAGTAAAACTGAGTTGTTGGTGACCACTAGTTTTAGATATTTACCCATGATGCCCGGGATAACTGTATAATTATTATTTTGGCCTGTCGGGCAATATTTGGGATAACTGTATACTAATCTCATCGGGGAAATATTTACCCTTCTGCACTTTATTATTATCAGTATGTTTTGTCCAAACCAAAAACATGATCTGCTGCTATACTCTGATACATGACAATATTGACCTGGGAAAAATAAATTTAATAAGGAAAATGTTTTCTTTAAGAAAAGGATCACACTACCCGTCCACTCGAAAGGGCGGACCGGTAGGGTGTTACAATATCAATAGGGTTAATTTAAGAATAAATTGATAAATATGTAAAATAGTCTTACATTTTGGATCAGATATGTAATTTATTATTGAACTTGCAGGAACCACTTCCAATCAACTCACATATTGTTACTAGTATTAGTTTTCACTTCCTGTCTCGTTCATTTTTAAATATTTTAATTTGTTCGACATACTCTTCTTGATTTATTGGTCAAAAACCAATATATTCATGTGATGAACAGTGGAAGATAAATAACAAAATTTCATTTTCATTATCATCATCGTCACTGATAGCACTAAAATTTTCTTTTTGATGCAGAGTGGAATGAACAGGAGTACTGTCCCCATGTCACTACAAGATTTTCTATTAGAGAATTCTGACGCACGTATTTGCTAATAATATTTTCAAATTATTCAATGAAAATGGACCGGACTGTCCTTATTCAGAAATATATCCTATTATTGTTCCCCAAAATGAAGATGACTGTAACACCCCTTATTATTACTGTCCTATATCAGAGTTACTACATATAAGAGCATATGGATCTGATTTGCATGAATGAGTAATTGATAATATGCATAAACTTAAACTCAGCTTTGAATAAAATTAATCCCCACTGTGATATTTAAATTACATTCATCCTAAATTTACTTCAGAAATAAAACTCCATATACAACCCATCAAAAATTAATCCAAAATATATATTTTTTTAAAATGAACTCCTCCTGAGTTCCACCTTCTTCCGCGCCTTACAAAACAATCTTCCCCTTTCTTCTCGTGTCACTGCTTGAAGCTTTATAAGTGTCTAGGATTCAAAATTGAATCCCAATGTAACAAGTTAATCTCTATGTAATGCATAAGCAAAATATGATACTAAAATAACCATTATTCAAGAAAAGCAACTTAGCATGCAGCATTAACGCACAACAATAGTAAAAAGTATATCATGCATGTCATGTTAACTTGGAATGGACTCTACAAGCCCAAATAACGCAGGACGAGACAAATCCTAAATTACATAGTGCTAGGGGGAAAAAAAACGCAGGACCCTACGAGTCCCAAATTCATGGTACTAGGAAAAGTAAATGCAGGACCTTGTGGGTCTCGAATTCCTCCTCCAAGGAAAAACAAATGCAAGACTTATTTAATCCTGAGTTCCTCAGCACACAGGAAAAATATAACGTAGAACCTTACAAATTTCGGGTCCTCGATCATATAGGAAGACATATGCTATTAGCCAAATAACAGAAAAATATAATATGGTATGTTAATAGCCCGTGTACAAGACACAACCACACAATCATTGTAATTAAACATATATAATATACACAAACATAGAGAATTAAAGTTACCACCTATCTGTGTATTAGCTTCAATATCGTCCAAACGCTTTGTAATGCGTGTGCTCCCGAAAATCCCTATAATAGTACTATTGTACTTTATTATCATTCACTAAGTTAAAATGGTTATCTTTATATATGAAATTACTTAAAAACCCTTTTTTGCAAAAAATATATTACTTCTGGCCTTTAATTTGTTCATTTATGGATCAATCCCTTGACTAGCCAGAATTTTCCAAAATCAAAAATTCATATTTAATCGAACACAACTCCAAATAGTGTGCTTCCAACTCTCACGTGTTCCTAGGTAAGTCTATTTTATCAAAACAAAATCCCATTGGTCAGAACACATCAGATTAATACCATATTTTAATTTTTCCTTCATTGTCCATAAAATGTTTCATAAACTTTATTTAACTTTAAAAATCGATATCTCTAAGCAAAAAACTCTAAAAATTTCCTATTTTATATGAATTAAAGCTCTGTTCATCCTCTGTCAATCTGGAAAATTTCATGATTTTATCATACACCATTCATTCCTAGTTTTAACGTCTTTCCTCACTGTCCAGATGAAACTTCCAGTAATTATTACATTTAAAAATCAATATCTCCTGACACAACGCTTCACAAATTATGAATCACATCTCAAATTAAACCTCTATGTGTCCTCTTTCAATTTGGAAAATTGCATAATTTTCTAGGTTCATTTATCCAGTCAAATGCCTTGCATAAGCTTACTGCTAGTTTTATTTTCCAAAAACATGGGTCATTCTGGAAAAGTTCATAATTTTTAGAGTCCATTTACTCAATCAAAACTCATGCACAAGCTAACTGACTCCAGAGATTAAGGCTGGCAGTTTTTAATATTTTTTAAGAGCTTATGATTTAGGCTTCAAAATGCTTTTCAAAATTCACCCACCACCTTATTACCACTGTGTTTTTCAAAATAAAGCCATTTGAAACATCAGAACCACAAAAATCCCAATGTTTTCTTGTGTTTCTAGCTCAATCAAAATCTGGGTTTTCTTAAAACAAGAACCCATTTACCAAAAATCATAAGAAAATGGTTGTAATCCTTACCACAACACTTGATTCAACTCTTGTGGATAGTTCCTTTCCACTTTTCTTGATCAATCCTTTGGCCTAAATCCAAAACAACACATGCATATGTATTCAAACTTAACCAAAACAACATGCAAGAGGAAGATGAAAGACTATGGTAAGTATTCATAGTCTTACCTTATTCTCCTTTGGTTTCTTCTTCCTTTGAGTGTGATGATAATGATAGCCGTGGAGATGGAAGGAGGAGGCTATGGTTGAAGAGGAGAAGAGAGGGAGGAGGAGAGGGTTGAGGAGGGAGGATGGATGGAGTGTTGGAGAGAAGGAATGAATCGGATTTTTGTGTGGTGTGTGTATGTGAAAAATCGTGGGAATGAGAGAAGGAAATGAGGATGGAATTTGGTTATTGTGTGTGAGTGTGTGCAGTGCGTAATTGAAAAGGGAGGGAGTGTTCAAATCAGATTTTGTGTTGTTAATGTGTGTGTATGACATGTGCATAGGCATGCATGTTGCCATATGTTACTTGTGTGTGTGTGTGCATGACAACTGTGTGTGTAGGGGTCATAAATTGGTCATGCATAGCGCCATTTGTCAAGTGTGCAAGGAGAAGAAGACATGTGTCTTCATGCATGTGTGTGTTCTGATGGCGCCAAGTGTCACGGTTCGGGAGAGAGTAATAAGTGCCTTGGTTTTTGAGAAAGTATCATATATGTTAATTTTCAATGTTCCTTGTCTCGGTTTTCAAGTTTGGAGTTTGTTGCTGCTGCCTTGATTTGCATGTTTGGGTTTTGTTGATGCTGCCTTCATTTACGTGTTTTGGGTTTTGTTCCTGCTGCCTTGATTTGCGTGATCAGCTTTTGTTGCTGTTGTCTCGGTTTGCGTGTTTAGGTTCTGTCGTTTTTATCTTGATTTGCGTGTTTGGGCTCTGTTGTTGTTGCCTTGATTTTGAGTGTTTGTGTTTGTTGTGAGTTTTTCTCGATTTGCGTGTTTGGGTTTTGTAGTCTCAATTTGCGTGTTTGAGTTTCCCGAATTTATCAAATATGACAAATATTCAATAAATAATAATATCTCAATAGATATTAAATCTTGGCATTTTATTGAGTATTTTCTAATGCATAAGTTTTCTGATAAAGCATAAACCAGGATATTACAATGACTCTTTTACGGATTATGCCTTGATGGATACCCAACAACGTAACATGATATCCCCTTTTATAACATATATATCGGATCCGCCACAAAATAAAACAAGATGCCCCACTCATTGAGCAAATTAGATCTCATGAAAATTCTCTGAAAGAGCACCAGGATTATTGTGATACCCGGCAGGTAATTAAACATATCTATCAAGTATATTAAATTCCTTATTGCTTAGCTGTGATTTAGTTTGAAACTAAGCTTCAAGTGAAAATTAAAACTAACGGCCATAATCATCATTACTGACATCTTCATCATCATCTTCTTATTTTGATAGGTTGCAATACATAATGTTAGCGTTGAATCTGAACAACTCGTGTGAGCGAAGGTATGTCATTTCGCTTTGGTCCTAAAATCAACATGTGACATCATTCCATGCATAACATTGGATTCATGCCATCTATGTATGCTGCTAAGGCTTCCATATGGATTCATGCCATCCGTATAAGGGCAAGCCTAAGGTTCCTAGGTTCTTCGCCGGTTCGGAAATAAATGATCGATTTTCTTCCATTGAGAAGAATCGCCTCATGTCGGCTTTCCACAAATCCTCTCATCAACATGCCACCTCAAATTTTTTGCATCACTTTCATTAGCAAACAACCGCTTGAACCTTTGGTATGATTGGAAGATACCACAACACTTTTGCAAGCCCCTTATTTGACTCAGTACCTTGGGGTTTCACATATCGGACAATTCCGCCGTTCTTCAAACTCTTTTCTATACAATATGCAATCATTCTCGGTACGCATGAATCTTTTTGTACCCATCCCTAGTGGACAAAGCATTTTCTTAGTATCATAGTATCGATGCGGCAACACATTATCGTTCTAAGAATGTCCTTAAAAGCCTCAAGCATTTCAGAGAAACTCTTGTCGCTCCATCCATGACGTGCCTTCAAGCTTACCAATTTCAATACAAATACTTCAACAATTGGTATTTTTTACACCTGTGGTATATTGCCCGTCTCGCATCACCGTATTATTACCATATGCATGTGATTGCTCAAAAGTGCTTCTTCTCCTACATCACGAATAATGTCCTCTATGTGATCATCCATATCCGTGTCACATTATCATCAAAGGCCACTTCCTCATGTTGAGACCCACTTGGCATTTTTTCACCATGCCATGACCATACCGTATAAGTCATACAAAATCCTTCACAAATTAAATGTGCGTGATAACTTCAGACTTAACGCCTCTCATTCAAACATTTTACACAAGGGCAATAAAACTTCCCACTATCATCATGGGCATTTTGTTTAGCAAATTCTATAAATTCCTCACCCCATTCTCGATATTCAACACTGTCCGTTGTGCATTATTTATCCAACTATGATCCATAGAAGAATTCCTATATATAGACTTAAAGATTTAACATACATAATCCTAAAAGTGAAACTTGCATATAAAATAAGACATATATAATCCAAATGCATATATATGCTCAAATGCTCTTATGTCTTTTTTTCACATGAGAAACTTGCCCATTGAATGCATAACGAAGAATCACTTTTGGTCATAAATGTATCACAATGAATCCAAGAAGCAAAAATAAATGCATGACGAGGAAATTAAATGCACGCATGAAGGTCTTGTGGACTCACTCCGTAGCATATAAATTCAAATGTCTTCGCCGAGTCTTTCTTCTCCTACCACGAACGTTGATGTTGCAGCATATGAAGAGTAACCAAAAACACTAGTTCGTCGCCCGTAGGTCTAAAGTGCAAATATAATCTTCAATATACAATATTCATTAACAATAGAGAAACTCACAAGAACATTTCATCGATTTCGTTCAACCCATGAAAAACCCGTAACCATAACCAGGAAAATAATAAAGTTATATAACCAAAACACCTCGTACAACTTGGTCTATAGACGTTTAGCCTAAGGAACCGTAAAGTGATCACGAGAGAGCAACGCGAAGCAGCGATGACGCAACAAGCAAAATGTGGAGACAGAACCCGAGTAATCACTCTCTTGCCACACAAGAGAAGTTCCGAGAGGGAAATTAATTTTCCCGCGAAAGAGACAAGTTTTAGTTTTGGATTTTATTAAGACCGGTTAATTATAAAGTGTCCTAGCCCTAAATATATAATTTTATTAATAAGACCGTTAGTTATAAAGCGTAAGTAAATTCTAAAGAATAATTTTATTAATACCTTTTTAAGACCGGCAATTAAGAATACTTCGGGCCCTAATATTTACTATTGATTTAATTTTAAGACCGGAGTTTTATAAACATCCGCCGACCTAAAAGTCAAATACTTATAGAGTCGTAAACCTCTTCGTTTATTAATGAACCAAACTAAAAAAATTGAGATTTGCCTTTGGCGAGCGACGTAAACTGAATTAATAAAATAAATAAAGGAAAAACTGGAGAATATGAATATAAAAAAAGGCACAAGCTTAATTAGTTCTTACTCGTTTATACATAACCGGAGAATATGCACGTACACAAGAAAAAAGAAAGAAAATAACCGATCATTATCAATGACAAGAATCTAACAAAACATCCTAAAGCTTATTATCATCCAATGCCTTGGCGATATCGGCGTTAAAAGCATTAACTTCCCGAGATCAAGCAAGTTCCCCGTCTTATTCGCATCAACCGCAAGGCATCATTGTGAGGAAAGAGGAGACGTGGGCCGGCCGTAGACGTTACTGGGGCCAACTGGATTGGAAAGGGGGAGCAGGAACCCCCGCGCATGCCTCAAGGCCGGGCGGGGTGTGGCAACTTCTTCATCATTCGAAATAACAACGGGTCCGACGACCCGAGATTCTTTCTACAACAGAACGCACTTCCGCCGGGAGAGGGGGCGCACCGTATAACGATCTAAGTCCTGGGCAAGAGCTTCGTGTAAATGTACCCTACGAGGAGTTCTCTTGTATCTAACCATGGTTTGAGGCTTGAAAGGCCAGCAGAGCTCCAAATGCACTCTTTTTATTAATAAGAAATACGGAGGTTAAGTAAAGTGAGTTAATGAGGACAGAGAGATGGATACAATCTTTTTATTATGTAACCGCATTTAAAAGTATATATTATTTATTTTTTCAAATAAATAATCTTTAAGACCGGATGTTTAGAAACATCCTGGGCCCTAAATGCCTACTATTTATTTTTCCATACAATTCAATTACTTTTAATACCGCTCCATTTATATTATATCCGGTCCTAAAAGTCAATTATTTTTTTATCAATTATTTATTTTTGTAAAGTAATAATTTTTCCTTAAACAATATTACTTTTAAGAACGGATCTTTTACAAAATCCGGTATTAAATGTTCAATCACTTCAAACGCAGATAGCGTAGCCGATCCTTGCACCCCGCATACGATCCGAGTCTCTTCTTCAAGGTCGTAAACCGATCAACTACATCTCCTCATATTCCGAAGAACAATGCGCCTCCTCGTAAAAAGTTCACAACGTTTCATATTCTTCAATGATAGGTTCTCTATTTAAACCCGTTCTTACTTTAGTTTCTTCACATTCTTCCCATCACTTCTACACAAACCTCCTCCACCGACTCAAAACCCACCGTAATGGCTGCTCCACCAGGTCCTCCTTTCCCTCCTCCTCTTCAACCTCAGCCCCCTCCTCCACCGCTCTTCCAAATCCAACCGTCACAAGCTTGCGAACAGGGCCCGCGCGATCACATCGACCGACGTCAATAATTGTTCTTTAACCGGGTTCATACCACAACCGTGGCCGACTGCGGTACTCGACGCCAACGACGGAGCACGATCCTTCACTAGAGGACGTCCGACACCTCCCACCTCTCCGACCACGGAGGATTAGTTGTTTTATAGTTTTTTTTTGGCTTTTTTTTTTATGCTTTTTTTTGTAATCACGCTCTATAGGGTAGCGTGAAATTATTAAATAAAATATTTCGCATTGCTCTTACGGGAGTTTTAATTAATCGCGCTTTAATTATATGCATTCTAACCTGGAAAGCAATAAGAAAGTTAATTATGAAATATGGAAAAATGCGTACTATAAAACACTAAAATTAAAAAAAAGAAAAAAAAAAGACATAAATTAGGCAATTATGAAATATGGAGTTTATTACGTTATAATACGGATAAATATTTAATTTAATGTTTTGATGCTATCACACTCTTATAAATAAATAAAGTAAATCGATTATGAAATATGAATACTGGAAAGACTTTAATTTAATAATATGATTATTCATTTAATAAAGTAGTTACTAATAGAATAATTAATAATGTAGACTATAGTTAATGTGATATTGAATAAATATTTAATTTGAGCAAAAAGATTATTCTCATTCTGTTACTACAAACACCAAAACGACACTAAATTGATCACAATTACTCACAAGTTCAAATTTCGCCAACTCCTCCTGAAGTATTTAGCCATTCGCAGCAACTCAATCAGCAATTATCAAGTCCTATTGTGGTCGAACCAAGAAGATCACAAGAAAATTCTCAAGAGCATCGACAATGTAATAATTGTAACGCCCCTAATTCCTACATCCATTATGATGTCTATTTATGTCCTAAATCCCTTATTAGACTAATTGGTGTGAAGTTATCAAAGTGAAGACGTTAACAGATCAAAGTAAGTCATAACAGAGAGCATGCTTAACGTTTGGATGAATGAGTAACTGATAACATATGTCCAGACATATGCTGGTTAACTTAAATTCCCGAAGGAATATAAGCGTGATACAATTTAAAATCCAAAAATAGCTAGGGTTAATCCCGTTGGAGGATTTTAGTTATACAATGATCTCGAATTGTCAGTCAAATAGTTAACAAATATAATCCAAAACATTAAAGTATGAAATTCAACTTAATTAAATCCCCTCCTTCGGGGTCTTTCTCAGCTACTCCAGTTGCACGGCCTTACTCCCTAATCTAGAGCATCTTCCTAGATCTTTAGGTGTGGCTGAGATTCAGTGATGAGATGAATCCCAGGGTAATAGTTAATCTCATATTCAAGGTGTAAAAACATACATGACAAATATTTCATATATTGCGAAATAAAAGAAGGTATTCAGCAAACAAATAGCTACCCGACTACATAACACACAGCACATGCATCGTTAATGGTGAAAGCACTCGCAAGTGCTACGTGTCCCAGACACGAATCCTCAGCGCTAGGAAAATAAGCATACCGCATTATCATTCAAAAACAATAACCTACAGCTAGCTGAATAAAACGCATAGACTCGGGCATACAAACCCGGCCAAGAATCCACAATACATGAACATACAAGGCATATATGTAAAACACAAGGAATTTGAGATTAAGTTACCAACCTCAACTTTGCGAACAAATAAAATTCCCGGATGTTAGAAACTCAAACTTCTTCAATTTCCTAAAGTAAGATTATTGTAACTATTAATTTCCGATTTTAATTATTATTTATTGATAATACCCCTTTCTATTAAATAATAATTCCCTTTATTATTTATTACTAATTCACTTTATTAATAATACCCTTTTTAATAAATAACAATATTATTTATTATTTATTTAGTTATTTTATTACCTTTTCCCTTTCTAATAATAATAATATTTATTTTATTATTATTATTATTGTTTTTTTTACTATTTATTGGTATTTTTCTACAATTATTTTAAACTCTCAGAAACTATCCTAACAATTTAAATTAGGAGTTTATACATACTAATCATCATATAAATTATACTTTTAATGTTTCTCATGGTTTTTCCAGGTATAATGTTTCTCCCATAGGTGAAACAAATGAGCTGTATGACCAACAATCTAAGACTCCATGAAAGTAACAAACTCAATTCTTTAAACTAAACCGTCTCACCTAGGTTTCTGAACAAATTTAATCAATACAACTCTTAGACGTGTTCACCCAAGTTGGATCCAAGGATGCAATATTTGGAAGAGCTTCATATGAGAACCAGTTAGCATACAAGTCTGCTTGGTTTCATGTTGGAATCCACTAAAACCATGTTTTTTCATGCTTTTGGTGGTTCCCAAAGTGAAATCAAACATATTCTTAATATTAGTATTAGCTGCCATGAATCTTATTATTATTTTTGTTTTAAAAAAAAGAGATGTCCACTACAGAATGACTAAATTATAAATGAACCTCCTAAGAGTTTACCTTTCTCCTGCATCACACTACTTTATCTTTCTCATAAATCATTTCTCGTAGTTAGAGGTATTAAAGCATGAGATAAAATTTATTACAGAATCAACATGAGATAATGCTAATACTTTTTAATGTTTTACGTGAAATTACTTCTTCTCCAACATTTGCAATGACATCATACGTAAGTTTTGTTTTGGTTTTTCACTACAGCACGTATACATATACACACACGCACACACACACTTAATAATAAACCAGCTAGCAAGCTTATCTGAATCATCATATATCTATCGACTATCATATTATTTCCTTCTCTTTCTTTTGTTTATACAGTCACGTATCAACAATTTTTCTGAGTTCTTAAACAGTAAAAACAGCAACCTATTGCAGTGATATGTATATAAATATATATTCATTCATTAACCCAATGACGCTTTTAATGGAGACAAAAGGAGGTGAAACTCAAACACTTACCTCTGGTTTTTGGTTGCAAAAACAGAGCAAAACATATGGGAATGATTTAGGTTTGAGTCTTCCTCTCGATCTCGGTTTCTAGTCTCCCTCTGAGTCTCTGAAGGTGAACTGTGGAGGAAAGAATGAGAACAATAACTCACCCTCTTTCCGTCTCCCACTCTCTCTCAGTGTTTCTCCCACTCAGCTCTCACTCTCAGACTCAACTGGGCCGAAGGAATGAATGAATAAGGAGCATGGTTACGTATATATGGGGACCCTCGGACCAGTCCGAGAAAAAGAATGACGGACCAGAGAAGTATTACACAGTGCTGGGCTCCAGAGAGATATGGTGTTGCTGGTTTGCGCACTGTCCGAAAAGATATGCTGATGAAGAAAGGCATGGTGTGGTCTGTGTTTACGTGTTGTAGTGCGTATCACGTTAAGATCTCTCTCGCTGATCTGCTGTTCCTTAACGTGTTCAGCTGATAGTAATATAATACAGATGGAAATGAATAATATAATGGTCTTGGTCTTTAATCCTGGGCTGTGAAATGGGAAACCAAAGAGCTGATGTTTTGCAGTTGCGTTTGGAATGAGAATGTTATGAGCAAAAAAAAGTTTGGAATGAGAATGGGACTGATAGGAGTATTTGGAGAAGTGGGACTAATGAATAAATGGGCCAAATGGTTTTGTGTCGTTGGAATGGATTATAATGGGCTTTTTAAAAAAAATCTATATTGCTATCACGTGTTGGCTGCTGGGTTTGCTTTTGGCTGGACTGTGGGAGTATTTACATATGCTTGGTGTCTCAATAATAAGAGGGTTTTACCAAAGAATACATATGCTTGATCCCCCTCCCTATCGTCTCAATAATATAAGAGGGTTTTCGTTGTGGTGTGGGTCCAATTCCATAATTATCTCTTGCACATATTTCCTATGTTTTATTCTTTTTAAAAATATTATAAGGAACATAAATTCTTAATTTTCCAAATAATTAATTTAATTATTTGGTCAATTTCCACTGTTCATGAATTATTCCTTATTCGAATTATTATTTTCCCAAAATAAATTAAAGGTAAAATAAGCTTAACTTTTTAATAATTATTTTCAATTAATTATTTTACGCAAAATTTCATAATTAATTTCCCTATCTTATTCAAACTATAAAATCCCAAAATTTGGGATGTTACAATAATGCCCAGCAGGTAAATGATCCTGATTCATTAAGCCTCTTGATGTTTAATTAAACATATCTCAATAGCAATAATGGATTACTAAGGGTCTCAGATTTATTAGAGGGAAAAAATGAACCTCTCTTCAAGAATGGTTCTCTAACCGTAATGCTCAAACATTACATCGATATGTTAGGAGAATTGGATCACTGGATGAATTGAGAATTAACTGGTTTCATAGATCCTTGATAGTTTTTTCTTCGTGCCTCTTTTACTTTTCTTTCTGTTTAAATATTTTAATCTATTCGATATATACATTCTTCTATTTGATGCAGAGTGGAATGGACAGTAATGTCCCCATATCACAAGATCTTCCATCATCATTTAATTCTGAAGCACGTGTTACTAATGAATTGGGCAGTCCTTATTCACAAAAAGATATTTCATCATCAGCAAATGAAGATTATGACTATCCCCCACTCATTGAACAAATAAGATCTCAAGAAAATTTTGAAAAAGAGCATCAAGATTATTGTGATACCCACCAAGTAATTAATTAATTATCATAATTAAGATCTTGATATTTAATTAAACTTATCTAAAGAAGTAGATTAAATTCTTGATTGCTTAGCTTGTGGCTGTGATTTGTGCTGATAAGTGGACTGAGATATTCATCATCATCTTCTTCTTCTTGATAAGCTTAGCTTGTGGCTGTGATTTGTTTTGATAAGTGGACTGAGATATTCATCATCATCATCATCTTCTTCTTCTTGATAAGCTTAGCTTGTGGCTGTGATTTGTTTTGATAAGTGCACTGAGATATTCGTCATCATCATCTTCTTGATAGGTTTTCATAAATAATAATGGTAGCGTTGAATCTGAGCAACTCATGTCTGAGCCTGATTCTGTAACTACAAACACCAAAACAACACTAAGTTACGATAACAACTACTCACAAGTTCAAAGTTCAAGTCCTATTATGGTTGAAAAAAGAAGATCACAAGAAAATTCTCAAGAGAGCATATAAGAATATTAATGCCCAGCAGGTAAATAATCCAAATTAAGCTCTTGATGTTTAATCAAACATATTTCAACCTAAACTACTTATATAACATATATGTTGTGTGGATAAATAATTATGAAGCATCCTAATCACTAGTTAGTTGAATTAAAATGTACTACAAAACATATAACTTCTCAGAACAAAAATTCCCAGAAAAGGATCAAGATTGGAAAACCGTCAGGTAATTATCCTAATTAAGCTCTTGATGTTTAATTAAACATATCTGAACCTACTTATATACTAACATATGTTTATTGTGTGGATAAATGATTATGAAGTATGCCAACCTAGTTAGTTGAATTAAAATATAATACAAAACATATAACTAAATTATATATATGCATATATGAAGATTGTTTATATTTTCATAAAGGGTGTCAAATGTGAAATGTTTGTATATATTTTATTACGTTCCAACTGATTATGTCATCATCTATTGTTGAAACAGGATCATATATATACATTCCCAACAACCAGAGAGCAATATTTCATGAATATCCTCAAATATTTGATGTAAAAACATGGATAGGATTTCCTGTTTAATGTGTATTGTGTAGATTTCATAGTTTTTGTTCGTGGGTCCACGGTCCACCTAATTCAAGAGAGCTTCAGTTCATGAATTACCCCAGCCAACTCCATTGCAATTTCGTCTAAGGGATATATATATATATGATACCCCAAAACATCATCCAACTTTTTTGGCGAAGAAAATTTGAACTGCAAAAAGTTTGAAAGGCTTCAATTCAACAATGATGAAGTTTGTTTCTTAATCCAGTGTAGCACAGCCGTTAGTTCTCTATGTTTGTTTTGATGATAACAGACAATTGTAAATGAAAGAGAGTTATTGATTCAAGTAAAAATGTTTTAACCTTATGAAATCTTGTTTCAAAAACTGGTTTATGTTTCTATCTTAAACTAACTTGAGTTAAGGTTGGCAGACTCGAGTCATATACTTTTGATATTTCAGTCAAAATATATTTTAACTATGACTATGTCGAGTTAACATTTTGGTAACTCGAGTTAAAGCCTTTGTGAAATGCTTTCATGAAAAGCATCAACTCGAGTTGAGCTATGTGGTTTCAAACTTAGCTTTTCAAATATTTGCTAACAATCAAAATACCAACTCGAGTTCATCTTGAGTAACTTGAGTTACGCTTTGAAACTTATTTTTGAAATTATATTTTGACAACTCGAGTTAAGTGATGATGACTCGAGTCATCCTCCATTAGAGTCATCACTTAATGACTCGAGTTAGCTTTGCGTTCAAATCATTTTCAAAACTCAACTAGACAACATTTGTGAAAAAGATATTGACTTGAGTTAACAATGCATGACTCGAGTTAAGTTCTTACAAAGACATCTTCTCTCTATCTCAAACTCATTTTCAAAGAAGATGAAACTATGACTCGAGTGATAACTGAATCAACTTGAGTTAACCTAAGAGCAACTCAAGTTAACATTTCTGTTTTGCAAATCACTGTGTCCGTAAATCTTAAATCTTTGCTTGTGATTTGATTACTTCTTATCATCACTCATTATTATTCCTAACTATTTTTAATGAGTTTCAGATGATTAGATGAGAGATTAAACACAGATTAACCAAAAACCATTAATTACGTCAGTTGCATTAAATGTGGTTCTAGAAAATGAAGCACAAAATTGGGCAACTTGTTTAGGTCACAAATTTTTTTTTTGACGACGAACATTTAGGTCG
This sequence comes from Acacia melanoxylon, assembly GCA_019022615.1. Lineage (NCBI taxonomy): Eukaryota > Viridiplantae > Streptophyta > Magnoliopsida > Fabales > Fabaceae > Acacia > Acacia melanoxylon. Next base: position 1,076,454 of record JAFJYJ010000068.1, on the reverse strand, counting down.
CCAAATATTTGGCGCCATTTAGGATTTTTTTGGCGCCGGAAAATTAACGAAAATTGATAGCAATTTTGAGACTTTAGAAAACCCAAATATTAATTTAGCGTTGATATTCACTTTCCCTTATTAAATGCCTATTTAGGAGATCATCCAACCCAAATATTAATTTAGGTCGGAGACTTTAGACAACCCAAATGGCAAATGATGGCGCTCATTTTTTGCGGAAAATTCTTGAAAATTGATAGCAAGACTTTAGACAACCCAAATATTAATTTAGGTGAAGGATGTGAGTAACGAAAAATTCTTGAAAATTGCTTCATTAACTAACGACTATAGTGATTACTCTCAACGGTCATTAGTTGCCTTCACCAAATATAAGTAGAAGCATTCAATATCTGGATTTTGGGCCGGTGGAAGAAGCGTTCCAACCATTGGAAACAATCTATAGTTTCTACTTTGGTTTTTATTGTTGATTGCTAATGTGTTGTTCTTGCTTTGGTATTTTGGAATAATGTTGATTGTTGATGTGTTTTTCTTGCTCGTTCTTCTTCTAATTCCACGGCCACCCAGGTTTGGAGGGTTTTTTTTTTTTTTTTTTTTAAAAAAAAAACAATATAAGGCGACCCACAATTTTATTCGGGGACGCAAAAGTCAAATTTTTTACTACCCCGTCGGAACTGGAAAGGGACGATTAAGTGGGAAAAGGGAATTAAATGAAGGGGATCAGATTTGTGGGCCCCTTATGCGCCATACAGCCCCTCTAGTTATTAAAAATATTTGCTTGGAGAAAAAAAGAAAAAAAATCAATGTAAAAGTCGTTAAAAAATATTTTCGGGTTCCACATTCGAGAGAAAAGGGCAAAAAATGGGAATAAAGGTGTAAAAATTAATTAGGGAAGAGGTGTGGGCCCTAAATGGCACCACATATGTCCTTTTGGGCAGACAAAAGCATGTGGGAAAAGTTGGTAATAATTAATAAGTTCTGGGCCACAATTGTAATTTCTAAAAGTTTCAGGCCAAAACAGGTAATTTACTCCAAGAGAACAAAATATCTAGATATTTTGGAGGGGATTTCGCCACATGTCATCTGCCTAGACACCCCTGGAATATTCTGGATTTTCTTGGAGAAAAAGTCAATAAAGCCAGATAAACTCCATCAATTACAGGACAGAATTTTACCACAGTTATTCAAGACTGATTAGCCATCGTTTCACCTTTATTAAAGGATATTTTCTCTCTCTTAGTGGAGGAGCACGAAATTTCCAGAGGAATAAGAGGGATAGATCAGCCAAATTCCATAGCCAAAAGCAAGTTCCAAGCTCCAAGGATCATCAATCGAACTTCCGAATCAGGTAAACACCGAAAACCCGCACCTTTGGAACTTAAACTTGTAGTTTTCGTTCAACTGGTTGGGACTTGGTGTTGGGGTCTGATTTTTGAGTTTTTATGGTCCCAAAGTGTTTAAAACGTGATTTTTCTTGGTTTTAAGTTGTAGTTTAAGTTTCCGAACTCAAAAACACCAAAAAACACTAAAGACAAGCTTGTTAGGCAATTCTGGAAATTCTGGCAGCAAACATTCATATGAGTTTTAAAAATATTAAATGAACTTGGTTTAATCTGATATTTTACAGGGAGAAATTATAAATCTCAAGGTTCATCATGATTTATGAGTTTGTATTATTTGGATTTTTCTACTAAGAGATAAAAATTGGTGAAGTTGGTTCAGAGTGCAACAGGGCGAAAACTGACCAAGGTGTAGAAACTTAGCTACACGCCCAAATATGTGTATTTTCAGGATCTTGGTATATTTTTCCTGAAATATAGACATCTTAATGGTTCAAATGGCGTTGGTTTCATATGAATATTAGTTTTTTGGAATTTATTAAAAATCTGGGAAGTTGGGTCAGATTTACAGAATTTCTGGGAAAATTCTGTGTAAGCTCGGTTTTGACAAAAGAATTGCAAGGGTATTTTTGGAAATACTAAAAAGGGTTTATTTTGGTGTTATTAGGTCAAGGGCATTTTTTGGAAAAGTCTCCAGGCATAATAAATATTAAGGGCAGTATATAGCACACTTGGTAGTAACTGTTGACTTGCATACTCTATGTTGCTTTTGCATGTTTTGTTTGATCATGATGTAGGTAATCAAGCCGTGGTACCTATTGGACTGTGTGTCCATAGGACTCTTCTGCAGTACCGAGGGCATGTATGATCGGGCTGTGGTGCCTATTGGACTGTGTGTCCTTAGGTTCCTACTACAGTACCAAGAATGTGAGGTAAGTAGGTCCTATATGACTGTGTGTTTATAGGTTGCTGCTGAAATCTCTTGGGGATGGTAGTTAGGGTTGGCCGCCCTAACTATTGAAGCCCCAGTAGCGCTGCAGCTCCGGGGGTTTGTCTTGACCAGGCGGTCCCGCGGTTTGTGCCAGAGGCAGAACATACATGCCAGATTATTGTGCCTGAGGCAGAATTATTCTCTTTATTTTTCCTGACTATGATTTGCATTGCATGCACTGGATACATATTGTATTTGAGTCTAACAGTTACTCTGAGGTTCAACTTTGAACTCCAGACCATTGTGAAGATACAGGGGTGAAGAAGTAGCAGGCGGAGACAGAATAAGGTAGGGTCCGGCAGTGCAGAGAAGAATAGGGAATGCCCTATCATTTTGTACTTTATATTTGAGGATGATTGTATTACTTTTGGTATTTATTTTTGATAACTATACCCTTAACCCTTTGGGGACTTTTACTTCTCGTTTATTTTACTTTTACCAGTACAGTAGATTGTCCAAACCGGTTAAATGCTCTATTGCGCTAACTCTGATGCATGTTAAGTGGAAATTATAATGAAGGAAAGGTAATCATTAAAAGGAATCCCTCTACCCCGCCACCCGAAAGGGCGAGGCCGGTAGGGGTGTAACAGGATAAGAATAATCATTGAAGTACAGATGTATCAAAAGATACTTTACACAAGAAAACTCAGAGTAGTTGGAAACTTGAATGATTTACGTTTTCTGTAGATTGGTTGATGAGAATAATTGTAGGCAGCTTTATTTATATGAAGAGAGCATCTTTAATGTGACCGTTGCCAGCATTAAGGAAGGATTAGGTTGAGTTTTGGTCTTCTTCTCTCTCTACTCTTTGGTTAATCCAGTTGCACAAAAGTTTATGGTTGACTTCTTGAATATTAATCCGTTGGAACAACATCTACTAGATGAGGAAAGGAAACATTAATCCCTTTGAAACGTGTGTAGAATGATTGTCCAAAAGGATGCAAGTTTTCTAGACTTTGCATTTAATGTGATGACGTCACTTTTTGCTTTTGTTCAAATCTTCATTTAACATCCTCTAAATCATCTGAAACTCACTAACAAACTGATTAAACATAGTTTGGAATAGTAATGAGTGATGATAAGAAGTATTAATATCAAACATGAAGATTTCATAAATTCGTGCAATTTGATTTTCAAACTTAGCGATACAAACTCGAGTTTGTTCTTACAAACTGGAGTTTGCAGAAGGCCAAACTCGAGTTTCCAAATCCTAACTCGAGTTTCCTTCTTCCAGAGAAGAATGTGGCAAGTTGAGTTTTGAAGCACATTTGGAAACATTGAGCAAACTCGAGTTTGTTAATGACTAACTCGAGTTTTGGACTTTTATAGTGAAAACATGTTTAAGTCCAAAAGCTCAAAACTAGAGTTTTCAAATCTTAACTGGAGTTTTCAAAATCACTGAAAAGAGCAAAGCTCCACAAAACTCGAGTAAGACACAAACTCGAGTTTCCATTTAAAATTGAAAACCTTTGAATATCTTTGCCAAGTGAAAACTGGAGTTTTCTCAAAGTGGGTAAAACATGATAACTTCATGTCAAGCACAAACTCGAGTTTACAAATACAAACTCGAGTTTCCTCAAAACTTTGGAAAACTTATAAAATGCTTGGCCCAGTGCAAACTGGAGTTTGCTTGGGATGAAAAACATTAAGACTATTTGCCAAGCCCAAACTCGAGTTTGGTCAAGTTCACAAAACATGACAAAACTCTTCATTTGGTGCAAACTGGAGTTTCCATATGAAAACTGGAGTTTGCTTAAGTTCAAAAATTTGGGAGCTCTCTGTATGACCAAAACTCGAGTTTACAAAACCCAAACTCGAGTTTCCTCATAAGAGAAAACTTTAACAAACTTTCTGGCAGATGAAAACTGGTGTTTGTAAATCAAAACTGGAGTTTTAATTCTTTAGCAAATATTGGAGTGTCTCTATTTGGTACAAACTCAAGTTAGTAAACCTAAACTCGAGTTTGCCTTAATGTGAAAAACTTGAGTGCTCTCTGTGTCTTGCAAACTCAAGTTTGCCTAAGCAAACTGAAGTTTTCCTTAGTTCATAAACATCGAGCTACTCTCAAGTCCAAACTCGAGTCCAAACTCGAGTTTGCCTTTGACAGTAAGTTTTTCAACTTACCAAAGACAAACTTCATCTTGTGTTTACAATTGTCTGTTATCATCAAAACACATAGAGAACTAACAAGTAGTCCAAACTGGTATAATGCTCTATTGCGCTCACTCTTATATAAGATAAAAGGACCAAATAATATTGGAAAGGTAACCAATAAAAGTAATCCCTCTAACCCGCCACCCGTAAGGGCGAGGCCAGTAGGGGTGTAACAGCTAATTGCTTGGTGAAGATATCAGCAAGTTGGAGATGAGTAGGGATGAACAACACTTTAACATCCTTCTTTTGAATGTGATCTTTGACGAAGTGATATCTAACATCAATATGCTTGGTTCTTGTATGTTGGATAGGATTCTTTGCCAAGCTGATTGATAAATCCCAATTTTAATATATTTTATCTCACCTCAATCATTTATTTTGGGGATTATTTTAGGCTAATTTGGATATATTAGATAACATTTGAATTGTTAGCCAATTTTAGGAAATAATATAAATTTGAATTAATTATGAGATTACTGTGCTTAAATTATTAGTATCCTGATTGTTATCTTGTGATTAAACAATATTTCTTAATAAATGATAGATCACGATTTTATCATATTAGAAGATCCTATGGTGCAGAATTTTTCAGGGAAGCTGAAAGAAAATCTAATGGTGAAATTGTATTGGGCTTCTTAAATTTTGATGGGCTTTCCCAAAAATCTATCTATTTCTTCCTATTAATTAACCTAGCTGCATATTAAGAAAATACTACTCATTCACGCTCTCATTGAGAGCCGGAACGCACACTCTCATTGAGAGTCGAGACGGACATGAGCGACTCACGCACGCTGAGAAAAAGAACGCAGCCGCTGGAATTGGTGTAGAAGTTATATATTCATTCACCACGGGAAGTCACTGAGAGAGAACAATCCTAATCAATCCCCAAAATCTTATCCATCTACGGCCCCACACCTTCAATCATCATCTCCCATTCAGGATTCATCGAATGGCCGTGAGTTGCTGTGTAAGGCGTGAAGGAATGATTTCCATGGCAGCTTGAGATCTTTAGGAGGCAACTTGGGAGGAGTATGGAGGAAACTAGAGCCTATGAGCTTGCACTTGAAGACCACACGGGAGTTCTTTCCTTTTATTGATTTTTTTGAAGACTTTGAAATTATTTAGTTTTAGATAATTTTGAGTTTTTTTATTGAGAACACTCTAGTTTTAGATTGTAGCCATATTATTTAATTTGGATTAAATTAGTAATTTGGATTTGAATTGTGCTTAAGATATTTGCTGGGGTTTTTGTTTGCAAACCGTTTGATTGTCGATTAAATTATTAATTGAGTTTTCATTATTAATTTAATTGTCGATTTAGGTTTATCCTCTTAATTGTTCAATTAGGTTGGTTAATTGTCTAGTTATTTAATTAGGCAATTGTGAACATTGTTAGTTCCCTATGTGTTTTGATGATAACTGACAATTGTAAACCCAAATTAAAATGTGTTTTGGAAAGTTGAAAAATATTATGTCAAGTGAATACTCAAGTATTGGTTTCATTACTCAAGTATTGAATACTCGAGTAATGGTTTCATTACTCAAGTATTGAGTTGACAGTGAATGGCTCCTTCGTGCAAAAATGATCATTACTCAAGTATTCATTCCAATACTCAAGTAATGAACTTACAGAGAGCATTTCAAGTTTTTTCACAATAAGTCAATACTCAAGTATTGGTTCCAATACTCAAGTATTGATCTTACAGAAACTCTTTCGCTGAAAGGTAAAATTGCCAATACTCAAGTATCCATATGGATACTCAAGTATTGGTCATACAGAAAATGCTTAAAGTATTCAACATGTGAATACTCGAGTATTGGTTTGAATACTCGAGTATTGAGCAAACAGAAAGTTTTCAAAGTTTTTCACATGTTTATCAATACTCAAGTATTGAAATGAATACTCAAGTATTGAGATGACAGAAACTTCACAAATGTTGAATACAGTTCAATACTCAAGTATTGAGTTAAATACTCGAGTATTGACCGTATTTAAAGTTTCGCTATTTCCAAGTAATTTGAATACTCAAGTATTGAGGCGAATACTCAAGTATTGACTTGGAAAAGATCTCACAAAGTTTTCAAATAGTTCAATACTCAAGTATTGGTTTGAATACTCGAGTATTTGCCATACAGAAAGGTTTGCTATTTCCAAGTGATTTCGATACTCAAGTATTGAGAAGAATACTTAAGTATTGACTTGGAAAAGTTTTCACAAAGTTTTCAAACAGTTCAATACTCAAGTATTGAGTTGAATACTCGAGTATTGGGCATACGAGAGCTTGGCTCTTTTTCAAATATTTTGAAAACTCAAGTATTGATTTGAATACTCAAGTATTGAGATTTTGGACTTAAACTTATTTCCACATAAAAGTTCAATACTCAAGTATTGGTTCAATACTCGAGTATTGGTCCTACTCAAAAATTGTCCAAACGCTCAAATCATATAGTGCCTTCTACGGAAGACGAATACTCAAGTATTCACATTAGTGCACATGCAATACTCAAGTATTGAGGAACTCACTCAAGTATTGGGCGCAAGTATTCAAAATTCAAATCATACGAATTTGTGATTTCTTCGTGTTTGATCTAAATGCTTTCCATTATTATTCTCGATATTCCCGGCTATGTTTAACCACTTTGTTAGTAAGTTTCATTTTGCTTAAGAGGAGATTAAATGGAGGTTTAATACCAAAAGCAAAAAGCTCGTCGAACATTAAATGCTAAACCCGAAAAGTTGCATACTTTTGGGAAATCCTTCTGCACACGCTTACAAAGGATTAATGCCTACCTACCACATCCAGCTACTACTCCAACGGATTTATTTACTAGAAGTCAACTCGAACTTCGCCCTGTTGGATTAAGTGAAGATTAGAGAGAGAAGAAGACCAAAACTGAACCAGAACCTTGGTTAATATCACCAACGGTTATATGAAAGATTACAACGGTCATTTAATGCCTTCTGAGTATAAATAGAAGAGCATTCAATTCCTCTCAACAACTAAGACCCCGAAAGAAAATCATCAAAGTTTCCATCTACTCTTAAGTCTTTCGTACTAAGTATCTGTTGATACATTCAATCTTCGAGTGTTTATCATTATCTACTCTTAGAGAGAGTTTATTGATTGTAGATCATTTATTGTAAAGGTATCTCAAGTCGGTGATTTGGAGATTGGGTTCATTGATTACAACTTGTAAGGGGAGTAAGTTCTAGTGAGAGAATTACTCTTGAGTGCGAGTGTGTAATCAATTGTGATAGTGAAAAACCCGGAGAGTCCGGGACCGGACGTAGGTCAAGAGATTGGACCGAACCGATAATTCCTTGTGTCTTGCCATTCTTCTCTACTCCATAGTCTACTCTGTTTTAGTTTCGAAAAACAGAGCTTTTCTGGAAGAATTTTTAAAAATCCCCAATTCACCCCCTCTTGGTGATTAAGCTCCACTTTCATTTGGTATCAGAGCAAGGTCTTCTCTGAAGAGATTAACATCTCGAGAAGGATCACTATGGAAGGTATTCTACCTGATGGAGCTTCAATCAACCGACCACCGGGATTCACCGGAGAGCACTACTCATTCTGGAAAGGCAAGTTCAAAGTTTTTGTAATGGCCTCTGAGTTTGGTCTCTGGAGAGTATTTGAAAGAGGAGACTATGTTCCATCAACTACGAAGATGGAGTAAGAACTCCAAAGCTTGAAGAAGAATACGATGAGAATGACAAGAAGGCAGTTCGTTCTTAACAAAAAGGCTATTCTTATGCTTCAAAGTGCCTTAAGTCAAAATGAATACTTCCAAGTATGCACTTTAACTTCGCAAAGGCTATGTGGGACGCCTTGGAACTAGCTCATGAAGGAACCACCACGGAGTCAAAGAAAATAGAGTCAACACTCTCATGACGAGTACGATCTTCTTCGTATGAAGTCGGGAGAATCAATTGGTGAGTTCGACTTAGATTCACTCATCTCATCAATCAACTTGCTGCATTGGGAAAAGTCTATGATCAACCCGTTCAAGTCGAAAAAATCCTGAACATTCTCGGCAAAGGAATGGGAAGCCAAGGTCACCGCTTATCGAAGAAGCCCATGGTGCATCCATGGAATCAGCAGCAGCTCTCTTTGGTAGCCTTGCTGAATATGAAGGAAAGATGAAGTTCGAAAGGGACTTGATGAAATCAACAAAGAAAAGCAAAGGAATAGCTTTCAAGGCAATCAAAGAAGCTAAAGAGATTGATGAAGAAGAAGAAGAAGACGAAGAAAAAGAGCTAGGCATGATCGTTCGAAGATTCAAACGATTCTATCGAAAGGATCAGGGCTACAAGAAATTTCACAAAGGTGGCTCCAGCACAGAAGCAAAAAGGCCAATTATCTGCTACAAGTGTGAAAAGCCTGGCCATATCAAGTCTGAGTGCCCCCAGCTGAACAACAAGGACAAAGAAAAGAAGTTCAATCGATTCAAAAAGAAAGCCTATGTCTCGGCTATTTGGGGAGATAGCTCATCCGATGAAGATGAAGGCGATGAGGAAGACAGAGCAAACATTTGCTTAGTTGCTTTGAAGAAGAAGAGCAACATAACAAAAATGATGAGGTATACGATTCAAAACCATCCTACGATGAATTGTTTGCTTTGAATACTTTCTTGTTCAAACGAATTTGAAAAACTTGCGGAAAAATATCTTGCTTTGAAAAAGAAGAATGTAACTCTTTGAACGCAAGTTGAAAAGCTTTCCCATCTTGAAAATGCTGTTTGTGAGGATTGTCCTGATCTAAAGAAAAAGAATTTACATCTTACAAAGGCACTTGAGAAATTCACTAGAGGTAGTGAAATGCTCAATGTCATCTTAAAAGAACAAAGATTTACAAATGACGGATCGGGGAATCGGTTACAAACCAAGTTTTGATAAAAGGAAAGGGAAAAAGAAATTTGGAGAAAACAATTATATGAAATACTTGAGAAAAATCTGCTCATTCTTCAAATCCTTTTGCACATTGCAATTATTGTAATCGAAAGGGTCATACCACTTCTTCCTGCTTTCATAAGAAGGAAGGAAAGAGTAAACCCATGGGAAACTATCAATGGGTGCCTAAGAGATCCTACAAGGTTCCTAAGACACATACTAACCCCAAAGGACCCAAGAAAAGATGGGTACCTAAGACTTGATCTGCTGTGTCTTGCAGGTTTGTCTAAGAGCATCAAATCCCAACAAGTGGTACATTGATAGTGGATGCTCAAGACATATGACGGAGACCAATCCAAGTTTGCTTCAATCAAGCCCAAAGATGGTGGCAAGGTAACCTTTGGTGGCAACCAATTTGGAAAGATTCTTGGAATTGGTGAAATTGGCAACAATGAAGGACCACAAATCAAAGATGTCTACCTTGTTGAAGGACTTTGCCACAATCTCCTCAGTGTAAGCCAAAGCACTGATAAAGGTAAATTAGTTATCTTTGATTCTGAGGAATGCTTGATAGTAAGCAAAGATGCTCTCTCTTTAGAAAATATTAAATCAAAAGCTTTATTCAGAGCTCCTAGAGATGGAAATTGTTATACACTTAATCTCTCTAGAAATGGCTCTGGTTCTGAAAAATGTTTTGTTAGTAATCTAGATGATAGTTGGCTATGGCACAAGCGATTAGCTCATGTCAATATGATCCAATTTGACAGATTACTCAAAAAGGATTTGGTCATTGGTATTCTAAAACTTCGATTTAAAAACGACATGGTTTGTGATGCACAAAAAAGGAAAACAAACCAAATCTTCCTTCAAGTCTAAAAATGAAATTTCAACTAATAGACCTCTTCAACTACTTCATATGGATCTAGTTGGACCAGCTAGAGTAAAAAGCCTTGGTGGCAATCTTTATACTTTGGTCATAGTTGATGATTTTTCTAGATTTGCTTGGACCATATTTTTGTTTTCAAAAGATGAAACATTTGATCGGTTTGTTGTTTTTGCCAAAAGGTCCAAAACGAAAGGTCTCTCTATTTCGGAATTCGAACTGATCATGGAGGAGAATTCGAGAACCATGCATTTGCTTTGAGTTCGCGATAACATGGGAATTGATCACAACTTCTCGGCCAGAGGACTCCTCAACAAAATGGAGTTGTGGAGAGAAAGAACCGAGTTCTTACCGAGATGGCAAGAGCTATGCTGAACGAAAACAACACTTCTCAAGTGTTTTGGGTTGATGCAAAGAGCACTGCTTGCTACATCTCAAATCGGGCATATCTCCGGAAGAAGTTGGGCAAAACCTCCTATGAATTGTACAAGGGAAGAAAACCAAATCGCTCATCCGCATGTGTTTGGATGCAAGTGTTTCATCCACAACAATGGTAAGGATAACTTGGGAAAGTTTGATCCCAAGGCGAGATGAAGGTATATTTTTGGGTTATTCAAATAGAAGTAAGGCTTATAGAGTTTTCAATACTCGTACTAGAATTGTTGAAGAATCTATGCATGTTGTTTTTCGTGAATCCAAATCGATAAATCCTTGGATGATGATGAGGAAAATGTTTTCAAAAATCAATTCTTTTTGAAAACTACTCCTGCATCTATTGAAAACCACGAAAATGTTTTTGAGGCTGATCCCCAAAATAATATTGAAAATTCGATCGATCGAGCCTAGAGCTTGGAAGTTCATAAGGAATCATCCTTTGGACCAAGTAATAGGTGATGTAAATCAAGGAGTAAGAACCGCAGAAACAACACTTTGAATGAAGTAATCTTTTCGCATTTATATCTCATATTGAACCCTCTAAGATAGATGAAGCCCTTTCAGATAATGATTGGGTGATAGCTATGCAATAGGAGTTACACCAATTTGATAGAAATCAAGTTTGGGATTTGGTACCTAGGCCTAAAGTCCATCCGGTCATTGGCACTAAATGGGTATTCAAGAACAAACGAGATGAGTCAGCAATCATTGTCCGTAACAAGGCAAGATTGGTTGCTAAAGGCTATAATCAAGAAGAAGGAATTGATTATGAAGAAACTTATGCTCCAGTGGCAAGATTGGAAGCCATAAGAGTTCTTCTAGCCTTTGCTTGTGTCAAAGGATTCAAGCTCTATCAAATGGATGTAAAAAGTGCTTTTCTAAATGGTTTTATACAAGAGGAAGTTTATGTTGAACAACCTCCTGGTTTTCAAGATGATCAACATCCAGATCATGTTTATCGCCTCAAAAAGGCATTATATGGTCTTAAGCAAGCTCCTAGAGCTTGGTATGAGCGATTAAGCAAGTTCCTTCTTGATCAAGGATTTGTTAGAGGAAAAGCGAGATACAACTCTCTTCATAAAGAGTAATAAGCTTAGTGAAATTTTAATTGTTCAAATATATGTTGATGACATTATATTTGGTGCTTCTAATGATGCTTTGTGTGAAGATTTTGCTAAGAACATGCGGGGAGAGTTTGAGATGTCCATGATGGGAGAACTCAACTATTTCCTTGGTCTGCAAATCAAGCAAAGAAAAGATGGAATCTTCATATCTCGGACCAAGTATCTCAATGATCTGAAGAAGTTTGGGATGGACCAATGCAATGGAGCGACACTCCAATGAGTTCAACCACCTCTTTGGATGCTTGATGAAAAGGGCAAGGACTTCAACATAACAAGATATAGAGGAATGATTGGATCATTGCTCTATCTCACGGCAAGTCGCCCAGATATCCAATTCAGTGTGGGCATGTGTGCAAGGTTTCAGTCTGCCCCCAAGGAGTCCCATGCTGAAAATGTGAAGAGGATATTCAGATATCTTGCAGACACAAAGACCCTTGGATTGTGGTTCCCTAAAGGTCAACTCCGAACATTTGGTAGCATATTCGATTCGGACCATGCCGGGTACAAGACGATCGAAAAAGCACAAGTGGCCAATGTGAGTTTCTTGGTGGTTCACTTGTGTCATGGTTCGGCAAGAAGCAAACCGGTGTGGCCGTGTCTTCTCTGAAAGTTGAATATGTGGCTGCCTCAAGTTGTTGTGCTCAAGTCCTATGGCTCAAGCAACAACTATCTGATTTGGGAATCAACCCGAAGGAGATCCCAATATTGTGTGACAACACAAGCACAATAAGCCGGCCAAGAATCCGGTTCAACATACTCGAACCAAGCATATTGATGTGAGACATCACTTCATAAGGGATCATGTTCGAAGAAAGATGTCAAGGTCATGTTCATCCCAACACATCTTCAACTTGCCGACATCTTCACCAAACCTCTAGCCAAGGAACAATTTAATTTCATAAGAAGAGAATTGGGAATGGTAAATCCCAATGAATTGTAAGTATATCTTTCTATCTTAATGTTAGTTATGGTTTTGATGGTTATGGGAAACTAATTTAAGCTTCGGAGTGTCTAGCTATGTTTTATGCAGGAGATTTTAAGTATTTGCTGATAAGAGAAACAATACTCGAGTATTCGAGGATCAGAGAGTAATCTTGAGGCTGGAAAGCAGCAATACTTGAGTGAATACTCGAGTATTCAAGTCAAGTATTCAATACTCTAATATGTAAGGAAATACTTGAGTATTCTAGAGGCAGAGAGCAACTTAAAAATTGGGGAGAAGCATTACTTGAGGGATTACTCGAGTGAAGGGGTAAAGTATTGATCACTCGAGTATGTAAGTGACATCACTCGAGGAAGGTCGGAACTTCGAGGATCACCTAAAGGCCAATAGCTCAATACTTCGGTCATTACTCGAGTATCGAGTCAAGTATTCATTACTCAAGTATGTAAGTTGGTCACTTGAGTATTGAACCACAATATCAAAGGTTCACATCACACCTTTGAAGTCCAGGTAAGTGAAACGTTACTTCATTACTCGAGTATCGAAGTCATTATATATATATGTTTACTATTCATGTTCTTCATTACTCGACCCAATACTCAAGTTTTGCCCTAGAACTGTCTGCGTCTCTCTCACACCTCTTCTCGCCATTTTCGTCCTAAATCTTCTCGTTATCACAAAAATGGTCTCCAAATCCTCATCCAAGGCCATCGTTGATTCTACCCAAGGAGGAACTCAATCCAATTCACCAACCCCGCTCCTCGACCTCCGAGGAAGAAATCGATCCCACAACGTCTTCACCATGGTGTTGATCATTCAATCGGAGGGTTAGCGAAAACATCCCCGAAGCATCATCTCCCAACCCTAAGAAAGGAGTTTCGTTCAAACAACCCATTTCCTCTCCTCCAAGGAGAAAGAGGTCGAGCACGAACCTAGCAAAGGAAAGAAGAAGGTTACTTGAGCCCCCAAAGAAGAAATCCCGCCCGCAAGAACGAAGAGGCCACTACCTCATCCTTCACCACTTCACAAAGCCAATCCTCTTCCAAAACCTCTTCCTCATCTCACACACACTCAGAAGAGGAAGGACCCTCTGTGGTGGCTAATCTTTGTAGAAGAGATTTCCGAAATCCCAATCCCCCGGAGGTTTCACCACCGCCAACACCATCCTCTCGATGCACTCAATGTCAAATTCGGGGAGCAATACTCGAAAAGGATTTACTGTTCGGTTGTTGCGAGTAGATCTAACTCAACTCCAACAAGAACATAGTATCAATCTCTCACCCCGGCTCATGGCATATAACTCTTTCACTTCAATATCGCTCCGTACACTCCCAATCTAGTTAGATTATTTTATCTTAATATGGAGTCGCCAATATTCTTGATTCCAATGGGGAATTAGTTGAGGAAAGGGTAATCACTAGTGTCAGAGGTGTCAAGTTCACATTGTCTGCTTCTATCATCAACACCATTCTGAAAATCACCAACCCTCCTCCTATCTCACTCCAGAATACAGCAATAGAGAAATCTTCTCCACTTTGAGACCCAATGGGGAATTCCCTGAAAACCGGAGTCATACACTATCCTTCAAGCACGGGTCAATGCCACCACTCAACGAGTTACGGTATATCTACTCTAGAAATTTTGTCCGAAAGGGAGGGAGTTTCACCCACTTTTCTCGAAGGATTATCGCTTCTTCACCGCATTTGTGAAAAAGCATCCGTTGAATCTTGGTCATTGGCTTTTCCAAGAAATGATCAAATTCAAATTTTCATCCAGAAAAACTCCTACATACCTTTTCCTTCCCTCATATCTCTGTCATACTTTTCTATCACAAAATATGGTATGTGGGTCCACCGAGGTTATGAAAAATCCACCCATCTTTGGCAAAGCTCACCGAACCTCATGAAGATCAATTTTGAAGAAGGGTCTGGTCAATCACGCGCACCTTCAAGATCTCAAGCCGGAGCATCTCGATCACGAGCACAAGAAGCTCGGTCTCCTCCACCGTTCGATCACATCCGCCTTCAAGCTTTGATGATCGACTCAAGGGCATTGTGGATCTTTGCCGCCATTGCCTCACTCTCTATCGATTGGAATTTGAGATAGGCAAGTTCTTTGAACGAGGTTCGACAGGAAATCACGCTATGGTCGATGCTCGGGATGCTATGAAAGGGAAAATTGACATTCTCATGAGTCGAATCAAGAGTTGCGAGAAGAAGGTAGATGAGCTCACCAAAAAAATGTTGAGCTATCTCGATCGGTTGATTGATCTTGATGCCGGGATGTCCACTCAATCTATCACTACTAGCCCGATCGGTCATACCGTGGATAGGATACTTGAAGAACCTTCATCCCGGATCCACTTCAACCTTTGGCACCACATCTTCCCCTCTTAAACCCGAATCCCCACCATTTACCTTTCATACCTCTCCACCTGAGTCTTCCACTCCTGCCACGGAGCTTCTAGCTTCTCCATCTCACACAACCCCATCCACTGCCATTGTTCTTTACTCTCCACCCCCCACTCCCTTCCTCGATCTTCTTCAGGCACCCTCTCCATCTCTTTTTGAAGATGACAAAGGGGGAGAGAAAGGGAAAGAAGAAGAGTAGAATGTAGAATTTGAGTTTTGGATGAATGATGTTTGTAAAACTTGCATTTATTAGGTTGTTATGCATTGCACTCGTATTTTTTGTTAAGCTTATGCATTTTGATTTATCAATGAAGAATATGATATCTTACATGCTTCTGCTATCTCTAATATCTTGACGTTTTCTCATGCTTTTCAACATGGTTAAATCTTTCAAAATGTCAAAATGCCTACTTCAATGACTTGAAATTTCTGTCAAATGAAAAACTCAAACCAAGACACAAATTCTCTCAAATTCTAGCAAAGTTTGTTTACAAGTGTTGTCATCATCAAAAAGGGGGAGAATGTTAGTCCCCTATGTGTTTTGATGATAACTGACAATTGTAAACGCAAATTAAAATGTGTTTTGGAAAGTTGAAAAATATTATGTCAAGTGAATACTCAAGTATTGGTTTCATTACTCAAGTATTGAATACTCGAGTAATGGTTTCATTACTCAAGTATTGAGTTGACAAGTGAATGGCTCCTTCGTGCAAAAATGATCATTACTCAAGTATTCATTCCAATACTCAAGTAATGAACTTACGAAGAGCATTTCAAGTTTTTTCACAATAAGTCAATACTCAAGTATTGGTTCCAATACTCAAGTATTGATCTTACGAAACTCTTTCGCTTGAAAGGTAAAATTGCCAATACTCAAGTATCCATATGGATACTCAAGTATTGTCATACGAAAAATGCTTAAAGTATTCAACATGTGAATACTCGAGTATTGGTTTGAATACTCGAGTATTGAGCAAACAAAAGTTTTCAAAGTTTTTCACATGTTTATCAAATACTCAAGTATTGAAATGAATACTCAAGTATTGAGATGACAAAAACTTCACAAATGTTGAATACGAGTTCAATACTCAAGTATTGAGTTGAATACTCGAGTATTGACCAGACATAAAGTTTCGCTATTTCCAAGTAATTTGAATACTCAAGTATTGAGGCGAATACTCAAGTATTGACTTGGAAAAGATCTCACAAAGTTTTCAAATAGTTCAATACTCAAGTATTGGTTTGAATACTCGAGTATTTGCCATACGAAAGGTTTGCTATTTCCAAGTGATTTCGATACTCAAGTATTGAGAAGAATACTTAAGTATTGACTTGGAAAAGTTTTCACAAAGTTTTCAAACAGTTCAATACTCAAGTATTGAGTTGAATACTCGAGTATTGGGCATACAGAGAGCTTGGCTCTTTTTCAAATATTTTGAAAACTCAAGTATTGATTTGAATACTCAAGTATTGAGATTTTGGACTTAAACTTATTTCCACATAAAAGTTCAATACTCAAGTATTGGTTCAATACTCGAGTATTGGTCCTACTCAAAAATTGTCCAAACGCTCAAATCATATAGTGCCTTCTCTGGAAGACGAATACTCAAGTATTCACATTAGTGCACAGTGCAATACTCAAGTATTGAAGAACTCACTCAAGTATTGGGCGCAAGTATTCAAAATTCAAATCATACGAATTTGTGATTTCTTCGTGTTTGATCTAAATGCTTTCCATTATTATTCTCTGATATTCCCAGCTATGTTTAACCACTTTGTTAGTAAGTTTCAGCCTGCTTAAGAGGAGATTAAATGGAGGTTTAATACCAAAAGCAAAAAGCTGTCAGAACATTAAATGCTAAACCCAGAAAGTTGCATACTTTTGGGAAATCCTTCTGCACACGCTTACAAAGGATTAATGCCTACCTACCACATCCAGCAGCTACTACTCCAACGGATTTATTTACTAGAAGTCAACTCGAACTTCGCCCAAAATGGATTAAGTGAAGATTAGAGAGAGAAGAAGACCAAAACTGAACCAGAACCTTGGTTAATATCACCAACGGTTATATGAAAGATTACAACGGTCATTTAATGCCTTCTGAGTATAAATAGAAGAGCATTCAATTCCTCTCAACAACTAAGACCCCGAAAGCGAAAATCATCAAAGTTTCCATCTGCTCTTAAGTCTTTCGTACTAAGTATCTTGATACATTCAATCTTCAGTGTTTATCATTATCTACTCTTAGAGAGAGTTTATTGATTGTAGATCATTTATTGTAAAGGTATCTCAAGTCTGGGGATTTGGAGATTGGGTTCATTGATTACAACTTGTAAGGGGGAGTAAGTTCTAGTGAGAGAATTACTCTTGAGTGCAGAGTGTGTAATCAATTGTGATAGTGAAAAACCCGAGAGAGTCGGGACTGGACGTAGGTCAAGAGATTGGACCGAACTAGTATAATTCCTTGTGTCTTGTCATTCTTCTCTACTCCATAGTCTACTCTGTTTTAGTTTCGAAAAACAGAGCTTTTCTGGAAGAATTTTTAAAAATCCCCAATTCACCCCCCCTCTTGGTGATTAAGCTCCACTTTCAAACATGATTCCCAAAACTATCTTGAAACTATTTTAACTGGTTTAATTGACTTAATTAGCCACTGCTTATTTCACTGAGTTTTTTGGTGGAATAAGTGTTATTGAACTTGAGGGTTTCCCATGTTTCAATTAGGTAATTAAATTCATTAATTCCTATATTTCATTAATCTCCCTTTGGTCTAATTAATTAATTTGGGCTAAGAAAGTTAACTCTATGTAAATCCTAAGTTGTTCCCTTCACCGTACCGGAACTAAACCATCTTTTCTTTTCTTTTTTGATTTTCTTAGTTATTAGTTTATTTCTTTGCTTAGGATTTTAATTCTCTTTTCAGAAAACCCCCACAGAATTGTATTTGCATCTAGATTAGTTCCATCATATAGGTTTTAGAGTCATTTTCATCTTGCATTTAGTTGGTTTAGTTTCATTTCATTGTATTTTTCGTCACCTAAATTCAACCTAAAGAATAACCCACAGATTGCTCCTTGGGAGAATGACATAGGTTGACCCTAAATTGCATAATTAATTAGGACCTAGTTTAATTGATTGCTTTAGCAACAAAAGCAAGCTCATCACTGATTATGCAGTGTTGTCACATAGATTTGGGACTTCTTTCAGGTGGAATCCCTGTTAGTTCTTGGTGTTTTGATGATCACAAATCCTAAGTTATTTGATAAAGCAAGGGTTAGCTCATGCCCGAGCATAGACGATATAATAGCTTGTTCAGGTGTTTCAGAGAACCATGCTCGAGTAGGGTATTTATCATGCCCGAACATCATCGATTCATAGCAAAGAGGTACAAGATGAAGAGTCATGCTCGAGCAAGGAATGTAGCATGCTTGTGTAATATCCCGAATTTTGGACCCTAAGAATTGAGAATAAGCCTAAGAGTGGGTAGACGACTAAGCCCGGTTTGGGAAGAGTCCCAAGAATGACGATAAATAGGAAGCCTCTCAGGGACTAAGTAACTTGGCTATGCAGGTCAGTGGACCTAATGTGTATAAATCGTGGAATTAAAGTACCAATGGAAAAAGGGCACAGAAGACCCATACGGTACAAATTCGGTTGGAAAAGATACCCCCTAACTATGTCCTTAGGTATAGGACAATTAGTTGAGTGAAAATATGATGGTATAAGTAAGTATACAGCATTTTCAGGATAGTCAGGGATGCCCTGCGTTTTTGAAGATCAGGAGTCAATGTAATCACTGCTGGAGGACACGTGTCACTGCGGGATTGAAAAGCAAAAAGTAAGTAATGATTACAGGGGTAGAAAAGTCAATTCCTTACCCCTTAAGCATTGAATTTTGTCTACCTAGGAGAGAAAAGGAAAAACTAGATGATTTTGATATGACTCAGGCCCAAACCCAATATGCGGGTCCTACAGGCGATTGTCCGGTAGAAAAGGGACTGATAAGGACCAGTTAGGGGATTCTTTTATATTGAATGAGACAAGTGTGGGGCCACTTTGGTAATCAAGGAGGCGCCACATATGAGTGTCCATTCAAGGGAAAATATCTGGAAAAGTTGAAGAAAAGTACAAAAAGAAGCACCTTTGTGCCCAGCGGGGCCCGGTAAACAAAGAATTGGACTGATAAAGTGGAAAAATGAATTAAATATAGGGGATTATATTTGTGGGCCCCATTAGGCACCACATACCCCCCTTAATCATTAAGATATTTGGCTTGGGGAAAAAGAAAGAGAAACCAGTGTAAAAGTCAAACCGTGGGTCCCACATTCATAGAAAAATGGCAAAATGGGAATAAATGAACAAAACTTAATTAGGGAAGATGTGTGGGCCCAAAGTGGCGCCCCATGTGTCCTTTAGGGAAGGAAAAAGCATGGGGAAAATTTGGTAATTATTAGTAAGTTTCGGGCCACAATTGTAATATACGAAAGTTTCTGGCTAAAAACGGTAATTTGCCCTAAAAGTAGATAAAGATCAGCAATTTTTGGAGGGAGCAGCGCCACTTGTCATCTACCTAGAAACCCCTGGAATATTCTGGAAAAACTTGGAGAAGAAGTCAAAAAGCCAGATCCAATTGGACAGGAATTAACCACAAATATTCCTGGATCGATTAGTACTTTTACCATTATTAAAACACATGCTCTCTCTCTCTCTCTCTCCTAAACCAAGGGAGCACAAAATTTTGCAGAGAAAGAGAGATGAGTTCAGCCAGATCTCCATAGCCAAAGCAAGGTCCAAGCCATAAGGATCATCAATCAAACTTCCGATTTAGATAAACACTGAAAACCCGCACCTTTGGAACTTAAATCTTTAATTTTCGTTCATCTGGTTGCGGCTTGGTGTTGGGATCTGATTTTGGAGTTTTTGATTGTTGAAAAGTGTTTAAAACGTGATTTTTTATGAGATTAAGCTATGGTTTAAGTTCCCGAACTCAAAAACACCGAAGAACACCACGAACAAGCTTATTTGTTGATTCTGGAATTTCTGGCAGTGAACCTTCAACTGAGTTTTAAAAATAGTAAATGAACTTTTTTAAGCTTATATTTTACAGGGAGAAAGTAGACATCTTAAGGTTCACCGGGATGTATAATTTTGTGTCTTTTGGGTTTTTCGACTAAGAGATAAAAATTGCTAACGTTGGACCAGGAAGCAATTAGGCGAATCTGGACCAGGGGGTGAAAATTTGACTACCCACCAGAATATGTGTACGGTTGGTTTCTGGGAATATTTGTCTTGCAAAGTAGACATTTAAATGGTTCAAATGGCGCTGGTTTCAAGCAAAAATTATTTTTTTGGTATTTATTAAAAATCCTGGAAGTTGGGCCAGATTCACAAAATTTTGGAAATTCTGTGTGGGCTCGGTTTTGGCAAAATAAATGAAGGGGTATTTTTGGAAATACTAAAAATGGTGTATTTTGATGTTATTAGGTAAAGGGAATATTTTGAAAAGCGATCGGGCACATTAGAATATTAAAACGGTATATACCCCACCAGGTAGTAACCGCTTTACTAATATATCTTTATGTGTTTTGTTGTGTGTTTGTATTTGCCATGTGTGTTTTTGTATGTGTTGTCAAATATGCATACAAAGTTATGTGGTTCCTAGCGCTGAGGACGATTGGTCCGAGGTCGGCCTTGATTGGCGGCTGTACGGGTCGATAGGTCTTGGGCTGCCCTGATGTAGGCAGCTTTACGGGTCGTGACTCCAGTAAGTCTGGGGCTTGCCTTGGTAAGGCAACCTGACGGCACGTTGTAGTCGGTGATGTGTATTTTTGTTTGCATATGTGGTATGTATTTGGCATATTATTAATGTTTCTTGTATACCTGACATGGTTACATACATGCACTTTACGCATTTGGTATTTGAGTATTGACGGTTACTCTGGGGGCCATTATTGGACTCCAAAAGTTTCTATAGCTGCAGGGGAGTGTGCCTGATCTAGAAGACCCTTTTTGAAAGGTAGGGCTTGGTGGTGCAGTGAAGAATAGGGAATGCCCTATCGCATTTTGTACTTTACATTTGGATGACTAAATATATTGTTTTGGTATTTATTTTGGACAGCTGCACCCTTTAACCCTTCGGGGAATTTTACTTTCCATTTATTTTACTTTTACTAGTACAGTAGATTGTCCAAACCGATTAAATACTCTGTTGCACTAACTCTGATGCATGTAAAGTGGATATAATAATGAAGGAAAGGTAATCAATAAAAGGAATCCCTCTAACCTGCCACCCGAAAGGGCGAGGCCGGTAGGGGTGTAACAGCTCGAGCATCAGCGTGACAAGCAACAAATTCACAAAGTTGAAGAGTTGATAATTGAATATTATATACACTTCTTTAGTACTCTTGATTAATAATTTAGGACTCTTTAGTTAATCAATAATGACTTTTATGCTTATTTGGGCTTTGGGCCTTTCATTAGATTTTAGTAATTTAAATGATAAAATTCCAGTTTTACATTGCTTCACTATTTTTACCATAACTCTTGAACTAGACATCGGATTTTCCTCATTCTTGTTTCATATTTCAGATAATTCAAAGAGCTACAATTGTTATGAAGACGTGAAGGGAAAATAAGGACATGAGGGCGATAAATTTTGGGGCCAAAGTTAGATATATATTTCTGGATTTTTATTTGGGCTCGAATTTTGTAATTAAAGCTCACTTTTATTTTATTTCCGTTTTGGGCTAAACCATTGGAGCTCATTTCCATTTTAGGTTAACTTTATGTCAGATGGTGGCTACAACACTTAGGTCATTACGTTTTTATACATTTTTGGATTGAAATAGAAGTTTTGAAATTCTCTCAACTGTTCTTCATATGTTCTTCGTGTTCATGATGAACTTCTTCATTTCTGTTCAATTTTTGTTTTGCATAGCCATGATGGGCTAAGCTACTATGATTGGCCCACGGATTGAGGATTCCACTATCCAGAGGACTCGTTCCTAACGGTAACAAATTTGTTTCTGTTTTGTAATTTCGGATTCGATTTACTTTCGGATTAGGTGTTAGATTTAATGCCCAGATTGAGATATCCCAAGGATCGAGTTCGAACTAGGTTTAAGTGCTTGCTGTGCAATCGCACAGTGACACGCCACTGTTCGGATAAACGCTAGGCCATCGTCTAGTTGAGGGATTTTATGGACAAACGCAGAGATTTCGGTTCGTCCAGAATCGTTCACGAGTTCGTTTCAAAATTTGTTTTCGTCCGAGGAAGGAAAGTGGTGGAATTCAAAATCCTAGGTTGATCCTCTATTTATCTTTTAATCTGTTTATTTTGCTCTATTTCTGTTTATTGCATTTTTATTCTGTTTGAACCAAAACTCCCCCCCCATTTTTACTGTTTTGTTTCGCTGTTACTATCCATTCAAACCTGCTGCGAATTCGTTGGGGAAATGACACAGGTTCCGTATTTCTGCAATTCATTTTTGAACTTGGTTATTTTGGGAGATACGGCAAATCTCTTTCAAAATATGGCGCCGCTGCCGGGGAATTTTTATCGGTTTTGATTAGACAGTAGTGTAAATAGTGTCGTTTCGGTGGTTCAGGTGGTTGGGCAGAAATTTTTCTGACTCGATCACTCAAGCCGGGTCTTATTCAGAAGGAATTGGGCATTCTAAGCAAGAGTAACTTCCAAGTAGGATGTGAGGTCTGCCCTATTTTGACCAAATTCCAACGTTTAGACCACTTTTCGCTATTTTTAGTAATTCTGAGTGTGTTGTGGCATTTTCATAATTCTGAGTATTTGCCAATTCTGCCTTGTGGTTTTGCTGCATGAGTAGTAGGAGTACTACTAATCCAGAAGACTTGTTGCCATTTGATCCTAAAATAGAAAGAAAAATTCTTACTGCTAGAAGAGTTGTTAGGCTAAGTCGTGGGATTAATACTGAATTGGACATTGAACTTGACTCTAATTGTGACCATTCTGACTGTGTCCATTCTGTTGATCTTTCTGATTGTGTTTCTGATAGTACTTTTGATAGTCTTGTTGTTTTCAGTGATTCTAGTAGCAATTTTGCTAACTCAGAAATTATGGCAGAAGAACAAGGAAATCGTCCTACTTTAAAGGAATTGGTTGCACCTGATGTTAATTATCAACCTTTGTGTATCCAATATCCTGACCTTGCTACTAACTTTGAACTTAAATCTGGTCTAATACACTTGTTGCCTAAGTTTCATGGTGTTGCAGGTGAGTGCCGCATTAAGCATTTGAAGGAATTCCATGTAGTGTGCAGCACAATGAAACTGCAGGCCATTGATGAAGATCATATCAAGCTAAGAGCTTTTCCTTTCTCATTGGAAGGTGGAGCTAAGGACTGGTCGTTGTACCTTCAGCCCTCATCTATTGGGAGTTGAACTGTTATTCAGAGGTTATTTCTGGAGAAATTTTTCCCTACCTCAAGAACCACTTCGATCAAGAAGGAAATTAGTGGCATTAAACAAGCTAATGGGCATACTATGCATGAGTACTGGGAAAGGTTCAAAAGGATGTGCGAGCTGTCCACACCACCAGATCACTGAGCAACTCTTGATTACCTATTTCTATGAGGGTCTGCTACCTGTAGACAGAGGTTTGGTTGATGCTTCTAGTGGTGGGGCTATGAGGGCCCGAGACTTGATATCCACTATGGCAGCTAACTCTCAGCAGTTTGGCACTAGGGCCAATAGTACTCATGTTTACCAGATTTAAGCACCTCCAATCTAGTACGATTCTCAGAGATTAGAGACTAGACTTGATGATCTAACCTCCCTAGTGAGGCAGTTGGCAGTGACACAGACAGTACAGTCTTCCCCTCCTCAGATTAGGTACTCATGTGGGTTCTGTTATGACCCTTATAATTCTACTAACTCTTGCCCTACCTTGCATGATCCTGCTTATCAAGACCAGTCAATAGCTGTAGTAGGTGTTTTTCCAGGAAAGCCACAATACCAGCAGAATAATACCTTTTCCAATACCTACCATCCTGGTTGGAGAAATCACCCCAATTTCTGTTGGAACCAGAATCAGAACTAGAACCAGAGTAACCAATATCAACAGAATTCTTGGAATTACCAGCAGAGACAGTACAGACCCCAGAATTTTCAGCAGCAATATGCACCTCATTTGCCAGCACCACCTCCTCGACCAACCATATGTGCACTCCACAGGCAGCATAACAGCAGGCTAGTAGTAGTAGTAGTGGTTCCTCACTTGAAGATATGATGAACCAATTTGCCACAAACTCTATACGGTTCAATAGCAAACTGAAACTTCCATTCGAGTTTGCAAACACGGAGTTGGCCAATTGGCAACATCACTGAATCAGCTTCAACCTCAGGGATCCAATACTCTTCCTTCACAGAAAATTCCAAATCTTAAAGGGAATGTGCGTGCGATTACCTTACGGTCTGGCAAGCAATTGGAGGAACCTAAACAAGCTACAAATGTGACTTCCACATCAGAAAAAGAGTCAGAAAATGTGAAGATTGACTCAAAATAAAAAAGCAGTGCGACAAGGTGAAGAGGAAGACATTCCCATTCCTCTTCCTTTCCCTCAAAGAGCCCCTCAATCTAAGAAGTTGGCAGAAAAAGCACAAGAGAAGGATATACTTGAGACATTCAGAAGAGTAAAGATCAACATTCCTCTCTTAGATGCAGTCAAACAAATTCCTAAATATGCCAAGTTTCTGAAGGAGTTTTATACCAACAAGAGGCGACTAAAGGGGAATAAACGAGTGAGTTTGAACCAGAATTGTTAGAACCGGCTATCACCCAAGAGGGGGGTGAATTGGGTGTCTAATAAAAACTTTGGAACTTTGAAAATCTTTTCGCAACTTACTGAAAGTAGTTCGAATGACATAATTAGTTTATAAAGCAATAATCATTCATTCAAACATATATGCTGGAAATGTAAGAGTTTAGGAAAGAGAATATGCAACCGTGATTTATACTGGTTCCGCCCTTCCTTGACCTACGTCCAGTCCCCAAGCTCCACTTGAGATTTTCAATCCACTATCTCCTTGTTTAACCGGGCACAAGAGAAAGCCTTTACAACCTCACAAGTTTAGTCGGGCACTTGTGCAGCCTTTACAATCTCTTACCGAGATACTCCCCCTTACACACTGTAAGGATACAATTACACACTCTGTAAACGAAGGATGATCCTCTCACTCTAGGACTCACTCCCCCTTACAAGTTGCAATTGATACACCCACACTTAAGGTTCCACAACCTTAAGATTTTTACAACTAAAAGAATTAATCGGTGTTTAAGAACTCCTCACTGAGTAGATGAATGCTAATCACTGAAGTACATAATCGATCATCTCACTCTCTACTGTAAACTATATAAACATTGAGAACAGAGTGTATGAGTTAAGCGTATATTGATAATGATGGCATTTCGGCAGTGCACGCTCGTGTCTCAACTTGAAGTTTGAATGCTTGTTCTTTTATAGTTAACCAACAGCATTCGACCGTTAGCCTGTTCTTCCACTTTAGAATATGACCGTTGGAAAATTTTACCATTGAAGCTTCTGACCTCATCATCTGCTTTTTGATAATCTGATGTTAATCCTTCATTTGATTATCTGAAACTTGCTAATAAACATGATTAATAGCATTGAGAAGTATAGCAAACAAAAATCAATTGATAACAATCATTTCTGAATTCTCTGAGACGTTGTGGAATTGTGCTCTGCTGTCTGATAAGCCATGTGAATCATCTGAAACTTATACAAAAATGATATAAATATTGTTAAGAGGTAGTATAAGTTCTTTTAGAATTCATCTGGATGTTCTTGATGAGAAGCCAAGATTTCGAACACGGTGATTTTGAGAACAACGTGATCATGCTTGAGCAAGAAAAATAGTGTGTTCGGGCATGCTTCTTATGAGATAGTTAAAATCATACTTGGTCGCTGATGCTCGGGCAAAGGTATTTTGCCTGCTCGAGCATGGTGCTCGGGCATGATAATTATCATGCTCGGGAAAGCTTCTTTACAGAGGCTTGAAAGTGTTCTGCTTCGTTGTTGCTCGAGCATGGAAACTTTCTTGCTCGAGCAAGCCATTGGCAGAGGCGAAAGATTGTGCCTCCAGCGACGACGTTGCTCCAGCATGATTTCTGGTCTGCTCGAGCATGGTTTTTCTCATGCTCGGGCAAGGTTTGTTGATAGTGCAAAAGACGCAAGTTGCTCGAGCAACGTTACGCTTCTGCTCGAGCAAAGTGAACTACCAGTCATTGTTTTGCTTCTGCCTCGATGCTGCTCGAGCAAGGAATATATCTTGCTCGAGCATGATTGTTCAATCATGCTGCTTTCGTCTCTGCATCGATGTTGCTCGGGCAAGCTCAATGTGTTGCTCGGGCAAGACTCTTCAAATCGCAATTTTGTCATTTCCACGATGATGCTCGGTCATGCCAATTGTTCTGCTCGAGCATGGCTGGACAATTGTTAGATTATGCTTGGGCATCATGTTCTTTGAAGCTTCTGATCATATGTGAATAAGCATAATACTCTCCAGTACAAAGCTTTAACCTACAGAGTAGAGACTTTCAAGAAGCAATCATATTGACAGCAATTTCCAGCGAGCATAACAACGTCATCGGTAAAAATCCAAATTTAGCAAATTATCCCATCTCAGAAAGCTCTTCAAATATTCCTTCCATCTAAATAAGAATCAACTTCAAAATAGTTGTATTTGGTCCATTAACATCAGATGAGTGGAGGTTGTTCTTGATCAGAATTTTCTGCAACATCCTGAACAGACCGTCAAATTCAAAACACCATATCTCCTTCAATTGATCTTTTTTTTTCATGGTTTTGATGTTCTTGGAAAGGTATGTGAGTCTTGTTTAAAATGACACCGATTTCAACTCCATTGGATTTGTAGATTGTGAGATACACCCAAAATACCGAAGCTTGTTCTGGAATGTGACGTGAATTTCAGTTGCAACTTATACAAATCATATCTCTCTCCTATGAACTCCTTTGGGCTTGGATTGTATATCAAAATGACGCATTCGGAGTCTAGTTTCATATCCCACTGGGTTCGTGTCAATCCAATTCTTGGTTTGGGAGATATCATCCAATTACCGAAGGTCGCCAGAAACAGAGCTGAACAGAGTATGCTGAACCACGACCTTGCTCGAGCAGGCTTTCCTTTCATGCTCGGGCAAGAGCGGATTTTGGCGAAAATGCACCTTGCTCGAGCAAGAACTTTGTTGTTGCTCGAGCATGACTTCAGAAACTCAATTTGCTCGAGCAAGACACTTTGTTCAAGTGAGAAAAAGAGTTGAAATTACATAAATGCCCTCCAACAAACCAAGGTATTCATCCTAAGCTTGAACTTGCTTGTTTTAACTCCGAATTGAGTCGTTCCAACTTCTATTTGATCACAGAGACTTGAATATTGATATTCTCATGATATTTAACAAGTTATTCTTTCTTCAAATTTTATTCTTGATCATTCTCTATAGTTTAATTTGGACTAACCTATAATAAACAAAGTAGGTAGTCAATGTATATGATATAAACTTTTTGCTCTTGATAATGGCATCAATATAAGACATCATCAAAACTAAGCATAACTAACATTCTCCCTCTTTTTGATGATGACAAATACTTTAAGAAAAATATGGATGAATATGAAAATACATTAGATGCTGTTAGTTCTCATGTGTTTTGATGATGATTGACAATTGTAAGACGATTCGAGCCAAAAGAATTTGATTTAAAAGATAACTTATAAAATTACATTTTAACTCTAGTCATGACTCAAGTCATTGAGCTTTGAAAACAATTGAAAATATTGACTATGACTCGAGTCATCATTAAACAACTCGAGTCATCCCTGTACTTAAACTTTGCAAAATGACTTCCTCGACAAAATGACTCGAGTCATCCTTGGTATAACTCGAGTCATCATTTCACTCTTCGCTTGTTCAAAATTGTTTCGAGACATGACTCCAGTCATGACTCAAGTCATCTCAGCACAAATCGTTTCTGTTTGAAATTTCTCAGATATGACTCAAGTCATCTCAGCACAAAAAATTGATCATGACTGGAGTCATCATTAATCAACTCGAGTCATCCATGTATCTCGAGACATGACTCCGGTCATGACTCAAGTCATCGAGCTCAAATTAATTCAGTTTGAATTTTCCACAGACATGACTCAAGTCATCACTCGAGTCATCTAAATGTATTATGAAATTATGACTCTAGGCATGACTCGAGTAACATCATCAAATATCTTCTACTCATATTTGTTTCAGGATGACTCCAGTCATCACTCGAGTCATTTATATAATTTTTGAAAAGCTGACTCTAGGCATGACTCGAGTCACACATTTAAACTTTTGATTTCCTGTCTGCGCGATTATGATATTATTTGATTAAGTGATGTGTGTTTGATATAATTGATTATTATTGTTACTAACCAAGTTTAATCAGTTTGCTAGTGTATTTCAGATATATTTAACATGTTTTAAATTTGAAATTACGAAAAGAGAATTCCTGTCAGAAGCATTAAATGCTATCCCAGATATCAAAGCTAAATGAAGGAATAGAACTCTGGACAATCAAAAAGCATTTCGGCTATTTCCTAGACAACATTCTTACTGACTCTCAACGGACAAATTGAATAAAGAATGTCAACGGAGAATAACGGTCGAATATCGGAAGCATACGAAGAAACCGAGCAAGTAATTACAACGGATATATTGATTACCCACAACGGCTCATTAAGCTCTTCTCAACGGTCATCAATGCTTTGCCAATCTATAAATAGGAGAAGCATTCAAGTCTCCACCTACCGAAAACGCTGTGCATTCAATTAGTCATTAAGATCATTCATTGTTTCTACTCAAAGAGTTAATATCTTCGGATATATCATACTTCAGTGTTTATTAATCTGCTCTTTTAGAGAGTTCATCATTGATTATTCTTCTTGTGAGAATCTCAAAGTATTGGGACTTTGGGATTGGGATATTTGATTACAACTTGTAAGGGGGAGTAAGTTCTAGAGAGAGAATTACTCCGTGAGTTACGAGTGTGTAATCATTTGGATTATTGAAATCCGGAGAGTCTCGGGACCGGACGTAGGTCAAGGATTTGGACCGAACCGGTATAAATTCATTGTGTTCAATCTCTCTTACCCTTACTCGTTTATCCTGTTTCACGTTCGGCTAACAGTATTTACGCGAGAAATTTTTATATCCCCAATTCACCCCTCTTGGTGATATTCCGTCTTTCATTTGGTATCGGAGCGGGTCTTCTCTCGAAGAGATTAACATCTCGAGAAGGATCGGTATGGACGGAATCCTACTCCGACGGAGCTTCTATCAGCAGACCGCCCGGTTTTAGTGGAGAGCATTACTCATTCGGAAAGCCAAATTCAAAGTCTTTGTTTTGGCATCAGAATATGGATTGTGGAGAGTATTCAAGATATGAGACTATAATCCAACAATACTCGAAAATGGTCTTAGAATCCCAAAGCCTGAAGATACCTATGATGACAATGACAGGAGAAATATCACTCTCAACAGTAAAGCTGTCCTCATGTTGCAAAGTGCATTAAGTCAACAAGAGTATTTTCGTATCTGTACATTGCCATCCGCTAAAGCCATGTGGGATGCTCTGGAGATAGCTCATGAAGGAACAACCGGAGTCAAGGATAATAGAGTAAACACCCTCATGACCGAATACGATCTGCCGTATGAAGTCCGGGGAATCTATTATTGAGTTTCAACGAGGTTCACTCACTTGATCAACCAACTCGACGCCTTGGGTAAAGACTATGAACAACTTTGTCCAAGTGAGAAAGATTCTTAATATCCTCAAGAAAGAATGGGAAGCCAAGGTAACGGCTATTGAAGAAGCTCGTGGAGAGTCAATGAGTTAGAGCGACCTTGTTTGGCGGTCTGTCCGAGTATGAAGGCAAAATGAAGTTCGAGAAAAGGACTAGATGAGATCAGCAAAAAACAAGGGAATCGCTCTCAAAGGCATCAAAGAAGCAAATGAGGCGAGATGATGATGAAGAGGTAGATGAAGATGAAGAGTTGGGCATGATAGTCCGAAGGTTCAAAAATTCTATAAGAAGGACCAAGGATTCAAGAAGTTTCACAAAGGTGGCTCTAGTGTTGAGACGAAAAGCCAATCATCTGCTACGAATGTGAAAGGCCGGGCCACATCAAGTCGAATGTCCCCGGTGAAGAACAAGGAGAAAGAAAAGAAGAAATTCAGCAACTTCAAAAGAAAGCCTAAGTATCGCCATATGGGGAGACAGTTCATCCGACGATGATGAAGCTGAGGACGAAGAAAAAGCCAACATATGCCTAGTAGCTCAAGAAAAGGAGCAAACCGAAAATGATGATGAGGTATGTCTGAGAGCATCAAAATCCAACAGGTGGTATATTGATAGTGGGTGCTCTAGACACATGACAGGAGATCATACAAAATTTGCTACTCTCAAGACCAAAAATGGTGGCACTGTGACTTTTGGTGGTAATCAATCTGGAAGGATTCTTTGGAATTGGTGAAGTTGGCAACATCAATGGACCTCAAGTCAAGGACGTCTACCTTGTAGAAGGCCTGTGTCATAATCTCCTCAGTGTAAGTCAGAGTACTGACAAAGGCAATCTTGTCATCTTCGACTCAGAGAAGTGCTTGATCGTTAGCAAAGATGATCTGCCCTTAATCAACCTCAAATCAAAAGCTTTATTTAGAGCTCCTAGAGATGGTAAGCTGTTATACTCTAAACCTCTCTAACAATTTCAATGAACTTTCCTCTCGAAAATTGTTTTATCGGTAACTTGGAAGAAAGTTGGCTTTGGCACAAGCGTTTAGCTCATGTCAATATGTTTCAACTTGACAAGTTACAAAAAAATGATTTGGTCATTGGTTTACCAAAACTAAATTTAAAAAATGATATGATATACGATGCATGTCAGAAAGGAAAACAGACTAAATCATCTTTCAAATCCAAAAATGAAATTTCATCTAACATGCCTCTTCAACTACTTCACATGGATTTAGTTGGACCTGCTAGAGTGAGAAGCCTTGGTGGAAATCTCTATACTTTAGTTATTGTTGATGATTTCTCAAGATTTTGTTGGACTATGTTTTTATCATCAAAAGATGAAACTTTTGATCAGTTTCTTGTGTTTGCCAAAAAGGTCCAAAATGAGAAAGGTATCTCTATTTCAGGAATAAGAACTGATCATGGTGGAGAATTCGAGAATAATGCCTTTGAAGAATTTTGTGATGCTCATGGGATAGACCACAATTTCTCTCGAAGGACTCCTCAACAAAATGGTGTTGTGGAGAGAAAGAATCGAGTTCTCACAGAAATGGCAAGAGCAATGTTGAATGAGAATCAAACTTCTCAAGTCTTCTGGGCTGATGCAATGAGTACGGCATGTTACATATCAAATCGTGCATACATCCGAAAGAAACTTAAGAAGACACCCTATGAGCTGTACAAAGGAAGAAAGCCCAATCTTAACCATCTACACATCTTTGGGTGTAAGTGTTTCGTGCACAATAATGGTAAGGATCATTTGGGTAAGTTTGACTCAAAATCTGATGAAGGTATATTTCTTTGCTACTCTAATAGAAGTAAAGCATATAGAGTTTTCAATACTCGTACTCGTATTGTTGAAGAGTCTATTCATATTGTGTTTAGTGAAACCAAATCTGAGAAACCTTTGGATGATGATGAAGAAAATATTTATAGAAATAAGTTCTTTTCAAAGACTACTCCTGCCACTCTTGAAAACTCTGAAGATGTTTTTGAAAATGCTTCTGAAAATGATTTTCAATCTCAACCTAAAGCTTGGAGATTCATTAGGAATCATCATCTGGATCAAGTTATAGGTGATGTAAATCAAGGAGTAAGAACCGAAAATAGCACTTTGAATGAAGTAACCTTTTCTCATTCATATCTCACATTGAACCCTCTAAGATTGATGAAGCCCTTTCAGACAATGATTGGGTGATAGCAATGCAAGAGGAGTTACATCAATTTGATAGAAATCAAGTTTGTGATTTGGTACCTAGGCCTAAGGACCATCCGGTCATTGGCACTAAATGGGTATTCAAGAACAAACGAGATGAATCAGCAATCATTGTCCGGAATAAGGCAAGATTGGTTGCTAAAGGCTATAATCAAGAAGAAGGAATTGATTATGAAGAAACTTATGCTCCGGTGGCAAGATTGGAAGCCATAAGAGTCCTTCTTGCCTTTGCACAGTGTAAAAGGTTTCAAACCCTATCAAATGGATGTGAAAAGTGCTTTTCTAAATGGTTTTATTCAAGAAGAAGTTTATGTAGAACAACCTCCGGTTTTGAAAATGATAATCATCCGAGATCATGTGTATCGTCTCAAGAAGGCCCTATATGGTGCAAAACAAGCTCCAAGAGCTTGGTATGAGCGATTAAGCAAATTCCTTCTTGATCAATGTTTTATCGGAGGCAAAGCGACACAACACTTTTCATAAAGAGTAATAAGTCTAATGAAATTTTAATTGTCCAAATATATGTTGATGATATTATATTTGGTGCTACTAATGATTCTCTTTGTGAAGAATTTTCCAAGCAAATGCGGGGAGAATTTGAAATGTCTATGATGGGGGAATCGAATTACTTCCTTGGTTTGCAAATTAAACAACGGAAGGATGGAATATTCATCTCTCAAACAAAATATCTCAAAGATTTGCTCAAGAAATTTGGCCTTGAAAATTGCAATGGTGCAGACACACCAATGAGCTCAACAGCCTCTCTGGATGCTGATGAAGAAAAGGGCAAAGATTTCAACATAACTAAGTATAGAGGAATGATTGGTTCTTTGCTATACTTAACCGCCGATGACCCGATATCCAATTCGGCGTAGGAATGTGCGCAAGATTTCAATCAGCTCCAAAAGAGTCACATCTTGAACATGTCAAGAGGATCTTTCGCTACCTATCGACACAAAAGAATTAGGCCTTTGGTTCCCCAAAAGGCCAACAAGAATTTCTGTTGCATATTCAGACTTAGACCATGCTGGATATAAGACTGATAGAAAAAGTACAAGTGGGCAATGCGAGTTCTTTGGAGGTTCACTAGTTTCATGGTTCAGGCAAGAAAGCAGAGACAAGTGTGGCAATATCTTCAACTGAAGCCGAGTATGTAGCTGCATCAAGTTGTTGTGCTCAAGTCCTTTGGCTCAAACAACAAATATCAGACTTGGGATCAACTTGAAGGAGATTCCAATCCTCTGTGATAATACAAGTACTATAAGCTTGGCCAAGAATCCGGTCCAACATACTCGAACCAAGCACATTGATGTGAGGCATCACTTCATAAGAGATCATGTTCAGAAAAAAGATATCAAAGTGATGTTCATCCCAACACATCTGCAACTTGCTGATATCTTCACCAAACCTCACGGCCAAAGAGCAATTCATGTTCATAAGAAGAGAATTGGGAATGGTAAATCCCAATGAATTGTAAGTTAATTCTCTTCCAACAATGTTAGTTATATGTTTTGATGAGTTAAAAGTTACTAACGTAAGCTTCGGAGTGTCCACATCTTGTTTTTGCAGGACTATATAAGCTTATATAAGTTAAAACTCATATCTGGTCTTGCTTTTGATAAATGCATATTTACTTATGTCACTCGAGTCATTTGTCAAATAACTCGAGTCATAATGATATTCCAAACACTGACAATGTTGTGAGATTCTGCAGTAACTCGAGTCACACAGAGTAACTCGAGTCAAAGATAGCACAGAAAGCAACCAGAAATGTTGAAACGCAAAGGTGACTGGAGTCAGACAAAATGCAACTCGAGGCGTTCCTCGAGTCATCCAGAAGCAACTCGAGTCACTATTTACTCAGAGAAGCAATCAGAAGCTTGGCGACAAAGTCAACTCGAGTCGTCACTCGAGTCAAAGGTAAGCAAAAGGTCAGTATTTGCTATTATGTAACTCGAGTCATGCTACTGCTATATATATATCTGCTGCATCTGAAATCCTTCATTTCTGTCAAATCCTCAAACCCTAACCCGAGTCATCTTTCGCCTTCTCTCAAATTCTTCCTCTTTCCTCTCAAAATCTGTCTCTTCTTCAACTCTGAATCCTTTCCAATGGCTCCCAAAAACCCTAAACCAAAGAAAAAGAATCATCTTCGATTATGAAGCCACCCTTTGTTTCATCGTCCCTCCTCGATCGAAGAGACCTAAAAGACAGAGGAAACCTTCGACTAAGCTTCAAAGTAAAGATTCTGCGAAACTCCTTCGAAGAAGCCCAAGAAGTGACAATTCAAGAACCTCCGAGGTTCCTCTACCAAAGCCTATTGATCCCGAAGCCGCTAAGCGTAGAGATAAGGAACCGAGAGTGGCTCCACACAAGAAGAAGAAGAAAGCGATCACTATCGTGTCCGAAGCTCTTGGTTACGGTTCAAAGGCTCAATCTGGTTCTAAACCAGATTCTCTCTCGCTCTAAGGTATCTCGACCTCCTAAGTATATTTTCAGTCCTCCTAATCTAGCAAAACCTCCAAATTCTGAATTCATATGTCAACCCACTCCAATGTCCAATACCGAAATGCTTTGGAGTTTAAAGAAAAATATTCGCTAGAGGTTTACGTCCCACAGTGTATGTGGATTTAGTCAAACTAAAAGATGAGTGTGACCTTGATTTATCCCCGTGGCTAGATCAATTTAGGAACTTGTTGGCCATAAACACTCTTTACACTCCCTCACTAGTCAAGCACTTCTATTTCAATATGTCCATGGCTAATGTAGTCAATGAAAGGGGTCATATCATTGAGGATAAATGCATCACATCTGTTAGAGGGAGATCCATCACTCTCTCTACCAATATAATCAATTCTCTTCTTTTTATTGAAAATCCCCCACCGTGCCTCACATTGTGTATGACAAAGAAAGATTTTTCAAAATCCCGAGGCACAGTGTTCCATTTGAAGGAAAACTTAAATTTTCCCCTGTTGATATGCCTCCTCTTCATAGAGCCTTATGGTACATATATTCAAGGAACCTGGTTCAGAAAGGCAAGAACTTTACTCACTTCAATTCCAATGACTATAGCCTTTTTGCATCTTTGGTTGACAAGGTGTCTTTTAACATAGGACACTGGGTCTATCAAGAGATGAAGAAGTTCAAATTTGACTCCTCTCCTTCAGCCACAATCCCTTTTCCTAATCTGGTCTCACTTCTGCTATATACCAACAAAATTTGGTATCTTGATCTTTTTGAAAAACCTGTCAAGCCACATCTGTTTGGTAAAAACCATCTGAATCTTATGAAAATTTCCTTTAAAGAAGGTTCAGGACAGTCTAGAGCCCTTCTAAGTCTAAAACTTCTATGCATGAGCCAACTGAAGCTCAATCTTCTCCTATTCGATCTCGGCCTCCCACTCGGTCTTCAAATCTCAATGTTGAAATCAAGAACATTGTAACCAAGGCTATGCAAGAAACCTTTGGTACTCTCCAGACAACCCTGACTGCTCATCACTATGAACTCTCTGAAAAACTTGAGTCAGAAGTTGGAAAGCTGGTTGCAACAATTGCCTCCATAGATCAGAAGGTTGAGCGCATGGATGAAACATTGGAGAATGTTCAAGGCCATTTTGAGGACCTTGGACAGAGATTTGAGAATATGCATTCCTTGTACCAGATACTAGATTCAAAGCTTGATGGGCTATTGAAGAAAGAAACTGCTGGCTCTTCTGGGTTGATTCCTCCTCTCTCTGCTGGTCCAAGTCATTCTCCCATCCCTTCTCCCAATCATTCCGCTCCTTCCCTTTCACCTCTTCAACCTTCTTCCACTCCTATCTTGCAGACCACTCCTCTATCTCCACCACCTCCTGAATCCACTCCCATATTACCCACTCCTCCATTTTATGTTCCTCCCATTTCATCTGCTGCTCCCACTGTCATTCTACCCTCTCCCTCGCACCTCCACCGTCCAATCATCTCATTCGGTGACACTGCGAGACTGTTTGATGAGCACTCCTCTCCGGTGCTTCCATCTCTTCACCCTCTTCTCCTAAACCACACTCACCTCTACTTCTCCCTTCTCCACCTACACCTCCATCTCTCACTCTCTCCATTTACTCACCTCTCGCCCATTCTCCGGCTTTGCGTGCTTCCCTGTCCTCCACTCCTCACACTCCTCCCATTTTGCCTGATGACAAAGGGGGAGAAAATGAGAATGAGAAGAAATGAAGAATTTAGTATTTAGTTTGATGCTTTAGTTTATTGAAGTTTGTAAAAATTAGTTTGCTGTAGTTTGCAATTTAAAGTGTTTTCTCATTCTGCAGATGTTCTTAGCTTTGTCAAGTTTACATTATATAATTCTGCAGATGTTCTTAGCTTGCTTTGTCAAAGTTTACATTATATCCAATATTTGCAATATATGAGCTATTTATGAATTTCAAATATCTACACATATGCAATGAATTTTAATGTCTGCCTTTGATTCACGAGTCATACATGAAATTGTACAACTCATTTTCACTTCTCATATTACAAGTGTTGCCATCATCAAAAAGGGGAAGAATGTTAGTTCTCATGTGTTTTGATGATGATTGACAATTGTAAGATTGATTCGAGCCAAAAGAATTTGATTTAAAAGATAACTTATAAAATTACATTTTAACTCTAGTCATGACTCAAGTCATTGAGCTTTGAAAACAATTGAAAATATTGACTATGACTCGAGTCATCATTAAACAACTCGAGTCATCCCTGTACTTAAACTTTGCAAAGTGACTTCCTCGACAAAATGACTCGAGTCATCCTTGGTATAACTCAAGTCATCATTTCACTCTTCGCTTCATTCAAAATTGTTTCGAGACATGACTCCGGTCATGACTCAAGTCATCTCAGCACAAATCGTTTCTGTTTGAAATTTCTCAGATATGACTCCAGTCATGACTCAAGTCATCTCAGCACAAAATATTGATCATGACTCGAGTCATCATTAATCAACTCGAGTCATCCATGTATCTCAGACATGACTCCAGTCATGACTCAAGTCATCAGAGCTCAAATTAATTCAGTTTGAATTTTCCACAGACATGACTCAAGTCATCACTCGAGTCATCTAAATGTATTCTGAAATTATGACTCTAGGCATGACTCGAGTAACATCATCAAATATCTTCTACTCATATTTGTTTCAGGATGACTCCAGTCATCACTCGAGTCATTTATATAATTTTTGAAAAGCTGACTCTAGGCATGACTCGAGTCACACATTTAAACTTTTGATTTCCTGTCTGCGCGATTATGATATTATTTGATTAAGTGATGTGTGTTTGATATAATTGATTATTATTGTTACTAACCAAGTTTAATCAGTTTGCTAGTGTATTTCAGATATATTTAACATGTTTTAAATTTGAAATTACGAAAAGAGAATTCCTGTCAGAAGCATTAAATGTTAACCCAGATATCAAAGCTAAATGAAGGAATAGAACTCTGGACAATCAAAAAGCATTTCGGCTATTTCCTAGACAACATTCTTACTGACTCTCAACGGACAAATTGAATAAAGAATGTCAACGGAGAATAACGGTCGAATATCGGAAGCATACGAAGAAACTGAGCAAGTAATTACAACGGATATATTGATTACCCACAACGGCTCAATAAGCTCTTCTCAACGGTCATCAATGCTGCCAATCTATAAATAGGAGAAGCATTCAAGTCTCCACCTACCGAAACGCTGTGCATTCAATTAGTCATTAAGATCATTCATTGTTTCTACTCAAAGAGTTAATATCTTCGGATATATCATACTTCAGTGTTTATTA
This sequence comes from Acacia melanoxylon, assembly GCA_019022615.1. Taxonomy (NCBI): domain Eukaryota; kingdom Viridiplantae; phylum Streptophyta; class Magnoliopsida; order Fabales; family Fabaceae; genus Acacia; species Acacia melanoxylon. Next base: position 1,038,428 of record JAFJYJ010000068.1, on the reverse strand, counting down.
ATCTGCTCTTTTAGAGAGTTCATCATTGATTATTCTTCTTGTGAGAATCTCAAAGTATTGGGACTTTGGGATTGGGATATTTGATTACAACTTGTAAGGGGAGTAAATTCTAGAGAGAAATTACTCCGTGAGTTACGAGTGTGTAATCATTTGGATTAGTGAAATCCGAAGAGTCCGGGACCGGACGTAGGTCAAGGATTTGGACCGAACCAAGTATAAATTCATTGTGTTCAATCTCTCTTACCCTTACTCGTTTTATCCCCGTGTTTCACATTCGGCTAGTAGTATTTACGTGAGAAATTTTTATATCCCCAATTCACCCCCCCTCTTGGTGATATTCCGTCTTTCAGATGCAACATATTTTTCTTTCCATTTCTCTCCCCCTTATTTGTCATTAGCAAAAAGTTGATGTGAAGAAGAAATGCTTATAGAGTAAAGAAACCAGATTATGAAGCCAGATGATAAAGAATGAAGAAACTGATTTTCTCTCCCCGATGAAAGTATTTAAAAAAATAATTTTTATGAAAATATGTTTGAAAACAATCTGGAGAGGTTTGTCAAAACATCTTTCACAATTAAAGCACATATGCAAAATTTAGCTGAATATAAAAAGATAGAGATTAGAAATGCTCATGTAGGTTCTGCAAATTGATGAGTGATCGATGAAGTCCATTTTCTTGCTTTTTGTTGTATGAAATCATTTCCATCTGTTTCCTTTTCTTCATATAGCTCTTCTGCAAAAACGTGTCTCAGCTGGCTTCAAGTGCTTTCCCTCTTCCTTTTAGAGCATAGCTTAGCTTCAATGTGATTGAACCTCAAAGCATCGTTCCTCAATGTAATAGTTTCGCCTCATATTGCATTAAGGAAAGTTCTTGCACGAACCGAAATCTCCCGCCACAATTTTAAAGCTTTCTTGCAAGAGAGAATTATTAGTGCAATCAGATATCAAAATATTCTTTTCTATATGGTATTTTCAAATTAAGATAATGAAAGGAAAAATATGATATTAACTCATCATCAAAACACAGTGAATGCAGATGAGTTTGCTTAAAAAGGTTTTCTTCAAATAGAGGAGATGAGCTTTCAAGATATCAAACACGTGTGAATGTGAAGCTCCCCCTTAATGAATGCATGACTAAAATATGAAGCTCCCTTTAATGATTCCAAACAATAATGTGACACCAAATTGGTATGAAGAAATATGCTTTTTATGATGATGAAAATGTTTGAAGCGTAAGGATCATTTCTAAAAATGAGTTTGTTTAGGCTAAACTTCATCAGATAAAATTAAAATGAATAAAAACGAGTTAGCCTAGCATGATTATGATTTATGCATGTTACAATACCTCACTTAAGTAATATCGTAATTACTCAAGTCACAATCATCTGTAATCCATAGATGCATCATTGGCTAGCCACTATCTGATGATGTGATCAATACTGAAGATCTCCCAGATTTGATGCATAAGGATGAATTTCTGTGAAGTTCTGGTAATCTTGTCATTCATCGAAGTGACGAACTTCAATATTGTTTGTGGCAAGCTCATTGTAGGATTTTTGAAGTTCCTTTCCCACATAGCTCGAGTGGTTACTCATGTGATGTCCTTGACTCGTAGCTATCACTTGTAGTTCACACCAGAGGACCTTACAAGCTTATCTTCCTCTGTTTATCCCTGTTTCCCAATGCAAGAATAGAAGATCCTACAAAACAAACATATGCTGTTTGGTACCCGATGTTTCTTGGGTCCACACAAGATTAGACATGACAACTCTTATGCTCTTATAATTTAATCATATGATATTTGAGCAAAGAGTAGAACAATCAAATATCAAAAGCATAATTTTACCCAATCAAATAAATCAATGAATCAGATAGGGTAACAACTAAATGATTCCAAGAAGGTTATTTTTCAATGACAATTTGGAAATATACTTTAAGTAGAAATGATGTCATTGATAAAAATCTCAGTAATCCATGGATGAGATTAAAATTTCAAAAATGATAATGAAACATGCAAATTGTTTCAAGTCTTGAATGTTCTTTCAAACCGTGATAATGCATTATGAAATCAAAATTTTCATGAATGAAAGATTCATTTTTGAAACATGTTTAAAATCGATGCTCACTCTAAACATGGTGGAAGTCAATGGGTTTAATGAATATATCGGTATGCTTCGAGTTTTGGAAAACATGTCAAACATTGAAGTTAACATGTAGAAGAATTTTCCCATGAGCAAAGATCATATGGATGAAGCATTAGCAAGACATGCTTAGCACAATAGAGATACGTATGCATAATGACTTTGCTATGACGAAGGAATAATCTTGCCTCTTAGAATTGAACCTAGAAATATATGAATAGTCAAGGCAATAATATGAATATACAAATATAGTTACTCAAAATATGGATGAAGACAAAAGTTGATGTATTTGAGTAACAAAATGGCTACTAGGTTTCATGGATGATGAAGCACATACTCATTAGTCCAAATGACTAGAGTTCCGAATATCATCCTAGTAAGTTATTTCACCAATGGTTAATGCATTAACATTCAATGCACTAATGAACATTTATAAATCTTGAAATAACTCAGCCAACTAAGAAATTATGCTTAAAGCATAACAGATTCACAAATTGAATTCTTTTCTTGAAGATAGACTTGAAACTCATATATGATCAACTTGTTAAACATGAGGTCCAACTAGTCAGAGAATAAAGAATGAAGAGTTCAAGTATCGTATTAAATGCCAAAGATCAATATGTGAATGACAGGGAAAACTCAACTGAACAAATTTGAAGCATATCTGACATTTAACATTCAAAAAGTTGACTTCTGATTTTGAAATTCCATTTGAATGCAATCAAAGCATGAATACTTTTCAAAAGCATTTGTATACATTTTTACAAAAATAGAGTGAGTTGAAGTTCAAAACAAATTTTAGAATTGTGCATTTTAAAAACATAAACTCAGAAAGTTTTGCACAATTTCATTTACTGTCCCTTTACCAATCTGTAAAACACTTTTAAAAACATAAATGATTGATTGCTAATGGAATGCAATGACGGACAAGTATTCATTACCCAAAAAAGAATATATAATCACAGTATGGGGTAAGAATTAGATATCACCGTAATTCCTCTTGTCCTTATATTATCTTGCTTGGTTGAGATGGATTGATGTAGATAACTCCTTTTCCGACGTTCACCATCAACCATTGCTTCTTTGGCTTCCTTAAGAGTCGAATTGTTTCTCTATATAGTTGCATTCTTGAGAAGCTTTTTCTTTGATCCTATAGAGACATATAAACTTTTTTCTCCTATGGTATCCAACCATGCTTGGATCCATTAATTGTTAATCTTGTAGGAATCATAACAGAATTCATATGCTCTTACGAGAATAATCAAATCAGACCAAATGAGCATAATGAATTAAACATGACTTTATGCATAAAGAGATGCTTTCTTTTCAAATTATCATATATGCATAAAGAATTAAATCCTTGAACATTGCAATCTCTTTGAAAAATAAATCAGGATGTGAAAACCCTAATTTTAAAACAGTTTGCAATGCTCATTCCTAAGGTTACAAAATATAAAACCTTAATGAATATTTCAGATGATAGCAAGGAAGGTTTTACCATTGTATACATTTGCCTTAGGTACTTGGAGGACTGACTTTCCTTACCTACTGATTCTTCATATATTTTCTTACGGGTGTAGGCAAAGCTCTCTCAGAAGATATAGACTTCAAGAGTCTTCTATTTGATAATTGAGAGAAGCTCATTTCCTTGTTCTCATCAAGATAGTTCAATGGTACTCTATGATAGTCCATTCTTAAGGCAGAACATACTCCTCTTGCTTGTAACAATTGCTTCTTTTGATCTGAGGATAAGGTTGTAGCAATGGCTTCTCCACGAGTTCTCCTAACTGATGTGAATCTTCTTTTAGGTTCATGAGAAACTCTTGGACTCTTCTTCTCCTCTGTACCTTTATGTCCATTGCTTTTCGAATTATCCTGCACACATGGAGCACTGGATGGACATTTTGGTACCCACTTATACTTGGGTCCTTGATCATTAGTATTGGACCTTGCTTGTCCTTTAGGAACCCAAACAAATTTATTTCTCACATTAGAATTTCTCCTAATATAGCATGTATGAGAAATATGGCCAGATTTTCCACAATAATTGCAAATGACAGAATAATGCTTATTATGAACAGTTTTGCAAATATTGTGCTGGTCGAAAGGATGCGACATCAAATAACTCATGTTTGAAAATTCTTTCTTCCCACAAGAATTTTCAGCATGATTGAAAACATTTTTGCTTTTCAAAATAGAATCTGTAATTGGTTGAAAAATAGTTTTATGCAAACTTTCAAAATCATTTTTCTTAAAAACACACGAGGAATTGGAATTGTTTACCATAAGAGAATCTTGAGCTCCAGATAGTGATTCATCGTGCATCATCAGCTCTTCTTGGGAGTCCTCATTCTCTTGTTCTTTCGTGTTGACTAGATCATGGAAGTGTTCTAAGATTTCTCCTTCTTCATTCTCAACTTCCAGATGTTCATTAACCGTGGATATGCATCTTATAGACTCAGATGAATTGTCAACACTTTCAACTTCAACATGTTTGCTAGAAGCATATATAAAATCAAGAGTATCCCAAATTTTTTAGCACTAGAGCAAAACTTGATTTTCTCAAAATCATTTTCGGTTAAAAGCACGAAAGGATTTTCATAGCTCTAAGGTTCAACGAAAAAAATTTCTTTTCCTTTTCTCGTCCAATCCGTTCTTGGTTTGAAATCAAAGACATTTATAAAAACATTCCACATATCAAAATCAGTTGCTTTGATAAAATTAGTCATTCTAGCTTTCCAAAACCAAAAATCAATATCTTTGAAAAACGGAGGAACAATATAATCGAAACCTTCTGAAAACGAACAACACCAAAAATTTGCCATTGACAACTCTTGAGACTGTTAAATCCTTTAAACAAGAGCCCCGCTCGATACCAAATGTTAGAACCGGCTATCACCCAAGAGGGGGTGAATTGGGTGTCTCGATAAAAACTTTGGAACTTTGAAAATCTTTTCGCAACTTATCGAAAGTAGTTCGAATGACATAATTAGTTTATAAAGCAATAATCATTCATTCAAACATATATGCTGGAAATGTAAGAGTTTAGGGAAGAGAATATGCAAACTGTGATTTATACTGGTTCGGCCCTTCCTTGACCTACGTCCAGTCCCCAAGCTTCACTTGAGATTTTCAATCCACTATCTCCTTGTTTAACCGGGCACAAGAGAAAGTCTTTACAACCTCACAAGTTTAGTCGGGCACTTGTGCAGCCTTTACAATCTCTTACCGAGATACTCCCCTTACACACCGTAAGGATACAATTACACACTCGTAAACGAAGGATGATCCTCTCACTCTAGGACTCACTCCCCTTACAAGTTGTAATTGATACACCCACACTTAAGGTTCCACAACCTTAAGATGTTTACAACTAAAAGAATTAATCGGTGTTTAAGAACTCCTCACCGAGTAGATGAATGCTAATCACTGAAGTACATAATCGATCATCTCACTCTCTACTGTAAACTTTATAAACATTGAGAACAGAGTGTATGAGTTAAGCGTATATTGATAATGACGGCATTTCGGCAGTGCACGCTCGTGTCTCAACTTGAAGTTTGAATGCTTGTTCTTTTATAGTTAACCAACAGCATTCGACCGTTAGCCTGTTCTTCCACTTTAGAATATGGCCGTTGGAAAATATTACCGTTGAAGCTTCTGACCTCATCATCTTCTTTTTGATAATCTGATGTTAATCCTTCATTTGATTATATGAAACTTACTAATAAACATGATTAATAGCATTGAGAAGTATAGCAAACAGAAATCAATTGATAACAATCATTTCTGAATTCTCTGAGACGTTGTGGAATTGTGCTCTGCTGTCTGATAAGCCATGTGCTTGAGTCCTTCATATAATCATCTGAAACTTATACAAAAATGATATAAATAATGTTAAGAGGTAGTATACATTCTTTTGTAATTCATCTGGATGTTCTTGATGAGAAGCCAAGATTTCGAACACGGTGATTTTGAGAACAACGTGATCATGCTTAAGAAAGAAAAATAGTGTGCTCGGGCATGCTTCTTATGAGATAGTTAAAATCATACTTGGTCGCTGATGCTCGGGGAAAGGTATTTTGCCTGCTCGAGCATGGTGCTCGGGCATGATAATTATCATGCTCGGGCAAGCTTCTTTACGAGGCTTGAAAGTGTTACTCGCCGTTGTTGCTCGAGCAAGCCATTGGCGAGGCGAAAGATTGTGCCTCCAACGACGACGTTGCTCCAAAGATGATTTACGTCCGCTCGAGCATGGTTTTTCTCATGCTCGGGCAAGGTTTGTTCATAGTGCAAAGACGCAAGTTGCTCGAGCAACGTTACACTTCGCTCGAGCAAGGTGAACTACCAGTCATTGTTTTGCTTCTGCCTCGATGCTGCTCGAGCAAGGAATATATCTTGCTCGAGCATGATTGTTCAATCATGCTGCTTTCGTCTCTGCATCGATGTTGCTCGGGTAAGCTCAATGTGTTGCTCGGGCAAGACTCTTCAAATCGCAATTTTGTCATTTCCACGATGATGCTCGGTCATGCCAATTGTTCGCTCGAGCATGGCTGGACAATTGTTAGATTATGCTTGGGCATCATGTTCTTTGAAGCTTCTGATCATATGTGAATAAGCATAATACTCTCCAGTACAAAGCTTCAACTTCCAGAGTAGAGACTTTCAAGAAGCAATCATATTGACAAAGAATTTCCAAATGAGCATAACAACGTCATCGGTAAAAATCCAAATTTAGCAAATCATCCCATCTCAGAAAGCTCTTCAAATATTCCTTCCATCTAAATAAGAATCAACTTCAAACTAGTTGTATTTGGTCCATTAACATCAGATGAGTGGAGGTTGTTCTTGATCAGCATTTTCTGCAACATCCTGAACAGACCGTCGAATTCAAAACACCATATCTCCTTCAATTGATATTTTGTTTTCATGGTTTTGATGTTCTTGGAAAGGTATGTGAGTCTAGTGTAAAATGACACCGATTTCAACTCAATTGGATTTGTAGATTGTGAGATACACCCAAAATACCGAAGCTTGTTCTGGAATGTGACGTGAATTTCAGTTGCAACTTATACAAGTCATATCTCTCTCCTATGAACTCCTTTGGGCTTGGATTGTATATCACAATGACGCATTTGGAGTCTAGTTTCATATGCCACTTGGTTGGTGTCAATCCGATTCTTGGTTTGGGAGATATCGTCATATTACTGAGGGTCGCCAGAAACAGAGCTGAACAGAGTATGCTGAACCACGACCTTGCTCGAGCAGGCTTTCCTTTCATGCTCGGGCAAGAGCGGATTTTGGGCGAAAATGCACCTTGCTCGAGCAAGAACTTTGTTGTTGCTCGAGCATGACTTCAGAAACTCAATTTGCTCGAGCAAGACACTGTTCAAGTGAGAAAAAAGAGCTGAAATTACATAAATGCCCTCCAACAAACCAGTATTCATCCGGAAGCTTGAACTTGCTTGTTTTAACTCCGAATTGAGTCGTTCCAACTTCTATTTGATCACAGAGACTTGAATATTGATATTCTCATGATATTTAACAAGTTCTTCTTTCTTCAAACTTTATTCTTGATCATTCTCTATAATTTAATTTGGACTAACCTATAATAAACAAAGTAGTTAGTCAATGTATATGATATAAAATTTTTGCTCTAGATAATGGCATCAATATAAGACATCATCAAAACTAAGCATAACTAACAAGAATGTATCAGCACTCATACAGCCTACCATGCCTCGCAAATGCAAAGATCCAGGGATGTTTTCTATCCCTTGCATTATTGGTAACTATAGATTTGATTATTGCATGCTAGATTTGTGTGCTTCTATTAATGTCTTGCCCACATCTATTTATACATCTCTTGGTCTTGGTCGTTTACGTCATACTGGTGTTGTTGTTCAGTTAGCTAATAGGAGTAATGCTCATCCTTCTGGTTTAGTTGAAGATGTATTAGTTAAAGTTGATGAATTAATATTCTCTGCTGATTTTTACATCTTAGATATGGAGGGTGAGTCTCCTAGTAGTAGGTCACTAATCATTCTAGGAAGACCTTTCATGAAAACAGCTAGGATTAAGATAGATGTGCATTCTGGTACTTTTTCCATGGATTTTGGTGATATATATGTGAATTTCAATATCTTTGATGCCATGAAACATCCTAGGGAAGAACATTCTATTTTCTGCATTGATGTGATTGATGATGTTGTGGATGATGTTCTTGCTGATTGGTGTGCTGATTTCCCTGATTTTGCATCTATGAGTGATTCTCCCGTTTGTGCATGTGTTGATAATGAATGGTGCTCTGTTTGCACTAACTTGGTTAATGATGCATTATTTGGTGATTCTGACTTGCTTGGTGATTCTGCATTACTTGTGGATTTTGATATTGATTCTAAGTTTGTGCTTCATCCTGATCCTGATGTACATCATGATTTTGATTTTGATGAGCTTAACTCTGATTTTGATGGGCTGAATTCTAATGTTAACATTGAGCTGTATAGACACAGTCCTTCCGCTTCTTTGAATGTGGTTTCGAGCATTTCCGGTGTGATGACATCGAGATTGTTGCAACAACCGCCCAAGCTTCTCCCTCCACCGAGCAACCACCCACACTTGAGTTGAAATCCCTTCCAGATCACTTGAAGTATGCATTTCTGGAGGTGGATGACCAATTGCCAGTCATTGTGACAAATAATCTTCTTCCTGGCCAAGAAGAGAAGTTTCTAAGCTTATTGAGGGCGAACAAGAAAGTCATTGGGTGGACATTAACTGACATCATTGGCATCAGCCCTTCCATGTATATGCATCGAATTCAATTGGAAGAGGAAGCTAAGCCGGTGAGGCAACCTCAGAGACGCCTTAATCCCCTTATCCTTGATGTGGTGAAGAAGGAGGTCACTAAGCTTTTGCAAGTTGGTATCATCTATCCCATTTCGATAGCCGATGGGTTAGCCCTTGGTCCCCGGTGGTTCCTAAGAAATCTGAGTCACCGTGGTAGCCAATCGGAAGAATGAGCTTATTCCTACTCGAGTTCAGAATAGTTGGAGAGTTTGCATCGACTATAGGAGACTCAACCAAGCCACTCGCAAGGATCATTACCCTCTACTTTTCATTAATCAGATATTAGAGCGATTGGTTGGTAAGTCTCATTACTGCTTCCTGGATGGCTACTCCAGATACTTCTAGATCCATATTGCTCCTGAGGATCAGGAGAAGACGACCTTCACATGCCCCTTTGGGACATATGCTTACAGAAGGATGTCTTTTGGCCTCTGTAACGCACCTGGCACCTTTCAGCATTCTATGGTAAGTATTTTCTCTGAGTTTCTCAAGGACTGCATGGAGATTTTTATGGATGATTTCATTGTATATGGGTCTGATTTTGATGCATGCTTAGCTAATCTGTCTAGAGTTTTGCATAGGTGCATTGAGTCTAATCTTGTTCTGAATTATGAAAATTGTCACTTTATGGTCAAGTTGGGTATAGTCTTGGGACACATAGTGTCTAGGAAAGGGATTGAGGTAGACCCTGCTAAGATAGATGTGATTACTGTTTTGCCTTACCCCGCATCTATGCGAGAAGTTTGCTCTTTTCTTGGTCATGCAGGTTTCTATCAGCGTTTCATTCGGGATTTCAGCAAGACTTCTCGACCCTTGTCCAACCTTCTGTATAAGGACACTGACTTTGTATTTGATGATGAGTGCAAGGCGGCCTTCGATCACTTGAAGTGTTGCCTGACTATAGCCCCAATGATCCAACCCCCTGATTGGTGCCTCTATTTCGAGTTGATGTGTGATGCTTCCAACTATGCAGTTGGTGCTATCTTGGCATAGCGGGTCGACAGGGCATCTCATGTGATTGCATATGCCTCCAAGACTTTGGATCCTGCTCATTCTAATTACACCACTACTGAAAAGGAGTTGTTGGCTATTGTATTTGCTTTTGATAAGTTTGTGTCATATCTGCTAGCTAGTAGAGTTATTGTTTTCTCAGACCATGTTGCTTTAAAGTTCCTTTTGAAAAAGCATATGCGAAGCCACAACTCATCCGGTGGATGTTATTGCTCCAAGAGTTTGATGTTGAGATTCAAGACAGAAGTAAAGCACAAAACTGGGTAGCTGACCACTTGAGTCGCATCACCCATTCTCCTTCTAACCCCTCTTCTATTCAGGATGATTTCCCTGATGAGCAGCTTCTACAGCTGCAAGGTAAGCTTCCATGGTATGTCGATCTAGTGTACTACTTGGTAGCTGGTGTTTTGCCTGTAGATTCCACTAGGGCCCAAACCCTTGAGTTAAAGAGTGAGTCAAAATATTATGTTTGGGATGACCCTTATCTGTGGAAATTTTGTAGTGACCAAGTAGTTAGGAGATGTGTGCCTGATCATGAGTTTCACTCTATATTGCATTTTGCTCATGCTTCTACCTGTGGTGTTCACTTTGGACCCCAAAGAACTGCTAGGGAAGTGTTAGAAAGTGGATTATTTTGGCCTTCCTTATTTCATGATTCCCATTTGTTTTGTAAGTCATGTGATAACTGTCAGAGGGCATAGAGTATTTCACGTAGGCATGACATGCCCCAGAACCCTATATTGTTTTGTGCGATATTTGATGTCAGCGGTATTGATTTTATAGGTCTATTTCCTGTTTCTCATGGTTGTACTTACATACTGCTGGCTATTGATTATGTCTCGAAATGGGTTGAGGCGAAAGCCACCCGGACTAATGATTCTTCTGTGGTGGTGGGTTTTGTCTGATCTAACATTTTCTGCAGGTTTGGCATTCCTAGAGCTATTATTAGTCACCAAGGCTCCTATTTTTGCAACCGAAGCATGGGTGCCTTGGTACGCAAGTATGGAGTGCTTCACAAGGTCTCCACAGCATACCATCCTCAGACCAACGGTCAAGCTGAAGTCTCAAATAGAGAGATTAAGCAAATCCTTCATAAGACTGTTAACTCTACCAGGAAAGATTGGAGTAAGCGTTTAGAGAATGCTTTGTGAGCATATCGCTCCGCCTACAAGACTCCGATTAGGATGTTTCCCTATCGGCTTGTCTTTGGTAAGACATGTCATCTTCCGGTTGAGTTGGAACATCAAGCCTATTGGGCCATTAAGCAGTGTAACATGGATTTGGCCAAGTCTGGGATGGAACGGAAGCTGCAGTTGCAAGAGTTAGATGAGCTTAGATTGGATGCCTATGAGAGTTCGCGGTTATACAAGGAAAATACGAAGGCATTCCATGATAAGCATATTCTGAGGAAAGAATTTTATGTTGGCCAGAAAGTTCTTCTGTTTATCTCTCGTCTAAAGTTTATGCCTGGTAAGCTTCGATCTACATGGGATGGCCCTTTTGAGATCACTAACATATTTCTATTTGGTGGTGTTGAGCTATGTGATCCACCCACAGGACGAACCTTTAAGGTAAATGGGCATCACCTCAAGCAATTTCATGAGGGATCCCAGGAGCAGCCTGAGGAAGCAAAAATTATCCTCATTGATGCAACTTCTCGTCCATAAACCCTTGGGGAGTATTCTTCTTTCTTATCCCTCTTTCTCTTTTATTTGTTTTCATTTTGTTTTCACTTTGCTTTTTGAAAATAAATGCAATCTCTCTTTCTATGATTGCTACATATTATGAACTAGGACATTTTGGTTTTAAAGGATTATTTTGTTTGATCTGCAATTCTTGACTCTTCGATTACATGTCTTGGTAGTTGATTTGATGTTGTTGATTGTCCAAGTTGGTATTGACCTTGTGAGGTTTTGTGCCTGCATAAATGGAATTCATCTTTTACCATTCTTTCTTTCATGTGTGCATCTGCTCATGATTTGTGTTCTTTAGAACTTGCTCCTTTTCTTTTTGAAACTACATTTTTCACTTACATGCATAAATATGATGGAAGCTTGTTTTCTTTCTTTTATTTTCCCCACTTTGGCCAAATAGCTTTCCCTTGCATTATGTTTCCTTTGCTAGCCCCTTTGTGCCTTTTTTACTCATTCTTTTCTAATCCACATTACAAGCCTAAGCGTAAAACCATTTCATTCTGCACCTTGGAAATTTATTGAGCATTGGTTTCACCTTGATTTTGTGTTTAAGTGTGAGGGTTGCTCAGGAGTGCAACAATTTAATTGTGGGGGGAGATATTTGATTTTGTCATTGTGACTATGTATATATTTCTCAAAAAAAAAATAGAGAAGAAAGAAAGAAAAACAGAAAAAGAAAAGAAAGAAAAGCAGAAAAAGGAAAGAAAAGAAAATACATAGAAAGAAAGGAGATATAAGAGTAAAATAAAAGTTTTCATACATAGAGAATGATTGTGTTAATCAGTGCTCTTTTTAATTCCTTTGGTGCTTAGCCTTTCATTCCATACTATTACCTACCTTCACCTTAACCCCATTACAACCTTTAATAATAAGCTTTCTTGATTTGTGCATGCATGTGTTATGAGTAGTAGAGACGTAGAAATTGAGCAAGCTTATGGTAGAACAATTTTCTTGAGTAGAATTTGAGCGATACACTTATTTACACTATACACTTGAGAGATTGATTGAGGGCATCCTTTGAGAGACCATCTTGTGTGATTAGCATCATTGATTGAGATTGCCATGATTTGTAGTTTTGAGATGAAAGGATTTTGATCTTTTGAAGCTTTGTGCTCCTTATTCAAATTTTGCATTGTTAGCAATTGTTAGAAAAGAAGAATTTTTCCTTTTAGTTTTTTTCTTTGAATTTTGTTCAGGAGTGCAAAAAGATAAGTGTGGGGGAATTTGATAATTGAATATTCTATATACTTCTTTAGTACTCTTGATTAATAATTTCGGACTCTTTGGTTAATAAATAATGACTTTTATGCTTATTTGGGCTTTGGGCCTTTCATTAGATTTTAGTCATTTAAATGATAAAATTCCAATTTTACATTGCTTCACTATGTTTACCATAACTCTTGAACCAGACATTGAATTTTCCTCATTCTTATTTCATATTTCAGATGATTCAAAGAGCTACAATTGTTATGAAGACATGAAGGGCAAATACGGACAAGAGGGCGGTCGATTTTGTGGCCAAAGTCAGATGTATATTTCTAGATTTTTATTTGGGATCAAATTTTGTAATTAAAGCCCACTTTTATTTTATTTCCATTTTGGGCTGAACCATTGGAGCCCATTTCCATTTTAGGTTAACTTTAAGTCAGATGGTGGCTACAATACTTAGGTCATTACATTTTTACACATTTTTGGATTGAAATAGAAGTTTTGAAATTCTCTCAACTGTTCTTCGTCTGTTCTTCATGTTCATGATGAACTTCTTCATTTCTGTTCAATTTTTCATTCTGCATAGCCATGATGGGCTAAGCTAATGTGATTGGCCCACATATTGAGGATTCCACTATCCAGAGGACTCGTTCCTAATGGTAACAAATTTGTTTCTGTTTTGTAATTTCGGATTCGATTTACTTTCGGATTGGGTGTTAGATTTAATGCCAAGGATCGAGTTCGAACTAGGTTTAAGTGCTTGCTGTGCAATCGCACAATGACACGCCACTTTTCGGATAAACGCTAGGTGATCGTCTAGTTTAGGGATTTTCTGGACGAACACAGAGATTTCGGTTCGTCCAGAATCGATCGTGAGTTCGTTTCAAAATTTGTTTTCATCCGAGGAAGGAAAGTGGTGGAATTTGAAATCCTGGGTTGATCTTCTGTTTATCTGTTTATTTCGCTATGTTTCTATTTATTGTGTTTTTATTCTGTTTGAACTAAACCCTCCCCCCATTTTTACCGTTCGTTTTCATTTATTCTTGTCCATTCAAACCTGCTGCGAATTCGTTGGGGAAACGACCCAGGTTCCCTATTTCTACAAATCATTTTCAAACTTGGTTATTTTGGGAGATACGGAAAATCTCTTTCAAGAGTCATGCTCGACCAGAGATGAAGACTTGCTTGAGCACCATGCTCGAGCAGCATCTTTCAATTCCTTATTCTTAGCCTCTGGATGAGTTGTGCACGAGCATGAAAATGTCATGCTCGAGCAGATGGAAAAGCTTGCTCGAGCAGCGTCATTAAACATTCATCTTCTCGTCTCTGTCTAACCTTTGCCCGAGCATGCTTTATGGCTCGCTCGAGCATTAGCGATCTGTTACCCAAGCATGAAGTCTTTCATGCTCGAGCAACAGCGATATGAATCATTTCTCATGAGACTCTAGAGAAGCTTGCCCGAGCAAGCTGAGATCCTTGCTCGAGCATTGGGTGATCTCAAGCTTTTTCTATATGTCTTCTAAACTGTTGCCCGAGCATACATATAAGCTTGCTCAAGCATGATCACCCTTTTTCAAATCACCGTCTGCTAAACTATAAATCACTGTGTTTAATCTCATTGCTTCATATCATTACTTATTACCCTTTTTCAAATCACAGTCTACGTAAACTATAAATCACTGTGTTTAATTTCATTGCTTCATATCATTACTCATTACTAATCCTAATTGCTTTTAATCAGTTTGTTAATAAGTTTCAGATAAGTTTATCATGGATTAACAACAAACTTGCTTAAAGCAATTTGTGTGTCAGAAGAGCATTAAATGCAGTTGCCAAAACTAGTGATAATCTTCGTAACCAATACTCTGATCTATGTAAAGCTTTTTCTTACATTCCGTCTGTACATTCAAAGCTATTTCACAACAGGCAAAACAAAAGGAATGAAGAGAATGTCGAGACTGCAAATCAACCTGGATTATTTGAACGATGAAAATATTAACCGAGCTTCATCTGTCTAACGGATATATTCAAGACTCTCAACAGTTAATCCTCAATCTTCACCAACGGTCATTTATTGCAACATCTATAAATAGTCCAAGCATTGAATTCGCCAACTACCGAAACGTTGTGCATTCAATTTGAACTTATTGCAATTTGTTGTTTCATCTGTTTCATTAATATCTTTGGATATCTTGTACTTCGGTGTTTATATTTATCTACTCGTGAGGAGTTTAAACACCATTTGATTATCAGTTTAGTTGTTAAATCTTAAGGTTGAGGAACATTAAGTGTGGGTATACGATTACAACTTGTAAGGGGGAGTGAGTCCTAGTGAATTAGGATCATCTCGAGTACAGACTGTGTAATTGTAACCATTTGTGATTAGTGAAATACCCAAAGGATTTGGGGACTGGATGTAGGTCGAAGTGTTAGACCGAACCAGTATAAATTGCTTTGTGTCTTTCTCTCTTCTCTGCTTCTGTCTTACTTGCGTTTGTGTGCGATTAGGGAAAAGTTTTTGAGATCACCTATTCACCCCCCTCTAGGTCATATTCCAACCTTTCATTTGGTATCAGAGCACTAGTTATTTACTTGAGGATTAACATCCTAGATAAACGATCCAATGGAAGGAATATTGCCTAATGAAGCCTCGATCAATAGACCACTCGGGTTCAATGGAGAGTACTACTCATTCTAGAAAGTCAAATTCGAAGTCTTTGTTATGGCTATTGAATATGCCTATGGAGAGTGTTCGATATTTGAGACTACAATCCAACTGTTCTCGAAAACGGACTCAGAGTCCTAAAGCCTGAAGACGCATATGATGATAATGACAGGAGAAATGTCATACTCAACAGTAAAATTGTCCTCATGTTGCAAAGCGCGTTAAGCCAACAAGAATATTTTCGTATTTGCACATTGTCATCTGCTAAAGCTATGTGGGATGTACTGGAGATAGCCCATGAAGGAACAATCGGAGTCAAGGAGAATAGAGTCAATACCCTCATGATCGCTTCTTCGTATGAAGTCTAGGGAATCTATTATCGAATTTCAACTGAGATTCACTCATTTGATCAACCAACTTGCCGCTTTGGGCAAACACTATGAAAAACCTATCCAAGTGAGGAAGATTCTTAATATTGTTAGTTCTCTATGTGTTTTGATGATGTCTAAGCTTGTAATGATCAATGGGTTAATTTGCGAAGAATTAAGTTTAGACAAGTTGCACCGAGTTTCTTGTAAAATGATTTTGAAAGATCGCAACTCAAGTTGTTGAAAACAACTCAAGTTACATAACTCAAGTTGCCTATCATAACTCAAGTTTTACACTTAAGAAAAATCAGATCAAACGAAGGATAACTCGAGTTGTCACTAAACAACTCAAGTTATAAGTTGTACTTCGTTCCCAAAAGCCTCATCGCGATATCAGATTTTTGGTATCGATATAACTCGAGTTACAAGGAAAAACTCGAGTTGGCTAAGTGTTAAAAACTTTCGTTTGATTTTCGAAGCGAGAAAAACTCGAGTTACGAGTATAACTCGAGTTGCCCAACTCAAGTTATTTTTGTAACTCAAGTTATATTATGTGCGAACGTTTTCGAATGATTTAAATTCAAAAGTAACTCGAGTTACTCAAGACAACTCGAGTTGGAAAAACTCCGATTCGCAATAACTCAAGTTATGTTTTCTCGCGAAAACTTTCGTCTGTTTGAATTCCAAAGCAACTCGAGTTAGAGTACAAAACTCGAGTTGGACAACTCCAGATTATTACTATAACTCAAGTTATACCATTTGCGAAGAATTTCCTGAATAAATGATTCTCGAAGTAACTCGAGTTAGGAATAGTAACTCGAGTTAGCCAACTCAAGTTATTAAGGATAACTCAAGTTTTGTTCTTCATGCGCATATCTTCTGAACTAAAAATAACTCGAGTTATGTGAAGCAACTCGAGTTGTTCATATCAGATTTGAATATATTTTTCTGGGCATTCTGTTTTTCATTCGATTAAAGCTTGGGTATCTTATGTAATTAATTCTTATCATTTCTAACCAAGTTTAATCAGTTTGCTAGTGTATTTCGATACTTCTAACATGTTTTTAAACTTAAAATCACGGAAAGTCAATATGTGTCAGAAGCATTAAATGCAGTCCCAGACTTCGAAGCAGAAAGAAGAAATAAACCTCTGGACATACAAAAAGCATTACGGTCGCTTCCCAGAAAACATTCTCACTATCTCCCAACGGATAATTCAAATAAAGAATGTTAATAAAGAATAACGGTCGAATGACGGAAGAAATACGAGGAGACGAGCAAGTGATTTACAACGGATATATTCATTACTCACAACGGCTCATTTATTCTTCTCAACGGTCATCAATGCTACCAACCTATAAATAGAAGAAGCATTCAAGTCTCCACCTACCGAAACGCTCGTGCATTCAATTAGTCATTAAGAACACTTACTGTTTCGACTTACAGGGAGAATATCTTCGGATATATTAAGCTTCAGTGATTATTATTCTACTCTTTTAGAGAGTCTTTCATTGATTATCTTTTCTTGTAAGAATCTCAAAGTATTGGGACTTTGAGATTGGGATAATTGATTACAACTTGTAAGGGGAGCAAGTTCTAGAGAGAGAATTGCTTCGAGAGTTACGAGTGTGTAATCAGTTGAAGTTAGTGAAAATCCCGGAGAGTCCGGGACCGGACGTAGGTCAAGGATTTAGACCGAACCAGGATAAATCCATTGTGTTCAATCTCACTTATCCCTACTCCGTTTATCTCTCGTTTTACATTTGGTTAAACAGAGAGGATTCTTGCGAAAAATTTTATATCCCCAATTCACCCCCTCTTGGTGATATTCCTTTCTTTCATTTGGTATCAGAGCTAGTTAACGGTAACCATGATCGGGGGTTCTCACAGTGTGATCTGTGGCGAAGCATTGGCTCTTACCCCGACATGGCCAGTGGACGGTGGGTAACTGTCGCCGGTTGCACACCGTGAGGCGGTGCGTAAAACTAGCGGCGAGATACCATGAAATGCCACGAGGTACCGCTACGGAATTTCATTTGGTATCGTGAGCTTTTTCTCTAAAGAGACTAACATCTCGAGAAGGATCGGTATGGAAGGAATTTTACCCGATGGAGCCTCGATCAACCGACCACCCGGATTTACTCGGAGAGCATTATTCCTTTTGGAAAGGAAAATTTAAAGTATTTGTGATGGCCTCGAGTTCGGCCTCGGGAGAGTATTTGAAAGAGGAAACTACGTTCCGACAACCACTGAAGATGGAGTAAGAATTCCAAAGCTCGAAGAGGAATACGACGAGAATGACAAGAAGCTGGTTGTTCTGAACAATAAAGCAATCCTCATGCTCCAGAGTGCTCTAAGTCAGAATGAATACTTTAGAGTATGCTCAAAGTCCACCGCAAAAGAAATGTGGGATGCATTGGAGGTGGCTCACGAAGGAACCACATGAGTCAAAGAAAATAGAGTTAACACCCTCATGACTGAATATGATCTTCTTCGTATGAAGGCAGGAGAATCAATTGGTGAGTTCCAACTTAGATTCACTCACTTAATTAATCAACTTGCGGCACCGGGAAAATTCTACGATGAACCAGTTCAAGTCGAAAGATCTTGAATATTCTCGGCAAGAATGGAAGGGAGCTAAGGTCACTGCCATCGAAGAGGCTCATGGCGCGTCAATGCAATCGGTAGCAGCCTTGTTTGGTAGTCTATCAGAGTATGAAGGCAAGATCAAGTTCAGGAAAGGACTTGATGAAATTCATAGTAAAGGCAAAGGCATAGCTCTCAAGGTTGTCAAAGAAACAAAAGAGACAAATGATGATGAAGAAGCGAGATGAAGATGAAGAGTGGGCATGATAGTTCGAAGGTTCAAAAAATTCTATAAGAAGGACCAAGAATACAAGAAGTTCCACAAGGGAAGCTCCAAAGATCGAAACCAAGAAGCCAATCATATGCTACGAATGTGAAAGACCCGCCACATCAAGTCCGAATGCCCCCGCCAAGAACAAAGAGAAGAAGAAGTTCAACAACTTCAAGAAGAAAGCCTATGTGTCACAAATATGGGGCGATAGCTCATCCGACGAAAATGAAGTTGAGGATGAAGAAAAAGCCAACATATGCCTAGTTGCTCAAGAAGAGGAGCAGATCGAAAACAACACCGAGGTATATGATCTTCAACCACCATATGATGAACTATTTTCTGAATATAATCTTGTGCAATCCGAATTTGAAAAACTTGCGTAAAAAAATATATAGCTTTGAAAAAGAAAAATATTACTCTTGAAATGCAAGTCAACAATCTCTCGTAAATGTCATTTGTGAAGATTGTGCGATTTACGGAAAAAGAATGAACATCTTACAAAAGCACTTGAGAAATTCACTAGAGGAAGTGAAATGCTCAATGTGATTTTGAACCAAAGAAAGATTCACAAATGACAAATCGGGAATTGGTTATAAGCCCGATTTTGATAAGAAGAAAGGCAAAAAGAAATTTGGTGAAAAGTTGTATATGAATTATTTCAGAAAATCTGTTCATACATCAAATCCTTTTGCTCATTGTAATTATTGTAACCGAAAAGGTCATACAACTTCTTCTTGTTTACATAGAAAGGAAAGAAAGAGTAAACCTATAGGTAATTACCAATGGGTACCTAAGGGATCTTATAAGGTTCCCGAGTCACAAACTAACCCAAAAGGACCCAAGAAAAGATGGGTACCTGAAACATGATATCTTGTGATTTGCGGGTTTGTCTCGAGAGCATCGAGATCCAATAAGTGGTATATTGATAGTGGATGCTCTAGACACATGACGGGTGATCATACAAAATTTGCTACTCTCAAGACCAAAAATGGTGGCACTGTGACCTTTGGTGGAAATCAATCTGGAAGGATTGCTGGAATTGGTGAAATTGGCAACAATGATGGACCACAAGTCAAGGATGTCTATCTTGTAGAAGGCTTGTGTCATAACCTACTCAGTGTGAGCCAGAGTACAGACAAAGGCAACCTTGTCATCTTCGACTCGGAGGAGTGCTTGATTGTTAGCAAAGATGATCTACCCTTGGTCAACCTCAAATCAAAAGCTTTATTTAGGGCTCCCAGAGATGGTAACTGTTATACTCTAAATCTCTCTAACAATTTCAATGAATTTTCTTCTCGAAAATTGCTTTATCAAGAACTTAGAAGAAAGTTGGCTTTGGCACAAGCGTTTAGCTCATGTCAATATGTTTCAACTTGATAAGTTACGAAAAAGGATTTAGTCATTGGCTTGCCAAAACTTAAGTTCAAAAATGATATGATATGTGATGCATGTCAGAAAGGAAAACAGACTAAATCATCTTTTAAATCCAAAAATGAAATTTCATCTAACAGCCTCTTCAACTACTTCATATGGATTTAGTTGGGCTCGCTAGAGTAAGAAGTCTTGGTGGAAATCTTTACACCTTAGTTATCGTTGATGATTTCTCAAGATTCTGTTGGACTATATTTTTATCATCAAAGGATGAAACTTTTGATCAGTTCGTTGTGTTTGCCAAAAAGGTCCAAAACGAGAAAGGTATCTCTATTTCAGGCTTAAGGACTGATCATGGTGGAGAATTCGATAATCACGCGTTTGACGAATTTTGTGGAGCTCATGGAATAGACCACAACTTCTATGCTCCTCGAACTCCTCAACAAAATGGTGTTGTGGAGAGGAAGAATCGAGTTCTCACCGAGATGGCTAGAGCAATGCTAAATGAAAATCAAACTTCTCAAGTCTTCTCGGGCGGATGCAATGAGCACAAAGATGCTACATTTCAAACCGCGCATACATCCGAAAGAAACTTCAGAAGACACCTTATGAGCTATATAAGGGAAGAAAACCAAACCTTAGTCATCTACACATTTTTGGGTGTAAATGCTTTGTGCACAATAATGGTAAGGATAACTTAGGTAAGTTTGACTCAAAATCTGATGAAGGTATATTTCTCGGCTATTCGAATAGAAGTAAAGCCTATAGGATTTTCAATACTTGCACTCGTACTGTTGAAGAATCTATTCATGTTGTGTTTAGTGAAGCCAAATCTGAAAAGTCTTTGGATGATGAGGAAGAAAATGGTTATAGAAATCAATTCTTTTCAAAAACCACCCTGTTTCTCTTGAAAATTCTGAAGATGTCTTTGAAAATTCTTCTGAAAATAATTCTCATTCACAACCTAGAGCTTGGAGATTCATTAGGAATCATCCCTTGGATCAGATTATAGGTGATGTGAATGAAGGGGTTAGAACTAGAAATAGCACTTTGAATGAAGTAACATTTTCTGCATTCATCTCACACATTGAACCCTCTAAGATTGACGAAGCCCTTTCAGACAATGATTGGGTAATAGCAATGCAAGAGGAATTACATCAATTTGATAGAAATCAAGTTTGGGATTTGGTACCTAGGCCTAAGGACCATCCGGTCATTGGCACTAAATGGGTATTCAAGAACAAACGAGATGAAACAGAATCATTGTCCGAAATAAGGCAAGATTAGTTGCTAAAGGCTATAATCAAGAAGAAGGAATTGATTATGAGGAAACTTATGCTCCAAAGAGCGATTGGAAGCCATAAGAGTCCTTCTTGCCTTTGCATGTGTAAAAGGTTTTAAACTATATCAAATGGATGTAAAAAGTGCATTTTTAAATGGTTTTATCCAAGAAGAAGTTTATGTAGAACAACCTCCCGGTTTTGAAAATATTCATTATCCCGATCATGTTTATCGTCTCAAGAAGGCCCTATATAGCCTTAAACAAGCTCCAAGAGCTTGGTATGAGCGATTAAGCAAATTCCTTCTTGATCAAGGTTTTATTAGAGGCAAAGCTGACACAACTCTCTTCATAAAGAGTAATAAATCTAACGAAATTTTGATTGTCCAAATATATGTTGATGATATTATATTTGGTGCTACTAATGACTCTCTTTGTGAAGAATTTTCCAAGAAAATGCAGGGAGAATTTGAAATGTCTATGATGGGGGAATTAAACTACTTTCTAGGCTTGCAAATCAAACAACGGAAGGATGGAATATTCATCTCTCAAACAAAATATCTCCGTGATTTGCTCAAGAAGTTTGGTCTGGAAAATTGTAATGGTGCAGACACACCAATGAGCTCAACAGCCTCTCTGGATGCTGATGAAGAAAAGGGCAAAGATTTCAACATGACCAAGTATAGAGGAATGATTGGTTCCTTGCTATACTTAACCGCCGATGAGACCGGACATCCAATTCGGTGTAGGAATGTGCGCAAGATTTCAATCGGCTCCAAAAGAATCACATGCGAACATGTCAAGAGGATCTTTCGTTACCTATCGACACAAAAAAGAATTGGGTCTTTGGTTCCCAAAAGGTCAACAAGAATTTTTGGTTGCATATTCGACTCGGACCATGCGGCTACAAACCGATAGGAAAAGTACAAGTGGACAATGTGAGTTCTTTGGGGGTTCACTAGTTTCATGGTTCAAAGAAGCGAGACAAGTGTGGCGGTATCTTCAACGAAGCCGAGTATGTAGCCGCATCAAGTTGTTGTGCTCAAGTGCTTTGGCTCAAGCAACAATTGTCGATTTGGGGATCAACTTGAAGGAGATCCCAATTTTATGTGATAATACAAGTACTATAAGCTTGGCCAAGAATCCAGTTCAACATACTCGAACCAAGCACATTGATGTAAGACATCACTTCATAAGAGATCATGTTCAGAAAAAGGATATCAAAGTGATGTTCATCCCAACACACCTGCAACTTGCTGATATCTTCACCAAACCCCTGGCCAAAGAACAATTCATGTTCATAAGAAGAGAATTGGGAATGGTAAATCCCAATGAATTGTAAGTTAAATCTCTTCCAATAATGTTAGTTATATGTTTTGATGGTTTAAAAGTTGCTAACTTAAGCTTCGGAGTGTCTATAGATTGTTTTTGCGGGAGTGTGCAATGATCTCGAGAAAAGTATCCTACATACTTGCTCTTTGTCAAGACGTAGTTTCGATACAACTCGAGTTCTCGATAAACTCGAGTTATCAAACAAAGCATACAATCGAAGTGCTCGATAGCCAACTCGAGTTCTTATACAAAACTCGAGTTATACAACTCGAGTTATCTGAACAACTCGAGTTCCAGGTATGATTTTCGACATTCAGTATTCACTGTTTTAATGAAAAACTCGAGTTACACGTTATAACTCGAGTTGCTTTGCTGTCATATATATATATGTCTGTCGAATCTGCACTTTCATTCTCACAACTTTCAAAACCCTAACTCGGAAACTCTCTCTGACTCTCTATCACCTCTTCTTCCTGAATCACCCCAAATGGCTCCCAAACCTTCGAAACACTCTAAAACCCAGAAGAACTCCTCCTCTGAGTATGCTCCCACCGATTCCTCTACTCCTCCTCCTCTCACGAGACCATCCCGAAAGAGAAAACCCTCTTCAAAAATCCAAAATCCGCCGATTGAGGAATCCCCAAAGAAAAAGCGAGAAAAATTAAAGGTTCAAGAACCTCCCGTAGCTACGGCTCGAAGAGATAAAGAAGTTGTTGTAGCACCTCACAAAAACGAAGAAACGGGTGTCAATAGCTCCAGAAGCTCAAGGATCCAAAATGGTCTCTGTCTCCAAGTCAGTAGCTTCTGGCTCTAAGGATCAAGGTGATCCTAGTATGGGTGACTCTGCTCCTAAGGTACCTCAATCCCAACCTTATGTTTTCAATCCTCCAAATCTAGTTAAACCACCGATCATGAATTTCTTTGTAATCCAACTCCCATGACTAATGCTCAATTCTTAGATTATCAAGAAAAATATGCCTCTCGTGGTTTTTGTCCCACAGTGTGTGTGGACTTGGTGAAACTAAAGGAACAATGTAATCTGGACTTGTCTCCTTGGTTGAACCAATTTAGAAATCTCCTAGCTATAAACACTGCCTATTCACCTTCCTTAGTTAGGCAATTTTACTACAATATGTCCATGGCAAATGTGGTTGGTAGGAAAGGTGTTCTGGTCGAGGATAAGTGTATTACCTCAGTTAGAGGAAGATCCATTACCATTTCTTCTGACATAATTAACAATTTGTTGTTCATGGAAAACCCTCCTCCTGTACCCAAAATTAGCTATGATAAGGAGAGATTTTTCATGATGTCTAAGCTTGTAATGATCAATGGGTTAATTTGCGAAGAATTAAGTTTAGACAAGTTGCACTGAGTTTCTTGTAAAATGATTTTGAAAGATCAGTAACTCAAGTTGTTGAAAACAACTCAAGTTACATAACTCAAGTTGCCTATCATAACTCAAGTTTTACACTTAAGAAAAATCAGATCAAACGAAGGATAACTCGAGTTGTCACTAAACAACTCAAGTTATAAGTTGTACTTCAGTTCCCAAAAGCCTCATCGCGATATCGATTTTTGGTATTCGATATAACTCGAGTTACAAGGAAAAACTCGAGTTGGCTAAGTGTTAAAAACTTTCTCGTTTGATTTTCGAAGCGAAAAAACTCGAGTTACGAGTATAACTCGAGTTGCCCAACTCAAGTTATTTTTGTAACTCAAGTTATATTATGTGCGAACGTTTTCGAATGATTTAAATTCAAAAGTAACTCGAGTTACTCAAGACAACTCGAGTTGGAAAAACTCCGATTCCATCGCAATAACTCAAGTTATGTTTTCTCGCGAAAACTTTACATGGTTTGAATTCCAAAGCAACTCGAGTTAGAGTACAAAACTCGAGTTGGACAACTCCGATTATTACTATAACTCAAGTTATACCATTTGCGAAGAATTTCCGAATAAATGATTCTTGAAGTAACTCGAGTTAGGAATAGTAACTCGAGTTAGCCAACTCAAGTTATTAAGGATAACTCAAGTTTTGTTCTTCATGCGCATATCTTCTGAACTAAAAATAACTCGAGTTATGTGAAGCAACTCGAGTTGTTCATATCAGATTTGAATATATTTTTCTGGGCATTCTGGTTTTCATTCGATTAAAGCTTGGGTATCTTATGTAATTAATTCTTATCATTTCTAACCAAGTTTAATCAGTTTGCTAGTGTATTTCAGATACTTCTAACATGTTTTTAAACTTAAAATCACGGAAAGTCAATATGTGTCAGAAGCATTAAATGCAGTCCCAGACTTGAAGCGAAAGAAGAAATAAACCTCCGGACATACAAAAAGCATTACGGTCGCTTCCCGTAAAAACATTCTCACTATCTCCCAACGGACAATTCAAATAAAGAATGTTAATAAAGAATAACGGTCGAATGACGGAAGAAATACGAGGAGACAAGCAAGTGATTTACAACGGATATATTCATTACTCACAACGGCTCATTTATTCTTCTCAACGGTCATCAATGCTACCAACCTATAAATAGAAGAAGCATTCAAGTCTCCACCTACCGAAACGCTGTGCATTCAATTAGTCATTAAGAACACTTACTGTTTCGACTTACAGGGAGAATATCTTCGGATATATTAAGCTTCAGTGATTATTATTCTACTCTTTTAGAGAGTCTTTCATTGATTATCTTTTCTTGTAAGAATCTCAAAGTATTGGGACTTTGAGATTGGGATAATTGATTACAACTTGTAAGGGGAGCAAGTTCTAGAGAGAGAATTGCTTCGAGAGTTACGAGTGTGTAATCGGTTGAAGTTAGTGAAAATCCCGGAGAGTCTGGGACTGACGTAGGTCAAGGATTTAGACCGAACCAGGATAAATCCATTGTGTTCAATCTCACTTATCCCTACTCTGTTTATCTCTGTTTTACATTTGGTTAAACAGAGGATTCTTGCAGAAAAATTTTATATCCCCAATTCACCCCCCTCTTGGTGATATTCCTTTCTTTCAAATATCCTCAGTAAGGAATGGGAAGCTAAAGTTACAGCTATCAAAGGAGCTCGTAGAGAGTCGATGAGCTCTGTAGTAGCCTTGTTTGGCAGTTTGTTCAAATATGAAGGAAAGATCAAGTTCAGAAAAGGACTTGATGAGTCAGTGGCAAGAACAAGGGAATTACCCTTAAAACTATCAAAGAAACAAAGGATTCAGATGAAGAAGAAGAAGATTGATAGCTAGGGATGATGGTCCAGAGATTCAAGAGATTCTACAAGAAGGATGATGAGCATGATTTGTGCCATGTTTTCCCTATATTTTATGACTGAATTGTATGGTGAATATGATCTTAAGGGCATGTAATCCTAGCATAAAGGCATTTATTCATTGTACAGGGAACTTAAGGGTGAATTCTGTTTACATCCTAAACATGTGCTAAGAAAGAAGCAATTTTTGAGGTTTTATAAGAAAGTCGCATAACATAGCCGATGTTGTGCTATAGCATCAGGACAGCCTTATCGAAGTGCAATACAATGCATCCTTGAAGCTATAACATAGTAAGTGATGCAATGTTATGCGGCATATACATATACTAGTGCAAAAAAGGGTTTTAAGACCGGACAAAAGCGGCATCGTAAGACCGGACCCGCGATCGATCTTGTTCCAGCCGGTATTAAAAGTCCACATTTAAGACCGGACTCGAATCAGTCTTAAATAAACTCTTTTAGACCGGACATTTAAAACATTAGGTCTTAAAAGTCGTACTAAATAAAGCTGAAATATTTTTTGTTCGGTCCTAAAACTCAACTTTTAAGACCGGACAAAAGCTCGGTCGCTCTTAAAAGATCAGAATTTTAAGACCGGACAAAGATAAAGTTGGTCTGAAAAATAGCGGCTTCTAAGACCTGACGACTAATTATACGCGATCTTAAAAGATTGAATTTCAAGACTGGATGGTAAATACATCCAGTCTTAAAAATTGAATTTTTAGACCGGACGTATAAATAAACTCGCAGAAGGATTGGATTCAGGAACTACCGATCAATTCTTTTTCGGACTTTTCATATCCACCGCTAGAAGCCCTATGTGGGCAATCATTCTTTCTCCCTATCTCATGTGTTTGTTCCCTTCTTTTCTGTGAATCAGAATTGAAAAAAACTATTAATTATGAATTCTAGCCATGTCACTAACAGAAATGAGAGAACTTCTGATATTTATGAACGTCAAACATTAGTCAAATTCACTTCATCAAGTTTTAACATTTTATTTAAGAAAGATGTAGAATTGTAGAAGAAATTGGGAGAAATAGAGGAAAGGGAGGTGGAGAAATGCTACCAACTCAGTCAATTCATCCGTTCATCATAACTGGTTCCTACACATATTAGACTAACCTCTTATATATAGTTAGAGGCTTGACTCTTAAGGCCCAATAACAGCTTGCACCGAAACCATTACACAGTTAACATACTAACTAACAAACAGCAATGTCTAACCACTACCTACTATAATAGAACTAAGACTATAATAATGGCTTGACTCTTATGCCATTATTATTTCCCTAATTACCTTCTTAGTATTTTACAGTTTCAGGGTTTACATATCATACTTGCATAGACAAAGGCAGGAAATGTATACTTCTATTCACACACCAAACCATTTAACTAACAAGATTAGATGGACACAATAACATTCACATATCCACACAGGTTAATAAGCAAACAAAAGGGCAAACAAAACTAAATATAAACTCACCAGAGCTTCAGGCGTGGTCCGCAGCTGAACAAATTGTTGCCAAGTTTGTTCATAAATAAATGTGTACTTGTCCCAAGGATTTTCTTCAGGCTGAACCTCGGCAAAAATATACTTGTTAGCTAGAAAGGTCTTAAACTTTCTCCACCGATCAGCACAATAAGACAATGTCTTGTCTTTCAACTTCTGATAGTCAGGGACAGTGTATGTAAGCTGGATAGTGTCCTAAATAGGATCCTTTACTGTGCCAAAGTCCACATTTTCCCACTCATCTGTCAAGATGCTAACCTTGCTGCATGCTAGATAGCCAACAAAACTAGTATATTTGCATTTATAGGACCGAAAGGTTCCAACTTTTCATCAAACTGAATCTCCAGCTTTGACCCAGAAGTCCGAATTAGGGTTACATCCATCATTCGTGTGCCTCTTCTACCATGGCGTGCAGGGCGGTCACGAGGCTCATTGTGAGATGAAGAAGGTTCGTTCTGACTCATACCAGTCACACCAGTAACTGGCGTTCTCGGAACACAAATAGAATCGTTTTCACCATCCATTTTCGAGACAGGAAGAGAGGAATGACTGAGCAAATGAGAGAGTAACAGAGGCTAATGTACGTGGGCGAGGAAGAGAGGTAATGCAATAGGAAGGGTTTCGCAACGGGAACAGAGGTTGATCAGTGAGAGTAACAAAAGCTTTCGTGCGAAGAAATGTATATTTGGCGGTTCATTTTTAAGACCAGACAAACAAAACGACGATCTTAATAATTAATATTCAAGACCGGTCATATTAAAGTCCGGTCTTAAAAGTAATTAATTTTTTATCCACACTCTTTTTTTATATTTTATACCGGCCGCATTTTATGTCCGGTCTTAAAAGAATAACTTTTAAGACCGACTTTTAAATATGTTCGGTCTTAAAACTTTATTACCTTTATATTTAAAATTTTCCTTATTATTTTGGACCGCAAAAAACATTAGTCCAGCTATGTGAGATTTCTCCATAAAGTAATTGATATTTGAATTTTTTTTAATAACATTTTTAATACCGGTTTGTTTTTTAACGGGTCTAAATAATATATTTAAGACATATGAAAGAATGATCCTGTATAAGAAGTTCTGTATATTTATAAAACTGCCACCAGTCATACCTTTAAGACTGAGGCGTCGATAGTCCGGTCTAAATGAGGCGGTCTTAAAACCCTTTTTTGCACTAGTGATATATTCTAATCTTTTGTCAAGATTGTTCCAGGAAGTATAATGCAGGTCAAGGATAAAAGGTGGATTGCTGATGTATTAAAATAGAAGATACAGAGGATCGAAACTAAAAGATTTGAAGAATCCCCCAGGATCAGCAGAATCAATCTATCACAAATTGAAATATAGATACAATCAGACCTCTACAGATTAGGAAGGCCCAGCTTGCTGGAACTTACGCCGCAAGAAAGCCTGAGTATAAAAAGAAACAGCAAGCCAACCCTAAGGGAGAGTCGGAAAGAGCCAAATCCCATCCAAGGCAGGAAAGAGAGAGTTTACAAGGCACGAAACCCTCAAGAGAACCCAGCATCCTTCCTTGTAGTGAGACGGAGAGAAGAAGACGTGGAGTGGTGACGTGATAGGGCTTCTTCCACGCCGTCGGAAACTTCGTCAAGCTTTTTGTTTTTCTTTCATTTTAATCTTTTGATCATGGGTCATTTTGTTGTTATCTGTTTTGTGTTTCCCTCGTTAGTCATGAACTAAATTTCCTATGGCTGAGCGAGGATGATTTCTTAAGTTTGGAATGAACCCAGTTGATAGTTCTTAATTAAATAAATTCAGTTTGCTTATCAGTGATTTAAATTCTTGTCGGTTAGCGGAAACTAATGTTGGTTATGATTAGTTTTGATGATGTCTTATATAGATGCCATTATTAAAAGCAAAAAGATTGAGTAATATAGTTATCTCCTACATTGACTAACTGCTATATTTAATGTAGATTATTCCAAGTTAAATTAAGAAGAATAATCAAGAAGGAGATAAGGGATTAATGGAAAGAAAGACTTGCAGAGGTTGTTTAGGAAGCAAGATGTTATCAAAAGATTTTGGGGATAATCTAGAAGAAGAGAAGAGACTAGAGAAAGATGTTAGCAAAAGAACTTGCACAATATAATAGGAATATCAACATTCAAGTTCTTATGATATTGGAAGTCTCTATGATAGAAGAAGTTGGAATGAAGCTTCATCACTTTATGGATATTGAAGAAGGAAGAAGGCAAGCCGTAAAGAATGATGAGTCCAAGTTCAATGATGAAGAATGATCAAGATGTGAGATAGAAGATGGAAGAACTTGATAAAAGGAATGAGAATATCATTATACAAGTTCCAAGAATGATTCTAGAAGTCTCCATGATCAAATGGGAGTTGGAATGGGTCAATTTGGAGTTAAAATACGTAAAGGGAGCTTCGGATGATCCAACTCGAGTCATGAGGTTGCAACTCGAGTTAACCACTCTGTTACAGCGTTTCGAGTTTACGGACTGATATAACTCGAGTTATACTAAGTAACTCGAGTTGTGTAACTCGAGTTATCACTAAAAACTCGAGTTAAGGTGTATATCGAACTCGTTCACCTCTTTTCACGTTTCAGCTGAGCGAGGTATGGTATTTCGATGATATCTCTCAAACCAAAGATCGGATTGAGGTGAAACCAGTGGCATCTGAAACTAGACTCCCAATGCGTCATTTTGATATATAATTCAAGTCCAAAGGAGTTCATAGGAGAGAGATATGAATTCTACAAGTTGAATCCTAATTTCACGCCACACTGCTTACCAACCTTTGGTGTTTTGAGTGTATCTCAAAAACTACAAATCGGATTGAGCTGAAATTGGTGGCATATGAAAGTAGACTCAAAGGGCTTTCCATAAAGATTTGAACCAAGAAAAACGGAGTTTAGACCATGGAGATATGGCCTTCGAAAGTTACAGTAAATTCAAGATGGTTCAAAAACGCTCAACATACAATGAGCTTGGAATGAGTTGTTAACTAGGCTTGGATAACTCAAGTTTAGGACTGGAAACTTGAGTCAATATCAATCAGAGAGGTAGACAGAGAAGAATGAATATTGGGAAGAGATTTTAACTCGAGTCATAATTCAGACAGAAAGTAATCAGAACGTTGGGACACAAACATAACTCGAGTCACGAAGGGTAACTCGAGTTACGCAACTCGAGTCACATGGAATAACTCGAGTCAACCTCTCTGCTTCTGAAAATCACCGCTGTCCGAAATCTCAAAATCATTGTTTGTGATTTCATTAATCCTTACCATTACTCATTACTATTCCTAATCATCTTTAATCAGTTTGTTAATGAGTTTCAGATGATTATGTGAAGGATTAACATCGGATTATGAAAAGTATATGATTATGTCAGAAGCTCCAACGGTAATATTTTCCAACGGTCATATTCTAAGAAGCTCAACTGAAGAATTGCTCTAACGGTCGAATACTATTGGTTAGCTATAAAAGGAGAAGTATTCAAGATAGAAGACGTTGGAGATAAGAGCTTACACTGTCGAAATGCCAAATTTCCGAATCAAACATTTAGCTCACACGCTCTCTGTTCTCAATGATCATATAGTTTACCTTAGAGAGTGAGATTATTTTGTACTTCGGTGTTTATTCATTTACTCTTTTAGAGAGAACATTTCGAGTGTTAAATCATTGTAAGAATCTCAAGTCGTGGAACTTGGAGATTGGGTTATCGCTTACAACTTGTAAGGGGGAGTGTATCCTAGTGAGAGGATAACTTCGAGTACAGAGTGTGTAACTGATTGAAAGGAGTATCTCGGTGAGAGATTCGGCTTCACAAGTGCCAGGGTGAACTTGTGCGTTTGTATAGGCTTCTCTTGTGCCCGGTTAAACAAGAGGATAGTGAATTGGAAATCTCAAGCGGAGCTTGGGACCGGACGTAGGTCAAGGATTGGGCCGAACCGGGATAAATCATAGTTTGCATATTCTCTTCCCTTATCTCTTATATTCTCGCATATATGTTTGAATGACTGTTTATTGTTCTATAAATCATTACTGTCATACAAACTAATTTCACCAAGTTGCGAAAAGATTTTCAAAGTTATCTAAAGTTTTATCGGACACCCAATTCACCCCCCCTCTTGGGTGATAGCCAGGTCTAACAACTAAGGAATAGATTAGTGGTCTCAGCTTACTGTAAAGGAGTCGGGGTTAGACCTCTAAGAAACAGTGATTGCTACGCAGGCTGGTGCAAGGCTTGACCTATTATTGTAAGCTTCAGGAATGGGTCTACCGCTCATAACCATAACACATTGCTTTGTAATGTAGATCTAACTAGAAAATTACCATAGGCATATGGGAGAAGTAAAGTTAGTATTACGTGTATCGGACGCGGAAGCTTCGATAGACTATAGTGGTGGGTTAGCTTAATAGTAGTGTAAATAGCACCTAGGTTGTAGCATTGCGGAAGCTGTGTAGTATAAGTGCTATAGCAATGCGTGAAGCAACTGGGGGATTGATATGCTTAAGAATGATTCCGAGCTCAGCCTATTCTCCTACTGATTTCTTCTTACGACTCCAATATTCTGTTTACTTTCTTGTTATTTAGCGTAATCACAAAAACCTCTAACCCAATCATATTTTACTTTCTGTTCACGCAACTATTACAGCAGTTGATCGTCACTTCTCGGTATCTCAATCTCTGTGGGATGATACTCTACTTACACTTGATTACTTGTTCGACTGGTTCACTTGCCATCAAGGAAATCGACCAACAAAGGACCAAGGATACAAAAGGTTTCACAAAGATAGCTCCAGCTTTGAGACAAAAAAGTTAATCATCCGCTACAAATGTGAAAAGTCTGGCCACATCAAGTCAGAATGCCCCCAGTTGAAGTACAAAGATAAGGAGAATAATAAATTCAATAATTTCAAGAAGAAAGCTTATCCGATGAAGATGAAGCTGAAGATGAGGAAAGAGCCAACATATGTCTCGTGGCTCAAGAAGAAGAGCAAACTGAAAATGTCAATGAGGTATATGACTTGCAACTATCTTACGATGAGTTATTTGCTGAGTATAATCTTATACAATGTGAATTTGAAAAGCTTGCTGGAAAATATGTATCTTTAAAATAGAAAAACATAACGCTTGAACAGTAAGTCAAAAATGCCTCTTGTGAAAACATTGTCTGTGAAGATTGCATTGATTTAGAGAAAAAGAATTTGCATATTACAAAAGTACTTGAGAAGTTCACTATAGGTAGTGAAAGGCTCAATGTCATTTTAAAACAGAGAGATTTACAAATGACAGATCAGGAATTGGCTATAAACCTGATTTTGATAAAAAGAAAGGGAAAAAGAAATTTGGAGAAAAATCTTATATGAACTATTTTAGAAAAATTGTTCACTCTTCAAATCCTTTTGCTCACTCCAATTATTGCAATCGTAAAGGTCATACTACTTCTTCCTGTTTTTCATAAAAAGGAAAGAAAGAGTAAACCTTTAGGAAATTATCAATGGGTGCCTAAAGGATCTTATAAGGTTCCTAAGACACAAACTAACCCGAAAGGACCCAATAAAAGATGGGTACCTAAAACCTGATTTCTTGTGATTTGCAACTTTGTTTGAGAGCATCAAAGTCCAACGAGTGGTATATTGATAGTGGATGCTCCAGACATATGATGGGAGATCATACTAAATTTGTTGCTCTCAAGACCAAGGATCGTGGCAAGGTGACCTTTGGTGGAAATCAATCCAGAATGATTGTTGGAATAGGTAAAGTTGGCAACAACGATGGACCACAGATCAGAGATGTCTACCTTGTGGAAGGCCTTTGTCACAACCTTCTCACTATGAGCCAAAGCACAGACAAAGGTAACCTGGTTATATTCGATTCTGAGGAATGCTTGATAGTAAGCAAGAATGATCTGCCCTTAGTCAACATCAAATCAAAAGCCCTGTTTAGGTCTCCTAGAGAAGGTAATTGTTACACTCTAAACCTCTCTAGTAATTGCAATAAAATTACTTCTAAAAATTGCTTTATTAGTAACTTGGAAGAAAGTTGGCTATGGCACAAGCGTTTAGCTCATGTCAATATGTTTCAACTTGACAAGTTGCTAAGAAAGGATTTAGTCATTAGCTTTCCAAAACTCAATTTAAAAAATGACATGATTTGTGATGCTTGTCGAAAGGTAAACGTACTAAATCATCTTTTAAATCTAAAAATGAGATTTCATCTAACGCACCCTCCAACTACTTCATATGAATTTAGTTGGACCAAAGAAGAGTAAGAAGTCTAGGTGGCAATCTCTATACTCTGGTCATTGTTGATGACTACTCAATATTTTGTTGGACTATATTTTTATCATCGAAAGATGAAACCTTTGATCAGTTTGTTGTGTTTGCCAAGAAGGTCCAAAACAAGAAAGGTATCTCTATTTCAGGTATAAGAACTGATCATGGTGGAGAATTCCAGAATTATGCCTTTGAATAATTTTGTGACACTCATGGGATATACCACAATTTCTCTGCCCTGAGGACTCCTCAACAAAATGGTGTTGTGGAAAGAAAGAATCGTGTCCTTACCGAGATGGCAAGAGCAATGCTGAATGAGAATCAAACATCTCAAGTATTCTGGGCTGATGCA
Source organism: Acacia melanoxylon (assembly GCA_019022615.1). Lineage (NCBI taxonomy): Eukaryota > Viridiplantae > Streptophyta > Magnoliopsida > Fabales > Fabaceae > Acacia > Acacia melanoxylon. Next base: position 1,004,255 of record JAFJYJ010000068.1, on the reverse strand, counting down.
ATGAGTACTGCTTGTTACATATCAAATCATGCATACATCCAGAAGAATCTTAAGAAGACATCTTATGAGATTTACAAAGGGAGAAAGCCCAACCTTGCCCATCTGCACATCTTTGGGTGTAAGTGCACTGTGCACAATAATGGTAAGGATAATCTGTGTGAGTTTGATTCAAAATCTGATGAAGGTATATTTTTAGGTTACTCTAATAGAAGTAAGGCTTATAGAGTTTTCAATACCCGTACTCGTATTGTTGAAGAGTCTATTGATGTTGTGTTTAGCGAAACCAAATCTGATAAGCCTTTGGATGATGATGAATAAAATGCTTATAGAAATCAATTCTTTTCAAAAACTACTCCTGCCACTCTTGAAAACTCTGAAGATGTTTTTGAAACTGCTCCGAAAATGATTGTGAAAAAATGTTCAATCTCAACCTAAAGCTTGGAGGTTTATTAGGAATCATCATTTAGACCAAGTAACAGGTGATGTAAATCAAGGAGTAAGAACCAGAAAAAGTACTTTGAATGAAGTTACTTTCTCTGTGTTCATCTCTCAGATTGAACCCTCTAAGATTAACGAAGCCCTTTCAGACAATGATTGGGTTATAGCAATACAAGAGGAATTGCATCAATTTGATAGAAATCAATTTTGGGATTTAGTACCTAGACCTGAAGACCATCCGGTTATTAGGACTAAATGGGTATTTAAGAACAAATGTTATAAAACAACAATCATTGTCCGTAATAAGGCAAGATTGGTTGCTAAAGGCTATAATCAAGAAGAAGGAATTGATTATGAAGAAACTTATGCTTCAAATGGCAAGATTGGAAGCTATAAGAGTTCTTCTAGCCTTTGCTTGTATCAAGGGATTCAAGCTCTATCAAATGGATGTCAAAAGTTCATTTTTAAATGGCTTTATTCAGGAGGAAGTTTATGTTGAACAACCTCATGGTTTTGAAAGTGATCATCATCCAGATCATGTTTATCGTCTCAAGAAGGCTCTGTATGGGCTTAAGCAAGATCCTCGGGCTTGGTATGAGTGATTAAGCAAGTTGAAAGACCTGGCTATCACCCAAGAGGGGGGTGAATTAGGTGTTTGATAAAACTTTAGTTACTTTGAAAATCTTTTCGCAACTTACTGAAAGCAGTTTGAATGACAAATATAATTTATAAAGCGATAATCAGTCATTCAAATATATATGTTCATTCAAATATATAAGATGGAATTATAAGAGGTAAGGGAAGAGAATATGCAAACTGATTTATACTGGTTCGACCCAATCCTTTGAAAGAAGGAGCTTAATCACCATGAGGGGGGTGAATTGGGGATTTTAAAATTTTCTCTTGAAAGTGCTCTGTTTGTAGAATGCAAACCAGAGATGAACAGAGTAAGGGTAAGAGAGATTGAACACAATGGATTTATACTGGTTTGGTCAAAATCCTTGACCTACGTCCAATCCCCAGACTCTCCGGGTTTTTCAACTAACTCGAATGATTACACACTCTGTATCTCAGGGAGTAATTCTCTCACTAGAACTTACACCCCTTTACAAGTTGTAATCAAATAACCCAATCCCAAAGTACTTTGAGATTCTTACAAGAAAGGATAATCAATAAAGAACTCTCTAAAAGAGCATATTAATAAACACTAAAGATTGATATATCCGAAGATAATAACTCTAAGAGTAGAAATAGTGAATGCTCTTAATCACTAATTGAATGCGCAGAGTTTCGGTCGTTGGAATATTGAATGCTTCTCCTATTTATAGTTGACAGCATTAAAGACCGTTGAGAAGAACCTAATGAGCCGTTGTGAGTAATGGATATATCCGTTGAGATTACGTTGCTCTGTTTCTTTGTATGCTTCCGACATTCGTCCGTTATTCTTCGTTGACATTCTTTGTTGAAATTGTCCATTGAGACTCAGGAAGAATGTTGTCTAGGAAATAGCCAGGATGCTTTTTGCTTGCTCAGAAGTTCATTTATGCTTTCATGCTTCGTCTCTGCTTTCGCATTTAATGCTTCTGACATAATCTTGCTTTATGATAATTTGAAGTTTAAAAACTTGTTAATCATGTCTGAAATACACTAGCAAACTGATTAAACTTGGTTAGAAAAAATAACAATCAATAATATCAAGTACCCAAGGTTTAATCAAAGAGTTTCAGATTATGAAGACGATGATTTCAAAAACTGATACTTCATAACTCGAGTTACATAAGATGACTCGAGTCATAGTTGAGGTGTTAAGAAGACAGAGAATAATTTTCAAATAAGATAACTCAAGTTGTCCAAGATGACTCGAATTATGCTCTCTATTTTTCATACCGAAAGCAAAGTGCAAAAATATGACTCGAGTTGATTAAGATGACTCGAGTCAGACATGTCATTTTATTTCACACAGAAGTAGTTGATCAATGGATGACTCGAGTTATATCAGCATGTTATATCAGTTCAACTCTTTTGTCACAAGCATGACTCGAGTTATAGAGGAAATGACTCGATTCATATTGCTTTTAAAAAATCTAACATCGCGATGTGTCTTCCGAAAGCTGAAGTGCACTTCATGACTCGAGTTGTTAAGTGACAACTCGAGTTATGCCTTTGTAAAAACCGATTTTTCTTAAAAGTATGACTTGAGTTATGGTTCAATAACTTGAGTTACTAATTTCATAAATCTTTTTCACATGACTCAAATATACTTTGACTGAAGTTTAAAGCTTTGCAATTTAAACCAACAATTATTACATTTGTTAGACATCATCAAAATACATAGAGAACTAACATTCTCCCCGTTTTTGATGATGACAACACTTGTAATCTTGAAGGGAAAATAAGTTTGCAAACAATCTCAGAAATGAAAAGTACATATCAGAACAGGATATCAGAAGACTAAATATTTTCCCATTGCATATGCATGTTAAGTTTAGATACACAGAAGTAGCTTGGGTTCATACATTCACAAACATCAAATGCAAAAACATAGAGATGAACTTCAGAAAGGTAAAATGCACAATGATAAACATAAGCTGCAAACTTCATTTCTTCTCTTTCTTTCCCCCTTTGTCATCAGGCAAAATGGGAGGAGTGGAGGTCAGGGATGCACGCAGGGCCTGAAGGACAGGCAAAGGAGAGTAGATGGTGAGAGATAGAGAAGGTGGTGAGGTGAGGGACAGAGGGGACTTGGGTTTGGGAGAGGAAGGTGGGGTAATGGAAGCATCAGAAGAGTGCTCATCAAATAAGTTTGCAGTATCACCAGAAAAGGATGATTTGACAGTGGAGGTCTGAGGAGAAGGAAGAATGACAGTGGGAGGCAAAAATGAAAGGAAAGGAGCAGAGAGTGGTGGAGTGGGTAAGATGGGAATGGTTTCAGGATGAGGTGGAGATAAAGGTGGAATAGATGGAAAATGAGGTGGTGAATGATAAGGAGGAAAGGGAATGGAAGAATGTCTGGGTGAAGGAATAGGGGAATGACCAGGAGAGGGAGCTAATCCTGAGGGGCCAACATCTTCAGGTTTCTGGAGCTTAGAGAACTTGGAATCCAAAAGCTGGTACAAAGTATGCATGCTCTCAAACTTGTGTCCAAGATCATCGAAGTGTCCCTCAATGTTCTCCAACCTCTCATCCATGGAATCAAGTTTCTCATTCCTAGAGGTGAGTTCTTCTGCCAATTTCCCAACCTCTAACTCCAATTTATCAGACAGCTCATAATATTGTGCTGTCAAAGTGGTCTGAAGTGTACCAAATGTCTCTTGCATAGCCTTGAACACAATATTCTTGATTTCAGTAGTGATGTTGAAAGACTGAGGTGCAGGCTGAGACTGAGAGGGAGTAGGGGATGACTTAGCTTCAATTGGCCTAGAGACAGATGCTCTGGATCAAGAGGGAGCTCTGGATTGCCCTGAACCTTCTTAAAGGGAAAGTTTCATGTAATTTAAATGGGCTTGACCAAATATTTTGGGTTTGACAGGTTTTTCATGGGGCTCAAGATACCAAATTTTATTGGTGTATAGGATAAGAGACACCAAATTTGGAAAAGGGATTGTGGCAGAAGGAGATGACTCATATTTGAATCTTTTCATCTCTTGATAGACCTAGTGACCTATGTTAAAAGGTACCTTGTCTATCAGTGAAGCAAAAAGTCCATAGTCAGTAGAATTGAAGTAGGTAAATTGTTTGCCTTTTTGAACTAGGTTTCTGGAATAAATGTACCATAGGACCCTATGAATTAGAGGCATATCGACAGGGGAAAACTTAAGTTCACCTGGAAAAGGTTTCCCAGGCATGAGAATTTTGAAAAAAAATTCTTTGTCGTACTTAATATGAGGCACAAGTGGAGGATTTTCAATGAATAAGAGAGAATTGATCACATCAGCAGAGATAGTGATAGATTTACCCCTACCACTTGTCCTCAATCGGGCCATAGACATATTGTACTAAAAATGTTTCACTAATGAAGGTGAATAGGCAGTATTAATGGGCAAGAGGTTTTTGAATTGATTTAACCAAGGAGATAAGTCAAGATTGCACTTCTCCTTTAGTTGAACCAAGTCCACATACACTGTGGGACAAAAGCCACGAGAGAAATGTTTCTCTTTTAAGTCAAATAACTGAGCATCAGACATAGGAGTGGGAGAACAAATGAATTCATGATTTAGGGGTTTAATTAAGGTAGGTGGACTGAAAACATAGGGTTGAGGTTTAGATACCTTAGGTCCAGAGTCACCCACTCTAGAACCAGATTGAGCCTTAGAAGCAGAACCCTGAGCTTCTGTGGTAATGACAACCTTCTTCTTCTTGAATGGAGCCACTATTGGTTCCTTGTCCTTTCGAGTAGCAGCAGCAAGATCAATTTTCTGGTGGATAGGAACAGCCGAAGGTTCCTCGATCCTTTGCTTTCTGGGTTTCTCAGTGGATGGCATTTTAGAAACCTTAGACGAAGGTTTTCACTTCCTTTTGGGTCTCGACGAGGCAGGAGGAGATGAAGATACAATAGGTTCATAGTCAGATGAAGATTCCTTCTGATTTTTCGAAGGTTTAGGATATTTAGGTGCCATTGTGTAATTCGAATATGGGAGGAATTTGAAGACCAGAGAAATAGAGAGGAATGTCAATGAAACAAGAGATGACTCGGGTTAGGGTTTGAGAATGAGAGAAATGAGAAGACATAGTCGTGACAGATATATATATCAGCTAGGGTAACTCGAGTTATTTAATGAGTAACTCGAGTTAAGGATAAGTATAACTGACCTGGAATGACGACTGACATACCTGTGACTCGAGTTATTACTTAATGACTCGAGTCATAAATGTGCATCTTTGCTCTCTGTTTGTCTCTTGACTCGAGTTGCTTTGTATGACTCGAGTCATGTTTGTGCTCCAAGATTCTGTTTGCTTTCTGTGTCATTGTTGACTCGAGTTACGTCAGATAACCCGAGTTACTACAAAATCTCACAAAACTAACAGTGTTTAAATGCCACTATGACTCGAGTTACATCAGTAAATTGGCATTTGATAGAATGATATCAGATATGAGTTGTTTACTGATATAAGCTTGTATACTCCTGCAAGGCATTATGTAGACACTCAGAAGCTTAAGTTAGTAGCTATAGATCATAAAAAACATATAACTAACATTGTTTGAGTAGGATTAACTTACAATTCATTGGGATTTACCATTCCCAATTCTCTTCTTATAAAATTGAACTATTCTTTGGCCAATGGCTTGGTGAAGATGTCAGCAAGTTGAAGATGAGTTGGGATGAACATGACTTTGACATCCTTCTTCTGAACGTGACCCCTTATGAAATGATGTCTCACATCAATATGCTTGGTCTGAGTATGTTGCACTGGATTCTTAGCCAACCTTATTGTGCTTGTGTTGTCACACAATATTGGGATCTCCTTCAGGTTGATTCCTAAGTCAGATAGTTGTTGCTTGAGCCAGAGGACTTGAGCACAACAACTTAAGGTGGCTACATATTCAGCTTCAGTAGAAGATATAGCCACGCTTGTTTGCTTCTTGCTAAACCAGGAGACAAGTGAGCCACCAAGAAATTCACATTGGCCACTTGTGCTCTTTCTATCCATCTTATACCCAGCATGGTCTGAATCTGAATATGCCACCAAATGTTCAGGTTGACCTTTGGGAAACCACAAGCCAAGGGTTTTTGTGTCAGCAAGATATCTGAAGATCCTCTTCACATTCTCAGCATGAGACTCCTTTGGAGCAGACTGGAATCTTGCACACATCCCCACACTGAATTGGATGTCGGGGCGACTTGCAGTAAGATAGAGCAATGATCCAATCATTCCTCTATATCCTGTAAAATTAAAGTCCTTGCCCTTTTCATCAGCATCCAATGAAGTGGTTGAGTTCATTGGAGTATCAGCTCCATTGCATTGGTCCATCCCAAACTTCTTCAGCAGATCATTGAGATACTTGGTATGAGATATGAAGATTCCATCTTTTCTTTGCTTGATTTTCAAGCCAAGGAAATAATTGAGTTCTCCCATCATGGACATCTCAAATTCTCCCTGCATATTCTTAGCAAAATCTTCACACAAAGCATGATTAGAAGCACCAAATATAATGTCATCAACATATATTTGAACAATTAAAATTTCACCAAGCTTATTACTCTTTATGAAGAGAGTTGTATCTGCTTTTCCTCTAATAAATCCTTGATCAAGAAGGAATTTGCTTAATCACTCATACCAAGCTCTAGGAGCTTGCTTAAGACCATAAAGGGCCTTTTTGAGACGATAAACATGATCTGGATTATGATCATCTTGAAAACCAGGAGGTTGTTCTACATAAACTTCCTTCTGAATAAAACCATTTAAAAATGCACTTTTTACATCCATTTGATAAAGCTTAAATCCTTTGACACAAGCAAAGGCTAGAAGAACTCTTATGGCTTCCAATCTTGCCACTGGAGCATAAGTTTCTTCATAATCAATTCCTTCTTCTTGATTATAGCCTTTAGGAACCAATCTTGCCTTGTTATGGACAATGATTGCTGATTCATCTCGTTTGTTCTTGAATACCCATTTAGTGCCAATGACCGGATGGTCTTTAGGCTTAGGTACCAAATCCCAAACTTGATTTCTAACAAATTGATGCAACTCCTCTTGCATAGCTATCACCCAATCATTGTCTGAAAGGGCTTCATCTATCTTAGAGGGTTCAATATGTGATATAAAGGCTGAAAAAGTTACTTCATTCAAAGTACTATTTCTAGTTCTTACTCCTTGATTTACATCACCTATCACTTGGTCAAAAGGATGATTCCTAATGAACTTCCAAGCTCTAGGCTGAGATTGATCAGGGTTTTCTAAATTATTTTGAGGATCAGCCTCGAAAACATTTTCAGGATTTTCAATAGAGGCAGGAGTAGTTTTCGAAAAGAATTGATTTTTGAAAACATTTTCCTCATCATCATCCAAGGATTTATCAGTTTTGGATTAACAGAAAACAACATGCACAAACTCTTCAATAATGCGAGTACGAGTATTAAACACCCTATAAGCTTTGCTTCTATTGGAATAACCCAAAAATATACCTTCATCCGCTTTGGAATCAAACTTCCCAAAATTATCCTTACCATTATTGTGGATGAAGCACTTACATCCGAAAACATGCAGATGGGCCAAGTTCGGCTTTCTTTCTTTGTAGAGCTCATAGGGGGTTTTGTTCAACTACTTCCAGAGGTATGCCCGATTTGAGATGTAGCAAGCCATACTCATTGATCAGCCCAGAACACTTGAGAGGTGTTCTTCTCATTCAGCATAGCTCTTGCCATCTCGGTGAGGACTCTATTCTTTCTCTCCACAACACCATTTTGTTGAGGAGTCCTCGGGGCTGAGAAGTTGTGATCAATTCCCATGTTGTCACATAACTCTGCAAACGCATGATTTTTGAATTCTCCTCCATGATCAGTTCGAATTCTTGAAATAGAGAGACCTTTCTCGTTTTGGACCTTCTTGGCAAAAACAACAAACTGATCAAATGTTTCATCTTTAGAGGATAAAAATATTGTCCAAGTAAATCTAGAGAAATCATCAACTATGACCAAGGTATAAAGATTGCCACCAAGGATTTTTACTCTAGCTGGTCCAACTAGATCCATATGAAGTAGTTGAAGAGGTCTATTAGTTGAGATTTCATTTTTCGATTTGAAAGACAATTTGGTTTGTTTTCCTTTTTTACATGCATCACAAATCATGTCATTTTTAAAACGAAGTTTTGGAATACCAATTACCAAATCCTTTTTGAGTAATCTGTCAAGTTGGATCATGTTCACATGAGCTAACCGCTTGTGCCACAGCCAACAATCATCCAAATTACTAACAAAACATTTTTCAGAAATAGAACCATTTCCAGAGATATTAAGTGTATAAAAATTTCCTTCTCTAGGGGCTCTGAATAAAGCTTTTTATTTTAAATTTTCCAAAGGGAGAATATCCTTACTTACAATCAGACATTCCTCAGAATCAAAGATAACTAGGTTACCTTTATCAGTCCTTTGGCTTACACTGAGGAGATTGTGACAAAGTCCCTCCACTAGGTAGACATCTTTGATTTGTGGTCCTTCATTGTTTCCAATTTCACCAATCCCAAAGAATCTTTCCAGATTGATTTCCACCAAAGGTTACCTTGCCACCATCCTTGGGCTTGATTGAAGCAAATTTGGATTGGTCCCTCATCATATGTCTAGAGCATCCACTATCAATATACCACTTGTTGGGATTTGATACTCTTAGACATACCTACAAAACACAACAATTCAGGTCTTAGGTACCCATCTTTTCTTGGGTCCTTTGGGGTTAGTTTGTGTCTTAGGAATCTTGTAAGATCCCTTTGGCACCCATTGATAATTCCCTAAAGGTTTACTCTTTCTTTCCTTTTTATGAAAACAAGAAGAAGTAGTATGACCTTTATGATTGCAATAATTGCAATGAGCAAAAGGATTTGAAGAATGGACAGATTTTCTAAAATAGTTCATATAGGTCTTTTCTCCAAATTTCTTTTTGCCTTTCTTTTTGTCAAATTTTGGTTTGTAACCGATCCCTGATCTGTCATTTGTAAATCTTTGTTGTTTCAAAATGACATTGAGCATTTCACTACCTCTAGTGAATTTCTCAAGTGCCTTTGTAAGATGCACATTCTTTTTCTTTAGATAAGGACAATCTTCACAAATAGTATTTTCAAGACAGGAAAACTTTTCTACTTGCTGTTCAAGAGTTATATTTTTATTTTTCAAAGCAAGATTTTTTCAGCAATTTTTTCAAATTCCGATTGCACAAGGTTATATTCAGCAAATAACTCATCATAAGTTGGTTGTGAATCATATACCTCATTACTATTTTTTCAGAGTGCTCTTCTTCTTGAGCTACGAGGCAGATGTTAGCTTTGTCCTCATCTTCAGCTTCATCGGATGAGTTGTCTCCCCATATTGCTGAGACATAAGCTTTCTTGTTGAACTTATTGAATTTCTTCTTGTCTCTGTCTTTATCCTTCAGCTGGGGGCATTCTGACCTAATGTGACCAAACTTTTCACATTCGTAGCAGATGATTGGTTTCTTTGTCTCAGTGCTGGAGCTACCTTTGTGAAACTTTTTGTATCCTTGATCCTTTCTGTAGAATCTTGTAAATCTTCAAACAATCATTCCCAGCTCTCTTTCTTCGTCTTCTTCATCATCATCATCTGTCTCTTTTGCTTCTTTGACAGTCTTAAGAGCTATGCCTTTGCTCTTGCCATTGATTTCATCAAGTCCCTTTCTGAATTTGATCTTGCCTTCATATTCAGACAAGCTGCCAAACAAGGCTGCTACAGATGCCATTGATGCACCATGAGCTTCTTCGATGGTAGTAACCTTGGCTTCCCATTCCTTGCTGAGAATGTTCAAGATTTTTCTACCTTGAACTGGTTGATCATAGACTTTTCCCAATGCAGCAAGTTGGTTGATCAGATGAGTGAATCTAACCCGAAACTCACCAATCGATTCCCCTGACTTCATACAAAGAAGGTCGTACTCAGTCATGAGGGTGTTGACTCTATTCTCCATGACTTCAGTGGTTCCTTTGTGAGCTAACTCCAAGGCGTCCTACATAGCTTTAGCAGAAGTTAAAGTGCATATTCGAAAATATTCACTTTGACTTAAGGCACTCTGGAGCATGAGAACAGTCTTGCTGTTGAGAGTTGCTAGTTTCTTGTCATTCTCATCATATTCTTCTTTGAGCTTTGGAGTTCCCACTCCATCTTCAGTAGTTGCTGGAACATAATCTCCTCTTTCGAACACTCTCCAGAGACCATATTCAGAGGCTAATACAAAGACTTTGAATTTGGCTTTCCAGAAGGAATAGTGCTCTCCAGTGAATCTCAGTGGTCGGTTGATTGAAGCTCCATCAGGTAGAATACCTTCCATAGTGATCCTTCTTGAGATGTTAATCTCTTCAGAGAAGACCTTGCTCTAATACCAAATGAAAGAAGGAGCTTAATCACCAAGAGGGTGAATTGGTGATTTTAAAATTTTCTCTTGAAAGTGCTCTGTTTGTAGAATGCAAACCAGAGATGAACAGTGTAAGGGTAAGAGAGATTGAACACAATGGATTTATACTGGTTCGGTCCAAATCCTTGACTTACGTCCAATCCCTAGACTCTCCGGGTTTTTCAACTAACTCGAATGATTACACACTCTGTATCTCACGGAGTAATTCTCTCACTAGAACTTACTCCCCCTTACAAGTTGTAATCAAATAACTAAATCCCAAAGTTCCAATACTTTGAGATTCTTACAAGAAAGGATAATCAATAAAGAACTCTCTAAAAGAGCAGATTAATAAACACTGAAGATTGATATATTCGAAGATAATAACTCTTAGAGTAGAAATAGTGAATGCTCTTAATCACTAATTGAATGCGCAAAGTTTCGGTAGTTGGAATATTGAATGCTTCTCCTAATTATAGTTGATAGCATTAAAGACCGTTGAGAAGAACTTAATGAGCCGTTGTGAGTAATGGATATATCCGTTGAGATTACGTTGCTCTTTTTCTTCGTATGCTTCCGACATTCGTCCGTTATTCTTCGTTGATATTCTTTATTGAAATTGTCCATTGAGACTCAGGAAGAATGTTGTCTAGGAAATAGCCGGGATGCTTTTTGCTTGCTCAGAAGTTCATTTCTGCTTTCATGCTTCGTCTCTGCTTTCGCATTTAATGCTTCTGACATAATCTTGCTTTATGATAATTTGAAGTTTAAAAACTTGTTAATCATGTTTGAAATACACTATCAAACTGATTAAACTTGGTTAGGAAAAATAACAATCAATAATATCAAGTACCGAAGGTTTAATCAAAGAGTTTCAGATTACGAAGACGATGATTTCAAAAACTGATACTTCATAACTCGAGTCATAGTTAGGGTGTTAAGAAGACAGAGAAGAATTTTCAAATAAGATAACTGAGTTATCCAAGATGACTCGAGTTATGCTCTCTATTTTTCATACCGAAAGCAAAGTGCAAAAAGATGACTCGAGTCAAACATGTCATTTTATTTCACACAAAAATTGAACAATGGATTGAACAATGGATGACTCGAGTCATATCGGCATGTTATATCAGTTCAACTTTTATGTCACAAGCATGACTCGAGTTATAGAGGAAATGACTCGAGTCGTATTACTTTTAAAAAATCTAACATCGCGATGTGTCTTTTGAAATATGAAGTACACTTCATGACTCGAGTTGTTAAGTGACAACTCGAGTTATGCCTTTGCAAAAACTGATTTTTCTTAAAAGTATGACTTGAGTTCTGGTTCAATAACTTGAGTTACTAATTTCATAAATCTTTTTCACATGACTCAAATATACTTTGACTGAAGTTTAAAGCTTTTCAATTTAAACCAACAATTATTACATTTGTTAGCCATCATCAAAATACATAGAGAACTAACATCCTTGACCTACGTCCAATCCCCAAGCTCCGCTTGAGATTTTCAATCCACTATCTTCTTTCAACTTAATTACACGTTATGTACTTGAAGTAATCCTCTCACTAGGATTCACTCCCCTTTACAAACTGCAATCAATACACCCACTTGATTAAAACTATGTACTCGAAGTAATCCTCTCACCAGGATTCACTCCCCTTTACAAACTGCAATCAATACACCCACTTGATTAAAACTATGTACTCGAAGTAATCCTCTCACCAGGATTCACTCCCCATACAAGCTGTAATCAATACAATGGGTTTCCCACTCAAGATCACCCAATCTTGAGTAACTCTTAGATAGAATGATATGATGATTACAATGAATCTTCTCTCTCAGAAGTGAATGAATAAACACTGAAGTACAATACAAATCATTTCACTCTCTATGATAAGCTATGTGAACATTGAAAATAGAGATAAATAATATGAATATTAGAGTATGAGCATTTTGAAGATGTAGGCTTGTGTCTTGCTCCTTCTGTCTTGAATCTATCCTCTTTTATAGTTAGTTGCAATTTATGACCGTTGAGAAGATTCAATGACTGTTGGATAAAGAAATGTAGTCATTAGACTCAGATGGAACTAGCCGTTAGAACTTCATTTTCTGAACCAGCTATGACATCAGCATTTACTTTACCCCTGATCTTCAGTTTAACAACCTTTGATCATCTGAAACATGTACACAAATTATATAATCAATGTTAAGAAGTATTATAAGTCATTTGGGTATTCATCTGGATGTTCTTGATGAGAAACGAGATTTTTGACACGGTGATTTTCTGAAGCAGAGGTGTAAACTCAAATTTGCATTTGAAAACTCGAGTTTTGAGGTTGTTGCATTACTCCAGGTTCCTCTTTGTCTGATCAAAACTCAAGTTTTGGTCTTAGAAACTCGAGTTTGGAAGATGCTCTAACGTTCGCTGCTCTCTTTCGGAGCTAAACTCGAGTTTGATACTTACATACTCGAGTTTGAAACTTGTTCTGTCCTTGACTTGATATAGCTCCAAATTTGGAAAACCACTCATCCCCATATAGATCTTTGAGTCTTCTTTCCAATGCAAAAAGAATCAGCTCCAAACTCATTGTATTTTAACTGTTATGATCAGATGAATGAAGGCTATTCTTGACCAACATTTTTGCAACGTCCTAAACTTAGTGTCAACTTTAGAAAGACATATCTCCCTAGTATGAACTCTGTTTAGATTGGATCAAGTTTTGATAGAAATCCTTTTGAGTCTAATTTCATATACCACCAATTTCAGCTCAATTGAATTTGTAGTTTGTGAGATATACTCAAAACATTAAAGCTTGGTCTGCTGTGTGGCGTGAATTTCAGTGTCAACTTCCTCAATTTATATGTCCTTGATCTGAACTCATTTAGTCTTGAATTGTATATCACAATGACGCATTGGGAGTCTAGTTTCATATGCCACTGGTTTCACCTCAATTCGATCTCTGGTTTGGGAGATATCATCGAATTACTAAACCTCGCTCAGCTGAAACATGAGACAGAGTAGAACAGAGTTGCTGAAGAACGCTATAAACTTGAGTTTGTACTTAGAAACTTGAGTTTTACTAGTCCAGAGATGCTAGAGATGCTGAAGACACTACAAACTCAAGTTAGTTAGTGACAAACTCGAGTTTTGAGTCGTAAACTCGAGTTTGGAGTTCTTAACTCGAGTTTTCTCATACCAGAGGAGCAAATCATTGTAGCGAAGTAGGAAACTCGAGTTTTCTCATCCAGAAACTGATTTTTGCTGACTTTAATTCCTAATTGAGCCATTCCAACTTCCATATAATCTTGGAGACTTCTAGCATCAATATAAGAACTTGAATAACCATATTCTCATTCCATAATTCAACTCTTTCTTTCTTTCTTCTCTTCTCTTGATTATTCTTCATAATTCAACTCTTTATTTCTTCTCTTCTCTTGATCATTCTCTATCATTCAACTTGTACTCATCATTCTTTGCAAGTTCTACCTTCTTCAATATTTCATCTTCTTCTTGAACTCGACATTCTCTCCAATTTCTTCTAGTTGAAATCTCTTATCTCCTTCTTGATCTATTATTCAACTTGGACTAATCTACAATAAATATAGTAGTTAGTCAACGTATGAGATAAATATATTATACAAGCTTTTTGCTCTTAAGAATGACATCTATAAAAGATATCATCAAAACTAATCATGTCCAAGACAAGTTCCTTCTTAATCAAGGTTTTATTAGAGGCAATGTTGATACAACTCTCTTCATAAAGAGTAACAAGCTAAATGAAGTTTTAACTGTTCAAATTTATGTTGATGATATCATTTTTTGTGCTACTAATGATTCTCTATGTGAGGAATTTTCCAAGAAAATGCAGAGTGAAATCAAGATGTCTATGATGGGCGAATTTAACTACTTCCTCGACTTGCAAATCAAACAACGGAAGAATGGGATATTCATCTCACAAACGAAGTATCTCCGTGATTTGCTCAAAAAGTTTGGGATGGAACATTGTAATGGAGCCGACACCCCAATGAGTTGAACTGCCTCTCTTGATGCCAATGAAGAAAAAGTCAAAGATTTCAAACATAACCAAATATAGGGGAATGATCGGATCCCTACTATACTTAACTGCAAGTAGGCCTGATATTCCATTTAGTCTATGAATGTGCGCGAGATTTCAATTCGCTCCTAAAGAATCACATGCTGAGCATGTTAAGAGGATTTTTCGTTATCTTTCGGATACAAAGGAATTGGGTCTATGGTTTCCTAAAAGTCAATCAGAGCACCTGGTTGCATATTCTGATTCGGATCACGCTGGATATAAAACTGATAGAAAGAGCACCAGTGGACAATGTGAGTTTCTCGAAGGATCACTTGTGTCGTGGTTAAGCAAGAAGCAAACCACTGTGGCGGTATCTTCCACTGAAGTTGAATATGTTGCCGCCTCAAGCTGATGTTCTCAAGTCTTGTGGCTCAAACAGCAACTCCAAGACTTGGGGATTCATCTAAAGGAGATCCCAATTCTTTGTGACAACCCCAGCACAATAAGCTTGACCAAAAATCCAGATCAACACACTAGAACCAAGAATATTGATGTGAGACATCACTTCATAAGGGATCATGTTCAAAAGAAGGATGCCAAGGTCATGTTCATCCCCACACATCTTCAATTGGCCGATATATTCACCAAACCGTTGGCTAAAGAACAATTCATGTTCATTCGTAGAGAATTGGGTATGGCAAATCCCAATGAATTGTAAGTATTATCTCTTTAATTAATTTGATTCAATGAGATATTACTAAATTTAGCATCGGAGGTTCTAGCTTATGTTTATGCAGGATGTAACGCCCCTACAGTTGTAACCAAACCCTGTTAACTAGCGGGACCCACGTAGACCGGTAGTCGGAGACTGGACTGAATAAAATGGACAAACCAGAGGGAATGAGGAGAACGGTTTAGGTGGTCCCTAGGAGGCGCCACCTACCCCTTAATTATTATAAGATAACTTGGAGAGCAAGAAAGAGGAAAGTCAACAAAAAGTCGGTGCGGGCCTGCGTTGAATTAAGAAAAAGTAAATCGGATAAATAGGATAAGACCAGGGGATCTGATCTATGGAGCCAGTAGGTGCCACTTTGCCCTGGGAAGACTCTGGAAAGCTTGGAGAAAAATTCAGGGGTCATTAATGATCCCGGGCCAAAAGTGGTAATTATCATAAATTTCGGGCCAAAGTAGGTAATTTTCTCCAAATGTAAAATAAATACCCCAGATATTTTGTAAGGGTGATGCGCCATGTGTCAGCTCCCCAGAAGCCTCTAGAATTCTTTAGAATTGCTTGGAGAGGAAGAAAGGAGAAAGCAATGCAAAAGTCAAACAGCGGGCCCCACGTGTTGAACAAAAGGGGCAAAATGGGAATAAATAGGTAAAAATTGATTTGGGCTTAAAGGTTGGCCCAAAATGGCTCATAAAGGGTCCTCTTGGGCAGATGACAATATGGGGAAAAGTTGGTAATTATTAAAAAGTTGTGGGCCACAATTGCAATTTTAGAAAGTTTCGGGCCAAACGTGTAATTTTCCCCAAAAGCAGATAAGGACCAGCATTTTTATGGAGGAGGCTGCGTCACTTGGCAGCTTCTGGATGCCCCTGGACTTTTCTAGAATTTCTTGGGGAGAAATTCAAATTTATAGATCCAAACTACTCCCTACCAGCCAGAATTTACACAAGTTAATTCCAAAACTTACTGGGCCATTTCCACCTTTATAAAAAGGTGTTTTACCCCTTCTTTTTCACCCTTGTGGGGAAAAAATTTCAGAGGACCAGGGAGCACCAACCAGCCACCATTGTTAGGGTTCCAAGCTCAAGATCCCACATCCCTTCATCAACTCTCCAATTCTAAGGTAACCCAAAAACCTTTGTTTTCTTGAGTTCTAGCCATGGTATTTTCGTGCATAAGGTAGAAACTTGGATTTAGGGTTGGAGTTCTGAAATTTTAAGTTCACCAATAGCTATGGAACATGATTTTGTGTAGGGTATAGTCATGGCTTAAGTTTCCGAAGTTGAAAACCCTGAAAACCCCTTAAACTAAGCTTATCTTCGAATCTGGAAATTTATGGCAGTGTGTCTTCCACTGGGTTCTAAAAATAGTAAAATACGACGGTTTAATCTGAAATTTTTATGATAGAAATTAAACTTCCTAAGGTCCACTTTCGTACATAAGCAACAGGGGCGAATCTGGACCAAGAGGTATAAAGGTGGTTCTAAGACCAGATACGTGTACTTTCAAGGCCTGAGTATATTTTTCTTGAAACATAGACATCCTAATGGTTTAAAATGCTTTTTTTCATGCAAAAATTATTTTTTAAGAATTTACTAAAATCATTGAAGTAGGGACAAAAACACTGGATTTCTGGAAAACTTGGCTTAAGCTCGGATTTTGTAAATAAGAAAAGGATATGAACCCAGATGGATTTTGTAATTATTTTTCCCATAAACTAGACATCCTAAGGGTTTCATTTCCACTTATTTCATATCAATACAATGTTTCTATAATTTATTGAAAATCGGCTAAGTTGGAACAACAATCCTAGAAATTCTGGTGTAGGTGAAATTCATAGAGATTAAGAGGTAGAGTTGGTATACATAATTGAAAGTGCTATATTTTTTTGTAAATAGGGTATTAACTCACTTGGAGTATATTCTCGACATTAAGGGGAGTGTTTGCTAATTTCAAGGAGTACCAGGTAGTAACTGTTAGTTCTCATAGTTTTTGATGTTTTGATGATAACAATTATAATGTAATTGATCTTTGATATACTATAAAAATTTGAAGTTTCAAATATCACCTTAAGTTAATTGATTATGTGCCTCTAGTCATAAAGTTCATTTTATGAATTGAAAAATGATTTCCTTTGATTACTGTTGGCTCCCAATGTTTGTTTTGATGATAACTAACCTCTTTCAATACTTATGATTGAAAACAAAATGTTTTACTTTGCGAAATTCACATCTGCATTTTATCTGTCAGATTGTCTCTAGCCAATCTCTGCTGGCTCTAGCCAGTCTCCTGTCTACAATTGTCAAAATGCAAGCTTTGGCTCTAGCCAATTTATTCTGACTCGAGCCAAGCCCTGAACTCTAGCTAACTTCATCTGACTCGAGCCAATATCCTATCTATATTTGTCAGAATGCAAATTTTGGCTCTAGCCAATTTCTGTTGCCTCTAGCCAAGCCCTAAACTCCAGCCTAAGAGCATTGGCTCTAGCCAAGGTTTTCGACCATTATTTTCAAATGATCATCTGACTCTAGCCTATTCTGTGTAACTAGAGTTTTGACCCAAACTCTAGCCAGATAACTTTGACTCTAGCCTAGAGCTCTCCCATGAGATAAATTGACTCTAGCCAACACAATGTACCTTGAGTTTTGAACCTGACTCTAGCCTGAATATTCTGACTCTAGCCTAGCGCGTTTCATCAGAACAATCAGACTCTAGCCTGAATATTCAGACTCAAGCCTAGCATATTACATTTGAACTATTTGACTCTAGCCTACACAATATGCCTTGAGTCTTGACCTAAACTTGAGCCAGTATCTTGTGACTCTAGCTTAGCATGTTATTATAGAAGAACTTGACTCTAGCCAAATTTATCAGTTTGAAAAAAACCAGATTTCTAAACCTTACTAAATCTCTGAGTATGGTTTACTTATTTCATATCTTCACTCATTATTGTTACTAATCATGTTTAACAAGTTTGATTAATGAGTTTCAGAAGAGTTCTTGGGGATTAACGCTAATTTGAAATAAAGCAACAATGTGTCAGACGCATTTATTGCAAAGCAGAGATATTCACCATTCTGGTATATGACTTTCTGACAACAACAACGACTATTTCCTTGATACATTCTCACCAAGTCTCAACGGACAATTTGAATAAGGAATGTCAACGTTGGAGATTCAGCGAATACGATTAGTCCGAGTAAACATTCTTCAACGGAAATATTTATTACACTCAACGGCTAATTCGAAGAGTCTCAACGGATAAACTTGAAGCTTCAACAACGGTCATAAATGCCACCAACTATAAATGTTAGAAGCATTCAAATCTACAACTGTGAGAATGGGAAACGCTGTGCATTCAATTCGATATTATTGCAATCTTCCGTTTCATTCAATATCTTCGGATATTCTTGTACTTCAGTGTTCATCACTCTATCTACTCGTGAGGAGTTCATAAACCTTTACCTTTTTATCAGTTGAATCTTAAGGTTGAGGAACCTTAAGAAAGGGTGTATCAATTACAACTTGTAAGAGGGAGTGGAGTTTATGAGACGATCATCCTTCGTTTACAGAGTGTGTAATTGTGTCTGTGGTTATTTGGTTACAACTTGTAAAGAGGAGTAAGTCCTAGTGAGAGGATTACTCGAGAGTTACAGAGTGTGTAATCAAGTTTCGAGATAGTGAAATCCTAGAGTGTTTTTGGGGACTGGATGTAGGTCAAGAGTTGGACCGAACGAACCAGTATAAATCCATTGTGTTCAATTTCTCTTACCCTTACTCTGTTTATCCCTGTTTCACATTCTGCTAACAGAGTAATTTCGTGAGAAAATTTTATATCCCCAATTCACCCCCCCTCTTGGTGATATTCCGTCTTTCAGTAACTGTTGACTCGCATACTCTATAATACTTTTGCATGTTGTGTTGATCATGATGTAGGAGATCGGGTTGTAGTACAAATTGGACCGCGTGTCCTTCGGGATTCGCTACAGTACCGAGGGCATGTATGATCGGGCTGTGGTGCCTATTGGGCTGCAGTATCGAGAATTCTTGGGGTAGGTAGTGTTAGATATGATTAGTTTTGATGATGCCTAATATAGAAGCCATTATTACGAGCAAAAAGTTTGCACACTACATTTACATTATACTTTGACTAATTCTTATATTTAATGTAGATGCAAAGTTTAATAATGGAAGTCTCTATGATCAATAGAAGTTGGAATAAAGCTTCATCATATTTGGGCTACTGTGGAGTACACATGAATAGTGCAGATATAGAAAGACGACGCATGCAATTCTGGAAGAAGTTCAGAATAGGCTCGCTTTCTGGATATTGAAGAATGATCAAGAAAGTAGATTGAAGAAAGAAGTTCTTGCACACAATATAATGAGAATATCATAATGTCAATGAAGCAAGAAGTTATCAAAGGATTTTGGGAATAATCAAAAGAGAAGATATTGAGGAACTTGCTTGAGAATGATGAGTACAAGTTGAATGACGAGAGAATGATCAAGAGAAGAGAAGAAATAAAGAATTGAATTATGGAAAATGATCAAGAGAAGAACGAAAGAGTTGAATGATGAAGAATGATCAAGTTGGGAGATGGAAAAAGGAAGAACTTGTTGAATGGAATGAAGATATCATTATTCAAGTTCTTATATTGATGTTAGAAGCCTCCAAGATCATATGGAAGTTGGAATGACTCAATTTAGAGTTAAAACAAGGAAAAATCAGCTTTAGGAGTCAAAACTCGAGTATGTTCATCAATACTCGAGTATTGGAGTGTCTTTAGCTTCTCCGCGTCTCGGAATGTCAATACTCGAGTATCCGTGTTTTCAGCATCTCTGGGCTCTTTCCGATCGTCAATACTCGAGTATGTAAGTTCAATACTCGAGTATTCAACGTTGATCATCTCGTTTCACGTTTAGCTTGGGCGACGTCGGTAATTTGATGATATCTCTTCACCCAGAAATCGGATTGAAGTGAACTTAGTGGAATATGAAACTACACGCCCAATGCGTCAATTTGATATAAAATTCAAATCAAAAGGAGTTCATATGAGAGAGATATGAATTGTACAAGTTGATAGATAAATCCACGCCACACAGCAAACCAAGCTTCAATGTTTTGAGTGGAACTCACAAAATCCAAATCCGATTGAGCTGGCATATGAAAGTAGACTCACAGAGCTTTCCATGAAGAGTTGAACGAACTGAAACGGAGTTCAGACCAGGGAGATATGACCCTCGAAAGTTGACGGTTAGTTCAACAAAGGTCAATACTCGAGTTTCCATCAGACAGAGAGCAACTTGAAGGTTGGGAGAAGCAATACTTGAGTCAATACTCGAGTATCATAGTAAGATATTGAATACTTGAGTATGTAAGTAACAATACTCAAGTAATGGTCTGTAATGTCGAAGGCTCACCTAAAGGACAACGAAGCAATACTTGAGTGAATACTCGAGTATCCAAGTAAAGTATTGAATACCTGAGTTTCCAAATGAATACTCGAGTATTCGTCGCGGGTTCAGAAAATGAAGTTCTAACGGCTAGTTTCCATCTGAGTCTAATGGCTATATTTCTTCTTCCAACGGTCATATATTGGTTTCTACCTATAAAAGAAGTCAGATTCAAGACAGAAGAAGTAAGACACAAGCCTACAACTTCAAAATGCTCATACTCTGATCTTCATCTCATTTTACTCTCTGTTTTTCAAATGCTTACATAGTTTATCAGAGAGAGTGAAATTATTTGTAATGCATTTCATTGTTTATCTTATTCACTTCGAGAGAGAAGATTCATTATAAACATTCTATCATTTATCGAGAGTTACTCAAGATTGGGTGATCTTGAGAGGGAAACGGTGTAACCTTACATTGAGTAAGGAGGAGTATCTCGGTGAGAGATTCGGCTTCACAAGTGCCTGGGTGAACTTGTGGGATTGTAAAGGCTTCTCTTGTGCCCGATTAAACAAGAGGATAGTGGATTGAAAATCTCAAGTGGAGCTTGGGACTGGACGTAGGTCAAGGATTGGGCCGAACCAGTATAAATCTCAGTTTGCATATTCTCTTCCCTTATCTCTTATATTTCCAGCAAATATATATTTGAATATGCATACATGTTTGAATGACTGACTTTTGCTTTATCAATTATCATTGTCATTCAAACTACTTTCAATAAGTTGCGAAAAGATTTTCAAAGTTCCTAAACTTTTAATTAGACACCCAATTCACCCCCCTCTTGGGTGATAGCCATGACTTTCATTTGGTATTAGAGCTAGGCTCTTGTTTAAAGGACTTAACCGTCTCAAGAGTTTCAATGGCTGATTTTGGGTGTTCCTCGTTTTCAGAAGGTTTTGATTTTACCATTCCACCAGTTTTCAAAGATATTGATTTTTGGTTTTGGAAGGCTAGAATGACAAGTTTTATCAAAGCAACTGATTTTTATATGTGGAATGTTTTTACAAATACTTTTGATTTCAAACCAAGAAAGGATTGGACAGAAAAGGAAAAGAAAATGTTTTCATTAAACATTAGAGCAATGAAATTTCTTTACAATGCATTGACAGAAAACGATTTTGAAAAAAATCAAGTTTTGCTCTAGTGCTAAAGAAATCTGGGATACTCTTGATTCTATATATGCTTCTAACAACTGTGTTGAAATTGATAGTGTTGACAGTTCATCTAAAACTATGAGATGTATATCCACAATTGATGAACAATTGGAAGTTGAGAATGAAGAAGGAGAAATCTTAGAACACTTCCATGATCCAGTCAACATGAAAGAACAAGAGAGTGAGGATTCCCAAGAAGAGCTCATCATGGACAATTTTGATGAATCATCATCAGAAGCTCAAGATGCTACTATGGTAAAAAGATCAAATTCTTCTTGTGTATTTAAGAAAGATGATTTTGAAAGTTTGCATAAAATTATTTTTGAACCGATTACTGATTCTATTTTGAAAAGCAAAAATGTTTTTAATCATGTTGGAAAATCATGTGGGAAGAAAGAATCTACAAATATGGGTCATTTGATATTACATCCCATGACCAACACAATACTTGCATAAAATCTCATAATGCACATCATCATATAGTTTGCAATTATTGTGGTAAATCTGATCATATTTCTCACTCATGCTATATTAGAAGAAATTCTAATGTGAGGAATAAATTTGTTTGGGTTTCGAAAGGACAAGTAAGGTCCAATACTAACGGTGAAGGACCCAAGTATAAGTGGGTACCAAAATGTCCATCTATTGATTTATGTGTACAGGATTATTTGAAAATCAATGGACATAAAGGTACAGAGAAGAAGAAGAATCCAAGAGTTTCTCATGAACCTAAAAGAAGATTCACATCAGTTAGGAGAACTCGTGGAGCATCCATTGCTGGATCTACAAAGTCAAATCAAAAGAAGCAATGGACACCCGTAAGAAGAATACATTCTGCCTCAAGAATGGACTACCATGAAGTACCATTCAACTATCTTGTGGAGAACAAGAAGAGGAGAATCTCTCAGCTTTCAAACAGAAGACTCTGGAAGTCTATATCCCTTGAGAGAGCTTTGCCAACACCCATGAGAAAACATATGAAGAACCAATGGGTAAGCAAAGTCAATCCTCCAAGTACCTAAGGCAAAGGTATACAATGGTAAAACCTCCTATGCTATTATTTGAATTATACATTGAGGTCTTATATATTGTAGTCTTAGGAATGAGTATTGCAAACGATTTTTTTTTAAAAAAAATGGGTTTTCACATCCTAACTTATTTTTTAAAGAGATTGCAATGTTCAATAGGCTTAATTCTTTATGCATGCATGATGATTTGAAAAGAAAGTATTTCTTTTATGCATAAAGTCATGTTTAATTCATTATGCTCGTTGTTCGAATTAATTATATTCATAAGAGCATGTGAATTTTGATTCCTACAAGCTAATGATGATTGGATCCAAGTTAGGTTGGATACCAAGAAAGAGAAAGCTTTATACGATTTTGTAGGATCAAAGAAAGCTTCTCAAGAACGCAACATAAAGAAATGATCCAAATCTTGAGAAAGCTAAACAAGCTATGCTTGATGTTAATGGTGAACATTGGAAAAAGAGTTATCTACATCAATCCATCTCAACCAAGCAAGCTTCTATGAGGATAAGAGAAATTACGATGATATCTAATTCATACCTCATACTAATTATATGAAATTCATGTTTGGTTTGTCTTTAGTTAAGTTAAAAGGTTTTGAAACTTATTCAATTTCAATCGGAACTTTCTTGTCAAAACCAAACTCCAATTTTCGCATGTCAAGAGTTTTCTATGTTTTTTCAAAAATTTTGTGAATACTCAAGTATTGACTTGACAGTGAGTAGCTCAATTTCTTTAAAACAAGCAATACTCAAGTATTCATTTGAATACTCAAGTATTGAACTTACAGAGAGCACTCCAAGTTTTTCACCGTGAGCCAAAACTCGAGTATTGGTTGGAATACTCGAGTATTGACCATACTGAGACTCTTTCAATTTTTCTAAAGTTTTTCAATACTCAAGTATTCTATTTGAATACTCAAGTATTGGTCATACGAAGTCACGAAAGTTTTCAACATGTGAAAACTCAAGTATTGGTATGAATACTTGAGTATCGGATTAGCGAGAAAGCATACAAGTTTTTTCACATATTTTTCAATACTCAAGTATTCATATGGATACTCAAGTATTGGTCATACAGAGAGTCATCAAAGTATTCAACATGTGACTACTCGAGTATTGGTTTGAATACTCGAGTATTGGGCAAACAAAAGTTTTCAAACTTTTCACATGTTTATGAATACTCAAGTATTGGAATGAAAACTCAAGTATTGAAATGACGGAGACTTCACAAGTATTGCAAACAGTTCAATACTCAAGTATTGAGTTGAATACTCGAGTATTGGCCATACGAAAGGTTTGCTATTTCTAAGTGATTTGAATACTCAAGTATTCAAGTGAATACTCAAGTATTGACTTGGAATAGATTTCACAAAGTTTTCAAACAGTTCAATACTCAAGTATTGAGTTGAATACTCGAGTATTGGGCATACGAGAGCTTGGCTCTTTTTCAAATATTTTGAAAACTCAAGTATTGAGATTTTGGACTTAACTTATTTTCACATAAAAAGTTCAATACTCAAGTATTGGTTTCAATACTCGAGTATTGGTCTTACTCAAGGAAATTGTCCAACGCTCAAATCATGTAGTGCCTTCTGCGGAAAACGAATACTCAAGTATTCGGATGAATACTCAAGTATTCACATTAGTGTACGATGACAAACTCGAGTATTGAATAACATACTCGAGTATTGGTCGCAAAGTTTGAAATTCAAATATGACGAATTTGTAAAATCTTCCTGATTGACTCCAATACTCCATATCATCAATCACTAATATTTCTAACTATGTTTAATCAATTTATTAGTGAATTTCTGATGATCAAACATGTGAATTTGTGTATAACTTTATGAGTTTATATCTTTTTGAAATGCACAACTCTAAAATCTATCTGGATTTCAAATCACCCTATTTTGTGAAAATGCATACAAATGTTTTGGAAACATATCCATACTTTGATTGCATTCAAATGATGTTTCAAATTGGAAGTTAATATTGTATATTGAATGTTGGATATGCTTCAAATTTGTCCAGTTGAAATTTCCCTATCATTCACATATTGACCTTTGGTATTCAATATGATGCTTGAACTCCTCATTCCTTATTTTCAATCAAGTTAGATCTTATATCTAACCAGTTGATTATCTATATGAGTTTCAAGTTTATCTCCAGAAAAAAGAATTCAATTTGTGAAAATCTCATTGGTTAAGTTATTCCAAGCAATATGAATGTTCATTAATGCATTAAATGTTAGTGCATTAACCATTATATGGAATGACTTACTAAGATAATATTATGGAACTCTAGTCATCTAGACTAATGAGTTTGTGCTTTATCATCCATGAATCCTACTAGTCATTTTGTTACTCAAATTCATCAAATTTATCTTCATTTATTTCGAGAGTAACTATTTACGTATATTCATATTCTTGCTTTGAATGTTCTTATCTTTTCAAGACTCCATTCTAAGAAGCAAGATTATTTCTTGGTCAATAGCAAAGTCATTGTGCTCATACATTTCTATTGTGCTTAGCATATTTCGATAAATGCTCTACCGTCATGTCATGACTTTTGTTTTTGAGAAAATTCTTCAACATGCTAACTGCAATGTTCAACATGTTCTCAAAAAATGAAGCATCTTGATATATTCATTAAACCCATTGACTTCCACCATGTTTAATGTGAGTATTGTTTTCAAAAATGAATCTTTCATTTATGAAAATTTTGATTTCATAATGCATTGTTACATTTTTGAAAGAACATTCACGATCTAAATTGTTTTGCATATTTCATTATCATTCTTGAAAACTCGAGCTCATTCATAAACGTGAGTTTATAAATGCTTATCTTTATAGATAAGATTTTCTATACTCATTGATTAAAGTTACATGTATTTTATCAATGACATATTTTCTGCATAAAGTGTTTTTACAAAATGTCATTGAGAAATAACATTCTTGATATCATTTAGTTATTACCCTTTTTGATTCATTGGCTTGAACTTACTTGATTGGGTAAAACTATGTTTTTGATCTTTGATTGTTATACTCTTTGCTTCAAATATCATATGATTTAATTGTTTAAGAGCATAGAGTTGTCTTATCTAATCTTGTGTGGACTCAAGAATCATTGGGTACCAAAGAACATATATTGTTGCAGGAGTTGATCAAAATGTTCTGTTGTCAAAAACAAAGAACATAGGCAAATAGAATAGATCATCTCAGTGGCGATGTTTGCAAATTCTGTGACAATACCTGAGTGACATTCCATCACAAGCAAGAGGCTTAGGCTAAGTGATAAGGAGCATATTAGCTTGATGAGAAGCTATGAGTAGAAACTAATTTTGAATTCTTATTCAAAGCTCATTTGGGATTTCTGATTCTAAGATGCATTCAAAGCAATTGGTGGGTGTAAAGATTCATCCTCCCAAAGCTCATCAATATTGATCACATCATCAGAAATTGGCTAGCCAGTGATGCATCTATGGATGATTATGACTCAAGTAATTACGATATTACTTGAGTGAGGTATTGTATTTTGAAATAATATACATATATTATAATCATGCTAGGCTAAATTGATTTCATTGATTTCATTTTATTTCATTCATCATAGCCTGAGCACATGTATTTCTAAAATGATCCTTATGCTTTAAACCTTTTTATCATCATAAAAATCATAAGTGATTTCTTTATACCAATTTCAAGTCCACCTATGTGAACTTGAAAGTTCTTAATTCTGAGATACCATGTTATGTCTATTGGAGTTGGAGGAACTCAAGACCTCATAACATTTGGTGTCACATTATTATTTGGTATCATTAAAGGGAGCTTCACTTTTTAGTCATGCATTCATTAAGGGGGAGCTTCACATTCACATGTGTTTTATATCTTAAAAGCTCATCTTCTTTATTTGAGGAAAACTCTTTTAAGCATACTCATCCGCATTCTCTATCTTCTATTAGTTTTGATGATGAGTTAATTTCACATTCAAAAATATCTTATATTTTCCTTTCATTATTTTTAAATATCATTTGGAAAGGAATACTTTGATATTTGGTTGCACTAACAAATCTCTTTTACAAAGAAAGTTTTCAATTTGTAGCAGAAGACTTTGTTATGTATTACAACTTTCCTTAATGCACTACAAAAAGAAAATATTACATTGAGGAAAGATGCTTTGACAATCAATATGAGATTTGCTTTACAAAGAAAGAGGAACATCTCTTGGAAAAAGCTGAGATACGCTCTACAGTCGAGTCTATAAAGGAAAGGATGGAAGCCAAGTATTGATCATATTCATTCGAGATGCGATAGTCTTCAAGTAGCCAACACTTTTATCCTATTTGCATCATACAGGATATTCATGATCCTTCTATTGAACACTCCTCAGATGATCTCATACAACAAAGCAAACCAATGGACTTCATCGATCATTCATCAGTTTGCAAAACCAACATGAGCATTTCTAATCTCTATCTTTTTATGTTCAGTAGAAATGTTGCACATGTTTGGTATCTATATGCTTTAAGTGTGAAAGATTTCTTGAAAACCTCTCCAAATTCTTTCAAATTTGCTTTTCATAAAAACATTCCAAATTGCATCATATTTAGAATGAAAACAATTTCAAATCGAGAGCGAAAATCAGTTCTTTGACTCTTTCTACTCTTGTTTCATATTTGTCTCTCTAAGTATATCTTCCTTAAACTTTAATTTTTTGCTAATGACAAATAAGGGGGAGAGAATGACAAGAAAAATATGTTGGGTCTAATTTTTATATTCATACATATTTTTGTCATCATCAAAAATCGGGAGAATGTTAGATATGATTAGTTTTGATGATGTCTAATATAGAAGCCATCATTACGAGCAAAAATTTTGCACACTACATTTACATTATACTTTGACTAATTCTTATATTTAATGTAGATGCAAAGTTTAATAATGGAAGTCTCTAAGATCAATAGAAGTTGGAATAAAGCTTCATCATATTTGGGCTCTTGTGGAGTACACATGAATAGTGCGAGATATAGAAAGACGACACATGCAATTCTCGGAAGAAGTTCGAATAGGCTCGGCTTTCGGATATTGAAGAATGATCAAGAAAGTAGATTGAAGAAAGAAGTTCTTGCACACAATATAATGAGAATATCATAATGTCAAGGAAACAAGAAGTTATCAAAGGATTTTGGGAATAATCAAAAAGAGAAGATATTGAGGAACTTGCTGAGAATGATGAGTACAAGTTGAATGACAGAGAATGATCAAGAGAAGAGAAGAAATAAAGAATTGAATTATGGAAAATGATCAAGAGAAGAACGAAAGAGTTGAATGATGAAGAATGATCAAGTTGGGAGATGGAAAAAGGAAGAACTTGTTGAATGGAATGAAGATATCATTATTCAAGTTCTTATATTGATGTTAGAAGCCTCCAAGATCATATGGAAGTTGGAATGACTCAATTTAGAGTTAAAACAAGGAAAAATCAGCTTTAGGAGTCAAAACTCGAGTATGTTCATAAATACTCGAGTATTGGAGTGTCTTCAGCTTCTCTGGCGTCTCTGAAATGTCAATACTCAAGTATCCAAGTCAATACTCGAGTATCCAGTGTTTTCAGCATCTCTGGGCTCTACGACTGTCAATACTCGAGTATGTAAGTTCAATACTCGAGTATTCAACGTTGATCAACTCGTTTCACGTTCAGCTTGGGCAACGTCTGGTAATTTGATGATATCTCTTCAACCCGAAATCGGATTGAAGTGAAATCAGTGGCATATGAAACTAGACTCCCAATGTGTCAATGTGATATAAAATTCAAGCCAAAAGGAGTTCATATGAGAGAGATATCAATTGTACAAGTTAATAGATAAATCCACGCAACACAGCAAACCAAGCTTCAATGTTTTGAGTGTAACTCACAAACTCCAAATCCGATTGAGCTGAAATTGGTGGCATATAAAAGTAGACTCACATAGCTTTCCATGAAGAGTTGAACAAACTGAAACAGAGTTCAGACCAGGGAGATATGACCCTCGAAAGTTGACGTTTAGTTCAACAAAGGTCAATACTCGAGTATGTAAGTTCAATACTCGAGTTTCCATCGAACAGAGAGCAACTTGAAGGTTGGGAGAAGCAATACTTGAGTCAATACTCGAGTATCGGAGTAAGATATTGAATACTTGAGTATGTAAGTAACAATACTCAAGTAATGGTCTATGTAATGTCGAAGGCTCACCTAAAGGACAACGAAGCAATACTTGAGTGAATACTCGAGTATCCAAGTAAAGTATTGAATACTCGAGTTTCCAAATGAATACTCGAGTATTCGTCAGCGGTTTAGAAAACGAAGTTCTAACGGCTAGTTTCTATCTGAGCCTAACGGCTATATTTCTTCTTCCAACAGTCATATATTGATTTCTACCTATAAAAGAAGTCAGATTCAAGACAAAAGAAGTAAGACACAAGCCTACAACTTCAAAATGCTCATACTCTGATCTTCATCTCATTTTACTCTCTGTTTTTTTCAAATACTTACATAGTTTATCGAGAGAGAGTGAAATTATTTGTAATGCACTTCGGTGTTTATCTTATTCACTTCGAGAGAGAAGATTCATTATAAACATTCTATCTTTTATCGAGAGTTACTCAAGATTGGGTGATCTTGAGAGGGAAACAGTGTAACCTTACATTGAGTAAGGAGGAGTATCTCGGTGAGAGATTTGGCTTCACAAGTACCGGGTGAACTTGTGGGATTGTAAAGGCTTCTCTTGTGCCCGGATTAAACAAGAGGATAGTGGATTGAAAATCTTAAGTGGAGCTTGAGGACTTTGGACGTAGGTCAAGGATTGGGCCGAACCCGATAAATCTCGGTTGCATATTCTCTTCCCTTATCTCTTATATTTCCAACAAATATATATTTGAATATGCATACATGTTTGAATGACCGACTTTTGCTTTATCAATTATTATTGTCATTCAAACTACTTTCAATAAGTTGCGAAAAGATTTTCAAAGTTCCTAAACTTTTAATTAGACACCCAATTCACCCCCCTCTTGGGTGATAGCCAGGACTTTCAGGTAGGGCCTATATGACTATGTGTTTATAGGTTACTACAGAGGCCCCTGCGCGTGAAACGAATTGTGGGGTTTGTCTTGACCAGGCAGTCCTGCGGATTACGCCGGAGGCAGAACTTACATGTCAGTTATTTGTGCTTGAGGCAGAATTATTTCCTTTACTTTCCTAATTGTGATTTGCATTGCATGCACTGCATACATATTGTATTTGAGTCTAACAGTTACTCTGTGGTTCAACTTTGAACTCCAGACCATTGTGAAGATATAGGGGTGAGGAAGTAGCAGGCGGAGACAAAAGAAGGTAGGGCCTGGCAGTGCAGAGAAGAATAGGGAATGCCCTATCATTTTGTACTTTATATTTCAGGATGACTGTATTACTTTTGGTATTTATTTTGGATAATTGTACCTTTAACCCTTCGGGGACTTTTACTTTTCGTTTATTTTACTTTTACCAGTATGGTAGATTGTCCAAACCGGTTAAATGCTCTGTTGCTCTAACTCTGATGCATGTTAAGTGGACATTATAATGAAGGAAAGGTATTCATTAAAAGGAATCTCTCTAACCCGCCACCCGAAAGGGCGAGGCCGGTAGGGGTGTAACATTTTTGTATCAGAGCCTGGTTTGGACGGTACTGGTAAAAGGTAGATGGTTAAGGGTACTGAAGTAATTTTGGGCAAGCGAAGCAGAAGGACATATACCCTAAGGAAGAGGGTTAAACTCCGGTAAGTTAAAACTCCACAGTTGGATTAGACAGCAAGGAATGTGGGTTCTGCTGCTGACTTTAGGACCTCTAATATGGAAATTTGGGTTTGAATAGAATCCCCACCGAGTGTTTCATAAAATAAAAAGGGGAGTTGAATGGAAAAGCTAATACAACTTAAAATTTCCTTGTGAGGATAATACCTTGCATTTCTGGGAGTAGATACGTCGTAGCAAATATGTTAATTGCTGGTATCCCGTAATATATGGACTTATATCGGTATTAGTACCCCCAAATCCTGTCAAAGCTTTAAGGTTAAGCGTGCTTAGGCGAGGAAAATTTCGGGATGGGTGACCTCCTGGGAAGTATCATAGGAATATGAAATCCTTTGATTTGAGGATATAGTACCTTAAGATATGACTTATGGTGATCTTTAGATATACTATGAGGATAAGGAAATGATTGAAACTAGGCTTGAATTTGATCATAAGCAGAATTAATGCCTAGGTTAAATGTGATTAAGGTCGAACTAAGGTTTTAATATCTGAGAATAGGAACTCTGTGATGAATATTAATCGATATTGAATTGTCAGAATGTTTGGGTATGATTAAGGATTAGTGACTAACCTTGAGGTAATAGCATGATATTAGACTATACCCCTGTAATATTGAGGATTTAGATGAAATCGGAACCTCGTGAATAGAATTGATATTATTTGAATGTTTCGAGGTTTAGACTAGAAACTATGAATCCTGAACCTAGTTTGTATTTTGGGTATGGTTGAGGTAATATGATTCCTTAGCCTAATTGATGTTGAGGTTTTAGGAGTCAATTATGAATCTGACAATTATTGATTTGAGGTTAGTTAAGGATAGTGTCTGAATATTGTAAGTTATAAATCATGATGATCGTAGCATGTGTATTGGGTATGTTCGAGGTTTAGAATTAGGTTGATGAACATAATGATCTGGTTTGATAACAAGAGATTCTTTAGGTATTTGATTTATCTGAATGCATTGAGCCGCTAGAGTATAATATCAATATGCATGAGGTATTTGGAGGTTACTAGTTGCTAGGGAATGATTTTAATTTCATAGGAAGAATGATTGAGAGTAGAGCCCTCAATAATATTGATTGATATTGCGTTATTTGAGGTATGTTTGAGGACAATACCTATTTGATATAAGGTATTTTGAGGTTGTTAGTTGATGTATCGGCATAGGGAAAGATCTTGAATACAAAATGTTCCTTGAGGAAGTGCGATTGAGAATTAGCGTCTCAATGGAATTGACTGATAGCTAGAACCTCAATAGCTACAGGTTATAGTCTCCTGATCGAAGCATGAATGGTAGTGGCTAATGGATTCCCGTCATATGAATTGAACATCCAGTAGGGGAAATTGGATCTGAGACGATGCCTAGAGCAAGGTTATTATCAAAAAATTACAACAACCTCAGATGAAGTTGATACAATGCAATTGCTATGAGGTGCTCCAGTCTTAAGTGTAAAAGAATTATGATATGAATATACAGTAGGTAAGTAGACCTACTTGATTGAAATAATTTTGAGTTGATAAGCTTGATATGTGTACAGTGAGAAGCCTTAAGTCCTGTGGAAACCGAGATGTCCATAGGCCAGCAGTAACCTATAAATACTAAACCATGAATACCGAGCAGAGTGCCGAAGAGGTTGTATGCCAGAGAGTTATAGGCATTATTCTGGAATGGCTCGACAAATAGAACGGACTGAGTGTCCTGTGGATGACCTTCTATGTCAGTTGTCTGGTTCCTGGTATGTGTAAAAATTGAAATTGAACCTGCCAATGCACCTGCTGTATTTGAAATTTTGAAATTGAAATTGAAACCAATTTAGAGTGGTTATTTTGAACTATGTTGTCTCATAGATAGGGCCCTAGTAAAGCCCAGATTTGGAAATTGAATTTTGAACTATGTTATGGTGGGAGCAGTACGGAACTGGAGGATGCCAGAAACTGTTGTAGACATACTCAATTTGTTGAATCTTACCAGATGTATTTGAAAAATGTTTTAAAATCGCTGGCCATTGCTGAAAATTCTTTTGAGGAGATTAGTTTTGAAAAGCTGATACTCGCACCAGTAGTGTGTGCTCCCAATCTGAGTAGTTTCTGAAAGTGGAGCTTAATCACCAAGAGGGGGGTGAATTGGGGATTTTTAACAATTCTTCCAGAAAAGCTCTGTTTTTCGAAACTAAAACAGTAGACTATGGAGTAGAGAAGAATAGCAAGACACAAGGAATTATACTTGGTTTGGTCCAATCTCTTGACCTACGTCCGGTCCCCCGGACTCTCCGGGATTTTCACTATCACAATTGATTACACACTCGCACTCAAGAGTAATTCTCTCACTAGAACTTACTCCCCCTTACAAGTTGTAATCAATGAACCCAATCACCAAGTCCCCCGACTTGTGATTCTTTACAATAAATGATTTGTAAGTAGGAAACTCTCTCTAAGAGTAGATAAAGATAAACACCGAAGCTTAAATGTATCAACATACTTAGTAAGAAAGACTCAAGAGTAGATGAAGGCTTTAATGATTTTCGCTTTACGAGGTCTTAGTTGTTGAGAGGAATTGAATGCTCTTCTATTTATACCGAGAAGGCATTAAATGACCGTTGCCAACTCCATATATCCGTTGAAGTGTTAATCTAGTCAGTTGTAGGCGATTATGGTGTCTTCTCTCACTAATCTTCACTTTAATCCAAACAGTGCGAAGTTTAGAGTTGACTTCTCCGCAAATTAATCCGTTGGTAGAACAATTGCTTGATGAAGAAAACATTCTTTAATACTTTGCAAGCGTGTGCGAGACGGATTACCCAAAAGTATGCAACTTTCTCGGGTGTAGCATTTAATGTTCTGACATGCTTTTTGCTTTTTGCCTCTTGTTTAAGCAAGCTGAAACTTACTAACAAAGTGGTTAAACATAGCTGGGAATATATAGGAATGATAATTGGAAGTATTAAGATCAAACATAAGGTTTCGCAAATTCATCAGTTTTGAATTTCAAACTTGCTAATGAAAAACTCGAGTTTTGGACTTTGGTGTGTAGAAACGTTTTAAGTCCAAAACATCAAAATCGAAGGTTTTCTTCCATAACTCGGAGGTTTTCAAATAATGAAATACATCAATCTTTCTATTTGGCCAAAACTCGAGTTTTGATCTCAAAACTCGAGTTTTCATTTAAATATGAAAACTTAGAAGAAACGGCGCCAAGTCAAAACTGGAGGTTTTTGGATAAACCGCGGTTTTCAAATACGAAAATACAAAGATTTTCTCGTTGAGCAAAACTCGAGTTTTGCAATCAAAACTCGAGTTTTCACTTTACCGTGAAAACTTGGAGAAAACTTTGTCAAACCCAAAACCGGAGGTTTTCGAGGAAACTAGCGAGTTTTCAAAAACGAGAAAATGCAAAGACTTTCGTCCGAGCAAAACTCGAGTTTTGAAATCAAAACTCGAGTTTTCACTTTACTTGTGAAAACTTTGAGAAAACTTTGCTAAACTCAAAACTGGAGGTTTTCACAAAAACTGGAGGTTTTGAAAACCGGGATAGAAACTGAATCTTCTCGCCAACTCAAAACTCAAGTTTTGATTCAAAACTCGAGTTTTCACAAATTGAGTGAAAACTTTGAGAATTTCAAGTTAAAATGAAAACTGGAGGTTTTAGCCAAAACTCGGAGGTTTTCAAAGTTCAAAAACTTAGGAGACTCTCTTCGTAAGTCCAAAACTCGAGTTTTCAATGAAAACTGGAGTTTTGTCTTTTCCAAAAATATTGAGAAGTCCCGTATAGTGAAAACTTGAGTTTTCTCGAAAACGCGTTTTGCTTGGTTCGAGAAATTGAGTTCTTTTACGTAAGATCAAAACTCGAGTTTTGTAACCAAAACTCTAGTTTTCCTTTGATAACATGTTTTCCAACTTATCAAAGAAAAACTTTATGCTTTGTTTGCAAGTGTTAGTAATCATCAAAAACCTTAGAGAACTAACAGTTTCGCCTTGTGAAGGCGCATGTTTTGCCTTGTCTGGCACCTACGCAGCGTTTGGAGCGGGGCACCGTGGACGATGGTCCTTTGTCCCGGGTATGGGATTCTGGTGGGTGGCCTGTTATTGTATGTGCCGTCAAAATATGACACCGGGTCCCTAGAGGGACGGAAACTCTCCCACATTAGCCGACAAGTGCAGTGGTTTGTATATGAAAGGATTGGGACGTATCGTTGTACTGAAAGACTAAAGTGGTGGTGAGAGCTTTTGAATGTTGAATTTGTGAAATGAATAATCCCACTCAATAGTGTATGCCGGAGGTAAATGTTTTCTGAAAATAGTCCGGCAATGAATTGTTTCATGAAAATTTGAGCTGACAGCGATTGAAAATGAGAAAATACTATTTTATATGATGTACTGCGACCATAGAGATTTGCAAATATGTGAAAATTTAAATTGTTGAATATGAGACAACATAGTAAGCGGTGACTTGACTGTCGTCGCTGTTGTATGAAAACAAAAAGCAATGCAGTTGGTTATTATGATACAGGAACAGAAACTGATAGAATGGTCTACAGATCTGAACTGAGTAAATCAAATAGTAATTTCCAGTTATTGTGCTAAGCAAGAGGAAAATGGTTTGAGAGCTTAAGTTGAGGACGCTAGAACTAAATTGCTTAGCAGAGACTCAAGGCAGTAAAACCCGATGTGCAAGTTTGCATGGGGCGGTGTCCCTGGGCTGTAAGACCTGTGATGCTTAACACTGGGTAGAATGTTGATTAACATGGAGAATTTAAACCAATGTGTCTAGAGAACATCTTAAGGCTGACAAAGCATTGGATTTGTATCAGGTGATAGATGGAATGCCTAAGGCCTTAGGGTGAATCCCTAGGTGGTATGACTAGAAATTCCCGCGTGTGATAATAGAGAAGCCGAAAGGCCAGTATGTAATAAACCGAAAGGCAATGAGGCTTGCATAATCATGCGCCATGAAGATGGCTCGATAGGTCTTGGATGGCTAAGTACCACACCTGGGTACAAAATAAATAAGAATGTGGTAAGATAAGTTGTGTGTTTAATAAACATGCATTGAGAAGAGTTAGGCAATGTGCCTAGAATGATTTCCCTAAGTTTGGACATTCAAATTTCGAGGACAAAATTTATTTTATGGGGGAAGAAATGTAACGCCCCTACAGTTGTAACCAAACCCTGTTAATTAGCGGGACCCACATAGACCGGTAGTCAGAGACTGGACTGAATAAAATGGACAGACCAGAGGGAATGAGGAGAACGGTTTAGGTGGGCCCTAGGAGGCGCCACCTAGCCCCCTAATTATTATAAGATAACTTGGAGAGCAAGAAAGAGGAAAGTCAAAGAAGTCGTCAGATGCGGGCCCTGCTGACTGAATAAAGAAGAAGTAAATCAGATAAATAGGATAAAGACCAGGGGATCTGATCTGTGGAGCCAGTAGGCACCACTTAGCCCTGGGAAGACTCTAGAAAGCTTGGAGAAAATTCAGGGGTCATTAATGATCCCAGGCCAAAAGTGGTCATTATCATAAATTCCGGCCCAAAGTAGGTAATTTTCACCAAATGTAAAATATATACCCAGATATTTTGCAAGGGGGATGCGCCATGTGTCAGCTCCCTATAAGCCTCTGGAATTCTCTAGAATTGCTTGGAGAGGAAGAAAGGAGAAAGCAGTGCAAAAGTCAAACCGTGGTCCCCACATGTTGAACAAAAGGGGCAAAATGGGAATAAATAGGTAAAAATTGATTTGAGCTGAAAGGTGGGCCCAAAATGGCTCATAAAGGGTCCTCTTGGGCAGATGAAAAGATGGGGAAAATGTGGTAATTATTTAAAAGTTTTGGGCCACAATTGTAATTTTCGAAGGTTTCGGGCCAAACGTGTAATTTTCCCCAAAAGCAGATAAGGAACAGCATTTTTATGGAGGAGGCTGGGCCACTTGGCAGCTGCTGGATTCCCCTGGACGTTTCTAGAATTTCTTTGGGAGAAAGTCAAATTTACAGATCCAAACTACTCCCTACCGGCCCGGAATTTACACCGGTTAATTCCAAAACTTACTGGGCCATTTCCACCTTTATAAAAAGGTGTTTTACCCCTTCTTTTTCACCCTTGTGGGGCGCAAATTTCAGAGGACCAGGGAGCACCAACCAGCCACCATTGTTAGGGTTCCAAGCTCAAGATCCCACATCCCTTCATCAACTCTCTGATTCGAAGGTAACCCGAAAACCTTTGTTTTCTTGAGTTCTAGCCATGGTATTTTCGTGCATAAGGTAGAAACTTGGATTTAGGGTTGGAGTTCTGAAATTTTAAGGTCACCAATAGCTATGGAACATGATTTTGTGTAGGGTATAGTCATGGCTTAAGTTTCCGAAGTTGAAAACCCCGAAAACCCCTTAAACTAAGCTTATCTTCGAATCGGGAAATTTCTGGCAGTGTGTCTTCCACTGGGTTCTAAAAATCGTAAACGAAGACGGTTTAATCTGAAATTTTTATGGTACAAATTAAACTTCCTAAGGTCCACTGTGATGTATAATTTTGTAATATTTGGAGTTTTCTACTAGGATATAAAAATTTCCAAAGTTGGTACATCAGCAACAGGGGCGAATCGGGACCAAGAGTAGTGAACGTGGTTGTAAGACCAGATAGGTGTACTTTCAAGGCCTGAGTATATTTTTCTTGAAACATATACATCCTAATGGTTTAAAAGGAGTTTTTTCATGAGAAAATTATTTTTTTGGAATTTACTAAAAATCATTGAAGTAGGGACAAAAACACTGGATTTCTGGAAAACTTGGCTTAAGCTCGGTTTTTGTGAATAAGAAAAGGATATGAACCCAGATGGATTTTGTAATTATTTTTCCCATAAACTAGACATCCTAAGGGTTCCATGGCTACTGATTTCATATCAATATGATGTTTCAAGAATTTATTAAAAATCGGCTAAGTTGGAACAACAATCCTGGAATTTCTGGTGTAGGTGAAATTCATAGAGATTAAGAGGTAGAGTTGGTATACATAATTGAAAGTGCGATATTTTGTTGTAACTAAGGTATTAACTCGCTTGGAGTATATTCTCGACATTAAGGGGAGTGTTTGCTAATTTCAAGGAGTACCAGGTAGTAACTGTTGACTCGCATACTCTATGTTACTTTTGCATGTTGTGTTGATCATGATGTAGGAGATCGAGCTGTAGTACCTATTGGACTGCGTGTCCATAGGGATTCGCTACAGTACCAAGGGCATGTATGATCGGTTTGTGGTGCCTATGACTGTGTGTTTATAGGTTACTACCGAGGCCCCTGCGCGCGAAACGAATCGTGGGACTTGTCTTGACCAGGCGGTCCTGCGGATTGTGCCGGAGGCAGGACATACATGTCAGTTATTTGTGCCTGAGGCAGAATTATTTCCTTTACTTTCCTAATTGTGATTTGCATTGCATGTACTGCATACATATTGTATTTGAGTCTAACAGTTACTCTGGGGTTCAACTTTGAACTCCAGACCAATGTGAAGATACAGGGGTGAGGAAGTAGCAGGCGGAGACAGAAGAAGGTAGGGCCCGGCAGTGCAGAGAAGAATAGGGAATGCCCTATCATTTTGTACTTTATATTTCAGGATGACTGTATTACTTTTGGTATTTATTTTGGATAACTGTACCCTTAACCCTTCGGGGACTTTTACTTTCCGTTTATTTTACTTTTACCAGTACGGTAGATTGTCCAAACCGGTTAAATGCTCTATTGCGCTAACTCTGATGCATGTTAAGTGGACATTATAATGAAGGAAAAGTAATCATTAAAAGGAATTCCACTAACCCGCCACCTAAAAGGGCGAGGCCGGTAGGGGTGTAACACATGACGCTCTTTTCTGATAATAAATAACAGAGGGTAACAGAGTGATTGCTGCTCGAGCACGCTTGGAAGCCTTCCCAGAGCAACAACGAAAGAAGAATGAAAAATGAGGAACGTTGCTCGAGAAACCATGCCTGTCTGCTCGAGCATGCGACACTGATGGTCGAATCTTTGAAAGCAGAAGACTTAATCTCAATGCTCTAAAGGTCCAATTATTATCTACAAATCAAGTATTCACAGAACATACTTGATGGGAGCTCAGTTTTGGTCATTTAATTTGAAATTTAAAAATGCATGTGTTCATTCATGCTCGAGTAAGGCAAGAAGTCTGCTCAAGCACGATTTAAAAAAGCAGATTTTACATCCATTTGATAAAGTTTGATTTTTTTTATAC
Source organism: Acacia melanoxylon (assembly GCA_019022615.1). NCBI lineage: Eukaryota > Viridiplantae > Streptophyta > Magnoliopsida > Fabales > Fabaceae > Acacia > Acacia melanoxylon. Next base: position 965,300 of record JAFJYJ010000068.1, on the reverse strand, counting down.
TACACAACTCACTTATCGTTAATAGCTTTCACTTCTTGCCTCTTTTATTTTTATTTCTGTTAAAGCATTGTAATTTGTACGGTGTATATATATATATATATATATATATATATATATATATATATATATATATATAAATAAAGAAACCCACACAGACACACATATATATCTATGTGTGTGTGTGTGTATTTATGTATTTATAACTTTATGTGTCCACTAAGGGAATATGTAAAATGATCTATCGTTGAAATAGAATGAAATTCATTCCTTGCACGTACGTCTTCAAGAATGGTTGTTTAACAACAATGCTATCTCTCTTTAAGTTTCTTTTTGAATCAATGGAAGTTCACTAAGGAGGATCAATCCCCAAAAATTTCGCGCCATCTCTTCTTTCTGGTCTTTTACTCAGTCTTTTCACATACCCCCAACAAATCCGCTTATTAACATCAAAATGCTTCCTTTCTCACTCCCATTAATCCATTTCCTTCATCATCAATCTGAGAGGGATTTGATTTCATTCAGAATTATTTGAATGTGGTGGAAAATATGACCATTAAGGTGGCGCAACCAAGGCATGTGCAGCTTGCAGACACCGGAATAGAAAATGCACACCTGAGTGCCTTCTTGCTCCATATTTCCCAGAAGAAAAATCCAAGGTGTTTCAGAATGTGCACAAGCTATTTCCAGAGAGGAAGATTAAAAAGATGTTGAAGGAACTTGATCGTACACAGAAGGACAATTACATGGGTTCAATTATTTACCAAGCAAATATGTGGGAAAAGTACCCTGTTCATGGCTGCTATGGGGAAATTTCGAGGCTCAGTAATGAGTTTTGGCGTATGGAAAAGGAACTTCAAGCTGTTCATCAGCAACTTGAGATTTACAAGCAACATCATCATCATGAACATCCGGATCAATTGGAGTTGGGTAAAACACGTTGTTCTAATAATAGTGGGCTCCAACGGTTTGATCCAACGCCTCAACCACAAGATTACAACAATTTGGTGGCTGCAACATCTTTGCCTATGTCTCAACATCATCATCAGCAACATGAGGTTTATGTTAATTCCCTTTACATTGATTCTAAGGATGGTTTCCCAAATCTTTTGTGGGCTGAACATACATATTGTCACGCCCTGAAAATTTAGGGGTGACTGGCATGAAATGTTAGTAAACTCACATTGCTTAAGTCTTAAACTTATAAATGAATCTTAAATACTACTCATAATATCATTAAACCCTCAAAACTAGTACAATGATCCTAAGCATGCTTAAGCCATTTTAAATTCATATACAGCATTAGGAGCTCTGCTCTACCACAACATATACACATACATATATTCCAAAATACCAGGGAAGATAGGGATCCTGCCTATAGGCTACTTGGAGCATCTAAACAAGATTTACCAACATGTACAAAAGAGCTTGAATCTTTAATTACATTGAATTAGGAACTGTTCGAATGACGCTTCACTTCCGTCTAGCCAAATTGATCTTAATGATCGTCAAGACGAACACGACCAGCTGCACTATCTGAGGTCAAAAATATTTCCGGTGAATAACGTCCCATTTATGAAATTTAATGAAATGCTAATGAAAATAATTTAAATGGATTTAACTATGATTCATAACAATATGGCAATCAACTTCGATTTCTATAGTAAACAATTGTAAACATAAGTGAAACTATATATAAAATATTGTTAATCAAATAAATCCATGTACGTAGTAAAACATTCGATTAAACATAATGTATTTAAACTGTAATTCTCAAATCTCATCTTTCCATAGGACCTCAACAGAACGGAATAACAAGCGTGGACACACAGTCCACGAGGGAAAATAACCAAGCGCGGCATAGAGACCACGAAAACAAGCGTGGACACACAGTCCATGAAAGTAAGTAACCAATCAAGCGTAGCACGAGGCCACGAAACAAGCGTAGGTACAAGACCCACAAAGAACAAGCGTGAGAACAAATCCCACAAATATCAAGCGAGCTCGAGGTTAACCATGGTGCACCAAGGACTAACAGTACTGCTGTTAGTAACCAACGTTCTGTATTCAGTACTCTCAAAAACGTTTTCAAGCATGCTTGGGGTCAATTTCTCAAAGCAATGAAAAATTCTTCTTTCAAGACAATAAAAACTCATATCTAATACTTCATAATAAAATTCCCCAGCTTACAAAAATCATCTCAAATACTTTCTTTTAGATTCCATTTTTCTTGACAAAACCCTTTTCAAACATCAAGAACTCGCGTACGAACAGTTCAAATTACAAGACTATTTTTGCATGAAAACTTTTAAAAGATATCTCCAAAGTTTCCTTACCATTTTAGTGCATAATCATGAATTATACTATGAAGCAGTTAGAGAAGAATAAATAGAATCATCAATGATAAGAAAATGAAAGAAATCCAATAAAATTTTATTCGTGAAATCATACTTATAAATATGGTAATCAACATAAAAGTATGTCATGCAGTAAAAACATCATTTATAAATAATTATAATGGGACGTTATTCACTCACCTGATGTGCTCCGCGAATATATCATTCTCTCCTTATTATCTGCCTCCAATTATGTTTACTTATCAATCCCCTAGTATCCAAAAACAAAAATATAGATACTCTAATTACAATTTTGAATAAATTTCTATAACATCCCATTCCATATCTTAAGCTTCATGAGCCCTTTAGTATAATAGTACCAACACTTGATATACTTGGATATGTGAATCCTCCTTGTACAGCATACACGTTTCAATTTAGCTTAAAGCAACCTCATTGAGGTTCTTAAAATCATTTATTAGCAATTTCCAACAACTAAACAAATACCAGTATCACCTTATAAATGTTCTATGTACTACCATGGAAAACAAGCAACCTTTATCAATGCCATTTCCCATCAATCATATTTCTAGTTTTCTACCATCAAGTTGCCCAAAAATAAACACATACAAAGATATACCTCTTTTCTTTTTGATAATTCATCGAACTCCTTAGGAGCATTATTCCACACATCAACTTACAATCCAAATTACAATTTCATATTATCACCTAAACAGCTCCAACCATCTAAATTATATCACAAAGTCTCCAAAATTAAAACTAATCCTTTATCAGCATGTTTGGTATATAATTAAAGTAAATCCGTTCTCCTCTAACCCCCTAGTCTACATAAAAATGCCAATTTGACAAATTTTCTTCTCCAATGCAATAATCAATTCAAAACCCAAACTTTATCGCCACATCAAAGGTATCCAAATTTATACCGCTATAAGCTTCTACAAGTAATTTCAAAGGTATCCAAATTTATACCACTATAAGCTTCTACAAGTAATTTAAACAGTGTTGATCCAACTAAGACTCCTTCTAGACATTCTAACAAACACCTTATGTGCATACATGGCAAACCATAAATTATCAACCACATAATTTTCAACTATCTAACCAGTGATGAGATTTGCTGCATAAATTTCTTAACAAGACCCACTTGCAATAGAGAAAACATAATTCGAATCCTTCTCTTTTCCTTTTTCAAGAATCAGAAACATATGTAGAAAATAATTACCTACTCAAATAATCTCTCTCCATCCAAGCTTTAGCTAAGAGAAATCCCTAACCCCCACTCTACTCTTCTTGACGACAAGCTGTAGAAATAGGAGAAGAATTTCAATCCCCCACTTGAAACCCAGAATATGCGGAACAAAAATAGAGGACCAAAGCTATTAAACCACTCACACAAAAGCACAACATGGAGGAAGAATCAATATTCTGCACACAAACATTTATGGAAGGATCGAGGTGATAGGAGATTTCGAGCATACCCAGCAAGGTAGCGACTTACAGAATAGAGTGACAACAAAAAATCGATGAGCCTTCAACTCTGAGTGGGAGTAATGTGTGCTGCCTCTAGTTCCAGAAATTTCTTGCTCCCCCATGCCTACAAGGCAGCGTCGATGGCGGTGGGGACGGCCGAAGGAAGAAAAGAAGAGCGGTGGTGACGCTAAATTTGGGAAAGAAGGCTAAAGATGCATCTAGAAAATAAAAACCATCCTCCTGCTTCCCTATTATATTTACCGATGGAAAAAGAAAATGAAGGAGTGAGGTTTTAGATTGGGGAAAAAGAATAAAAACCCCATATAGGATAAATGGAGTGATAAAAATTGTTAGAATATTAGGAAATAAATCAACTTTATTATTAGGATCCCTTGATTATTGTTTTCCTTGATTATAGGATCCTAATTATATCAGATTTTGTTTGCCTTTATTGTAATTTATCTTAGTCCTTAAGTTTCTCTTCTATCTGCCTATCTAAAGGCTCCTATGTACCTTCTTTTATTTACTGAATTTAATAAGAGTGAAATTTATGCCCATAAATTCAACAAAAATGCTGATGCCATTTTAGTAGTTTCAAAAATTAAGACAACATAATTTTATTTTTTTTTGTTTAGGATTCGAACCTAGAGCTAGATTAGAAGTAGACAATTTTTTTTTGGGGACCTTATAATAATTTTTTTTCAATTAAACTCCTTGGTTATTACACATATGATGATAACAATAGCGGCTTTTTGACCAATTTTCCCCTTATTAAATAACTATTTACCAAAATGCCCCTGTCTGGAAACGATTTCCCTATATGCCCCTGTATAGTCGACTAAACCCTCATTTAGTCGACTAAAATGCGGGGCCAATTTTTTTTTTTTAATTGATCTCGTGATTTAGTCGACTAAACTAGAGGGCTTAGTCGACTAAATCGCTGAAAAGAGTTTTTTAAAAACCTCAATCGCATTTGGAACCTTAATCGACTAAGCACCCCCAAAACCTCTCCCCTCTATTTTTTTCACCAAATCCTTGCTAAATCCGTTGGTGGGTAGCGAAAAAAACTTTATTCTAGTGTCATTTGCGTCGATTTCGATGTTCTTATCTCCATTTCGAATTTCCGCCGTTGTTCTTGCGTTGGTGCGAACCCCCATTTGCGTTTTTGGGTTTTGTGCTTTCATGGGGTGATTTTGTTGGGTATCTTTGATTGATTTGAGTATTTCATTCGTATTGTTTTTGTATTATTTAAATCTTTAATTCTGATATTTAAATTTTATAAGGAACAAAAAGCTGGTGATTGCTATATAAAACATCAGTAATATATTACTTTTACCCAACAGATTCAATAAGATACATATTTACAGATAACAAAATCCTACACTGCAAGCATAAACATATAGTAACACAATTGAAAAATAAGGCAACCTAGAACATTATGAAAAAAAATCACATACAACCGTCATACATTAGAGAAGAATTAAAGTCTATATATTGGAATATTAGTACAAGCTAGAGCATATATACATATATATATATATTGTGTGTAATGAAGTAGGAATGTCATCATCACATCACATAAGAAACTAAAATAGAATTAAACACTAGCTAGCTAAGTAGCTCTCACCATCTTCTTCAATCTCAAAAGCACCTAATGTGGACTCCTTGTTCATCATCTTGATCATGCGAGCAACAAGTGTCATGGCCAAGACCAAAGACCTTGATGTGATCATTAGCAGATAACTTGTGTTTAAAGTCAGAGCTAAAAAGACAGTACCAAAGCTCGCCACAGTTCTTGTGGGTTCGCCAATCGCCTTTGACGGTGAAGGGCTTAGCGCATTCCTGACATGTGTAGAGGTTTATTGCATGCTTTCTCTTGTAGTGAGTCTTGCTCAATGTTGTGCTTGCAATCTGGTGCACAACAATAACATGGTAGCCTTAGCATTCCCGTTGGTTGTGCCCTTTTAGGGAATCTGCTCCTCTTCCTGTCACAATATAAACTAGCCAAGATTTTGATAGTGATAACACTCACTACACGCAGATTTTTACAAATGGCTCTCTTCACAATCTTACAAATTTCACTGCAACTTTAATTTGTCTTCTTTTACATTGTTTCTCCTCGTGATTTTCTTAATTCTATTCTATACAACCCTTTTGTTTTCCTATGTCTCACTCACTTCCCCTCTCTGCCCATATCTCTCCATATGTCCCATATCTCTCCATATGTATAGTTGCAGGTATTACAAGTGTTATTGGATTATAAGCTTTACAAGTGGTGTTAGAATAGTCTCTTACATACATATATATATATACACACACAAATCATGTGGTATGCGGTTTGGGATTGGTGACGGCCCCTCTTAACACAAATGTCTCTCCTTGGAATCGAACTCAAGACTAGAGGGACCTAATGTGACACTGCTACACCAACTCAATTTTGATAATTTTGATTTTTAATCAAAAGAATTAAAAAACTCATACTATCTCACTTTGAAAAAAAAATTTGAAGTTACAAAAAATGTGTGTAGCTATGATCTTAACTCTTAAGAGAATCCACCCATATTTTATCTCGATATGATATTATTTAGTTAAAATTAAAATTAGGCATACATATATCTTCATTTTTTTCCTTTTTAAATATCAAAGGTCATCATAGTCTTTTAACAACATTCATAAATTTTTAATAAGATCTTATGGACTAATTACTAATTTGTTAAAAATATAGTATTTTGATATTTCAAATTTAACGAGACTATTATTATAAATAATAAATTGAAACATCTTTATTTTTTTTGCCAACAAAATTGAAACATCACTTTTATTTTATAAACGTCTCAAATTTAAACATCTTTATATAATGGGTAAAAGATTTATTGATTCTTTGTATATATGAATGAAATACTCAAATCAATCAAAGATACACAACAAAATCAACCAATGAAAGCACAAAACGCAAATGGGGGTTCGCATAAACGCAAGAACAACGGCGGAAATTTGAAATGGAGATGAGAACATATCGAAATCGACGCAAATGATACTAGAATGAAGTTTCCTTCGCTACCCACCAACGGATTCAGCAAGGCTTTGGTGAAAAAAAACAGATGGGGAGAGGTTTTAGGGGTGCTTAGTCAATTAGGGTTACAAATTCTGTGATTGAGGTTTTTAAAAACCCCCTCTGTCGCGATTTAGTCGACTAAGCCCTCTAGTTTAGTCGACTAAATCACGAGTCATTAAAAAAAAAATTGGCCCCGCGTTTTAGTCGACTAAATGAGGGTTTAGTCGACTAAACTGGGGCATGTGGGGAAATAGTTTCCAGACAGGGGCATTTTGGTAAATAGTTATTTAATAAGGGGCAGATTGGTCAAAAAGCCTAACAATAGCTATTATAAGGAGGATAGCATTGATTCCTTGCGGCTTTTTTGCCAATTTGCCCCTTATAAAATAACAATTTAACAAAATGCCCCTGTTTGCAAACTATTTAACGATTTGCCCCTGTTTGCCCTTTTAGTCGACTAAACACCTCATTTAGTCGACTAAACGTGATTTAGTCGACTAAACCATGTAGTTTAGTCGACTAAAACGCAGGGACAATTTTTTTTAATATCCCCGCGATTTAGTCGACTAAACCCTATAGTTTAGTCGACTAAATCGCCACAGGGGCAATTTTTTTAATATTGCCCCGTGATTTAGTCGACTAAATTGCGACAGATGGGTTTTTAAAAAACTCAAATCGCGGCATTTGGAACCCTAATCGACTAAGCACCCTCCCCAAACCTCTCCCCTTCTATTTTTTTTCACCAAATCGACGCAAATAACACTAGAAGGAAACTTCATTCTACCACAACCAATTTACTAACCATGAATAACTCTTCTAAAATTCTACATAAAATTATAATTTATAATTTCATAAAATTAAAAGTATACAATTTTTAATAATAAACTTGGAATGCTTGAAGTCGGCAAATTATGACGGACCGAAAAATTAGGGAGACGATTAATTCTCTTTTTTTATTGTTAATTAATAATACCATTTTCTATTTGTTAGTAATTAATAATACCTCTTTTTATTTTTTTATTAATTACTAACTCCCTTTTTAATTTATTCCCTTTTTTTAATAATAATAATTATCTATTTTATTATTTATTTATTCTATTTTATTATTCTATTTTTTTCCTAATAACTATAACAATTATTATTATCATTATTGTTATTGTTTATTATTATTTCTCTACAACTATTTAAACTCGAGAGCTTATTTCAATACTTTAAATTAGGAGTTTAAATAAATATTAACAACATAAAAATATATTTTATATCAATATTTATATTTGTAAATAATACTAAAAATGAAATAATATAAGAATGAGCTCGATTAGATCCTATTATATAGGAGGAAGTTGGGTCGATTTTATCTTTTTGATTTCGTGATATTAGATCAATAAAATAACCTCCCGAATATAAACAGATCCCTATTTCATGTGCAAGTAAGATATATATATATATATATATATATATATATATATATATATATATATATTTTTCAACCATGAAGTTTTTTTCATTCACCTTTTTATGCGTACGGTAACTATTTCAACAAGCTTGTTTTATATTGTGTATATATATAAATATGTATCTACTTGTATATATATATATATATATATATTATAATATCAACATTTAAGTATATAGATGTCATAATAGCAACATTTAAACTTCATTCCACCAACGGATTTAGCGAGATTTGGTGAAACAAACAGAGGGGGAGAGGTTTGGGGAGAGGTGCTTAGTCGATTAGGGTTCCAAATGCCGCGATTGGAGTTTTTAAAACCCTCTATCACGACTTAGTCGACTAAGCATTGTAGCTTAGTCGACTAAATCACGGGAAATTAAAAAAATTGCCCTTGTGGCGATTTAGTCGACTAAACTACATGGTTTAGTTGACTAAATCAGGCCCCGCGTTTTAGTCGACTAAATGAGGTGTTTAGTCGACTAAAAGGGGCAAATAAAGGTAAATCGTTAAATAGTTTGCAAACAGGGGCATTTTATTAAATAGTTATTTTATAAGGGGCAAATTGGTAAAAAAGCCGATTCCTTGCACGTACGTCCCAGATTTTCAAATTTTGAATATGTAATTAATTGATTCCTTGCACGTACGTCCCAAATTTTCACTAAGGAGGATTCGGTTAATGGATGAATTGTGAACTCATTGTATCAAAGATCTCTTGAAATTTTAATGTGCCTTTGAGATTACTCTAAACGATATTTTTCTAATTCTAATTTACCCCACTAGTTCTTAATGTAAGGCCTAATTAACAAATTTAATTAGATTACTGAAGTTAGTTAAAGTAGTTAATATGACATTTTTCTTTCTTTCTAAAAGTCCTTAATTCTCTATTCCCTATCTTATTTGATTATTGTTAAGGGAATATCAATAGGGCTAATTTAAGAATAAATTGGTAAATATGTAAAATATGTCTTACATTTTGTAGCAGATGTGTAATTAATTATTGAACTTGCAGAAAATCACTTCCAATCAACTCACATATTGTTATTAGTTTTCACTTCATGCCTCGTTCATTTTTAAATATTTTAATTTGTTCGACATATTCTTCTTGATTTATTGGTCAAAAACCAATATATTCATATGATGAACGGTAGAAGATAAACAACAAAATTTCATTACTGAAATTTTCTTTTTGATGCAGAGTGGAATGAACTGGAGTGCCCCCATGTCATCACTAGATTTTCAATCAGAGAATTCTAAAGCACGTATTATTAATATTTTTTTCGAATTATCCAATGAAAATGGACCAGACTGTCCTTATTCAGATATAAATCATATTATTGGTCCCCAAAATGAAGATGACTATTTTGCGGATAATGCCTGGATGGATATGTATAATAATGCCCCACTCATTGAGCAAATTAGATCTCAAGAAAATTCTCAGAAAGAGCACCAAGATTTGTGATACTGGCAGGTAATTAAACATATCTAGGAAGTATATTAAATTCTTGATTGCTTAGCTGTGATTTAGTTTGAAACTAAGCTTCAAGTGAAAATATAAACTAACGGCCATAATCATCATTATTGACATCTTAATCATCATCTTCTTTGATAGGTTTCAATAAATAATGGTAGCGTTGAATCTGAATAACTCGTGTGAGCCTCATTCTGTTACTACAAACACCAAAACGACACTAAATTACGATCACAATTACTCACAAGTTCAAAGTTCGCCAACTCCTCCTGAAGTATTTAGCCATTCTCAGCAACTCAATCAGCAATTATCAAGTCCAATTGTGGTCGAACCAAGAACATCACAAGAAAATTCTCAAGATCAAGGGCATCGAGAATGTAATAATTGTTAGTATTTAGGTGTCCTAGAGACAATCTGTAGAGACAGATCAGCACCTTTTTCTACATTGTAGTATTTCATTATTAATAAATGAGCATATTTTATCTTTATCATATTTATGTCTCACCTTTATTTTAAAGTAAATATGTGTTTGAAGATAAAAGCCCTAGGAATAGAATATGTGTTTATCTTGAGGATCAATGATAGAGATCATGATCATGAGGACTCGAGAACACTGTATATCTATTGCCTAAAACTTGTTCCTAGTCTTGAATCACCAAGAAAGCGCATTGATAATCTCAATAAGACTAGTATGACATCATCTACTTGTATAGAAATACAAGGTAGGGACCTCATAGAATACAAACATGAAGATGTCTTAGCTGATGTCGTGGGTGGATCTGTTGGAGAACAGATAGCACCAAACTGACCCACCGAGAGACTCCACAAAGATTCATTGTAGAGAGTATCATTGGATGTGTAAAGTCTCTCATCGTTTGGTAGTGCAGATCGTAGTGAACTTAAGGATGTCATCGAATACTATGTCCTAGGATTATACTTTGACTGTACAACTCTATCCACCTGAAAATGGGGAGATCAATATACTCTTTGGTGTAACTTGAATACTTTAGTGTAGATGGACATGCCGAGAGGACTCACAAAATCCCCTACAAGGGATTAGTCATTCACAAGACCTAGAGCTTGGATAGCTTCTAATTAACTCAGGAGTCTGTGCGCACAGCAAGTGATCATGAAGAATCACGATCCGTTATTGAGTTAATATAAGAAGATTCCTAGTTTTGTGAAACAGCTACATTTAGTCAATTAAGAGAGATGATACTCTATCTTTGCTCTCGACTAAAAGTGAATGACGATGTGAGGGATGATGCCGGCACGGTATCCAAATATGAATGGTAGATCACTTGATCAACTCAATTAGTTACGGGCCACAGCATTGCTAGTGTCTTATGAGATTAAATAAATTGGGCCCGTTAAAGGAGTCATTAAATAAATTGGGCCCATTAAAGGAGTTTTAATTGGTTCAAGTTTATTTATGTCGATGACTAATTGGGCCTAATGGGTCACACACAAAGGTTATTCCCGTTTGTTTAAAATTAGCAAACTTGGACCAATAATTGTTATTGGGCTTTATCAAGAGTAAATGTGTAATTGAGTTGGAGTGGGACTCCAAGCCCAATAAGGAGATTTGAATTTTAATTCAAAAAGGATAGGTTATAAAATATAATTATTAATTATCATATATATATATATATATATAAAGATCCAATAATGATTGGATGAAGATAGGAGAAATAATAAATGAGGATTGATTTAAAATGATTTTGAATTTTAGTTTAAGAGATGAATGTGATTCATCATCTTAAATTATTATTCAATATTCAAATATGAATTTAATTCAATAGGATTTGGATTTTTCAATTCAAGTTTGGATTGGGCTTTTCTTGTGAGCACTTTAGACTCTTTTATAAAATAGGGTTAGACTATAAAGTGCTGATTTTTTATATGCCCTTTTTATGGACGTTTTTTTGAAGAAAAACCAAAAGGTTAAGGTTATAAGTGCTGATTTTTTTTAAGAGATAAATGATCCATCATATTTTTTTGAAGAAAAAAAGGGAATTTAATATGACTTGGTTGACAAGATATGAATATGATTCATCATATTAAATTCAATCAATCAAGATGTGAATTTAATGTGACTTGGTTGACAAGATATGAATATGATTCATCATGTTAAACTCAATCAATCAATCAAGATGTGAATTTAATGTGACTTGGTTGACAAGATATGAATATGATTCATCATATTAAATTCAATCAATCAATCAAGATATGAATTTGATTCATCATCTTAAATCCAATCAATCAATCAAGATATGAATTTAATTAATTGTGAATTGGATTTTCAATTCAAGCTTGGATTGGGCCTTTTTTGTAAGCACTTAAATTAGGGTTAGACTCTTATAAAGTGCTGATTTTTGGTGTGCCTTCTTCTTGCACGTTTTTCTAGGAGAAAAACAAGAACCCTTATGCTCTCTAAATTTAGGTCTTTACCAAAGGTTTAGAGAGGAAAAGGCACCATCCATAAAAGGGTAAGGTTCCAACCTTGTTCATCCTATCCATAACCTAGTTCCAAGAAACCATCACCTTCTTGAAAAGAGTAAAACCCAAGGAAACCAAACATCAACCTTGTCTTCGCCTAGCAAGCATTCTAGGAGTGAGAGGTTTCAAGAGAATGAGTCCTCGTTGCAATCGGGAGGTAGCCGTGTGGATCAACGTTAGAGGACATCAACAACATTGAGGTCTTCAAGTGATCTAAGGTAATCCTAATCTCTAATAGTTGTGTTGTCGAGTTATCCTAATCCCCAATAGTTGTTTTAACGAGTAATCCCAAAATTCATGAATATTATAAATTGTTATGAATCATCATGAGCGCCGTAAAGAGTTACGGATTAATAATTATTAACTAATTAATGTAATGAGTTAAGGTTAATAATTCATGAGAACCGTAAGGAGTTATGGGTTTCCGCAACGATTAAACAAAATTTTTGTTTTCAACCTCATGAACCTTTGCATGAAAGTCATGTAATAGGCAAAATTAACCATGAAGTGGTATCAGAGCCGGGCTTGTTACCGTAAACACATGGGGTAGTATTATTGAATTCAATTCAATAATAAATTAGGATTTGAAAAAATATGTATATGTGTTTTTTCTAACCTTTTTTTAGGTACAAGAAAGGGATGGTCTTGGTGCCTCGAATGTATGATTTAAATTATTATTTAAATTTTAATTTCTTTTGGTAAATGGGATTGTTTTGTCCCGATTTAAATTTTCTTTTATTTTCTTATTTTTGGTAAATGGGATTGTTTTGTCCCAATTTAAATATTGCATAGAAAAATTGTAATAGGAATAAGAATGTAAAATCTTATATCGTGGACAAGTACAAGAAGAGTTTACCAAGAGATCAATCGACCATGATGAAAGAATGGAGAAGATTTGAAGATTTTATAATCCAAGACATGGAGATGTTTTGGATCATTAATCGGAAGGCACCATGATCATCCACAAAATACATGAATTGTTATTATTATTATTATGCATAGAATTAGTACGATTAGTATGCATGATAATGGTAAACGCGATCACCACACGACTAGCATGCATGATAAATACAAGCCGTTTAAAATTAAACTATGTGATAATTGTTTTATATGTATGTCTAAGTTATGCATGCAAGATAAAAATCGATTCTAGCTTAGAAATTAACTAAGTGCTAGTTAATTTATTAGTTAGTAATATATATGATGAGACCAAAATGAACCCTCACTAAATTTTCTAGCATGTTTGTTTACCTCACATCATCGGTGGTGCCTAAGAATCCTACGACATGATAGCTCTCTAGATGTAGCTCAAGCTAAGACCTATTTTATTGTGCGTGTATGACGGTGCCATTCGAAATGTATAACACTTAGGATGATGGTTTGTACTAGACTAGATGTATAGTCTGCGGGCTCAGTCGGGTCTATATATTTAGGGTAAAGATGTCAGGTTGTTACATAGTGATGTGACACTAAGTGACAAGGTGTTGTCAACCTGATGATCTAAGAGAAGACATGGAGATGTTGTTAATCAACCCACTAGATAAGTAAGTTTTGCGGGCTCAGCCGGAAACAAATGATTCCAGTCGTTCTCTTAGCCCACTATGGATATCCTTATGAAGGATAACCCTAAAATTAATATCTGAGGGTTATTGATTCTAGAGAAAATAGTGGGAGGGCCACATACGTTTCAAAAGTCTCCGTATATGGTTAATGAAATACTTATAAGTCTTATTTTGTTTTTTCTTTTCAACATATGAGTCATGACCGGAAACTTTAATTTTGCTTTATTCTGGATACTAATAAGATAGCTGGACCTAACTTTAAGGACTGATATTAGAATGTAAAAATAGTTTTACGCTCTGAGAAAATAGCATATGTTTTAGATTCTTCAGTTCCTGTTGCCCCTACTGAAGGGCAAGATGGGTTTGATCAGTTTGAATCGGAAGCCCATAAACAACACCTAGTAGACAATGAGCATGCAGTCTGCATACTACTTGCGTCTATGTCTATGGAACTCTAACGACAACATGAGCATATGGATGCTCCCTCTACTATCTTGCATCTACAAGAGCTTTATGACAAGCAAGAGAGGGCTGAATGTTTCAAGACCTCCAAGGAGTTGTTTGGCTGTAAGATGGTTGATGTCATGTCGGTTGGACCGCACGTCTTCAAGATGATTGGGCTGATAAAGAAGCTTTCTTCTTTGGGCTTTATCATAGACCATGTGCTAAGTATTGACTTGGTCTTGCAGTCCTTGCCACAACCATATAATGGCTTCGTGGTCAATTATTATATGAATAAAGTAGAATCAACACTCCCTGAGCTGTTGAGTCTACTGACCACTGTAGAGGGTGCTGTTAAGAAAAACAGAACCCAAGCTCTTTTGATTAGTGGGTTTTCCAAAGCTAAGGGCAAGGAAAAGTTTGTGGCGACAAACAAACTCAAGCCCAAAGATAACCCCAAAAGAAGAAGGGCGAGGGCAAGGAGAAATCTTAAGGCACTCATGTATGTTTCCATTGTAAAAAGAAAGGACATTGGAAGAGGAACTACCCATTAAATCTTACAAGCCTCATGGGAAAGAAGCATGATGATGTTTCTACCTTTGGTGCTAAAGAATCCTAGGAATAGTGTACTTCTTAGTATTCAAGTTCAGAAACCAAGGTTGGATAATCGATCCTATCCTTAGCACTGTAGATTGGGACACATTAATGAGATGAGATTGTCTAGACCCCATAATGATGATTGTCTAGATTCCATGGATTTCGAATCCTATGGGCCTTATGAATCTTGTTTGGCAAGTAAGATGACGAAGACCAAGCTTGAGAAGCTCGTGAGTCACATAGCCAATGAGTTGTTAGAATTCATTAATTCAGATGTTTGTGGGCCCATGTCTACTCAAGCTTGAGGAGGATACTCCTACTTCATCACCTTACTGATGATAAGTTCAGATTCGGATATGTGTGTCTTATGAGACATAAATCCGAAGTCTTTGAAAAGTTCAAAGAGTTTAGGAATGAAGTAGAGAAACAATTTGGCAAGATGATTAAGACACTTTGATCTGATCGAGGTGGCGAATATCAGAGTCAGAAGTTTCAGGATTATCTAAGAGAGAAAGAGGTTCTCTCACACTTGATGGGTTCATACATACCACATCAAAATGGTGTGTTTGAGAGGAGGAACCAAACCTTGCTTGACAGGGTATGGTCAGTGATGAGCAATACAAAGCTCCCAAAATTGTTTTGGGGATTCGCCCTCAATACGTCATTAAAACCTTCTTGAAAGGGTTCCATCGAAATCTGTTCAGACTACTCCGTATGAGATATGGAGGGGCCAGAAGCCCAACTTCAGCTACATCAAGATGTGGGGCTGTCTAGCCTATGTCAAGACCTTAACACCGGATAAGTTAGGGGCAAGAAGCACATCGTGCTAATTTGTAGGCTATCCTAAAGGATATTACTTTTACTACCTTGAGGATTACAAAGTGTTTGTATCCAAGAATGCTACCTTTCTTGAGGAGGATCTACTCTCTCAAGTAGATAGTGGGAGTAAGGTAGAACTTGAAGAAATTCAAGACCTACAGGAATAGATAACACAACCCGAGTCTGTTGGTTAGGCGATGCCTCAAGTAGAGGTTGTAAACACCGAGCTCCGTAGGACTTCTAGGGTTAGTCATAAACCTGAAAGGTACATTTTTGTGATTGAGAATCAACAAACCGATGAAGATGAAGAGCCTACTTCCTACACTGAGACAGTCAAGGATGTTGACTCCTCAGAATGGCTTCAAGCCATGTAATCTGAGATAGATTTGATGGATCATAACAAGATATGGACCTTGGTTCCACTACCTGAGGGAATAGTTTCTATTTGGGTGCAAATGGGTTTTCAAAAGAAGACTGGCGCAGATGGCAACATTTCAAACCTATCAAGCTAGGTTGGTTGCGAAAGGTTTTCATCAAAGGCAAGGAATTGACTTTAAGGAAACTTTCTCACCTGTTGCCATGATCAAATTTATCAGGATTCTGCTAGCTATAGCCGCATATCATGATTATGAGGTTTGACGATGGATGTCAAACCCGCTTTAATGGTTTCTTGAAGGAAGAGGTGTATATGACACAACCTAAGGGTTTTGAATCCAAGGACCAAAAGCATATAGTATGCAAACTTCAAAAATCAATCTATGGGCTTGAGCAAGCATCAACGAGTTGAAATCTTCATTTTCATGAAGTTGTCAAAGGAAATAACTTTATCAAGAATGAAGATAAACCGTGTGTTTACAAGAAGGTCAGTGGGAGTGACATTATTTTCCTTGTGCTTTATGTGGATGACATTTTGCTCATTGGAAATGACATTCCCATGTTATAGTCCACAAAGATATGGTTATCATAAAACTTCACTATAAAGGATATGGGAGAAGCGGCCTACATACTTGGTATAAAGATCTATAGAGATAGATCCAAAAGGTTGCTAGGTTTATCCCAATCCACGTACATAGACAAAATGCTAAAGAGGTTTAGCATGGATGGGTCGAAAAGAAGTTTTCTTCCCGTCATGGCATTCATCTTTCTAAGACTATGTGTCCTAAGACACTGTTGAAAGGGAACACATAAAGAGGATTCCATATGTATCAGCAATTGGATCCATCATGTATGCCATGTTGTGTACAAGACCAGACGTCTCTTATGCTTTAAGCATTACGAGTCGATACAGGATGATCTTGGAGATGGTCACTAGACAGTCGTAAAAACAATCCTAAAGTACTTGAGAAGGACTAAGGATCTGTTTCTAGTTTACGGTGGTAGTGGTGAGCTAAAAGTGAAAGGGTTCACTGATGCTAGTTTCAAGAATGATAAAGATGATTGTAAATCCCAGTCAGGCGTCATCTACACCTTAAATGGTGCAGCAATTTGTTGGAAGAGTTCCAAGCAAGAGACGACGGTTGACTTTGCAACCGAGGCAGAATACATAGCAGCTTTAGAAGCGGCTAAGGAAGCAGTATGGATCAAGAAGTTCATTAGTGAGCTTGGAGTGGTTCCTAGCATTGTTGACCCAATACCTTTGTATTGCGATAACACCAAAGCTATAGCTTAGGCAAGGAACCTAGGTCTCATCAAAGATCCAAGCATGTTCTCCGCAAGTATCACCTCATCCGAGAGATTGTTAAAAGACAAGATGTAAAGATGGACTATATCCCCACCAATGATAACTTGGCTGATTCTCTGACTAAGGGAGTTTCTCAGAGAAACCATGATATTCATTATGAGTCTTTAGGTATGACACATCGACTGATTGGCTCTAAGACAAGTGGGAGATTGTTAGTATTTAGGTGTCCTAGAGACAATCCGTAAGAGACAGATCAACACCTTTTTCTACATTGTAGTATTTCATTATTAATAAATGAGCATATTTTATCTTTATCATATTTATGTCTCACCTTTATTTTAAAGTAAATATGTGTTTGAAGATAAAAGCCCTAGGAATAGAATATGTGTTTATCTTGAGGATCAATGATAGAGATCATGATCATGAGGACTCAAGAACACTGTATATCTATTACCTAAAACTTGTTCCTAGTCTTGAATCACCAAGAAAGGGCATTGATGATCTCAATAAGACTAGTACGACATCATCTACTTGTATAGAAATACAAGGTAGGGACCTCATGGAATACAGGCATGGAGATGTCTTAGGCGATGTCGTGGGTGGATCTCGTTGGAGAACATATAGCACCGAATCGACCCGCGAGAGACTCCACAAAGATTCATTGTAGAGAGTATCATTGGATATGTAAAGTCTCTCATCGTTTGGTAGTGCAGATCGTCTTGGACTTACGGATGTCATCGAACACTATGTCCTAGGATTATACTTTGACTGTACAACTCTATCCACTTGAAAATGGGGAGATCAATATACTCTTTGGTGTAACTTGAATACTTTAGTGTAGATGGACATGCTGAGAGGACTCACAGTCCCCTACAAGGGATTAGTCATTCACAAGACCGGTAGAGCTTGGATAGCTTCTAATTAACTCAGGAGTCTGTGCGCACAGCAAGTGATCATGAACAGTCATGATCTATTATTGAGTTAATATAAGAAGATTCCTAGTTCTGTGAAATAGCTACATTTAGTCAATTAAGAGAGATGATACTCTATCTTTGCTCTCGACTAAATGTGAATGACGATGTGAGGGATGATGCCCGCACGGTATCCAAATATGAAAGGTAGATCACTTGATCAACTCAATTAGTTAGGCCACGAGCATTGCTAGTGTCTTATGAGATCATTAAATAAATTGGGCCCGTTAAAGGAGTTTTAATTGGTTCAAGTTTATTTATGTCAGTGACTAATTGGGCCTAATGGGTCACACACAAAGGTTATTCCCGTTTGTTTAAACTTAGCAAACTTGGACCAATAATTGCTATTGGGCTTTATCAATAGTAAATGTGTAATTGAGTTGGAGTGGGACTCCAAGCCCAATAAGGAGATTTGAATTTTAATTCAAAAAGGATAGGTTATAAAAGATAATTCTTAATTATCATATATATATATATATATATATATATATATATATATGTAAAGATCCAATAATGATTGGATGAAGATAGGAGAAATAATAAATGAGGATTGATTTAAAATGATTTTGAATTTTAGTTTAAGAGATGAATGTGATTCATCATCTTAAATTATTATTCAATATTCAAATATGAATTTAATTCATTATGATTTGGATTTTTCAATTCAAGTTTGGATTGGGCTTTTCTTGTGAGCACTTAAAATAGGGTTAGACTCTTATAAAGTGATGATTTTTTATATGCCCTTTTTATGGACGTTTTTTTGAAGAAAAAAAATGTGAATTTAATATGACTTGGTTGACAAGATATGAATATGATTCATCATATTAAATTCAATCAATCAAGATGTGAATTTAATGTGACTTGGTTGACAAGATATGAATATGATTCATCATATTAAATTCAATCAATCAATCAAGATGTGAATTTAATGTGACTTGGTTGACAAGATATGAATATGATTCATCATATTAAATTCAATCAATCAATCAAGATATGAATTTGATTCATCATCTTAAATCCAATCAATCAATCAAGATATGAATTTAATTAATTGTGAATTGGATTTTCCAATTCAAGCTTGATTGAGCCTTTCTTGTAAGCACTTAAATTAGGGTTAGACTCTTATAAAGTGCTGATTTTTGGTGTGCCTTCTTCTTGTATGTTTTTCTAGGAGAAAAACAAGAACCCTTATGCTCTCTAAATTTAGGTCTTTACCAAAGGTTTAGAGAGGGAAAGGCACCATCCATAAAAGGGTAAGATTCCAACCTTGTTCATCCTATCCATAACCTAGTTCCAAGAAACCATCACCTTCTTGAAAAGAGTAAAACCCAAGGAAACCAAACATCAACCTTGTCTTCGCCTAGCAAGCATTCAAGGAGTGAGAGGTTTCAAGAGAAGGAGTTCTCGTTGCAATCGGGAGGTAGCCGTGTGGATCAACGTTAGAGGACATCAACAACATTGAGGTCTTCAAGTGATCTAAGGTAATCCTAATCTCTAATAGTTGTGTTGTCGAAGTTATCCTAATCCCCAATAGTTGTTTTAACGAGTAATCCCAAAGTTCATGAATATTATAAATTGTTATGAATCATCATGAGCGCCGTAAAGAATTACGGATTAATAATTATTAACTAATTAATGTAATGAGTTAAGGTTAAAAATTCATGAGAACCGTAAGGAGTTACGGGTTTCCGCAACAATTAAACAACATTTTTGTTTTCAACCTCATGAACCTTTGCATGAAAGTCATGTAATAGGCAAAATTAACCATGAATAATGCCCAACAGGTAAATGATCCTAATTAATTAAGCCCCTTGATGTTTTATTAAACATATCTCAATAACAATAATGGATCACTAAGGGCCTCAGATTTGAAATGTTTGTATATGCATTAGAGGGAAAAAATGAACGTCTCTTCAAGAATGGTTCTTTAACAATAATGCTTAAACATTACATTGATAAGTATTAACTGGTTTCGTAGATCCTTAATTAATATTTATAATTTCACAATTATAGGAAGCACTTTAGTAATACAAATTGTACTATAAAAGTGCTCCTATAATTAGGACCGGAGGGAAAATAGCTTTTACTTCATTCTCTTTCTATTTAAATATTTTAATCTGTTAGATATATACATTCTTGTATTTGATACAGAGTGGAATGGACAGTAATGCCCCCATATCACAAGATCTTCCATCAACATTGAATTCTGAAGCACGTGTACTAATGAATTGGGCAGTCCTTATTCACAAATAGATTCTTAATCGTCAGCAAATCAAGATCGATTATGACTATCCCCTACTCATTGAGCAAATAAGATTTCAAGAAATTTTCAGGCAGAGCATCAAGATTATTGTGATACCCACCAGGTAATTAATTAATTATCATAATTAAGCTCTTGATGTTTAATTAAACATATCTAAACAAGTAGATTAAATTCTTGATTGCATAGCTTGTGGCTGTGATTTGTTTTGATAAGTGCACTGAGATATTCATCATCTTTTTCTTGGTAGGTTTCCATAATTAATAATGGTAGCGTTGAATCTGAGCATCTCATGTCTGAGCCTATTTCTGTAACTACAAACACGAAAACAACACTAAGTTATATTACGATAACAATTACTCACGAGTTCAAAGTTCAAGTCCTATTGTGGTTGAAACAAGAAGATCACAAGAAAATTCTCAAGAAGAGCATATAAGAATGTAATAATGCCCAGCAGGTAAATAATCCAAATTAAGATCTTGATGTTTAATCAAACATATCTCAACCTACTACTTATATAACATATTTGGTGTGTGGATAAATAATTATGAAGCATCCTACCCTAGTTAGTTGAATTAAAATATACTACAAAACATATAACTTCCCAGAAAGAAAAATCTCAGAAAGAGAGAGTATCAAGATTGAAAACCCGTCAGGTAATTATACTAATTAAGCTCTTGATGTTTAATTAAACATATCTGAACCTAGTTATATACCTATATATGTTTATTGTATGGATAAATGATTATGAAGTATCCCAACCTAGTTAGTTGAATTAAAATATAATACAAAACATATAACTTAATTATATATATGCATATGTGAAGACTGTTCATATTTTCATAAAGGGTGTCAAATGTGAAATGTTTGTATATATTTTATTACGTTGCAACTGATTATGTCATCATCTATTGTTGAAACAGGATCATATATATACAAATTCCCAACAACCAGAGAGCTATATTTCATGAATATCCTCAACTAACGGATCCACTGGAATCTCGTCCAAGGTGTTTATATGTATAAATCCTTAAATATTTGATGTAAAAACAAGGATTAGGATTTCATATTTAATGTGTTTCGTGTTGATATCATAGTTTTTGTCCGTGGGTGCACTACAAAAAACTTGACTTTCGGCGGCAACAAAAGTCGCCGCTGAAAGTCCAAATGTCGCTGCTGAAAGTATTTCAGCAGCGACAAAAGTCGCCACCCCAGTCATCGCTGAAACGGTTGTGGCTGATACTTTCGGCGGCGACATTAAAATGTCGCCGCCGAAAGTAGACAATCAGCGGCGACAATTTGTCGCCACTGAAAGTTCATCAAAAGCCACCAAAGCCGGTGACGCCACCGAAGGTAGGGTTTTACGTGGCGACAATTGTCGCCACGATACTATTTTCTATGGCGATAAAATTGTCGCCACAGATATTGTAATACCCCCGAAAAACCCTAACTAATATAAGTAAAATATTTGGATAAATATTTTTGAGAAAGTATATTGTCTCTAATTTTGTAACTTAATTGTTATAAATTTAGGAGCAATTTCTCTTTAAAAATTATAAGAGATAATAAGCTAAAATCTATGAAAAATGTGTTTTGTAGGGCATTAAATGGACTGAAAGTATTATGATAAATCCTATATGGCAACAATTATTGACAAAAACTTAGGGAATATGTTATCTCTAATTTTAGGAATTTTTGAGGTTATTTCCCCGAGAAATTAAGAAGCATGAATATAATATTATTAAAAGCACTTTTTGACCCCATAATTTTTAATATTTTACATGGGACATAAAATATCAATGTCAAGTAAAAAAGTTGTGAGATAATAATTAATCCTAATTATGAAAATTATCAACAATTAGTAAGTGGCTAATTAAGTAATTAGTGGCTAATTGTATAGATTAAGATATAAGTAAATTAATTAGTAAATAATTAATTTAATGGGAGAAAATTCGAAATTAATAATAAAATATAAAATATAAATATAAATAAAATATAAAACGCTTAGAAAAAATATAAAAAATAAAAAAATATCATGATATTTTGATTAAAATAATAATATATATGGTAAAGAGCCAACAGACATTTGAGAATAGATAGAAACTAAATCCTACACCAAGATATAGGGATTTAGTCTATGTCATCTGGACTTTTTATAAACCAAAGAAATTCTACCTCGGAGTGGACTATCTCCGAAGTCATTTCGAAACCAACTAGGTCATTAAGATACAGGATAAATAAAGAATAGAAAGGGATAGTACAAATGAGAACCTATAGAAAACGAAATAGTTGTGACAAACCAGGGATTAGGTTTCTTAGGTCAGAACATATTACGAACCAGCGAATTTTTGTCCAGAAGCTGGTGCTA
Source organism: Acacia melanoxylon (assembly GCA_019022615.1). Classification (NCBI taxonomy): domain Eukaryota; kingdom Viridiplantae; phylum Streptophyta; class Magnoliopsida; order Fabales; family Fabaceae; genus Acacia; species Acacia melanoxylon. Next base: position 942,299 of record JAFJYJ010000068.1, on the reverse strand, counting down.
TCAGAAGTAATTTCCGTAACCGACAGCGTTTATCCGAAAATCTTCAGCAGACTAGGAATACCCTTAATGGGATCAAAAATTTAGTTAACCCAAGTAGTTGTGAAGAGAAAGAATAAAGTTTCAGTGCCTTGCTATCAGATTTTTGAGATTCTCTCGAGATTACGCGAATAGAGACCGAATCGGACACTTTATCGCAAGACTCGGCCATAAAGCAAGAGCTTGTGATGTCATGCATGACATCAATTTGCATTGGGAAGAGTGCAAGGAGGTCGGCCAAGGCAAGGGAAGGGCCAAGATGAGGCCACGTGGCGAAATGCGATCCAACGGCCGAAAAGCAGTCTGAAAAAGTGATGAATAGTGCCACATCTTTTCCTATAAATAGTAGCTCTTCCCCTTCATTCTTCTTCACCCCAAAATCAAAAACTAGAGACAGGTTAGAGAGAAGGAAGAGCCCGGAGAAAATATAGCGGAGCCCTGGGTAAGTTGTTCGGTCCCTGGTCTTTAGTTTCGGTAGTTCTTTCAGTAGATATAGTAGAAAAGCTAGGTTTATCTTTAAATTTCCCAGATAGTCTAGATATCATGTTTAGGGGTATATATGGTATTTATTTCGAAAATATACTGGGAAAAGAGATAGGTCAAAATTCTTGAGAGATAGGGTCAAAGTAGCAAAGCTCTGGCGAAATTCCGCCGATTAGGGGGTCAGGGGCAAAATGGTAATTTTTACCGAAAATGCATGTTATGCTGCTAGATATTGATAAACACTATCCTTATAGGATATCTGAGATAATTGATCCGATGTCGAGCCGCTGTCGTACCGCTGTTGTACCGCCGTCGGGCCGCTGTCAAAAATTACTGTTTTTCGTAAAACGTGTCGAAGTATCATCAACAAAGGTACGTTCGCGCGCATCAGACATCGACTACGATGCTTGTGTTTTGCTTATATATATGATTGATGTGTTCCTGTACCGAGACGCTGTCTCAATTATTTTTAAATGCAATCATGAATACACGGGTTATGGTCTTGATAACACCGTTTAGAGTTTTCCTAGCGCTGAGGATACGATAGGCCATCGTGGCACTGGATTTGATAGTGCAGACTGGGATAACAAACATACTGCAGGGGCTGTGTATTGTTATTGCCTTACATACATATATGTATTTCCTACATCTGTTATGGGCTTTTGTAGTGATTATTGTGAAAATGTCATGAATACCTGTCATACATATATTGTTTACATAAGCATGAGGTTAACCGTTACCTGAGGTCCGATGGACATTGGACCTCAGTCTTGAATTAATAGACAGGAAAGGGTCATGAACCAGAGGAGGCACCAGGGGACGAAGCCATAGATAGACACTTACCTGGCCATTCTGTTCGGTTAACGGAGTTAGGTTCAAGAGCCTCTTAAATTTTGAATTTTTTTGAAAAGAGTACTGATATAACCTGGTGTCATGTTGTAGAGATGGATAGGGAAGTTGAACCCTATGTGATGTACCTAGGAAGGAGAAGGCGCGTGGCGCGACGGACTCATCCATGTAGGGTTAGCTTAAGAAGGAACCCGGAACCAGGACAACCACCCCCTGATCCAATGGATATTCCATACTATACACCTACATCTGAAGTAGAGCCAGATTACCACCCTGGCCCAGAGTATCAATCATACCCTGACAATATGTACGACCCTGTACCAGCACAAGTTGAACCCCCAAACTACATGTTTGAAGTTACCCCGATAAGCCCGATAGTTTCCATCACTCCTCAGTGGGTGACAACTTTAACTATCCAGAAATCCAAAATCTTGATAACCCTGACGCAAACTCAGATGACCTGAACTATGTTCTTGATGACAACGCCATCTTGACCCAGGCCTTGAAATTGGAACTTTGCCTTGCCAGCCTAACCTCCCATAATGACCAAAGTAAGTACCTACAGTACCTGTCCCAAGTTAAGGAATCCTATCTAACAAACTCTCGCTATATATTTCCATACCCTCCGGGAGACTGGATCAGATCCACTCTCCAACACTTTCCTCGTACCCATTTTTGCGTAGAGAAGACAAATGAAATCCTGGACGAGGGAAGCTTTGAGGACATCGGATCATGCCTCTTTAACCTCAAACGCTTGGTGTACCTAATTATGTAGAGAGAGGGATGGAATGGATTCTGGAGGAACAGAACAAAAAAAAAGCCGTGGAAATAGAGATAGTAGTTGTAGTAAATTTGTAAGCTACATCATATGCATTTTGCTTGTGTGTTTGTGTGGATTGCTGTATGGATTGATAAAATTATGTGTGTAAGACCCGTTGATATGAGGGTTATATGATGATGCATACTATTCTACTGTTGTAGTATGGTTTGAATAATGTGGATAAATAAATGAAATATTTATGTATATCTTGTTTGTGTTTTGCTAACGAAACTAACGACTCTCGTAAATAAATGAACTTAGAATATTATGGCAAACCTGATAGGAGCAAGTGCTCCTAGAGGCCGAGGCAGAGGAAGGGGCCGAGGCCGACAACCTCAAGTAATTCCCATTCCGACACATGAACCGGAGCCAGAGGCTCGAGGACAGAACCTGCCAAATCAAAATGCGTGGCAGGAAATCTTGGCAATGTTGCAAGAGCAACGAGCTATGATAGAAGAGTTACGTGCTGATAGGCAAGCTGAAAGACAAGCTGAAGAATAAGAACCTGAATGATCACTATCCCCGCCTAGACTCGAAAGGGCAATGATACATCCACCCCGTAGGGAGGTTGAGACTACTCAATATTGGGTAGCTCAGTTTTGCAAGCTGAAACCCCCAGCCTTCCGAGGTAAGCTGGACTCAGCGGAAGATTGGCTTCTGAGATTAGAGAAGATCTTTGAAGTAATAGAATGCCCAGAAGATCGCAAAGCCTAGCTGGCAATTTATAAATTGGAAGGAGACGTGGACCGCTGGTGGAGGTCCATGGCAGCATCGTTACGTTTCCATCATTGTCCCATCACATGGGAAAAATTTCTAGAGAAATTCAATGAGCAAGATTTCCCCGCATCTCGTGCAGATTATGAAGGAATAGGAGTTCCTACACATCCGACAAGGTCAGGAAGAGTCGGTAGATGACTACTTTGCTCGTTTCACTAACCTGTCCAGATACTCTTCACATGTCAGAAGGGATGATAAAGGAAGCAGTATGGCAAACATACGGTATACGGCTCAAATATGAAATCGGGGGAGAAACTTGTTTCCCTGCGGTTCCAAGATCTTATTCATGCCGTTGAAGCATGTCGGCTCATTGAGCGGAACCCGAAAGAGTTGCGAAGGACCGTGCCCTTCAAAGAACACCGGCCCAAGCCGTAGCGGTGTCAATCGCGGGAACTTCGGCCAAAAGAGGAGGCTGCCCTGGGATAATTTCCAAGGAGGAAACAAGAGGCCCTATCAACCCGGGCAACAAAATGTCCCGAGAATCCAGACATCCCGACCGTGTCCTAAATGCGGAAGGTACCATCAGGGTAGTAACTGCGTGGGACAGCTGACTTGCTACAAGTGTAATAAACCTGGACATATCAGCGTGAATTGTCCCCAAAGAGCAGCAGAACAAAAGCCGCAGAACCTTGGTCGAATGTTTGCCTTGACCAAGGAAGAAGCCAGAAAATCTCCGGACATGATCCAAGGTACGATAACTCTAAACGGGAATTCACTTCAAGCATTATACGATTCGGGTGCTAGCCACTCATTCATTTCCTACAATTGTGCTAACCGTTTAGGGATGCATGCTTTTAGCCTACCTTATGATTTGTTAGTAGCTACACCACTCGGTGTCAAGACATTAGCTTCTGATGCATGTCTAAATTGTGTTGCGAGTATAAATGGACGAGATTCAAACATTGACCTTATCCAACTGCCGCTCCACAGCATCGACGTCATTCTTGGTCTTGACTGGCTATCTGCGAACAACGCGATCATTGATTGTGGAAGCAAGAGGATTTCTTTTGCACCCCTCGTAGCAGAGGCAAGATTGACGTAAATCTAAACTTTCTATCCATTGCGGAGGCTCAGAGATGTTTAAAGCGTGGATGCCAAGCGTATATGGTATTCTTTTCAATTAAGGTGGAAGCCGAACCTTCACTCCAAGACATCTCCGTTGAACGAATTTCCCGACGTATTTCCAGATGATCTCACTGAACTACCTCCGACAAGGGAAGTTGAGTTCGCCATTGAACTGATGCCTGACACAGGTTCGATATCCAAAGCTCCATATCGTATGGCACCAAATGAAATGCAAGAACTAAAGAAGCAACTAGAAGAACTACTGGAGAAAGGGTTTATCCGACCCAGTGTTTCACCGTGGGGAGCCCCGGTGTTGTTCGTGAAGAAAAAAGATGGAAGTCTTCGACTTTGTATCGACTATCGTGAGTTGAACAAAGTAACAATCAAAAATAAATATCCACTCCCAAGGATTGATGATCTTTTAGATCAACTATCTGGTTCCAACATCTTCTCAAAAATCAATTTGCGTTCGGGATATCATCAGCTGCGAGTCAAAGCTAGTGGTGTTCCCAAGACAGCTTTCAGAACCAGGTATGGGCATTATGAATTCCTTGTGATGCCTTTCGGCTTAACAAATGCACCCGCGTATTCATGGACTACATGAACAGAATTTTCCGTCAACACCTTGATAAGTTCGTAGTGGTGTTTATTGACGACATCCTTGTCTATTCAAAAAGTAAAGAGGAGCATGAAGAATATATGCGACTGGTTTTGAGTATACTCATGGAAAGGCGACTCTTTGCTAAATTAAGCAAATGCGAGTTTTGGCTACCAGAAGTTAGATTTCTCGGCCATGTCATATCACGAGGCGGAGTTGCTGTTGATCCTAGCAAAGTGGAAGCAGTTCTGGATTGGAAAAGACCAGAGACAAAGGATTGAGATTCGTAGTTTTACGGGTCTAGCGGGATATTACCGCAGATTCATACAAAATTTCTCACGTCTTGCCTTACCATTGACGAAGCTCACGAGGAAAACCAACCCTTTGTATGGGGTAAGGACCGAGAGGATAGCTTTCGTAGACCGAGGGAGAGGTTGACCACAAAGACCCGATTGATAATTCCGCATCCGAGTGAGACGTATATGGTCTATAGTGATGCCAGTGGGCATGGATCGGGATGTGTCCTGATGCAACAGGGCAGAGTGGTGGCCTATGCCTCTCGTCAGCTGAAAACTCACGAGTTGAATTATCCTACGCATGACTTAGAGCTTGCGGCAATCGTGTTTGCTTTGAAGATATGGAGGCACTATCTGTACGGTGCAACCGTAGAATTGTACTGCGACCACAAAAGCCTAAAATACCTTTTTGATCAAAAGGAACTCAACATGAGGCAGCGTCGCCGGATGGAGTTACTCAAGGAATATGACTTGGAGATTAAATATCATCCGGGTAAAGCCAACGTAGTTGCAGATACTCTTAGTAGAAAATCGGTGCAAGTAGCACACATGATGGTTCAAGAACTGAAGTTGCTTGAAGACTTCAGGGATTTGAATTTGTCAAGTCAAGTTTTCGTGGATTTCCATGCGTCTAAAGAGGCCTATCTTGCGAGCCTCCTTGTTAGTCAAGGAGAATACGATTTGAGAGACGAGGTTGAGGAAGCCCAAAAACATGATTAACGAGCTATTGCGATACAAGAGTTGATCGCACAGAGCGAAACGCAGGACTATGACCTATCGATCAGTGGTTTGGTCAGATACAAGAAGCGGACCTACATACCCCCTATTGATGAATTACGACAAAAGATTCTGGATGAAGCGCACAAAAGTAAATATACTTTGCATCCGGGAATGGTCAAAATGTATCAAAACCTTAAATCCGAACTCAGTGGCCGGAATGAAGAGGACGTGATCGAGTACGTTTCTAAATGCTTAACTTGTCGAAAAGTTAAGATTGAACATCAACGACCCACGTCCTCTTCAAGGATTTGAGATTCCGAATGGAAATGGGAGTGCGTAACCATGGATTTGGTAGTGGGATTGCCCAAGATCAGAAATCACGATGCGATCTGGGTAATTGTCGACCAACTTACTAAATCATCCCATTTTATTCCCATAAGTATCAATCATTCTCCCGAACATTTAGCAGAGATCTACATCAAAGAGATCGTGAGACTCCATGGCGTACCAAAGAGCATTGTCTCTGATCGCGATCCGCGATTCACGTCTCGGTTTTGGCAGGCATTGCACCGAGCATTGGGTACTAAGTTGCGATTTAGTACGGCCTATCATTCTCAAACCGATGGTCAATCTGAAAGAACCATATAGACGTTAGAAGATATGCTTCGAGCGTGTGTGTTGGATTTTAAAGGCCATTGGGACCAACATCTACCATTAGCGGAGTTTGCGTACAACAACAGCTATCATGCGAGCATACAGATGGCACCATATGAAGCGTTGTACGAACGGAAGTGTAAGTCACCTATATGCTGGACGGAACTATCAGAACGCGAGTTCCTCGGGCTGAATATAGTTGATAAGACTTCCGAGCAAATTGCGTTTATCAAGAAGAGACTCTTAGCAGCTCAGAGCAGACAGAAGAGCTACGCGGACAAGAGGAAAAGACCTCTTGAATTTGAAGTCAGAGACCATGTGTTTCGAAAGTATCCCCGTGAACCGGTGTCGGTAGAACACCGAAACGGCGGAAGTTGAGTCCTCGTTACATAGGACCATTTGAAATCCCGCCAAGCGTGGACCGGTTGCGTACGATAGCTTTACCCCCGAATCTTAGTAAACTTCACGATGTTTTCCATGTTTCCCAAAGAAATACCAATCCGACCACGACCATGTCATTGAATACGAAACCGTTGAATTACGACATGATAACACTTTCAAGTCGTACTGTAACGAGATCATTGAGCGTCAAGAGAGACGGCTTAGGCACCGGAGTATTCCGATGGTAAAAGTGGTCTGGACAGGATTGTCACCTGAAGAGGCGACATGGGAGACGGAAGAAGATATGTCAAAGAAATACCCCGTGTTCATGATTGATAGTTTGTTTAGGATAGAGTAAATTTCGGGGACGAAATTTTAATTAACGGGGGGAGAAATGTAATACCCGGATATTTGTTTATCTGGAACCCTATATTTGAATATTTTCCTATTTTTGGGAGACTACTAGGCCTTATTTTTGAAAGTGACAAAATTGGAATCAGTATTTTATGGGTCATGAATAGTATTTACTATTCAAAAATACGTATTCACTATTCAAAAATACGTATTTACTATTCATTATTTTAATCTCACATGCATTCCATGCATCAAGCAAGGGCAGCAAGTGAAGCAAGGTTTATTATTTTATTTTATTTTGGGGAAAGTTACATAAAAGTACCCAAAGGTGAAAATTACACTTAAGGACCCATTTTCCTCCCTATAAATAGAAGGCACCTCTCTTCTCATTTCCCACACCAAAATTCAGAATATAAAGAAGTTTTAGAGAGAAGGAGGAGTCCGGAGAAAATCTAGCGGAGCTCTGGGTAAGTTCTTCGGTCCATAGTCTTTAGTTTCTGTAGTTTTTCTGGTAGATATAGTAGGAATGCTAGAATTATCTTTAAATTTCCCAGATAGTCTAGATATCATGTTTAAGGGTAGATATGGTATTTATTTCGAAAATATACTGGGAAAAGAGATATTTCAAAATTTTGGAAAGATCGGGTCAAAGTAGCGAAGCTCTGGCAAAATTCCACCAATTAGGGGAGCCAGGGGCAAAATGGTAATTTGTACCTAAAAAGCCTGTTATACTGCTAGATATTGATAAATACTATCCTTATAGGATATCTGAGCTAATTGAACCGCTGTCGAGCCGCTGTTGTACCGCCGTCGTACCGCTGTTTCACCCGCTGTCGAAAATTTTCGTTTTTCCGTAAGAGTTCCATTATATCGCCGACGAAGGTACGTACGCGTATTGTAACCTTAATCTGATGCTTATTGTATGCTATATGTGTTTTCTGTGTTCATATGCTGAGATTCTGTTTGTTTGAAAATGGTGAAATCATGAATACACGGGTTATAGTCTTGATAATACCGTTTAGAGTTTTCCTAGCGCTATGGACACGAATGTACATCGTGGCACCGGAGAGTGTGCAGACTAGGATGACATACATACTGCAGGGGCTGTGTAATGTTATTGCCTGATATGATTGAAATGTGATATTTTGTGAATATCTGTCTTGCATATACTGTTCACATAAGCATGAGGTTAACCGTTACCTGAGATCCATTGGGCTTTGGATCTCAACTGTTAATATAGCTTCAGGATCTCGAGGTGTTCGGGACGAGGTGAAGGGTAAGGAGCCGGCGTAAGGAGGCTGATGAAGAAAATAAAATTTGTTGTTTATGTTGTCTAAACTTCGGATGAATGTACTACTTATGACTACCAGACATATCATTATGAATGTTATTCAGTGACTCTGTTTCCATTTTAAATTGAAAAAAATTTCTGACGCTCTACTCTGATCAAAATACGACGAAAAATGTTTACGAAAATGGGGTGTTACATTTACCATTCTTTCATCATAATTTTTATAAAATAAAATCCCAAACTATTTCCCCTTTGTCAATATTGAATTTATATAATTTAGGTTATTTAGGAATCAATAAAAGTCTTTTAGAGAGAGAGAGAACGCTTAGGTTTGCACTTTACTTCACTCCTTGATTAATTGTTGATTGGGACCCTAAGTTATACGACAAGGTCTTCATCACTTGCACTAGGCTATTAGTTGCTTGTTTGAGTAATTAATCTAAAGAATGAATAGGCGATATTGAAATATTCTGAATTACCTAACAAATTCTCATATGATTAGATGAATTTGGTTACGTTAGCCATTGCGCCTTTCTCAATAGAATCACTACCATACACCTTTCATTATCATATCTATACATCATAGTTTAAGACATTTAATTCATTTTGCATCTTAGGTAATTAAAAGAAAACCGCAAACCATTGGCTTGTTTATTTTGCAATTCTAGGCATTTAAATCAGTTTAGAATCAATAAAAGGGTTTTGGAGAAAGAATAACCCAAGTGTTGTGCTATATTGCATCTCTGGGATAATACGTAATTTAGATTGAGAGCACAATTCACAACAAAACCCTCTAATCAACAAGTCTAGATATGACAGATTTACAAAGTATGTCTCTTTTTAGAATGATTGTACTCCTAGTTCAGAAAAGGGCTAGATGATTTTTTTAGTGTTGGATCTCCCCCTCGCATCCGCATGTTGCTGATGCCCAATTCATTTTGTGAGCATTGCCAAATTCGAATGCCGCCACCATTTGGATTGGGGTGCCAGATCACTATGCTTATGCATTTTGATCCTTCTAAAATGGAAATGGCTCTGCCCACTCTAGTTTGGGGTGATAAAGGGGAAGATTTTTATTCAATCATTACTACATAAATCGCAATATGTAACGGTTATTAAATCGTGATATACCCACTTCAGCTTATGGTTATTATAACTTCCATTTTCTATTGAGATGTGAAGAGGCTATGTTGTGCCTGATTGTGTCATAATAAATAACAGCTTAAATTAAATTAAAAAAATATCTTATATTATAATTTAATTTGAAAAAAAAAATGTTTTCATATGTATTTAAAAGATTACTAAATAATAAATAGTAAAATCAAATATTTAATATGATTTTAAAAAATAAAATTCATAGTTATATAATTAATTCAATTTATAATATTACAAAACCTTGAAAATATGTATTATAATTATTGTTTCAATAAAAATAAGTTTTAAATATTTATTAAGTAATATTTATTTGAAAGAAGAATACAAAATATTTATAATAAAGAAATGTATCTTAGTTAAAATAAAATGCTAGTATTAAGATCTAATGTTTAACTAATTGTTTTTATTTTGACCCGAATTATATTCAGTTCTAGTCAAATTATGCCAATTATATTTTTCCCATTAGCATTTAGTCTCAATTATTATTTTTTTAAATTAAAAAGAAGGAGTGAGAAAGAAGAATTATTTTATTTTATTTTTTGCCACCAAAGAAAGAATAATACATTTATTGGGAAAAATCATGGAAGTTATAATTAGGGAAATTTAAAATAAAAGGACCAAAGAAAATCATATTTATTATGAAGGACCATAAAAATTGGAATTACTTAGAAGGATCGAATATCATAATATATATTTAAAATTACTAAATTGCCCCTAATCAAACCTCTTATAATATCTCTTTTATTCATAATTAAAAAAACTAACTAAAATTAAAACTAAAACTAAAACTACCAATATCTCCTGTATGATCATTTTTTCTCTTAATATATTATTTAATTAACAATGATTAAACTCATAGTTTACTTAATTTTTGTTTTTAACCAATTTATATCATCAAGTTGCCCGATTTATATTATCAACATTGATTTCAATTATGTTCTTGTTATAAAAATAAAAAATAAACTTATTTAATATTTTTTTTAGGATATAATAGGTTAATTATATTTTTTTAAAAAAAACATTCATTAACGAATTTTTTAACCCACATAAATTGCTTCTAAATAAAATAAATCATACAAATTTTCTTGGTTCAACATATATGATAAATTATAAAAGACCTTGACTTTTACTAAAATTATATAATTCCATTTTAATTAAATTTTTTGTTGATTTTAAAAAATTATAATTATTACAAATTGAGAAGCTTAATTTTTTTCATAGATATATATTCAAGTTGTGAAAAATGAAAATTGAGAAAACTATTGTTTAATTTAATGAAACTTAGAATTTTGTATTAGTTTTAAAAATAGAATGTGGAAGATAATGTATGAGTGAATGCAGAAGATTTTGTTAGGGGCACTTAAGTACTTTTAATTTTATATTTTTATATTTGGTCCTTCTAAATAATTACAATTTTTATGGTCCTTCTCCATAAATATCTTTTCTTCTAGATCCTTCATTCTAATTTTCCCTCATAATTATTCACCAGCATGGTTAAACTACCACTACGGTTGACACTCAGCTTTCTTCTTTTAAGTCCACGCGTACGTAGCCCCAGAACCACAACAAAATTTTACAATCACAACTAGTACTTTAAAAAGTTAGGCCCTATTTGGTATTTACCACTAAATTTTGATGGATTAGGATTGTGATTGGGAGTGTGACTGGATTGAAGCTTTAAAAATATTTTGGTGTGGGGTAATATTTGGATGAAATGTTTGTATTAATTTATTTTATAATTAGTCATAAATTATCAAAAGATTACATTACCCTTGATTAATAAAAAGATCTTATAATTAAATACAATGGAGGTTCCAAGCTTGACAGCTCTATCTTGGCCAGCGAAAGTACAGGTCCTCCCTTCTCATCCTTATCATTCTTATTTCGCATATTGAATTTTCAGACCCAATGGCTTAATCAATTGGGGACTTACAGTCTGGAATCAATGAAGATTTTTTTTTCCCCCAAAATTTATTCCACAGCTTTATCACACGATATCCCTCTGTCCATACCTTGGATTTGTTCACCCTTAATGCTTGGTTGGTTTCACTTCTAGCCTTCTAGGTTCGCCCTATTTTGGTCGCGATTCAAATCACAAAAGAATTCTTCTAGGGTTTTAGAACTCAAAAAGATTCAAGTGAGGACCCACAATGGTTTTGAAGATGGTTACGGTTTATATTCAGAAAAATGGTTTTCTTGACCCATTTCTATAGTGAAGGGACTGTTCACTAAAGCAACAATGGCGGATGACTTCTCTTCACCTCGGGCGGCGGCTATTCTCCACCAGCAATGGCAGGACATGAGCAAGAGAAAGAGAGGAGACTCTATAAAAAGATAAGGAAGAGAGAAAGTGAGGATTTGAGAGAACATGAAGGAGGGAATTAAAGGAAGCAGGAACACTAAAAAAACAATTCTATTTTAGAGCTGAATTATTCACAGAAAATTTTTCCCTAGGTAATTCTATTGGAAATCCATAAAAAAATCTATTGAATTTTTTTCTGACGGAATTTCTCCGTGGCTAAATCAGTCATGGAAATTTCCACGGCTACTGTGGCAAATTCCGTCAATATTCGAAAAATCAAAAAAATTATTATATTTTTAATAAATTTAATATTTAAAATAATAATATCTTTGTGGAAATAAAAATTATACCAATTATTTTTCTATTATTAATAAACGTACGATATAATATGTGTACTTTTTAATAATATACTATGTAAAGTATATATAATATAATACGCACATATACGTTGTATATATATATATATAATTTTTAATTAAAAATAAAAATAAAATTCAATTCATTATGTATAAAGCTTGACTAAGATATATTTATAAGAAATTTATTTAGGATTTAAGATTTGTTTAATTTGAAATAATTTATAATTAAAAATGCAAAAAATATTTCAAATTAATATTCTTAGCTTTCTTATTAGCTCTTCAAACTTGGGTTTTGCCATGGACTTGGTAAGGAAGTCGGCCACTTGATGCTTGGTGGATACATAACTCACCCCTCGCAATTTTTCCTTCTATCTTCTCATTGATGAAGTAATGATCTATCTTTACATGCTTTGTTCTACATATCATGACGGACTGGATTCTTCTCCACTAATCTTAATCATGGCCATGTTGTCACAAAATAACTTTATTGGGTTTTCATATTCTAAGTTTAGTTCCTTAAATAGCTTATCAAGCCATAGCCCTTCACAAACCTCTAGAGCCAAGGCCCTTAATTCTGCCTTTGCACTGCTACAAGAAACAACTCGTTGCTTCTTGCTTCTCCATGTCACAAGGTTCCCCATACAAAGGTATCATATCCCGTAGTACACCTATGTGCAACAATAGAGCTTGCCCAATCCACATCTGCGAACACCTCAATTCCTCTGCAAGTCCCCCTTTTAAAATATATAGACCTTTACTTGGTGCAGACTACTTAAGATATCTAATGTTGTTGAAGACAACAAACCATGTCCTCTTTGTTGGGTTGACTTGGAAATTGGCTTACCACACTCATATTTAGTCTCTAAATTTATGGTATGTCATCACTAGTAAGTATGATATCATCTACATAAACAATTAGAATGGACAACTTACCATTTCTATTTTTAATGAAGAGAGTGTGGTTTGATTGACATTTAGAATAGCCATTCCTTTTAATAGCTTGAGCAAATCTTGCAAACCAAGCCCTTGGTGACTACTTTAATCCATTAAAAAAATTTAAGTCTGCACACTTCACCTTTATTCTCATTGTTCTTAAAACCAGGGGGAATTTCCATATATACTTCATCTTCTAGATTACCATTCAAGAAAGCATTTTGATTAAATAAAACATTGAAGTGAAGGTATATAGCCTAATGGTAGGTCCTATCAAATTGACTTGAGTCCTTTTAATAGAAACACTAGTGGAAAAAAGGGTTTTAAGACCGTCCAAAAGAGGCATCGTAAGACCGGACCCGCGACCGGTCTTGTTCCAGGCGGTATTAAAAGTCTAACTTTTAAGACCGGACTCAAACCGGTCTTAAAGAATCTCTTTTAGACCGGACATTTAAAACATTACGTCTTAAAAGTCGTACTAAATATACCTAAAATATTTTTTGTTTGGTCCTAAAACTCAACTTTTAAGACCGGATATAAAATAGGGCGCTCATAAAATATCATAATTTTAAGACCGGACAAAAATTAATCCGGTCTAAAAAATAGCGGCTTTAAGACCAGACGATTAATTATACCGGTCTTAAAAGATTGACTTTTAAGATTGGATAAAGAATACATCCGATCTTAAAATTGAATTTTTAGACCGGACGTATAAATACAAATGGTATTAAAAGACCAACTTTTAAGACCGGCCTAATATCAAATATGTACACCAGACCTTTAAGACCGGACATATAAAAACATCCGGTCTTAAAATTTGCATATTTATTTCCAATCCAAATTTTCTTGAATTTTTTCCCTGTTCTATAGTTCCTGATCATATAATACACAAATCCAATGCATTATCTAGCACATAAAATTCGATACTATAAGCTACAAGCTATGAACAATCCATTGTGAATAAATTTAATTGGGAAAAGAATACATATATTATTCACCATGAGTTATGTGGCCTCTTAATTAATGATTATACTATAACAGTACAACACCTAAATGAATATATACAATAAGATAACTTACTTACAAATACAATGAGTTACACATACAGCACGTAAATCAACATACATGTCCAATAATATAATATTCACCATGCCTTCATCTGATTCCCACCCAACAACGTAACATCCTCGATCTTCTACATATAACATGCCCCTTTGGATCGGATCCTACCACAAAAGTAAAACAAGAACAAACTTCATAGTCAGTGACATTGTTTAATTAAGAACATATATAGAAGGAATATAGTTAAAACCTTAAAGTGTTCAAAGAATTCTGCATATGAATATTACCTTATAAATTGACTCTTTTATAAAGGGATATCCTCCCATGTCCCTTCTAGATGATCATTTCTTATGCCGGGTTCATTATTCGCTTCATCTTCTTTGTTCATGTCCACAAAAATTTGAATGAATTTCGTCATCAATATCAATGTCCGGTATAAGTCTTACAAAATCCTTCACAAATTAAATGTGTGTGTATAACTTCAAGACTTAGTCGTCTCTCATTCAAACATTCTACACAAGTGCAATAAAACTTCCCACTATTATCATGAGCATTTTCTTTAGCAAATTCTATAAATTCCCTCACCCCATTCTGATATTCAACACTCGTCCGTAAAGCATTATTTATCCAACTGTGATCCATAGTAGAATTCCTATAGACGGAAAGATTTAACATACATAATCCGAAAAAATTGAAACTTGCTTATAAAATAAGGAAACTCCAAATGCATATATATGCTCAATGTGGGTTATGTCTTTTTTTTTCTTTTTTTTTTACAGAGAAACTTGCCCATTAAATGCATAACGAAGAATCACTTTTGGTCATAAATGTATCACAGTGAATCCAAGAAGCAAAATAAATGCATGACGAGGAAATTAAATGCATCGCATGAGGTCTTATGGACTCACCTGTAGCATATAAATTCAAATGCGTTTCTTGAGTCTTTCTTCTCCGACCACGAACGTTGATGTTGCAGACAACAAGAGAAACCTAAAAACACTTGTTAGTCGGTTGGGTAGGTCTAAAGTGCAAATATAATCTTCAAAATACCATATTCATTAACAACATAGAAACCCACAAGAACATTTCACCGATTTCCTTTCAACCCATGAAAAACCCAGAACCATAAGCAAGAAAATCATAAAGTTATATAACCGAAACACCGTACAGCTTGGTCTATAGACGTTTAGCTAAGGAACCAGAAAGTGATTGTCGAGAGAGCAACGCAAAGAAGCGATGACACAACACACAAACACTGGAAACTGAACCTAAGTAACCTAAGTAATCACTTTCGGCGCGACAAGAGAAGTTTTGAGAGGGAAATTTAATTTTCCGCGCGACATTTTATTAATTTTGGATTTTTTTAAGACCGGTTATTTATAAAGTATCCGATCCTAAAGATATAATTTTATTAATTAATTTTTAAGAATTGTGGTTTAGAAGACTCCGGTCCTAAATTTTTACTATTCATTTAATTGTAAGACCGGATGTTATACAAACTCCGGTTCTCAAAGTCAAATACTTTTCAGGTCATAAAGTGAAGGTGGAATATCACCTAGAGGGGGGGTGAATAGGTGATTACAAAAATTATTTTCGCGGTATGATGGATAATCGATGGAGCGGAAAGAAGTAAATAGAGATGACACGAGAAAGTTATAATGGTTCGGTCTAACTCCTTGACCTACGTTCGCACCCGAGACACTCCGGGATTTCCACTATCTCACAAATACAATTACACACTCGTAACTAAGGATGATCCTTTCTCCCTAGGACTCACTCCCCTTACAAGTTGTAATCGTACACCCACACTCAAGATCCCACTATCTTGAGATTTGAACAAATTGTGAAACAGATAATGAAGCTCTCTCTCTCAGAGTAATTGATAAACACTGAAGCTCAGTTATATCCGAAGATATAATCAAAATACAATATGAATAATTGAAAACTTTATCTATGTATGCGCTGGTTCATTCTAGTTGAATTCAATCTCTCGTATATTTTATACTGGTTGAAGTTGAAGACCGTTGGAGGGATTGATTGTATCCGTTGGAGATTTTGAATATGTCCGTTGATGAAGCACTCGCGCCTTCTGCTTGCCATGATTGAGTGTCTATCTAATTTGGTCTTCTTTACAGTTGTCACTCACGTGCTTTTGAATTAAGGATACTTTTGGCAGAGTATATAGCCTTCATTGGGTTTTGCGTGTTGCCTTAATTGGGTCTACGTGTTGTCTCTGTTCTGCGTCTCTCTTAGTGTTTGACAAATCATCAATATTCAAACGGTTGATTATCTGAAACTTGCTAACAGACATGATTAATAGCATTGAGAAGTATAGCAAGTAGAAATCGATAATAATCATTTCTAAAATTCGCTGTTGTTGAATTATGCTTCGTTGTTCGATTGGCTATGTGCTTGACTTCTTCATATAATAATCTGAAAATCACTAGCAACCTGATTAAACTTGATTAGAAGAAGTATAGATTAATAATATGAAGTACCCAAGCTATAATCAAGGATTTACAGATCAGCGGACATATGACAGATTACATTCTTGGTGTTCTTCGTCGGAATGTGAAACTTGGATTATGAATCTGAAAAACACTTTGAAAGATGATTAATAATATCATAGTTAATATAGAAAGATGTATTGAAGAATTAAAACAATTAACTAGATCATTTAATTAAGATTATAGAAGAATCAATCAAGTCTGATATAGATGCTGTCAGACCATTCTCGAGAGTGCCTGAAACCATACTCGAGAATCGTTCATTAAATCGCTTCGATCGCTTGACCTTCGACCATTCTCGAGAATCACTTCATGGATTCTCGAGAACCATTCTCGAGAATTGTTTCTTAATTCTCGAGAATCACTCGAGCAACAAGATACGAACGAAGCGAATATCAGTTCAGTATCCGAGCATACTCGAGAATCATTCCTGATTCTCGGGAACCATTCTCGAGAATGACTTCCTCATTCTCGAGAGTCACTTGTAAACCAAAGAGCACAGAGACGAAGCTTTCGACAATACTCGAGAATTCTTTCTGATTCTTGAGAACCATTCTCGAGAATTACCTTCTCATTCTCGAGAATCACCTTAGAAGCAGAATATATCAGTGAAGCCCATCGACCATTCTCGAGAATCAATCTCTGATTCTCGAGAATCATTCTCGAGAATTGATTCTCAATTCTCGAGAATCACTCGAGAAATACATAATAACTCACTTCTGATTTTGCTTCGGACCCGATCATTCTCGAGAGTGTTTCGTGCATTCTCGAGAATCATTCTCCAGAATGCAATACTCATTCTTGAGAGTTGCTTAGCTGCGATTGAGATCAAGTTAAACATAATAGCACTGTTTTGCACAAGAATCATTCCTGAACATATCAAAACTAAATTCAGCATAGTTTTAAAACTTTTAAACAATTTGTTATCATCAAAACATTAGGAGCCAACATAAAGGTCCTCATTTATTAATTAATTAACCAAAAAAAAAAAGAGGATTGGCTTTGGCGAGCGTAGCAGCAACTGAATGAATAAGATAAATTAAAGGAAAACTGGAGAATATATAAGCTTCTTTAATTACTGGAGAATATGAATATAAAAAAGACAAAAGCTTAGTTCTTAATGTTTTATACATTATTGGAGAATAGTGAGGAGTTAGGAGGTAGTGAGGAGTTAATAAGGACAGAGAGGTAGTGTGAGGAGTTAATAAGGGCAGAGAGCTGAGATACGCAATTGATTATGATTTTTGTGTTTCTACTTTAAGACCGTCCTTTGATCATATGTCCGGTCCTAAAAGTATATTATTATTTTTCAATTAAATTACTTTTAAGATCGTCATTTTATTATATATCCGGTCTAAATGTCTACTATTTATTTTTCCAATCAATTCAATTACTTTTAATACCGATATTTTATCTTATATCCGGTACTAAAAGTCAATTAATATTTTTTCAATTATTTATTTTTGTAAAGTAAGAATTTTTCCTTAAAAAATATTACTTTTAAGAACGGATCTTTTACAAAATCCGGTATTAAATGTTCAGTCATTTCAAAATTACTCGATAATAAAGTCGTATCCTTACACTCTGTTCACACGTCCAGAGTCTCTTCGGCTTCCAAGTAAACTGCCCAACTATGCGTCTCCTTGTAAAAAGTTTCTGCTTTTCATATTTTTCAGGATGGGTTCTCTATTTAAACCCGTTGTTACTTTAGTTTCTTCACATTCTTCTCCATTACTTCTACACGGCATCCTCCACTGCCAAGCCTCCACTATAATGGCTGCTCCACCAGGTCCTCCTTTTCCTCCTCCTCCATCGCCTCCAAATCCGACTGTCAAGCAGTTGGTGCAGCACGTGGTGGCCCGCGTCGATCACATCGATCAACGCTTGGGCCAATTGGTTCAGCTTGTTCATACCGTCAACAACAAGCTGAACATGGTACTCCACGCCAATGACGTGGAGTACCATCCTTCAAGACGATGATGCCTCCGACATCCTTCTGTAAGATACAGATAACGAGAAGCTTAGTAATGAAACATGTTTAGTAACTAAAAATTAACAATAACGATACTTACAATTCTTTTAGCAACTAGACGAGTTTGTTCACTTATGTAAGCACCGCTTGGCTTTTTCCGAATATACATCCATAACTGATCGCGACGTATTGGAGATGGCGGATCATGTATCGCAGAAGGATTGGATTCTGCTTCATCTTCCAATCTCTTCCGCTTGGCCGCCATCAATTCTTTTTCGGACTTTTCATATCCGCCGCGAGAAGCCCTCTGTGGGCAATCATTCTTTCTCCATATCTCCTGTGCTTGTTCCCTTCTTTTTGTGAATCGAATTGAAAACAACTATTAATTATGAATTCCAGCCATCCACTAACAAAATTAGAGAACTTCGCTTGATATGAACCTCAAACACTAGTCAAATTCACTTCATCAAGTTTCAACATTTTATTTAAGGAAGATGTAGAATAGTAGAAGAAATTGGGAAAACCAAAGGAAAGGGAGTTGCAGAACTGCACCGAAACCTTTACATACTTAACATACTAACTAATTAATAGCAATGTGTAACCACTACCTACTATAACAGAACTAGCTAAGACTATAAATTATTTCCCTAATTACCTACTTAGTATTTTATCTTTGCACGGTTTACATATCAGACTTGCATAGAACAAAGACATGCTTTAGTATTGTACCTTTGCACGGTTTACATATCAGACTTGCATAGAACTAAGACATGCTCCTCTTATGCAGGAAAAAGGATGGAAATATATACTTCTATTCACACACCAAACCATCTAACTAACAAGATTAGATGAACACAATAACATTCACATATCCACACAGGTTAATAAGCAAAAAAGGGGAAACAAAACTAAATATAAACTCATCAAAGCTTCGGAGTGGTCCGCATGAAATGAACAAATTGTTGCCAAGTTTGTTCATCAATAAATGTGTACTTGTCCCAAGGATTATGGTTAGGCTGAACCTCGACAAAATATAGGTGTTAGCTAGAAATGTCTTAAACTTCCTCCACCGATCAGCACAATAAAATAATGTCTTGTCTTTCAACTTCTGGCAGCCAGGGACAGTGTAGGTAAGCCAGATAGTGTCCCAAATAGGTTCCTTTACTTGCGAAGGTCCACATTTTTCCACTTATATGTCAAGATGCTAGTCTTGTTGCATGCTAGATAGCCGACAAAACTATTATATTTGCCTTTATTAGGACCGAAAGGAGCCAACTTTTCATCAAACTGAATCTTGAGCTTTGACCCAGAGGTCTGACTTACGGATACGTCTTTCATTCGTGTGCCACTTCTACCATGGCATGCAGGGCAGTTATGAGGCTCATTGTGAGATGACGAGGGTTCGTTCTAACTCACACCAGTAAGACCAATAACTGGCGTTGAACGAACAGGACAAGAACCGTTTTCTCCGTTCATTTTTTGAGAAAGGAATAGAGGTTGAGAGTGGTGGTGCAAAAGAGGAACGCCTGAGGATGTGAGAGAGTAATAGAGGATGGTGGTGGTGGGTGAGGAAGAGAGGTAATGCAATAGGAAGAGGGGTTTTGCAACAAGAACAGGGGTTTCAGAGTTCAGAGAGAGCAACGTATAAGTCCTAAGGTAAGGTTTCGCGCGAATATTTGGCTCTTTTGTTTTCGAATCCGATGAACTAAAACGCCGGTCTTAAAGGTTAACATTTAAGACCGTCCTTTAATAAAATTTGGTCTTAAAAGTAATAAACTTTTTGTTTAATTTTTTTCAATATTTTGTATCGGCCACAATTTAAGTCCGGTCTTAAAAGTATAACATTTAAGACCATTTTTTATATATGTCCGATCTTAAAAGTTTTAGTCCTTTATATTTAAATTTTTTCTTATTATTTTGGTTCGCATAAAATATAAGTCGGGCTGTACGAGATTTCTCTATAAAGTAATTGATATTTCAATTTTTTTAATAACATTTTTAAGACCGATTGTTTTGTTAAGCGATCTGAATAATATATTTAAGACCCATTAATAAAGGATCCAGTCCAAGAAGTTCTTGATATTTACAAAACTGCCACCGGTCATACTTTTAAGACCGGTGCGTCATTACTCCGCTCTAAACGAGGCGATCTTAAAGCCCTTTTTTGCACTAGTGAAAGACCAATCTAATACTATCTCTGGTCTTAAATATAGGACAAAATTTGTAGTGCAAGTTGCATTACAAACTTTTTCCTATATTTAGGACCGGAAGGAGTAACATATTCAAGTCATTAAATTATATAAGAGCCATCTGATTAATGGACAAAAAAAAGGACTTCGATTTGTAGTTGTGTTATTTTCATTGAACAATAATTTGTGGCATAGTAAAGTGATTGGAGCCAATACAATGCAAGTGGATTTGAAGCTAAGGAAGGCCTAGAGAACAAATTTTCTTATAGATCTCCCATGTGGGTTGGCCACAAGACGCCACGTGGCAAACATCAGTTACACGGGATTGAGAGGGGCCCCAAATGCCAAGATTGTTGTCTACTTTTTAAAAAAATTGCTGGGACTCAAGTTGCTATGACGCAGACTTACTAGCGACCTGTTGGTCAATCTCTTTGTGGCAAGTGAACTAGTCGAACAAGTAATAAAGAGTAAGTAGAGTTATCATTCCACAGAGATTGTTGATACCGAAGATAATGCCAGTTTCCTATGACAGTTGTGAATTTATAGTTGGTTTGTTGGTTTTCACTATTACTACTAACAAGAAATAAATGAGTGATTGGAAATCAAAGTAAGATATCAGTTTAAAAGTAAGATGAGTTCAAATTTCATTTTAAGTAGCATTATTCCCCAGTATGCACACAACACATTGCTATAACAATTATGCTGCACATATTCCGCAATGCTACAACATAACCGCCTTTCACAATGTTATTCAGCTAACCTACCACCATCCTATATAGAAGCATCTACATTCTGTAAGTACAATCCTCGCTCTACTTCTCCCATATTCCTATGGTGATTTTCTAGTTTAAACTATCGGTTTAGACTTAGGTGTTCTGGTTATGAGCGGTAGATCTATTCCTGTAGCCTACAATTTAGGTCGAGCCTTGCACGGGTTCACCCAGCAAACACTGTCTAACAGAGGTCTAACCTTGACTTCCGTCCGATAAACCAAGGCCACTGATCTAGCCCTTAGTATCCGCTAACCGACTATAGATTAATTCACTATTAAACAAACTAAATATATTAAATTAAGAACTTAACAAAATGGGTTCATTCTACAACTTAAAAACTCATCCTCACTCAGGCAATGGAAGTTTAGTTCATGACTGATGAGGGAAAAACAAAACAAAGTAACATAGAACAGCCCATGAAAAGATTTACAAAAATAAAATAAGAAAAGAAAGCAAAGAAGCTCTTTGGAAAGTTTGATGGCGTAAGAGTCATCCTGTCACACGACGTCTCTACGTCTTCTACGATCCTTCTTGCTCCAAGGAAGAGTTGGGTATTGTTTGTTGTTCTCTTGATCGATATCTTTTTTTGTTTCTTCGGTGTGAGTTTAGTTGAATTGGAGTTGTACTAATTGCCCTGACTCTCACTACTTCGATGACCTCCTCAGGTTTAGCCACGCTTTCCTCTCATAGTTAGGTCCTTTCGCATCGTAAGTTTAGTGAGCTGGGCCTTCCAAATTTGTTAGGTCCAAATCCCTAGGTTCGGTTAATAGATCATCTTTTTAATACTGCAAATTCTTCAAATCTTTCTCTTGATTCTCCGCATCTTCTTGATCCCACCTCAGTTAATTCAATTGTCATCTTAACATCCGTCTGGATGACCTGTATTAATTTCCTGAAAACTCACGAGGAAAATTTAGTATAATGTAGTGCATAACTCCGCATCACTTATGATACTACAGCATAATGGTCCCATCATATCGCTGGCACAGATGTGAGCATACCACATGCTATGGCATTGTATCAATTTTGTTATGCGCTTTCATGGTAAACCATAAAGTGGTCCTTTTCTTATGCTCATGAATAGGATAATGATATGGATGTAACATTTTATAGGATCTATCCTCTATTTTCCTATGTGCATGAATTCTTAAACATTCTATTAGATATCACACAATTAAGCTCAGATTCACCATTCAAAATAGTCAAAACACATAGGAAAATCATGGCATAAACATTACTCATCAAACTCCCCCACACTTAGCTTTGGTACACTCCTGAGCAAAACAAAGCTAAAAAGATAGAGCAGAATTAACCTTGTAGTGGTGCTCTATCTTAGGAACCATGTATACTATCATTGTCTTAAGTTCAGTTCACTCGTGTAAGCAATCCCACTGCCTAGTACTGGTGGATGTAATGTAAAGAGACTCTCAGATGAAGTGTATATTCGCTCTCTCACATCGAGGGATTTATTTCTCTCTGCCATGGTAGCTTAGAAGTTTTATAGGCTTGTCAAAGTTCTAAGGTTGTTTTCTAGCATCTGGACTTAAATGCATCAAAAGGGCTTTTTGGGTTGTAATATAGGAGTGGCAATGTGTGTATGGGGATGGTTAGTGAAGTAGAACATGCTATAGTAGGGCGACAGAAAAACCTTTAGAACAAGCAGTAATGATGTTGCGTTTTACGAGGCCCATTTAGTACGATGCCTTGTGTTACCACAACTTTTTTTTTTTTTGCATCACTTTGTCATGACTTTTGTACTATGGGCGATATGCTACATCATTATAATGCGCATCTTTCCATTAATTGGTTGTCCATTGTATGATATTGCAGTATGTGTATAGCTCAAAGGGTAACAATGGGAGTATGATATTAGTGGCTTGTGTGTGGGATTTGTGGTTGAAAAATGAATGCCTTTGTCCTATGCAGTTTTATTCAAATGTAGGATGTAAAAACTAGAGAAATAAGACAAACCAAAGAAAGTTCTTAACACTAGCAGGCATGCTCAAAGAATCATGAAAATCTAGGCTTAAAAATTCCTTCAATGTGGCTTAACTTTGTACTCTCCCTCAATGTCAAATTATCCTATACTGAACAATCCAGTATTGTCAATTTCCCAAGCCTACACAGTTCAATTCCCTTAAGACAATTTTATCCTACCTGGTTATGCAGACAATTGCTCTACTAGCATTGTCTCTATTCATACTCTAATGACATGGTAAAATTTCAAAAAAATTCTTATTTTGCTCAAATTGTAGAGAGCTACCTTAGTCATTCATCATTCAAATTTGCACACATATCAGCACATCACATCCCTCTCCCTCACACCTAAATGTTGCAATGCCCCCATTGCAGATAATAAGTGCACGGGGAGGCCTATGGCGGGGGGCGAGGGAGGACATATAGGGTAATGTAGTAAGAGATGGGAGCAGATAGATATAAACATGATTTTCTTTTTTCTTATTTTTTTGCCCCTGCTGCTAGTCAGCAGGGATTGTAAGCAAGATTTCAAAAGGAGTAAGGGAGGCAAAATAAAAAATATAGGGGGATAGGATAAGGGTTAGGGTAGGTGGTTAGAGCAAGGAGTTCTGGTAGGAAGGTTGCAAGTCAAAAGTTCTGTGGTGTAAGCGTTGAGAAAGATGAAGGGTTTCAGATTTATATGACATGGTGGAGAAAGGTGGTCGATTAGGGTTAAGGTGTCGAGAAATCAGGGTGAATGGGCGAGTGGATTGGGAAGAGGTTTAGTGGAGTGGGCAATGGTGAGGTCAGTGGGTTTGAGGTTCAAGACTAGAGGTAAACTTGGACACTTAGGCAGAAATTGTGGCCCACCACTAATTTGTCGATATGCGCTGTTGAGCAATTTGATTCAGAAGCTTGATATTATGGCAAAGGCTTACCATAGTACAATATTTGTATGGGTTCCATGTTTTATTGCTTGCCGCATGCGTCTCTAAAATGTTGTTGATGGTAACAACTTGGACTACCTCACAATAGCGCTTGGTTTATAGTCTTCGGCCTGACCTTGTCATAAGATTTTAATTCAGGAGTCGAGCAGGGGTACTACCATCCCCATGGTTCCATTCTCGTCGTAGCAAATTCTAACTTCTTCCTTGTATGGTGATGTCGCTAGACAATTCTGATGTACCTTGATGGGCAGCAGATATCTATCCTGGATCATGTCGCCAAGGGGTGTGTTAGTGCTCGGTAATATGTTGAGGACAGAACATTCTTCTGTAGAGTTCTCAGAATTGAGAATGTCACTTTGTCCCCCATTGACTCACATAGTGAGTTTGCCTTTTTCAACATCAATTAATGTTCTGCCTATTGCCATAAATGGTCTTCCCCGAATGATTGGGACTTCTCGATCCGCTTTAAAGTACAGTATAATAAAGTCTACTAGGAAGATAAACTTATCCACCATCACTAATACATCTTCAATTTTGCCTTCTGGTTGGACAGTAGATATGTCTGCTAGTTGCAAAGTTACCATAGTAGGCCTCGCTTCTCCAACTGCCAGCTTCTTAAATACGAACATTGGCATTAAATTAATGTTAGCGCCCAGATCACAGAGTACTTTTAGCATTAGTTGGGGCTAATGGCACAAGGGATCATAAAACTACCAAGATCTTTTAGTTTTGGAGGCAGTCTATTCAATAATAGCGTACTGCTTTCCTTGGTCATGGCTACTATTTCAAATTCACCCAGCCGCCTTTTCTTTGACAATATGTCCTTCATGTATTTCACATAGCTAGGCATCTTCTCTAAGGCTTCCACTAGTGGGATATTGATATTCAGTTGCTTCAGCATGTCCAAGAACTTTCAGAACTACTTTTCTTGATTTTGCTTTTGGAGTTATTGTGAGAAAGGCGGGGTTGCTTTAAGACTCGTGATGGTCCTGGGTCAGAGGCATGTTGCGATGGTGATGTTGTAGCATCCTTCATTACTTCTGATACACGTACATTTGGCGTGATATATACTGGGAACGTTGTAGCATGGGACTCACTGGCATTTTGCTGTAACGCCGACGAGTGCTGTCTAATGCATGGATGTTTTATGCGGCTTCTTGTCCTTTCTTTGACTGTCCTAATAAATGGCTCAGCGCCCTTAATAAGCCTTTTTGAAACCTTCATTGGTTCTACATTCTTGCCATTTCTCAGTTCGATGGCCTTGACCTGTTCTTTTCCATGGTTCCTAGGGTCTTCAGTGTCGCTAGGTAGAGAGCCTGATGGTCTATTATTGAGTGCTGTAGCAAGCTGTCAAACTTGGTTCTCAAGATTTCAAAGGGATACTTGCTAGTTTTGTATGATGGCGTCGTTCTTGGCCATATACTCCTTGAGGAAGCTTTCCATGGAAGTTTGAGGGGTTGATTCAGAGCCTTGCTTCCTTGCTTGCTAGTTGATCCCTGGTGGACTCGATGATCTATTGGAGTATGAAGGGCCTACTGAGGGACCAGCAGGTAGCTGATTCTGAGACGTCCAAGAAAATTAGGATGCTGCCTCTATCCTGGGTTGTACGTGTTGGAGTTAGGTTATTGGTGTTGCCACGCTTGTTGTAGTTGTTCACATAGTTGGCAGATTTAGGGTTGGCAGAGCACTGAGAGTATAAATGCTCTCCACCACAGTACACACAGGCTACTTAAGCAGGTTGCATTGACAAGGTGTTAGTAGGGAGACTCGCTAACTTGATCATGTTGGTCAGTGAAGACACTTCTGCAGTAAGAGCTGTCATTGCATCAAGTTTATGAACTCCTGCTACTGGCCTAGAAAGAGGGAGTCGATCTGCAGGCCACTGATGATTGTTCATGGTCATATGTTCTAAGAGCTCGTAAGCTTCATTATAGGATTTTATCAAGAGTTAACCATTTGCAAAGGTGTCAACTATTGATCGTATCTGTCTATCCAGGCATTTTTAAAAGGTCTCCAGTTGCACCCATTCAACCAGTCCATGTTGTGGGCATCTTCTGAGTAGGTCCTTGAATCTTTCCCAAGTTTTATAAGTAGATTCGCCAGGGCATTGTTGGAAGTTGGTGATGTCTTTTCTCAGCTGGGCGTTCTCGGTTGGTGGGAAGAACTTAAGCAAGAATTTGGTACCCAGGTCATTCTAGGAGCTGATAGAGTAAGCAGGCAGAGTGTTTAGCCATGCTTAAGCCTTTTCCCCTAATAAGAATGGGAACAATTTGATTCTGAGGGTGTCGACTGTCACTCTTGGAATGACAAAAGTGTCAAAGACCCCCATGAACGATTTGAGATGCAAATGAGGGTCTTCTGATGGGAGCCCACCAAACTGTCT
Source organism: Acacia melanoxylon (assembly GCA_019022615.1). NCBI lineage: Eukaryota > Viridiplantae > Streptophyta > Magnoliopsida > Fabales > Fabaceae > Acacia > Acacia melanoxylon. Next base: position 915,437 of record JAFJYJ010000068.1, on the reverse strand, counting down.
GGCTGAATTGAGCATTTGGAACAAGGTACCTTTGATTTAAAAGTGTCATACAATCAGGTTTGGGGGTGTGATGACCGAGTTGAGTCAAGTTAGGTCAGGTACTCCATACTCAATGATTGATTGGTCTAGATCAGCGTCACAGTTCAGTTAGTTAGGGATCTGGTCGTCCATATTGAGTAGGTGTTGCTTCTCTCGATCCTGGTCCTAATTGACTTGTACTTCTGCCATGTGTGTAGAGTCACTCAGACGACTCCTTCACCTCTGCTTTATGTGCCTTTGTTTATAGGTTCGTTCATTTCTGGATCGTTCGGCTCAAGGTTAGTAGAAGGCGAGCAACACATACACTATAGAAGATACCTGAAAATCAGAGATAGAGAGAGTGAGCTTGGTGAAGTAAAACACAACTTATCGGAAATAAACTTACAATCATAAAAGGTATCTTCAATCCCCGGCAACGGCACCAAAAACCTATTGGTCGATTTCCTTGTGGCAAGTGAACCAGTCGAACAAGTAATAAAGAGTAAGTAGAGTTATCGTCCCACAGAGACTGTTGATACCATAGATGATGCCAATTTCCTATGACAGTTGTGTAAAGTGAATTTATAGTTGGTTTGTTAGTTTTCGCTATTACTACTAATAAGAAATAAAAGAGTGAGCAGAAGTCGAAGGAAGATATCAGTTTAAAAGTACGCTGAGTTCGGATTTCATTCTAAGTAGCATTTTTCACCTAGTTTGCACACAAAGCATTGCTATAGCAATTATGCTGCACAGCTTCCACAATGCCACAACATAACTGCCTTTCACAACGTTGTTCACCTAACTCACCACTATCATATACAAAAGCGTCTAATCACTCTACTTCTCCCATATTCCTATGGTGATCTTGCAGTTTAGACTATTGGTTTAGACCTAGGTGTTTTGGTTGTGAGCTATAGATTCATGTAGCCTAATACTTAGGTCGAACCGTGCACAACTCTCCCAGCAAACAATATCTAACAGAGGTCTAACCTTAACTCCCGTCCGGTAAGCCAAGGCCTAGTATCGAGCCCTTAGCATCCGCTAACCGACTATAGATTAAATCACTATTAAACAAACTGAATATATTAAATTAAGAACTTAGCAAACTTGGTTCATCATACAACTTAGAAATACATCCTCACTCGACCAATGGAAGTTTAGTTCATGATTGATGAGGGAAACACAAAATAAAGTAACATAGAACAGCCCATGGAAAGATTTACAAAAATAAAACAAGAAAAGAAAGCAAAGAAGCTCGTTGGAAAATTAGACGGCGTAAGAGGAGTCCTGTCACGCACGTCTCTACGTCTTCTACGATCTTTCTTGCTCCAAGGTAGAGTTGGGTCTTGTCTGCTGTTCTCTCAATCGATATCTCTCTTTCATTCCTTCGGTGTAAGTCCAGTTGAATTAGAATTTTACTAACTGCTCTGACTCTCACGAATTCGATGACCTCATCAAGTTTAGCCATGGTTTCCTCTTATTCTTAGGTCTTTTCGCACCATACGTCTAGTGAGCTAGGCCTTTCAAATCTCTTAAGTCCAAATCCTTAGATTTGGTTTATTGATCCTCTTTTAATACTGTGGAATTCTTCAAATCTTTCTCTCGATTCTCCGCATCTTCTTGATTCCGCCAATTATCTGCTATGACTTAACTTATTTTCAAGAGTAAATACCCTTTTTGGTCCTTTACAAAAAAACGCAATCCCCATTTTGGTTTCTTACAAAAAAACCGACCCTTATTCATCCTTTTTATGGACTAAAAAGGACCTTTTGGAAATTTGAGAGGATCAAAATGTCAACCAATTGAGTGTATTTTGAATTTGTGAGGGACTACAAAACTTCTTTTTTTGTCAAGGACCAAAATGGGGATTGCGCTTTTTTGTAAAGGACCAAAAGGGTATTTACCCTATTTTCAAAATAAAGAAGTCCCTGACTTGAGCCAGTACTCAATAACTTGAGCATGGTTTTGAAATCAATTTTTCAAATGAATTTAGTTAACTCGAGTTATCACTTAAGGAATCGAGCTGGCACGATTTCAAACCATTTTCAAAAGCTATTTCAAAGTTCATTTGTGAAAGAAGAACTTGACTCGAGCTAATCTTAATTGACTCGAGTCATGCACTTCAGCTAAACGTTTTAAACTCAAGCCTAAGTCATACAGAGATATCTTCATTTAAACCTCAAACTTATTTTCAAAGAAGATGATCCAGTGACTCGAGCCTAGAATGCTTAACTCAAGTCATCTGCTCTAGTTTGGTTGAATTTAACTCTAGCACAATATATCTTTGTTTTCCAATCACCGTCTCATAAATGCTAAATCTTTAAGTATGATTTGTATTCTTCAAATCATCACTCATTATTGTTCCTAACTATGTTTAATCAGTTTGTTAATGAGTTTCAAAATTAGATGAATGATTAAATGTAGATTAATCAAAAAGCAAATGATTACGTCATCTGCATTAAATGCATCTCCAGAAACAAAACACGTATTTGGTCGATCATTCTCTGCTCATTCAAAAGGCATTAATGGATTCTTTCTATTACACCCCTACCGCCTCGCCCTTTCGGGTGGCGAGTTAGAAGGATTCCTTATATTAGTTACCTTTCTTTCATTTTTAGGTTCATTTAACATATATCAAACTGAGTGCAACAGAGCATTTAACCGGTTTGGACAATCTTCTGTACTAGTAAAAGTAAATAATCAAAAATAAAATCTTCGAAGGGTTAAGGGTACAGTCATCCAAAATAAGAACAATAATAATAATACAGTCACCCGAAAAGGGAAAGTGCAAAAATGATAAGGCATTCCCTATTCTTCACTGCACCGGTACACCCTTCCTTTCCAAAAAGGTCTTTCTAGATCGTGAAGTTCCCCAAATACGTCTACAAGCTTATGGAGTCCAATAATGGCCCCCAAAGTAACCATCACTCATGTCAAATATGTAAACACAGATAATATGCCAAATACACCACATATGCATCCAGAAACAACACCATAATCGACTACCATGCATCATCGAGCTGCCCTACCAAGGCAAGCCCCGGAATTACCGAAGTCACAAACCTTGGACCGTTGAGCCGCCTGAACCAAGACAGCCCCGAAATTACCGGAATCACAAACCGTCTTCGTTGAGCCGCCACGTATGGCAGGCCCCAGACTGGTACCCTCAGCGCTAGGGACACAATCACAAACATGTTCTGTATGCATATTTGGCAAAACAATACAAAAACACACATATGGCAAGCAACACATACAACAAAACACATAAAAGTGTCTAAGTAAAGTGGTTACTACCTGTGGGGTATACTCTCCCTTAATATTTTAAAGTGCCTGATCACTTTTCCAATTATGCCCTTGTCCTAAAGAACATCAAAATACCTTATTTTTAGTATTTCCAAAAATACCCTTGCATTTTCTATTAAATCCGAGCCCTTTACTTATTTTCCAGAAAAACCCAGTGCATCAGGTCCAACTTCAATGTTTTTTAATAAATTCCAAACAAATCATATTTACATTAAACCAGCTCCATCCGAACCATTAGGATGTCTATTTTGCAGGAACAATATTCCCAGGGACCAAACGTACACATATTTTGGCGTGTAGACAATTTTTCACCCCCTGGTCCAGATTCTCCTGATTGCTTCCTAGTCCAACGTTAGCAATTTTTATCTCTTAGTAGAAAATTCCAAATAATACAAAATTACAAATCAAGGTGAACATTAGGATGTCTAATTTCTCCCTGTAAAATTTCAGCTTAAACTAAGTTCATTTACTATTTTTAAGACCATGATGAAGACTCGCTACCAGAATTTCCAAAATCAACAACAAACTTGTTCTTAGGGGTTTTTCGGTGTTTTTGAGTTCGAAAAATCAAACCATAGGTTAATCCCATACAAAATCATGTTTTAAACACATTAAGAACATAAAAAACTCTAAAATCATATTGAAACACCAAGCCCTAACCCCTTGAACGAAAATCACAAGTTTAAGTTTCAAAGGTTCGGGTTTTCGATTTTTACCTGAATCAGAAGTTTGATTGATGATCCTTATGGCTTGGACCTTGCTTTGGCTATGGAGATTTGGCTGAACTCCTCTCTTTTCTCTGCAAAATTTCGTGCTCCCTTGTTTAGGAGAGAGAGAGAGAGCATGTGTTTTAATAATGGAAAAAGTAGTTGATCAGTCCAGAATAACTGGAGTAAAACCCTATCCAGGAATCAGTAGAATTCATCTGGCATTTTGGCTTAATTCCCAAGAAATTCCAGAATTATCTAGGGTCTGGAAGAGTGGCACCTCCCCCTCCACTTATTCAGATTTTTATCTTTCATATGGGGAAAATTACCAACTTTGGCCCGAAATTTATGAAAATTACCAGTTTTGGCCCGAAATTTCTTTATTTTCTCTTTCTTTTTCACCAAGTCGTTTTTAAGGATCAGGGGGGGTAGGTGGCGCCCTCTTGAGCCCAAAATCTGATCCCTTTGATTTTTAATTAATTTTTCCAATTTATCTAATTTATTCTTTTTGTATCCAGAAAGTGGGACCCGGACTTTGACTTTTGGACTGATTTTGCTTTTCTTTTCCTCCAAGTAGATTTTTAATCATTATAAGGGCTAGGTGGCGCCATTTGGGCCCCACCAAATCTTCCCTCATGCTTTTCCTCTGCCTTTTCCACTTTATCCAGTCCAATCTCCTTTCATCGATCCATTCTGAGCCCCGCTAGTTAACAGGGTGCTTTCTTTTGTACTTTTCTTCAGCTTTCCAGATATTTTCCCCTGATTACCCATCCATATGTGGCGCCATCTTGAATTCCCAAAGTTGCCCCACATTTGTCTCATTTAGTCCAAAGAAGCCCCTAACTGGTCCCATCGGTCCCTTTTCTACTGGTCAATCACCTGTGGGACCCGCATTTTGTATTTGGGCCTGAATATGAACAAAATCATCTGGTTTTCTCTTCTCTCTCATGGTGGACGAAATTAATGACTTAAGGGGTAAGGATTTGAATTTTCTACCCCTGTAATCATCACTTACTTTTTACTTTTTAACCCTACTGTGACACGTGTCCTCTAGTAATGATTACACTGACTCCTTATCTTCAAAAACGCAGGGCATCCTTGTCTGCCCGGAAAATGCTACATACTTACTTATACCAACATATTTTCACTCAACTAATTGTCCTATACCTTAAGACATAGTTAGGTGGCATCTTTTCCACCGGATTTACCCCGAATAGGTCTTTTTTGCCCCTTTTTCACTGGTACTTTAATTCCAAGATTTATACACATCAGGTCCCTTGACCTGTATAGCCAAGTTACTTAGTCCTTGAGAGGCTTCCTATCTCTCATCATTTTTGGGACTCTTCCCGAACCGGGCTTAGTCATCTACCCACTTTTAGGCTTATTCTCAACTCTCAGGGTCCAAAATTCGGGATATCACACTTTCCTTATCTAAATGTTAGATCATCCAATGGGAAAATCTTAAGAAATGTCAACAAAGAATGTCGACGATCATTGAACGAATCGAAGTTGAGATTAATGAAAGAACTCCACATTCAACGGCTATATTCATTACTCTCAACGGTGCATTGAAGGCTTCCAAGTTGAATTATAGAGTTTAATCAAGAAGGAGATATTGAAGAAGATTATTCCAAGTTGAACTATAGAGATTGACCAAGAAATGAGGCTAAAGAAATAAGAACTTGCACTATATGTTCTTATATGTGATACGAAATGTCCATGATCAAACTGAAGTTGGAATGAAGCTTCATCATATTTGAGCTACAAAGGGAGTATAAATGAATAGTCTTGATCTGAAGCCGACACATTAAATTCTGGAACAAGTTCAGCATAGGCTCGGCTTTATGGATATTGAAGAAGATGTGAAGTTCAATATTGAAGAATGATCAAGAAAGTAGATTGAAGAAAGAAGTTCTTGCACACAATATAATGGGACTATCAGAATGTCAAGGAAGCAAGAAGTTCTCAAAGGATTTTGGGAATAATCAAGAAGAGAAGATTTGAGGAACTTACGAGAGAATGATGAGTACAAGTTGAATGATATAAAATGAAGAAGAAAAGAGAAGAGAGAAAGATTTGAATGATGAAGAATGATCAAGTTGGGAGATGGAAAAAGGAAGAACTTGTTGAATGAAATGAAGATATCATTATTCAAGTTCTTACATTGATGCTAGAAGCCTCCAAGATCATATGGAAGTTGGAATAGCTCAATTAGGAGTTAAAGACAGCAAAAATCAGCTTCAGGATGAGAAAACTCGAGTAAAGAACTCAATACTCGAGTTTAGTAGCCAAAACTCGAGTATGTTCATCAATACTCGAGTATTGGAGTGTTTTCAGCTTCTCTGGCATCTCTAGAATGTCAATACTCGAGTATGCAGTGTTTTCAGCACTTCTGGCCTCTCTGGACTAGCAATACTTGAGTCAATACTCGAGTATCCAGTGAAGTATTGAATACTTGAGTCAATACTCGAGTATCAAGTGAAGTATTGAATACTTGAGTCAATACTCGAGTATGCAACGGTGATCAGCTCTGTTTCACGTTCAGCATGGGCGACGTCTGGTAATTTGATGATATCTCCCAAACCAGAGATCGGATTGAAAGGAAATCAGTGGCATATGAAACTAAACTCCCAATGCGTCATATTGATATAAAATTCAAGCCCAAAGGAGTTCATATGAGAGAGCTAAGAATTGTACAAATTGACAGATAAATCCACGCCACACAGAAACCAAGCTTCAATGTTTTGAGTGTAACTCACAAACTACAAATCAAATTGAGCTGAAATTGGTGGCATATGAAAGTAGACTCACAGAGCTTTCCATCAAGATTTAAACAAACCAAAACGGAGTTCAGACCAGGGCAATATGACCTTCCAAAGTTGACGGTTAGTTCAACAAAGGTCAATACTCGAGTATGTAAGTTCAATACTCGAGTCTCCATCGTGAGAGAACAACTTGAAGGTTGGTGAGAAGCAATACTTGAGTGAATACTCGAGTATCCAAGTAAAGTATTGAATACTCGAGTTTCCAACTCAATACTCGATTATTCGTCAAGGGTTCGAAAACGAGGTTCTAACGGCTAGTTTCTATCTCGCCTAACGGCTATATTTCTTCATCCAACGGTCATATAATGATCTCTACCTATAAAAGAGGATAGATTCAAGACGAAAGATGTAAGACACAAGCCTACAACTTTAAAATGCTCATACTCGATCTTTATCTTATTTTACTCTTGTTTTCCAAATGTTTACATAGTTTATCGAGAGAGTGAAATTATTTGTAATGCACTTCAAGTGTTTATTCATTCACTTCGAGAGAGAAGATTTATTGTAAACATCCTTCCATACTATTCGAGAGTTACTCAAGATTGGGTGATCTTGAGTGGAAACCCATTGTATTGATTACAGCTTGTAAGGAGTGAATCCTAGTGAGAGGGTTACTTCGAGTACGAGTGTGTAATCAAGTGGGTGTATTGATTACGATTTGTAAGGGGGAGTGAATCCTAGTGAGAGGATTACTTCAAGTACGAACTTGTAATCAAGTTGAAAGAAGATAGTGGATTGAAAATCTCAAGTGAAGCTTGGGACTGGACGTAGGTCAAGGATTGGGCCGAACCAAGATAAAATCAGTTTGCATATTCTCTTCCCTTACCTCTTATATTTCCAAAGATATATATTTGAATGTGCATACATATTTGAATGACCGATTATCACTTTATAAATTATTTATGTCATTCAAACGCTTTTAGTAAGTTTCGAAAAGATTTTCAAAGTAACTAAAGTTTTATTAAACACCCAATTCACCCCCCCTCTTGGGTGATAGCCAGGTCTTTTAGTCTTCAGCAACTCTGGCGTCTCTGGACTAGGCAAACTCGAGTTTATAAGTACAAACTCGAGTTTACAGCGTTCTTCAGCAACTATGCTCTACTCAGTTTTACGTTTCACCTGAGCAAGGTCTGGTCATTCGACGATATCTCCTAAACCAAACATCGGATTGAGGTGAAACCAATTTTTTATGAAACTAGACTCCCAATGCGTCATTTTGATATAAAATACAAGCATAAAGTAGTTCAGATCAAGGAGCTATAAATTGTGGAAGTTGACAGAGAAATCCACGCCACACAGAAAACCAAGCTTCAATGTTTTGAGTGTATCTCATAAACTAGAGATCCAATGGAGCTACAATAAGTGGCATATAAAAGTAGACTCAAAGATATTTCCATCAAGAGTTGAACCAACCAAAACGTAGTTCATACCAGGGAGATATGGCCTTTCAAATTTGACAAAGTTGCAAAAATGATCAACAAAGTCCAAACTCGAGCCAGGCCAAGTCAGAGAGCAACCAAGTCATAGGACAACTTGCAAACTCAAGTTTATAAGTATCAAACTCGAGTTTACGGGTTACAGAGAGCAACCAGGTCCAGAAAATCATCCAAACTAGAGCCTGTAAATGACAAACTCGAGTTTGCAGGTTACAGAGAGAAAACGTTGGTTTAGAAGAGAACCAAACTCAAGTCTATTAGTGGAAACCCCAAGTTTCCATCAGATAGAGAGCAATTGAGCTATTCAAGACAAAACCAAACTCGAGTCTATAAGTTGCAAACTCAAGTTTGTGGGATTTCCAAGTATCCAATTTGAATTTGCCTTCGTTCAAAACCATCTTCTAAGTTGAAAGGACATCAAACTCGAGTCTATAAGTTACAAACTCGAGTTTGGCTCAGGCAGAGAGAAATCCAACTTTCAACAACAAAAGGAAACTCGAGTCTATTAATTACAAACTCGAGTTTACACCTCTGCTTCAGAAAAATCACCAGATCTGAAATATTGTTTCTCATCAAGAACATCCAGATGATTACTTAAATGACTTATACTACTTCTTAACATCATTTATATCATTTGTATATAAGTTTCAGGTGATTAAAGTTTGAGATAACATCAAACTTGATAGAAATCAAAATCTGTCAAAATCATGAAGATGAAGGTTGCTGCAAATTTTCAGAAATGGTAGAGAAGATCGAATTCAACAAGGAACTTGAAGAAATGAAGTTAAATGCTCGACTGTAATGTTGTTCAATGGATTCAAATGTTCAACGATCTTGATATGCTTTTAACTTCAGATTTCATTAAAGCAACTTCATGGGACAAAAGCAATATTTTAAGATATCCTTTTAACAGAAGCAAGTGGATGACAGCCTGGAAAGGAACTCAACTAAGATTCAAGGCAGACAACAAACCCATATCAACAAAGAGTATCTGAGCATCAATATTGTAAGTTATCTTCAGACCAAGACCATATGGAAGACAATATTCGAAAGTTACTGTTCATAACGTTCAGATATCTCAACGGACAGAATTCAAAATATGCAACAGTCACTGTTCATAAAGGTAATATTCTTCAACAGACAAATGCTCCAAACGAATTAATCTCAGTTGTCTATAAATAGAAGACAGATTCAAGACAGAAGAAACAACACACAAGCTTACATCTTCAACATGCTAATACTCTGATTTTTCTATCATTTACTCTTTGTTTTCAATGTTTACATAGCTTATCATAGAGAGTGAAATTATTTACATTGCACTTCAGTGTTTATTCATTCACTTCTGAAAAATAAGATTTATCTGTACACATCCTATCATACTATCTAAGAGTTACTCAAGATTGGGTGGTCTTGAGTGGGGAAACCCATTGTTTTGATTACAGCTTGTAAGAGGAGTGAATCCTAGTGAGAGGATTACTTCGAGTACAGAGTGTGTAATCAAGCGGGTGTATTGATTGCAATTTGTAAGGGGGAGTGAATCCTAGTGAGAGGATTACTTCGAGTATAGAACGTATAATCAAGTTGAAAGAAGATAGTGGATTGAAAATCTCAAGTGGAGCTTGGGGACTGGACGTAGGTCAAGGATTGGGTCGAACCAATATAAATCACAGTTTGCATATTCTCTTCCCTAAACTCTTATATTTCCAGCATATATGTTTGAATGACTGACTATTGCTTTATCAATTATTATTGTCATTCAAACTGCTTTCAGTAAGTTACGAAAAGATTTTCAAACTTTCTAAAGTTTTATCATACACCCAATTCACCCCCTCCCCCCTCTTGGGTTATAGCCACTCATTTCACAAGTGATAGGTGATGTAAATCAAGGAATGAGAACCAGAAAAAGTACTTTGAATGAAGTTACTTTCTCTGCTTTCATTTCAGAGATTGAACCATCTAAAATTGATGAAGGCCTTTTAGACAATGATTGGGTTATAGCAATGCAAGAGAAGTTATATCAGTTTGAAAGAAATCAAGTTTGAGACTTGGTACCTAGGCCTAAAGACCATCCAGTTATTAGAACTAAATGAATATTCAAGAACAAACAAGATGAATCCGCAATCATTTTCCATAACAAGGCAAGATTAGTGACCAAAGGCTATAATCAAGAAGAAGGAATTGATTATGAAGAAACTTATGCTCCAATGGCAAGATTGGAAGCTATAAGACTTCTTATAGCCTTTGCTTGCATCAAAGGATTCAAATTATATCAAATGGATGTGAAATCTGCTTTTCTAAGTGGTTTCATCCAATAGGAAGTTTATGTTGAACAACTTCCTGGATTCGAGGATAATCATCATCTGGATCATGTCTTTCGTCTTAAGAAAACTTTGTATGGTCTTAAAAAAGCTCCTAGAGCTTGGTATGAAAGACTAAGCAAATTTCTTCTTGATCAAGGATTTGTTAGAGGCAAAGTAGATACAACTCTCTTCATAAAATGTAGCAAGAGGAATGATTTGTTAATTGTTCAAATATATGTTGATGATATTATATTTGGTGCTACTAATGATGCTTTGTGTGAAGAATTCTCTAAGACAATGCAGGAAAGCTTGAGATGTCAATGATGGGTGAGTTAAACTATTTCCTTGGTCTGCAAATCAAGCAAAAGAAGAATGGGATCTTCATATCTCGGCCAAATATCTCAAAGATCTTCTAAAGAAGTATGGCATTGATCAAGTAATGGAGCTACACTCCAATGAATTCAACCACTCCTTTGGATGCTGATGAGAAGGGAAAGGACTTCAACATTACAAGATATAGAGGAATGATTGGATCATTTCTCTATCTAACTGCAAGTCGTCCTGATATCCAGTTCAGTGTGGGAATATGTACAAGATTCCTATCTACTCCCAAAGAATCTCATATTGAACATGTAAAGAGGATATTCAGATATCTTGCATACACAAAAACTCTTGGGTTATGGTTTCCCAAACGACAAGCTGAATATCTTGTGGCATATTCAGATTCAAACCATGCTGAATACAAGATTGACCGGAAGAGTATAAGTGACCAATGTGAAATTCTTGGTGGTTCACTTATGTATTGGTTTAGCAAGAGGCAAACTACGGTCTCATTATCATCAACCAAAGCTGAACACATCACTATTTCAAGTTTTTATGGCTCAGGCAACAACTTCAAGATTTGGGAATCCACCTCAAAGAGATGCCAATTTTGTGTGACAACACTAGCACAATTAGCTTGGCAAAGAATCATGTTCAACATACAATAACCAAAAACATTGTTGTTAGACATCACATCATTAGAGATCACGTCCAGAAGAAGGATGTCAAAGTGTTGTTCATTTCCACTCATCTCTAACTTGCTTATATCTTCACAAAGCCATTAGCTAAGGAGAAATTTACATTCATTAGAAGAGAATTGGGAATGATAAATCTCAATGAGTTGTAAGTAATCTCTACTTAATGTTAGTTATGTTTTTTATGACAATAGATACTAGCTTAAGCTTCGGATTGTCTATTTTTAGTTTTTACAAGACCTCTGATGAACTTGAAAAGTTGTTGAAGCTTGCTGTCAAAAGAGGTTAAATCGAGTTTGAGAACTTGAAACTCGATTCAATGTCAGTCAGAGAGCAACCTAAGTGTTTGGAGGAATACTTAACTCGAGCCAAGAGATAGCAAACTCGAGTCAAGTCGAGACTGAGAGCAACTTAGAGCAGAGCAACTTCCAAACTTGAGCCAACAAGTTATTCACTTGAGTCAATAGAATTGTTCAAGTGTTTTCATATGCACACTTGAAGTCCAGGTTAGTATATTTTTATGCCAACTCGAGCCTATTCTTAGTCACTCAAGCAGGTAACTAGAGTCATTAAGTGGAAACTCGAGTTGAGCGCTTTCTATATATACTGAAGCTCGATTGTCGCTCTTCACTTCTCACTTCTCTCGAGTCTAAATCTCATTCTCTCAAAAACCTTCATTTTTTCCTACCCTAACTCGAGCCCATCTCTTAAAAATGCCTCCTAAACATTTCACCAAGACTAAGGACTCTAATTCTGACTTCGAGGCTACTCAATCATCATCTCCTCCGTCTCTGAAACGACCTAAGAGAGAGAAGCACACGCCAAAGAGGTATCAACCAAAGGTAGCTGGTGATGTATCATCTGAAAAGGTGAAAGCAAAGAAGGTTGTGATACAAGAACCCCCTGAAGTGCCTAAGAAGAAAAAGATTGATCCTGAGGTTGCCAAACGAAGGATAAGGAACCAGTTGTTGAGGTTCCTAAGCCAAAGAAGAAGAAGGCTACTATTACATCCTTTGAATTCAAAGTTTCCCCTAAAGGACCTTCTGATTCTCATACTCATGAGAAATCTAGCTCTAACGTATTCGTTCAACCCCATGCCCTTCAAGCAATCTATTCTCATCCTATACCCCCTGGGGATTTTTGTTGCAATCCTATTTTGTTCTCTAATGCTGAAGTCAAACAATATAAAGAACATTATGGAAATAGTAAATTTTGTCCTACTATATATGTTGATCTTCATAAGCTTAGGGAAGATTGCAACCTTGATCTTTCCTATGGCTTAAGCAATTTGAAAATCTTCTTTCAATTCATACCTCTTATAGTCCTAGCATTGTTAGGACTTTCTGTTTCAATATGACCTTAGCTAATCATTTGGATGGCAGAGGTAATCTGATAGAGGAAAGGATTATCACTCATGTTAGGGATAAGAGAATTTTAATTACTGCTAAATTCATAAATTCTCTGTTAAGGATCACTGACCCCCCGTCTTGTTGATGTGTTAAACTATGCCAACAAGGAAATTTTTCAAATTATAAAACTTGATGTGCCTGTACCTGATAGGCCATTAGATACTTTATCCTTCCCTCCTGTTGTCTTGCCCCCATTGCATAGAGCTCTCTGGTATATCTATTCCAGAAATCTCATGCAAAACGGTAAAAACTTCACTCATTTTACAAGAAAGGATTACCCCATATTTGCCTCTCTTGTAGACAAGGTCACTCACAATATAGGGCACTAGGTATTTCAAGAGATGGCAAAGTTTAGATTTGCTTCTAGAAAAACCTCTACCATCCCTTTCCCAAATCTTGTTTCTCTTATCTTATTTCAAGAAAATATTTGGTATCTTGTGCTTAATGAGGATCCGGTGAAGCCTCAAATTTTTGGTAAGCATCACCTCAACATAATGAGGATCTCTTTTGAAGAAGGCTCAGGGAAATCAAGAACTCCCTATAGATCAAGGGCATCTCAGCTTCCATCTTGAGTGAATGAAGCATAGTCATCACCTACTCCTACTCCTGCTAGATCATCTCAACCTCCCCTTCCTTTTGATTTACAAGCTTCAATCAAGGACATAGTGGAGAAAGCAATCTCAGAGCTGACTGATAGGATTGAGAATGAGGTTGGGAGATTGGTTTCTGAAGTAACCAAGGGTAACAGTGACTTGGTGGATGTTCAATAGGAGCTTAGTGAAAAAGTGGATGCACTTGGAGGTCACATTAAGGATCACACAGCTTGTATTTTTACTCTTCATAATATGATGCAGATTATCAGTGAGAAATGGACAAGATACTGAAGAATCAGTCCTCAGTTGGTGCTAGTCCTAGTCTTGGTTTTTCTTCACCTATTCATGCTAGCCCTAGTTTCAACATTCCTTTCACTTTACCTGCATTCATCCCTTCACATATTCCTCTCTCTTATTATTGCATCTCCTATCCCCTCATCTCCCATTCTCACATTTACTACTCCAGTCATTGCCATCACTCCTCCCACTATCCTAGTTCCCCCTTCCCAAACCTCAACTGTGAGAATTTCATCATCAAGCAACACTGCTGATCTATTTGATAAACATTCCTCTGCCTCCTCCACTCATCCTCAACTTGATTCACCCGCTCTCACCACTCTCCTCCACCTACATCTCGATAGACTCTTCTGTCTCTACCCCCACCTCAGCCGAGGTTCCAGTTTTAGCCCCACCTTGCCTTACATTGGCTCATTATTCTCCTCTTCCCTTTCCACCTTCTGCTTCCTCCTCTGATCCACCCATTTTGAGTGATGACAAGGGGGAGAAGAAAAGTAGAGCATGTTGAGCATAATTTATTATTTATCAGTTGTAGCTTTTACTATTTTAGTTATGTTTTCATCATTGTTGTATTATGTTTTCATTTGCTATACTCTATGCTTCATGAACATTATTCTAATGTACATAGCCTTTGAATGAAATGGTATATGTTTTTTTAATGAAGTGAACTGATATATGTTTTTGATTCTATTATGAGTTCTACTCATTTCAATTTCCTATTCATTGCATGCTCAAAAAATTTGACAATTTGAAAAATGGTTTACAAGTGTTGTCATCATCAAAAAGGGGGAGAATGTTAGTTCTCTAAGTGTTTTGATGATAACTGACAATTGTAAATAAAATGAAGTTAATAGTTTGAGTCAAAATATTTTAACTTGATCAAACTTAAACCAATAACTTACTCTCAAATTGACTCAAGTTTTAGGTTGTAAAACTCAAGTTAACACAAGACAGAGAGCTATCAAAGATATTTGAACTTTGATTGACTCAAGCCAGTCGTGATTAACTCGAGTCATAAGCTCTTGTAAAATAGTTTAAGAAATGAAGTTGCCTCGAGCCTGTGAAAATTGACTCCAGTCATATTTTGAGGACTTAACTTATTTTCAAAATAAAGAAGTCCCTGACTTGAGCCAGTACTCAATAACTCGAGCATGGCTTTGAAATCAATTTTTCAAATGAATTTAGTTGACTCAAGTTATCACTTAAGGACTCGAGCTGGCACGATTTCAAACCATTTTCAAAAGCTATTTCAAAGTTCATTTGTGAAAGAAGAACTTGACTCGAGCTAATCTTAATTGACTCGAGTCATGCACTTGAGCTAAACGTTTTAAACTTGAGCTAAGTCATACAGAGATATATTCATTTAAACCTCAAACTTATTTTCAAAGAATATGATCCAATGAATCGAGCCTAGAATGCTTAACTCAAGTCATCTGCTCCAGTTTGGTTGAATTTAACTCGAGCACAATATATCTCTGTTTTACAATCACCGTCTCGTAAATGCTAAATCTTTAAGTATGATTTGTATACTTCATATCATCACTCATTATTGTTCCTAACTATTTTAATTAGTTTGTTAATGAGTTTCAGATGATTAGATGAATGATTAAATGCAGATTGATCAAAAAGCAAATGATTACGTTACCTACATTAAATGCGTCTCCAGAAACAAAGCACGGATTTGGTTGATCATTCTCTGCTCATTGAAAAGGTATTAATGGATTCTTTCCTTATCTGAATGCCAAATCATCCAACGGGAAAATCTTAAGGAATGTCAACGAAGAATGTCGGCGATCATTGAACGATCGAAATTGAGATTAATGAAAGAACTCCAACGCTCAACGGCTATATTCATTACTCTCAACGGTGCATTAAAGTCTTCCAATGGTCATTAATTGCCTTCACCATATATAAGTTTAAGCATTCAATTGTTCCAATTACCGGAAACAAAAATGCTAAAACGATCAAAACGCATTTACTTTTTCATACTCTTGTGTAATATCTTTGAATATTTATAATCTTCAGTGTTTATATATCTGCTCTTTTAGAGAGTTTATTTTTTATTATAAATCATTGTAAGAATATCAAAGTATTGGGACTTTGAGATTGGGTTATTTGATTACAACTTGTAAGGGGAGTGAATCCAAGTGAGAGGATTACTTTCAAGTTCAGAGTGTGTAATATGTTAAAGTGATAGTCAAAATCCCAGAGAGTCTGAGGACTGGACGTATATCAAGAGTTAAGACCAAACTAGTACAAATCGCGTGTTCATCCTTCTCCCTCTCTCTGTTATACTTTGTTATAGTGCACTAGTCTCAGAGGTTTTCGAAAAGATTTTTTAAATCCCCAATTCACCCCCTCTTGGTGATATTCTATTTTACAGTTGCCACCATGGCAATTACCACCATCGCCACTACCTCCTCCTTCACTATTGTCACTATCACCACTACCATTGCCACGACTACCTCTTTGTCCTTCATCGCCACCGCTACCCCTTGCCACTGCTGCCACCTCTATTGTAGCCTCCAAGGCCAACATGACAACTGTTGCCATTGCTACTACCTCCTCTTCCACCATTGTCGTTGTCACCACCTGCCATCACCACCACTTTCTCCTCCTCCACTATGTTGCCATCACTGCCACTACCTCCTTCTCCATTATCTATATCACCACATCCATCACCACCATCACCACTACCACCATGCTACCATCATTTTCATTTCCAAACCAAGGATTTGGGTCAGCTAAAGTACTTTTAGGGAATAGAGGTTATGAGGGGAAATAAAGGCATTCTCCTAACACAAAGGAATATGTTCTTAACATGCTGAAAAAATTGGGGAAACTTAGTGCAGCACCAAGTAGATTTCCCATGATTCCTAATCCATTCCTGGATGTAGATGACACCGTGCCATTTGATGAGCTACCAAAAGATGTGAAGAGCAAGATTGATCTTAAAAAGATTAAACCATTTAAGCATCATAATAGATACTGTAGATTGATTAAAAACCTGAACTATCTCACTATGACTTGCCCTGATGTGACTTTTCCTATTATTGTACTTAGCCAATTCATGACAGCGCCAACTGTTAGCTAATGGGAAGACTTGGAGCATGTCTTACACAACTTAAAGAGTTCACCTAGCCATAGCATACTATACAAGAATCATGGCCACATTGAGATCAAATGTTTCTATGATGCAAATCATGGTGAGTCAAAGGCTACTAGAAGATCTACTACAGGATATTGTGTGTTCATGGGTGGAAATTTGATTTCTTGGAAAAGCAAGAAGCATGATGTGGTATCTCGGTCTAGTGTAAAAGTTGAATGCGCTACCTCCTTCACCGCTGTTGTCTCATCTGAACCTCAGCTCAGCCCTTTGTCGAATCACCGTCGTTCCCTTCACCTTATCGTCGTCATTCTCTCCTCAGATCAAAACCTGAGGCCTAAGCTTCCTTTTCCTTAAATAGCCTTCGTCCTTTAATCCACGCTGTGACAGGTATGAACCTTGTGACTTGCATGCTAAAGCGTCTTTGAGTTTTGAGACTGTAAGTGTGAATTTCACGTTTTGAGATTGTGATTGTGAGTACGAATCAATCCGACTTGCGTGCTGAAGTGTGTTTCAGTTTTTTTTTTAAAAAAAATGAAACTGAGCTTCCTTCCATTTGCTTTTTTTTGTTTTTAGTGTGTCTTAATATTATAATATATCTATGTTGATTTATATCATATTTCTATATTATATAATATTGCATGTTGATGTGTTGCTTTAATGCTTTATATAATATTGCTTTGTTTTGTACTTTTTGCTTCAATCTAACTCTATTGCTTTTTTTCTTCTTTTTTTGCGTCTTGAGACCTGTGAGTCTAAGCTGTGACACACTAACATATGGCTTTCTTATTTTTAACTTTTAGTGTTGCTTGGTTGTTGTGTCTTTCAGACTGTGACAATCTGATTCTAATACTTTTTAATTTTTTTAGTGTTAGTGACTTAGTGCAATTATGACCTTTGATAATTTTTTCGATTAATTTTTTTTTTGTCAGACCTATTTGTAGTATGGATCATTCAAGTTTTGCTAGTACTAGTACTCTTCCTGATCCCAATGCTTCTGCTAGTGCTACTACTAGTGAATTACTGAGTAAACCATAATGGAAATATGTTACCAAATTAGATGGTGGAGTGGAAGCAAGAGGGAATTTGTCTTGGACATGCAAATTTTGTATAAAAAAAAAGACTATAAAAGTTCGTAGACTAGAGTGCGGGCTCATTTGTTGCAATTATTAGGAAAAGGAATTGGTAAATGTTTATCAGTGCAAAAAAGAGACGTGTTAGAGATGAAAAAATTGGATGAAGAAACTACTGAAAGAATGCAATCTAATAAACTCAGAAACGTACCTTTATCCCCTCCTTTTCTAGTGTTTCCGCCAAAAATTGGACTCAAAAAAGAGAAGAACTAAGGGTCCTCTTGAGAAGTCATTCAATGTTGGGGAGCGAGAAGAATTAAATCATCTTATTGCTAGAATGTTTTATTCTGCAAGATTGCCATTCAATTTGGCGAATAACCCATACTTCCAAGCTTCGTATACTTTTGCAGCAAATCATAATATTGCAGGTTATTTGCCACCAGATTATAACACTTTGCGAACTACTTTGTTGCAACAAGAGAAAGAAAATGTTGATAAGTTGTGTGAACCTATTCAAGAGGATTGGACTCATAAGGGGGTAAGTATTGTAAGTGATGGGTGGAGTGATTCACAAAGGAGGCCACTCATTAATTTCATGGCAATATCTGATGGTAGAGCAATGTTTTTAAAATCAATTGATTGCTCGAGGGAGATTAAGGATAAAAATTTTATTTTCAAGTTGCTAAAGGAAGTTATTCAAGAAGTGGAGAAGCGAATGTGGTTAAAATAATAACAGATAATGCTGCAAATTGTAAGGGAGCGGGGCAACCGATTGAGCAGAATTTCCATCTATTACCTGGACACCATGTGTTGTTCACACATTGAATTTGGTCATGAAAAATATTTGTGTCAGAAAAGAATGTGGAGAACAATCAAATAACATATGAAGAATGCAGTTGGATTTCTGATATTGTAGGAGATGTTGCTCAAATAAAGCATTTCATTATGAATCATTCTATGAGATTGTCCATCTATAATGAGTTTGTGAATTTGAAGTTGCTTTCTATTGCTGATACCCGTTTTGCTTCAATGATTGTGATGCTGAAGAGGTTTAAGTTAATAAAAGGTGGTCTCCAAAAATATGGTAATAAGTGAAAAGTGGAATATTTATAAAGATGATAATCTTGGGAGGGCCAGGTTTGTGAAGGAAAAAATATTGGATGATGATTTTTGGGATTTAATTGATTATATACTTGCTTTCACTGCTCCTATTTATGATATGATTAGAGTCTGTGACACTGATAGACCTTGTCATCACTTGATATATGATATGTGGGATGAGATTATTGAGATAGTGAAGAAAGCTATATACTATAAAGAAGGGAAGATGATGGAAGAGATGTCTTCTTTTTATGATGTGGTGCATTAGATTCTTGTGGATCGTTGGACGAAAAACTCAACTCCATTCATTGTTTGGCGCATGCTTTGAATCCCAAGTAAGTTTTTAAAAGATGACTGAATTTAAAATTAATACTTCTCTTGATATAATTTGATAATTTGTTAAATTTTTTTGTTTCTCGTTTAGATACTATAGTCACCAATGGCTCCAAGAAGATTCTAGTCAAGTTCCTCCACACATGGATGTAGAGATTACTCAAGAGCAACAAAAATGCTTAAGGAGATTCTTTCCTGCCTCGAAGGACCGAAGCAAGATTACAAGGGAGTATGCTGATTTTATTACCAATGGTAGAACTTTTGGCGATTTAGATGCCATCGGTTCTAAAGCCACTATGGATCTGAAAGCTTGGTGGCTACTTTATGGTACTTCTACACCTTTGCTTCAAAATATAACATTGAGACTTGTGCAACAACCCTCCTCTTCATCAAGTGCTGAACGCAATTGGAGTACTTATTCTTTTGTGCATTCCATGAAGAGGAATAGGATCACTTCAAAACATGTTGAAGACGGGTGCATAGCAACTTTCGACTCTTAACAAGAAAAAATCCAAGTTATGCACAAGGACAAAATCAAATGTGGGACATTGCTGGAGATACATTTGATTCACTTGATGAAATTGGAGATCTTGAAGTTGCTAGTCTTTCACTTGAAGAACCTGAGCTGGAGGCCATGATTTTACGGGTTGGTGATGAAAATATTTGAACTTATGAGCAGTTTACCCGAGTATTGTAGACATTCTCGCATTTACACCCCCAAGCATTTTTACTTCCCCCATTTATGTGTATTGAAAATATCCCACTATTTGTCCATTCTTCATTGAATCATATGAAGCGATTTAGAAATAATGGAATTTCTATTTTTTTTCTAAATCACATGAAATTTTACCTATTTTAACTTTACACTTTACACTTTATGGATGTTTTGTATTAAATGTGAATTATTTTAAAAAATTATATTTAATATCAAAACGTGTCCTAACATGTCGAAATTTAGATTTTTTTAGGATTAACGTGCCGAATGTCGTGTCGTATCTCGTATCGTGTGTCGGTGCAACATAGTTCAAACCCACTTTGAAAGCGGTTCAAACTTTCAAAGCCTTTCAATTGGCGATGCAGCAAAGAAGAGTTTTGAACCAAAACCTCCAGCATTGTGTTCTTTCTTTTGTTTGGTAGTTTCCACAATTCTTCAAGGCATGCTGATTACCACATGTCAGTTGTGAATCATAAGCGACCAAAATGTTTTAAAGGACATCAAGGCTGATGCTGAGATAGAGAAACCACTGCAATGACAAAGAACTTTGAGAGGAATAGTTGGTTAAAAAGACTCGTGGAAATTAAAAGTTCATATCCTAAGGGTTTTTTTAGAGTTAATAACAAGGTCAAAATTTCTCCAACAAAATATTATTCCCTCCGGTCCTAATTATAAGACAACATTTGGGGGTTGGTTTTGGTCCTAATTATAAGATAACTTTTTAGTTTTTATCAATTTCTTCCTAAAATACCCCTATTTTATTCTCTCAAGTGTGTTTGGTTTTTAATGAGTATATGTGGGTTGCAATACACACATGCACGCACACACATGTGTGTGTCTTAAACATATATATGTATGTATGTATGTATGTATGTATGTATGTATGTATGTATGTATGTATATGTGTGTGTCTATATATGTATGTCTGTATATATGTATGTATGTATGTGTGTGTGTGTGTGTGTCTATATATATGTGTGTGTCTGTGTGTGCATATGTGTCTGTGTGTATATATGTATGTATATATGTGTGTGTACATATATATGTACATCTGTATTTGTGTGTGTTAATATATATGTGTGCAGATATATATGTGTGTGTGTGTGTGTACACACACACACACACACACACACACACATATATATATATATATATATATATATATTTGTGTGTGTAGATATATATATATGTGTGTAGATATATGGGTGTGTGTGTGTGTGTATGTATGTATGTATGTATGTAGATAGATCTATATGTAGACATATATACACACACATATATGTACATATAGCAAGACCATTATTTCAATTAGAAAGCGTATAGAAATGAAAATTCTAGGTTGAAGAGGTATGTGGTAGGGGTTATCGGTTTACTTTTACTTATGCCATTTTAAATTTATATAAAGACATTTTAGAAAAAATGAGTAAAATTAACTAATTTAACTCCTCTCCTTAATCTCCCTAATTGGGTGAGATCATACAAAACAATAAGGTAAACAAATATTTCTGAAACTGACATTTCTATCATGGAGGATCATTTCGATTAAGGCACCATCACAAGTAACCTCATGTCCAGACATGGCAAAGTTACCTTAGTTAAATGAATGCAGTGAGTGAAAGCAAAGTTTTATAGGGAACTTCTAGTTGGTTCCCAACTCTCATCGTCATTTTCTTATTATCCTCATAATCTCCAAATCATGTCTGTCCAATCAATTTGAAAGGTCACAATACTACTTTAACTTTTCTCTCATCATCCCAATCAACAGCCCAGATGGGCTGATGAGAGATAATTGAAAAAAAAAAAGGATGAGAAGAGGTTCTACTTCCCTCCAACTATAGAGAACATAGAGAGGCTAGTGACGTTACGTTGAGACATAAAATGTGGAAGGTGAAGAGTGGGGTGAAAGAGATAGGCTCAAAAAGTATTTTATGAAGTATAAAAATAATTTTTCATTTCTAAAACGCTTTAGTGGTAGGATTGAGAGAGCGAAAATATTAAAACTACCTTTTCAGTTTCATTATCTCTCTATTTTTAATATATTTATTAAGAATATGCTCAAAAAGTATTTTAAGAAATATAAAAATAATTTTAAATTTCTAAAAAGCATTAGTAGTGGAATTGAGAGGGTTGCAGATTTCAAAATATTTTAAAACTACCTTTTCATTATCTCTCAACTTTTAATATATTTAATAGGAATCTTCTCAAAAAGTATTTTATGAAATATAAAAATAATTTTAAATTTCAAAAAAGCATTAGTAGTGGAATTGAGAGGAGGCAACCTGATAATATTTCAAAATATTTTGATACTGTATTTAGTTGTGGTGATACTCAAGGCAGGCGGAGGGCGTGGGATGAGGGAATAATATTTTAAAATTTCTCTCCTTATTTCTTGAGAATATTTTTTTGAGAGCCTGGCAGATAGAAGGAGGGACTCTTGTTCTTCCCATATATTCTCATGCGGATACTGTAAGGTTCTACACCATCTCTCTCTCCCCATCTCCAGGCTTTGAGGCTTCCCTTCTCCTTAATATATCAATGATCCCGGAAAACCCCACAGCATCTACCATGGATCTCTCAAGCCACAAACGCAATCCAGCTTCGTCTTTACTATTGGCGCCACGTAATGTACATACGCACATTTCATTATTTGCTGCCGTTTCGTTCATTTGTATGCGTTTTAAATTGTTTCTTCTTGTGAAAAAAACTCAAGGGTGTGGTGGGATTAGTAGTAGAATTTAGTGAATTAGGTATATGTTAGTCAAATTTTGGGCGTTTTAAAAGTAATGTTTTTCTACCTCATTCACCACAACTAAATACAGTTTCAAAATATTTTTAATTACCTAATTCACTAACATATACCTCATGAGGTAGAAAAACATTACTTTTTTTTTTTGTTCTTCATTAGTTGCAACGGAAACTATGATCTATAACCTTAACTCTTTAAGGTATCATGACTTGAGGACATGATAGTTGATCTCATTGTGAACCCGTATTACGTTATGGTACTCATGAGTTACCTAAAATGTAATTTTATAAGTAATGAGTTAATATATGAGAACCCGTAACTCTTTACGGGTTCTTATGGAACTGAATATCAAAATTTATAATCATTATTAAATGTAACCATCAGACTGAATATCATAAAGATATAATCATTATCAGACATGTGACTCTTTATGTTTTCTCATGAGAACCCGTAACTTTTACGTTGCTCGTGAGTTATAACCCATAATTACTTAGGTACTCATGGGTAAAAAATTCAATTATATTTTTCAAATTTATTACTTATTATGGACTAGATCTTGTAACTCTTTACGGGTGCTCATGGGTTATCCCAAATTAAATGATAAAGAAATACTCATTGGCTCTTTCAGGATCTACTCATTAGAATACATGTGGGTTTAGGATTACCATAGATCACTGGAGACCTTAAAGTGTATGATGTCCTTTTATCTCACGATCACAAGGTATATTAGAAATATATAAAGCTTGCGATGTGCCTAACCAAATGGTTCAAACTATTTTAATGAAGTAAACAATCCTAAACATACTTATCATGAAAAATGTTGGATATATATGTGAACGTTCAAGAAAACAAATCTATATATGCATGTACCATAAATAATCCTAATAAAAACATTCGTCTTTATTGTCTTCGTCTTAACATGATGTTTGAATCTTTATTCAGTTTTATTCATAGGGAATCATGAACATCGTCCCCTGAACGAACGTCCTCAAGAATGGTTCCTTAAAAATATTGAAGTTTAAATGTATATTTTACTCATGATTATCAACATTAATGCTATCTTTCTTTTTTAAGTTTCTTTCTGAATCAATATGAGCTTAATTTATTATTGATGCTAAGTTTTGCAGAAACCCATTTTAATTTGTTCGATATATTATTCTTGATTTATTGGTCAAAAACCAACATATGTTCATCTGATGATCTAAACAATAGAAATCAAATACTCCATCTAGAAATTAATATAGGACATATTTGTGGAGCTGATTTTGGAAAATACTACCTCCAGATAGTTTTTAGTGCAATTTGCTACAAAATATGTCCTATATTTAGGACCGGAGGGAGTAACATAGTTTTTATATTTGTTAAGTTTTTTCTTAATGTACTGTTATTGATGTTTCCTCAATAATAATAAATGAAGATAAGAAATGAGAGAATTAAGGAAAATGACAATGATGTTTTAGAAAATATATGTTATATAAAATAATTCAACTAAATTTCTTAATGTAATCAAATTAGATAAATATAAAGACCATAGAGAATAATAAATTTTCATTGTCGTTGTTGTGAGCATTGAAACCTTTTTTTTTTTTTTTTAAATGCAGAGTGGAATGAACAATAGTGTCCCCATCTCAGAAGATTTTCCATCAGTGAATTCTCAAGCACCTGTTACTTATCTATTTTTAGGATTTTCTACAAATGCAAACGGATTGGACTTTCCTTATTCAGAAATATATCCTACTATTGTTCCCCAAAATGAGGATGACTATTTTGCGGATAATGCCTTGATGAATATGTTTGAAGATATCCCACTCATTAAACAAATAAGATCTCAAGAAAATTATCACAAAGAGTGCCAAGAAAGTGATACCCAGCTGGTAATTATCCTAATTAAGCTCTTAATTGCTTATCTTATGCCTGTGATTTGGTTTGAAATAGGCTTAAGGTGAAAATATAAACAGATCTAATAGGGACGATCAAGATTTATTATTTTATTTTATTTTATTTTTAAAAAATATTTTTATGTCTACATAATCGAAAACAAATATAATCTCCTAACTATCAGTTTTTGAAAAAAATGATTTTTTATTTAAGAATCACGAGTTGAAATTGAAATTTTATTTGGATAGTACAGATTTCAGAATAGTGATGAGCAGCATATAGCCATCGTTGTGATGACTCCTCGAACGGGGTATAAACAGCCATAATCATCATTTTTTATAAGTGCACTGAGATCTTCATCATCTTCTTGATAGGTTTCGAAAAATAATGGTAACATTGAATCTGAAAAATTCACCAAAAGGACACTAAATTATGATAACAATTACTCACAAATTCAAAGTTCGCCAACTCCTAAAGTATTTGGTCATTCTCAGCAACTGATCAATCACCAATTATCAAGTCCTGCAAATAAGAGGTTCGTTTTCTGGCGTTTTAAATTCATTCTGTTAAGGATTTAACAGTTTAGTTCTTGATAATATTATCATTTTATACTTTACATATACTACTATATAATTATAAAATCCTCAAATACTATGTTTAATCTAAATTAGTAATAGTTTTCTTTTAGGAAGAGGAACAGAGGAAGATATTACTCGTCTTAAATTAAGGGTTAAAACGTTAATATACTATAAGACCTATTTCTCATTGTTCTGTTCAAGAACAAGATCTGGCCAGCCTTAATTGACTAGCCGGTTTGATATTGATTGAATCGGACTTGACCTAGGAACAATGCCTAGGGCCTACGTACCATATAGAGGGATCAAAGTCAACATAGTTCGAGACACGCATAGGCGTTTAGCCAAAGGGGGTGGGGTGTGTGTTCTGTGTAGGCTGAATTGTAAATAGCCAGAGAGAGTAGAATCTGTGTACCTTAGGGTTTGACCTCTGTATTTATAGAGTGTACTTTAGGTTGAAATGGGCCCTATGTGATCCATGGCCCAAGTATCGTAACCGCTATATCTAGATGAAGATCTTCTTGGATTATAGATAAGATAGGATCCTCCTTCATTATAGATAGATCCTGATCTACCGAATATTCCCTATTGGGCCATATATTGAATATGGGCCTTATACAGGTCCGTAACAGTTGCCCCCCAGCCTGGTAGTTCAAGCTCTCGAGCTGCTGGGATGTATTTTGCCAGGTTTATCCAGGCCAGACTTCCACTAACCTTACCCTCTCGCATGTCTATCGCGCATTGTCGGGTTGGGTCATTTTGGCCCTGCCGACCGAAGTCATTTACTCACATATCCAAAGTAATGTCTCAAAGATCCGAGGTAGTGTCTCAAATATCTGAGGTAATATCCGGGAATTTGCTTGGTTTCTAGGTCGGGGTTCCCGCTGCGATTGCCATCATTTTGACGAACTCGGATCATTCGTATTCTGCTACCGATTTGCCTGTTTAGGCGATAGGTTTTTCCCAAGGCGGGATCTATTTGTCTTTCCAATGTTCTTTGTTTTCGCTTGCCTCAATCTTGGTTGATGTTGAACCTGCTTTTTTACTAGCAACGTCCAAGCGACCGGGATAACATTTGAAAATTCAAATAACCCCGTGAGGGCTTCCGTTAGTTCTTCTTACACCATTGACAACTGTATAATAGTTTCCCCCCTAGGCACAGCGGTCGGGGCTTTGGGGATAGAGTCGGGTGGATCTGTTATTGAACCTGAATATCGTATCCGAGTTGCTACAACTTGTTTGATTTTGATAAAGTTTCTATCCGAGTTTCAACGAACCCCGGATTTACTTGTATTCTGATTGAATTGCCCCCAAACATGTATTCCGGGTTAATTTTCTTTGAAACTTCGTCTGTTTCTTTTCCTGATCGTCGAGATCTCTTCTTCCTCAATCATCTGGGTTTCCGGGTTTGTTTGCTGCAACATCGAACTCCCCTAATCCGAATTATCCTGAAGAGGAACAAACCGGGCTTCCGGGTTTGTTTGTTGTAGCATCGGGTTCTCCCAATTCAAATTATCCTGGAGAGGGATGGACTGCATTTGCTTATATCGCTGACAGCTTTACAGTGCCATGCTTGTCTTGTCGCCCCCCACCTTGGCAGTCAAAGGCTCTGGGCTACGGGATGCATTGACTTTTTAACCCGGATCTGATGTCCGAGTTTAGTCTTCATTTCAACAATAAGTTGATTATAAGAACTCAAACATGTGTTCAGAGTTTTATTCAACGACCGAGCCAAGGTCACAAATGTATTAGAATTCTTTTATATTCTTCCAATAGCTATGACCGGGTATCAAGGTAGGGGTTTTTCATTCAACCTCCCTACTGGGTTTCGGATCCATTGTCCGGGATAATAGCCAGGATAAGGGCAAATTGTCACATGTCCAGCCGTGGTGTAAAAACGCACAAGCTTACACATTTTGGCCTGATCAGGGCCGATATGACAATTCATCTTCTTATCGAGGAGCAAGTTCTTTGATGCATCAAACTTTTGCAAAGGCTTATATCAGTGGCCTTGCGTAATTAAAAACCCGGGCTTGCAAGCCTTGGTGTCATTTTTTCAACCAAACCTTACGTAATCAAGAACTCGGGCTCATGGGCCTCAATGTCATTCTTTTTAACCAGGATGGTGTATGATAAGACGTTTCGATAGTCCAGTTTGTCCGGCGTATTGTGCATGCGGTAGCTAGGTCTAGCTATAATAGACTCGCAGCTTATCAGCGTTCCATGTTCTTTTGATTGGCTTCCTTCCCAAGGTTTCCAGTACGTAAGCTCCTTTGTCGAGCTTTTCCCTAACTTGGTAAGAGCCTTCCCAGTTTGCCACTTGCTTCCCATCCCTGGCGTTCTCGTTTCTGACGTCTGCTCGTCGGTGTATGAGATCAACATTGCAAAGGCCGGCTATAGTGGCTTTGCTTGACAAATAACCTGGGCTTAAGGGCCCTGGTGATAATCTTCAATTAATCTGGGGTCCAATCAAGGAGCGCGGATTTAATAATCTTCAGTTTATCCGGGGTTCTATCAAGGAGCGCGGATTTACTGGATAATCTTCAGTTTATCCAAGGTCCAATTAAGGAGTGCGGAGTCAACTGGTTAATCTTCAGTTTATCTAGGGTCCAATTAAGGAGCGTGGAGTCAACTGGATAATTTTCAGTATGTCCAGGGTCCAATCAAGGAGCGCGGATTTAACTGTTCTTTTGGTGTTACCAAGTTCCGAACTAATCATGGAAACGCGGCTTTAACCGTTCTTTACTCGGAGCCCGGATTTACAGGTGTCGTAACCCTTGATTTGTTTTTATGAGGTACTCGGATCTAACTGTGATCAGTTTAACTGGGTTCTGCCTTCGTTCCCTTTCGTAGGGACGGACTCCATGCAGAACTCGATTTTCAACCTGCAAAGCTTAACACGGAGCCCGGATTTTAGCTGTACTAATTGTAACCGGGGTCTGGCTTCTTTTCGCTTCCCACAAACTTTTCACGGGTTTATACCATCAGATGCTTTGACGAATTGGACATGCCATAACAAGTAGATGATATTTACAATAAGATAGGTTAGGAATCAAAAGGAAGTTTCGAGAAACTAACCGTTCATACTAGCCACAAACCAGTGTGAGAAATTGGCTTGACAGAGATGCAGTGTAACCAGGTTCCATTTGATGACTGGGCCAGAGTCAAAAAGATATTGCGCATAATATTCAAATGTTTAAACCTTTATCTCGGCTTTATCGCATTCCGAAGGAAGACGTTTTAACCTTTATCTCAGTTTTACCGTGCTCCTGAGGAGACACGTTTGTTCCCAAGGAGACACATTTTAACTATTATTTCCACGGAACCCGGATTTTAACTAGATTCAGTGTAACCGGGTCTGACTTCAAAACTTTATGCAGATCTCGAACGTTAACTAGATTCGCTAACCGGGTCCGACTTCAAAACTTTACGTGGATCCCGAACGTTAACTAGATTCGATTAACCGGGTCCGACTTCAAAACTTTACGCGGATCCCGAACGTTAACTAGATTCGCTAACGGGCCCGACTTCAAAACTTTACGCGGATCCCGGATTTTAACTAGATTCAGTTTAAAACCGGGATCTCCATACGGCCTTCAAAAATTCATACGGAGCCGGGATTTTAACCAGATTCGGTGTAATCGGGTCCGCCTTTGAAACTTTGCACGGATCCCGGATTTCAACTAGATTCAATTAAAATTGGGTCCGTCTTTTTTTCCTTTACAGGAATTTAAGATAGACTTGGCAGCCTTGCCGTCGTAATTGATTCCCATTGGAATCTTAAATAGTCTTGGCGGCATAGCCATCGCAACATGATTCATGAAAACGAGTTTGTGTACTTCAGATTCCTACATGTTTAACTCGGACATGATTTTCGGAAACGGGTTTATGTACCTCGGATTCCTACATGTTTAGCTCCGACACGATTTTCGGAAACGGGTTTATGTACCTCGGATTCCTACATGTTTAGCTCCGACATGATTTTCGGAAATGGGTTTATGTACCTCAGATTCCTACATGTTTAACTCCGACATGATTTTCGGAAACAAGTTTATGTACCTCGGATTCCTACATGTATAGCTTGGACGTGATTTTCGAAAACTAGGTTTTACAGCATAACGCTTTTGCTCAATAAATGCTTGACGAAGTTCTTGGTATCCACTCATAAGTCAGTAGAGTTGCATAACGATGCATCTTTGAAGTCGCAAGAATTTCCAAATAAATGGCCTTCATCAATCCTCGGCTTGTGTAGAAGAAAGGATAAACATCTCTCCCAAATCTTCTCGGCCTTGGCTTTTCCGAGTATTAGCTATCTCCATTTGCTCGTTTGCCCCGCCTCAAAACAATTAAATCCGGAGAAGAGAAATACAAATCCCAGTAGAGTATATCTCGACATGCACTCAGTCATGAATCTCGGCATCTAACAATCTTGGCGTCTCGACACCTCCTCATCTCGGCGTATCATCAACCTCGACTATCATGATGGAGTCGG
Source organism: Acacia melanoxylon (assembly GCA_019022615.1). Classification (NCBI taxonomy): domain Eukaryota; kingdom Viridiplantae; phylum Streptophyta; class Magnoliopsida; order Fabales; family Fabaceae; genus Acacia; species Acacia melanoxylon. The sequence continues at coordinate 885,514 of JAFJYJ010000068.1, read as the reverse complement.
GAAGCCATAGGCGTTGAATCAGCCTCGGCTTAACAACAACCTCGGCTATCTTGATTTGCTTGTTTGCCCTGCCTCAAAACAATTCTCATAGACCAAATAATAGTTCAACGAGATCAGACGCTATTGCTATATATTTGGAGGGTTCTAGTAATCTGCTAACTCTTTCTAATGTGAATGATATAGAAAAGACAAACACAAAGCAATATATAGCAAAGGCAAACATAAAGTAGTGTGATCCTATTATTGACCTCCCTGTATCACCGAGTCGTGAAAATAACTCCTTTGGCATCGAATCAGCCTTGGCTTACCAACAACCTTGGCTATCTCGATTTGCTTGTTTGGGATTCTCAAACAAGTATTGAACCCGCAGCTATATCAATTCCTAGATCTTATGCTCTGTCCAGTGGCTGATGTTGCACGGTGGGCCCAGAGTCTGCTGTGCCGACGGCTGTTGGCACGATGATAGGAGGATCTGAAGTTGTCGAACAAGATCCTCTAGGTTGCTAGTTTTCTATTAAGGCCATCAAAGACTTCTCTGAGTTCTTCCTGGTGATCCTTCCAACTATCTTCTCGTCATGTGGACACATGGAGGGTTAAAAGGAAACCCATGTAAAGCAGCTCAAAACCAAGATCCTTTAGGTCTGCTAGTTTTTTATTAAGGCCATCAAAGACTTCTCTGTGTTCTTCCTGATGCAGACGACGAAGTTCTTCTATCATTGCCGTCGTTACGGCATTAACCATGGTTGTTGGGGCCGCCATTTACGAACAATAGAAGAACTAAATAGGAAAATATAGAATCTTTAAACCATGGGAGAGGACCCACAGAGAGAACCTGGTGATCCTTCCAACTATCTTCTCGTCATGTGGGCACATGGAGAGTTAAAAGAAAACCCATGTAAAGCAGCTCAAAACCAAAGTCGTTCCTTCACAGGCTGCTACGGTTCTTGATTTTGCTGTGGTAGATTTTCAGGAACTGCCTGTGCAAAGGTCACGGGAATCGAAATTTTCGGTTCCCCACGGATGACGCCAATGTTACGTTTCAAGAACAAGATGTGCCGACCTTAATGGACTAGCCTGTTTGATATTGATTGAATCGGACTTGACCTAGGAACAATGCCTAGGGCCTACGTACCCTGTAGAGGGATCAAAGTCTACGTAGTTCGAGACACACATAGGCGTTTAGCCAAAGGGAGTGGGGTGTGTGTTCTGTGTAGGCTGAATTGTAAATAGCCAGAGAGAGTAGAATCTGTGTACCTTAGGGTTTGACCTCTGTATTTATAGAGTGTACCTTAGGTTGAAATGGGCCCTATGTGATCTATGGCCCAAGTATCGTAACCGCTAGATCTAGATGAAGATCTTCCTGGATTATAGATAAGATAGGATCTTTCTACATTATAGATAGATCCTGATCTACCGAATATTCCTTGTTGAGCCATATATTGAATATGGGCCTTATACATGTCTATAACACACATTTATTATTATTTTCTCAAATTAGTATAAACTTCCCTCAACAATAATAAAGTAAAGAGGGGATTAAGGAATATGATTCAGGTGTTTTAGGGGAAAAAAGTCATATTAACTAACTTAGTTAATTTAATCAAATTAGTTAATTAGGTCTCCTATTAAAGATCATAGGAGTATTTACTTTTAAGTTTTCGTGTCATATGGTCATATGTTAAGTTTCATATGATTTTATTAGGCGGAAGACATCAAGCATAAACTAATGCAATACACCAAACCTTGCTTCAAATTATGTAAGTTCTCAATTCGATTAATTAGCTTAATATGTCAAAATAATGTTCTTAATAATTTCATCAACTCAATATATGTTGTGTTTTTTCTTTAATTAGTTTAATTCGAATAAAAGAACATCCTCATCTGTCAAACCCACAAGAGTCTGCTTAAAGACATCATGTTCCAAAGGGTGTTGCCCTTGTTACCAGGTATACATTATTAAAATTTTGTTATCGAATTATTTTTAAAATATTTATTATTTGACTACACCGTTGGCTCTTTTAAGAAATTATTGGAATGTTCAGTAACAAAATTTGAAATCGATTTCTACTAACATTTTTGTTTTTGTTTTTGATGAAGGCTAAAGTTTGAAATCGATTTCCAGCAAAACATGTGGATGTCAAGAAAGTCAGAACAGCCTTGGTGAAAGAAATGGAAGAAATTTTAATTGCAAATAGCTTTTACTAGTTCATAAAATTTTCTTTTTCTCTTAACATTATCCAAAGATTCGATACCACTAGTGCAAAAAGGGCTTTAAGACCGGACAAAAGAGGCATCGTAAGACCGGACCCGCGACCGGTTTTGTTCGGCCGGTATTAAAAGTCCACATTTAAGACCGGACTCGAACCGGTCTTAAAGAAATTCTTTTAGATCGGACATTTAAAAAATTATGTCTTAAAAGTCGTACTAGATAAAGCTGAAATATTTTTGTTCGGTCCTAAAACTCAACTTTTAAGACCGGGCAAAAACCCGGCCGCTCTTAAAAGATCAAAATTATAAGACCGGACAAATATAACTCCGATCTGAAAAATAGTGGCTCTAAGACCTGACGACTAATTATACGCGGTCTTAAAAGACTGACTTTCAAGACTTGACGGTAAATTCATCCGGTCTTAAAAATTTATTTTTTAGACCGGACTTATAAATACAACGGTCTTGAAAGACAAACTTTTAAGACCGGGTTAATATCAAATATGTCACATGACCTTTAAGAACGGATATATTAGTAAATCCGGTCTTAACAGTTGAACATTTAAGACCGGCCTACTTATTACCGGTCTAAATTTTCCCAAACTTTTTCCATGTTCTGTTCTTCCTGATCATATATTTCACAAATCCACCACCCAATCCAGCACATAAAAGTCGATACTTTAAATACAAGCTATGAACAATTATGAATAAATTGAATTGGGAAAAAGAATACAAATATTATTCACCATGAGTTACGTGGCTTGTTAATTAATGATTATACTATGACTACACAACAGCTAAATTAATTTATACATCAATATCATAACTTACTTACAATGCAAATACACAATAAGTTACAAATACAACATACATGCCCAACGTAATATTCACCATGCCTTCATCTGATTCCCACCCAACAACGTAACATCCTCTTTTATAACATGCCCCTTTGGATCCGATCCCGCCACAAAATAAAAACAAGAACAATCTTCATAGTCGGTGATATTGTTTAAGAACATAAAAGGAATATAATTATAGCTAAAACCTTAAAGTTTTCAAAGAATTTTACATATGAATATTACCTTATGAATTGACTCTTTTATAAAGCGATATCCTCCCATATCCCTTCTTGATGATCATTTCTTATGCCGGGTTCATTATCCGCTTCATCTTCTTCATTCATGTCCTAGACCCCTTGAAAAAGGAGTACTCTCAGGAAGACCATAATTTGAATGACTTTCCTCATCAATATCAATGACCCTTTTTCCTTGGAGAGCTATAGACCACATTTTATTTTCTTGATCGGTGATATAGAAAACTTGTTTCGCCTGATCTGCCATAATAAAATGTTCATCTCCAAAACTTCTACCATTGACATCGACTAATGTAAATCCTAGCCAATCGATCTGAACACCATTATTGACATTAACTCACTTGCATTTGAATATGGGAAATCTAATTTTAACATAGTCTACCTCCCAAATCTCTTCAATAACACCATAATATGGCATGACTGCCAATAAAGGCCTCTTGTCTTTGGAACTGGAGAAGTGCATAGATTCAGCCTCTAACATAACACCACTGTTCTGGACGGTGCTCCTATCATCTAGGGACTTCGTGTAAAATGTATAACCATTGATCACATACGAATTCCAACTTATGACATCAACCTCAGGACCACGTGCTAACCATTTGATTGTCTCAGAAACACATTCCTCTCCCTTGACCTTTTGTTTGAACCAGTTTGCAAATGTTCTGTTATGCTCCCTAATCAACCTTTGTTTAGTCATTTGATGATTTTCTTTCCTTACAGCTTCTTTATGTGCAGCTATGCTGGCTTGAACTTCATCAACATTATTCAAGATGTATAAGTGGACTTGTGACAATTCATCAGGATCCACACTCTTTACCGAAGCCCCTCGTCTACCCCCTTCAGCATGCTGACGTTTTGGAAGCCCAATATGTCTTACTTTGGCCAAATAATTTTGACAAAATTCCATGGCTTCTTCAGAAACATATTTCTGAACAATAGATGCTTCTGGCCGGTATGCGTTCTTCACGTACCCTTTTAGGAATTTCATAAATCTTTCAATTGGGTACATCCACCGTAAATGGATAGGTCCGCACAACTTTATCTCCCTCACTAGCTGAACAATTAGATGAACCATGATGTCAAAAAAGGTAGGAACAAAAAGCTTCTTAAGGTGGCACAAGATAAGATATTCTTCATTCTCCAATTCATCCAACTTTTCAATCTCAAAAACTTTACTACAAACCGCATTGAAGAAGACACAAAGTCTAGTCAAAACGACTCGAAGATCATATTCGGCGATGCCTCGAATAGCTACTGGGAGTAGCTGTTGCATAAAGACATGACAATCATGAGACTTTTGGCCTACTAATTTCAAGTCCTTCATCGATACAAGCCTCTTAAAATTTGAGGAATACCCCGAGGGAACTTTTGTGCCATGTAAACACTCACAAAAACTTCGTTTCTCATCCTTAGACAGTATGAGAAGCGGGGGACAATAAGTTCTCTTCCCGTATGGCCTTGGATGTAAGTCTTCGCGTATTCCCAATGCTTGCAAATCCAATCTTGCCTTCACACCATCCTTGGAACTACCTTGTATGTTGAGAAGCGTGCCAACAACACTATCACAAACGTTTTTCTCCACGTGCATGACATCAATACAGTGTCTCACATCAAGATTGCGCCAATATGGAAGATCGAAGAATACAGATCTCTTTTTCCATATATTTGTTTCTTTTCTACTCTTTGCAGTCTTACCGAAGATGACACTGATATTTTTCACCTTCTCATAAACTTGCTCCCCAGTTAATGCCACCGAAGCATCTTCATACTCCTGGCCACCATAAAAGGCTTTCTTTAATCGACGATATGGGTGGCCCCGTCTAAGAAATCTCCTATGTCCAAGATAAACCGTCTTTCTTCCATGTTGAAGTTGATGGTAGCGTGTGCCTTCTTCACAAACCAGACATGCTTTATGGCCTTTTACATTATACCCTGACAAGTTCCCATACGCTGGGAAGTCGTTTATAGTATAGAATATCATGGCTCGCAATTTAAACACATCCTTCTTAAAAGAGTCAAAAACATCGACACCTTCTTCCCACAACTCCTTCAAGTCTTCGATCAAGGGCTCAAGGTAAACATCAATGTCATTTCCGGGTTGTTTTGGTCCCGAAATCAACATAGACAATGCATGATGTACTTTCGTTTCATGCATAACATAAGAGATAAGTTGTAAATAATCGGGAGCACGGGCCATGAACTATGTATCTTTGCTAAGGCTCCCATAGGGATTCATGCCATCCGTGCTAAGGGCAAGCCTAAGGTTCCTAGGTTCTTCACCAAAGTTCGGAAATAAGTGATCGATTTTCTTCCATTGAGAAGAATCGGCCGGATGTCGAAACTTTCCATCAGAAATCCTCTCATCTGCATGCCACCTCAAATTTTTTGCATCATTTTCATTCGCAAACAACCGCTTGAACCTTGGTATGATTGGAAGATACCACAACACTTTTGCAGGCCCCTTATTTGACTTGTACCTTGGGGTTTCACATATCGGACAATTCTGCTTCTCTTTAAACTCTTTTCTATACAATACGCAATCATTCGGGCATGCATGGATCTTTTTGTACTCCATCCCCAGTGGGCAGAGTATTTTCTTTGCATCATAGTATCGTTGCGGCAACACATTATCATCCGGAAGCATGTCCTTTAAAGCCTCAAGCATTTCAGAAAAACTCTTGTCGCTTCATCCATGACATGCCTTCAAGCTTACCAATTTCAATACAGCGTTCAACAATTGGTATTTTTTACAGCCAGGGTATAGCGGGGTCTCTGCATCACTGCACATATTACCATATGCATATGATTGAAGAAAAGTCTCTTCTCCTACATCACGAATAATGTCCTCTATGCGATCATCCATATCTGTGTCATTATCATCAAAGGCCACATCCCTATGTTGAGACCCCCTTGGTATTTTTTCACCATGCCATACCCATACCATATAAGTCTTACAAAATCCTTCACAAATTAAATGTGTGTGTATAAGTTCAGGACTTAGTCACCTCTCATTCAAACATTCTACACAAGGGCAATAAAACTTCCCACTATCATCATGGGCATTTTGTTTAGCAAATTCTATAAATTCCCGCACCCCATTCTAATATTCAACACTCGTCCGTAAAGCATTTATCCAACTGTGATCCATAGAATAATTCCTATATATATGCGGAAAGATTTAACATACATAATCCGAAAAAATTGAAACTTGCATATAAAATAAGACATACATAATCCAAATGCATATATATGCTCAAATGTCGGTTATGTCTTTTTTTTTTTTTTACGGAGAGACTTGCCCATTAAATGCATAACGAAGTATCACTTTTGGTCATAAATGTATCACGGTGAATCCAAGAAGCAAAATAAATGCATGACGGGAAAATTAAATGCATCGCATGAAGGTCTTGTGGACTCACCTATAGCATACAAATTCAAATGGGTTTGCTTTGTGTCTTTCTTCTCCGCCACGAACGTTGATGTTGCGAGCAACAAGAGTTACCTAAAAACACTAGTTGGTCAGTTCGGTAGGTCTAAAGTGCAAATATAATCTTTAATATACAATATTCATTAACAACAGAGAAACCTACAAGAACATTTCATCGAGAGAGCAGCACACATGAAAAACCCAGAACCATAAGCAGGAAAATAATAAAGTTATATAACCGAACCACCTCGTACAGCTTGGTCAATAGACGTTCAGCTAAGGAACCATAAAGTGATTGTCGAGAGAGCAGTGCGAAGCAGCAACGACGCGACACACAAAATGTGGAGACAGAACCTGAGTAATCACTCTCAGCGCGACAAGAGAAGTTATGAGAGGGAAATTTAATTTTCCCCGCGAGAGAGGTTTATATTTTGGATTTTATTAAGACCGGTTATTAATAAAGAGTCTGGTCCTAAAGATATAATTTTATTAATAAGACCAGTTAATTATAAAGTGTCCGGTCCTAAAGATATAATTTTATTAATACATTTTTAAGACCTGCAATTAAGAATACTCCGGTCCTAAAATTTATTATTGATTTAATTTTAAGACCGAAGTTTTATTAACATCCGGACCTAAAAGTCAAATACTCATCGAGTCGTAAACCTCTTCGTTTATTAATGAACCAAACTAAAAAAAATAGGTTTGCAGCAGAACTGAATTAATAAAATAAATAAAGGAAAACTGGAGAATATGAATATTAAAAATGCACAAACTTAGTTCTTACTGCTTCCATACATAAATGGAGAATATGCACGTACACAGAAAAAAGAAACAAAAACAATAAGAAAAAAAGAAACAAAAACAATAACTGAACATTATAAACTACAAGAATCTAACTAAACATCCTAAAGCTTATTATCATCCAATGCCTTGGCGATATCGGCGTGAAGAGCATTAACTTCCCGCCGGAGATCAGCAATTTTCTGTCTTCTTCGCATCAGACGCAATGCATCATTAGAGGGAAGAGGAGAGGGGTCAGCGGTAGGCGCGCTGGGGCCAACTGATTGGAGAGGGGGAGCTGGAACCTCTGCATGATCTGAATGCTGGAGGGGGGGTGTGGCAACCTCTTCATCATTAGATATAACAATGGGTCCAACGACCCAAGATTCTTCTGTCACGATAGAACGCACTCTAGCTGGAGGAGGCGCACCATATAACGATCTAAGGAAGGCACGAGCATCAGGAGAAAGAGTACCCCCTACGAGCAGTTCTCTTGTATCTAACCATGGTTTGAGCAGTTAAGGCAGAGAGCCACGTAGAGCGACGAAGTGTGGAGTTACGAGGTTTGAGGAGTTTAATATAATAAAGACAGAGAGGATTGAGGAGTTAATAAATATGCAATCTAAAATTATATTATTTATTTTTTTCAATTCAATTGATTTTAAGATCGGCCTTTTATAATATGTCTGGTCCTAAAAGTATTTACTTATTTTTTCAATTCAATTGATTTTAGAACTGGTCTTTTATAGTGTCTCCGGTCCTAAAAGTCTATTATTTATTTTTTTAATCAATTCAATCACTTTTAAGATCGACCTTTTACATTGTATCCGGTCCTAGATTTCATTTATTTGTTTTAATGATTCATAGTCGTAACCTTACACTCTGTTCAAATGAACGATTCAGAGTCTCTGCGACTTCCAGAAAAACTTCCCAACTAGGCGTCTCTTCGTATTCTGACGAACGTAACTATGCGTCTCCTCGTTATTGTTTCCGGCGTTTCACATTGGTCAGGCAGGGTTCTCTATTTAAACCCGATGTTACTTTACTTCCTTCACATTCTTCTCCATCACTTCAAAACATCCACGAATGGATGCTCTACCACCACCAGTCCTCTACCACCACAAGGTCCTCCTCCTCCGTTGCCGCCGGAACCGACAATCTACCGAGATGATTCGCACATTCGCCCGCCTCGCTCATATAGACCGACGTCAAGGCCGGTTGTTTCAGGTCTATCACGCCGTCAACGCCAAGGCCGGGCGGTACTCGACGCCCAAGACGTTGAGTACCCTCCTTCGATGACGACATCTCCGACCTCTCCGCGACTCCTCCCCTCCGACAACGATGGGGGGAGTAGATGTTTTTTTTGTCTTCGTATTGCTTTGCCGTTCTCTCCTCATAGGCGATGAAAAAAAGCAGAAAAAAAATATAATAAAAAAATTGTTGTTTCCATATTTGATCGCCATGTTTTTAAAATCACTAATTCACCCCCTCTAGATGATATTCCACCTTCGCATTATGCTATACAAAAGCTTCCGCGTTTTATACGTACAATCCTAGCTTTACTTCTCCCATATTCTTATGGCGATTTTATAGTTCGGATTATCCTTTCCTAGACAAGGTGTATGGTTATGAGCGGTAGACCCATTCCTGTAGCCTACAATCATAGGTCAAGCCTTGCACCAGCTTGCCCAACAAACACCGCCTATCAGATGTCTAACCCCGACCCCTTTCCAGTAAGCCGAGGCCACTGATGTAGCCCTTAGCTTCCGCTAACCGACAAGAGATTAAAATACTGATAAACAAACTGAATTTATTTAATTAAAGAACAAGCAAACTGGGTTCATTCTACACTCAAGAATTCATCCTCGCTCAGCCAAAAGAAATTTAGTTCATGACTGATGAGGGAATCACAAAACAAATCACAGTAGAATAGTCCATGGAAAAAGATAAACTAAGAATCAACAAAGGAAAAAAAAAAGTTCTCCGGAGGGATCGACAGCATAGGAGATGTCTATCACGTGACGTCTCCACGTCTTCTAGTCTTTGCCTCACTACAGGGAAAGATTTTGGGTTTCTTCTGAGCTCTCATGCTTCGTGAATTCTCTCTCTCTTTTGGAGTCTAGCCGAATAGGAATTTTTTTTTGCTCCTTCACGACTTCAATGATCTTTAGGGTTGGCCATCTTTTCCTTTTTATAGTCAGGTTTCCTTGAGGCATACGTTCAGTGAGCTGGGTATTTCCAAATCTGTCAGGTTCAACTGGTCCAACTTTCCAATTTCGGTTGATTGATTTTGCTAATACTGCATGTAATACCCTAAAAACCCTAATTATCATAAATGGTATATTTTGATAAATACTACAGGGTAGATAAAGGAGGGTATATTGTCTCAAATTTTGTAATTTGATTATTATAATTTTTGGGCAATTTCTCCTCGAGATTCAATAGATCAAGATTTAATCTTGAAATTCTTTTTAGGGATCATAAAATACCCTAAAAATTATCATATTAAGTTATGGTTCATATGTAATCAAAATAAACAAGAAAGTGTTATGAAAACCACTTAAATTAATTAACAAGCAAATAGTGAGCAATTAAGCTTTCACTAATTAAGGTAATTACGTAATTTTTCATAATTCATCATGAGGCAAAATAGAGGGCATCAATTTATGAATTGTCCTAAGTAGAAATCAGGGGCCTAAAGAGATGGAATTAGGTTTGCAAATAATACTTTAGTATCTGTGGTTAATTAGCAAATCTTTTAATCTATGATATTTGCATCTAGTGAGCAACTTAGCTTGCACTGAATAAAGATTAATGTCGAACACTTGTAACTACCTATTAGGGTTATGTTTTAGCCTAAACACAAGAGGTAGATGGCAATAAAAATAAATAGGTATTTAAGGGAATAAAATACTCAATATTCATTTAATTTGTGCCACAAAAACACAAACCAAGCTTGAAATAAATATTCCCTTGATATTGCCCAACTTGTACAATTAATATTAAGATTGTAAAAAGGCAATTAGAGATATTTAATGAAGGCAATGATTTTCGTAAATCAAGAGGCAAATTATAATAAAATTATCATGATTAAGCATAGTCTTAATTTAACCATGAGAGGCAATTAAATGACATAGAAATACTTATTTCAATTAGAGAAAATTACCAACAACTATTGGGCAATTAAATTTGCAATAATTAAATTAATTATGTTAATTTCGTAATTAATTAATAATTGAATTTAAAATGCATAATTAAGGAATATATGAGATTAGTTAGTGATCAAAGGCTAATAAAAACCCAAGATTAGTATAAAGGGGATTTCTAATGATCATAATTAACATAGTAACCTATCAATTAAGCTTAATAACACCTAAAACATTATGTTAGGAATATTAACCAAGATTAATTTAATCTTCCCTATTTTTAATATAAGTGGCGAAAATTCCCTTTTTAAGAGGCAAGATAATTGCACAAATATTAAATCCTAAAGAGCACATAATGTATGAGCAAATATCATCAATAGTAGTAGGATTTTTCCAAAATAAATTAGAGGCTTGGATTAAATCTAATAAAGCTAAATCCTAAGGCCTTAATTTAACTTCATAAAGTGAAATCCTTGTGAAGTAAAAATTAACCAATGAAAGACTTTCTTCTAGAGGTTGTGAGGTAATTAAAACACAAAATTAGATAGCAAGAAGGGGGCATACACGGTTTGTGCACAAGAGAGGAGAATGAAATTGTTTAATATATATTAAGTTAACACACGGTAATTAAGAGGCACATGGGGTCTTTAATGTGTGGAAGAAGATAAGTGTACAAATGCACATGGGTTCACATTGAGCATTAATTGTGGAAGACTTTGGGGCTATGTTGTGTGTGTGTGTGTGTGTGTGTGTGTGTAAAAGTTGTGAGAGTGTTGTGAGTCTAGTGTAAGAGAGAGAAAATGTGTAATTCATTGATTTATGAGTTAAAAAAAAACCATTGGGATAAATTCAAGACACAAGTAAATGAGAATCTCTAGAGAATAAATTGTATCATGAGAAATTTTAATCATAGATCAAATATAAGGATTTATTTTGAACAAGCATATTTTAAGCTTGGGATAGGGTGTCTTCATAATATTTTCCCACACTTTTTCAATTAATCTTAAAATGATTAAAGGGCTATTAGAGACTTCTAATGAAGCCATGATTTTTGAGATTAGAGTATTAAAGAAGAAAAATTGAATAAACTACAAAATAACCCCTAAGTATATTTTTGTTTAGTTGTTAACCAAACTACCATTTTTTATCTAGTTTCATGAACACTTGGTGTGACTAGAAATTGAAACAAACAAACTAAAAGAGCAAGGGGGAGAGGCACGGTTTGTTGCTTGATAAAAGATGAAGCAAAAGTGTTTAAAAATAAAATCAATCACATGGGATAATTGAGGGGACAAATTGGAAGAGCCAATTAAGTGTTCACATGGTCTCATAAATGAAAATTGGAAAGAGAGAGAGAGAGAGAGAGGAGGTAGGTTTGAAAGAATTACCAAAGTGCCATGACCTTTTACTATAAATAGGCACTTTGAGTCTTCATAAAATTCACACCAAAACTCAACCAAAGTAGATGAGTTTAGAGCGAAGTAAGAGTTAGAGAGAGGCATGGAGAAGTGGGAGCAAGTTCTTCAAGAGGTAAGCAAGCTTTTAGTTTCTAGTCTTAAGTTTTGTAGATTTTAGTAGAAATGTTGTTTTGATCTAGAAAATTAGAAAATAAATTCCTATACTTGTTTTTAGGCCTCATTGCATTGAAAGATGCCTAACAAGGTAAAAACATAGTAGGGAATAATTTTTGGTAGCTAGGGATCAAAGTAGCGAAATTCTGGCGAAATTTACGAGTAGAAGTTTTTGGTAGTCTGCGAAAAGATGCTATGATTTTATGTGTAAAATTAAGCCAATAAATCATGATATTTTCCAGAATTATAGTAGACATATAGGGCTTTTCAAATATACCTAGAGTGTAGCATTTTGAGTTCTACACAAGGAGAAATGAATTGTTGAAATTAAGCCATTTTTGTAGAAATAATTCTGGGCAGCGTTTGGAAATTTAAAACTGGGAATGAACTATAGTGTTCTAGGTTCTTGAAATATTTTTCCTTAAGGATAGACATCCTAAGGTTTCCGAGGAATTTTACGGATCCTCGTTTCGATTTTTGTAGATTTAATTATGAGTTTTCAAAGTTAATCGAAAATTCTGCCCAGAAATTCAGTATTGCGTTTTTGAGAAAGTGTAAGGGCAAAATTGTAATAATGAATACACCAAGGGTAGAAATGTCAAAATGGGTGGAAATATGATTTTTGATATCATTTTAAGAGATAGAATATTAGTTGTGATATTATGGGAAAAATGAATAATCCGACGATAACATATAGGATATCCGGGGAAGTCCGGAGTCGGATCAAAAGTCAGGCAAGTTGGCCAATACGCGGTGAAAGATACATTCGCGGCGTACTGTAACACTGACTCTAATGCTTATTGTATATTTATATATGATAGTTGTATTCATAAACTAAGATGTTGTCTTAGTTCATTACTTTCACATTCAGCTTAACACGGGTTATAGTCTTATTAATACCGTTGAGTTTTCCTAGCGTTGAGGACACGAATGTACATCGTGGCACTGATGAATAGTGCAGACCGGGATAACATACATATGCAGGGGCTGTGTATGGTTATTGCCTTACATATGTGATTATGTATTACTAATCCTACATCTGTTATGGGCTTTTATAGTGATTATTGCTGAAATGTCATGAATATCTGTCATACATATATTGTTTACATAAGCATGAGGTTAACCGTTACCTGAGGTCCAATGGGCATTGGACCTCAGTCTTAACTAATAGTTCAGGAAAGGATCAAGGATCAGAGAAGGCACCGGTAGATGGAGCCGTAAAAAGACACCGATGGACAGAGCCGTCAGGAGGCACCGGTCAAAGCAAATGTAGGAAGAAGGTTAACAGAGCCTACCTTCTGGCATGAATCTGATAAGGTTACTTCAAACCATTTGGTGCTTAAACTAAGAAAGGGTCGGTCGTGTGGTTCGATCAATCGATCGCCGTGAATTCGGGGAGACTTCCACTAGACTTTACCCAGCCTGGCCAAATGGGTTGATTTAACTGTGTTAGGTTCTATGCCCCAAGTCTACCTAAGGCTTGGTTGAAGATGGTATAGTTACATTGTAATTATACAAAGCTTTGTATTAATGTATCACATGAATATTCCTTCGGGAAATATTTAATATACTAGTATACGTCGGGCATCAGCATATGCCTGAGTATTTTATATCAGTTACTCAAATTGTTCAATTTTTTAGTACATGCTCTCCGTTTCCGCAACACGCTGAGTTGTAACACCTCAAACTCTGACAAATTTTCTAAAACCACGTGTCACCAGACACAATTTATGCTACGGAAATTGGGGTGTTACACTGCAGGACTCTCCAAATCTTTAACTTCGATCATCCGCATCTTTTAATTCAATACGTTAGCAATCCAACCGCCATCTAAACGACCGTCTAATAACCTGCACTTAATTTCCTGAAACAACCTCGAGGAAAAGTCAAAACATATGGCGCATAGCATTGCTTCACTTACGCTGCTATAGCATTAGGGTTGCTTTGTATTGCGGCTTGATATGGCTAACATGATGCTAGCATTGTATCGGCTATGCTATGTGCGTTTCACAGTAAACCTCAAACTTGCCCTTTTCTTATGCATGTGTATAGGATGCTTATACTATTACTATAATTTATGAGATTCCTCCTACATTTCCCTATATGTGTGAATTACGACATCCTTGCTCAGATTAAATACATTTAAGTTCATATTCACCATACAAAACAATCGCACATTATAGGGAAAACATGACATAAATAGTACTCATCAGTAGGCGAGTTAGGTGAATGGTCTAACCTGTTGTCTGGATGATTTTCAGTTTAATCTAAGTGGTCTAGGTTAATGTTTGGTGGATTTTCAGCATGGTCTAGGTGGTTTAGGGTGCTGTCCAATTTAGCGAGAGGTTAGAAGTAAGAGGGTTGAATGATGATGTCAAGGATAATGCAGTTTGAAGAGTCAAAAAGAGGCCATTTGTAACTCCCCGCTCCTCAAAAATGGGCAACTTTTAGTAATATGTGGTTGCTGTTTTGCAAATGAAACATCATAGGGCACAAAATATTTGTGAGAAGGGGTAGGGCATGAGCATCAAGTTTAGAGGCATGTGTATTGTGAACAAAAATTGTGCAACCAAAAACTTTAAGAGGAGGTGAATGTGTGAATCTGGTTTAGGGGAAAGAATCAAGAAAAACTTGATGTACGGGTGCGAAATTGAAGGATCTTGGAGGGTGAGCGATTTATGAGGTAGATAGAGTTCAACACGGAATCTCCCCAAAATTAACTCAAAGCATTAGATGCCAATAAGAGTAAGAGAGTCATGTTAAGAATCTGTCTATTTTCCGCTCTAAAACTCCATTTTGGGTAGGAACTTTGGGGATGAATATTTTGAAGGCTTAAAAAATCTTTCAAAGTGGAGTTGAAGTGCTCTCTACTGTTGTATGTTCTCAAGACTTTAATTTTCGTTTGAAATTGAGTATCAATAAAGGTATAAAAAAATTTAAACATAGTGGGGACTTCAGATTTTTCTTTGAGAAGATATGCCCAAGTCAAATGTGTATGATCATCTATAAATGTTATAAACCAATTAGTACCATTTATACTAGGAATCTTTTGTGGCCTCCAAACATCACTATGAATAAGATAAAAGGGATGAGTTGGTTTATAAGGACATGAAGGGAAATTTTTTCGAGTGTTTTTGGCTAGTGAACACGTTTCACATTGAAAGAAAGATAAATCTTTGTTAGAAAAACGGGGATACAACTTTTTAAAATATTCAAGACTTGGAAGTCCAGAATGAGGATACAACAAACTTATGTCATTTAAAGTAGAACTAGAAAATAAACAACTTGATAATGCATGGGCCTTATGTGCCTTTATTTCTACAGTTGCATCATCATTACAGTAGTAGAGATCTCCAACCTTCTTACGAAAACCAATCATCCCTCTAGATAGTTGGGGAACATATAACACATTCTTTACAGTAACTGTATCAGATAGTCTAATAGTTCCAATGTTTGCAACATCCACATGTGATGCATCAACTACTTTAACAACTAATCTTTCAAGACATGGTCAAATATCATGAAACAAAGATATATCTCCAGTCATATATGATCAGTTGTGCCCGAATCGACTATCCACCTCTATGGATCATGACATGTGGAGAATAGACAAACTGAAATCATACCTGACTTGGTTGCAATTAAACCATTGATAGAGCTTACTTTAGGAAACTTCTCATAATTGTCAAAGAGCTTTTGAACTTGATCTTTCAAATGAAAGTTATGATTTTTGCTCCGTTTTGCCAACATCATAACCAAACTTTATTTTCCCTTTTTTGCTTGTCTTGGTCAGCCGTATAGCTTCTAGCCGTGTGACCTTTCTTGTTATAGTGATCACAAAACAGTTTGCTCTTTCCATCACCACAAGCATCCATGGCAGCCAATTCACTCATAGTTGTCGGAGAAAGGCTACTCATTTTCTTTATGTTTTCCTCTCGCCTTACGATAGAGAAAGCGTTTTGAATATATGGCAAAGGAGAAGTGCTGAGAATCGAACTTCTCACCTCTTCATACTTCAAATTCAATCATATAAGGAACTTGTATGTTCTTTCTGTTTCTATCATTTTTGAAAACTACGAGCATCAGTAGTATTTGTTTAAAGTAGTATTTGTCTAAGTGATTTTGTCATACAGATCGAGTTGTTGCCACAATTGATTCAAGGTATTGTTATGGACAACAAGCCTTGCTTTAGATCATGAAGCTTTCCTTTAATCTTAAGTATAATTGCAGTATTGGAGGTATAGGAATACATATCATGAGAGCAATCCTAGATGTCCTAGGCTGTTTTATACAACATAAAATTTTTACCAATCTCCAAAGTCATTGAGTTGATCATCCAATACATCACTTGGCTGTTTTCTACTTGCCACTTGGCACAATTATCATCGAAAGAAATAGGTGGAGGGGTTTTACCACTAACATTAGCTTCTCTCCCTGGCCCTTCTATAAACATGAGAAACGAGAGCAACCGCTAAAAGTAGTTCTCTCCATTAAGGCGGCCTGTGGTGATCACATTGGTCAGATCAAGCGTTTGGGGGTGTTGATCGCACATTTGAGTAAACTATCTTACAATAAGAGATTTCTTCTGTTGTTGTGTTGAGTGATTAGAACTAGATGAATTGAAGATTTTTAGATATGGCTAGTTGGTTGGCTCTGATACAATGAAATCGTCGATCAAATATTGATTCAGCGCTTGCTTTATTGATAGGAACAGATAGTGCATATAGAGGGAGCCAAGTAGGGTGACAATAGATGCCCTAATCTTAATTATTACAATATTTGAATACGATCATAGAGGATCTGATTCTATTTTGGAGAAAATATAGGAAACTAAAAGATAAAAATCTTATCCTAATTACTTGAAATTTAGGGTAAATTAAACATAAATAGGGGTGGCCCACTATTCATAGATGGCTTCCAACACATGTATATATATAATTTTGTGATGGATAAACATAGGTGATTGCAGTTTAACTAGCTTAGGCTTTAAAACACATCGAGAGAGGGGGTAATTCTGATACCAATTATAACAATCAACACTTTGTTCTCAATATTGTCGGCTTTGGGGCACCCGTCACCCTCCCGGTTATAAAACACGTCGAGAGGGGAAGCATTTAGACCCTTATAAGGCATCTTTTGTTCCCTTCTCAGCCAATGTGGGACATAACACTACCCACCTTTAGGCCTAGCATCCTTACTGGCACATCAACCTACATTGACTCAAGCTTGGTTCTAATACCATTTGTAACATCGTAGTGTCTCATTCTTGATATTATCTGCTTTGGGGTCTATGTCACCCCTTACAGCTTTAAAACTCGGCAAGAGGGGGCGATATTAAGACCCTTACAAGATAAATATATAATTAATGAGGGCTAACAAAAAAAAAAGGCTCATTAAATGTCAGGTCTTATAAAAAAGATCAAAACAATTCAAATTTTGAGCTCTTATAAAATGAATTGGAGGAAGTAATATTGTTGTTTATTAAATAAATATTAATCACTATAGTTCTTCCATATTTAATTTCAATTGATAATAAGTTAACGTAATTAATAAAGATTGGACATATGGTTTCTAAAGGAATGGCATAATTGTTTTTCCGCCCATAAAACTTAATTTCGCTCTAGCCTAAAAGGGTGTAGTGAAATTTCAGAATTTTATGGGGTTGAAACATCTTCAACAAAGGCTAACTAAAATTTTCCTTTTAAAACATTCTATCTGAACAGCAACGAGGTTGGATATGCGTTGAAGGGGATAGTCCCTTACAACATAGCGAATCAATGTTTGAATCTTTGCTAAGAGATGTGTTAGCATTTAGGATTACTCAAATAATAGATGCCTATGCCTAGCAAAATTAAGAAAAGAAAAAACTCAGCCCGACCTAAGCTGTGTCCAAGCGAATTCTTTAGCTGGATAAAAATTTAGTCATCACTATTCACTACGTAGATGGCACACAAGAATGGATTTAGGCTTTATATGTTTGAGCTTCCTCTTACCGCCTTTCAAATCTGTCTTTAGTTAAGAACAATTTTTTATGGGCTTAATGTGATTCCTTGAAGTGAGCCCTTGATAACATCTGCTGCAGAGTTTCTTGAGCGATTCTGATCAAAACGACCATCAGATGCCTATTTCTTATCCGATTGACCTGAAATCTGGTGGAGTTATTTGAGGCTTACAGGTCTTGGATCTTAAATGGTGAGATTGTTGTTTGAAGCTTCCTACCTTCCCAATATATGGTGTGAACATTGGTACACATTCAGTGACCACAGATTTTGCTGATTGTAGCTTCATCCAAGCGATACGTATTTTTATTGATCTATTTGATCTTTTATTTTACTAATATAATCCGTTAATGATTTTTGAGGATGGGGTAAATTTGTTGTCATCCTATAGTCAAACTTTTTATTAGACCATCGAACATTATATTCCTTTTGAAGATAGTGAAATTTTTCGTTCTACGCTGTAATTATTTGCTCTCACTCATTATTTGACTTTTGCCATATTAAATTTTTATGTTTCCATTTGTTATTTTGTTGCTCGGTTTATTTTATACTTTTATTGATTTCATACCATCTTTTTTTTATTAAGAATATTTAATATCCACTGTACTATTCCTAGACACGTGAGCTATTTCCCCACCCATATGCAATATATCGGTATATTTCATTTCCAGAGAAGCTGTGATGATAATTTATATATCAAAATTATAAATAAATTACAGAAGTAATAGAAATCGACTCACCCAATTGGATTGGATCGCCAAATAAACAAATAAATTAGAAGGACGAAAATGATTTTATTAATTGGAATATCTTTTCATCAAAGAATGTTTATATTAAAGAGTCCCGTCTTTCACCGGAAACTAATAAAAGCAATAATATACTCCCAACAAGCTTGCGGTTGATTTCAGTCCGTCAGATCGGGCAAAGAGAGAAGGGGGAGGGGGAACAAAAAAATCAGTCCATAACAGATTGGTTTGGGCTAAGTCAAAATATGCAGAATTAATAAGTATACACATTTTGTAGAAAATAAATGACACCAAAAAAAGCAATAAGGTAAAAACGTAATTTTCTAAGTAAAAAATAGCATTTATACAGTTGAAGAAAAATAATAAAATGAGATAATTACTATGACTAATAATAATAACAGATTTTGTATAATTCTATATATATATGTTAATGCCATGGATGCTTGTCCATCATGCCAACCAAAGAGAGCCTATGGAGCTTGGGTGTTATGCTAATGCAAGTAAATATATAAGGTATAACAATATAATATTGTTCTTATAAATTTGAAATAGGCACAAATTCCAAATTGAAATATAATTTTTTTAAAAAAAATTTGAACAATACAGCAAAATAATAGATTATGATTGTGATAATTTGGCGTTCTTATTTGTCCTTTTGACCTTATATATGTTTCTTCAAAGGGTTTTCTTTTGTTTTAATATAACCCAATTATATTGAAGAATTTTTTTAAAATTAATTTGTGACTATTTATAATTGATGAAAAAATATTTAAAAATATTCAAATTTTTAAATATTTTTAAAATAAAAAATCATTTCTTTCATTTTTTTTTCAATTTTATTGATATTACTAAAACTTTCACATCATAAATGTAGTTATATATTAGGAAAATCTTATCATGAAATTCTAAAACCCTAAAATATCTGTTAAAAAAATTAAAAGGACACCAAAGTGATTGGGAAGAATCTGAAATTTTAAAATTAAGTGTTTTTACAAAAATTCCCTCTCTTCCACGGGTGGAAAAAGGCTTTTTAAGACCGACGAAAGAGGTATCGTAAGACCGAATCATGACCGGTCTTATTCCGACGGTCTTAAAAGTACGTTACTTTTAAGATCGGATGCGCGTCCGATCTTAAAAAAACACTTTTAAGATCGGACTTTTTAAACATCCGGTCTTAAAAGTCCATTTTTTTAAAAAAAGAAAAAGAAAAAGAATGAACTTTTAAGACCGTATATATTTTCAAGTCCGGTCTTAAAAATTCCTTTCTACGAAAAAAAAAGGTGAGATTGTAGACGCCTGAGCCGCCACCTCAGAGAAAACCTTGTTTCCAGATCTTTCACCAAAGGAACTAAAACAAATAGATTCAGAGAGGAAAGTACCTAAGCTGCCTTAGAGAGAACTCGAGAAGAGGTAGACGAAGAAGAAGGAACAAAGAAAATTTTGGGTGGAAGGAAAAAAAAAACGATACAAGGACAGTAGAGAGGGAGGTCGGGAGAAGAGTAATACCATTTTTCGTTCCTCGAAGAAGTTATGGGAAGTCATTCATCTATCTTCTTCTACTCCTCCGTTCGCTTATCTATCTGTCATTTTTGTGTGTGCACATCTCAATATATTCAAAAAAAAAATAACAACAAACAAAAACAATCGATCTAGAACGCAGTAAATAAGCAAAACAGACATAATAGGTTTACCTCAAGAGAGGCAACGGATTCGGGGCGAGACTCGTTCCCCATGGAAATCAAGTTTGAAGCTTTGTCGTCGCTGAGAATGAGGAGATGAGCAATAAAACAAAGAAATAAGAAATTGATATTTAATTTCAAACTTAAGCCAAAATCTACGTCAATGATTTACTACCATTGCGTTTCTGTTTCCGTGGCTTAACAACAATATATATATATATATATATATATATATATATATATATATATATATTTGTTGTTGAGATATATAAATTATATATATCTCAACAATCCGAGAATGATTCTCGAATTGTTGTTGATATATATATATTATATATCTCAACAACAATTTGTTGAGATATATATCAACAATATATATATATATATATATATATATATATATATATATATATTTTTTGTTGTTGAGCTACGGAAATAGAAACGCAACGAACACGAACTCAACCGCACGAATCATTCTCGGATTGTTGTTGAGCCACAGATCTCCAAAATATGAGGCTACGGTAGCCATTGTGAATGTGCGGGGTGGGGAAGTGAAAATGAGAAGAGAGCGGAGAAATCAATGGGAAGTGGAGGGAACTAGAAAAAGAATAATGAAAATTCAATTTTCGTTTGCCGCGCCTAATGAAAATCTTTAAGATCGTTTGTTATCAAATTGAAGTCTTAAAAGTTAAACTTTTAGACGGTTCTTTGTAACATCCTGGTCTTAAAAAAATAGACATTTTATTTATTTTTTTATTTTTAACTTTTTAGACCAGATATTTAAAACATCCGGTCTTAAAAGTAATATATATTTTTTTAAAAAAAAAATAGACTAGTTCTTTTTAACATTCGGTCTAAATAATTCTCTTTATATTTACAAAATTGTCACCTAGGTCATACTTTTAAGACCGGATCCTTTTTACAAAATTGCCACCTTCATACTTTTAAGACCTGATCCTTTTTAATCCGGTCTTAAAAGTGTTCTTTATATTTACAAAATCGCACCGGTCATACTTTTAAGACCGGATCCTTTTTAATCCGGTCTTAAAAGTGTTCTTTATATTTACAAAATCACACGGGTCATACTTTTAAGACCGGATCCTTTTTAATCCGGTCTTAAAAGTGTTCTTTATATTTACAAAACTGCCACCGTCATATACTTTTAAGACCGGATCCTTTTTAATCCTATCTTAAAAGTGTTCTTTATATTTACAAAACGCACCGGTCATACTTTTAAGACCGGATCCTCTATAATTCGGTCCAAAAAGTTCTTGATATTTACAAAACTATGCCACCGGTCATACTTTTAAGACCGGAGCGTCAATACTCCGGTCTAAATGAGGCGGTCTTAAAGCCCTTTTTTGCACTAGTGTTCATCTCTCACCCTTCCTCTTCCCCTTCCCATGGCTCTCTCTCTCCCATCTTCCTCTCAAGATGCCTGTGTAAAAATGAATGTGGCAACAAAATTAGTAGGCTCTAATCGCTAAAACATTCCCTATCCTTACCTTCATATATTTCTGAATGTCGTTCATCTTTGCCAACGAATCTAGGGACAACAAACAAAAACGAAATCAATCTAAGAAATCATTGCTAGATAAATGCCAACAAACAAAAATCAAAACCGCCTCTGATTTCTGCAAATGCGTCATACCAAAATGACTAGAGGAGCGCTTGAATTCGTCGAACTGAGCCAAGTCTGAAACAAAACAAATGGCAAGGAAATGAAATAGTGAGAGGAATAATGGAAGATTGATGATATGATGTAGTGTGAAAGTATAAAGAGTACCTGATTGAGAAAGCCTATGAGAGAAGAGGAAGACAATATGAGGTTGAGGAAGAAGAAGGTGAACAGTAAATGTGGAATTTTACAAAAGTCGTAATGAAATTAACAAGTTCATTAATAGGTTTAACAAGTTCATTCGTCAGGTGAAAAACATATCACCCTGATGATAACAAAATCTGAGCACTATAAACAAAAGTCCTGATGAGAATAATAAGTTCAGTAATGAGTTGTAAAAGTGGATTCAGCAGGTGGAAAACATGTCACTTTGGTGAAAACAAAATCTAAGCACTATGAACAAAAGTCGTAATAGAAATAACAAGTTAATTAATGGGATTCACAAGTTCATTAATGGGTTTAACAAGTGCATTAGTCAAGTGGAAAACATGTCACTCTAGTGAAATCAAGATCTGAACTTGTGCCCATTAATGAATTTGTTATTTTCATTAAAAAATTTGTTCATAACGCTCAGATTTTGTTTTCAACATGATTTTTTGACACTTTTCAAACCGACGAATGAACTTATAAATCTCATTCTTGAATTTATTAATCTCATTACGACTTTTGTGAAATTTCACATTTACTATTCATTTTCTTCTTCCTCAACCTCATATTGTCTTCCTCTTCTCTCACAGTCCTTCTCAATCAAATACTCTTTCTACTTTCACACTACACCGTATAAACAATCTTCCATTATTCTTCTCTCACTATTTCATTTCCTTCTCTCTTTTTTTTTTTAGACTTGACTCAATTCGACGGATTTAAGCGCTCCTCTAGTCATTTCAGTATGACGCATTTGTAGAAACCAGAGGTGGATTTGATTTTTGTTTTTTTGGAATTTATCTAGCCATGTTTTCTTGGATTGATTTTGTTTTTGTCTATTATCCGTAGATCCGACGATGGAGATGAATGACATTCATAAATACATGAAGGAAGGTAGAGGCGATGTTTTAGCGATTCGTAGCTTGCATAATTTTGTTGCCACTTTCATTTTTGTACAGGCATCTCGAGAGGGAAATGGGAGTGAGAGAGCCACGAGAAGGAGAAGGAGAAGGGGAAGGGGAAGAGGGTGAGAGATGAAAAGAGACATTTTAGTAAAAACACTTAAACTTTAAAATTTCATATTCCTCCCAACCATTTCTGTGTCCTTTTAATTTTGTTAACATGTATTTTGGGGTTTTGGAATTTTATATTGTATTTAAATGAGATTTTCCCTTATATATTTCATTAAAAAAATAAATAAATCAGACTTGGCCCAATTTTTTTCTCCCGACAATCAAAGTTGACTATTGAAAAAGAGCGGAATAACGCAGAATTTTAAGAAATTAAGTTTATTTGGAAAATAAATATAACCAATATTCATCATGTTCACCACGTTTTAAGCTTCACCTCCATGATTGGGTGAGTTTAGCTACCGCAGCTTGAGAAGACCCTCCTTCCCTCAATGCAGCTTCTGCTTCATTCTTGGCAGCCTCAACTCGCTTCCTAACCAACTCACCTTTCTCCGATTCCATCAACTCAGTGACTCGCTCTTCCACCTCCGCCGCCTCAACCAGTCCACCCTCCTCGTCCGACAACTCGTGCATCCACAACGCAATCTTCAACCCCTCCACCATCACCACCCTATTGAACCTCTGCTCCGCATACAGAGGCCACGCCACCATCGGAACTCCGGCGACCACCGCCTCCAACACCGAGTTCCATCCACAATGGGTCACAAACCCACCCACCGACTTGTGTTTCAAAACATCAGCCTGTGGGGCCCATTTCTTCACCAACATACCCCTTCCTCTTGTCCGATCCATGAAGCCCTCCGGTAGCAAGTTACCCAGATCTGGGTCAACCGACGACGATACTCCGACATTCTGGGTTTTCTCTGACGTTGGATTCTTCACTATCCACAAGAATCTCTGGCCACTCCTCTCTAATCCAAGAGCGATTTCATGTAATTGCTCTCTGGAGAACAATCCCAAACTCCCGAAACACAAAAACACAACGCTTCTCTGAGGCTGAGAATCTAGCCATCTAAGACACTCATGATTCGCAGCTTTTCCTTTATCCTGAGCAATCAAAGGACCCACCGGATAAATGGGCAGCGTTGGACCATCCAATTCACAAAACCCATCGGAAATTGCTCTGAGATACTTGTAGTCCAGAGCTTCAAAGGTGTTAACAATAATACCAGCTGTTTTGGGTGCTAGAACAGAGCATTTCAGGAATTCTTCGAAATCATTCCGTTCAAGCACCGGTTCAGGCATGTCCTTACCGGTTATCGGCGGAAGGCTGGGGATGTTGAGATGTGTATCGATTTCTTTGAGGCTCTTATCGGTGGTCCGGTAGATGGTGGGGAGGTAGAGGAAGCTGACGAGATTGCTGGCACTAGTGGTGAAGAAGTAATAGGAAGGAATGTTGAGTTGGAGAGAAACAGAGAGAGCTTCAGAAGCGAAGAAATCTACAATAACTGCGATAATGGCATATGTTTTGGAAATGGATACAAGAGCTTGATGAAGATTGGGGGCGTTGAGGCGAAGAATCTCCAAAGTTTCTTTGGGCGGCGTAGATGGAGGAGGAGGAGGTAGAGGAGGAAGTTGTTGGAAGCCGACGTGAGGATCCATGGAGGTGGAGACGGCGGCGACGTAATCGGCGATGGAGGGATTGGGTGGTGAGGGGAGGAGGATGGTGATTGAGAGTGAAGGTCGGTGGGATAGTATGAGTTTGCTTAACTCTACCATAGGAACCAAGTGTCCCCATTGCATTTGGGGAAACAGAACCACCGCCTCTTTCATCTCCGATTTCTCAAAAACACACTGGCGCTGTGATACTATGTATATATATTTATACATGAAAAAGATTCATGAGAGTGTTTGACTGCAAAGGACTAGTATGTGAGGGTATGTGAGGGTAGGGGGAGTTGGTGGAGAAGTTGGTGGAGACATGTGAAGATTGTTAGATATGATTTGGACAATTCAAATTCAAATTTTAAAAAATAAATATTTTTTAATAAAAATTATTTTAGTAGGTATATAATTTTGAATAGAGTTAATTTCTTAATTAATATTTTTTTTAAAAAAATATCTTTTTATCAGTATTAAAAAAAAAAACTTAAATCTAAATTGCAAAAAATTAGATCTGCCCAAATCTAATAAGAGATAGGATATTATCACTACCAATTTTACGTCAATATTAAGTTACTACCACTTTTTCACCGTTAGATCAATCTCAATAGGAGAGAAAATGATAAAGATAAATGAGGCGTGATCTAACGATGAAAAAGTGGTAGTGACTTTAAGCTAGTGACATAAAATTATTAGTAGTGACAATATCTTATCTCATCTAATAATTAGGTGGGCTAAATATAGTACTTAATATTTAATATCTGGAAAAATTTCCTCAAGGTCCAATTTATCAAGATGTTGTATAAAAAATCAAAAAAAAAAATCAAAGAAAAGTCACATGTTAGAGAAGACTTTAGGGCATTTTTAGGTATTATTTCGAAAACGAGATTCTTTGTTGTACTGATATAGTTGTTAACATATATTGATTTAGTTGTTAATGTGTATTGATATAGTTGTTAACGTTTTTAAATATCCCTGGTCTTAATTATAGGAATACTTTTGTAGTGCGAATTGTCTTATAAAAATGTTCCTATAATTAAGGCGGAAGTAATTAAAAAAAGGCCACAAGGCCTTTTTTTTATATATATATGACTATTCTTTAGATTTTTTTGGTAATATCTTGGTAAATTAGACCTTTAGTGGAATTTTCCCTTTAATATTGATACAAGTCCGGGTGGGTTGGTTCACCCAATGCAGAGTTCGTTTACATAGAGAATGAAGAGGAAGTGATTTTTTTTTTTTTTTTTTTGATACATGCAAGAGATTCTATTATAACTTAGAGAAGGTAGAGCATAGAGATAAACTTTCTCAAAACGAAAAGGAAACAAAAAAAAAAAAAGTTTCATAAACCGTAATTAATAAATAATATACTAAAATACTTGATCGAGCCACCTTCTGTTTTACCTTAATTACACATATATTTATTTATTTTAAAATTATATATTTTAGTCCAAACCATTAATACTTTTAAATAATATTCTAAAAAATATATTTGTAGTATTTTAATTAAAACCATATATAAAATAAATCTTGCTTGTTTGCTAATTTACACCTCATTATATCATATCCCTAATTTATCTTTTACCATTAATATTTATTAATGATCTACTTAATATTTTAACTAAATTTAGAAAAATTTAAGTGGTTTTATATGTGAAAAACATTAAAAAATTAATTGAAAAATTAAGTGATTTTTTTAAAAAACAAAAATATGTTCAATAAAATATATACGAGCTTATCAAAATTATATGGGTTTAGGTGCGGAATGGCCAACCAAGTGTTACGCTTAGGAGCACCAGGCACAACAATGTTTTGAAGGTATCAAAAATACCAATGAACAATTGAAAGGGAATAAAAATACCAATGAAGAATTTAAAACTTTAGCGCATAGACCAAAATGGAGATTGTGCTACTTTCATCAGAATTTATTTCTTCATTTGTATTTTTGCTCCCTTTCAATTGTTCATTGGCCTTTTTGACTTTCAAAACATTGTTGTGTCTCGGTACTTTTAGCGTAACACTTGGTTGGCCTATGTGCACTTTAATCCAAATTATATTTATAATTTAATTGAAAATATATATAAACAAACAATTGCAAAACATTTTAGCCAATTTATATATTTAAAAAAGGGAAAATTAAAATAAAGGACCTAGATAAAATAATATTTAGGGTTAAATACCAATTTTGTCATGGAAGTATTGATAAGGGAGCACTAAGACCCTAAAGTTTTTTGGTATCATTTTTGCCCTAGAAGTTTACAAACATAATGATCTTACCGATCGGTTGATCTTGACCGTTAGATCGTTGCTCTCTTTGTAAACTTCCAAAATTTACTCCTAAAAAAACTTCCGGGGAAAATTTGCTCCTTAAGAAAACTTCCGAGACATATTTGCTCCCTTTTGTAAACTTCCGGGCAAAAATGATACCAAAAAACTTCCGGGTGTTGAGTGCCCTCTCACCAATATTTCAGTGGCAAAATGGTATTTAACCCTAATATTTAATTAGAAGAACCATAAAAATTATAATTATTAAGGAGGACCAAATAAGCTTAAATGTATTAAATTGCCCTTCAAATTCCTAGTTGCTTCCCCAACGCAGAAAACAAAGAACAAAGCACATTTTTCCCTCCCAAAGCTGATGCATGCTCATATTTGCACCAGCAATACAATGCGACCGCTATGCTGTAGCATCGTAAGTGAGGCAGAATTATGCGCTACGTTACTCTAACCTTTCCTTGCGAGTTTTCAGGAAAATAAGACAGGTCATCAAAACGCACGTCAAGACGGTGATTTAATTAAACTGAATCCAGAAGATGCAGAAGATCGAGAGAAAGATTTAAGGAATCCTGTTGTATTAGAAGAAGGATCAATCAACCGAATCTAGAAGATTGGACCTAACATATTTGGAAGGCCCAACTTACTGGATGTACGGCACAAGAAGACCTAAATATAAAAGGAAAGCGCGACAAAACCTAAGGGAGTTGAAGTCGTGAGAGTTAAGCAGTCAACACAATTCCAATCCAACTGAACTCACACAGAAGGAACGAAAGAAAAGATTGACTGAGAGGACATCAAACTAGACCGAATTCTTCCCTGGAGCAAGACGGATCGTTGAAGACGTAGAGACGTCGCGTGACAGGACGCCTCTTGCACCGTCAACTAGAGTTGGCAAAACAGGCCGAGCCCATCAGGCTGGCCCTTTTAAGCCCTAGCCTTTCAAGGGTCGGACTTGATAATTAGAGGAGTTTAATGAAATAAGCCTTGGAGGGCCAGCCCTGTAGGGCCTCGGGCTTAAAAGGGCAAGCCCTGAAGGGCCTCGAGCCGGCCCTGCAGACCCTTTTAATTTATTATTATTATTTTTTTGGATACATGGATTCACATATGATGATAATTTACTAATTTTTATGTATTTTGTATTTGTTATAGAGTTATTTATCCATTTAAGTACAAATACATAATAACTATACTCTAATTTTATGATTTGGTTTTTTTATTTGTTGTAGATAAAGATTATGGATGTGTTTATGATGCGGGAGAAGAAATTCATGATATTCTTACTCATGAACTAGAGTCTACTCAAAGCAAAGTACAATCAAATGTCGTTGAAATTGATGATAGTGGCGAAGGTGATGATAATAATAGTCATCGTACTAATGTCGCTTAGTTGTATGCTTCTTATGTTTTATGTGAGTTTATTTGTAAACATAGTTTGTTTTTTATTATGAATTAGTGACTATGATTATTTGTTGGTTGAATCGTGTTGTTTTTTAATATTAATGTTGACAATATTTATTTGATAAATTAGAATTTAATTATTTCAATTTACTAATTATATTTCTTTGAAAAAAACGGAGAAAAAATAGTTAAAATTTGGAATAGTAACTTCCGGGCCTTGGCCCTGGTGCTCTCGGGTCGAGCTTTGAAAAACATATGTTTTTCTTACCCCGGGCCCTGGAGGGTCGACCTTGTTAGGCCCTGGCCCTTCACAGGCCATCCCTATAGGGCTAGGGCGGGCTGGCCCTGATTCCCAGCTCTACCGTCAACCTTCCAACGAGCTTTCTTGTTTTCTCTTTTGTTATTTTATTTTCGTAATTCTACCATGAGTTGTTCTTTGCTATTCTGCTTTGGTTGTCCCTCATTAGTCATGAACTAAATTCCCTTTGGGTGAGTGAGGATGAATTTCTAAGTTGTAGAATGAACCCAGTTTGCTAGTTTTTCATTCAATAAATTCAATTTGTTTAACAGTGTTTTAATTCAAAGCCGGTTAGCGGACACTTATAAGGCTAACCCAGTGGTCTTGGCTTACCGGAAGGGAGTCAAGGTTAAACCTCTGTTAGACAGTGCTTGCTGGGCGAACCCGTACGCGGCTCAACCTAAACTGTAGATGCCAAGAATGGATTTACCGGTCATAACTAGGAACACCTAGGTTTAAACTGATAGACTAAACTTAAAAACACCATAGGAATATGGGAGAGTAGAGTGAGGTCTGTACGTATAGGATTGCGGAAGCTTTTGTATAGGATAATGGTGGATTAACTAAATAACATTGTGAAAGGAAGTTATGTTGTAGCATTGCGGAAGCTGTGCAGCATAATTGCTATAGCAATGCATTATATGCGAACTAGGGGAATGACACAACTTATAATGAAATCCGAGCTCAGTCTACTTTTAAACTGATATCTTCCTTTGACTTCTGATCACTTGTTTATTTCTTGTCATTACTAATAGCTAAATCAATCAAACCAAATACAATTTTTCATATCACACACTTGTCACTAGAAACTCACGTCATCTGCAATATCAACAGTCTCTGTGGGACGATACTATACTCATCTTTATTACCAAGCTCACTCTCTCTATCTCTGATTTTCAGGTAGATTCTGTAGTGTATGCGTAACTCGCCCTCTATTGACCTTGAGCCATAC
This sequence comes from Acacia melanoxylon, assembly GCA_019022615.1. Taxonomy (NCBI): domain Eukaryota; kingdom Viridiplantae; phylum Streptophyta; class Magnoliopsida; order Fabales; family Fabaceae; genus Acacia; species Acacia melanoxylon. The sequence continues at coordinate 855,542 of JAFJYJ010000068.1, read as the reverse complement.
GATCTAGAGATTGAACGCACTTATAAATAATGGTGCAGGAAGCAGAGGCGAAGGAGTCGCTTGAATGACTTTCCACACATGGCGAAAATGCAAGCTAATCAAGACCAGAATCTGGAGGAGCGACAAATTCTCAATGGGGATGACCAGATCCCCCAACTGAACCGTAATACTGATCTAGACCGAGCAATTATGGAGTTTGGAGTCTCTGACCTGACCAGACTCAACTTGGCTATCACACCCCTAAACCTGACGGCAGGACATTTTGATCAAAGGTGTCATGTTCAATGGGGATGACCAGATCCCCCAACTGAACCGTAATAGTGATCTAGACCGAGCAATTATGGAGTTTGGAGTCTCTGACCTGACCAGACTCAACTTGGCTATCACACCCCTAAACCTGACGGCAGGACACTTTGAAATCAAAGGTGTCATGTTCCAAATGCTCAATTCAGCCGAACAGTTTGGAGGACTCCCGTCAAAAGACCCTCATCTGCATCTCAAGTCATTTATGGAGGTCTGTGACGCTTTTGTCATCCCAGGAGTAACAGCCGACGCCCTCAGAATCAAATTGTTCCCATTCTCACTTAGGGACATGGCTCGAGTATGATTGAATACCCTACCTGCTCACTCTATCACATCCTAGAACGACCTGGGTAGCAAATTCTTGCTTAAATTCTTCCCACCAACTAAGAATTCTCAGCTGAGAGAAGACAATACCAGCTTTTGTTGACTTGGCGAATCCACTTATGAAGCTTAGGAGTGATTCAAGGACCTACTCAGAAGGTGCCCACAACATGGATTGGATGAATGGGCCTAGCTGGAAACTTTCTATAAAGGTCTTTATGCAAACTTATCCATATGTACTGAACAAAGTTAGAAAAGAAGATGGATGAAGAGAGAATTTTAAGTTCTTAGAATGACGTGTGCAGGGACACTTAAATTCAATTTTTGAAGCATTCAAAAAAAACCGCTACCATAATCGCAACAAAATTGATAACTTTGTAGTGGGTTATATATAAAAACCGCTACAAAATTAATAATATTTTGTAGCGGTTTATAAACCGCTACCATAACCACTACAAAATGAAAGGTTACCACATATGTAAATTTCAAAATTGCATATTTTGTAGTGATTATAAGTAGAACCACTATAAATTTCGTCGCATTTTGTAGCGGTTTAAAAACCACTACTATAACTGCTACAACATGAATAAATGCATGCCTATGGGTTACTAAACATTCAAATTTCAATTTTTGAATGATTTTGTAGCACTTTTGGTCCAAACCGCTACAAATAAATGATCGTTGGCGGAAAATTCAAAATGACACATTTTATAGCAATTTACTTACTAAAACCGTGACAAAATTAATGATTGTTACATTGCGGGTTACCTAACATTTAAAGTTTAAATTTTCACCTTTTGTAGCAATTATAAATAGAACAGCTACAAAGTTGTGACACAATTTGTAGCGGTTATTCTATTAAAACCGCTATAAAAATAATGAACGTTGTACGATCATTGGAAACTTACTAACACAACTCATATTCGAAAGGCTATACAAGTTGAAGCGGTCGATTATATAGGAATTGGAGCATTCCCTAAATCATAAATGAAAGATAACTAACAATTTATTCAAAAATGTCCTAAATTTCTTGCAAATGTTTGAAATAAAAATCCAAATGTCCTAAATCAGAAATAAAACCTAACTAACTATCTAAAGCTTGATCATGAGGTCCTTTCTCAGAGGGGCAGGGTCACCGAGCTAACCAAAGTTAACAACACCATCATCATTGGTAGGATGAGGAGGAGGAGGTGGGTCGATAATGAACCTAAGGACAGGTAGGACCACTGGAAGCTGCTCTTCAAGAAAAAACCGACTCCACGCTCCCAACATCATAGTGTTAGTGATATTCTACCACAGAGTGTGCTGTGCGAAGAAGAAATCGGCATGCTCATGAATTCGCAGGGCCATCACGATAACCTTTGAACGGATGTCACCAACACTTTCCTTCCTTGATCTTTTAGCGCCTGAGGTCCCTGCTCGAGAGGTGTCTACCTCAGAGGTGGCGTTCTTGCCTTTAGACCATGCTAGGCTTGGCGCCTAACCGCAGACCCCTGCAGCGTCCAGGGTACTCAACCTGGCCTAGACCAGCCTTATGACTCTTGGGTCTGGGTCTATCGCTACTCTACTTGAACCTATTGAATCTGCTCCTGTTGTACGCATTTTATAAAACACTTATAAAACAATTTCTTAAATAAATAATTACATAAATTAAAACTAAAAATGTATATACTTACAATGGTCTCCTCTGCTTGCTGAGAGGTCGACGTCCCATCTTGATGTCTATAGAAGTATGTGAATAACTCCTCATAGTCCGTCTAACGGTTCTCCTACTGAGCCTTCATCTCCTAAAAGAATTAACACAATATAAGCTTAGGTTTAGTAACAATAAAACAATTAATAAATGTTTTAATTTAGAGCTAAAATTATTTTAATTTTAAAAAATACCAACTCGCTGTAAGTGATAGCAAATATCTTCGATCCTGTCTTGTGATGGATCCTTTGCTGTCATAGTACTTGTAATTACGACATTTATCAAAGTAATACATTGAATTTTAGTGAGCAACACATGTAAGGAATAATACACTGATAATAAAAACATTCTTGATAATGTGCATGAATATATACAGAGTTCTCAAATACAATGATCCATTACATCAGTGCCAAAAGTATAGTCTAAAATAAACTTAAAAAATTAAACTATAAGTTCTACAACTCTATCTAACATCCAAGCAGCAATCGTCAATAATATGTGCTCGCTGCCTTCCCGTTTGAACCTCGTCTGCTATCCTGACCATGTCCAAATCTTGAACTCTTGGGAATATCTGGGATATAGTTTAAATCTGTTGGTCGAATTCCCTTATGGCAAGTGAACCAGTCAAACAAGTAATAAAGAGTAAGTAGAGTTATCATTCCACAGAGACTGTTGATACCGAAGATGGTGTACTTTCCCAAGACAAGTGTGTGATTAGAGAGTTTGTGGTTGGTTTGATTTGTTTTAGCTATTACTACTGACAATAATTAAACAGGTGTTCGGAAGTCAATAAAGATTTCAGTTCTAAAAATAGGCTGAGCTCAGATTTCATCCTAAGTTATATTATTCTCTCAGTTCACAAACAGCACATTGCTATACCAATCATACTGTGCAGCATCTGCAATGCTACAGCGTGACCACCTTTTACAATGTTATCCAGTTAACCCACCACTATCCTATATAAAAGCTTCTACAATCCTTTAAATACAGTCCTCACTCTACTCTCCCACATTCCTATGGGGATTTCAAGTCTGGCCTATCTAATTAGCTCTAGGTGTTCTGGTTGTGAGCGGTAAATCCATTTTTGGCATCTATAGTTTTGAGTCGAGCCGTGGACGGGCTCGCCCAGCAAACACTGCTTAACAAAGGTTTAACCCTGACACCCTTCCGGGCTATCAAAGGTCACTGAGATAACCCTTAGCGTCTGCTAATCGGTTATGAATTTAAACATTGTTAAAACAAACTAGACTTATTAAATGAAAAAAAAAACTAGCAAACGGGGTTCATTCTACAACTTAGGAATCCATCCTCACTCAGCCAAAGAAAATTTAGTTCATGACTGATGAGGGACACACAACACATAGTAACATAGAACAGGCCATGGCAGAATTATGAAAATAAACAACAATAGGGAAATAAGAAAGCTCATCGAACGGTTGATGGCATAAGGGCATCCTATCACGCGACGTCTTCACGTCTTCTCCAATCCGTCTTGCTCCAAGGAAAGGTTAGGTCTGCTCTAATGTCCACTTGGTTGGTTTTCTCGTTCGTTCCTTTCGTGTGAGTTCAGTCAAATAGGATTGTGTTGACTGCTCTTTTCTCACGACTTCGACACACCTAGGTCTTGCCGTGCTTTCTTCTTATAGTTAGGTCTCCTAGGTCTCACGTCCAGTTAGTTGGGCCTTTCCAATTCTGTCGGGTCCAAGATCTTAGATTCGGTTGATTGATCCTCCTTTAATATTGCGGGATTCTCTAAATCTTTTTCTCGATTCTCCGCATCTTCTAAATTCTGATTCAGTCAATCATCATTTCCACATGCTTCTGGGTGACCTATCTTACTTTCCTAAAAACTTGCAAGGAAAAGTTAGAATAATTTAGCGCATAATTCTACATCATTTACTCTGCTATAGCATAGCGGTCACATTGTATTACTGGCACAGGTGCAAGTGTATGGTATGCTATAGCATTGTATCCGCTTCCTTATGCACTTTCATGGTAAACCAAAACGTGGTCCTTTTCTTATACACATGAGCAGGATAATGGTATGAATGCAACAGTTTGTAAGATCTATCCTCTATTTCCCTATGTGTATGAATTTCTAGACATTCTATTAGATAGCACACATTAAAACTTAGAATTGGCATTTAAAACAGTCAAGACACATAGGGAAAACATGACATAAATAGTACTCATCAGAATCCCAGAGTAATAATTAATCTCACATCAAATGTAGAATGATATATGAAAGTTAACCAAAGTAGACAGTCCACACAGCATACAAAATTCAGAACATTTAATGCAGAACATATACATCTAAATCAGCATATGAACAACATATAACCAAAGTGCTAGACAAAACGAGTTGACTTGTACCAAGAGTCCTTCTGTACGTCAGAGTTCTTAATCGCTGGGAACTATTGAGAGTCCTATTTGGAATCCACCAGCGTTCTTAATCAGAAGTGCCTGAGTCGCCTGAATGCCACTAGGTTAGCCACCTAAGGACTGTTAATTCCTATATTTTTATGATCACAATTCCAAGTGGATTGAATTAAGCATAATTAGATTTTTAGTAATCATGCCTGAGCACAGATAGAAGCTTGCCCGAGCAACATCGGACTTCAGAGAAGGAAGAAGCAAAGTGAAATAATCATGCCCGAAGTAACCTTCAAAATCATCCGAAAGTATGACCTTGCCCGAGCAAGATCATAGTCTTGCCCGAGCAACGTCGGGTCCTCTGAAGGAAAAATAAAGACTCACGTGAGCTTGCCCAAGCAACACCCGAAAGCATCGAAGGCCGACCTTGCCCGAGCAAGGTCGAGTCTTGCCCGAGCAACGTCGTGCACGGAAAATGAAGCTTGCTCAAGCAATACCTGAAAGCATTGGAAAGCATAACCTTGCCCGAGCAAAGTCACAATCTTACCCGAGCAAGATCAAAACGAAAGCAAAAATTCTCCAACAAGGAAGTCTTGCCCAAGCAGAGAAGAATGCTTGCCCGAGCAAGCTGCCCGAGCAAACTGAAAAACTTGCCCAAGCAAGAAGCCTGCTCCCACTCAAAGTACCTTGCCCGAACATGAAAAACTGCTTGCCCGAGCATTATGCCCAGGCAAAGAAAAATGTCTGCCCGAGCAGACTTATATTCGCTTCTTAAAATTGGCACCGTGTGAAGGTTGCCCGAGCACGCTTCCTGACTTGCCTGAGCAAGTACGTGTCTTCTTCCTTATGTCGCTTCTGCCTAGAGATTGCCCGAGCAACATTTTAAGACTGCTCGAGCAACATCGAAAGGAAGTATTTTTGCTTAACATCAAAGAGCTTGCCCAAGCACAATAATCATCTTGCCCGAGCACTATGCCCAAGCAAGGAAAAATCCTTGCTCGAGCATCAGTGTGAAGAAGACCTCTTTCTCCACATCAAAAGAAGCTTGCCCGAGCAAGCCTGAAATGTTGCTCAAGCAAAGACGACTGTTCTTGAAACTCGTCTCAACGTAATTCTTAAAATCCTTACTCTTACATTATTACTTATTGAGTTACCAAATGCTTTTAACCAGAGTGTTGATGAGTTTCAGATTTATTAGACACAAATTACCAGCTGATTAAGAAAAAGCATTGTGCTCTGACAGAAGCATTAAATGAAGCTACCTAAACCAGAGCTAAATTGTTCTGACCGAAGAAAAGCGTCTTCGACATTCTCATTGCACATTAAATGCTATCTCACAACGGCTATGCAAAAAGAATGAAAGAGAATGTCAACTCGATGAATCAAATTGAAAGACAGACGAACAACCTACGACGAGAACTTATTCGCCTAAACGGCCACATTCATATGTCTCAACGGCTACTTGAAGAACTCCACCAACGGTCATTAATTGGCTGTCTATAAATAGCCGAAGCATTAAATTCAGACACCTACCGAAACGCTGAGCAATTAATTTGATTTAAGATTCATTCGTTGTTTCAACTACTTCATTAATTTCTGAGTGTTCTTCAGTGTTCATTTTATCTACTCGTGAGGAGTTTCCAAACACTTATTTATTTCTTTCAGTGAGTTGTACTTGAGGTTAAGGAACCTTAAGAGAGGTGTATTAATTACAACTTGTAAGGGGGAGTGGAGTCCGAAAGCAAGGGGATCATCCTTCGTTTACGTAGTCCGTAATTACATTTGAAAGATAGTGAAAACCCGGGAGTTCCGGGACCGGACGTAGGTCGGTGGATTGAGACCGAACCAGTATAAATCCTCCCTTGTTCAATTCTCTTCCTTATCTCTATTCTTTACTCTTGTGTCTCCGTGAAAATTAAGAAAAAGAATTTTTGAAATCACCTATTCACCCCCCCTCTAGGTGATATTCTGTCTTCATTTTGGTATCAGAGCCAGGTTCCTCAGTTGGGCTTAACATCCCGAGATAGATCATGGAAGGAATATTACCTGATGGGGCATCTATCAATCGTCCACCTGGCTTCAACGGAGAACATTATTCATTCTGGAAAGCAAAATTCAGAGTGTTCGTGCTAGCCACTGAATATGGGCTCTGGCGAGTCATTGAAAAGGGAGACTATATTCCTACCAAGACTGAAGGGGGCATCTCAGTTCTAAAGTCAGAGGAAGAGTTTGATGAAAACGATAAGAGAAATATTACTCTTAATAGCAAGGCCATTTTAATGTTGCAAAGTGCTCTCAGTCAAAAGGAGTACTTTCGAATAAGCAATTTGACAACTGCCAAGGAAATGTGGAAAGCTCTGGAGGTGGCTTATGAGGGAACTAGTGGCACTAAAGAGAATCGTATCGCATGCCGACCACATCGAATATGATCTTCTTCGGATGAAGAATGGAGAGACTATTGCTGAGTTTCAACTTCGCTATACTCATCTTGTCAATCAACTCTCGGCTTTGGGAAAAACGTATGAACAAGGCCCTCAAGTCAAAAAAATTCTCAATGTCTTGACAAAAGATTGGGAAGCTAAAGTTACAGCCATTGAGGAGACCCGTGGAGAATCAATGATGTCCGTCGCTGCACTTTTTGGGAGTCTATCGAATACGAAAGCAAGCTGAAATTTAAAAAGGAACTGGAAGAAGCCAATCCTACCCGGAGCAAAGGTGTTGCTCTAAATGCTGAAAAAGAGAAGGTAGACAAAGAGGAAGATGAAAATAATGATGATGAGATTGGGCTGTTCGTGAGAAAATTTAAAAAGTTTTACAGACAAGGTCAAGGGTTCAGAAGTAGATTTCAGAAAGGCAGCTCTAGTAACAACAGAAGGGATTTCAAATATAAAGATCAAATTATCTCATTACGAATGCGAGAAGCCAGGGCATTACAAGTCAGAATGTCCCCAGTTGAAGGATAATGATAAAGAGAAGAAGAAAAGATTCAATCACTTTAAAAAGAAGGCTTATGTATCAGGCATTTGGGGAGATAGCTCTTCAGAAGATGAAAGTGAGGAAGAGAAAGAAATAGCAAATGTTTGTCTTGTTGCAGAGGAAGAACAACCGGTTCACGACAAAGAGGTATATGATTCGCAGCCTACCTATGATGAGTTGTTTGATGAATATAATGAAATACAAACTGAATTTGAAAAGTTAGTTGAGGAATGTATAACCCCGAAAAGGAGAATATGACTCTCAAACTACAAGTTGAAAATCTTTCTTGTGAAAATCTAATTTGTGACGATTGCCTGGATTTGGAGAAAAAGAATTTATCTCTTACGAAAGCACTTGAGAAATTCACTAAGGGAAGTGAAATGCTTAACGTTATTTTGAAAGCACAAAAATTTACAAATGATCGATCAGGCATTGGTTATAATCCTGTTTTTGATAAAAGGAAAGGAAGGAAGAAAAGAGGAGGAAAGTCATATCTAAGCTATTTTCAAAAGTCTATTCATTCCTCAAATCCCTTTGCTCATTGTAGTTATTGTAATCGAAAAGGTCACAACACTTCATCATGCTTTCACAAAAAGGATAGAAGAGATAGACCTGTTGGCAACTATAAGTGGGTACCTAAGGGAACCTATGTTCCTAAGGGACGAACTAACCACAAAGGACCCAAAAGAAAATGGGTACCTAAGATTTAATTTTATTCGATGTCCAGGTGTGTTTAAGAGCGTCAAGAATCAACAAGTGGTATATTGATAGTGGATGCTCAAGACACATGACGGGAGACGCTGACAAATTTGTGGCAATGAAATCAAAGGATGGAGGCAAGGTCACTTTTGGAGGAGACCAATCCGGAAAGATTACTGGAATTGGCGAAATTGGTACAAAGGATGGACCTCTAATCAAAGATGTGTATCTTGTTGAAGGTCTCTGCCACAATCTCCTGAGTGTGAGCCAAAGTGCTGACAAGAATAATTGGATCATATTTGATTCAGATGAATGCCTCATTGTCAACAAAGATGATCTCCTGATTGATAAAGGTAAACTTAAGGTATTATTTAAAGCTTCCAGAGAGGGTAATTGCTATACCTTAGATTTACCTAAAGAAAGTACTGAAAAATGCTTTGTTAGTAACTTGGATGAAAGTTGGCTGTGGCATAAGCGTTTGTCTCATGTAAACATGTTTCAACTAGACAAGTTGGTAAGAAAAGATTTAGTTGTTGGTTTACCCAAATTGCGTTTTAAAAATGATATGATCTGTGATTCTTGTCAAAAGGGTAAACAAACCAAATCATCTTTTAAAAACAAACCTCAAATCTCGACCAATCGACCCCTCCAACTACTTCATATGGATTTAGTTGGACCTGCAAGAGTAAAGAGCCTCGGTGGCAATTTATATACTCTAGTCATTGTCGATGATTTCTCACGATATACATGGACCATATTTTTATCTTCTAAAGATGAAACATTTGATCTGTTTGTTATATTTGCCAATAAGGTGCAAAATGAGAAAGGTATATGCATTACAGCAATCCGAACAGATCATGGAGGTGAATTTGAGAATCAAGCTTTTGGAGAGTTCTGTGATTCTCATGGGATCAACCATAATTTCTCAGCTCCAAGAACACCACAAAAAAATGGTGTGGTTGAAAGAAAGAATCGTGTGCTAACGGAGATGGCTCGCGCAATGCTGAACGAAAATCAAACATCACAAGTCTTCTGGGCAGATGCTATGAGCACTGCAAGTTACATTTCAAACAGAGCCTATCTCCGGAAGAAACTCAACAAGACTCCATATGAGCTATACAAGGGAAGGAAACCAAATTTAGCTCATCTCCACATCTTTGGATGCAAGTGTTATGTACATAACAATGGTAAGGATAATTTGGGAAAATTTGATCCCGCATCCGATGAAGGTATATTCCTTGGTTACTCAAGTAGAAGTAAAGCATATAGAATCTTTAATAAACGCACTCGCATAGTTGAAGAGTCAATTCATGTTGTATTCTCAGAGTCTAAGATAGATGATCTTGATGATGAAGAAAACAATTTCAAAAATCAATTCTTTTCAAAAACCACCCCCTTCTATTGAAAATCCCGCAAATATTTTCGAAAGTTGTCCTCAAAACAATTTTGAAAATTCGATCAATCTCAACCTAGAGCTTGGAAGTTCATCAGGAATCATCCCCTGGACCAAGTTATAGGTGATATTAATCAGGGAGTAAGGAAAAGAAATAACACTTTAAATGAAGTGACCTTTTCTGCTTTCATCTCTCACATAGAACCCTCTAAGATTGATGAAGCCCTCTCGATAATGATTGGGTGATAGCAATGCAAGAGGAATTACATCGCTTGATAGAAATCAAGTTTGGGATTTGGTACCCAGGCCTAAAGACCATCCGGTCATTGGCACTAAATGGGTATTTAAAAACAAACGAGATGAATCTACAATTATAGTCCGAAATAAGGCTAGATTGGTCGCCAAAGGCTATAATCGGGAAGAAGGAATTGATTATGAGGAAACGTTTGCTCCAAAGAGCAAGATTGGAAGCAATACGTGTACTCTTAGCCTTTGCGTGTATCAAAGGATTCAAACTCTATCAGATGGATGTAAAAAGTGCCTTCCTAAATGGCTTTATACAGGAGGAGGTATATGTTGAACAACCTCCTGGCTTTGAAAATGAACATCATCCGGATCATGTCTATCGTCTTAAGAAAGCCTTGTATGGTCTCAAACAAGCTCCTAGAGCTTGGTATGAACGATTAAGCAAATTTCTTTTATAACAAGGCTTTGTTAGAGGAAAGGCAGATACAACATTATTTATTCAAACTAATAAAGCTAATGAAATTTTAGTTGTGCAAATATACGTAGACGACATCATATTTGGAGCTACTAATGATTCTCTTTGTGAGAAATTCTCTAAGAAGATGCAGGGAGAATTTGAAATGTCAATGATGGGAGAGCTAAATTATTTTCTTGGACTACAAATAAAACAACGGAATGATGGAATATTTATCTCTCAGACAAAGTATCTCCAGGACTTGCTCAAGAAATTTGGATTGGAGCATTGTAATGGTGCGAGATACACCAATGAGCTCAACGACCTCATTGGATGCCGATGAAGAAAAGGGAAAAGACTTCAACATAACGAAGTACGGAGGAATGATAGGCTTACTTCTCTATTTAACCGCTAGTCGGCCGGATATACAATTTAGTGTGGGAATGTGCGCGAGATTCCAATCAGCTCCTAAAGAATCACATGCCGAGCACGTAAAAAGAATTTTTCGGTATCTTTCGGACACAAAGGAATTGGGTCTCTCGGTTCCCAAAAGGTCAACAAGAGTTCCCGTTGCATACTCGACGCTGATCATGCCGGCTACAAGATCGATAGAAAGAGCACCAAATGGACGGTGTGAATTCTTCGGAGGCTCACTCGTATCCTGGTTCAGCAAGAAACAGAGACCACCGTAGCAAAGATCATCAACCGAAGCCGAGTATGTTGCGGCTTCAAGCTCTCAGTGCACAAGTCTTGTGGTTAAAACAACAATTATCCGACTTGGGAGTTCATCTCAAAGAGATTCCAATCCTATGTGATAACACCAAAGACGATCGGCTGGCGAAAAATCCGATTCAAGATACAAGAACCAAGCACATCGATGTGAGACACCACTTCATCGGAGATCACGTGCAAAAGAAGGATGTGAAAGTGATGTTCATTCCTACTCACCTTCAGTTAGCTGACATTTTTACCAAACCCTTAGCGAAAGAACAATTCAATTTCATTAGAAGAGAATTGGGAATGGTAAATCCCAACGAATTGTAAGTAAAATGTTGATTCAATTCTATTATTTTTTAAATTATAAATACGACTTTAGCATCGGAGGTTTTTATTAATGTTTTGCGGATGCTTGTTCATAAGAAGAAAAACAGAGGTCATCTAAGAAAACGTTGCTCGAGCATATCGACACCTTGCTCGAGCAAACCAAAAAAAGTCGTGTTAAAAAAAAAAAAAGGGGAGAGAGTAAGTTTGCTCGAGCAAACTTAGAAACCTTGCTCGAGCAAGATCGGGCCTCGCCCAAAATTTTGGGCCTTCATATTCTTGCCCAAGCAAGACAAAAAGTCTGCTCAAGCAAGGACTTTGCCCGAGCAAACTAGAAACTTTGCTCGAGCAAGGTCGGGCATCGAACTTCAAATAAGGAGCGACGTTTCATTTCAACGGAAAATTAATTTTTCCCCAAATTCTCCGTCCAAAACCCTAATCCCCTCACCTTCAAATTCCTCTTCCGTTACTTTCGTTTTCGAATCGTTACTCCAAATCAAACCGTTTCGACTATTCAATCCATTAATCCCAACGTGTTTGACCGATCACATTCTCAAATTTCCCTCCATTTTTTTCTCGTCTTCTCATCGTCGGCATCGTCATCATCGTCCTCGATCAATCTTCCTCAAATCTTCCGTGTCCTCTTCAAAATGGCTGGTACGAGTGATAAATCACCGTCCAAATCCTCCCCGCAAAGAAATCAAGACACTTCCGGCCTAAAGTCGCTACTTCCGGCAAGCCTCCAAAACAGAGCCTCTCCAAATCTTCGGCACAAACGAAATGTTCCACCAAGACGAAGGTATCGAGAAGTCGAAGGGAAGTGTGGATGCTCCGACATCACCAACGACAAGAATGAAGACGGGTCTCTACCTCTTGGAAAATCCAAACGAGACCGATCTCCATCTCTACCCTCTCCTAAGTCGGTTGGATCACCAGTCCATTTGATGAAGTTGGACAAAAAATGGTAGAAGATCAACCTCGACCTCTCAAACCATCTCTTAGTCGAAATCACAAGTGGTCTGCAAGCAAAAAGTGAAGGTCTCCTTCTCATTCCAATCGAAAGGTTCAGAAAACAAAAAGGAGCAATCCTCAACAAGTCGACCTCATGATGGTAAACTACCAGAACCTTTGCCTAATATGATCACTGGAAATATTGCTGTTGATGATTTCAAGACGTTTAATCATTATTTTGAATCACGGCCATTTTGCCCAATTGTGTATGTTGATTTGGGGCACTTTAAAGAAAAATTTAATTTTGACTTGACGAAATGGTTGCTTCAATTTATGCCTCTTCTGAGTATAAATAAACCATATTCTCCGAAGTTGTGAGACTGTTCTACCACAATATGCACATGCAAGCAAAGGTCAACAAATCAGATGATGATGTGTTGATAACTAAGGTACGAGATCAGGAAATAAAGATCACGGCTTATGATCTCAATGTCCTTTTGGGTGTGGTGGACATACCTGAAGATCTTCCACGACTCTCTCCTGTTGAATGCTATCAAATTCTATTTCCGGATGTTCAACTTGAAGGCAAGAAGATCAATCTTACTCCGGCCATGATGAAGGATGAGTACAGGGTACTCTGGTATATCTACAGTCGCTGCCTTATTCAGAAAGGTCAGAGCTTCACACATTTTGTGAGGAAGGACTTTGAGCGATTTGCTTCTCGATTGCTATGGAACCACGGGATTTAGGCAAATGGATTCCGGAGGAGATGATAACATTTATCTCGAGGCTAAGGTTCGACTTCGGGCTACAATTCCTTATCTTTCCTTAGTTTCTCGTATCTTAGAAGTCAAAAATATCTGGTACCTCTCGGATGACAAAGAGGTGTACCCTCCAGTGTTTGGGAAAGAGCACATGAAAAGTTTGAGAATATCATTCACAAAAGCTCAATCTCAAAGCAAAGGCAAAGCACCTCTCTCCTCCTCTCAACCGGATGTTTCTAAGCCATTTGCCTCCCAACCTCCCGATGAAGCCGAGTCCTCCAAAGCCGGACCTTCTTCCACAACGCCCTCCTTCTCTCAGCGCCCTTCAAACCATTGTCGAAGCCACGGTTCAAAAGCTGTTGCTCCTATATATCAATCACTAATGGGTTATCGGGATCTCACAAGGAAAATGATCAAAAGTTTCCAAGAAGACATGATAGGGTTGAGATCTCGATTAGACTTCACATGGATACGGATTTACAAGACTTCAAGAACGAGATGGAGGAGTCAATGAACAAAAGCTTCTCTATTATCTATGATCGGCGGAGGAAATCAAAAAGGAAATTCGACTTTATCTAGACAAGAGTATGGGACGCACAAGATGGTTAGCTACTTTGACTATACCTTAGACAACTTTGTGAACAGTTTTGCTCCCGATGGTCCTACTGGTGATTTTCCTACTCCTCCCTCTTCTTCTCCTGTTCCATCTGCTTCTGAGCCATTTGGTTCTGCTGGTCCTCCCTTCGCACCCTCTACCTCAGTTGATCATCACTCGCTAGGTTCTCTTGTTGATTTTTCCATTGTCCCTCCAACTCCTCCAGATCAGTATCCCCATTTTGACGATGACAAAGGGGGAGAGTAGTTGGTTAGGATTTAGGTAGGAGTATTTTTTTGTTGTTGCTCTGTTTCTCATTGAAATCAATATATATTGTCAATGACAAATGTTTATCAGTTAGTTCATTTTGAGAAGTTCAGATTTTCTTTCAGTGAGAGAATTCAGATCAAGCATGATTTTCTTTTACTTAATTCAATAATGTTTAAATCTAACCCTAAGAATTGTCATCATCAAAAAGGGGGAGAATGTTAATTCCTATATTTTGATGATCACAATTCCAAGTGGATTGAATTAAGCATAATTAGATTTTTAGTAATCATGCCCGAGCACAGATAGAACCTTGCCCGAGGAACATCGGACTTCGAGAGAGGAAGAAGCAAAGTGAAATAATCATGCCCGAAGCAACCTTCAAAATCATCCGAAAGTATGACCTTGCCCGAGCAAGATCATAGTCTTGCCCGAGCAACGTCGGGTCCTCTGAAGGAAAAATAAAGACTCACGTGAGCTTGCCCAAGCAACACCTGAAAGCATCAGAAAGCTGACCTTGCCCGAGCAAGGTCAGAGTCTTGCCCGAGCAACGTCGTGCCTGGGAAAATGAAGCTTGCTCAAGCAATACCTGAAAGCATTGGAAAGCATAACCTTGCCCGAGCAAAGTCACAATCTTGCCCGAGCAAGATCAAAACGAAAGCAAAAATTCTCCAACAAGGAAGTCTTGCCCAAGCAGAGAAGAATGCTTGCCCGAGCAAGCCGCCCGAGCAAACGAAAAACTTGCCCAAGCAAGAAGCCTGCTCCCACTCAAAGTACCTTGCCCGAACATGAAAAACTGCTTGCCCGAGCATTATGCCCAGGCAAAGAAAAATGTCTGCCCGAGCAGACTTATATTCGCTTCTTAAAATTGGCACCGTGTGAAGGTTGCCCGAGCACGCTTCCTGACTTGCCCGAGCAAGTATGTGTCTTCTTCCTTATGTCGCTTCTGCCTGGAGATTGCCCGAGCAACATTTTAAGACTGCTCGAGCAACATCGAAAGGAAGTATTTTTGCTTAACATCAAAGAGCTTGCCCAAGCACAATAATCATCTTGCCCGAAAGCACTATGCCCAAGCAAGGAAAAATCCTTGCTCGAGCATCGTGTGAAGAAGACCTCTTTCTCCACATCAAAAGAAGATTGCCCGAGCAAGCCTGAAATGTTGCTCAAGCAAAGACGACTCTGTTCTTGAAACTCCGTCTGCGTAATTCTTAAAATCCTTACTCTTACATTATTACTTATTGAGTTACCAAATGCTTTTAACCGAGTGTTGATGAGTTTCGATTTATTAGACACAAATTACCAAATGATTAGGAAAAAGCATTGTGCTCGACGTAAAGCATTAAATGAAGCTACCTAAACCGAGCTAAATTGTTCGACCGAAGAAAAGCGTCTTCGACATTCTCATTGCACATTAAATGCTATCTCACAACGGCTATGCAAAAAGAATGAAAGAGAATGTCAACTCTGATGAATCAAATTGAAAGACAGACGAACAACCTACGACGAGAACTTATTCAGTCTAAACGGCCACATTCATATGTCTCAACGGCTACTTGAAGAACTCCACCAACGGTCATTAATTGGCTGTCTATAAATAGCCGAAGCATTAAATTCAGACACCTACCGAAACGCTGAGCAATTAATTTGATTTTAGATTCATTCATTTGTTTCAACTACTTCATTAATTTCGAGTGTTCTTCGGTGTTCATTTTATCTACTCGTGAGGAGTTTCCAAACACTTATTTATTTCTTTCGTGAGTTGTACTTGAGGTTAAGGAACCTTAAGAGAGGTGTATTAATTACAACTTGTAAGGGGGAGTGGAGTCCGAAAGCAAGGGGATCATCCTTCGTTTACAGAATCTGTAATTACATTTGAAAGATAGTGAAAACCCAGGAGTTCTGGGGACTGGACGTAGGTCAGTGGATTGAGACCGAACCAGTATAAATCTTCCCTTGTTCAATTCTCTTCCTTATCTCTATTCTTTACTCTTGTGTCTCCGTGAAAATTAAGAAAAAGAATTTTTGAAATCACCTATTCACCCCCCTCTAGGTGATATTCTCTCTTCAAGGACTACTGGTTCAATAGGTGTCCTACACCTAGTCCTAACCACTAGGAATGTACTCCATGGTCGTCCCTTTCACTCAATTGAGCCACGAGTGGTGATGGTCACACACGGGACGGGACAATCATATACTTGATTTAAATAGTCATACACAACTATACAGAATATGTGAGATTAGAGTCACTACCTTATTTCTTTATCCAAGTAAACTTTGTGAACCTTGCGTGTACCGTGAATTACAGGTTCCTTGATCGTTATTTGGTATATTTCGCATAAAATCTTCTCCCTTGGCTCTCCAAACTTTTCAATCGACCCCAAAAGTTACTTGGTTTCGCAAATTTTCTCTTCCTCTTCTTCTTCATTGTGATTTCGGCACTTGGATGGCTATGGGTGTGTGTATGTTCGAATGCATAGATGATTAGAGGAGAAAAATATGATCTTAAAGGCTTAAAGACGGTTTAGGTGGAAGTTTACCAAATTGCCCTTCAACTTTCACGTATTTACCAAAATGCCATCGGTTAACTTTTAGTTGAAATTCAACTTTTCATTTTGAATCCTTTTTGACCAAAATTTGTGGGCCCGTCTTAGGATGATTTTAATCCAATTTTTTTAGCTTTTAACCCATACTCAAGTGTCTATAAATTTTAAATAATTATGAGACATACAATACAAATTCGTAAAAGGTGCAATTTTAAACTTCATTCATTTTTCTCAGAATTTCTAGTGGAACTCATGCAACTTCTTTTCATTCATTTTTAGTCCAATTTAATGCTCCAAAATGGAGCAAAGAAGCATTATTTCCATATGTCCATTGGTACCAACAATTGTCTCAAAATTTTCGGTTTTGGCGAAATCGGATATTTCGAGTAAAATTGACCTTTCGTCAAAATTGCACTATTTCTTTTTTCCAAATGCAAATACATTATACATGGAATTTGTCAAAGCAAATTTAGGATATTACATTTGTTGTACTAGGCTCTTGGTGTTCCTTTGAGAAAGAGCTTGCAGAAGATATGAAACATTAAAAAAAAATTTAAAAAAATTTCAAAAAAATTATAATTTTTAAGCATTTTACATGTCTCTCTTGGCTCCTCTTTTATTGGACAAAACTCGCCTAGTCATTAGGTGGGATGTCATCAGGCACCGCTCCTACAAAGGAATCGTCCCATCCTTATCCATCATGTGGTAGAGACGATTCCTCAGGTTCTTCCAGTTATCCCCCATCTTGATCAACATGTAGCTCTTCCTGTTGTTGCGGAGCAAACTTATCCTATAACACAATTGAATAAATAATAATTAATTAATTAAAAAAAGACATAAATTATAACTATTTACATCTATAATATAATTAAATGCAATCAATTACCGTGACAGCCTGATCCCACGCTAAATCCTTTGCCTGACTTGGAACATTCTTCCAAGTCCTAAAGTGGATAGGGAACTGCATCCAATTAAAGCCCAACTTGTTTAGATAGCGGTTAAATAGATGATCACCGTACTCGATCGGCTGGTCTGTGGCCTCATTCCACAGAACTACTACACATAGCCCCTTCAACTTATTTACACCAGACACGTCCAACCTCCTGCTAGTGATGTTCCTCTGCTCATTTGCACAATTTACCACATTCTTTTATAAAATTTGAATCCAATTTTAATTAACCTTATGGAATTTAAATATTAAATATATTAAAACAATAATTAAATGTACCTTGGACTTGCACATCAAACCTGGTCGACAATAAAAAGATCGTTCGGGGTTTCTTTGGTCCCAGGCCTCCTCCTCATCCAGGAGCCTCTTTATCTCGCTAAAGGGAATGTTGAAGTGAAACTCTTCATTCCCCTCGAATTCGCTCATATTGAGCTCAACCCCTTATCTTGAATATGCGGCTCTAGTAGGATCATTTCCTATAGGATTGTTTCCTCAAAGAGGAGTTGCTCTGGCTGGCTCCCCTCTTGCGATGGCACAGATATAATTATTGGAAACTCAAACCAACTATCAAACTCTTGCTCTTCAAACAAAAACAAAAAAAGTAATGCATAGCATACTTCACCTTCGTAGCTCATTTATCTTTGAGCTCCTTTCTCTCAAGAAATCATTGTGTTTTGAGTAAATACCCTTTTCGATCCCCGACAAAAAACACGGACCCCATTTTGGTCCCTTACAAAAAAATCGACCATTATTCGTCCTTTTCATGGACTGAAAATAACCTTTTGGAAATTTGTGAGGGATCAAAATGTCAATCAATCGACCCTTATTCGTCCTTTTTATGGACTAAAAATGACATTTTTTTTGTAAGGGACCAAAATGTGGATCGCGTTTTTTGTCAGGGATCAGAAAGGGTATTTACTCTTGTGTTTTGCTTCAACCCTTGCTCCCCTATTTATAGTCTCAAGGTAGAGTGTTCCTCATAAATGCACTTTTTTCTAATAAAAAAAATAATTTTAATTTTTGTATTTTCTACTTAATAACATATCCTAACTTGAAAACTAATCACCATAAATGAGAGAATTTTTTTATTTTTGTTTCTTTAACTTTTTTATATTTTTTTGTTCATTGAAACTTCCTAATCTGAAACCTAATCACTATCATTGAGAGAGATTTTTTTGTCGTTATTATTTTTCTTATTTTCGCCACAAGTAATTTCCTAATTTAAACCTAACAACATAAAAGACAGATATCTTTGTATTTTCATTTTCATTTTATTTTTCCCACAAGTAATTTCTTAATTTAAACCTATCAACATAAATGAGAGATTTTTATTTTTATTTTTAATTTCTATTTTTTCTCCTCCAAAATGACTTCACCCTAAATTTCCTAATCTAAACATCAATCAACATCAATGAGATGAATTATTTTGAAATTTACTGCCATTTCTTACAAACCCCCATTGGAAGACAATCACTAGATAATCATTTTTCAAACTTCAATTATGATCTAATCGTCATCAATGTCATTGGCTTTTTTTTTTTCCCTCTCTTTTTTGAGTGAGGCCTCGATAAAATAGGGTGTTCACATACATAATTGTATCAGTTGTGGTCACTAAGAATAATCAGTTATTTTTCAATTTATATTCAAAATATAATTTATTTGTAATGAATAATGATATATAGTATATGTTCCGATTTATATATCCAAATAATTGATTTTAAATTTTATTTTCTTTAAATTTAAAAGATCCGCATTAATTTCAAATACTTTATGTTAATCTTATAAATAAAGGTTTATCATCATGTTATTACCAAATAAAGTTATTATCATATCATATCTTCTTTTTCCAATATATTATATCTTCATATCTTATGATAGTATAATTATTGCATTTGGAGGTAAAAAAGATATCATAGTTTTTAATACCGGCATTAAATTAACAGAGCATAGTCACTTATATGAATATTCTTAATAATAAAATATTTTATGAATAAACTTTTGATTTCCCAAATTAAAACTTAAAGAATTCCAATCTTTAAGATTTTCTTTTAACAGAAAGTTTGTTATCTTAAATTTAAATATCCATAAGTTATCCTTATCCGTTTTAAACTCTCTTTCAAATTATTATTATAAATAAGGGAGGCAAACAAAGCAAAAGGCTTGTAATTCAGAATTCTCCCTATAGCAATTAGATTAGATTTAGCGTAGGAGCTTCAAAAAAGATGACTTCGTCGGTGAAGACGGTTACACTGATAAGTGGTGACGACGATGTGTTCGAGATCTCCGTTAACGCCGCAGCACAATCAAATCTAATAAAGAACTTGCTTGAAGATGTTGGCGTCCCCGGCAAGGTCCCCATAGATAACGTGAATTCTGCGACGTTGGCAAAAGTCACAGAATACTGCATAAAACATGCTGATCGTGAGGCAATAGTAGAAGACGGTGGAGCAGAAGAGGAACTGAGGAAGTGGGATGCTGAGTTTTTGAAGGTGGACAGTGATATGCTGCTTGGTATTGTATCAGCAGCACAGTATATGGGCATCAAAAGCTTGTTTGATTTATCCTGTCAGGCTTTGGCTGATAGGATAAAGGACAAAACAACAGAGCAGATTCGACAGACTTTTGACATAAAGAATGACTTTACTCCTGAGGAAGAAGAGGAGATTCTCAAGGAAAATCAATGGGCTTTTGAGGATTGAAGTTAAATTTTTCCTTTCAATTGTTTGTTTTTTCATGTTTGTTGTTTTTTTTTTTTTTTTCCAATTCAGAATTATTTGATTTCTACGTTCGGCTTCAGAGTTTTTAATGATGACTTTATACTTATATATTAATTTTTAAATCTTAAAATCATGTTGAAAGAGATTAGTCATCAATAGTTTGTCCTAAGATATATATATATATATATATTCCCTCATGTCCTTAATATAAGACATATTTACCTAATTTAATTAGATTAAATGAGTTAGTTAAGTTGATTAGTATGACGTATATTTTCTAAAACACCTTTATCTTCTTTAATTTATTTATTCCATCTTTTCCTTGATTATTGTTGACAGAGTATCAATAGAGGTAAATCATATTTTTTTTTTTGATAGATATATAGATCAAAATCAACTCTCTAATATATGTCTTAAGGACCAGAGAGAGTAGCATTTAGGAACATACATAATTCGCCCCATGGGGGCAAATACATATTTTCACTTGCCTTCCCCTTGAAATTGCGCTGGCCCCAAAAGAAAAATCAATTTCCCTGTGTCAAGTTTTAAATATTATACTGCCACCCGACCACCTTTTAATCTCCGCCTTCCACGGTCGCGGCCTTTTAACCATTAAGAAAACCAAATGCGAGCTCTTCAGTAGACAAGATTGAGTTAGAGTGAGTTATGGAAGCCAAAGACGATTTGCAGTTGGTGAAGGGCACATATTTTTCGATACAAAAGGACTTTGAGGTTCTTGAGAAGGAAAATAGGAAGATGAAGCAAACAAAAAATGACATGAAAAAGATCATAGTATGTTAAGAGTTATATGATACGGTATGATTTCACGTTGCTTTAGCATCACTAATGATTAATTGCTTTAAAGTTGAACGAAGTAAGAATTGCAGACTCATATGTTATCCGATATATTTCCTTAATTTTATACTTACATTTTCATGATAAACATCTCATGATTAATTGCAAGGAGTTCAAAAGTAATGTGAAGTGTCACTCAGGATCCATACACAAATATTCTCTAAAATATTGACAAAAAGGTCCACAGAGAATTCCCAAGTTGGGTTGCATGCAGAATATTAAATTACCACAACCCACACTCACAAGGTTTCAGAGCTCTTGCAATCGGCCCTCTTGACCATGCAATCAGGTCTACAATATATATACAATGTCAGTGTTTCACAAAATCAAAAATTACTAACTCAAAA
The DNA here is from genome assembly GCA_019022615.1 of Acacia melanoxylon. NCBI lineage: Eukaryota > Viridiplantae > Streptophyta > Magnoliopsida > Fabales > Fabaceae > Acacia > Acacia melanoxylon. The sequence goes on along the minus strand of JAFJYJ010000068.1, from coordinate 834,055 downwards.
CTTAGGTGTTTATGACACCTTTAGGACAAGGAGCTATGCGAGCAGTAGTGACAACAACATGCAATTTGGAGATGTCTTTATCATGGAAAGCTTTTTAATGTCATCGAATTAAATTAGCAAAAGGTCATTTCACCGTGACGTTGTTAAATGTTTGTGGGCAAACATGACAACTTCCTGGGGACTCACAATTGACGACTTAAGCATCACATCAGTAAATTTCTCCCGACCAATTCACACTGGTTAATCTCAATATGATGAGCCATATATTCTTGCCTCAGAGGCACACTAGGTTTATTATGTCTAGGATGAGAGGCACATGGATTGAAATATAGTGGTTCACTTAAAGCCTTGAGACCTTTATGACATGAACGATGGTGATAACATCGCTTACGAGAGTAAGACATTCCAACCCAACAATTTAGAAGACTTCTTCTCTGATGCGATGACAATTTACTTATAGTTCAATGTGTTTTTATAAGTTACGCTTTATTATTACTTAATTTAACTTTAATTTTTTATTCAACCATATAAACTCACAACTAACATTTCTCCACAATTTTTTTTGTAGGGATGGTGATGAAGAATGATTAAACAAATTATGTTTTTGTTCTTGTAAATCTCTACATTTTTAAAGAAAAAATATCAATGGATATATGTGTAGCGGTTTTATAACCGCTACAAATATTGTGACATAAACCACTATAAATAAAGATTGCTACTAAAACCATCACATCAACTGCTACAAGAGTTACACAACCCCGATCACACTTTATTTCACACTCCTTCATTTCTTCCCACCCCCTTTCTTGTTTTCTCTCATATGTAAACATTTTTTAGGAGATCAAGTCTTGAGCAAGCTAATAATATATGGTAATTTTTTTTAAAAAAATCTTTGATTTCAATATTTTTTTATCCTTCTTGTAATACTGATACTATTTGTTTTCTTCCTTATCTAAAACTTTAAGGACATTTCCTCAACATTTCTTCTATCATCATTAACATTCATTCCATAATCAAATATAATCTAGCTAATGGACAATATAATAAGTTCATATTATCTACAAATTCTCGTATTATACCTATATAATATTTATATTTATCTTACTTAAGTTAATAATTTTTAAATATTAATTACTATCAATTAAATTGTCACTTAAATAATAAAATATTGCAATAATATAATGCACTCAAATTATGGGGGTTTTTTTTTAAAAAAAATAAATTTTCAATATTTTATAGTGGTTTTAGCACTGCTATGAATTTTAGGAAAAATCCCTTTAAGGTCCAAAGGACACAAAAAAATGGTAAAAAAGTCCCTGGAAAAAGAAAAACTGCTGCCAAGTCCCTTGGGACTTTTATGTCACAGAATGCAAAAGTCACATTACGTACCCACCCTTAGTCAATGTCTGAAAAAGGCTTTGTTTGAAATCCACTCTCCTATCCTACACCGTGATTTTCTCTCACGCGAAAACCCTGAACCACAAAAGCCAAAACCGTCGCCGTCACAGTCACAATCATTGTGTGTGTTCGATTATGACGTTCCTTGACTTTTCCTCTGATACTGAGCCCTCTTCCTCTGATTGGAACTTGGATAACCAAATTTGGTTCAACTCAAAGCCGCACAAGAATACCGACTCCGACAGAAAGAACGGCACGCCTTGAGACTGAGGAAGAACATAGGTATGTTGGCTTGATAAATCTCCAATTCAATTGGATTTTTGTTTTGTTCTTTTTCCTATTTCTTTTTTACTGTTCTTGATTTTAGGGATTTTCATTACGAACCTGTACATTTCCAACAAAATAGTATATAGGAAAGAATTTATCCAGGTGGCATTTTATTAAATCAGAAGTTTTTGTTCTCAAGGAATTAGACAAAAACTCTGGATGGTTTTTGTTATGGACTCATATTAGAGGCCCATTCACCACAAGGCCCAACAAGGGCAAAGCATACTAGGATTTGCCAATAATGAATGAGGATCCTAATCAGTCTATAATCAAGGAATATGCAGGCGAGGCGGCTGAAGCATGGGCCAGGAGGCGTACAAAGCCCAAGGACCCAAACCCTAAAGGTAATCTCTATAAATAGGAGGTTAACCTAAAAGGTACACATTCTCTATTCATACTATTTACTATTCATCCTCACTATGAACACACCTTACCCCCTTTTGGCTAAATGCCATTCTAGTGCATAGTGATCCAATATAAACATACTAGTCCGTTAAGGCTAGACATATGTATTCTTATACAGAACATTGGCGCCGTCTGTGGGGATCGGTAAATTTCGATTCCAAACTACCAAAAATGGTTGCAGCTACAAGAAGTAATAGCCAAATGCTTCGGTAGGAGCAATTGCCAAAGGATCCACCATAATAGAATCTGGAACGAACGGTTCAACTTGAGGCACAACATGAGAACTTGGTCGTTCCAGATTATAACCAAGTGCAAGAAGAAGACACAGCTGATACTGCATCTTCCCCAGTATTCGCGGCAACCCCTCAGAATGGGATTGCCCAACAAATCCAACCACAAGTCCAACAACCAAACCCTCCTCAGTAGTTTCAAGTAGAGAACCCAGACATTTGCCTTTTGCAGAACACGATTGGTTCGTTGTTAAGGCGGATGGATGAGATGGAGCATCGTAACTGTCTTCAGAGGCAAGAAGATATCCGATTGATGTAGGAGGATTTGGACCGTCGCAACGCATTTTGGCAGCAAGAAAAGGTGCAAAGGATGCAGTTGTTGGAAGAGCGTCTCGGAAGGGTTGAAAACCTTGTTCGTGACATAAACCGGGATGCAAGTGGCCCTAACCGGGTTAATGCCTTGGCTTCTGCTCAGGTTGATGCCCAAGGTCCTCAAATCAACAACGTTGAATGAAACTTGACCGATCAAGACCGGATACGAATCATTGAAGTTCGGGGTCCAAACCATACACTCGTGAAGGACAAACAAGTTGCTGACAATCTAGACACCGGGAATAAGAGTCGTGATACAGCACAGAGTGCGCCTGAAGGATATAGAAGGAAGTATGGCGGAGAGGATAACAAAAGTCGTTCCTCTGATGAGATTGCAAATGCTCCTTACCCCAAAGGTTTTGATTCAAGAGATTTTCCAAAATATGACGGAAGCCAGGATCTGCAAGTCCATCTTAATATGTTTGACATGGAGATGCTTGTGAAGGGATTCAAAGGACATATCATACCTCGTTTGTTTGTTGGGACATTGTGAGGAGCTGCGTAGACTTGGTTTCACACTTTGCCTCCAAAGTCAATCCAAGATTTTAATAATCTGGGGGGAAGTTCTTGCTGAATTTTGCAACAAGCAAAAAACAGCCAAAATTCGAGTTTACTCTCGGCAAGGTCAAGCAACAACCAGGGGAAATGCTCCAGAAATATTTGAACCGCTTTAAAGATGTTGTGTTATAAGTACTTGGCTTGCCATAAAATGTGTACCTCCATTTGGTGATAGCCGGCCTAGACGCCTCATCTCGGTTAGCAAAATCAATTTTTAAGCGGCCTGTCACGACCTTGTTGGATTTTTGAACTCAGTCCAAGCAATACCTGGAGTTAGAACATATGAAAATTTCTAATAAGAGTAAATACCCTTTTGGGTCCCTAGAAAAAAACACGGACCCCATTTTGGTCCCTCACACAAAGAAATGCCCTTTTAGTCCCTGAAAAGGACGAATAAGGGTCGATTTGTGAATATTTTGGTCCCTCGCAAATTTCCAAAAAGCCCTTTTTAGTCCATAAAAAAGTCCCATTTTAGTCCCTAGGGACGAAAATGGGGTCCATATTTTTTGTCGGGGACCCAAAAGGGTATTTACTCTTCTAATAATGTGACAAAAGAAAAAAGGAGTCCACCTCCGAGAGGGAAGGAACAACCAGGAAGTCAAAGGCAAGACTTCCACGGAAGGAGCTCAGAAAATAAGTCCTTGAGTAGCAAAGTTGAAGGAAAGTATGAGAAATACACTCCCTTGAATGTTTCGTACTCTCAAGTTTGTAAGGAGGTAGCCTTGACCGAGATGAAGATAGTTGACCGACCTCAACCACTTCATAACAAGGTGGCCTTAGATCAATCTCGGTACTGTGAATTCCACAACCAACCAGGACATACTACGGATCAGTGCTGGGATCTTAGAGATGCCATTGAAAAGTTTGTCCGGGAAGGAAAATTGTGACAGTACGTGATCAAAACCCAGAGATGGAAAAATAATAAGTGCTAGCAAGGGGGCGAAGCAAGAGCCCGGCCCCTGAGAAGAAAAGGAAAGATCAGAAGCAGAAGAAACCTGGGGACAGCAATGATGACTTTCCTGAGGCCGAATTGGATTGTAATATCATCAGTGGAGCATTCGGAGGAGGGGGAAACTCTGTGAGTTAGAGGAAGAAATGCTCTAGGGAGGTCCTCTCTATAAGGGACCACCCGAGGTTCAAAGAAGATTATACCAAATTGGAACCCCCTTATTGTGTTTCACAAAAGAAGATATGAAAGACGTAGCTCTAAGCCATCACAGTGTTTTGGTGATTACAAGAAATTTAGTGAACTGCCGGGTAAAGAAGATTTTCGTAGATGCCGGAAGCTCGGTAGACATAATCCTTTGGGATGCCTTCAAGCAGATGAAACTCGATCAAGAAGACTTAAAGCCGTGCAAGACAACCCTGATAGGTTTTAATGGGGAGCACACCCGTCCTAAGGGATACATTGACCTTAGATTAACGTTGGGGACGAAGGAAGTGTTCAAGTCAGAGCGGGTTAGGTTTGTTGTTGTCGATTTCCCGCTTACTTATAACATGATCTTGGGGAGGTCGACTATACCCAATTGGGATATCTTTGGTGTCCACAAAACATCGAATCGAAGATTGTCGGTAACAAGAATGAAGTTGTTCTCAAAAGGAGACCAAAAAGAATCCCGGCAGTGTTACTTTGAAACGGTCAAAGAAAGTGAGGATGGTCCATCCTCTCCACCTCGGATTCGCAAGGGAAATGATCCCGGTGGAGATAGGCCAACCCTCGTGGAGGAGAGTCAATGTTCTTTAGGAAGAAGGGGAGAACAAGCGTTAGCGGTAGAGTTGGATCTCATAGACGAAGTAAGAATCACGACACACTGTCGTGATATGGCCATAAAGCAACTCATAATGACTAGATATAATAAAAAAGTGAAGCCCCAGTCATTTGAAAAGGGTGACTTGGTGCTTCGAAGAGCTAACATAGGCACTAAAAACGCCAGAGATGGAAAGCTTGCTGCGAATTAGGGAGGCCCTTACCAGGTTAGAGAGAAGCTCGGCTGAGGAGCTTATATGCTGGAAACTATGAAGAAGAAGTTACTGAAGAGAACATGGAACGCGGATAAGCTGAAAGTATACTACAGCTAAATCCGAGTTCCACGAATAGATGACTATGTCACCAAGTCTATTTTAAATTCCTTTTTGGAATAATGTAAGACGACTATGTTGCCAAGTCTATTTTAAATTCCTTTTTGGAATAATGTAAAGACGACTATGTCACCGAGCCTATTCAAATAAATGAAGAAATTCTTGATTGAGAATTCTATTGCAAATTGTTCAAGTCGTACCAGTAAATGAATTCAGCGTAATGAAACCTGTTTTCAAATAAAGCATGTAGCAATGAGTAAATGAATTCAGGGTTATTAAACCTGTTCTCAACTCAAGTACGAATGAAGTCGAGATCATTGGACCCATTTCCATATAAAGAAGCTGCAGTGAAAGGCTCTCGAGGCCATGATGCATCAAAATTGTCTTTCTAGGGTAATGAAGTGAACCGTCATGCTGACCCTGATCAAGTTGAAATGTTTAAAGTTTTGGTTAAAGAAAACTAGATTTGAAGATGTGACGGATTGCCTTTACTCTGGATTGAATTCTGGTCGACCGTGCCGGAATGTAATGTGATAGATTAATGAAAATCTTCACAAATATAATACCTTGTTATAGTACCGAATGAATATCCAAGTAGATTCTGTGCGAATATTTTTGACTTTGGCCTAGTCATTCAACAGAACCCTAAATTTGGGTTCTTAAAGTGAATTAATCATTGCAGTGAAAATCAAGCTCGGAGATGTATCCGGGTTGGACAAGAAATAAGCAGGTTGAACGGTTTGCGTAAAAAGTAAGTATTTTCCATTAATTGTTGGGTTGCTTACATACTATGAATTGCAGGAAAGTAAACCGGGTTATTAACCCGAGAAAAATTATTACAAAACTAAGGGGCTTTAGTACCCTGAACAAAGAAATACAATCATAATGGCATCATGGCCCTTCAACAAGATGGAGCCCCGGCGTCGGGTTGAATCTCCTTACGTTCGTCCTCACCGTGATTTCCCTCCAACTGAGATACAGAATCACTGTCAGGAGAGGAAGAGAATGGGATCGATCCCTTCATCAACGTAGTAGGTATAATCCAGCCCAAAGATATCAAATTCAACGCCGGATTCAAAAGCTGGATTCGCTCAACAAAGATTGTTAAAAGCCTCCGTCACGGCCGTTTTTAAGGCCACTTCCTTTACCACAATATCAGCATTAGCGGTCTCGAGGGTGGCTTGGGTATGATTCGGTTTAGTTATGAACTCTTTTTGCTCCTCCTGAAGTAGCTCCAGGCTTTTTCATCCCAAGCATAAGCCGTCTAAAGTTGGCGCAAATCCGAATTCGCCTTCTCAAGGTCCTTTTTGACCATCTAAAGTTCCTCACCCATTTTAACCTCGACCGTTTGCAGTTCTTCTGAGCTTTGCGTTTCTGCTTATTAGCATCCAAATTGACCCTCTTTAGCTTAGCAACATGGGTAGCATACCTCTTGTTCATTGTGGTCAAAGTTTGAGCCAACCCGATGGCTTTCAAGGCATACCGCTCAATGTTTGCCATCTCCTGAAGCTCGGCATCCTCATATGGAAGGGGGTCAAAGAAGCGCTTTAGCGGACAAATCGCGTTGCTAAGCTGATTAGGCACCCCACAACTCCAGATGATCCCATAGGGGAGCTCCAAGAGTGGTGGTGGAGGAGAAAGATTCGCTGAAGAAGAAGAACCAGGGGGAACTTCTGGTGCTGAGGTTTGAACAGTCTTTTGGATTTTTGGGATGGGATTGCTTAGTCAGTTTTTGACCGCTTAGCCAGGTTTAACTGGCTATTTGTTCTAGCGTCAACCACACCAGGTTCCAGAGAAATTCACTTTTTGCTGGCCTCTGCGTTTGAAACCTTGGGGTTTGTAAAGTCGGCAAGGTAAGTAGGCCTTTTTCCCATTCTTGGATCTACAGAACAAAAAGACAATGGTTAGTTATTCATCTAACAGAAAGCAAGAAACATGCAATGCAATACAATAAAACAGAATGTCCGTACTCGCCGTCGGTCGTGTCTGGGCTTGGAGTTTTGGAATGTAATCAGCTGAGCTCACAAGGCCGTGTTCTTTAATGTAAGCTTCTATAAAGGATATCATGTCAGCTTCAGGGTCAAAAAAGCCCTTGTCAAAAAAGTGAAATGCGGAAGGAGAGAGAGTATGATGATCCTCAGTCCAGTACAGGGGGAATCTCTCCTCTACACCTCTAGACTCGAAGGCCTTAAGAAACCAAGGATGCTGTCCGGGCTTGGCAGCAACCTTGAAAAAGCTGGTCTGAAAATTTTTAAAAGACTCGATGAAAGCCTTGAAGAGTCTTCGGCCGAAGACATCCCGAGGTGAGGTCCAACCTTTCCCAGATGAGGGCTCTTTACCAGCACGAGCTTCATGGACGATGAAAAGGTGAAAGAAAACTTGAAGGGTATAAGCTAGATCTTTAACCCTACAAAAGTTTTCAAAAGCAATAGTGAAAGCCCAACTATTGGGATGAAGTTGGGAGTGAGGAAGATGTAGATGATTTAGAAGGTCGATTTGGAACTCGGAAACGAAAGCGAATACCAAGCCGGGTAATCAAATCCCGGTAGAGAAAAAAGAAATGCGGATCATTATCCCTTGCCTGGTGATTGCATACTGACTCATATTCGAGGGGCAGCCGAATGGTGTAGCCCTCTCCATCGCGAACGGGTACCTTGGAGAGCTCGGTTGCGGTAAACATGGACCTAGTGCGTAACACCTCTTCGAAGACCCATAGGTCCGCGGTCTTCGAAACTCTAGAGGGACTTGCAGAGCTCGATTGCACAGACAAAGATCGCTCAATATGGCGCGAAGGTGAACCCATCTATACCTATAACAAAAAGGTAAAAGTTAGAAACAAGAGGCATACTTGAATCATGGGAGCCATTATGTAAAGAAGAAAAAGCCAGCCAACTAGGAGGCTCTTCTACAACAAAACGATCCTCGCTACCCGGATCTTTGGGATGGAGTTGGAGGCAAATTTATGTCGGCAGGAGGCCAAAATCGACTCGGCTTCCGAGCCACGGCTGCTATTGACGAGATGAATGCTTAAATAGCAACAATCATCGCACGAGTAACCAATTTTTTCCAGATGGGATCCTGGTCTAGTTTGGTATACACTCTTTGGTGGGAAAATGTGAGAAGTCTGGGTAGATAAGTTATAATCCCAGTTGTGAATTCTAGGTGGACTAGTAAGGGATCCCGGCTTAGTGACGTTCAAGTCACGGCTCTCATGCGGTTGTGTTTGGGTTCTTTTTCTACTCCTACTACCCTTGAGTTTGCGAAGCAGTGCATCTTGCTTCTCTTCCTTGGTACGGGGAATTCCCCAGAGCCAGTACTTTGCTCCAGAAGAAAGTTTCTAAAGTGTCTCGTATTCTTCTTCTGGAATTGCTTTATCAAGAATCATAGAAGGTAAAGGAGTACCCATACCCATGGATTTTCTAGAAAAAGAACCAAGACACAAAGATTATTGGAATGGCTCGGTTCAAATTTGTTTGACCTTTTGGGCCAAGAGAGGAATTACCTAGAAGATCATCACGGCCACCCAAGGCGAACGTGTTTGGTTAAAAAAAAAAAGAGAAAGGGATGAGTAGGACACTAGAAATTCAAAGATAAAAAACAAAGCACCTACCTAGAAAACCATGAAACCCTAAATGCCTACTCAGAAAACCAAAAAATAAGGTTTCGACAAGCATAGTCGAAGAAGCAAGAATAAAAGTAGGTGAAATAAAGTGGAAGCAAAAAAAGAGAAGGAAGCAATGTGAGTGCCTGGTCTTAGAAAGATTGAACGAAACTAGAAGGTGCAAACTGGAGTATCGGGAGAAGAGGTTTCGGAAAGACAAAGAGAGCGTCAAGCAAGAAGTGGTGAGAAGAGGGAAAACGTGAATATATAAACGTTACGAATTTGAAGAGTCAGGGGTAGTGAAGACAATTCCTACTGAAAAGCATATTTCCCCCAAAACGTGCAATGATGACTGATACGAAATGACGTGGGCATTAAATGTGCATGAATATCAAATACGGTAGAAGCGACCACTACCAAGAAATGGCGATTTTACGCCATGACGAAAGCAAACAGATAGTTGTTCAATTGTCAGTGAGAAGTGAATGGAATCCGATCATATGCTATTATCTTTTTATGATATCCCAGATTGGGGGTAGCCCATAGCGGAAAGGTGCAAACTCGACATTCTGGACGAAGGTTACGAAAGAAATCCTAGCCATCATGAAAAGCAAGTGAGCTTTCAGAGCAAACTAACCCGGAATACATATCTGGGGGCAATTCGTGTAGAAGTCAAACAAATCTGAAGTCAATGCAGAACTTGGCATGAAGTCAAATGAGTTAGCCATGATGACCAAATCTATTTTCCATATTTGATTCGGGATGTAGATATACTTACGACCCAACAAAGATGGAAGAGCAGTTTCAAAGCAACTTAACCCGAACCTGGTGTCTTGGGGCAGCTCGCAACTTCAACACAAGAATCTAAAGATCACTAGAGCTTGGACGAAAGTTCAAACGATGCGGAAATAAGATCCGCCTTTACTTAGGAACCCAGTTAAATCCATGTTCAAGGCTAAATAATCAATGCACCCCGGCAGCCCAGAGACCTGAACTACCGGGCAGGGGGTGACTGTTATGGACTCGTATTAGAGGCCCATTCACCACAAGGCCCAACAAGGGCAAAGCACACCAGGATCTGCCAATAATGAAGGAGGATCCTAATCAGTCTATAATCAAGGAATATGCAGGTGAGGCAGCTAAAGCATGTGCTAGGAGGCACATAAAGCCCAAGGACGCAAACCCTAAAGGTAATCTCTATAAATAGGAGGTTAACCTAAAAGATACACATTCTCTATTCATCCTATTTACTATTCAACCTCATTATGCACACACCCCACCCCCTTTTGGCTAAACGCCATTCTAGTGCACAGTGATCCATTGCTCTCTTTGATATCTACCTTATAGATATCTTGGAGAGTCATCTGATATTCTCTTTGGTATCTGCCTTATAGATATCTTGGAGAATCCTTTTGATCCAATATAAACATACTAGTCCGTTGAGCCTAAACATTTGTGTTCTAATACAAAATATTTTTTTTAATTGGTTAGTCTTATTGATGTTATATTGTGAACTTTTTAAAGTGAAGCTGTTTAATTCATGCCCCTGGTTGTATCCTTCAAATCCTCTAATTTTATTGTGAACTTTTAAATTCAATTCTCCAACCTTCTTATCCAAAATCGTAGGTCATCCGTCAAAATGTATACTTCAAGTCCACATAGGATCAAGTCCATTCTTTGTTAGGAATTGTGAGGTTTCATTTAAGAATCTTTCTTCTAAAACATGTCTTACATAACTGCTCACCTAAGCATCTTTGTTGTTAAGTATTTTTTGCCAATATAGAAGGTATATATTACAATTTTTTAGCATACTTTTGACCACAACAATGTTACTCATATTTTGCCCCATCTATAATATATTCTTTTCACCTGTTATTCTATATTTTTTTTATTCGTTAACCCTCAATATTGAGTGTTGGATTCCACAATACCCTTACCTTGCAGAAGTAAACTCACTTGAGCCTGTTGCTAGACCATTCAATCTCGCTTGATTGATACCTTTACTATATTGAAGTTTTAGTTGTATTTCTCTAATATGATTGGGCTATTTTGTTCATAGGATTAGATTATACGACTGATTTTGATTTGTCTTCATCTTTCCCTTTGTCCAGTTTTGGTTTCTTTTAACTTTCAAGAACTTATGTTGGGAATCAAAATGAAATGAATTGAGTTATCTATCATTGATCATATCTGTCCCTTTTTGTTTACTTAAACAAGCTATTCCGTAGAGGATTGGAGAAATATGACAAGGGATATTGGAGAAGCATTTCAAGAAATGTTGTGGTGACAAGAACATCAACTCAGGTAGCTAGCCATGTTCCAAAATATTATATCGGCAAAGGGAATAATCAAGGAAAGAGAGCAAAAGAGCGAGCATCCATGACATCATAACTACAGACACCAACGTTGAACCTATAGATCAAAACTAGATTGCTCCTTCAAGCCTTCAACCTCAGATTATCTCTCCATGCCTTCCATTGCATAATCAATCATCATCAATTATTTAGTTTAACCCTCAAAATCCTTCATTTGTCAATCTCTTGGGTTTGGGTACCCATACTATGGTTTTCCTGTCTAGAGATATAGATGATAAGTGAAGAACCGGCTGAACCCAAGAGGGGGGTGAATTGGGTGAAGATTAAAAACTTGACACTTTGAAAATCTTTTCGCATTTTTCTAACTCAACAGTTTGATATTCAAATAAACATATACTGGAAATATAAGAGATAAGGGAAGAGAATATGCAACCGTGATTTATACTTGGTTCGGCCCTTCCTTGACCTACGTCCGGTCCCCAAGCTCCACTTGAGATTTTCAATCCACTATCTCCTTGTTTAACCTAGGGCACAAGAGAAAAGCCTTTACAACTTCACAAGTTTAGTCGGGCACTTGTGCGGCCTTTACAATCTCTTACCGAGATACTCCCTTACACACTGTAAGGATACAATTACACACTTTATAAACAAAGGATGATCCTTTCACTCTCGGACTCACTCCCCCTTACAAGTTGTAACTGTACACACATACTCAAAGGTTCCACAACCTTAATATTTGATCACTAAACAGATAATCAAATAAGTTTTTAGACTCTCTCAAGAGTAGATGAATAATAATCACTGAAGTACATAATCAATCATCACACTCTCTACTGAAAAATATATAAACTTGTGAAACAGAGAGTATATGAGTTAAGCGTTGGATTCAGAAATTTGACATTTCGATAGTGCAAGCTCTTCTCCAACCCGTTCTATCTTGAATGCTTCTCCTTTTATAGTTAGTTGCAATTTGTGACCGTTGAGCAATTCCTCCAGTTTAGAATATGATCGTTGGAAGAAATATAGCCGTTGAAGCTTCTGACGTCATCATCTGTTTTTTGATAATCTAATGTTAATCCTTTGTTTGATCATCTGAAACTTGCTAACGAACATGATTAATAACATTGAGAAGTATAGCAAGTAGACATCAATTGATAACAGTCATTTCTGAATTCTCGAGACGTTGTGAACTGAGCTCTGCTGTCTGACTTGAGGTAACAATACCCTTAGCTCGAGTCACACTATCGTTCAAGTATGAGATGACTAATCACAGCACGATCTGACTCGAGGTAGAAAAATCCTTGGCTCGAGTCTGTGCCCAAACTTGAGGCTGTATTTGAAGAGGCTCGAGGTAGTTCTTCATATTCATGGTGTATCAGGTCCGTTGGCTCGAGTCGACATTTACTGGCTCAAGTCAAAAACTGCTCTTCATTCTTCAATCTCTTGGGTTCCCAATTTGACTCGAGGCACACACTTTGGCTCGAGGTAAAAAGCTCTCTCAAAGTGTCTATCTTTACGTCTTCACTTAGACTCGAGGTGCCACTGCTAGCTCGAGGCAACTTGCTCTTTTTCATTTTCTTTGATCTTTGATTTGAACTTTGTTGATTCGAAATTCTATGAAACACTTGTTGAGTCTAGATTCATATGGAGTTGGTTTCACTTCATTTGGTTGTGTATAGTGTGAGCTATGTCCAGAAAACCAAGCCTATGCTGAAATGAATCCAGAATTTCGAGTGTTAACTTTGGAAGGACATAACTCCCTGGTATGAACTCCATTTTTGGCTGGTTAAACTCTTACTGAAATGAATTTCGAGTCTACTTTCAAATGGCACTGATTTCAGCTCAATTAGATTTGTATATTGTGAGATACACCCAAAATACCAAAGCTTGGTCTGATGTGTGGCGTGAATTGATGGTCCAACTTTTACAATTCATAGCTCCTTGATCTGAACTCCTTTGGTCTTGAATTGTATATCAAAATGATTCATTGGGAGTATATTTTCATATGACACTGGTTTCACCTCAATCCGATCTCTGGTTTGGGAGATATCATCGAATTACCAGACGTCGCCTGAGTTGAACGTGAAACAGAGTAGAACAGAGTTGCTGAAAGTGCACCTGACTCGAGTTTTGACCCAAACTTGAGGCAATGAGTTTCTTGCCTCGAGTCAATCATACTAGATGCCCAAAAATACTATAGAAAGCATTCTAACTCGAGTCTAGACATCCTGGCTCGAGTTACTTCATCCCAAAACTTGATTTTGCTTATTTTTACTCCGATTTGAGTTATTCCAACTTCCATATCATCGTGGGAACTTCTAGAATCAGTCTAAGAGCTTGTATAATGATTTTCTCATTCCATTAAGCAAGTTCTTCTTTCTTTCTTCTTCTCTTGATCATTCTCCATAACTTAACTCTTTCTTTCTTCTCTTCTCTTGATCATTCTTCATAAACCAACTCTTTCTTTCTTCTCTTTCTCTTCTTCCTTGATCATTTTCCACAATTCAATTCTTTCTTTCTTCTCTTCTCTTGATCATTCCCAAAATCCTTTGATAGGTTCTTGCTTCCTTTATATTTTCTACAAGTTCTTCTTTTTCTTTCTGTAACCTCTTATCTCCTTCTTGATTAATCTTTATAATTCAACTTGGACTATTCTACATTAAATATATAACAGTTAGTCAATATAGGAGATAAATATAGTATACAAGCTTTTTGCTCTTAATAATGACATCTATATAAGACATCATCAAAACTAATCATATCCAACAATAAGTACTTTTGATATAGCTAACTTTTTTGGTAGCTAGGATGACTTGTAATGGCAGAGAACTTACTGATTGTATTTAACAAACACGTTTTGGCTTCTGCATTTGTGTAAAGGCACATTTGTATTGATGACAATTTGTTGAAATTTGTATTTGTGAAAAGGGGCATTCATATTGATGACAATGTTATTGACAATTTGTATTTGTGTAAAGGTGCATTTGTATTGATGACAATGTTGTTGACAATTTGTATTTGTGTAAATCTGCATTTGTATTGACTTGATTTTTTTTAGTTACATGATGAAATTTTTGGCGCCTTAGTGTGCTTTGTCAATGTTATGTAATGATATGTATATAAAATGGCATGATGTCGATGTCTAGGTTTTTGACAACTCCATGGACTACCTTTGCCAAGCGAATGTCTAAAAGTTAACATGTTCATGTCCAGGTTTTTAACAACACCATCTCCATGTTTTGACAACTTCATCTGCACGTTTTAAAACCTTCATCTCCAAGTTTTTGACAACTCCATCACAACATTTTAACAACTTCTTCTGTTAGGTTTTAACAACTCCTTCTCGTTTTGACAATTCCTTCGTTAGGTTTTGACAACTACATCGACATGTTTTAACAACTCCATCTCCAGGTTTTTGACAACTCCATCCGTACGTTTTAACAACTTCATCTCTAGGGCTTTGACAACTTCATTGGCACATTTTGACAACTATATCTCCATGGTTTTGACAACTCCTTCTATTAGGTTTTAACAACTCATTCTTTGAGTATTGATAACTTCTTCTGGTGGGCTTTGACAACTCCTTCTTTGGGTATTGATGACTCCTTCGTTGGGCTTTGACAACTCCTTCTTTGGGTATTGACAACTCCTTCATTGTATATTTAGTACACTTCTTTGTTTCTATTGGTGAATAAATTTAGTACTATTTATGTAATAAATAATGGCTTTAATACTTATTTGGGCTTTGGGTCTTTGATTAGATTTTAGTCATTTTTAATGATAAAATTCTAGTTTTATATTACTTCACTATTTTCACCATAACTCTTAAACCAAACATCGGATTAGTCTCATTCTTGTTTCATATTTCAGATGATTCAAAGCGCTACAATTGTTATGAATACTTGAAGGAAAATTCGACAAGAGGCGTCAATTTTGGAGCCAAAGTCAGATGTATATTTTTAGATTTTTATTTGGCCTCAAATTTTGTAATTAAAGCACATTTTGATTTTACTTACATTTTTGGGCTAAAGCTGTTGGAGCCCATTCCATTTTGTAACTAGATTTTTACCTAGGTCGGCCACCAACATCAGATGATTACATTTTTGACAGATTTAAGATTAAAACATAAGTTTTATTTTTCTCTCAATTGTTCTTCATGTTCTTCATTTCTGGGTTTTCGAATTCCTCAGCCATGCTTGGCTAAACTTTTGCGATCGATCCATGAATTGAGGATTCACGCTTACATCCGGAGGACATGGTCTAAATGGTAACTAAACTCATTTCTATTCATTTTATCAGATTTGATTTCTAGAAATAGTTTGAATATTATATTTAATATTCGGTTTGGTTAATTTCAAGGACTGAGTTCGAACTAGGTCAAAGTATTACTGTGCGATCGCACAGTGAAACGCCACTATTCAGACAGATGCTAGGTGATCCTCTAGTTGAGAAATTTTCTAGATGAATGCAAAGATTTCGGTTCGTCTAGAACCAATTGTGAGTTTTATTATGATGTTTTCGTCGATGATGGAATGGAAGTTCGGAATCCTGTTCATGAATTGATTAATTTTAATATGTTTATTTCGTTTATTTCATTTTGTTTATGTTTTGCTTGCATTTTAATTCCACTGAAAAACTCCTCCCATTTCGTTACTTTTGCTCTGCTTTCATTGTTCTTCGTTAAAATTAGACACTACTTGTGAATTCCGTGGGGAAACGATCCGGGTTCCTATATTACAAATCCTTTACGAATCTGGTATGTTGTGAGAACTTGAAAATTCTCTATCAAACTCCTTCTGTTGGGTTTTGACAACACCTTCTTTGGCTATTGACAACTTCATATATGGGTTTTAACAACTCCTTCTGCTGGGTTTTGACAATTCCTTCTGTTGGGTTTTGACAACTCCTTCTGTTGGGTATTGACAACTCATTCTGTTGGGTTTTGACAACTCCTTCTGTTGGGTATTGACAACTCATTCTTTGGGTATTGACAACTCCATCTATTGGGCTTTGACAACTCCATTGGGTATTGACAACTCCTTCTATTGGGCTTTGACAACTCCTTTCTTAGTTCTTGGTTTTAAGTTTTGATGGTAACAACCACTTCCCAAGAATATGGACTTAATGATTCAAGACAATTCGAGTTCATGTTTATCAAACTCAAGTTCCAAATAGTTATTGAAATCAAATTGAATCGGAAGTCTATTTTTACGGGTAACTTGAGTTCTTATCTTAATTCAAAAGTGCACCAATGTTACTCCTATTCATTCCCGAATCAAACAAGGTAAAACTCGAGTTTGTCTATGCAAAACTCGAGTTCTAAGATAATGTTTCAAACTCCTCTCAGACCTTAAGTAAACTCGATTATTACTTTGGAAAACTTGAGTTTCACTTTATGAAACACGAGTTGGTAACTCGAGTTTAAACAGTGTAACTCGAATTCTTCATATTTTTCACTGAATTGTTAAACTAAAGGATGGAATATCACCAAGAGGGGGTGAATTGGGTTATTTAAAAACTTTTTGTGATTTAACCCCAGAAACTAATAGAAAAGCACAGCAATGAAAAGAAGGATAAAAGACACAAGAGATTTATACTGGTTCGGTCTAAATCATTAACCTACATTTGATGGCTTCTAATATCTCAAAGGAGCTAAGGAATGTATGTGCTTGGATTCTAGAAGAAATGAGCCAATTTTGGTTTCATTCCAACATTACAACTACTATTCATTTCCCTTCATTGGTCTCCTATCTCCTCTATCTGAACGACATCTGGTACCTATTTTTGGGTAAGAAGACTGTTAAGATTGAGAGATTCGAGAAGGTTCATTTGGCCAGGATGAAGATTTCATTCATTGAGGCCAGTGGTCAGTCAAATCCTAAGAAGATGAAGAGAATGGAGCCTTCACCTTCTAAGGATAATGAGGCCGAGCCATCATAAGCAGGGTCCCCTGCTACTACTCCTTCTTTCCTTGAGGTTACCATTCAGACGTACCTTCACAATGCCTTGCAAGCTGCTATCCAGACATCTCATGACTTTTTCCTCAGCAAAATTGAGCAATCTCATGAATCCTTCTTTCTTCCGAAGAGTTAAGCAGTTCAATGAAGACTTGGTCGAAAAGATTGATTACCAGATCAAGCAAGTGGTAGAAGGAATCAATTACAACTTCAAGATTATTTTCGAGTATCAAGAGGAACAATCTACTAGGAGTCAAAGGTTGGATGAGATTCTAAGCACTCACTTCGGTATCTATTTCCCTTAGCCTTCCTCTACCCCTCTTTCAGCACCCCAGAATATCATTACTTCTACGCCTTCTGGTTCACCCTTTATCTATTCCTGAGCCTATTCCCACCACGATTCCCGACACTACCACCATTCTTATCTCTGACCTCATCCCGGTAGGTGATTTGCCTACTGAGGAACATGTACTTTCCCAAAATGAAAGACGGAATATCACCAAGAGGGGGGGGTGAATTGGGGATATAAAAATTTCTCGCGTAAATACTGTTAGGCCGAAAGTGAAACGGGGATAAACAGAGTAAGGGTAAGAGAGATTGAACACAATGAATTTATACGGTTCGGTCCAAATCCTTGACCTACGTCCGTCCCGGACTCTCCGGATTTCACTAATCCAAATGATTACACACTCGTAACTCACGGAGTAATTCTCTCTCTAGAACTTACTCCCCCTTACAAGTTGTAATCAAATATCCCAATCCCAAAGTCCCAAAACTTTGAGATTCTCACAAGAAGAATAATCAATGATGAACTCTCTAAAAGAGCAGATTAATAAACACCGAAGTATGATATATCCGAAGATATTAACTCTTTGAGTAGAAACAATAAATGATCTTAATGACTAATTGTATGCACGCGTTTCGGTAGGTGGAGACTTGAATGCTTCTCCTATTTATAGATTGGCGCATTGATGACCGTTGAGAAGAACTTAATGAGCCGTTGTGGGTAATCAATATATCCGTTGTAATTACTTGCTCGGTTTCTTCGTAAGCTTCCGACATTCGACCGTTATTCTCCGTTGACATTCTTTATTCAATTTGTCCGTTGAGAGACAAGAAGAATGTTGTCTAGGAAATAGCCGAAATGCTTTTTATTGTCCGTAGATCTATTTCTTCATTTAGCTTTGATATCTCGGGACAAACATTTAATGCTTCGACAGAATTCGCTTTTCGTAATTTCAAATTTAAAACATGTTAAATATATCTGAAACACACTAGCAAACTGATTAAACTTGGTTAGGAACAATAATAATCAATTGCATGAAACACCCATTACTTAATCGGCTAATATCGATTACGCGAGATGAAGATTCAAATATTGTCATGCTTGACTCGAGTCATGCCTAGAGTCATAATTTCAAAATCCATTAAGTTGACTCGAGTGATGACTGAGTCATTATGAAGCAATTTCAAACGAAAGTATTTTCAATGATGTGACTCGAGTCATGCCTAGAGTCATGCAAGTGATGACTTGAGTTATGACTTGAGTCATTGCTGAGAAATTTCAAACAGAAAGATTTGCGCTGAGATGACTTGAGTCATGACCGGAGTCATGTCGATAAATTTCAAACGAATCAATTTGCGAGATGACTTGAGTCATGACTCGGAGTCATGTCGATAAATTTCAAACAGAATCAATTTGCGCTGAGATGACTTGAGTCATGACTGGAGTCATGTCTGAAACAATTTTGAACAGAAGCTTAGAGTGAAATGATGACTCGAGTTATACCAAGGATGACTCGAGTCATTTTGTCGAGGAAGTCACTTTGCAAAGTTTAAGTACAAAGATGACTCGAGTTGTTTAATGATGACTCGAGTCATAGTCAATATTTTCAATTGTTTTCAAAGCTCAGTGACTTGAGTCATGACTAGAGTTAAAATGTAAATTTATAAGTTATCTTTTAAATCAAATTCTTTTGACTCGAATCAATCTTACAATTGTCAATCATCATCAAAACACATGAGAACTAACATCCCCACCCGTCCCTCCTCTGTTGGCCCGGTTTCATCACTCTAACTCTAGCTCTGATGAGGAGATCATTCTTTGAGCCATAGCCTACCCTCAATCCTTATTCAGCTTCTCAATCCACCTTTTCCTCTAACACTACTTCACTAGCTTTTGATCCTATAACCGCTATGGTCATTTACACTCCACCTCTTACTTCGATCCTCTTCCTCCTTCTTCAGATATCACTTTTCCCATCCTTTTCCTTAATGACAAAGGGGGAGAAAAGTAGTAGCTTTTGATATGTTCTTATCTCTTTGTTGTTTTCATTGTATTGTGTTTGTTGTTTTTTTTGTATCGTCTAGTTTGTACTTGCATTTTCTTGAACCATATTTTATATTTTTTTTATCTTATAATTGTGTTATTATGTGCCCAAGTATCTATCTTCTTTAATCTTCAAATAATCTTTCGAACATACTCAAGTTTTGTTATCATAAAAAGGGGGAGAATGTTAGTTCTCGGAATATGTTTTGATGATAAGAAGCCTTGGAATAGAATACAATAAGGACTTGATAATTCAAGTCACTCGAGTGTGTTTCTAGATACTCGAGTCATAGAACTATATTTGAACAAAAAGTTGATTCAACGAGATTCCTCACTTCAAGTGATCTGAGATGAACGCTTGAGTGGTAAGTAATACACTTAGAGTAATGATCCTAACTTCCAGTATTTTGGAAGTCACTCGCTGAAAGATTGAAGAGTGATGCAAGATCACTCGAATGGCTAAGTTAGAACTCGAGTGGCTAAGTTAGCACTCGAGTGATCCTCCTTCACTTGCAGGAATTCTGCAAGTCACTCATAAGAATTTTGGTAGTTATGATAGATCACTCGAGTGATAGGCTCAGAACAGTTGAGTGAATAAGTGACCACTCGAGTGCTAGTAACCACTCACTCATTTTGTGCAAGTCACTCGCGATGGTTCTGCAAGTTATAAACATGCTTACTCGAGTGAGTAAGTTGCCACTTGAGTGATGGTGAGCAACTCATAAGGTTTCAATGAGTCACTCTCTGATGGACCAATAATACAATGTTTCTCATCTAGAGATTACTAGAGTGATCCTAAGAATCACTCAAGTGATCCAAGGTCACTTGCCATCAAGTGCAAGTGATCCAAATATGCACTCGAGTCACTGGCACTGTCGAAACTATTTTCAAACAAATAGAAGATAACTAGAGTTAGGTTTTAAGCACTCGAGTGACACAATCTTTCAATGCTTCCTTACTAGAACTCAAAGTTCATCAGGAAATCGAGTTGCATTGCAAAGAACTCGAGTAATAAGTACTCACTCAAGTGATACTAAATCACACTCAAGTACAAGTTCATTGTCTTTTGAAAATCAACGTCTCAATAAATTTGAAACTTGTTCTGTCTTAGAACATAAATGTCTAACCTCTAAGGGTTAGTGAATTGTTAATATCGGATTGAGTATCTATTTGGCAATATCTATTGAGGAGATATCACCAAGTAGAAAGATCACCAAGCGACACAAGGACGGGGGTCCCGTCTAAGAGTGAAGTGTGTGCTTAGTGTGGCAGTATGTAAATATTCAGAGTGAATATATGTGTACCTTTCACCTGAGGGATTCCTTCATATATATAGTGAGGAGTTAGGGGTCCGCTTATTAAGTTCCCCACCTTGGCACGTTTACATCTTCTATTGTGCGCATTATCCGATCATGGGGTCATGGATCTATCATGGGTAGACGACGATAACTGTCACGGTATACTTGTCATGGGCCTTAACGTTCTAAAGCCCATTATTGAGATCCATAACAGTTGCCCCCAAGTTCGGTTATTCGGATTTCCGAACATCCGAGTTTATTCTAACGCAATTCCCTGACTTTGGTTTAGGATTCTTGATCTCGTCCTCAGGTGTTGCCCGACTTTCTCCGCTTCTTATGTTAAATTGAAATAAATCAATCGCTCTTGAAAATATAAAATCTCGTCCTTTTCGGCAGAGTTTATATCCAAGTTAATCTCATTTATCATAAGGCACTTTTGTCCCTTATTTGAGATAGATGATAGCAATGCCGATATGTTCGCGGGCACGACTGCTCATCTACCAGGGTGTCTTTTCACTTACCCGCGTCGTAGCTTATAACCGCCACTTCTGACACTTAAAGTCACGTTCCCTCAATAGCCGCCATTGGTTATCGTGCACATTTAATTCTTCACGTCATTTCATATTCACCATGATTACCTCTTTCTAGGGTTTTCCCTTGATCCTCTCATAACCGACGAGACGATTTGTCTCCGAACGTCGTCACACTAAAGTGTCTATAAAAGCTTCAGTATCCTTTTTGATTTCTTTACGCACTTGCCTTCTTCTGTAGAAAATTTCTCTTAACTCCCAGCAGCAGTTAAACTTTCTTCATCTTCTCGCTTCCAGGTATATTTGAAATTTCTAATCATTATCCTTGCTATTTCTTCTTCCTGGTTTGAAGCCAGCTCTATTCTGGTTTTGTTGTTCTGTCACTCTTGCTTTTGGTTTTATCTGGGTGTTGAAGAACGTGATGATCCAACTTGAATTCCTCTACGAAGGATCAAAATGTTGTAAAACCATTGTGAAGCACTATCGTTGATCTGAGTTTGCAACACCTTTAGACTTTGTTTGCCTTTTCTCCTTTGCTTTCTGGGTAATTCACTATACTGGGTTTTATGATTTCTGGCTATATTATGGAAATGCATGCATTTACCCTTGCTTTTAACACCTTGCGGTTGTTTATTAAGAAGGATCCCAATCCCAGCGTGCTAGTAGATATGTATGGTAGGCCTATCCCTGAAGAAGATAGGGAAATTCTTGAACGTGTTCCTGGACGGACTAAGCTCTAGCTTTGGTCCATTCTTCCTAGTGATAAAGAGAAGATGGAAAGTTTGCTTGGGACTTTTCGAGGGAGTAGAACTATGGAGGGTATCCGAGTTCCTACTTCACAAGTTTCTAAGCCATATGTCGTTCCTTTATCTGCTATGCCTTCTTCTCTTCCAGACTCCGAGGTTCCTAGACCGGCTTCATTGGTTCAGAACTTTGGTCCATGCGAAGAATGCCAATTCAAAGCGATTGATCTCGCCAACCTCGGTCGTGATAGAGAAGCTGAATTACTCTTGGATAAGTGTCGTTGTAACGTCGGATCCGAGAATATTTTAGCTGTCGCCTCGCGGACTCATTCTGTTTCCTTGTATTTCAATGATCATCATGATATTCCTGTTATCCCAGGTATAACTCATGGTTATGACTCTAGCCTTTTGTCTTTTTGTTTTAGGTATTAAATGTCTTCATCTTCTGATCAAATTAATCAATCCGAGACCGAAGAAACCACTCTTTCTGGGTCTTCACGGATGTCACTCATCAAAGAGTATGCCGTGAGCAGCGTCGTTACCCGTATAACAAATACAATGTCAGCAGAAGAACTTGTAGGCACTATCCGTGGTGGGGAAGGATACGACATATGCTTACCTTTAGTAAGCGAATCAGTGGCCTTTGGCCGATCGAGTGACGATGACTGACATTTCTTTTATTTCTATCAAGACATAATTACCCATCTTGGTCTACGGTTTCCATTTTCCGACTTCCAGATGTGTCTACTTCGCCATCTACATCTCGCCTCTTTACAACTGCACCCCAATGGGTGGGCTTTCGCCGTAGCCTTTGAGAATTATTGTAAAAAACATAAAATCAAATGCTCTGTCTCTATCTTTTGTAATTTTTTCTCCTGTTTAGAAACTAATGTCATCGTAGAGGGGGAAAAATGTCTTTTGGTTGGACCTCACTCTGCGCTTCCCATGGACGTAAATTTCTTAGGCCCTTCACCGATTCTTGGAAAGGGTTTAAAGATTCATTTTTTAAAGTTGTAGCCAAACCCGGTGAAACGCCTTGGTTTTTGCAAACCCTTCCGTCAGGAGAAGTTGATGAGCGATTCCTGTTATACTGGTGTATTAGGCACCACAAACTCTCTACCAAAGATTTTCTACCTTCCACCTCCTGATGTTCTGATTCTGATTATGACGCCATAGTTACCCTTACCAAGCTTGCCAGTAGAAAGGATAGCCTGGTGAACTCGGCTGAT
The DNA here is from genome assembly GCA_019022615.1 of Acacia melanoxylon. Taxonomy (NCBI): domain Eukaryota; kingdom Viridiplantae; phylum Streptophyta; class Magnoliopsida; order Fabales; family Fabaceae; genus Acacia; species Acacia melanoxylon. The sequence continues at coordinate 810,684 of JAFJYJ010000068.1, read as the reverse complement.
TATATTTTGTCTTTTGTTAAAAAACGACCCATCTCGGGTATGCTAACTTCTTTTTTGCTCTCATACATTTTGTTTTATATCGGCTTCTGACCTGTTCACCCTTCTTTTCAGGCAAACAGATGGGAAAAAGACCCGCTTATCTTGACGTGACATGCCGTCCTGAGGAAACGGCAACTCTTGTGGATCGCCCATTGACTCCTGGTGGAAAACGAAAGGATTCCACTGAGGGCCCATCACACAAGCTGCCGCCAAGAAAGCCAAAACTTCAAAGAAGAAAGCTTCTGCTCCTTCTACTACTACCGTTCCGTCTTCCTTTAACATTGATCCCAGACCTCGGACAGAAATGGCTGCCCCCAAAGTTTCAGTCTAAATTCCGGATTCTTATCTCTGGGAAAACAAAGTTCCCAGTAACCTTCGCAAAGCTATTCGCCCACCTCCTCACTATTTTGATGGAAAGAGATTGGCGCCTTTTGAGGCCAAATAATTGAAAGAGATGGAGTGTCTAAATTTGAAGAATGCCTTAGGACTTTGCCAACTCGTCGCTCATCTTAAAGAGAAAGTCGGTCTTTTGGAAGACGACTTAGACTCTCTTGATGCGACAAGAGAAAAAGCGATGAGGTATTGGCCCAAACCCTTGACGACTTCGAAGTGTCTAAGGCTGAAAAAGAGAACCTTATGGAAGAATTACACGTTACTCGCGAAAATATGAACAAAGCCGAGTCTGAAGTTGCTCGGAGGGTACAGATTTACGAGAACGCCGTGGATTCCGTGGCCAGACATAAGACGATAATCTCGGAGATGGAATCAGAACTTGCATTTTATAAGGGGGCTGCTGCCGCCGCCAAAGCTGATGTTTTCAAGTTGAGATCTGGTGTGAGTGACGCCTTTAACAACGCTTTGGAGCAAGTTCAATTCCGGAATCCTTTTGTGACCTTAGATCTGGAGGGCGTACACGTAAATGCCTATGTTGAGGATGAGAAATTTATCCCGGCTCCATCTGCTTCAGACCCAAGGGTGATTCCTGAGACCGACGTTCAAGGCCAATCTCTTCCTCCATATCAACGATAGAAATTTGTATTAGCTTTGTGATTTTTGCTTCTTTTTGCTCTGCTCTTTTTGTATCCGTCACCTTGGGGTGACTTTATTTTGTTGAAGACTTTGGCTTGCCTTGAAGGCTTTATTATGCTATTTAACTTTTACTTGTCAATTGCTTGATCGAATTAAACTTTACTTCTGTATTAGCTTCTCCGGGTTATAATTCTTCTTGCAAAATGAAGGTTTCGAATCCAACGTGATCAAAGTTAGAGAAACACTTCTTTTTTCTTTACCATTTTAGAATACATGATATCGAATTTGGTGGCTATGCCGCTATTTCATGATTCAAAAAATCGGGCATTTGCTCGAATTTGCGCATGTTTATTATTTTTGGCCATTGTTTTGATAAACACGAATTAAGTAATCTGAGTTTCCATCAATTTTTTTGGTAGCTTTGCCGTTACATGCTTTATGAAAGAGTTTAACTTCAATTCATACATGTTTCGTTATGCTTGGTTGTCTATTCTTTAAATTCTGAAACACGGGCTCCATGACCCAATATTCTTTATTCCTTGAGTCAGCGACACTACATTAGATAATATTCCCATGGGAATTTATCTAAATTCGCACCCTAGTTGTCTGAAATAACATTAATCAAGGGGAATTGCAAAAAATAACTGAAAACAATAAGCTAATGACGTTAAAGTAAATTCCCAAACTTGTCTCTCATAACTTCAACTGAAGTAAGCTTTTAGCTTGTTTGCATTCCACGTCCTTTTGATCATCTTTCCCTTTAGTGATTCCGAGTGTATGCACCCCATCCGAGTTCATCTCGGATACGATATGGGCCTTCCCGGTTTGCGCGAGAGCTTTCCGTCCCATGCATTTTTGTTGCCTATGTCGGCTCTCCAAAGTACCAAGTCGTCTTTCTTAAACGATCGTGGTTTTACCTTCTTATTGTATCGAGCAGCAATAAGTTGCTTTGAGGCTAAGTCTTGAAAGTGAGCCGTAGATCTGACTTCATCAATCAAGTCCAATTCTACTGCAATAGCTTCGTTGTTAGTTTGCTCTTCATGTGAATTTTTCAGTTTTCTCCAAGAGGGTTCACCGACTTCTACTAGGATCATGGCTTCACATCCATAGGTTAATCTAAAAGGAGTCTCCCCAGTGGATGTCTAGATAGTGGTTCGATGTCCCCATAACACCGATAGAGATGTTCCACCCAACTATTCTTGGCCTTCTCCATTCGCTTTTTCAATCCAGTAACAATTACTTTGTTTGCTGCTTCAGCCTGTCCATTAGATTGTGGTTGTTCAACAAAGGCAAAGTGATGCTTTATATGAAAGTCGGATACCATTCTTTGGAAACCTCTATCCACGAATTGGGTTCCGTTGTCTGTGACAATTTCGGTTGGGATTCCAAATCGCGATATTATGTTCCTTTGTAAGAATTTATGTACTCTGGCCGAGTTAATTGTTGCCAGTGGTTCAGCTTCAATCCATTTTGTAAATTAATCCACTGCTACGATCAACCACTTCAACTGTCCGGGAGCTGCTTTAAATGGTCCTAACAGGTCCATACCCCATTTGTAAAATGGCCATGGAGCCGAGATCTGAGCTAAGTCTGTTGAAGGAAGCCATATTATCTTGCCATGTTTCTGGCAACTGTTGCATCTCTGGACGTGATCTTTGGCATCTTGTGCCATTGTAGGCCAATAATAACCGGCACGTATTGCCTTCCGAGCCAAGGCTTTTGCGCCCATATGTTGTCCATTAACGCCCTCATGGATTTCTGCTAGAACATATTGGGCCTCTTCGTTATTAAGGCATTTGGCCATTAAGGAATGTATGCCTTTACGGTATAATTGGTCGTCCACCATTGCGTAGACGGTCGCCGTTCTTACCAGCTTCCTTGATTCAACAATGTCTTCAGGAATTATTCCCCTTTCCAGATAGTCGGCAATTGGTTTCCTCCAATCACTTGAATCTAAAATAAGCATCAGACAACTTGGCTGCGAAAGATTCTGCTAAATTATTGTTCGAAAATTTCTTGGACTTTTCGTGCTAGCTAACTTAGCGAGTATGTCGGCTCTAGTATTTTCTGCCCGGGGTATATGCACAATCGTCACCTCGTCAAAGTTTGCCATGATATCTTTTACATTTACCAAATATTTGGCCAACAATGGTCCTTTTGCTTGATAAGTTCCCTGGATTTGGGAAGCGACGAGTTGAGAATCAGTGGATACATGTACTTGTTGAGCTCCGTTTTCCTTTGCCTGAAGCAAACCTGCAATTAGGGCCTCATATTCGGCCTGGTTATTTGACGTTGGAAAATCAAGTCGGAGGGAAAGTTCTAACGCCACCCCTTCAGGGCTTTCTACGATGACTCCTGCACCACTTCCTTTTAAATTTGAAGAGCCATCTACGAACACTTTCCAAGGCTCCAGTTCTGCTTCCCCCCCCGGTGTTCGCGGGAGTCAATTTCATCAAGAAATCAGCCAAAGCTTGTGACTTTATAGCTTGTCGGGCTTCATATGTAATATCAAACTCAGAGAATTCGATTGCCTAACTTATCATTCGGCTGGCTAAATCTGGCTTATGCAAAACTTGCCGTATGGGCTGATCCGTTCTGACGATGATCGAATGGCCATGAAAATAATGGCGAAGTCGCCTCGCCGTAGTTAGCAATGCAAAGGCCATCTTCTCAAGCTTCTGGTATCTCAACTCCGCAACTTGTAGAGCCCGGCTTACAAAATATACCGGTTTTTGCCCTTCTTCAGTCTCTCGAACCAACACGGCGCTCACTGCTTCTTCTCCTACCGACAAGTATAAGATCAATTTTTCTCCTGGTTCAGGTCTAGACAAAACCGGTGGGGAAGCCAAACATTGCTTTATTTTTGCAAACGCCTCTTCACATTCTGAGTTCCACCCTTCCTCGGCTTGTTTCTTCAAGAGTTTGAAGAAAGGAAGCGATTTTTCAGCCGACTTTGGTAAAAATCTTGTTAATGCCGCCAATCGTCCAGTCAATTGCTGAACCTCTTTCTTGTTGACCGGAGCCTCCATTTCCTACACTGCCTTACATTTTTCTGGGTTGGCCTCAATACCTCGATGGGTTAATAAAAACCCTAGAAACTTTCCAGATGGAACTCCAAAAGTGCATTTTGCCGGGTTCAATCGAATATGATGTTTTCGCAACTTTTCGAACGTCTGTTGCAAATCACGGATATGAGCATTCTACTCTTTCGACTTTACTACCATGTCATCTATATACACCTCCACGTTCTTTCCCAGTTGGTTTGCAAACACCTTGTTCATCATTCTCTGATAAGTTGCCCCGGCATTCGTGAGGCCAAACGGCATCACATTATAGCAGTAGTTTGCGTTATCCGTGATGAAAGCCATCTTCTCCTGATCATCGGGATGCATGGGAGTCTGATTATATCCCGAATAGGCATCCATGAAAGATAGAAGTTGAAAACCAGAAGATTTATCAACCAACTGGTCTATATTGGGCATCAGGAATGCATCCTTTGGACATACCTTGTTTAGGTTAGTGTAATCCGTACAAACACGCCATTTTCCACTTGGTTTTTTGACCATAACCACATTGGAAAGCCAAGTTGTATATTGTACTTCCCTGATAAACCCGACCTCTATCAATTCTTCGACATGCAACGTCAATGCTTGACCTCAGTCTGAGCCCTGCTTCCTCTTTTTTTGTGCCACTGGTGTTGAACCGGGATAAATTGCCAATTTGTGACAACAAAACTCGGGATCAATGCCCGGAATTTTGAAAGACTTCCATGCAAAGACGTCTTTGTTGTCTAGTAAGAATTTTTCCAAGTCCACACGGATCTCGAGATCAAACATCTTCCCAATTTTGGTAATTTGGTCGGGCTCGTCTCCCAAAACATAATTGTCTAGCTCGTCATTTGGTTATGCCCTTCGGATTTTATCTTCCTCCCTTAAATCCAACTCTACAGTGTGGACGGATTTACTATCTGATTTTGCTTTCGTTTTGTCTACATCCCCGGGGTTTGAACTCTTGGTTTCTTTGACCGCTTCATAATAGCATTGCCGGGAATCTTTTTGGTCGCCTTTAATAGCGACTATCTGCTTTTTCTTATTAATGAACTTTAACCTCTGATGCTTTGAGGAGACCAACATGTCCCAATCATGAATAGTCAGTCATCCTAAAATAATGTTGTAGGGAGAAGGAAAGTCGGCAACAACGAAACAAACCATTTCTGATTTAAATGCCCCCATTGTTCCTAAAGTCAGCTTCAAATCAATAAATCCTTTAGGACGAGTATCTTGCCCATTAAATCCCGTTAAAGTGGTCTTGCATGGCTTCAAATCTTCAGAATAGAACCGCATAGACTTAAACGCCTCCCAAAGGATTATATTAACTACACTGCCATTGTCTATGAAGATCTTCTTGACACGGCATTCCACAACTATCCCGGTAATAACCAGTCCATCATGATGGCCTGGGACCACGTTTTCCAATTCTTCTTGCGTGAATCCAAGCATCGGCAACTCCGACTTTGAAGATTCTTTTTAAAGTTTGATCTATCTCGGACGGAGAGAACTTCTTTAAGGTATTTTTTCCTTCGACTGACGGAATCTCCTCCTCCCCCAAAGCCTCCAACGATCACATTGCAGTCGTATTTGGAATTTGGGAATTCATCATCGCTAGCCTGAGTTACCTTTTGTTGATCCCGTCTTTTCTTATTGTCAGGAGGTGGACTTTTGTTTCGGTCACTGGGGCGTTTGTTTTGCCGCCCTTGCGTTTCAATTACATAATGACGTAATTTCCCATCTCGGATGAATTTTTCAATGGCATTTTTCAGATCCCAACATACATCGGTTGTGTGGCCATGTTGATTGTGAAATTGACAATACCGAGATTTGTCCGTTGGCTTCATTCCGTAATGGTCGTGGTTTTTCCACATTCTTCATCTCGGTCATCGAGACCTCCTTCCAAATCTCCGCTGGAGATATTTTTAGTGGAGTATATCCGTCATATCTACCTTCCGCTTTACCCCCTCTAGGTCTATTGTCCCTTCCGCGAATTCGGGACTCTTATCTTCTTTGCTCATATCGCTCCTTATCTCGTGGAGGGGAGTTCCTATTCTTCTCCTTCGGTGTCTGACTCATGATTTCCATTTGTTCCAGTTCTATGTATTGTTTAGATCGATCTCGAAATTCAGCCAAAGTTTTGGGACGGTGTTTCATGACTGACTTTTTCAGATGAGAGGACTTATCTAACCCTGCCATGATACAATGTAGATGAATTTCCTCCTTCAACCCCGGCATTTGCAATGCCGTGACATTGAAACGCTCCAGATATTTTTGTGATGTTTCTCCAGGTAGTTGCTTCACCTGATCGAGTTGGAACTCCGTCTTTGGTTGCTTCCTACTGGTGGCAAAATTTCACAGAAACTTCTTTTCCATGTCCTTCATGTCCGGGATTAAGTCAATTGGTAAGGTATTAAACCAGATTTGGGCTGCTCCCCGTAGTGTTCCTGCAAACAGCTGAGGTATCACGGGTCCAGTGTATCCTTTCACCATAATTTCCATCTTGAAATTCCCGATATGCACTTGTGAATCTTGACTCCTATCATATTTCAGGAAATCCTTAGTGTCTAATCCTTTGGGATATGCGGCAGGCATTATTATGGCAGAAAACAGACTGGGAATATTGCCTTTATTATCGAAATCAGAGCTAGATGGTAATGAACTCTGATTTCCAACTACTCCTTTTTTCTTCTCTCTTGAAGTCCGATGCCTCCCGTCTTGAACAGTTGCAGCCACAGTGTGACTAGGTTCACTTGAGTTTTTAACCTCTTTGGTGGTGTCACCTACTGGGTTACTTAATGAATGTATCTTTAACGCATCGTGCTCGGCACCATGGGAGCTTCAGACTTGATTATCTTCTGACATTTCCTTTTCCTGAGGGTCTAACGTCGGTGTTCTTGCACTTGTCGACATAGAAATATTTGTTCTGCTAGGGCCAGCAACGTCTTTATCTGCCTTCCAACTTGGTTTATCAACCCGTCTAGTATGTTCGTCAAACAATTGTTTCCATTTCATATTTTGGTGGTCCATCTCTTCCCTCATCTGGCGAATATCTTCTTGTCTTTGAAGACGGTTTCGAGTGTCCATTTCCTCCATTCACTCCATTACAGAACCAAGAGTGGTTTGTAACATAAGGATGTCGAGATTAGTTACTTGAAATTCTAATGATGGGTTTTGTGCAGCAATTGTTGGTTGCACTTGTTGGATCACCACGTTATCAGGAAGAGGAGAACTATCCGATTCCGAGGTCTCTTGTTTAGTCTGTACGGCAACATGCTCCATCTCAGGTCCATTGCGGTTTGTCCGTGGAAGTGGATGGTCTTGAAGTGGTTGTTCTTCTGACATATGATCCTGTCGTGATATCTGGTTACGACTTCGAGTGTTCGCCATGTTCAGCGGCAAGCCTATGACTTTAAATGGTCTGGGAATTAAAGTTTATCTCTCCCCACGGTCGGCGCCAATGTTCTGTCTTAGAACATAAATGTCTAACCTCTAAGGGTTAGTGAATTGTTAATATCGGATTGAGTATATATTTGGCAATATCTTTTGAGGAGATATCACCAAGTAGAAAGATCACCAAGCGACACAAGGACGGGGGTCCCGTCTAAGGGTGAAGTGTGTGCTTAGTGTGGCAGTATGTAAATATTTAGAGTAAATATATATGTACCTTTCACCTGAGGGATTCCTTCATATATATAGTGAGGAGTCAGGGGTCCGCTTATTAAGTTCCCCACCTTGACACGTTTACATCTTCTATTGTGCGCATTATCCGGTCATGGGGTCATGGATCTATCATGGGTAGACGACGATAACTGTCACGGTATACTTGTTATAGGCCTTAACTTTCTAAAGCCCATTATTGAGATCCATAACAAAACTCATGATAAACATTTGTTTAAGCTTGATTATTACTTATTAATCTTCTTAATGCTACTAATCATGTTTATGTATAAGTTTCAAAGGATCAAAGCAAGGTTTAACTCCAAAAGCAAAACTTTATCAGAACAATAAATGCGAAGTAGAAAAAAGAGCAGACCAGTGGGATGCCATTTGAAACCTTTATTGTAGCGAAGATGAAAGTGACTAAACTTTGAATTCTTCCAGCGTCTACAATCCATCTCTAACGGAAAGTTTGAATGATCACAATGGTCATTAATGGCGGTTGCCTATAAATAGTCAAGCATTCAATACAAAGCAAGCAACTAAGCCAACGACAATCTTCTAATTCATTAATTGCTTAGTATATTCTCTATAATATCTTATGATATACATTTTTCTCATTAGTGATCATATATTTACTTTGTAAGAGGTTCTTTACCAAAATTTTCAACTTTGTAAAATCTCAAGGTAGTATAACCTTAAGTGTTGTTGTAGAATTACAATGTGGAAGGGGAAATGAGTCTGTTGAGGATCATTCTTTATATTGTGGTGCCAAGAACCCATGGAATCTTGGAAGAATAGTAAAAATTTCGAGAGATGCTCTCGAGACCGGACGTAAGTCGAAGTTAAGGCCGAACCAAGATAATCCATTATGTATACTTCGGTGATATTCTTCTAACTCTTATCCTTTGATTTAATTGTTGATGATTTTCGTTTTAAATTTTTAATATCATCCAATCAAAATAAATTAGATCGGCCAAAGGCTACAGAACTCATATCAGATCATAGGTTCCCTTTTCTTCGAATAGAGAAAGGTGTCACGTCCCTTGAGCTGACCCTTAACCTAATCAAAAGAAAGGGTGATACCAAGGGTCCTGAGAATGTCAAAGTCGTCCACTGTGTGTACAGTGGCGGCAATACCACATGGTATAAAAATCAACCTCCCACAATCACATCTCATCACAATCTCATACACTTTAACAACCAGTGCAATATCACAACTTCAACATCAATAATTTATACTTATTTTCAATATTCAATACCATGCATAATCTATAACAATCACAAATCACTTAACTAAAATATAAACAATTTAAGCCCTGAGAATGTCAAAGCCATCCACTATGCGCACAGTGGCAACTATACCAGGTATAAAAATCAACCTCCCACAATCACGTACACTTCAATATGCAATGCAATATCACAACTTCAACATCAACAATTTATATTTATTTTCGATATTCAATACCATGCATAATCTATCACAATCACAATATAAACAATTTAAGCCCACTTAACTAAAACATTTACTCTCAAACATACATTTCATATATACATTTTGTATATGTAAAATACTATAACACACACACACACACACACACACACACATATATATCATTTGCGAATTTGAATGTATACTTATAATCACCTTAATAAGTTACAAGGTAATTGGAAAGTGGTTAAGCTTGAGATAAATCAAGTCCACTCTAAAAATAAATATTCAATTATACATTAATAGAATTAACAAAATACTAACTAATAAAATAACAAATATTTAATTAAGCTATAATTGCTCACTTTAGTTTTCTTAAAAAAATATGACAATTTATCTATTAATCAAATCATCATTACAATCTCATTTCCTTCTTTCATAAATTATTTCTCACTTATTATGATCATCAAAATATCACCATATCCTCAATTTAATCAAAATACCCAATTTCCTACCATAAAAGTTTCACCCAAAAAATTTCAAATATTCACATTTCTTATAAACCTCAAATCCAATACATATAATCCTCAATTTTCCAACCTTATACTAACTTATATAAGCATAACTCAATTTATAAAAAAAATCTTCAAACCTTCACATAATCAAAATCATATCAAACTCTAATTTAAATTCCAATTCGCAACTCATAATTTCATATAGTTCAAGATTTAGCAAAACTAAACCAATTAAAGCTTCAATAATACCTCTAGTAATCCAAATAAATGCCTTAAATGGTAGAAGTATCCTATAGGACATAAATCCTAAATTCTTTTAAATATAAATAAATTTTAAAACAACTGTTAGTTCTCGGTGTTTTGATGATCACAAAGTCTAAGTTATTGAATTAAGTAATTTGTGTCTAAGTTGTGGGTTGCTCGAGCAAGAGTTATTTCATGCCCAAGCATACTCAATTTAATGAATTGTTTAAGTGTTTCAGAAAGGCTACTAGAGCAAATAACATGATGCCCAAGCATAATTTCACAATTGACCCAGCCATGCTCGAGCAAAATAACTGACGTGCCCGAGCTCAATGGAGCAATAGCAAAATTTGCAAAGTTAGAAGCCATGCCCGAGTGTAAGGCATACTCGAGCAGAGGTCACCAGAGTGCTCGAGCAGTATCAATCGACACTACATTTTGTCTCTGAATGTCTCATGCCCGAGCATGATTATGGCATGCTTGAGCACCATGCTCAAGCAGAGGAGAAACCATGCTCGAGCAGTATCACTAAATTCATATTCATCGCCTCTGTATGTCGTATGCCCGAGCATTGTCTCTGGAATGCTCGAGCATTAGTGACACTGACTGAAAACGATGCTTGAGCATGGAGTCTCACTTGCTCGAGCATCAGCGATATAAGATGTTTTTAAATACTCCATTAAAGGCATGCCCGAGCAAGCATAATTGAATGCTCAAGTACGGTGCTCGAGCAGTATCTCTTTGATGCTCGAGCATAGGGTGACTTTCTCCACTTATAACCTGTTTTACTCTTTGGTTGCTCGAGCATACAATTAGTCATGCTCGAGCAGGATCATCCTCTGTATTTCAAATCCTAAATCATCGTGTGTGATTTCATGTTTTACATATCATTACTCGTTACTATTCCTAATTGCTTTTAATCAGTATGCTAATGAGTTTCAAATGATTATATCATGGATTAACAACAAATTCTCATAAAGCAATTTGTGTCGAGTTTATTTAATGCGGTTCCCAAATCAAGTCATATTCACGATAACCAATTCTCTAATCATTCTAAAGCTTCTGTTGCAATTCCACCTGCGCATTTAATGCTATTTCTCAACGGGCAAAACAAAAGGAATGAAGAGAATGTCGTAACTGCAAATCCACCGAGATTATAAAATGGCAAAAATATAAACCGACCTTCATCTATCTAACAGATACATTCAAGAGTCTCAACGGTTAATCTTCAAGCTTCACCAACGATCATTAATTGCAACATCTATAAATACCCAAAGCATTGAATTCGCCACCTACCGAAACGATGTGCATTCAATTCGAACTTATTGCAATAAGCTGTTTCATCTGCTTCATTAATATTTTCGGATATCTTGTACTTCAGTGTTTATCATTTGTCTACTCGTGAGGAGTTTAAACACCATTTGATTATTTGTTGTTAAATCTTAAGGTTGTGGAACCTTAAGTGTGGGTGTACGATTACAACTTGTAAGGGGGAGTGAGTCTGAGTGTGAAAGGATCATCCTAAGTTACAGAGTGTGTAATTGTACTCGTATTGAAGAGTTAGTGGAAATCCCAAGGTGTACTTGGGGACTGGATGTAGGTCAAAGTGTTAGACCGAACTAGTATAAATTGCTATGTGTTTATTTTCCCTTCTGTCTCTGTTTTACTTGCACTCGTGTGTGACTCACGAAAAGTTTTTGAGATCACCTATTCACCCCCTCTAGGTGATATTCCATCTTCAACAACAACCAACTAACAAATCTAAACCAATTAAAAGTAACCATCAAACATCATCTACATATATATAGTCATCTATTATCAAAACTCAAAACTTCGCCAAAATTCTAACCCCAAAAATTTTCACCAATCAATACTATATTACCCTCATTAAAAAGGGAAAAAAAATGAAGAAGAACTTTTGTGAAGGAAACTTGTTGAAAAAAAATTTAATTTAGTTACCTAAATGATCTTATAAGATAAACAACTTACCTTAAAATTCCAAATAACCTTCACCGTCTTTCTTGTTCTTCACACACACACACACACACACACACACATATATAAGGAAGAGAGGCGGTGCGTGGGGATTTTTTTTTTTTTTTTTTTTTTTTTTTAGTATATTACATCAGGCGTACGACAAGTACGTGCTTAGTGCATCTTCATACTACACCGATAACATTTATTCTCAACAACTTTTGAAGGACCACCCTCGTTGTTTTTTTGCCCTTCATCTTATTTCCTCTTCTAGTGGGTATTAGAATTATAATCATTACTTCCACCATGATAACGGTAATTACTATGTCCCTTACCATGACCACATCTACATCTACATCCACGACCACGACGCATGATAATTATTACATACACTCGCAATTGCTTCAGGGAATGGAGTAGATCCAGTGGGACGATTTTCATGATTTTTCATCAACAACTTGTTATTTTGTTCAGCTACCAATAGGCATGAATTAACTCAAAATACTTTTTAAAACCTTTATCTCAATATTGTTGTTGCATGAGCATATTTGAAGCATGAAAGGTATAAAAAGTTTTCTCTAATAAGTCTTCATCAGTTATTTTCTCACCACATAATTTCAATTGAGAACTTATTTTAAAAACCGTTGAATTATATTCCTTACAGTCTTAAAATCTTGTAGCCTAAGGTGTATCCATTCGTAACGAGCTCGAGGCAAGGTCACCATTTCTTACTTTCTACATTTATCATTTCTCTCTCTTATTGAGATTCTGATCTAACGGTGGAAAAGTGGTAGTGACTTGGTAATGACATAAAATTGGTAGTGACAATATCTTATTCCTTGTCTGAAATACGTAACATAGGACTATGCACAACTCTCTAATCTAGAATTAATGTGATTCTATAATCATAGTAATTAATGGGTGAAAATAGGAAACTATAGAGAATAGGAAATAATGGGAGATATGATATGAATATCTACAAATATAATGTTCATAACAATTATAATGTGATGATGACTAATTTGTAGAAATCGTTTTGTTCTTTGGGCATATTAAGAAAAGGACTGAACTGAAAACAAAACGTTTATTGAAGGGTGGAATGGTCTTTGATTAATTGAACCCAGGGCCTCTTCTCCATCCGCCCGACGGATACACGGTGAGAGAAGCTGAGAGGGAGAACCAGAGGAAAGAGCGTCGAAGGAGAAGACAGAGAGGAAGAAAAGGCCGGACACACATGCAATCGACGATCTAGATCAAGGCAAGTCACCTGAACCTCCTTCCATCTTTATTTTCTTCCATTGGGTTAGTTTGGTAGTGGGGGTTAGTTTGGGAGTGGGAGGAGCAATTGAATCTTGTGTCTGAAGAGGAAGAACCACCGATTAAAGGTTGTAATAATGTCTAAGATTAGATTAAAATGATATTTAGTTTTACTTTTGCTTGATTGACTCTGGTTTGTGATTTTCAAATTGGATGTTCACTGTTGCTGTGAGTGAGGCGTCGTATTCTCTGGAAAATTGGGTTAAAGGAAGAATAATTGCTTAATAAACCATGAAATTAGCGTTATAAGGTTGATTGGGTGACTATTATGATTCTTCATTTTGATTTGGACATGGAAAGAGTGAGCTTCGAATGGTTGGAGTGTTTTCATTAAATCTGGAAAATCTTTCCAGATTAAGGCAATCTGAAGCATTAGTGGAGAATAGAGGGTGATTTGGCATAGGTTAAAGCTTGTATAAGAGGAGTGCCATTGTTATGAGAAAAATTTGCGCTGGAATTGTAATTTGATAAATGTAAAGAGGTATTATCATGTGGGTGTGTTATTTAAAAATTGAAGATTTATGGGAAGAATGACCTTACTGATTTTCTGACGCTGAAAAGGGATTTAAACATACATACATATAGATGTATATAAACTAGTAGCTGCAAATGTGTCCAAGTTAGCGAGATAAGTGCTGTATGTGTTTGTGTTGTTTGAAAGTCATGCGATTCAATTTAGTGAATCAAAACTAAGGAGAAACCCACTGTCCTGTGCTGACCAATTGTGCATTAATATGCTTATGTGATTGACAGGTCTTAATTTAATCTGCTCTGCACAACTACTGATAGAAAATGCAATTCTTTGGGGGATCAGAGATCAGTCCATCTCCACCTGTACCAACAGCAGCAGGAAACAATGCCCATATGATGTATGTTTTCAACAGAAATGGGGTATGCTTGCTATACAGGGAGTGGAATCGTCCCCTTCGGACATTGAACGCTCAGCAAGACCACAAGTTAATGTTTGGTCTACTCTTCTCCCTTAAGTCGTTAACTGCCAAGATGGATCCAACGAGGTAAGTATATCATCTGGGTTTTAAAATACCAGAGAAGTCTATTGTAATGCCATTTTCTCCCCCATGTAAATACATTCGTTTCTCAAGGCAACAAGTAATTTATTGTGATAAAATTGGTGGATGATTCATATGCTATTTATCTTAAATATCTTATTTTGTCCATGAAAGATTGATGGAGATCAGCATTACCATGTTGCAAAAGGTTCCTATGACATTCCTGGATTGTTAGAATACTTTTTTAAAGGATAATCTTCAAATAACAATACCTGCGATCTTTAGAATGTCCCCAATGCAGTGCTTGGGGATATTCTTGGAAGCATTAGATTGTCAAAGGAATGAGGTTAGAGATAGTTGACAAACGTCAAACCTAAATAATAGATACTTATTATTATTATTATTATTATTATTTTTTTAAATAAAAATAGAGGGACACTCCTTTCTTCACCTGATTTCAAAACAATAAATGAAGGTAACTTTTTTAGGCTAAAATGGATACTTATTAACTATTATTGGTTCTGTCTTTTTGTACCATGATATCCTAGTTTTATAAGCTCGTTGTCTGTTGTATATCATAAAATGGTCAATTGCATACTCCATCTTTTCCAGTTAAGTAATTTGATAACTTTAATTGTCATAGGTCTTATTTTATTCTAATTTTAAAATCGAATCTTTATGTAGAGAATTGTATGTTGATGAAATCAGTAAAGGTCTCTGCTCATGGCACTACTGCTGGTTTATCATATGAGTGGGTTTAATATCTTCATATTCCCTCTTTTTTTTTCCCCGGTGCAGTGCAGAGAAAGGAAATCTTGGTGTTCCTCAGTTACCTGGCCAAGGTTGTTCATTTCATAGTTTTCGCACCAATACATACAAACTTAGTTTCATGGAAACTCCTTCTGGGATGAAGGTCAGTTAAAATGTATTCCTTTTTATCCCTAAACATTTTAAGAGTTCCTTCTTAGTGCATTCTGGAATCTGGACAGTAATTCTGAATTGTATTATTTTGGGCCTTGACTTGGTAAACTAATCTCTTTGGTACAATGATAGGATGGTTACGGCTGTGTGGCATTTTGCTGTATGCTATATTTTAGATGTACTATTGTCAATTGCAACAGCCATGCTAGAATGGCTTGGCTGTTTAGATGCATCTTGCTGTAGAACTTGATGGCAAGATGACTGCTACGGCTGTGGTGGGGGCCATATTGAAACTGATAGGTAGACATATTTTCTCACATGCCCTTGCCTCCAGCCAATGCACTTGCTTCTTTTGGAGGCAGTAGGATCCATCAGCATCATCTGTGATAATAAGGCAGCTAATGGAAACAGAGAACACACCAGAAACACATGCTTCCCTGTGATCTTGTTCTTTGACTATGTCTTTGAACCAGATAGTTCGACCAGAAACAGATGCCTTTAAATCTTAACTAACCTGGCTGAAATCCTCTTTCAAGCTTCTAGGGAGCTGCTGCTATTTCAAATCTAGATTTTCCTTTATTGTATTGAGTTTTCAGCCCCCATCTCTAACCATAGGTTTTCCTCTCTTGACGACGTTGATGATAAAAATACATAGAATGAATAGAAAAGGGTTGTGATCCACTAGCAATGATGAAAGGGTTGATGGGGCTGAGAATTTACTGTTTGAAGACGATGATTTTGTCTTTTGCAAAGACTTTACTGGAACAGAAAGTGAGGAGGATTGGTTTTTACCTCTTTTGTGTGGCTTGTAAGGCTTTATATGCTTGCAGCAGAATGATGAAATTATTGATCTACCTCCCACAGGCCTGATCTGAAGCTGGGGAATTCAGTTTCTGATGGAACTAAGTTTTATTTCTGGTCAATTAGTGGTAAATCAGTACAATCCTCTTCTAACAGGGGACATAAGGAGGAAAAATGGTAATGAAGCACTAATCCTCCTAATTAGCTTCAAAACAGGAAACGACTGCAGTCTAAGGGAAATAGCTTCCCTGACTTTTGAGAGGTTAGGTCTCTCTAGCCACACTCCCTGGTTAAGGCAAAGAACATTAGATATCAGAATTCCTTACCTCACCCTTGTTATTGGGTTGGGGACCACTGTCTATAAAATTGAATCCGAAGATATACCTTGTTCACTACTGCAAACTCCCACCCCATTTTCTTTGTCAGCTTTCTCTTTTATTCTTTGCTTGATGCTCTAAATGAGATTTGAGACTAATGCACCTCTGCAGTTATTTCTTTAATTTGTTCATTAACCTCCTTCATTTTAAGAATTATCTTGAGCATGTTAGGAACGCAGATGAACAAGTTAAACTTGCTCAAAAGAAATTCTCATTAATCTGCAAAGTAGGCGTACATAGTTGGGGTATTTAAAGAAAGAAGACTCTTGACTCTACTAGACTCTCATTTGAAAACCCTAAACCCAAAGCCCATATGGATAATAAGTGGAATGGAGTAGGTGGTGGCATTCTAAGGAATATCATGAAGGATGGTGCCACCTTACAAGATAAATGAATAATATTAAATTGTTAAAGGATAATTAAAGATATTCCAATTAGATTGTTTATGCTATCGAATTGAAATAATGTAAAATGCTAACCTAACCAAGCGGAAATAATTACATAAAACACAATCTAAAAATATGCTCATCAAGGACGCCTAACATAAGCTAATGGGCTTAATTAATCACTCAATCTTAGCCCAATTACATGGCCAAAATGACAAGTAAACAAATTGGCTACAATCATGGGCTTCAGATGTGGCTGCTTGTAATTTGACAGCATTTAGACTCTCCTTCACTCTTGGAGCTTGCCTCTTGAAGCTTCTCTTCAGTACTTAGCCATTCTAAAGCTAATGCACCTCTTGCATGCCTCCACTGGGTTCCATGATAGGGAGGGAATCTCCCTTGGTTTCCAAACATGGTGACTGATAGACAAGTGAATTTCCCAAATAGGAAACTATATAGGGTCTCGTTTCTTCCAACCTAGGCTTGCCTCGATGTTAAACACGTCCCAGATTAAAGCTTACATTTTCTTGGCCCAATCTTGGCTAGGCTACCCTTTCCTATAGATCCTGTGCTTTGGATGTCTTGTTATCTTGGGATGTTTGGATAGCCCCTTTATTCCCATAATGTATGATTGGAAAGGATAAACTTTAAATTGTGTGGACAAAAATGGCCTCTTGATAGTAAAGGATAAACTTTGTTTGGCAAAAATGCTGTCTTGACAATCAAACAAATATCGTTGACAATTAACTTGTTGCTGATATTATAAAAAAATTATCTGATTTGTGTTCTAGAATAAGATATTAATTTAGGGATATTAATGCACTTATATTCTGATGCTATTAGGAATTTGACATGATTTATTATTATTATTATTATTTTTCCATGCAGATTATCTTGGTGACTCATCCTAAGACAGGTGATCTGCGAGAATCACTGAAGTATATCTACAACTTGTATGTCGAATACGTAGTAAAAAATCCGCTCTATACGCCAGGATCTCCAGTTAGGTAAGTTATTTCATATCTAATAAATGACATCTGTCCAGCTGTTATATGGGCTCATGCAATGTGCATTCAGATAAGGCACCGAGTAGATTGATTGATAAGATGAGAAAGTTAATAAGATAATATGAGATAATGAGTTTAGAAAGCTATTAGATAATCTGAAATAAAGAGTAGGCAAGAATCTCACATTTCTAAAACAGCCCGGAGAATCTCCTAAACCAATTTACTCTCTGAAATATTCAATGCCTTTATTGATGAGGCAATATGCCAATTTATAAGGATAGTTTACGAGAGAGACTCTAATTCAAAATTCAAATGCAAAATCCTAGTATGAAATTCAAATGACTAACAATCCTAGATTCTAGCAACTAAATCTTACTAGTGGGATATTCCATTTATTTCGTAATTTCCTAAAGATAATAATTTAAACAAACTCAATTAATTAAATAACAAGCAAATATGAATTGAGCTTAACAAATAATGTTTAAGCTTTTATTCTTCTCTGAGACACTTTCCTTTCCTTGAATAAATCAACCGATAGCAAATATTGCTTTCATATATGCCCCCTTGGAAAAGCTACTTGTCCTCAAGTCAAAAATGAGGGAATTGTTCAGCAACTAAGTCATATTCCTCCCAAGTGGCATCTTCTACGGACGGTGATCCCATTCAATGAGCAACTCAAGCTTTTTCTCTTGGTTCCAACGATGTTTCAAGACCCAACATGGTGAAAGAGTTAACTCCATATTTGGTTTCATTTGAAAACCCTAAACCCAAAGCCCATATGGGAAGCGGTGGTGGAGGGTTGAGGGGCTGTTAGCCAAAGGCCTTGCGAAGTAAGGATACATGAAATACTTGGTGGATTTTGGTATTGGAAGGGAGTTCAACTTCGTATGCCACCTTACCTACCCACTTGAGAACTTTGAACGGTCCAAAGAACTTGGGGAAAGTTTGTCAAACTGCTTCTTGGCCACAGAATGTTGGCGTATGGCTGAATCCTTAAACAAATTGCTTCTTCGAGTGTAAACTTAAGGTCTCGTTGGTGTTGGTCAATGTGTAGCTTCATCTGGTGTTGTGCCTTAAGGAGGTTGTCCCTTAAGACCTTGATCATGGCGTCATGCGTTTCCAATTGCTCTTCCAACTCAACTACCAATATTTCACCCTTCATATAAGGAAGCACAAGCAGCGTGTGACGTCCGTAAAACTATCCTGAAAGGAGTATCATTTGTGGATACGTGGTATCCTATGTTGAAAGAGAATTCTGCCCAGCACAAGAACTTACTCCATTGTTTGGGTTGATCCTGAGCAAAGCAACGAATATAGGCTTCTAAACAACGGTTGACCACTTCCATTTGGCCATCAAATTGTGGATGATAAGCAGTGCTCATATTTAACTGTGTTTGACTAAGGTGAAACAGTTCTTGTCAGAAATTGCTTAAGAAGAGCGAGTCCCTATCAGAAACACTGGATCTAGGCATCCCGTGTAACCTAACTATCTCTTGACAAAATAGTGCAGCTACTGTTTTGGCGGTGTACATGTGAGAGAGTAATAAAATGGCAATATTTGCTAAGCCGGTCAACCACCACCAAAATCACATAAAGTCCTTTAGATTTGGGCAAAGTCCTATAATGAAATCAAGCGAGATGTCTTCCAAGATGTGTTCTGGAATGGGAAGAGGTTAGAAAAGTCCTACAGGCGCCAAGGTCTCACTTGTTTTGTTGACATATCAAACAACATTGGATGTAATGTTTGACATCATTCTTCATTCCCTTCCAATAGAGTTGATCACCAAGCCTCTTTAGTGTTTTAAAATACCCCTTGTGTTCCCCGGTGGGAGAATCATGTGCGCCAACCATTAATTTCTCTTGAAGCTCGGGAAGATTAGGTATGACTAATCTGGTTTTGTAGAACAAAGCATAGTGGAACTAAGAGTGGTGATCCAGGTTCACTTGTAGTTTGTCAATTTCGGCCTTAGTTTTGGGGTCTTCTAACAATGCTTAAGGTAGCATTTTTAGTTCATTGGCCATAGGGATGACCATTTGAAAAAAATCAGCCTGTTAGGGCCTTCTAGAAAGTGAATCCGCTGCTGCATTCTCCTTCCAGGTTTATAAATAATGGTGAAATCAATGGGAAGAAGTTTCACCAAGAGCCTTTGTTGTGAAGTATTCACAAGCTTTTGTGCTAGCAAGTGTTTTAAACTGTGATGATCTGTTTGCACATAAAAGTGGTGTCCTAATAAATAATGGCGCCATTTTTGGAGGGAAAGCACCAAGGCAAGAAGCTCCCGATCAGAAGCACATTTGTAGTGATTGGAAAAAGAGAATCCCTTGTTGAAATAGGCTATGGGGTGCCCATGTTGCACGAGAACTGCCCTAATTCCATTCATGGAGGCTTCGCACTTGATAGTGAAAGGCTGCTTGAAATCCGGTAATTGAAGAACCGGTGTGGTAGTTAAAGCTATCTTTAAATCGTCAAATGCTCCCTGAGCCTTTTCAGTCTATTGAAAAGCATCTTTCTTTGTCAGATCGGTTAGTGGATAAGCAGTTATCCCATAATTTCTTACAAATCTTCAATAGTACCTTGGTGAGACCAAGAAATCCGCATAAATTCTTTACTGATGATGGAGTGGGCCAATGAGCAACGACCATGATTTTCTTTGGAACAACCTCAACACCTCTGCTAGTGACTATGTGCCCCAAGTAATCGATTCGTGCTTGTCCCAAGAAGTATTTTTGGCATTAGCATAGAAGGATTGCTGATGCAAAATTTGAAAAATGATCCAGATATGGTCTAAGTGGTCTTGAGTAGACAGCTATACGTCAGAATGTCGTCAAAGAACACCGAAACAAATTTTCACAGATACGGGTGAATAAATTAACTGATAGCGAAGATCGCTGCCACATTCCCATCATCTCTAACCATAGTTATAGACTTTGACACATCTGGCCATCATCAAGCATCCTTCATAATACTTGCCTATCCTTTACTCACTTAATAGCACTCCATACCAGTAGATGTAGTTGGAATTAGATTTTTGTATTATCACTGCATCAATTGGCCCCGCTATCGTAGTAGCTGTGCTGATTTCACTGTGATTAGATAATTGAGGCGAGTATTCTCTTTTGTGCAAGTCGGAAACATCAAATGCACTTGAGATAAACAAAGTTGAACAGATACTAATAAGGCACGGGTCTGTTTGCGAATGTCATTAGTGTATTGAGTGAAATCATTGGCTTTCTTTTCTTGGAGAGTTGTATTTGCGTTATGCACGGCTTCCATGTTGGTGGCACCTCATGACTAAACCAGTTATTATTATTATTATTTTACTGTTCAACATCTATACTATATTTTACAAGGAATGGAAAATCCGAGTGGAGCAGCCAGTTTGACTAGAAAACCGTGGCCTGATTCGACATGGGATTGAGGAAGAATTAGGAATCGGTCTAGAAACTGGTTGAACCAGCTAAAAGTTGAACTAGTAGAAATGTTTTAATTTTTTTAGGAGCTGTTTTGCACAAGGGAGGCGAGGGAAAGCGAGCGGAGAGAAATTTTTTTGAGTTGGATTTAAAAATATCAAAGAAGTGGGGTTAAAAGTTTTTAATCAATTTTTCTTACTTTTTTTATCTTACATCATATCTTTGTTAAAATTTTATTACCCCAACTCTTCAATTTTTAAAATCCCACCCGCAAAAATTTTCCCTCCCCTCCCTTCCAAGGCCCTCCTCATAGCAAACAGCCCGATTTGAACCATGTTCCTCAATCATATGCATATCTATTCATTTTAAGCATTGGAAAATAAATGCTAATGAGTTAAAATGTAAGAAATATTAATATATACTGTAAAATTATGAATTGTAGAATAAGTATATGCATTATAAAAATATTATATCTAATAAATATTGCATTTTATTTTTAGAATGACAAAATATTTATTAAATTATTTTAAGTCATAATTTTTACCTTTAATATTCTCTCGCGGTATATTTTTAAACAATTGTATTATTTCTTAAATCAATTTTTTTTTCTATATATTTGTTATTATTTTATCATTCTCATCTAAACTAGTTAGCATATATTTTAAAATACCTTAATTTAATTACAATTCCAATCATGAATCGACCATGATGATGTAGGAACCATTGTTTCGTCCAGTTTAATGGTCAATCTAGTTTTTAATACCTTGATATTTTTGTTGATTTTCTTACAAGAAAGCAAGCTTGTAAATCTATCCAGATTTTAGAAGACTCACAATGTAATTGTACAGGTCTGATCTATTCAATACAACGTTGGACCAGTATGTGAGAGGCATCGGATAGACGTTGAAATTTAGCTTGGTGCAAATGCTGGCTTCTATGACTGATCTGTTCAATTGGTGCAATTGCTTTCTTAAATGAATTTCAAATTTGGGAAGATTGATAATCTTTATTTGTTTTAATGGCTGAACTTTGTGCTTATTATGAGGTTTGCTCCCTGGGGTTTTGTGCTAATTTCTCCAGCATCTATTTTTGCCTTTCGTATTCTGTTTGGTCATGGTTACTACACCCTAATAATAGTTATCACTTTGTATAACATATTGAGGACAGTTCACGGTATTTTGATGACATGAAGCTCACGATATTACTAGAGTTTTGGGACAGAAGGCCGAGAGAAAGGAATGGAATTCGGCGAAGAAAAGTTAGTGTAGAAATTTATTAGGGAGTTGATCTAGGTCTTAAATATAATATAGGGTTAAGCTGTAAATTGACTAACTAAGTGTTACACTAGGAGCATGGGTACAACAATGTTTTGAAGGTATCAAAAATACCAATGAACAATTGAAAGGGAGCAAAAATACTAATAAAGAAATAAATTATTATGAAAGTAGCATAATCCCCGATTTGGTCTATTTGTTAAAGTTTTAAATTTTTCATTGGTATTTTTGTTCCCTTTCAATTGTTTATTGGTGCTTTTGATACTTTCAAAACATTGTTGTGTTTGGTCTTTCTAACGTAACACTTACCACCAATCTACACCTTAACCCTAAAATATATATTTATTATATTTTAAATTTTTTTCTCTAAATTATTGATATTCTCTTGACAATATAAATATAATTAGAATTTAATAATGCACATATGTATTCTTTAAAGTGAGTGATAGTTTGTACTCTTGAGATATTCGTTAATGCTACACAGAAATTCTTCTGTTATTAATAAATAATAAATAATATTTTGAAAATATTTTTATGCAGTTACTCATTCATAGTAATCGAGTTTTTTCTTCTGAAAATGGTCCAGTAAAGAGAATGAAATTCTACGGATATGAAATTCATTTTAAATCTATGATCTAGCCTCTAAAATTTATAATATGTTCCTCATCGTAAGGAGGTTTCTACCAGTGGGTAGTGGGTAATTGAAAAGGACATGCTAGGAAAAACAACATAATTGACAAGGACATGTTAGGAAAACCAACACATTGATTTCTTCAATATCCACAAATTATGTAACTATTATATTAAGGAGTAAGACTACCATAAAATCAAACCAATAAATCGCTTTCTTAATGAGTAAGGTGCCGTCATTTTGCCTAAAATCAATTATGATGATGAGTGATGACCAATAGTGACTGGATGCTCCGTTGCCGGGTAATCACTTTTCTCTGCCCAAAAAGGGGGAAAAAAAAGTAAATACTCTTTTCATTCCGACAAAAAACGCGATCCCCATTTTGGTCCTAAAAAAAATTCGTATTTAGTTAATAAAAGAGTAAATACCCTTTTGGGTCGAAAAAAAATAAGGACCCCCATTTTGGTCCCTCACACAAAGAAATCTTTCTTTTTAGTCCTTGAAAAGGGCGAATAAGAATCGATTAGTGAACATTTTGGTTCGCCAAAAATTTAAAAAGCCTTTTTAGTCCATAAAAATGTCTCATTTTGGGGTCCATATTTTTTTGTCGGGGGCCCAAAAGGGTATTTACTCTTCATAAAAAGGACTAATAAGGTTCAATTGGTTGACATTTTGATCCCTCACAAATTTCCAAAAGGTCCTTTTTAGTCCAAAAAAAGACGAATAAGGGTCTATTTTTTTGTAAGGAACCAAAATGGGGTTCATATTTTTTGTCAGAAACTAAAAAAGGTATTTACTCTAATAAAAGAATCAGTCAAGTAAAGTCAAAGAAGATGCATAGCAATGAAAACTTTTTCTCTCTTAATTACTCTTCCTCCTTTCATTTCCTTTATGTAATAAAAAAATTAGTTGAATTAAATATTTAAAACTCATTACAGACCGTCTAACAGTACAAAGAGTGTTTATAGAAATACCTACCAACAAAACCCTCCTTTTGTTTTTAACTTTTCGTCCTTTCGCTCTCCATTTCAATTAACCTATCCACCTTCTTTTTTTATAAAAATATCAATATATTATAAATAAAAAAAGAGGCTAGAGTAAACAAACGTTCCCATTACATTTCAAGGGGAGGGGTAAACATTTAGAATTAGGTCATTTGTGATAATAATAGAATGATAGACAAAAAATATTAGATATTAGGAGTACCTGCTTGTTGTGCTCCATGGTACTAGCGAGATCATCCTCCATGAGATAGTTGCTAAGAAAGTTCCTCTCATAGCAAATTATCTTCAAAATGAAGAAATTTGGAGCCATGAATAATGATAGTTTCCAGAGAACGGTTAGAAGTTCGTCATTATTACAGAAAATGGTACTCAGATTAACAAAAGGTAGGAGTACATTTCTTGCACATGACCTTCTTCGTTAAGTTACTCTCCATTCATGTTGTCCTGCTCTAGGATTTGCGTAAATATGAAGTAGCCCATTGACTTAATCACATTCATTATGCATAAGGTTCCACGGAGATGGCCATGCACGTGTCCACACACAAACTTCGGTCCCTAAAGAGTTAGTTGGGGGTTGAATTTTTTCATAAATATACTTATGAATTATACATGTTACAGCATTTTGCATCGAGGGTAAGTTTAATATAAATGATTTAAAAGGGTATTTTACGAAAGTCAACACACATTTTGACAAATAATTAATTTAATTTTTTTAATTTATTCAAATTAGTTAAATAAATCTAATATTAAGAACCAAATGTAATGTGTATACATACATATTGTTGAGATAATATGAGCTAGACCTCAATATTCTCATATCTCCTTATAGGGAGGAGTAGTTATTCCTTTATGAAATACTTGGCTTTTCTTTCTTCATATTAGGAATAACAATATAACAATGCTTTTCATAAGCTGAGTATCCGTTACTTTTTGGAGTAAAGGAAAGGATGCTATACATTAGCGGAACCCGAGAAAAATATTTTTAGGCGGGCAAAAAAAAAAAAAAACATATTGAACTATTTAGTAAATAGTATCCCATAACATTGAAAATACAAATAAATAATAACCGATAATTATAAATCAAAACAAAATATAAGATGATGTTAACATTTTCTATAGGTATCTCAAACAAGAATTTTACTTTCTTCTTACGGCATTTAAATGAGTAATGAACTAAACATTGTCCTTATAGAGAATATAATAAATTAGTTGGGGCCAAATTATTATTATTTTTTGATCAAAGGATACTTCTATTAATACTTCAAAAGATTACAACACAACAACAAGGAAGGGGAATAACAAGAAGATAAACGACATTGAAAGAAAGGACAAGTCTAAACATACAAACAAACAGAATACACCCAAATAAAATAAACTACAAACAATCCTCATTCAATGAATGAGTGGGGGAAGAAGCATCATGAGGAACGGCATTCGCCATCTGGGAATCCAAGGCTAGAAGAGACAGTAAAGACGGTGTTGGTCGGAAGACCCACCCAATCGGGCACACCCCTTTATAAGCATTTGCTGCAATGAAGTCAGCGGCACGGTTACCCCCTCTAGGGGTAAAGGACAGAGCGAACCCAACCTTGGATACCAAAAGGTGAATAATATCGAAAATGATGCTCCTACACCTCCACTCAACCATATCCAGAGATTTGGCCTCAACACATTTAAGAAGAGAAAGACAATCAGTTTCAAAGACAACATTATCATAACCGAGATCAACAACTAGCATCAGAGCCCTCTTCAGAGCTAAGGCTTCCGTCACAAATACAGAGATGGATTTCACCTTATCCACAAAACCCCATTTGAAATCACCAAAATGATCCCTACAAATAACTTCAATAGCAACTCCAGTCTTATTAGCCGAAAAAGCCCCATCGCAGTTATATTTAAGATTGCCAAAGACATGGAGGGACCGCATAGCCTACATGAGTAG
Organism: Acacia melanoxylon; assembly: GCA_019022615.1. Classification (NCBI taxonomy): domain Eukaryota; kingdom Viridiplantae; phylum Streptophyta; class Magnoliopsida; order Fabales; family Fabaceae; genus Acacia; species Acacia melanoxylon. The sequence goes on along the minus strand of JAFJYJ010000068.1, from coordinate 784,664 downwards.
GAACAACTCTTTGGCCCTCCGGGATCCTATGCCTTTTATCGCAATTCACTCAGAAGTCAAAATTATTTTTCCTCGCACATTCAATGACATCAATAGGGTTAGGATCTTTATGATTAAAAACCAAATTATTTCGTTGTTTCCAAATAAACCATAAGATCCAACAAATTAATGAAAGGTTCTGCTTACTCAAGAAAGACATACCTAAGAGTTGAATCCACCAAGCATTGAAGTTCGAAATACTAGCAATATCAAACTTTGCACTAAGCGAACACCCGAACTGCATACACCTTGTCCAAGGGCAATGGAAAAACAAGTGCTCCACCGTCTCCACAAAGATCGAACAAATTGGGCAAATGTTACTCTATGATCTCTTTCTCCGATAAAGGGCACCATTGGTAGCAACAGCATTATTTAAGATTCGCCAGATAAATTGCTGAACTCTCGGGATAATCTGAATCTTCCAAATCGACTTCCAGCAAGATGAGGTTATAACTATTGAAGACCCAACCTTGTTGTCCTCAGAGAGCATGTTCTCTTTACTATTATGATACCCCCTTTCACCGAATACACACCATTCTTAGCACTAGTCCACACTAATTTATCGACCAACCCATTAGATGGGATGTCGATCTCATATATAGCACTCTTGACTTCCAGTGATGCATACTGGTCAATGGGAGCAAGATTCCACTTTCCATTGGCAATAAGATCACAAACTCTGCCCTTTTCTATAAAAGGATCATTTAAATCACTGGGTTTCTTTGGGAATTCGACATGAGGGACCCATTTATCATCCCAAATTCTGATAGCAACGCCATCTCCAACATCCCAATGCAGGTCTTTCATGAGAAATTCTCTGCCATCCAAAATGCTAGACTAGCACCACGATGCTTTATGTCCTTTACCTGCCTTTATGAAATCATCTTTGGGAAAATACACACTCTTCAAAACCTTAGCCCACAGGTCATTAGGACTCATCAGCAATCTCCATGCCGTTTTAGCTAGAAGAGCATCATTCATAACCGATAAATCTCGAAAACCCATCCCACTAGTACTCTTCGCAGTAGTTAAAGACCCCCAGGCTTTCCAATGTGTCGTTCCGCCAGAAACAGTACCGCTCTACCAAAAATTAGCAATAAGACTGCTAATCTCTCTACAAGTCTTGACCGGGAACTTGAAAACATTCATAGGATAGATAGGGATTGCCTGGAGAACCGCTTTAATCATTACACCACGCCCAGCAAAAGAAAGAAGAGAATGTCCCCATCCCTGAATTTTATTAACAATGCGTTCTCGAACATAAGCCAACGCCTGATGCTTAATCTTCCCCCAAATACTCGGAATGCCAAGGTATTTACCCGGGTCCTCTGTCACCGGAATGCCCAAGGTTCTTCCCACCATATCGTTAACATCATCAGGGGCATGAGAAGAGAAAAGGATACTGGACTTATCAAGATTGATGACTTGACCAGAGGCAGTCAATACATTTTCAAAATATCAGCTAGATGGTTGCAATTCCTTTGAGTTGCACGCATATACAAAAGAGCATCGTCAGCAAAAAAAACTATGAGTAAGTTCCGGCAAATTTGTGACTTAATTTGACGCCATTAACAAATTTATCCGCCCGACTCCTTCTAATCATAATGGAGAGAACTTCAATAATAATGAAAAGATAAGGAGAGAGGAGATCTCCCGACGAATGCCCCGATCGAGTAAAAGAACTCACTTTTTCACCTAATAAACAAATATTCAAACTAACAGAGCACACATATTTCATCAGAAAGGATACCCACTCTTTACAGAAACCAAATCTTAACAAAATATTTTCCAGAAAATTCCACTCCACCCTATCATAGGCTTAGCAATAATAATATTATCATGAATACACCGACCTGGAACAAATGCACTCTGATTCTGTGAAATACAAGTATCAAGTAAAGGTCGCATTCGATTGGCCATGATTTTAGAAATGATCTTATAAGAGAAATTACACAAACCAATAGGGCAAAAATGGGAAACATGCTCAGGCTTTTGCAGTTTAGGAATAAGAGTGATGTTAGTAGAATTTAAATCATTAAGCACCAAATGACATGGAAAAAACTCTTTAACCAAACTACAAACACACTCACCAATTTCAGACCAAGAGGAATGATAAAATTTACCCGAGAAACCATAAAGTCCAGGCGCTTTTGTGCTCCCAAGACTAAAGGCTGCTGCTTTAATCTCCTCCGTAGAAATTGGTAACAAGAGACTGTTATTCATATCAGATGAGATAGTAGGCTCAATGAAACCCAAGACTGTGTCCATTGGACATGCACCAGAAGTGGTAAACAGCTCCTGAAAAAAGCTAGCAATATTATCAAAGATAGCAACCTTCTCATACAACCAATTGCCCTCATCATTTCTAATACACGAAATTCTGTTCTGCTGCCTCCTCTTGATAGTAGATATGTGAAAGAAACGTGAGTTCTTATCGCCAACACCTAACCAATTAATCTGAGATCATTGCCACCAGTATTGTTCTTCGCGTTCCAACAATCTGTCCAGATCACCTTTTGCCTCCACAATCCCTCTTGAAATTTCCGGAGTTCAAGCTACTAGGGTCAGCTTAGCCAGATGGTTCTTCAATAACTCAATAGTCTTTCCACTATTTGGGAACTCCTTCTTGCTCCAAGCAATTAACCTATGCGTACACCTCTTCAGATTGCTCACAAAATTTTCTAGTTCCGAGTGAACCTGATCATTATGATTCCGCCAACACCCCTTGATTACCTCAAGAAAATTCCTATGAGAAGCCCAAGCATATTCGAAATGAAAGGTCCGACACTGCTGGCGATTTTCATACTGAAATCGGATAAACAGAAGGTGATGGTCAGATCCGGCCGGATCAACATTAAAAACCTGGAGACACGGGAACTGCTTTCTCAACTGCAAATTACCCAAGGCCCTAGCAATGCACTCATGAATTGTATCCAGAAAATTACGATTATTGCACTAGGTAAAAATAGGTCCATTATAACCTAGATCTTCAAGTTTGCAATCAGCCACAAAACACTTGAAGTTTAGGATCTTCCTCCAAGCTCTAGGGAGACCACCAATCTTCTCCTGTAGAGAAAGGATGTCATTAAAATCCCCAACACACATCCACGAGTCCCTGATATTGTTGCTAATTCTTCGAACCTTTTTACAAAGACAACATTCTATACTCTTCATCGGTGGGGCCATATACAAAAGTAATATAAGATGGAGTTGATAAGGACTCAGACATTACACTGGTATGAATAATATTAGCAGACGAGAAAAGAATATTAACTGTAAGCACATCAGACCACCATAACGCCAGGCCGCCACTTCTTCCAATGGGGTTAACTATCCATTCCTCATTAAAACCACATCTTCGCCTTACTTTTCTCACAAGTCTCGCTATTCGCTTAGTCTCCATCGGAAAAACTAAATGGGGTTTTTTCCGGGGACATTCATCCCTCGGGTTTCTAACTCGTCAAGGCAACCCCGATAATTGAATATTTCATACACTTCTTTTTATCTCTTGATTAATAATTTAGGACTCTTTAGTTAATAAATAATGGCTTTTATACTTATTTGGGTTTTGGGCCTTTTATTATATTTTAGCCATTTTCATTTTTCCATTTTAGGTTAAGTGTGGCAGCAGCCACAAACATATATTCATTCACGTTTTTAGCTTTTGGTGGATCAAAATAGGAGTTTTCTAATTCTCTCAAGTGTTCTTCGCGTTCTTCATCTTTTCTTCTGCGTTTTGCTTAGCAATGCTTGGCTAAGTTTCTGTGGTTAACCCATGGATTGAGGGTTCCAAGAATCCAGAGGACATGCGCTTCATTCGGTAACATAATTCATTTCTGTTTATGTTAATCGGATCCGATTATAATTGCGGATTAGGTATTAGATTTAATACCTAGATTGATATCCCAAGGACATAGGTCGGACCGGGTTCTGAGAGAGCGTTATGCGATCGCATAGCGAGCTCGCCACATGTTCGATTAAATGCTAGACGATCGTCTAGTCGAGGAATATTTGGACGAACGCAGAGATCTCGGTTCGTCCAGAATCAATCACGAATTTGGTTATTATCTTTTTGTCCGATGAAGGTTATGGAATCCCAATTCTGGGTTAATCATTTTTAATATGATTAATCGTTTTTAATCTGTTATGCATATTTCGTTACGTTCAGTTTGTATTTCGTTCGTTTTAGGTTTAATTTCGTTTTTAATGTTTAAATCAAAAACCCCCAATTTGTTATTGTTCTGTTTATTTATTCTTGATTTAAACCTACTGCAAATTCCTTGAGAGAAACGACCCAGGATACATTATACTGCAAATCTTTTTTCTAATCTGGTTATTTTGGGAGATCACGGCAAATCTCTGTCAAAATATGGCGCCGCTCCTGGGGAATTCGCATCGGTTTCATTAAGCAGCAGTAGTTTTCGGTGGTTCGGGTGACTGGACAGAAAAAAATTCTGATCCAAATCACTCAAACCAGGTCTTATTCACAAGGAATTGGGCATTTTAAACAAGAGTCACTCTCTATGAGAGTGAGGTCTGCCCTATTTTCCCCAAACTCCAACGTTTAGACCACGTTTTCGCTGTTTTAAGTTTCTATTTTGTGATTTATACTAGGTCAATTTTTTTTGAGTATCTCCGAATGGTCTGAAATTTTTCCAGGCGATAGAAAATGGCCTATCTCATTTTTTTTGAAGTTTTTTTATTTCATTTTTGGGTTCCCCAATGGTCTAGGAGTTGCCCCGTCCAAGTCCCATAAATTTTAAAAATCATTTGATACTTTTTTTTGGACTTGTTTTGGTCAAATTCCAACATAGGTTTTAGCTTTTTGTGTTTTTGTTTGTGTGTCATCTTAGTGTTTCTTACTTTTTACCACTCTTAGTGGTATTTTTGTAATTCGACTTTCGGTGGCATTTTCGTAATTTGTTTTTCTCGGTAGCCTTTTCGAAATTCTTATTTTCGCAAATTTCGCCTTGTTGCATGAGTACTAGGAGTACTATTAATCCGAAGACTTGTTGCCACTTGATCCCGAAATAGAAAGAACAATTCTTACCGCTAGAAGAATTGTTAGGCTAAGTCGTGGGTTTGATACTGAATTTGACATTGAACTTGAGTCTGATTGTGTCCATTCTGTTGATCTTGACTCTGATAGTACTTCTGATAGTCTTGTTGTTTTCATTGATTCTAGTAGCAATTTTGCTAACTCAGAAATTATGGCAGAAGAGCAAGCAGCTTGTCCCACTTTGAAAGAATTAGCTACCCCTGATGTGGGCAATCAAAATTTGTGTATTCGATATCCCGAACTTGCTTTGCTAACTTTGAATTAAAATCTGGTCTTATCCATTTGTTGCCCAAGTTTCATGGTCTTGGTGAATGTCCCCACGGCATCTAAAGGAGTTCCATGTGGTATGCAGCACAATGAAACCTCAAACAATTGAGGAGGACCACATTAAGCTGAGAGCTTTCCCATTTTCCCTAGATGGCGCGGCTAAGGATTGGCTATACAATTTGCAACCAACATCTGTTGGAAGTTGGGATGATATGCAGAAGTTATTCCTAGTGAGGTTCTTTCCTTCCTCAAAAGCCATTGCTATTCAGAAGGAGATCACTAGTGTTAAACAAATCAATGGGGAGACCATGTATGAGTATTGGGAGAGGTTCAAGCGATTATGTGCAAGCTGTCCACACCACCAGATTTCAGACCAACTCCTAATTACATATTTCTATTCCGGTTTGTTACCGATGGATAAAAGTTTCGTGGATGCATCCAGTGGTGGGGCCTTAGATGGCAAGACACCTGAAGAGGCCCGAGAGTTGATATCTACTATGGTCGCTAATTCTCGGCAATTTGGCACCGGGGCCAATGGTACTCACGTTTACTGCATTCAAACACCTCCGGTCCCATGATTCTCATAGATTGGAGAATAGACTTGATGATCGACTTTCCTTGTGAGGCGGTTGGCGCGACCCGAGACAAGACAATCTTCCTCCTCGCATTGGGTACTCATGTGGGTTCGTTTCGACCCTTGTCATTCTACGATTCTTGCCCTACTTTGCATGATCCCGCTTATCAAGACCCGCCGGTAGGCTGCGGTAGGTGTTTTTCCGGGAAAGCCACAATACCAGCGAATAATGCTTATTCTAATACTTACAATCCGGGATGAAGAAATCACCCCAATTTTCGTTGGAACCGAATCGAACCGTAGTAACCAATATCGGCAAAATTCCGGAATTACCAACGAGACAAGACGGACCACGTAAATTTCCAATAGCATCTGCACCTTCTTTGCCGACCACCTCCTCGACCAGCCATATGTACACCTCCACAGCGGCAACAAACAGAGGCTAGTACCGTAGTAGTGGTGGTTCCTCACTTGAAGATATGATGAAGCAATTTGCCACAAACTCTATATAGTTCCAACAAAGAACCGAAACTTCCATTCGAGTTTGCAAACACAGATTGGCCAATTGGCAACATCACCAATCAGCCAACCCCGGGGATCCAACACTCTCCCTTCACAAACAATTCCTAATCCTAAAGGGAATGTGAGTGCTATCTCCCTTCGATCCGGCAAGCAATTGGAGGAACCTAAACCACTGTAGATGTGACTTCCACATCGGAAAGAGAGTCGAAAAATGTGAAGATTGACTCTAAAAACAAAAAGGCAATGCAGCAAGGTGAAGAGGAAGACATTCCCATTCCACTTCCTTTCCTCGAGAGAGCCCTCGATCCAACAAGTTGGCGTAAAAACACAAGAGAAGGATATACTTGAGACATTCGGAAGAGTAGAGATCAACATTCCTCTCTTAGATGCAGTCAAACAAATTCCTAAATATGCCAAGTTCCCCGAAGGAGTTATGCACCAACAAGAGGCGATCGAAGGGGAATGAACGAGTGAGTTTGAACCAGAATGTATCACCCTCATCCAAATTACCATGCCTCGCAAGTACAAGGATCCGGGGACGTTTTCTATCCCTTGCCTTATTGGTAATTACAAATTTGATGATTGCATGCTAGATTTAGGTGCTTCTATAAATGTCATGCCTGCATCTATCTATAGATCTCTTGGTCTTGGTCCCTTGCGTCCAACTAGTGTTATTGTTCAATTAGCTAATAGGAGCAATGCCCATCCTTCTGGTTTAGTTGAAGATGTATTAGTCAAAGTCAATGAATTGATATTCTCTCGCTGATTTTTACATCTTAGATATGGAGGATGAGTCTTCTATCGAGATCACCAATCATTCTAGGAGGCCTTTCATGAAAACAGCTAGGACTAAGATAGATGTGTATTCTGGTACTCTTTCCATGGAGTTTGGTGATATTTCTATGAATTTTAATATCTTTGATGCCATGAAACATCCTAGGGAAGAGCATTCTGTTTTCTGTATTGATGTCATTGATGATGCTGTGGATGATGTTCTTGCTGATTGGTGTGCTGATTATCCTGATTTTTCATCTGAGAGTGATTCTGCCATTTGTGCATGTGGTGATAATGAATGGTGCTTGGTTTGCACTCATTTGGTTAATGCTGCATTATTTGGTGATTCTGACTTGTTGGGTGATTTTGCATTACTTGTGGATTCTGATATTGATTCTGAGTTTGAGCTTCATCTTGATCCTGATGTGCATCCTGATTTTGATTTTGATGAACTTAACTCTGATTTTGATGAGCTGAATTCGATGTTAACATTGAGCCGTGTAGACATAGTTCTTCCGCTTCTTTGAATGTGGTTTCGTGCATTTCGATGTGATGACATCCGAGTTGTTGCAACAACCACTCAAACTTCTTCCTTCCACTGAGCAACCACCCAAACTTGAGTTAAAATCCCTTCCAGGTCGCCTGAAGTACCAGGTCGCCTGAAGTATGCATTTTTGGAGGTGGATGAACAGTTGCCAGTCATTGTGGCAAATAATCTTCTTCCTGAACAAGAAGAGAAGCTGCTAAGCTTATTGAGGATGAACAAGAAAGCCATTGGGTGGACATTAGCTGACATAGTTGGCATCAGCCCTTCCATGTGTATGTATCGAATTCTGTTGGAAGAGGAAGCTAAGCCGGTGAGGCAACCCCAGAGACGCCTTAATCCCCTAATCCTTGATGTGGTGAAGAAGGAGGTCACTAAGCTTCGCAAGCCGGTATCATCTATCCCATTTCGATAGCCGATGGGTTAGCCGGTTCAAGTGGTTCCTAAGAAATGAGTCACCGTGGTAGCCAATCGAAGAATGAACTCATTCCTACTCGAGTTTAGAATAGTTGGAGAGTTTGCATTGACTATAGGAGACTCAACCAAGCCACTCGCAAGGATCATTACCCTTTACCTTTCATTGATCAGATGTTAGAGCGATTGGCTGGCAAGTCTCATTACTGCTTCCCGGATGGCTACTCCGGATACTTCCGATCCATATTGCTCCCAGGATCGGGAGAAGACGACCTTCACATGCCCCTTTGGAACATATGCCTACCGAAGGATGCCTTTTGGCCTCTGCAACGCACCTGGTACTTTTCAGCGTTGTATAGTGAGTATTTTCTCTGAGTTTTTAGAGGATTGCATGGAGGTATTTATGGATGATTTCACTGTATATGGGTCTGATTTTGATGCATGCTTAGCTAATCTATCTAGAGTTTTGCATAGGTGCATTGAGTCTAATCTTGTGCTTTGAATTATGAAAAGTGTCACTTTATGGTTGAGTCGGTATAGTCTTGGGACACATAGTATCTAGGAAAGGGATTGAGGTAGACCCTGCTAAGATAGATGTGATTACTATTTTGCCTTACCCTGCATCTGTGCGGGAAGTTCGCTCTTTTCTTGGTCATGCAGGTTTCTATCGGCGATTCATTCAGGATTTCAGCAAGACTGCTAGACCCTTGTCCAACCTTCTGCATAAGGACACTAACTTTTTATTTGATGATGAGTGCAAGGCAGCCTTCGATCACTTGAAGCGTTGCCTGACTACAACTCCGGTGATCCAACCACTTGATTGGTACCTCCCCTTCGAGTTGATGTGCGATGCTTCCAACTATGCGGTTGGTGCTATCTTGGCACAACGAGTCCACAAATCATCTCATGTGATTGCATATGCCTCCAAGACTTTGGATCCCGCTCAGTCTAATTACACCACGACTGAAAAGGAGTTGTTGGCTATTGATTTGCTTTTGATAAGTTTAGGTCATATCTCGCTAGCTAGTAGAGTAATTGTTTTCTCGACCATGCTTTTTAAAGTTCCTTTTGAAAAAGGCAGATGCTAAGCCACGACTCATCCGGTGGATGTTATTGCTCCAAGAGTTTGATATTGAGATTCGAGACAGAAGTGGAGCACAAAACTGGGTAGCTGACCACTTGAGTCGTATCACCCATTCTCCCTCTCACCCTCTTCTATTCGGGATAATTTCCACGATGAGCGGCTTCTACAGTACAAGGTGAGCTTCCATGGTATCTTTGATCTAGTTAACTACTTGGTAGTGGTGTTTTTCCTATAGACTCTACTAGGGCACAAACCTTTAAATTGAAAAGTGAGTCTAAATATTATGTTTGGGATGACCCTTATCTCGTGGAAATTTTGTAGTGACCAAGTAGTTAGGAGATGTGTGCTGATCATGAGTTTCACTCTATATTGCATTTTGCTCATGCTTCGCTTTGTGGTTGTCACTTTGGACCCCAAAGAACTTCTAGGAAAGTGTTAGATAGTGGATTGTTTTGGCCTTCCTTGTTTCATGATTCCCATCTCTGTTTTGTAAGTCATGTGATAACGTCGGAGAGCAAGGAGTATTTCCGTAGGCATGAGATGCCCCCAGAACCCTATATTGTTTTGTGAGATCTTTGATGTTTGGGGTATTGATTTTATGGGTCCATTTCCGCTTATATGGTTATACTTACATACGCTAGGCCGATTATGTCTCGAAATGGGTTGAGGCGAAAGACACTCGGACTAATGATTCTTTTGTGGTGGTGGATTCTCGTTAGGTCTAACATTTTCTGCGGGTTTGGCATTCCTAGAGCTATTATCAGTGACCAGGGCTCCCATTTTTGCAACCGAAGCATGGGTGCCTTGTTACGCAAGTATGGAGTGCTTCACAAGGTCTCCACAGCATACCATCCTCATACCAATGGTCAAGCTGAAGTCTCAAATAGAGAGATTAAGCAAATCCTTCAGAAGACTGTTAACTCTACCCGGAAAGATTGGAGTAAACGATTAGAGGATGCTTTGTGGGCATAGCGCACGCTCAAAGACTCCGATTGGGATGTCTCCTTATCGGCTTGTCTTTGGTAAGGCATGTCATCTTCCGGTTGAGTTGGAGCATCAAGCCTATTGGGCCATTAAGCAGTGTAACATGGATTTGGCCAAGTCTGGTATGGAACGAAAGCTGCAATTGCAAGAGTTGGAGGAGCTTAGATTGGATGCCTATGAGAGTTCAAGGTTGTACAAGGAAAAGACTAAGGCATTCCATGATAAGCATATTCGAGGAAAGAATTTTCTGTGGGCCAGAAAGTTCTTCTGTTTAACTCCCGTCTGAAGTTTATGCCTGGTAAGCTTCGATCTAAATGGGATGGCCCTTTTGAGATCACTAACATTTTTCCATTTGGTGCCGTTGAGCTATGTGATCCACCCACAGGGAGAACCTTTAAGGTTAATGGGCACCGCCTCAAGCAATTTCATGAGGGATCCCAGCAGCAGACTGAGGAAGCAGAGATTCTCCTCATTGATGCCACTTTCCCTTGCATTATGTTTCCTTTGCTAGCCCATTTGTGCCTTTTCGACTCATTCTTTTCTAAACTACATTACAAGCCTAAGCGTAAAACCATTTTATTCCGCACCTTGGAAATTTATTGAGCATTGGTTTCACCTTGGTTTTGTGTTTAAGTGTGGGGGTTGCTCAGGAGTGCAACAGTTTAAGTGTGGGGGGAGATATTTTATTTTGTCATTATGATTATGTATATAGTTTCTCAAACAACAAAAACAAAAACAAAAGAAAAGAAAAGAAAAGAAAGAAAAGCAACAAAAAAAAATGAAGACAAAGGAAAGAAAAAAAAAAGAAGAAGAAGAAGAAAATGCATAGAAAGAAAGGAAATTTATGAGTAAAATAAAATTTTTTATTTATAGAGAATGATTGTGTTAATCAATGCTCTTTTTAATTTCTTGGGTGCTTAGCCTCTCATTCCATACTATTACCTACCTTCAACCTAACCCCATTACAACCTTTAATAATAAGCTCTCTTGATTTGTGCATGCATGTGTTATGAGTAGTGGAGACGTAGAAATTGAGCAAGCTTATGGTAGAACAATTTTCTTGAGTAGAATTTGAGCGATACACTTATTTACCTTAAACACTTGAGAGATTGATTGATTGAGCGCATCATTTGAGAGACCATCATTTGTGATTAGCATCATTGATTGAGATTACCAGGAATTGTAATTTGAGATGAAGGGATTTTGGGTCTTGATTGATTGGTTCTAATGAAGCTTTGTGTCCCTTGTACAATTTTTGCATTGTTAGCAATTGTTAGAAAAGAAGAGTTTCTTCTTTAGGTCTTTTTCTTTGAATTTTGCTCAGGAGTGCAAAAAGATAAGTGTGGGGGAATTTGATAATTGAATATTTCATACACTTCTTTTTATCTCTTGATTTTTAATTTAGGACTCTTTAGTTAATAAATAATGGCTTTTATACTTATTTGGGCTTTGGGCCTTTTATTATATTTTAGCCATTTTTAATAATAAAATTCCAGTTTTATATTGCTTCACTATTCCTACCATAACTCTTGAACCGGACATCGAGATGTGCCTCATTTTTGTTTCATATTTCAGATGATTCGAGAGCTACAATTCTTATGAAGACATGAAGGGCAAATTCGGACAAGAGGGCGGTCAATTTTGGAGCCGAAGTTGGAGTTTTAATTGGGCTTGAATTTGTAATTAAAGCCCCTTTTTTTTATTTTGTTTTGGGCCTGAATTGGATTGGAGCCCCATTTTCGTTTTTCCATTTTAGGTTAAGTGTGGCAGCAGCCACAAACATATATTCATTCACGTTTTTAGCTTTTGGTGGATCAAAATAGGAGTTTTCTAATTCTCTCAAGTGTTCTTCATGTTCTTCGCGTTCTTCATCTTTTCTTCTGCGTTTTGTTTAGCCATGCTTGGCTAAGTTTCTGTGGTTAACCCATGGATTGAGGGTTCCAAGAATCCAGAGGACATGCGCTTCATTCGATAACATAATTCGTTTCTGTTTATGTTAGTCGGATCCGATTATAATTGCGGATTAGGTATTAGATTTAATACCTAGATTGATATCCCAAGGACATAGGTCGGACCGGGTTCTGAGAGAGCGTTATACGATCGCATAGCGAGCTCGCCACGTGTTTGATTAAATGCTAGACGATCGTCTAGTCGAGGGAATATCTGGACGAACGCAGAGATCTCGGTTCGTCCAGAATCAATCACGAATTTGGTTATTATCTTTTTGTCCGATGAAGGTTATGGAATCCCAATTTTGGGTTAATCGTTTTTAATCTTTCGCATATTTCGTTACGTTCAGTTTGTATTTCGTTCTGTTTTAGGTTTAATTTCGTTTTTAATCTGTTTAAATAAAAAAAAACCCCAACTTGTTATTGTTCTGTTTCACTGTTGCTGATTTAAACCTACTACAAATTCCTTGAGAGAAACGACCCAGGTTACATTATACTCGCAAATCTTTTTTCTAATCAAGGTTATTTTGGGAGATCACGGCAAATCTCTGTCAACCCCCAAACCTTGACAGTTCCAGGCTATTAGATTCATGGTGAACCAGTGGCTGGTCTCATCCAACCACCAGTGTTATCAGACAAAGAAAAGTCATGATCCATATCCTGTTCCCTACCAACCTTCAACCAACTATCAGGGAAATCAATCTCACCAGACGGAGTCAAATTACTAGAGATACCCAGTTTCTCTTCGTTTCCATACTGACGCAGATACTTTTTAACTGATTGGAAATTCTGCTTACGTTCTTTATGTAATTTCCTCGCTACACTTTTACCAAGAGTTGGTTCTTCAATTGAATCAAATCCAGTTTCCTGCATTTATTTCGCACCACCAATGCAGAATTGTCCTCAAAAGGACGCTTAAGGTGAATACCTTTCAAGCAAAAAGACATGGCTGAGATTGGAGAGAGCCCACTGGGAGGAACAATAGGATTAGTTTTAATATCATCATCACTAGGATACTCAACAATATATGGTTGGGAAATTTCTTGCTTGGCTGAACCCTTTCCCTTAGATTTAATTCATTCTTCCACCGTTGATTGGGTCTTGTCCGCAGAGATGATGGGGCTTGCGTCAACAGAATACTCTTGCATGGGTTATATGGCGGTTGACCCATCATATAATAAGCAAGAGTCCACCTTTAAACTAGTCCCAGGCCCACACACAATTTAATTCCCCAAGCCCTCAATCTCCAACACCTACACGCACAGACTTCTCCAAATCCCCCATTCAGCCCACAGCGTCATTAAATTTCTTGCATCGGCCCACACTAGCGAGCCCAACTCCATCCACCCCATTCTCTAAAGCTGACTCAGTCAAACACATATTACCATCTCTTTCCTTGCTCACGTCATAGGTCAGCCCTTTCATCACCATCACGTGACTTCCTTTCGGCGATTCCTGCTCACTCTCCTGCACCCTCGGTTCTAACCCAGCCTGACCCTCCTGCATTACTGACACCGAACTGCATTTGACCGTTACAACCGACGGTCGTCGGAGCAAGGTCACCTTCGGTCGACCTGAAACTTCTGCCACCGAGGATCTCCGTCGCTCCGTCTCGTCCGCCACTGAGGTGCAAGACGCGTCCAGGGGCCACCTCTTAAGCACAAGAGCTGATTCCTCAACACCCCTAACGAGGTTGTCCGGCGTCATCTCTGGCGGCCTGCTCCAAGGAGTGCTCTTTGAAAATTTCTTGGTGAGAAAATGAACTTCATTCCAATCATCCATGCACACCACCAACTCCTCCTCCAAAGTTCGCACAGATAGCGCACTAAGCCAACTCCCAAACTCTTGCTCATCGCCTACCCCATTCCTTCTACTTGTCAGCTCCTTACATGCTCTCACATCATGCCCAATTCGTCCACAGCCATAGCAGAAATTTTGGAGTCTTTCATATTTAACCCTAACCCAAGTTGGTTCCTTTTCCTTTCTTGGCACCCAAAATCCAGACACCAAAGGACCACTTAGATGCACAAGCGATCGGACTCTTATGAAACTTCGCCCTAATTTACCATCAATCATTGGTTGCTCAAACATGACAGCCTCCCCTACAACATCTCCAAGTATCTTTGCATTATTGTTGTCAAAAGCAGCTACGGGAAGGCCATGGAATTGCACCCAGAAAGGCGCCTTTTCAAAGTAAACATCTTGCAGAACCATTGAATCCTCCCAAATCTGGAGATTCAGAAGAAAGCCTTGAATCGTCCACGGTCTACCCTTTAAAATACGACTATAATCCTTAATATCCGTAAAACAAAAGAGGAAAATGTTCTTGCTACGGTCAAGATCCAGAACCTCCATTTCATCATTTAGTTGCCACCCATTTCTTATCATAGAGATGACAATGGGAATATTCAAGTTTTTGGTTGAATGAAGTTTCCCAACTAATGAACCACCACGTAGTTCCCCTTTCTCATCCAAGTTTAAAACCACCTGTTTCCCCCTACTAACACTACTACTATCCCCCACCTCCATACCAAAGCAATTAGCAACACAGAAGATGAGAGGCTACAAAAGAGAAAAGGGCACCTAGGTTCACCAGGAACCTACACGACTCTCACTCTGAGAGAAGAAAGCTCACACAAGGGTGAGAAGCTTCGCTCCTTTTTGTTGGGGCCAAATTATTGGCCAAAGTAAAATATCGTATAATAAATACATATATATTAACAAATTTTAGAAGGTAAGCTGGGGCAAGCAAGTGGTTCGCCATTGATGATATGATCCAATTGATAGACCATATACCTCTTTTTTTTTTGATACTCCATATACCTCTTATAACAAAAAGAAATAAAAGTTCTGAGGATTTCATATTTGCAGCTTCAGGAGAATACAAACTTTGGGTCCGTGGCTTATCATAGAAAAAGGAATCCAGTAATGCTTTTAATTGTGAACTATCTATATATCGATAGCATGGCTCTTGTAACATTTTAGAAAGTGACCGAGAGAAAAATAAGTGATACCACATCATATTGTAGCAAAGAAGTGTTCTTGATTTAATTTGAAAGCTTATTAATGATAAAATCTTTGTGAATAATACATGTTCGAAGAAGTAACTTTTCTAACAATTAAAATATTGTTTTAATAATTGAAAATAAATGAGTAAGATATAACAATTTTATTGATTGTAAAAGAGAGATAAAGCTGGTGCCTCAAATAAGACAAACAGAATGAAAAATTGAACATAATTTAATTTAACTGAGCATATAAAGAGAGATGGGACACCAATAAGCTGTTGGTTTATGTGGTTTGGTATCATCCCGTAAGTATGAAAACCCAAGTTTGAATATCAAGAAATGCATTTATTGAGAGAAACGAAAGCCCTTTGCCCTCGGGTTGGGTTTCGCTCATCATTTTTTTCTTATTATTCCTCATAATCTTTAAATCATGTTTGTCAATCGATTTGAAAGGTCATAATACTATTTTGACTTTTCTTTCTTTTTCCAAATCAACGACTTAGATGGGCGATAAAAGATAATAAGAAAAAATGATGAGGAGAGGATCTTCTTCCTTTGCAGTCTAAGTCTTAAAAAAATTATACCTTGACCAAATTAAAAAAGTGAGGAGAGATGGGATGGACTTTAGTAATGGGTCCATCAACCAGGCAAACATTTTTTATTTGAACATATCTAGGAAGTGCCATAAATGCCCTTTCAACCAAAACTATTAAAATCGGATCGACAACTGAACCAACCAGGGGCACTGGGTCAAGGGTTAGTGGGTCAAACCGTAAAAGCGAAGCTAACCCAGAGCCAAACCAATGAGAGAGTGAAGATTTCAAGGTTATTAATATGAAATTATAAAGAAAATTAAAAAAAAAATCAAATTTTCTGTTTAAAAAAGCAAAATCAGTTAGTGCCCGAACCGGACCGGTTTTTCAATCAATTTGCAAAGCTAAATCAATTGGTCTAGTCTGGTTTTAATAACCTTGCTTTCAACCCATCCCATTTTCTTCCCAAGCTTTTGTTATAACAATTCGGATAAAATTTTACCAGTTTAAACTTATTTATGTTTTTTTTAAGAAAAAATATAATAATATTTTTAATTATAAGATATTAAATCAAGACCATTGAAAGGTTAATATAATGGTGGTAAAAGGCAAAGGATGGGAATGACAACGGAGATAAGCTAAATCCACTTATATCTTGTAAGCTCGTAATCGTTTGGTCTTGTTCATGTGTCCCTTTTAACATATTTTACTAAAAAAGAACTTAAATTTTATTGCATCTATCTTAAAATTTAATAGCCCTTCAACTTTACCTTTATTTTACATACACTATATTCGAAAAGTATAAAGTCCACAACAATAATAAACGGAAGGTAAAATTTTACACTCATAAAAAAATCAATGATATAACTTATAAATAAAACAAACAAAAAAACCTTCTCTCTCTATTATAAAGAGAATGAGATGAATATATTTATAATGTCTCTAGGGTTAGTATGCAACTGACTCCACAAGTGAGCAACTGGTCACGGCCTCGAACTTGACATCCTAAAACCGTGTCGGTCTTAGTTTGATGACCCCTCTTGATCCTAGCTAAGTCAGCTGAACCCTCACGAGTAGGCAAAGAAACAAAGACTTAGAGAACTTTAGAGAGAAAGGAGAACTCTTAGAGAGAAAGCTCTTGAATGAGAATAGATTGAATTCCCTTGGATGCTTGACAAGTGAGGAGGACACCTCTATTTATAGCTTAACACCTCCTCAATGAATGGTCAAGATCTAATACATTATACGGTTGAGAATGGTTCTCCAGAACCTTCTCCTAAAAATATCTAGATATTTATACAATGACAAGCGGTTCTAGAATTCTCTACACAACTCTACCAATATGTACACATATCTATAACATTATGGAAGTTTCAAGACTAAAGTCCAAACCTTAATTTAATGCGAGTGTCTTAGCACACCAAATATCTAGCATTCCTTGTAGGGCGTGACATTCTCCATTACCTAATTTGGTGACGTCCTCGTTACTGACTTAGCTCCATACTGGATTAGGATCACCCTCGTCTTCATGAATTGGCTTGAGCATGCTAATATGGAAGACATGATGAATCTTCAAGTTTGAGGGTAGGTCCAGCTTGTACAACATCTTTCCTACCCTTCCCACGATCTTGTATGGGCCTTCATACTTGCGGATGAGGCCTCTGTGTACCTTTCAGAACACCTTGAATTATTGAGGAAGAAGCTTCACCATCACCATGTCTCCTACTTGGTATTCAGAGGCTTGCTTCTTCCTATTTGTAAACTTCTTTATCCTCTTGGCCATCTTGTCAAGGAAGGATCTCGTCACCTCAGCTTTTCGGCTCAATGTATTAGCCATTACATTAGTCATACCAATTTTTTACTCCATCTTATGATCCACCTCTCGCCTAGGTAGCAACCTTATTTGGAGTTCCTGTGGCATGAGGTCATCGTTCCTCTTTAGGAAAATGGGAAGATTATCACTATCCTCTTCATCAAGATCCACCTCCTTTAAAGTCTCAAGGTAGATGACTTTCCCGCTCCCAAGTCCCTTCTCCACTTGGATAGCTGGCAAGTGAGCAACCTGATCATTGGTTGTTGTAGGTACTGTGCACCCAAGCCCCTTTCCAAGGATGCCCAATAAATCATCACTGGCATGAGGACTACTTTTGCTTTGCTCAAAAATTCTAGACCAAATACCACATTGAAGTAATCCATTAGGTCTACTGACAAATCTACAATCCCCTTCCACATTCCAAGGTGTAGTTCTACTCCATTGACTACGCCATTGATGGGTTTGGCAGGAGTGTTGACAGACTTCCACCACCCACCTCGTGCTTGAGTAACCAAGAGACCAACCCTCTTGGCCTCTTCGGGAGTAATGAAGTTATGAGTTGCCCCAGTGTCCACCATCACCTTTACTGGCTTCCAGTTCAACTTTGCTTCCACAAACATAAGGCCTTTACCCCTTGGAATGGGTTCCCCATGCTTAGCCTTCAAGGAATTCAGTAGTATAAGAGATCCCATTCGAATGCTAGGCTCCTCCTCGTCAGGTCCATCTTTCCCTACAATTATGGCTGATAGGCTACCAAGCTTAGGACAATTGCTGATGCGATGCGACCCTTTGCACAAGTAGTAGCTTATTTTCCTCTTCTTTTCTTCAAATTGGTTCTTATGGAAGGATTTTCCAACTCCTCCCTTGGTGATCCCCTTACCTTTGTATCCCCCACCATTCCCTTGATTAGTTTTAGAAGACTTAGGCCCTGTTTGGATCAAAGAAAAGGTAAGAATAGAAATGAAAAGAATGGAATGTAACAAAAAATATTTTGCCTCGATGCTTTTGGTTCGCACTAGAAAAGAAAATGTGTTGATAGGAAAATTTTTGTTTGGTTGGAAGAAAATGAGATAAAATACCATTCTACCCCTAAAGATAAAATATTATTTTAAACGCATACCCATTCAAAATGCACACTCAAAAATTGAGTATGCAGTGCGTGCACACTCAAAAAATGAGTGTGCAATGCGTGCACACTCAATTTGAGTAGGCACTGCACACTCAATTTGAGTGTGCACTAGAGTGCACTTTTAGTGCACTCCAGTGAACACTCAAGTTCACTAAAAGTGCACACTAAAAGATTGAGTATACAGTGCGTGCATACTCAATTTGAGTGTGCAGTGCATCTTTTCCCATTCTCTCAACACAGAAAAATATCTCATTCTCAAAATCAAAGCCTAATAAAAACGTGTCTTCTCCTTTCATTCTCTCAACATGATCAAAAAATGTCATCTCTTCGATTGGAAAAAAATTTGGCAGGCGTCTGCGTCTCCTCTTCTCATCCTAACCAATAGATCTATCTGCTTCTGTGCGTCTAAGTCTTTTTTTCCTTTTGCACCGTCATCTTCTCTCTCCACCATCATCACCGTCGCCTTCTTCAAAAATTTCCATGGACAAGCAAAACACGTATATGGCCATGGCATTATCGACCTCCTTGTTGTCAACCCTAAAAAAGGTCTTTTATATAAACGAACTCGGGGTTGAAAAGGGTAGGTTGGTCTTCTCTATCCGCCGAAAAAATGGGTTCCCGCCATTTTTTGTAGGAATTGAATCTCCCATGTTTAAGTGAAAATGGGCCGCCGCCGGAAAATGTTTTCCTGTAAAAATGCGAACCAAACAACCGTAGCGCCGGAAAATCAGCATTTTCCTTTTCCTTCCCCCAATTTTCCTTGAACTAAACGGGGCCTTAGGTTAGAAAGGCTCACCTTTCTCTCCCTTTTTACAATCAGTAAGGCTTTCGGCGATAACGATGGCTTCATCCACATCCGTCACTCTATGCTGTTGGAGTTCATGCTTGACCCAATTCTAAAGATCATCTATGAAGTAGAACAATGTTTCCTCGCTACTGAGATTAGGGATTTGCAATGTAAGGGTGGTGAAGTCCCTTACGTAGTCTAGAATCGTGCTCTTTTGCTTAAGTTCCCTCAACTTCTTTCTAGCCACATAGACAACATTCTCGAGATAAAATTGCTTCTTCAGCTCCCTCTTGAAATCTTCCATGTCTCAATGGTGCAAAGGCCTCTCTCTGTGTCCACATACTTCCTACGTCACCATAACATAGCATTATCAGTAAGGAATAAGGAAGCAGTTCGTACCTTGGCTGCATCATCGGCCAAGTTCATGCTCTCAGTATATCGCTCCATTTGCCAAAAGAAGTTCTCGACCTCTTTGGCATAACAAACGCCTTTAAATTCCTTCGGCTTAGGGACATCCAACCTCACCTCTCTTACTCCACTAGTACTGACTACCACCGAAGTCTTCATTTGTCTCTTCAAAGAAGTATTTAGAGAGTTAAGTTGTTCCTGCATCACGGTAATGGCATCCATCACCTTTACCTCAAATCGCCTCATGGACTTGGTTTGTTCCTCCTCGGCATTGAGGTGCAAATCAAGGTCTGACCTCAAGTTATTTAATTGGTTTAGGGTATAGGTTTTAAGTGTCTCAAAGTCAATCTTCCACCTTGTCCACCCTAGTACCTATCTCATGTAAAGCCTCCTCCAAAGCCTCCACCTTTACCATCAAGGTGGCAATATCTACGGCTTGGCAGGACTTACTTGTTCCTAGGGTCTTCCTTGCTTCGTGAGCCAATTGAGTCTTTCTACCTCTTTCTTCTCTAGCAAAAATAACTTCCTCAGTCGTACTTGACATCCTTACCTACGAAATGGCTCCCACGAACCACGTTCAAAGCTTCAAACCAAAGCTTGCTTTGAACCTAACTGTGATACCACATTGTCACAGCCTCAGACTTGACCTCCCAAAATCATGCCGGCCTTCACTTGATCACCCCTCCTGATCCTGGCTAAGTCATCCGAACCCTCATGAGTAGGCAAAGAAAGCAAAGACTAAGCAAACTTTAGAGAGAGAAGGAGAACACTTAGAGAGAGAAGCTCTTGAATGAAAATAGATTGAATTCCCTTAAATGTTTTACAAGTAAGGAGGGAACCTCTATTTATAGCCTAACACCTCCTTAATGAATGGTCAAGATCTAATACATCGTACGGTTGAGAATGGTTCTCCAAAATCTTCTCCTAAAAATATCTAGATATTTATACAATGACAAGAGGTTCTAGAATTCTCTACACAACTCTACCAATATGTACACATATCTATAACATTATGGAAGTTTATAGACTAAAGTCCAAACCTCCATTTAATACAGAGTGTCTTAGCACACCAAATATCTAGAGTTCCTTGCAGGGTGTGACAAACAATTGCACAAATGCTAACATGTATAAATACACCTATACCCATGCCATATCGATTTATGATATTGCTTAAATATAAGTCACTCGTATGACATTTTCCATATCAAGAAATGCAGTAAATAGATACAAAATTGTTACATTTGTTCTTATTAAATTTTTTGTATCTTTCAACTTTATAAATAATTCTCACACCTCTCTCTCTTTTCTCTTTTTTCAATAGAAAATAAATAGGGTAGAATTGATAAAACATCATTAATTACCCTACACGTGACTTATATTTAGGCACATTGGTACATAAGCTAATTCCAAAATAGTCCACTTTTGCAAAAGGGATGGTGACTTATTCTACTAAATAAGATTATGTTATATATATATATATATATATATATATATATAAGGGTTAAAGATCATTTTTACCCCGGAAGTACAGCTGAGGACCAATTTTGCCCTAGAAGTTTCTTTGAGAGCAATGTTGCCCCTCCGTTAGGGTTCCGTTAACAGCCCTAACGGTCAACGTTAGTTGACTCCGTTATGATGACATAGATTGTCTACGTGGCATCTTTATCACTTTTTCTTTTATGGGTTAAGTAGCAATTTTGCCCCCGGAAGTACACGCCCGGAGCAATGTTGCCACGGAAGTTTATTTTTTTGCTCAATGTTGCCCTGGAAGTCTAAAAACGTAGCAATGTTGCCCCTACATTGACAACCCTAACGGTCAAACATCAACCTAGTCTTATAATTAGGATCAGAGGTATTATGATTAAGTAACTTATTTAGTTTTCTTAATTTCTCCAAAAAAAAGTCAACCCGGTCTTATAATTATAATTAGGGATAAGGGTCTTAAATGCCATGGAAGTTTTCGCTCAGGAGCACTAGTAAGACAGAAGTTTTTTTTGGACCAAAAATGCCATGGAAGTTCACAAAACGTAGAAATTCTTCCCCTCCATTAATTTTGACCGTTTAGTTTAACTGAGTGCACATGTGGCATGCCACCTCATCACACGTGGCATGCCACCTCATCACCCTATTTTCACTAAGGAGAAATTTTGCCCCGGAAGTTTTCATTGAGGAGCAATTTTGCCCCGAAAGTTTACAAAACACAGCAATCTTTCACTTCTGTCCCCCAATATTAAATTTGACTATTGAATCAGTCAAAGACCACACATACCATGCCTTAAATAGGTCGAACTTGGAGTCAGAGAATGATATCCTTGAGATGTTGAGCTCAAGGCGGCGGCGGTTGTGAAGTCGAACCGCGGGTCAAAGGGACGAAAAGGTCTCGTCGCAAAACCCGAGGAAGCAACACTTAAAATCGCCGGAGATTTACCTTGTGAGACGGGGTGGGTGGCCTAGATCAATCTATATAAAGGTAAATACTACCACTATTGATTTGTCTTACTGAACCAATTTTTGGGACAATTCATTTCTCGTTTTGCGTTTCATTTGCTTAGATCATAAGTGATGTTTCCTCCGGGTTTTGCGAGACCTTTCAATCCCTTTGACCGGTTCGACTTCACAAATTCGCCGCCTTGAGCTCAACATCTCAAGGATATCCTTCTCGACTCCAAGTTCGACCTATTTAAGGCATGGTATGTGTGGTCTCTGACTGATTCAATAGTCAAATTTAATATTGGGAGACAGAAGTGAAAAATTGCTGTGTTTTGTAAACTTTCGGGGCAAAATTTCTCCTCAATGAAAACTTCCGGGGCAAAATTGCTCCTTAGTGAAAATAGGGTGATGAGGTGGCATGCCACGTGTGATGAGGTGGCATGCCACGTGCACTCGCTTAAACTAAACGGTCAAAATTAATGGAGGGGAAGAATTTCTACGTTTTGTGAACTTCCATGGCATTTTTGGTCCAAAAAAAATTTCTGTCTTACAAGTGCTCTTGAGCGAAAACTTCCATAGTATTTAAGACCCTTATCCCTTATAATTATGATAGGAGGGAGTAGGGGTGGCAATTAATTTTTATTTTATTTTTATTTTTAAAAAAGTAAACATAGCCTACTCCTTCTTCCCTATAGCGTTCTCCATCGCAGCATCCCCAATCAAACAATAATCACTCGCACGCGTAAATTTGTCCGGAAAAAATATTTCGAACAAATCAAACAAAAAAATAAGAATGAATTTATCCGAATGTAAGATAAAACGAGTTCGTTGCGGAAGTTTAAACAAATTTTTCCAAACAATAATCACTCGCATTTGCGAATTATCTACGTGAGCGACTAACGAACCTCTAGTGCAATGTAAAAAGAGATGACTGAGAGAATAAAGCTTAAAAAAAGTTTCAAATACAATTAATTATTTAAATCACTTAGAATTCATCACAAAATTTCAGACGTGGAGCTTAACTAAAGGTGTTCTCTACCTTTAAGTCTCAAAGGTAAATTTGCTGCAAAACAAGGAAAATTGCAAATAAAAAAGGAGGAAAGGAAGCGATTTATAGACATATTCTTAATGGCACAATCCATTGTGGGGGAACCAACGTTTGAGCGTTAGGGCTAAAAGAAGGGCAACATTGCTACGTTTTTAGACTTCCGGGAACATTGAGCCAAAAAGAAACTTCCGGCAACATTATTCGGCGTGTATTTAGGGGCAAAATTGCTACTTAACCCATAAAAAAGTGACAAAGATGCCACGTAGACAATCCACGTCAAGATAACGAAGTCAACTAACGTTGATTGTTACGATTGTTAACGAACACTAATGGAGGGGCAACATTCAAGCTACATTTTTATACTTCTCCGGCAACATTGCTCCCAAAGAAACTTCCGCGCAAAATTGGTCCTCTACGTGTATTTCCGAGATAAAAATGGTACTTAACCTTTTTTTAAAAAAAAAAACTTAGTTAACTTTGTTCCTCATATTTATCTTTTCTTCCTAAAGTATTAGTATTTATTGCACATGTATAAAGAGTTTGCATCAAGGGATATTTTCAGTGCAAATGATTTAAGAAGGTATTTTAAGAAAATGAATTAACACAAAAAAAAAATTTAAAAAAAAAACTAATTGAACTAATTTTCTTAATTTAGCTAGATGAGTTAAGTAGATCTTATATTATAGATATGAAATTATGTGTGTGTGTGTGTATATATAATGACAATTAAAAAGTAAATGGGAGGAATAGTACGTGGATATTGCAGGTTCATTGAATGTGTGGTTGTTTCTGGCTAAAAAAGAAAGAAAGAAAGAAAGAAAGAAAGAATGTGTGGTTGTTGATAATTTCCACCATAGCATGAACATCTATAAAAGTGAGCTTAGCGACATTGAGAAGAGACAAAGCAAATGAGTACTCCAATAACTAACCAGGATATGACGTGATAGACCTTGCCACTCAGTCACTCACTGATACACGTATCTCATAGAATTAGTTAATCCTATCTCTCTCGAATGTTCAAACACAAGTGTGATAACTGTACGAGTTGGTAAATATATAGGGTTTTAATTGATAGGTGTCAATTGCATTTAATTGGTTAAAAGAAAGAGTGGTGAAATAATAATATAGCAGAAAAAATGAATCACCAGCTCTTCAAATGGAATCCAAATTACTCAGGTAACTATTAACGTGTACCCTTTCATGCACGGTCATGTTTAACTTGCTTTATTTTCAAATTATATTGTACATGTGGAACTTCAATTGGAATTAAACTGTGATTTCATAAAATACAATAGTAATTTGTTTATTAGTATGATATTGGATGTAATAAATTGAGTGGCGGGTCCCTTTCAAATTAATGGCCATGTGGTGGCTTTGGTGGCTCTGCCTTTTGGAAACGTTTTTCTTATCGGTGGGAACCTTTAATTTGAGTGATAGACGTGTAAACTTCTCTCAACAATGGTCCAGAGAGTGTGAGGGTAGCTTTAAATTAAAAAAGCTAAAAAAAAAAAAAAAAAAAAAAAAAAAAAAAACTGTAGCAGTAGGGGGAAAAACCTAAAGTAAAATGTTTAGGCAGAGCTTTAAGTCTACTGGATATATATATATATATATTTTTTTTTAAAAAAAAAAAAGCTTATAAAAGTCATTTTAGAAAAAAAAAAAAAAGCTCAATGGAGTATCTTTTAGGAAAAAGCTCTCGAGTTTTTTGACGTACGTACCACTTCTACCACCATCAATCCAAACACAAATCCAATTTACAAGGATTTTAGTAAAAGTTAGATAAAAAATAAGTCACCGCCTCACCGCTAACCCAAATACCCAATAAATATATACTAACATTTTAAAAAGAAACTCAACATGTACACCTCATGATATATATTGCTAAAGATTTTCGAAATTAGTTTTGTCAAAAATTTTAAAAATATTTTTTATTTTTTTTAAAAAAAAAAAGTTATAAAATCAACTGTTATTTTTAAGTATAAAAAATTTCATGTTTGGTGGTTAATGTTGTAACGAAAGTATTTAAGAAAAAAAAAAAAAAAACTCAAATTTCTATGTACGTAGAAATCAAAAAAACAATTTAAATTGAAGATGCTATTACCTATTTTTTGCATTACTGTAGATAAAATTAAAAAGGGTAAAATGAAATTAAGGGTAAAATTAAAATACTAAAAAAACATACTATGATTAAATTTATATTTTCAATCATTCAAATAACTTTTTAATATATATATATATATATATATATATATATATATATATATATATATAAAATTCGTATTTCTTGAATTCATAAATCAGTCTTCTTAAATTATTAATAATATAAGAAAACTTTTATCCAATGTCCAACATGAAATATATGAATTAATATATTGTGAACTCATACTTTGAAAAATTTAAAATTTAATTTTTAATTTATGAGTAATATATATATATATATATATATATATATATATATATATATATGCGTGCGTGTGTGTATGACGTCAAGTGTGGGGCATGTATGTTTAGCAGACATAATAATCTAAATAATAAATATATAAATAGATAAATTGGAAAAGAAAAGAACTCATTAAAATTGGTAAGAAACATATGATTTGTTTTTTTTCAAAAAAAAAGTACAAATTTCCTGTAAATTTTATACGTAGTTAGTACAAATATTATGACCTAGGTCGTTAATTCTCACTAATAAAATTTTTAAGGTGGACTTTTCTCTTATTTTCTTAAAATAAAATGTCATTTGATTTATATATATAATTTGGTTTGAAATTTATCGGATCAATTCTTTTAAACCCTAACCTTTCAAGAAATGGACTTGAAAGTTAGAGAGTTTAATGAAATAAGCCTTGCGAGGCGGCTTATAAGGCCTCGAAATTAAAAGAAATTTTGACCCTGAGGGTCTCGGTCGACCCTTCTGACCTTTTAATTTATTATTATTATTATTATTTGAATGCATGGATTCACATATGATGGTAATTTACTAATTTATATGTATTTTGTATTTGTTATAGAGTTATTTATCCATTTAAGTATAAATACACAAATACATAATAATTATACTCTAATTTTATGATTTGGTTTATTCTTTGTTGCATATAAAGATTATGGATGTGTTCCCAATACAGGAGAAGAAATTTATGATATTCTTACTTATGAAGTAGAGCCTACTCAAAACGAAGCACAATCAAATGTCGTTGAAATTGATGATAGTGAAGAAGATGACGACAATAATAGTCATCATACTAATGTTGCTTAGTGTGGTGCTTCTTATGTTTTATGTGAGTTATTTGTAAACATAGTTTGCTTTTGATTATGAATTAGTAACTGTGTTTATTTGTTGGATGATTCGTATTGTTTTGATATTAATGTTGACAACATTTATTTGATAAATTAGAACTTTAATTTTGGTTAATTTACTAATTGAGGAAAATAGTTAAAATTTGGAATAGTAACTTCCGGGCCTTGTAGGGCCTGGCCTTGATGCTCTCGGGCTGGACTTTAAAAAACATATGGTTTTCTTATCTCGGGCTCTGAAGGGCCAGCCCTATTAGGCCCTGACCCTTCACGGGCTAGGTAGATCCTGATTCTCAGCTCTAGTCAGTGACATCAATTCCTCGTCTAGGGGCAGGAACTTTCACAAAACTCAAAACCCTCTTTTGAAGATTCCACCCCGCATTGATGAAATGCCTGATAATAACCATGTATTCAGTCACTTGATGACTTGATTTCCACATATCAGTAGTCAAACTAATCTTGCTCACACCTTGTAATAAGGCCTTCAATTGTTTCTTCTCTGCCTCATATATGGCCAAACAATCACTTCTTGCTGTCTTGCGAGAAAATTTCTAAAATTCAGAATTAGCATATTGGAAACCCCACATCCAAACTGCATCCTCAACAATGCTAAAAGGATGCTCATGCACCATGATTGCAGTAGCAATTATTTCCCTCATCTTCTCATTAGAATATCTAGCACCCAAGGCCAAAAATGGATTAGTGCTAGAAGGTTGAAATGGAATGGTGGATTATATTGCTTGTTTTTTGCAGCAATGAGGAGCCTCCTTGTATCACAATTTGTGATATGTCTCCATAGATGGCTAGTGCTAACTCCCTTCCCTAAGTATGAAAATGAATTTTTGCAAGACTTGCATTTAGCTTTGAGCCCATCATTAGTTTCAACTTGATCAAAATCGTCCCAAATAGTTGAGGTTTTTCGCCTCTTCTTCTTAATAATATCATCATCACTACCAATTTTCTCACTAGCATCATTAGTTTGTTGAGTAGTTTGTTCACTTGAATCTGTTGGTGCTTGTTGAGAGACCTCAATAGCAGTAGGAGGAACTGAATTAGATGACATTGTTTCACTCTGAAATGGAGATGACATGAACTAGAACTGAAACAAAAATAATAATTTAGTTTTAGTTTAACAAAATAGACTATGATGAGATCTACATCAATGACAACCGAGAGAATGTGACTGAATATATTTCCTAATATATGAATATTATTATTAATCAAGGATTACAACAAATGGATGATGTAAAACAGAGAGGATGGGTATTATAAATTGTAATTCAATCTTTGTTCTATTAGAACCGAGAAGGGAGTATTATTGATATGAACTTGGAATGCACATCACCTTTCTTTAATGGAAGATATAACATTACTAGTAGACAGTAGTTATATTATGTGCGCCACAAAACGGAGATATTATGAATAATAATATAGTGCAAATTCAATCAGAATTACAGAACCAAGATCATTAGTATTAATAAAATATTTTATTATTGTCGTTCCTTCTTCAACACATACAGATAACATCCCATGGGAGGGAGGCCTCAACACTCGCCAATCACCATTACTCCCTCCCAAAAACTTGTATACACTAACTCATCCTTATGCTAATTTAATTCCAACCTCCTCCTCCTCGTCCATTTAACTTACCATTACACAAAAACCAAACATTATTTTTATTTTGATTATGCAGAATTGAATAGACTTGCTGTTTTGCTAAGTACAAAGATTAGAAGTAATAGGTTTGCCATGCTATCATTTTTTACGCTTATATCAGGTGGTCATAAGAAATTGCAAAAGAGAATAGAGAGCTCTTACTAGCAAGTTAAAAATCAATATGATACTCTACTCCACATCTAAGAATAAGACAGAGATAGTCATATCCCGTACAGGGGAAAGGAAAAACAGACATTCCAACCTTCCCAAGAAACCTTCAAGACCATTAGCACCCAATTCATATTTTCTATCGTCTTCACTAAAATCAAGCTAAATCGTTAGAAACTAGGTGAAAATTCAACACCTCATGACTCACTCTTTCTACAATACAGGAAAGGCAACCATGAAGAACATTCAAAAGAAAAATAAGAATTTCAACAGCACCCAACATTATGAAATTCTGGATGAAAGTCCATAAATACAGAAGAAAAAGAAGAATTTCATCATAAAAATTATTCGAAAAAGAATCCACCCCTAACCAGACCGTCGTCGAGAACAGGCCAAGAGTGAGATCCTGAGAGGTGCGTCGCCGTCCAAGAAACAGTAGAGAGTGAGAACACGAGAGGTGCGTCGCCAAGAACTCGTTGTGTCTTTAACGCCTATCTTGATCGACGACGCGACTCGACGAGCTGAGGCCTGAGATCCTGAAAGGTGCGACGGCCGACGGTGAGTACGGTGAGGGACTGAGGTCGAGATCTGGGACATTTGGGGGATTAGGGTTTTTTTTGGCAGAGAATCGTTCAGGAGTCGAGTAGGGGTGGGAGACGGGCAAATGTAATGTGAATGGGTTTTCTTTTAAAATTAATTACTGGGCCTATTTTAGGCAGACATATATATATATATATAGACACAATTACACTTTTACCCTCCTTAACAGGCCGACCTGACAGGCTTTTCAGGCCTATTCAGAGGCTGGCGCAGCTGTTAAACAAATAAAGCTTAAATTAGGCCTTGGCGCAGCTGCATACTGACAGCACAGCCGACTGTGCTTTTAACAAAGCAAACGTAATGCAGCGCCCCGGCTATTTCCACCCCTACTAGTCACACAACAAATATTAAGACTTAGTCCTTAGCTGTCACTAATAAAATTAATAAAAAAAATTAAGGTGGACTTTTCTCTGATTTTTCTAAAATAAAATGACATTTGATTTTTATATATAATCATTTCGGCTAGTCACGCACGCACGTTTTGGAGTATAACTTTGGGAAATTTGTATCCAGGAAAATATCACAAAATGTTCACTTACAATCTCAAAATTATAGTGAAGTCTTAGGAGACATTTTTATAATATTTTCTATATGTGAAAAGATATAAATGTCTCATGAAGGCTTATGAACTCATCAACGCAGGCTATTATAAAAAAAAAAAAAAAAAAAAAAAAAAAAAAAATTGTATCAACGCAGGCACACTTGTTAACATATACTTATTTTTCAAAACATTCACATGCACTTGTTAACATATACTTATTTGTCAAAACATTCTTATGAATTTGTCAACACAGGAACATGGAGACATTTGTATCTTTTCATTTATAAAAAATATTACAAAAAGGTCTCACAAAAGTTCACTGCAATTTTAAGATTTAACAGATGTTTTATCGTAAATTCTTTTACTCGAGAGACCTAGATACAATTTTCTCCATTATTGCTTCAGCAGCTTCCATCCTTGGGGTATAATTATTGATTGAACGGCTATTCTCCCGGAACCGGTTTCACCCACGCACCCACCGACCCTTCCTTGTGGTATAATTATTGCTTGACCAGCTTTCAGTTTTCAGAACAGTTTTCTCAGACAACACCAGAACCACAAACATGAAGAAGGAGGCAATAGTTCTCTATCCCACTGCTGCAAGAGGCCACCTTGTTTCCATGGTGGAGCTTGCCAAGTTCATACTCTCTCACTACCATCTTCAACCTCCTCTCACCATTCACATCCTCACTATCTCCCCTCCATACGACGCCGTTTCCATCTCCAACTACATCGCCTCCGTCTCTTCCTCCATTCACCCCTCCATCGTCTTCCACAGCCTCCCTCCTGTTTCTCTCCCTTCTTCCTTACTCTCCTCTTCCCCTAACCATGAAACCCTAATGTTCGAGGTCCTTCGCCTGAACAACCCTAATCTCCATAATGCTTTGGTTTCCATCTCTGTTACTTACTCTGTTCGTGCCTTCATTGCTGACTTCTTCTGCTTCAAAGCTCTCTCTCTTTCTTCCAAACTTCACATCCCTGCTTACGGCTTTTTCACCAGCCCCGCCGCGTGTCTCGCAGCCTTTCTCTACTTTCCGACACTCCATCGGACCACCGACAAGAGCTTCAAAGATCTCAATACCATCCTTAACATCCCTGGAATCCCACCGTTACACAGCAGGGAAATCATTAAACCGTTGCTTGAACGAAATGATCCAGCATATCATAGCTTCCTGAATGTTGCTGATATTATGCCTAAAACAGATGGCATCATAGTGAACACATTCGAAGCTCTGGAACACAAGTGTCTCAGAGCAATTTCAGATGGGCTTTGCGTGCCGAACAGTCCAATGCCTCCCATTTATCCGGTGGGTCCTTTGATTACATATGATAAAGAAAAGGCCACCGGACATGAGTGTTTACGGTGGCTAGATTCTCAGCCTGAGAGAAGTGTTGTGTTCCTCTGTTTTGGGAGTTTGGGTGTGTTTTCCAAAGAGCAATTACGAGAAATAGCTCGTGGATTAGAGAAGAGTGGTCAAAGATTCCTGTGGGTAGTTCGGAATCCGCCGTCGGAGAAAACCCATAACCTCGCTGCGTCGTCACTGGAAGACCCAGATCTGGATTCTCTGTTGCCAGAGGGGTTCTTGGATCAGACAAAAGAAAGAGGGATGGTGGTGAAGAAGTGGGCCCCACAGGGGGAGGTGCTAAAGCACGGGTCGGTGGGTGGGTTCGTAACGCACTGCGGGTGGAACTCGGTGCTGGAGGCCGTGGTCGCCGGAGTGCCGATGGTGGCTTGGCCGCTGTATGCAGAGCAGAGGCTGAACAGGGTGGTGATGGTGGAGGAGATGAAGATTGCTTTGTGGATGCGCGAGTCAACATGGTCGCCGGAGGGTGGATTGGTTGAGGCGGCGGAAGTGGAAGAGCGAGTCACTGAGTTGATGGGATCGGAGAAAGGTGAGTTGGTCAGGAAGCGAGTTGGGATTGCGAAGGAAGAAGCTGAGGCAGCGACGAGGGAAGGAGGATCCTCTCTGGTTGCATTGGCGAAATTGTTTGAATCATGGAAGAATCAAGATTAAGGATGCATTAGAGGAAGCCACGTTATTATGTTGTGTCCTCTGCAAAGTCCATGTTTGGCGGCAGTAGTAGTTTTTTTCCCTATCTGACTTTTGAAAACTTTTTTTTTTTTTTTTTTGCCCAAAGACTTTTGAAAACTTAAGTCAGGATATAAGGATATAAGTTAGAAAACATATATTGTAATATGTTTGGATTAGCTGAACAAAAGTGGTTTTTGTTTTTTAAAAAAAAAGCTTAAACTTGTTTGGATAATAATTTAAAAAGCAAGTTTAGATTTTTTTAAAAAAAATGTTTGAAAATACTACAAAAAGGTTGTCGTTTTATAATGGTTAAAATAGTGTATTCGTAGCGATTGAACCGCTACAAACAAAATTAGTAATGGTTGGGAAAACTACAACAAAATACATTGTTGCAAAGGGTTTTATAGCAGTTTTGAAGAACGACTACACATGTAAACAGAACCGCTACTGTATCGGTAGTTGTTTCGTCACACCGCTACAAGATGGGTATATAGATAACACATTATCTAAATAGCTTGTAGCGTTTTTAAAACTACTACAAACGTTGGCACCAAAATTTTTATGTAACGGGAAATGAAAATTAAAAATTTGTCACCAATATTGTAACGGTTTTGAAACCACTACTAAGTATATCCAGGAATTTGAAAAAAGTGGTGTCAAAATATTTGCAATGGTGATGCATGAAACCGCTACTACTATTGGATGAAATTTCAAAAGTTGTGTAAAAAATTAACTCTGCATTTGAATTTAAATTTGTAGTAATATTGCATAAATCAAAAAAACCAAAATAATAATTTGAGTCCATTGTTCCAATATTATGTTGAATGTTTTATTATTTAAATAACAATTTAAATGATAGTAATTAATATTTGAGTAGAATTATTAAATTAAGTTAGATAAGTACAAATATTGTGTAGGTTTAATATTGAGAATGTGTAGGTAGTAAAGACTTATATTGTCCACTAAAAGTTATTTGATTAGGGAAGGAATGTTGATGATTATTAAAAAAATTAATAATTAATAAAATAATAATAATTATTAATAAAATTACATGTCCTTCTGGGCTCCTCCAGTATTAGACAAAATTTGCCCCATCATTATGTGGAACATTGTCAGGCACGTTCTCCATTAGCTTCTCCAGAGATATCGTCCTATACTTATTCATAATGTGGTAGAGATGATTCTTATTGTTTTTCCAGCCATCCCCATCTTTATCATCATGTAACTCTTCCTACTGTAGCGCATGGTAAACCTATCATGTATCATAATTAAATAAATAATAACTAAATACAAGTACTTAATTAATTACAAATGACATAAAATATAATTATCTACATTTATAATATAATTAAATACAATTAATTACCTTCACAGCCTCGTTCCACGCTATATTATTCGGCGCCTAGGGAACCTTCTTCCATGTCTTGAAGTGGATAGGGAGCCGCATCTAATTCGCACCCAATTCGTTCAGATAGCATTTAAATAGGTGGTCACCATTCTCAATTAGCTAGTCAATGACCTCATTCCATAGAACTATGCCACGTGGTCCCCGGTCTAGGCTATTAAGACCGGATACATCCAACCTTTTAATGGTTACGTTCCCCTG
Source organism: Acacia melanoxylon (assembly GCA_019022615.1). Taxonomy (NCBI): domain Eukaryota; kingdom Viridiplantae; phylum Streptophyta; class Magnoliopsida; order Fabales; family Fabaceae; genus Acacia; species Acacia melanoxylon. Next base: position 751,400 of record JAFJYJ010000068.1, on the reverse strand, counting down.
CTTATCTGCACAATTTATGATATACTTTAATTAAATTTAAATCCACATTTAAACCTATGTAATTTAAATATTAACTTTATTAAAACAATAATCAAATTTTTCTTGAACTTCACCTCAAACCTCATTATCCGTGAAGACGATCGTCGTAGATTATTTTGGTCTTGGGCCTCCTCCTCATCCAGGAACCACTCCATGTCACTTATTATGAGAATGTTGAAGTAAAATTCCTCGTTCTCATCATAATCGCTAAGATTGATGTCAGCCCCCTCTGGTTGAACAGGCAAGTGGGGTCGCCTCCTATGGGGTTATCTGCTATGGCTACTCTGGGGTAAGCTGTTGAGGTGGGGTTGCCTACTACCATGGCACGGGGACATGTCTATCTCCGTGTTGCCCTCTATTGCCCCCTTTAGTACTGCTCCCCTACATAATAGGTTTGGGGGACGCTCAGCATCCTTCCCCTTACCCTTATCTCTCCTGAAAGTCATAATAACTACAATTATTATTAAATAATTAAAAATCTTATCAATATTTAAAACAAAATTATAATAATAGGGGGAAAACGAAATAAAAGATTTAACTTTACTAACCTCAAAGGCCTAACACTTAAAATGCTTGAGCAAAACCTCATATCTGAAGCAAAACATTTAAGAGCGTGCGCGAGAAACCAATTTGCCAAAAGCGGTAAAATTAGAGGTGACGGCGCTTTTATAGCCTTGATATTTGTAGTGGTTTTCCAAAAAAAAACTGCTACCTCAACCACTACAAATCACGAAACCTTACCTCGTGCAATGTGAAAGTTTGTAGCAATTTTACAAAACCGCTACAAATGTGCAGACCCTCCACATTCTATATCGGTTATTACTCAGAAGCGCTACAAATATGCTTTGCACTATGTAGCAGTTCTTGTCATATGACTACAAACCAACCGCCACAGACTTAACACCACATTTGTCGTGGTTCATATTACAAAACCACTATAAGCAAACTGCTACAAATTTAGCTAGCGTCACATTTTGTAGTGGTTTGTTTGAGAAAACCGCTACAAATGTCGTTCACTAACCAACACACCACTTGATGCGAGTCATACTGTTGCAAATTTGTAACGGTTTTTGGAACACGCTACAAATCTTGATATTTGTAGTGGTTTCATCCAACCGCTACAAATTAAACTACAAATGACAGTTTTTTTTTGGGTAGTGAAAGGACACAATTTTTGTTTTAAAAAATAATGCAGAAATTAAAATTAGATAAATAAAAATAGTTAATTTATTATTAAAACAACTAGAAAAAAACTTAAATACTTAAATATATTTAATGTATAAAAATTATAATACATACAAGTGTAAAATGTTGATACTAAATAATATTACATTACTAATTAAATCATCTATCTAACAAGTTGGTCTTTGATTCTCTCACAAACATGATTCATTTGTGTTTGTCAAAGAACCTAAGGCAAGAGTAACAATGGAAGAATCTCTACAAACAACTCCAGTTTAATTTTTTCTAAGTTCTTTTCCTTTTCCAAGTGGTTGGTGGTTGCCCTGCGTAACTGTTCTGTTTATTATGAGGGGGAAATGACAGGGGATAATGGGAAGGAAAAAGAATCACCATTGAGATGGTTTCCTAAATTTTGTCTTGGAAGTGGGAACTCAAGCCATTGATTTTTGAACTCGTATGATCTACTTCTTTGTTTTATGTATGCTGACAGGCTTTAAGATTGATAAAATACAGAGTCAGTGGGAATGGTATTTCAGGTTCTATGAAGGCTGTCAGTGTACTTGAATCCACTAAAATCCATAAAGGGGCAGCTCTGCGCACTATCCACTAGAATCCATACTTAGGAAAAACAGATGATGATCATTTTTCACCTGTGACATCTTACTTCACTGAAAATAAAGACGTGGTAGTAGAATGTTCTGAATCTGCTCAAACCTCATTGAGGGAGAAAGCTAACAGGGAAACATAATTGCATGTTATAGGGAAAGTAAAGTGGTATATAAGGAACATCCTCATTTAGTTATTGCTTTTAAGAACTGTTGGAATGCAGTTAGTCATTATTTTTAATTATCTAGGCACATACAACATGAAAAAGAAGAGATTTAGAGGCTTCAATTTTGATTATTACAGTCTTTCTAATTAATTTTACATATTGGATGCTTATGTTTCCAATTTAATATTTGAGGAGACATTGAACTTCATTTTGGTTGTTTCAGTTTGGGTATTTCTTACTGCATTCTCCTCCCTGTGTTTCTGCTTTTCAATTCCCTTCTGTTCTTTGGCAACTTCTCATTTTGCTTGCTGACACATAGCCTTTAGATCATGTAAGGACCTAATTTTCCTGTAGCATTTTGGGTTGGAGGTAACTGCAAAGGAGCTGGAGCTTGATGAAGGGCATCCTCATGTGCATCAGTTATATTAAGCTTTATGCAGAAACTTTACGGAGGTAAAGCCAAATGCACTATGGTATCTTATTTTTCTTAGTAAACATATCTCATGCTCTCAAAATACTCAATCACCAAAAAAAGGTTCGAGAACTCATGTAGATGAGCACATCGGAAATGCAAGCATTAACTCAAAAACTTGATTTTATGGCTTGAGGATAATGTCAATGGCCCATACATAAGTTTCCTTTATCTTTGATATGTCTTGAGGATTATTGTGTCAATGAGAGAGAAATGAATTCCATATTTTCATATTTTTATTTTATTACCAAACTTTGTTATCTATATTTTCTTTAATTTTCTTTTTTTATCGGTGTCACCCTAGCAATCCTTTGGGCCAGGAAAAACATATAAAAAGGAGAAAAATATAAACTCAAATAAAAACTAGTTGTGTAGGAATTTTCTGGTTTTGAAGTAACTGTTACTGTTACTGGCTTGATTTGTTACTAACCACAATATACAATCAAAATGTAACATCCAAAAAATTAGGACCCATAACTGAGGCAACTCGCCTCAGCGAGTAGGGGCCCTTGCCATAGCGAGTTATCTATAATTGAAGGAGAGTGACCATTGTGTCACTCAGCTTTGGAAAATAATGCACTCGTCGAAGTAGGTCATTATTTTTATAAATATAAGAGGCTTGTCTCAACCTCATTCTTTTCATAAACTCTAACAAAAAAAGAAAAATCAGTTTTGAGCTAAAACAAAATGGCACAAAAATAATAGCAAGGATCAAAATTAAGACTTAATAAATTTCTTAATTATAATATATGTGATATGATCTCTCTAAAACAATTCTGTATAACATTATATTATAAATTAGTTTACAAACAAAACAACTTAATTTAAAAAATGATAATGGCAAAAGATATTATAGCTTTAGTATTTATGTGCTTTTATTTCTAATAGCTTCTCGGAAAAGTCTAGAGAGCTTGGTTTTTAACTTGCATTCAAACTGTTCTTTTTAAAAAAAATTATTATTATTTTTTTAAATTGACTTTTTATATATGTAAACCTTTATAAAAGCTTCAAAACATCTCCTAGTTTTTTGGGTCCTTAGCGTGTTAGTCCTATGCCATAATGTATTGTTTAATGTTTGAACAGTTGGAATAAATAGAAATAATTCCCTAAATACATAATAATATGAACTCTAAAATAAAGAGTAGCAATGGAAGACTTTATCAGTAATACCTCTAGTCATAGCGGCTATGCACACTATATCTCAAAACCTGAGAGATGAAAAAGAGCAAAGGATATTAGAAGAAAATAACTTAGGGTTCTTCTAACGATAAGATGAGGCACGACGTAGTTTGGAAATAGCCGTCACCCGTCAGGGAACCCTCAAGAAGTAGGTAAGTTTTTTTTTTTTTTTTTTTTTACTACTCTATGACCTGGCCACACTATTAATAACCTCCCATCAAGGCTTATAATAGCTTACACCATGCAGATAACCCTAAACCAAATCTCTATCCAAATCACGTACAGCCACAATCAAGAGATATTTTATCCAAAAGCAATGATAAATAATATATAAATATAATATGTATTAATTAATAAAATATGTAATTATAAATAATAAAATTTCTGACATTAGTCTCCCACTTGGCCTGCAACCTAATGTTATTTGGTGAGATTTGGTTTATGGTTACTTGCATTAAGTCCTCTTTGATTGAGTATTATTTTCCATGCATCGCAAATAGTACCCTTACTTAATAGGTCAAAACTTAATGAATAAACCCAAAATGTTTATTTGATTCTAACTTAAATGTTTGCTAAGATCTCATAATTTAGATACCAATAATTGATACCACAAACGTCAACTTGAATTTCATCACTTAAATAATGTCTCATCTAGATCACTAAATGCAATTTATCCGTGATGAAATATTTGATCCTTTTGATTAATTATCTTGGCTCAAATATTCACCACCCCATCAGATCGAATTGCTTTAATTGTTTTGCCAAGTTGGTTTTGCACTTCATTTTGGAATGTTTTGAACATTTCAAAAGATTCAGACTTATGTTTCATTAGATAGATATATCCATATCTACTAAAATCATCTATAAATGTAATGAAGTACATATAACCTCCTCTGGAAGATGTACTCATTGGTCCACACACATCAGTATGTGTGAGGCCCAATAAATCAATGGCCCTCTTACTATGCCTAGTAAAAGGTTCCTTTATCATCTTTCCCAATAAACAAGACTTACATGTTTCAAATGATTCAAAATCAAATGAGTTAAGAAATTCATCTTGATGAAGTTTTGAAATGCGTTTCTCATTTATATGGCCTAGATGACAATGCCATAAGTAGGTCCGATTCAAATCATTTGATCTGATCCTTTTGGTAGCTATGTTATAGATACGTCCATTATTAGGTTGTTCTAAATTCAGTAAATAATGACCAACATGCAAATCACTATCAGCATAAAAAATTTCATTACGATAAATAAAACATTTACCATTCCCAGTAATGGAAGTATAACCTTCCTTATCCAAATAAGAAAGAGAAACAATGTTACTACTCAAAGCAGGAACATAAAAGCAATTGTTCAAAATTAACAAAAGCCCAAGGGCAAAACTAATACATAAGTGCCTACGGCTAAAGCAACAACTCTTGCTCAGTTTCCAACTTGTAGGTCCACTTCGCCCTTCCTCAACTTTCTACTATCCTTGAGACCCTACACATTTATGCAAATGTGGGAACCACATGCAGTATCTAATACCCATGTAGAGGAAGTAGAAAAATGAATGTCTATAACATAAATACTTGAAGAGATAGCCCCGCTATCCTTCTTGTTCTTTTTCAGATCTTCAAGGTAGAGTTTTCAGTTCCTCTTCCAATGACCAGGTTCATTACAGAAGAAGCAGACCCTGTCCTTCAAAGGCTTTGCCTTCTTGGCTGCAGGCTTAGTTTCGGGCCTGTTTGACTCTTTGGTCTTACCAGCTGAGCCATTACCCTTTTCTTTGCCCTTGCCTCTCCTTTTCATACCCTTTCCTTTCTGAATCATCAAAACAATGCCTGGCCTCTTCTTAATGCTCTGCTCAGCAATTTTGAGCATCCCATGCAATTTAGAAATTGATTTCTCCATGTTGTAGTTCATGACAAACTGGTCATAACTTTCTGGGAGTGAGTTCAATATCAAATCTGTAGCTAACTCCTGGCTCATGGGAAATCCAAGCCTATCAAGGTGATCAATGTAGCCTTTCATTTTCAACACATGAGGACTAACTAATGCACCTTCAGCCATCTTGCAAGAATGTAAAGCCTTTGTGGTCTCATACCTCTCTTGTTTTGCTGTTGCTGGAACATTTCCTTTAGACGGATAATCATCTCATAAGCCTCCATATGTTCCAGATCTCCATAGTGGCAAGCATCATGCATCCTACATCCACAGAGTCATCCTTATGTTGGTTATGATCAGTTTTGATGATGTGTTATATAGATGTAATTCAAAAGAGCAAAAAGGTTGCATACTACATTTATATTCTACTTTGACTAATTCTTATATTTAATGTAGATGCTAAGTTAAAAGATGAAGAATGATCAAGTTGGGAGATGGAAAAAGGAAGAACTTGCTGAATGGAATGAAGACATCATTATCCAAGTTCTTATATTGATGCTAGAAGTCTCCAAGATCATATGGAAGTTGGATTGGCTCAATTCGAGTTAAAGTCGGCAAATATGAGGTTGGATGAGCAAACTCGAGCCTTCAAGTATTAAACTCGAGTTTACTACCTTGCTCAAGTAATTTGCCTATCGATATGAGCAAACTCGAGCTTAGCACTCCAAACTCGAGTCTATAAGTGTCTTCAGCAGCTTTGGTGTTTACTCGGACTAGGCAAACTCGAGCTTAGCACTCCAAACTCGAGTTTACAACGGTGATCAACTCTGTTCCACGTTCAAAGACGAGCAACGTCACGGTAATTTGATGATATCTTCCAAACCAGAGCTCCGATTGAGGTGAAACCAGTGCCATATGAAACTAGACTCCCAATGCATCATTTTGATATAAAATTCAAGCCCAAAGGAGTTCATATCAAGGAGTTATGAATTGTGGAAGTTGAAATAGAAATCCACGCCACACTGAAAACCAAGCCTCAATGTTTTGCGTGTAACTCACAATCTACAACTCCAATTGAGCTAAAATTAGTGGCATTTGAAAGTAGACTCAAAGAGATTTCCATCAAGAGTTGAACCATCAAAAACGAAGTTCAGACCAGGGAGATATGGCCATCGAAAGTGGACAAAGTTGCAAGCTCGCTGAACAAAGTCTAAAATCAGCCGGGCCAAGTTTACATGTAGCAAGCTCGAGCTTACATGTAGCAAACTCGAGCTTACGGGTTACGGAGAGGAAATGCTGATTTTGAAGAAGTCCAAACTCGAGCTTGAAGTTACAAGCTCGAGCTCGAGAGTTCCGAGAAGAAATGAACTTTTGGAAAAAGCCAAACTCGAGCCTATAAGTGACCAAACTCGAGTTTAGCTCGGACGAGAGCAAGCGGGTCCCGATAAACACCCAAACTCGAGTCTATAAGTTATAAGCTCGAGCTTGAGACTTCCGAGAGGCAAAATTCCAAGTTCAAAAGAAGACCAAACTCGAGCTTACCTATGTAAACTCGAGCTTGGAACTCCGCAACAGATTTACACATCCGGTTCGGAAAAATCACCATGATCGAAACATCATATCTCATCAAGAACATCCAGGATGATTACTCAAATGATTTATACAACTTCTTAACATCATTTATATCATTTGTGTATAAGTTTCAGGTGATTAAAGTTTGAGATTACATCAAACTTGACGAAACCAAAATCATGTCATAAGCTTGAAGATGAAGGTTCTTGCAGATTTTCGTAAACAAGACAACAAAGGCGAAATTGAACGAGAAAACCGAAGAAGCAACGTTTAATGCTGAACGGTAATGTTCTTCAATGGATTCGAATGTTCAATATCCTTAACTACAGATTTGAGAAGATTTGAATTTGCTTTAAAGTCAAATAAAGCAACTCCATGAGCCACTTGTATTATTTTAATATATCTTCTTAAACAAAGCAAGAGGATGACTGGAAAGAAGACCAACCATTCTTCAATACGTACAAGACTTCCACCAACCAAAGCAGTACATCATCATTTCTCAAACAAGACCACATGGGACACATTCTTGAAGAGCCAAAATTCAAATATTCAAATCGGCAAATGTTCCCAACAGCTATATCTCAAGACATATTCTCAACAATGACTATGCATGCACACAACATAAACTAGATTTTCGAATGGATATGATTATTTTAAGATATCTGCTATCATGACCACATGGGAGACAATCTGAAAAGCGTGTTCAAACACTCTCAACAGCTATATTCTCAACAATATTTTCCAACGAATTCAAGTCGAATAGAAGTGCAACCATCATAAGCCTCAACCAAAGATAAATACTCGTAGCTTTGAAGTTACAGAACACAGAGAACATAGAGTACATAGAGCAGAAAAACGCAGAGACACAAGCTGACATCTTCAAGATGCTAATACTCTGATTTTCATATCATTTACTCTCTGTTCTTAATGTTTACATAGCTTATCATAGAGAGTGAGATGACTTGTAATTGTACTTCAGTGTTTATTCATCTACTTCTGAGAGAGAAGAGTTATTGTACACATCCTACCATACTATCTGAGAGTTACTCAAGATTGGGTGATCTTGAGTGGGAAACACATTGTGTTGATTACGGCTTGGGGGAGTGAATCCTAGGAAGAGGATTACTTCGAGTACGAGTGTGTGATCAAGCAAGTGTATTGATTACGGTTGTAAGGGGGAGTGAATCCTAGTGAGAGGATTACTTCAAGTACGAGATCGTGTAATCAAGTTACAAGAAGATAGTGGATTGAAAATCTCAAGCGGAGCTTGGGACCGGACGTAGGTCAAGGATTGGGCCGAACCAAGATAAATCACGGTTTGCATATTCTCTTCCTTAACTCTTACATTTCCAAAGATATTAGTTTGAATGACTGATTATTGCTTTACAAATTATTACTTGTCATACAAACTACTTTCGTAAATTGTGAAAAGTTTTCAAGCTTCCAAAAGTTTTATCATACACCCAATTCACCCCCCTCTTGGGTGATAGCCGGTCTTTCATTTGGTATCGAGCTAGGCTCTTGTTTAAAGGACTTAACCGTCTCAAGAGTTTCAATGGCTAATTTTGGGTGCTCTACGTTTTGAAGGATTTGATTTTACCATTCCACCGCTTTTTCAAAGATATTGATTTTTGGTTTTGGAAAGCTAGAATGACTAGTTTTATCAAAGCAACTGATTTTTATATGTGTAATGTTTTTACAAATGCTTTTGATTTCCAACCAAGAAAGGATTGGACGATGAAAAAGAAATGAAGATGTTTTCATTAAACATTAGAGCAATGAAATTTCTTTACGGTGCATTGATCGAGAAAATGATTTTGAGAAAATCAAACTTTGCACTAGTGCTAAAAGTATTTGGGATACTCTTGATTCTATTTATGCTTCTAACATTTGTGTTGAAGTTGAAAGTGTTGAAAGTTCATCGAAATTACAAACGCACATTTATGGATGATGAACAAATGGAAGAAGGCGAAATCGAGAGAATGCTTTCATGATCCTGTCAACACAAAAGAACAAGAGAAAAAGGATTCCCAAGATGAGCTCATTGACAATTGTGATCAATCACTATCTAGAGCTCAAGAAGCACATAAGGTAAAGAATTCCAATTCTTGTGTTAATAAGAAACATGATTTTGAACAATTGCATAAAATTGTTTTTCAACCAATTACTGATTCTGTTTTGAAAAACAAACATATTTTCGAAAACGATGCTGGAAAATCATGTGGGAAGAATGAATGTTCAAATAAAGATTATTTGAAGTCTTACTCTCATCACCAACACAATACTTGCAAAAATGTTCATGATAAGCATTACTCTATTACTTGCAATTATTGTGGTAAATCTGGTCATATTTTTTACACATGCTATATTAGGAGAAATTCTACTGTGAGAAATAAATTTGTTTGGGTTCCTAAAGGACAATCAAGGTTCAATACTAATAGTCAAGGACCCAAGTATAAGTGGGTACCAAAATGTCCATCTAGTGATTTAAGTGTGCAGGACCATTTGAAAATCAATGGACATAAGGGTATTGAGAAGATGAAGAAGAATCCAAGAGTTTTTCATGAACCTAAAAGGAAACTCACATCAGTTAAGAGAACTTGTGGAAAATCCATTGCTGGAACTACAAGGTTTAAACATCAAAGGAGGCAATGGATACAAGCAAGAAGAGTATCATCTACCTCAAGAATGAATTACCACAGAGTACCATTCAACTATCTTGAGGAGAATAAGAAAAGAAGGATTTCTTGTGCACAAGGGAAAAGATTCTTGTGTTCTGCATCATATGAGAAAGTGTTGCTTCTGTTGGTTATGATTAGTTTTGATGATGTCTTATATAGATGCCATTGTTAAAAGCAAAAAGATTGAGTAGTATATTGAGTAATATATTTATCTCCTACATTGACTAACTCATATATTTAATGTAGATTATTCCAAGTTAAATTAAGGAGAATAATCAAGAAGGAGATAAGAGATGAAAGAAAGAAGTTCTTGCAATATAATTGGAATATCAGAATGTCAAGAAAGCAAGAAGTTATCAAAGGACTTTGAGAATAAACAAGAAGAAGAGAAGAGACTAGAGAAAGATGTTATCAAAAGAACTTGCACAATATAATAGGAATATCAACATTCAAGTTCTTGTGATAATCGGGAAGTCTCTATGATAGCAGAAGTTGGAATGAAGCTTCATCACCTTATGGATATTGAAGAAGGTAGAGTCGTAAAGAATGTGAGTCCAAGTCAAATGATGAAGAATGATCAAGTTGGGAGATGAAAGAATGAAGAACTTGCTGAATGGAATGAATATATCATTATTCAAGTTCTTATATTGATGCTAGAAGTCTCCAAGATCATATGGAAGTTGGAATGGCTCAATTCAGTGTTAAATCAAGCAAATGTGAGGTTCAGGATGAGAAACCTCGAGTTTAGAACACAAACCTCAAGGTTTGGAACTCAAAACTCAAGTTTAGATGAATCGATCGAGAAACCTCGAGGTTTCCATCAAAACTCGAGTTTTCAAGTGCCTTCAGCATCTCGGCGTCTCGGACTAGCAAACCTCGAGGTTTCAACAAAACCTCGAGTTTCCGGCTATCGCTCTTCACTCCACACTTGTTTCACGTTCAGCATGGGCGACGTCTGGTAATTTGATGATATCTCCTAAACCAGAGATCGGATTGAGGTGAAACCAGTGGCATATGAAACTACACTCCCAATACGTCATTTTGATATAAAATCCAAGCCCAAAGGAGTTCATATCAAGGAGTTATAAATTGTGGAAGTTGACAGAAACATCCACGCCACACAGAAAACCAAGCTTCTATATTTTGAGTGTATCTCACAAACTACAAATCCACTTGAGCTGAAATTGGTGGCATATGAAAGTATACGCACAGAGCTTTCCATCAAGAGTTAAACGGACCAAAACGGAGTTCATAACAGGGAGATATGGTCCCCGAAAGTTGACATTATTTCAAGAAAGCCGAACAAAGTCAAAACCTCGAGTGTTCAATGGAAACCTCGAGTGTTCATCGACAGAGAGCAACGAACTTCGAGTATCTTCAAACCTCGAGGTTTGGAACCAAAACCTCGAGTTTTGGTCGACGTAAAGCAACTGAGTATTGCAACCTCAAACCTCGAGTTTTGCAAATGAAACCTCGAGTTTTCATCTCAGCTTCAGAAAATCAGAGTTTCGAAAATCCTGATTCTTCTGATAAACATCCAGATGATTACCCAAATGATTTATAACACTTCTTAACATTATTTATATCATTTGTGTGTAAGTTTCAGGTGATTAAAGTTTGAGATTACATCAAACCCGTCATAAATCAAAATCATGTCATAAGCATGAAGATGAAGGTTGTTCACGATTTTCGAAACAACAAAGAAGGCGAAATTGAACAACAAACTTGAAGAAACAAAGTTGAAAGGTCAACGGTAATATTGTTCAATGTATTCAAATGTTCAATATCCTGCACTACAGATTTGAGAAGATTTGAATTTGCTTTAAAGTCAAATAAAGCAACTCCATGAGCCACTTGTATTATTATATCTTCTTCTCCCAAGACAATGGTTTCATCTCGAAAAGTAGCACTACCATTCACCAAGGCGTACAAAGAAGGCTCCCACCAACAAAAGCTGAACATCATGGGAGACATTCTTGAAGAGCCAATATTCAAATATTCAAGTCTCGCAAATGTTCCCAACAAACTATATCTCAAAAGCCATTTCTCAACAGCTATATTCTACAGAAATGCACACAACAGCTATATTTTCGAATGGGTTCAAGTCAGAACGGATCTATAACGGTCATAAGCTTCAAATATCATAAATACCTGAAGATTTGAAGACTCCGCGAACACATGAAATACGAGTACACGGACGTAAAAACGAGAGACACAAGCCGGCATCTTCAATATGCTAATACTCGATTCTCATATCATTTACTCTCTCGTTCTTAATGTTTACATAGCTTATCATAGAGAGTGAGATGACTTGTAATTGTGCTTCGCTGCTTATCCATCTACTTCGAGAGAGAGAAGAGTTATTGTACACATCCTATCATTCTATCTCGTGAGATACTCAAGATTGGGTGATCTTGAGTGGAAACACATTATGTTGATTACGGCTTGTAAGGGGAGTAAATCCTAGGAAGAGGATTACTTCGAGTACAGTGTGTGATCAAGCAAGTGTATTGATTACGGTTTGTAAGGAGTGAATCCTAGTGAGAGGATTACTTCAAGTACAGATCGTGTAATCAAGTTACAAGAAGATAGTGGATTGAAAATCTCAAGCGGAGCTTAGGGACTAGACGTAGGTCAAGATTGGGCCGAACCAAGATAAATCACGGTTGCATATTCTCTTCCCTTAACTCTTACATTTCCGGATATAAGTTTGAATGACTCGATTATCGCTTTATAAATTATTACTCACATACAAACTACTTTCGATAAATTGCGAAAAGATTTTCAAACTAATGAAAGTTTTATCATACACCCAATTCACCCCCTCTTGGGTGATAGCCACGTCTTTCATTTGGTATCGAGCTAGTTAACGGTAACCATGATCGGGGTTCTCACGGTGTGATCTGTGGCGAAGCATTGGCTCTACCCGACATGGCGGTGGACGGTGGTGACTGTCGCTGGTTGCACTGGCCGTGAGGCGGTGCATAAAATTAGTGTCTGAGATACCATGAAATGCCACAGCGGAGGTACCGCTACGGAATTTCATTTGGTATCAGAGCTAGGCTCTTGTTTAAAGGACTTAACCGTCTCAAGAGTTTCAATGGCTGATTTTGGGTGTTCCCCGTTTTCTGAAGGTTTCGATTTTACCATTCCGCCGGTTTTCAAAGATATTGATTTTTGGTTTTGGAAAGCTAGAATGACTAGTTTTATCAAAGCAACTGATTTTTATATGTGGAATGTTTTTACAAATGCTTTTGATTTCAAACCAAGAAAGGATTGGACAGAAAAGGAAAAGAAAATGTTTTCATTGAACATTAGAGCAATGAAATTTCTTTACAGTGCATTGACAGAAAGTGATTACGAGAAAATAAAATTTTGCTCTTGTGCTAAAGATATTTGGGATACTCTTGATTCTATGTATGCTTCTAACAAATATGTTGAAGTTGATAGTGTTGGAAGTTCATCTGAAGCTATAAGTTGTATATCCACGATTGATGAACAATTGGAAGTTGAGGATGAAGATGGAGAAATCTTAGAACACTTCCATGATTCAAAGATACACGAAAGAACAAGAGAATGAGGATTCCCTTTGAAGAGTTCATCATGCACGAATATGGTAAATCATTTTCTGGATTTCAAAATGCACATGTGGTAAACAACTCCAACCCTTCCTCCGTAGATTCGAAAACGATTTTGAAAGTTTACATAAAATTGTTTTTCAACCATTTACCGATTCTATTTTGAAAAACAAAAATGTTTTCAATCATGCTTTGGAAAATCATATGGGAAGAAAGTATTTACAAATATGGGTCATTTGATATTGCATCCCTTGACCAATACAATTCTTGCAAAAATCTCAAGCATAATATGCATCATTCTATTATTTGCAATTATTGTGGTAAATCTGGTCATATTTCTTACACATGCTATATTAGGAGAAATTCTAATGTGAGAAATAAACTTGTTTGGGTTCTTAAAGGACAATCAAGGTCCAATACTAACAAATCAAGGACCCAAGTATAAGTGGGTACCAAAATGTCCATCAAGTGCCTTGTGTGTGCAGATTGATTCCATAAAGAATGGACATAAGGGTACTGAGAAGATGAAGAAGAATCCAAGAGTTTCTCATGAGTCTAAAAGGAGATTCACAACAGTTAGGAGAACTCGTGGAGAAGCCATTGTTAGAACTATAAGGTCTAACCATCAAAAGAGGCAATGGATACAAGCAAGAAGAGTATGTTCCACCTCAAGAACAAACTATCATGAAGTACCATTCAACTATCTTGAGGAGAACAAGAAAAGGAGAATCTCTCAAGTTTCAAACAGAAGACTCACGGAAGTCTTTATCTTTTGAGAGAGCTTTTTGACACCCATAAGAAAACATATGAATAATCAGTGGGTAAGCAAAACCAATCCTCCAAGTACCTAAGGTAAAGGTATACAATGGTAAAACCTCCTACTCTATCATGTGAAATATTCATTGAGGTTTTATATTTTGTGACATTAGGAATGAGCATTGCAAACTATTTGTTTTAAATTGGGTTTTCACAACCTGATATATATATTTAAACAGATTGTAATGTTCAATAGGTTGAACTCTTTATGCATACATGATGATTTGAAAAGAAAGTATTTCTTTATGCATAAAGTCATGTTTAATTCACTATGCTTTGCTGTTCTGAATTGACTATATTCATAAGAGCATGTGAATTTGATTTTGGTTCCTACAAGCTAACGATGATTGGATCCAAGTAAGGTTGGATACCAAGAAAGAAAAAGTTTTATAAGGTTTTGTAGGATCAGAGAGAGCTTCTCAAGAATGTAACATAAAGAAATGATCCAAGTCTTGAGAAAGCTGAACAAGCTATGCTTAATATTGATGGTGATTGTTGGAAAAGGAGTTATCTACATCAATCCATTTCAACCAAGCAAGTTTCTATGAGGACAAGAGAAATTACGGTGATATCTAATTCTTACCTCATACTATGATTATATGAAATTTATTTTTTGTTTTGCCTTTGGTTAAGTTAAAAGGTTTTGAAACTTATTCAACTTCAATCAACAACTTTACCGCTCAAAGCAAAACTCCAGTTTCCGAGAAACCTCCAGGTTTCGTCATTCAGAGACTTTTCAATATTTTCTGGAAAATGGAAAACTCAAGGTTTCTGTTAAAACCTCGAGGTTTGGACTTACAGAAAGTCTCTTAGTTTTGAACACTTGAAAACCTCCAGTTTTTGTGAAAAACCTCCAGGTTTGAGCTAAATGAAGTTTTCTCAAAGTTTTTTTTTTTATGAGAAAACTCGAGGTTTTGGGACAAACCTCGAGGTTTGTCCAGGAAGAGAGGATCTGTGCTTTCCTAGTTTACAAAACCTCCAGTTTTACTCTCAAACCTCCAGGTTTCTGTTTTGGTGCAAAAACTCAGAATTTCCACATTTGAGTGAAACCTCAAGGTTTCTGATAAAACCTCCAGGTTTTTGATAAAACCTCAAGGTTTCTGATAAAACCTCAAGGTTTCGGCACATACTCAGAATTTCAAATTCTGCGAATTCCTAAAACCTTCTTGTTTGATCTTAATACTTCCTATCATCATTCACTAATATTCCTAACTATGTTTAATCAATTTGTTAGTGAATTTTTTATAATCAAACAAGTGAACTTGTGCATAACTTTGTTGATTTTATAATTTTGAAATGCACAAGTGTAAAATCTGTTTGGATTTCAACTCACATTGTTTTGAGAAAATGCATACAAATGCTTTGAAAACATATCCATACTTTGATTGCATTCAAATAATGTTTTCAAATTGGAAGTTAATATTGTATATTGAATGTTGAATATGCTTCAAATTTGTCAAGTTGAGTTTTTCCTATCATTCACATATTGACCTTTGGTATTCAATATGATGCTTGAACTCTTCATTCTTCATTCTCAATCAAGTTAGATCTTATATCTAACAAGTTGATTATCTATATGAGTTTCAAGCTTATCTCCGAAAAGAATTCAATTTGTGAAAGTCTTATGCTTATTGGATAAACTCTTATTGGTCAAGTTACTCAAATATACTTTTATCTTCATCCATTTCCGAGTAACTATATTTATATTCTTGCCTTGAATATTCATATACTTCAAGATTCTATTCTAAAAGGCAAGATCATCTCTAAGACAATAGCAAAGTCATTGTGCTCATATATTTTTGTTGTGCAAAGCATGTTTCAAAATGCTTTACCTTTATGACTTTTGCTCTTGGGAAAATTCTTCTACATGTAAACTTCAATGTTCAACATGTTTTCTAAAACAAGCATACGATATATTCATTAAACCTATTGACTTCCAATATGTTTAAAATGAACATTGTTTTCAAGCATGTTTCAAAAATGAATCTTTCATTCATGAAAATTTTGATTATCATATTTTGAAAGAACATTCAAGATTTGAAACACTTTGCATATTTCATTAACATTCTTGAAAAATCTGAGCTGATTCATAAACTGTGAATTGATAAATGCTTATCTTTATGGATAAGGTTTTCTATGCTCTTTGATCAAACTTACATGCATTTTATCAATGACATCTTTTTCTGCATAAAGTATATTTACAAATTGTCATTGAGAAATAACATTTTTTGTATCATTTAGTTATTACCCTTTTTGATTCATTGACTTGAACTTACTTGATTGGGTAAAACTATGTTTTTGTTCTTTGATTGTTATACTCTTTGCTCCAATTGTTAAATTATATAAGAGCTTAAGAGTTGTTATGTCTAATCTTGTATGGACTCAAGAATCATTGGGTACCAAAGAACATATATTGTTGCAGGAGTTGATCAAAATGTTCTCGTTGTTGAATACAAAGAACATAGGCAAACAAAATAGACCATTTCAATGACTATGTACGCAAGTTCTACGGACATCACTTGATTGACATTCCATCACAAGCAATAGGCTTAGGCCAAGATGATAAGGAGCATATTAGCTTGATGAGAAGCTATGAGCGTAAACTAATTTTGAGTTCTTATTCAAAGCTCATTTGGGATTTCTAATTCTAAGATGAATTCAAAGCAATTGGTGGGTGTAAAGACTCATCCGCTGAAGCTCATCAATATCCGGGAGAGCCTCAATATTGATCACATCATCAAATTGGCTAGCCAAACAGGAATCTATGGATTACAAATGATTATGACTCAAGTAATTACTATATTACTTGAGTGAGGTATTGTATTTTGAAATAATATGCATATATCATAAACATGCTAGGCTAACTTGATTTCATTGATTTCATTTTATTCATCACAGCCTGATTCTAAAAAGATCCTTATGCTTTAAACATTTTTATCATCATAAAAAGTATAAGTGTTTTCCTTCATACCAATTTCAAGTCCACCCATGTGTACTTGAAAGTTCTTAATTCTGAGATACCATGTTATGTCCATTGGAGTTAGATGAATTCCAGACCTCATAACACTTGGTGTCACATCATTATTTGGTATCATTAAAGGAGCTACAACTGTTTTAATCATGCATTCATTAAGGGGAGCTTCACATTCATATGTGTTTTATATTTTTAAAAGCTCATCTCCTTTATTTGAAGAAAACCTTTTAAGCATACTCATCTGCATTCACTATCTTTTATTAGTTTTGATGATGAGTTAATATCATATTTTCCTTTCATTATCTTTTAAATATCATTTGGAAAGGAATACTTTGATCTTTTGTTGCACTAACAAATCTCTTCTGCAAAGAAAGTTTTTCAATCTGGTGCAGAAACTTTTGTTATGTGTTACAACCTTCCTTAATGTACTACAAGGAGAAACTATTCAATTAAGGAAAGATGCTTTGGTGATCAATCATTGAAGTTGAGATATGCTCTAAATAGATTATCTATGAAGAAAAGGATGGGAGTTGAGTACTTGCCATAATCATTCGTAGATGAGATAACCCTCAGAAGCTAGAACTTTCATCTTCACTTCTCAAAGGATATTCATGATCCTTCTATTGAGCACACTTCAGATGATTTCATACAACAAAGCAAGCAAATGGACTTCATCGATCATTCATCATTTGCGTAACCTACATGAGCATTTCTAATCTCTATCTTTTTATATTCATTAGAAATGTTGCACATGTTTGGTATCTATATGCTTTAAGTGTGAAAGATGTTTTGAAAACCTCTTCAAATTCTTTTAAATTTGTTTTCATAAAAACATTCCAAATTGCATCATATTTAGAATGAAAACAATTTCAAATTGAGGAGAGAAAATCAGTTCTTTGACTCATTTCTAATCTGGTTTCATATTTGTCTCTCTAAGCATTTCTTCTTAAATTCAACTTTTTGCTAATGACAAATAAGGGGAGAGAAATGGCAAGAAAAATATGTTGGGTTTAATGGAATTTCATATTCATACATATTTTTCTTAAAGTATCTGCCATCATCAAAAAGGGGGAGAATGTTGGTTATGATTAGTTTTGATGATGTCTTATATAGATGCCATTGTTAAAAGCAAAAAGATTGAGTAGTATATTGAGTAATATATTTATCTCCTACATTGACTAACTGCTATATTTAATGTAGATTATTCCAAGTTAAATTAAGGAGAATAATCAAGAAGGAGATAAGAGATGAAAGAAAGAAGTTCTTGCAATATAATTGGAATATCAGAATGTCAAGAAAGCAAGAAGTTATCAAAGGACTTTGAGAATAAACAAGAAGAAGAGAAGAGACTAGAGAAAGATGTTATCAAAAGAACTTGCACAATATAATAGGAATATCAACATTCAAGTTCTTGTGATACTCGGAAGTCTCTATGATAGCGAGAAGTTGGAATGAAGCTTCATCACCTTATGGATATTGAAGAAGGTAGAAGTCAGTAAAGAATGTGAGTCCAAGTCAAATGATGAAGAATGATCAAGTTGGGAGATGAAAGAATGAAGAACTTGCTGAATGGAATGAATATATCATTATTCAAGTTCTTATATTGATGCTAGAAGTCTCCAAGATCATATGGAAGTTGGAATGGCTCAATTCAAAGGTGTTAAATCAAGCAAATGTGAGGTTCGGATGAGAAACCTCGAGTTTAGAACACAAACCTCAAGGTTTGGAACTCAAAACTCAAGTTTAGATGAACTGACCGAGAAACCTCGAGGTTTCCATCAAAACTCGAGTTTTCAAGTGCCTTCAGCATCTCTCCGCGTCTCGGACTAGCAAACCTCGAGGTTTCAAATCAAAACCTCGAGTTTCCGGCTATCGCTCTTCTTGACTCCACACACGTTTCACGTTCAGCATGGGCGACGTCTGGTAATTTGATGATATCTCCTAAACCAGAGATCGGATTGCGGTGAAACCAGTGGCATATGAAACTACACTCCCAATACGTCATTTTGATATAAAATCCAAGCCCAAAGGAGTTCATATCAAGGAGTTATAAATTGTGGAAGTTGACAGAAACATCCACGCCACACAGAAAACCAAGCTTCTATATTTTGAGTGTATCTCACAAACTACAAATCCACTTGAGCTGAAATTGGTGGCATATGAAAGTAGACTCACAGAGCTTTCCATCAAGAGTTAAACGGACCAAAACGGAGTTCATAACAGGGAGATATGGTCCCCGAAAGTTGACATTATTTCAAGAAAGCCGAACAAAGTCAAAACCTCGAGTGTTCAATGGAAACCTCGAGTGTTCATCGACGAGAGCAACGAACTTCGAGTATCTTCAAACCTCGAGGTTTGGAACCAAAACCTCGAGTTTTGGTCGACGTGACAAAGCAACTGAGTATTGCAACCTCAAACCTCAAGTTTTGCAAATGAAACCTCGAGTTTTCATCTCGCCTTCGTAAAATCGAGTTTCGAAAATCCCGATTCTTCCGATAAACATCCGATGATTACCCAAATGATTTATAACACTTCTTAACATTATTTATATCATTTGTGTGTAAGTTTCAGGTGATTAAAGTTTGAGATTACATCAAACTGTCATAAATCAAAATCATCATAAGCATGAAGATGAAGGTTGCAACCGATTTTCGAAACAACAAAGAAGGCGAATTGAACAACAAACTTGAAGAAACAAAGTTGAAAGGTCAACGGTAATATTGTTCAATGTATTCAAATGTTCAATATCCTGCACTACAGATTTGAGAAGATTTGAATTTGCTTTAAAGTCAAATAAAGCAACTCCATGAGCCACTTGTATTATTATATCTTCTTCTCCCAAGACAATGGTTTCATCTCGAAAAGTAGCACTACCATTCACCAAGGCGCAAAGAAGGCTCCCACCAACAAAAGCTGAACATCATGGGAGACATTCTTGAAGAGCCAATATTCAAATATTCAAGTCTCGCAAATGTTCCCAACAGCTATATCTCAAAAGCCATTTCTCAACAAACCTATATTCTACAGAAATGCACACAACAGCTATATTTTCGAATGGGTTCAATTCAGAACGGATCTATAACGGTCATAAGCTTCAAATATCATAAATACCTGAAGATTTGAAGACTCCAGACAGAACACATGAAATACAGAGTACACAGAGCAGAAAAACGCAGAGACACAAGCTGGCATCTTCAATATGCTAATACTCTGATTCTCATATCATTTACTCTCTGTTCTTAATGTTTACATAGCTTATCATAGAGAGTGAAATGACTTGTAATTGTGCTTCAAAGCTTATCCATCTACTTCGAGAGAGAGAAGAGTTATTGTACACATCCTATCATTCTATTCGTGAGATACTCAAGATTGGGTGATCTTGAGTGGGAAACACATTATGTTGATTACAAACTTTGTAAGGGGAGTAAATCCTAGGAAGAGGATTACTTGAGTACAGAGTGTGTGATCAAGCAATTGTATTGATTACAGTTTGTAAGGGGGTGAATCCTAGTGAGAGGATTACTTCAAGTACAGATCGTGTAATCAAGTTACAAGAAGATAGTGGATTGAAAATCTCAAGCGGAGTTTGGGACCGGACGTAGGTCAAGATTGGGCCGAACCGCATAAATCACGCTTTGCATATTCTCTTCCCTTAACTCTTACATTTCCAAAGATATAAGTTTGAATGACTCGATTATCGCTTTATAAATTATTATCACATACAAACTACTTTCGCAAATTGCGAAAAGATTTTCAAACTAATGAAAGTTTTATCATACACCCAATTCACCCCCCCTCTTGGGTGATAGCCACGTCTTTCAGCTTCATCCCAAGACTAAATTCAAAATGAAAAAGTATCAACGAATGATACATTGGGTGAACGAATGCAATCCTTCAACTACCTAAGGCTAAGGTATGCAATGGTAAAACCTCCTATGCTATCATCTGAAATAATCATTGAGGTTTTGTGTCTTGTAGCCTTAGGAATGAGCATTGCAAACTATTTGTCTTAAATTGGGTTTTCGCATCTTGACTTATTTTTTAAACAGATTGTAATGTTCAATAGGTTGAACTCTTTATGCATACATGATGATTTGAAAAGAAAGTATTTCTTTATGCATAAAGTCATGTTTAATTCACTATGCTCAGTTGTTCTGAATTAATTATAGAGCATGTGAATTGTGGTTCCTACAAGTTAATAATGATTGGATCCAAGTAAGGTTGGATACCAAGAAAGAAAAAGATTTATATGGTTTTGTAGGGTCAAAGAAAGCTTCTCAAGAATGCAACATAGAGAAATGATCCAACTCTTGAGAAAGCTAAACAAGCTATGCTTGATGTTGATGGTGAACATTGGAAAATGAGTTATCTACATCAATCCATCTCAACCAAGCAAGCTTCTATGAGGACAAGAGGAATTACGGTGATATCTAATCCTTACCTCATACTATGATTATATGAAATTCATTTTTGGTTTGTCTTTGGTTAAGTTAAAATGTTTTGAAACTTGTTCAATTTCAATCAGAAATTTTACTGTCAGTGCCAAACTTGAGCTTGGCTATGCAAACTCGAGCTTGCCCCTTACAGAAAGCAAACCAAGCTATTTTGCATTTTCTAAACTTGAGCTTGGTCCATAAACTTGAGCTTGAAGGGTTTCAAAGTTTACTCATATACTGATTAAGCTCGAGCTTACACATGGAAACTCGAGTTTGCGAAGTTTTGAGGATTTTATCAAGTTACTCAAATTGCAAACTCAAGCTTATTAGTTTTAAGCTCAAGCTTGCTTCTTCCAGAGACTTTTCTCAATGAGTTTACAAATATGTAAACTCGAGCTTGCAGTTACAAGCTCGAGCTTACCTCTTGCAGAAACTATTGTCAAGTGAAAACCTTTCCCTAAACTTGAGCTTACCATTTTCAATGTAGAGTTTGTCTTTTTCAAAGAATTTACAGATCATGTAAACTCGAGTTTAACGTTTCAAACTCGAGCTTGCATCAGGCAGAAACTTTTCAAAGTTTTTCTAAATAGCAAACTCAAGCTTACCTTTCTAAGCTCAAGCTTACATTTTGAGGATTAATTTTTTTTTTGACATAAATAGTGTCAAACTCGAGCCTGCTCACTAATAGACTCGAGTTTGCATTTTGCTCAAAATGTTTTTCAAGATGGTTTCACGATAGTTTCCTTGACAAAGCTCTAAACTCGAGCTTAGATACGGAAAATCGAGCTTGGTATCTGAATAAAATTTCCAAACTCAAGTTTGTCTTTCCAAACTCAAGTTTGAGTCAACCATGCTTTTGAAATCACCTTGCTCGAACTTTTCAAAAACGTCATGTATGATCTATATACTTCATATCATCAATCACTAATATTCCTAACTGTGTTTAATCAATTTGTTAGTAAGTTTTTGATGATCAAACAAGTGAATTTGTGCATAACTTTTTGATTTCATATTTTTGAAATGCACAAGTATAAAATTTGTTTGGATTTCAATTCACACTGTCTTGTGTGAATGCATACAAATGTTTTTGAAAACATATCCATACTTTAATTGCATTTAAATGATGTTTCAAAACTGGAAGTTAATATTGGATATGCTTCAAATTTCTCCAGATGAGTTTTTCAGCTAAGTTTTTCCTATCATTCACATATTGACCTTTGGTATTCAATATGATGCTTGAACTCCTCATTCTTTATTCTCAATCAAGTTAGATCTTATATCTAACAAGTTGATTATCTATATGAGTTTCAAGCTTATCTCCCGTAAAAAAGAATTCAATTTGTGAAAGTCTTATGCTTATTGAATAAACTCTTATTGGTCAAGTTACTCAAATATACATTTATCTTCATCCATTTCTCGAGTAACTTTATTCCCGCTTTGAATATTCATATATTTCAAGACTCTATTCTAAAAAGCAAGATTATCTCTTTAGACAATAGCAAAGTCATTGTGCTCATATATTTCTATTGTGCAAAGCATGTTTTGAAAATGCTCTACCTTCATGACTTTTGCTTTTGAGAGAGTTCTTCAACATATTAACTTCAATGTTCAATATGTTCTCCAAACCCAAGCATTCTCGATATATTCTTTAACATGTTGACTTCCACCATGTTTAAAATGAACATTGTTTTCAAGCATGTTTCAAAAATGAATCTTTCATTCATGAAAATTTTGATTTCATAATGCATTATCATATTTTGAAAGAACATTCAAGATTTGAAACACTTTGCATATTTCATTATCATTCTTGAAAAATCTGAGCTCACTCATAAACTGTGAATTGATAAATGCTTATCTTTATGGATAAGATTTTCTATGCTCTTTGATCAAACTTACATGCATTTTATCAATGACATCTTTTCAGCATAAAAAGTGTATTTACAAATTGTCATTGAGAAATAACATTCTTGATATCATTTAGTTGTTACCCTATTTGATTCATTGGCTTGAATTTACTTGATTGGGTAAAACTATGTTTTTGATCTTTGATTGCTATACTCTTTACTCCAATATCATATTGTTAAATTATATGAGAGCTTAAGAGTTGTCATGTCTAATCAGTTGTGGACTCAAGAATCATTGGGTACCAAAGAACACATATTTTTGCAGGAGTTGACCAAAATGTTCTGTTGTTGAATACAAAGAACAAAGGCAAACAAGAATAGACCATCTCAGTGGCTATGTCTCTGCAAATTCGTGACAATACTTGAGTGACATCCCATCACTAGCAAGAGGCTTAAGAGCATACTCGCTTGATGAGAAGCTATGAGCAGAAACTTATTTCAAGAATCTTAGCCAGCGTAATCATTTATTTAAAATGATCCTTATGCTTTAAAACTCCTTTATCATCATAAAAAGCATAAGTGATTTCTTCATACCAATTTCAAGTACCATGTTATGTCCATTGGAGTTAGATGAATTCCAGACCTCATAACACTTGGTATCACATCATTATTTGGTATCATTAAAGGGAGCTACAACATTTTTTAATCATGCATTCATTAAGGGGGAGCTTCACATTCACATGTGTTTGATATCTTAAAAGCTCATCTCTTTTATTTGAAGAAAACCCTTTCTAAGCATACTCATCTCGTATTCACTATCTTCTATTAGTTTTGATGATAAGTTAATTTCATATTTGAAAATATCTTATATTTTCCTTTCATTATTTTTAAATATCATTTGGAAAGGAATACTTTGATATTTGATTGCACTAACAAATCTCTTTTGCAAACAAAGTTTTCCATTTGTAGCAGAAGATTTTGTTATGTGTTACAACTATTCAATTAAGGAAGGATGCTTTGATGTTCAATCACATTGAAGCTAAGGAAGAGGAAAACCTCTTGAAGCTAGCAGAGACATGTTCAGCAAAATAGCTATATGAAGAAAAGGAAAAGGATGGAAATGATATCATGGAACAAGAAAGCAAGAAAATGGACTTCATCGATCATTCATCATTTGCGAATCTTCATGAGCATTTCTAATCTCTATCTCTTTATATTCAATAGAAATTTTGCACATGTTTGATATCTATATGCTTTAAGTGTGAAAGATTTCTTGAAAACCTCTCCAAATTCTTTCAAATTTGTTTTCATAAAAACATTCCAAATTGCATCATATTTAGAATGAAAACACTTTCAAATCGGGGAGAGAAAATCAGTTCTTTGACACTTTCTACTCTGGTTTCATATTTGTCTCTATAAGCATTTCTTCTTTACTTCAACTTTTTGCTAATGACAAATAAGGGGGAGAGAATGGCAAGAAAAATATGTTGCGTTGTTGCATCTAACATATTCTCATATTCATACATATTTTTCTTAAAGTATTTGCCATCATCAAAAAGGGGGAGAATGTTGGTTATGATCAGTTTTGATGATGTGTTATATAGATGTCATTCAAAAGAGCAAAAAGGTTGCATACTACATTTATATTCTACTTTGACTAATTCTTATATTTAATGTAGATGCTAAGTTAAAAGATGAAGAATGATCAAGTTGGGAGATGGAAAAAGGAAGAACTTGCTGAATGGAATGAAGACATCATTATCCAAGTTCTTATATTGATGCTAGAAGCCTCCAAGATCATATGGAAGTTGGATTGGCTCAATTCGAGTTAAAGTCAAGAAATATGAGGTTCTGATGAGCAAACTCGAGCCTTCAAGTATTAAACTCGAGTTTACTACCTTGTCAAGTAATTTGCATATCGATATGAGCAAACTCGAGCTTAGCACTCCAAACTCGAGTCTATAAGTGTCTTCAGCAGCTTTGGTGTTTCTGGACTAGGCAAACTCGAGCTTAGCACTCCAAACTCGAGTTTACAACGGTGATCAACTCTGTTCCACGTTCAAAGACGAGCAACGTCCGGTAATTTGATGATATCTTCCAAACCAGAGCTCCGATTGAGGTGAAACTAGTGGCATATGAAACTAGACTCCCAATGAGTCATTTTGATATACAATTCAAGCCCAAAGGAGTTCATATCAAGGAGTTATGAATTGTGGAAGTTGAAATAGAAATCCACGCCACACTGAAAACCAAGCCTCAATGTTTTGCGTGTAACTCACAATCTCCAACTCCAATTGAGCTAAAATCAGTGGAATTTGAAAGTAGACTCAAAGAGCTTTCCATCAAGAGTTGAACCATCAAAAACGAAGTTCAGACCAGGGAGATATGGCCATCGAAAGTGGACAAAGTTGCAAGCTCGCTGAACAAAGTCTAAAATCAGCCAGGCCAAGTTTACATGTAGCAAGCTCGAGCTTACATGTAGCAAACTCGAGCTTACGGGTTACAGAGAGGAAATGCTGATTTTGAAGAAGTCCAAACTCGAGCTTGAAGTTACAAGCTCGAGCTCGAGAGTTCCAGAGAAGAAATGAACTTTTGGAAAAAGCCAAACTCGAGCCTATAAGTGACCAAACTCGAGTTTAGCTCGACAGCAGAGTAAGCGTGTCCCGATAAACACCCAAACTCGAGTCTATAAGTTATAAGCTCGAGCTTGAGACTTCCAGAGGCAAAATTCCAAGTTCAAAAGAAGACCAAACTCGAGCTTACCTATGTAAACTCGAGCTTGGAACTCCAGAACAGATTTACACATCTGGTTCAGAAAAATCACCATGACTGAAACATCATATCTCATCAAGAACATCCACATGATTACTCAAATGATTTATACAACTTCTTAACATCATTTATATCATTTGTGTATAAGTTTCAGGTGATTAAAGTTTGAGATTACATCAAACTTGACGAAACCAAAATCATCATAAGCTTGAAGATGAAGGTTCTTTTGCAGATTTTCGAAACAACAACAAAGGCGAATTGAACGAAAAACCGAAGAAGCAACGTTTAATGCTGAACGGTAATGTTCTTCAATGGATTCGAATGTTCAATATCCTTAACTACAGATTTGAGAAGATTTGAATTTGCTTTAAAGTCAAATAAAGCAACTCCATGAGCCACTTGTATTATTTTAATATATCTTCTTAAACAAAGCAAGAGGATGACAGCCTGGAAAGAAGACCAACCATTCTTCAATACATACAAGACTTCCACCAACCAAAGCTGTACATCATCATTTCTCAAACAAGACCACATGGGACACATTCTTGAAGAGCCAAAATTCAAATATTCAAATCAGCAAATGTTCCCAACAGCTATATCTCAACAGACATATTCTCAACAGCTATGCACACAACAGCTAGATTTTCGAATGGATATGATTATTTTAAGATATCTGCTATCATGACCACATGGGAGACAATCTGAAAAGCTGTGTTCAAACACTCTCAATGACTATATTCACAACAGACTATATTTTCCAAGGAATTCAAGTCGAATAGAAGTGCAAACCGTCATAACCCTCAACCAAAGATAAATACTCGTAGCTTTGAAGTTACGAACACGAGAACATAGAGTACACGGAGCGAGAAAAAACGCAGACACAAGGCGACATCTTCAAGATGCTAATACTCGATTTTCATATCATTTACTCTCTGTTCTTAATGTTTACATAGCTTATCATAGAGAGTGAGATGACTTGTAATTGTACTTCGGTGTTTATTCATCTACTTCGAGAGAGAAGAGTTATTGTACACATCCTACCATACTATCTCGAGAGTTACTCAAGATTGGGTGATCTTGAGTGGGAAACACATTGTGTTGATTACAAATTGTAAGGGGAGTGAATCCTAGGAAGAGGATTACTTGAGTACGAGTGTGTGATCAAGCAAGTGTATTGATTACGGTTGTAAGGGAGTGAATCCTAGTGAGAGGATTACTTCAAGTACAGATCGTGTAATCAAGTTACAAGAAGATAGTGGATTGAAAATCTCAAGCGGAGCTTGGGACCGGACGTAGGTCAAGGATTGGGCCGAACCAACCAAGATAAATCACGGTTTGCATATTCTCTTCCTTAACTCTTACATTTCCGGCATATTAGTTTGAATGACCGATTATTGCTTTACAAATTATTACTTGTCATACAAACTACTTTCAGTAAATTGTGAAAAGTTTTCAAGCTTCCAAAAGTTTTATCATACACCCAATTCACCCCCCCTCTTGGGTGATAGCCAGGTCTTTCACCTTATGCTTCATGTAAGCATCTCTCTGAGCTCTTGGAGCATTGGCTGCAAGCTTGTCAGGAATAGGTTGGTCGAGGACATACACCTTTCTTTCGTGCTTGAGAACATTTCTTAAGTTCCTAAACCAGTCAAGAAAGTTTGTCCCATTGAGTTTGTCCTTCTCAAGGACTAATCGCAGTGATAGTGTAGCAGTATTACTAGTTGACATGATTCTACAATTAAAATATGCAAAGTTGATTAGTAATCTCCCACTGAATTAACAACCTTCAATATAATTAATGGGCTAAGATCCATGTTTGGCTTAAATTTAAGTCCGCTTTAGCAGGACGCTTAAAGTCAAGTTATTTAGGTAGGTAACCTCTTTACCAATTACATCACATGTAACTCTTAGATCTTTATGGGATTGGATCATCGCATGGCGCGACACGTTTAATCTCATCTAATGCCTTGAGATCCAAAACCGTTTTGTTAATCTCAATTAAGTCAAAACAATAATGAATGTTGTGAGTATCACCCTTACTCACGCTTGTCTCACCAAGATAACTCAAGCGCATCCACTTTGGTGGTTCTTGCAAATGAACGATCTAGGTTTTGACAAGTATTCATTGATTGATGGCATTACGACTTAAGATTTTATTTAGAGGGTTTAACCAATTAATTCTATTTATATGAATGCAGTTATAGTTGTATCTTATGCAAATAACACATAAACGCAAAAGTAAAGATCCAATGATCTAATCAAAAGCATAATTAAAACGTGACACAACATGGCTCACCTAACCTAAAATCCTCTCAAGCCAATAAGAGGACTTCTCTAAATAAGAAAAAGAAAATTACATTAGGAGAAACCTCATTTAAACATACGAGGAGAGTGAGATAAGAAGAGAATGTATATAGAGAATATTTAGAGAAAATGCCATATTTAAACATTACAACCCTTGTAAAGACTAGAGCCATGTTGTTCACCATACCTAACAACTTTGAAAGTAAACCACAACAAGTGTTAATTCACACAATTTGAAAGAAACAGAGTGTTGTGATTAAATTATATCGCGTTACAAATAGTTAGCTGCGGCGGTCCCTTCCCGGGGGGGGCCCCGGAGCTTTCAAAAAAGGCACACTCTTTTAGTAAAATTATTTCGTTTCAAAAAATTTCAGAGGGAGAGACGACGTTGTTCTGTGTTGTGATCTGAGCACTTCATAAGAATACACAAAACGTCGTCGTCCTAGCCTTCTTCTTAAATCTTTCGGATCCCTTAGATTCAACTAGAGATCCGAACGTGACCCCAACGTATAAGAATGTAAACTCAATTTAAACGCATACAAATATTCAGTTAAGCATGTCTATATCTCATATATAACATATGTATAAGAACATAAACCCAATTTAAACACACAATTGATCTGGCTCTGATACCACTGTTGGGATTTGTACAAGCAGCAGAAGAAATTTACCAAAAGAAACATTGAATCCCAATCATGGATCTATCAATGACGTTTAATTTGAGTAGTCGGAATTGTACCTTTCGTATGCGTCTTGTTCAATAACTAGGAGCCAACTGAACGAACCAGCTCCCCAACACAGGCAGAGTGCTAGCGCCTCTAACGTCTTTCTCTCAATTCTCTAGGGTTTCTCTTGTGACCTTTCTAATACATCTTCCACACTATCTTAGCGTTTTCCAACCTTAATGGGCCGTATTATATACTCAAAATTAATTGTAATTAATTTTGAAATTTGAATTGGATTAAAAAATATTAATTAAATTTGTCCAACAAATTTAATCTAATCTATTTATTTAAGGGTTAAGGTGAGATTTGGCCAATAAATTATTGGCTCAGGAGCGTCCAACACAATTAACTATTAAGTGGACCAAAAATACTAATAAACTTTTAAAAATGAGCGCCTAGCACAACACCGTTAAAAAAAAGTTAACGTCCGTTATCTAAGGTGCAGATTGGCCAACGAACGTTTACTCCAAGAGCGCCCAAAGACAAAAAAGTTTTACTCAGGATCACCTGAAGACAAAATTCTAAATTTTACTAAATTAAATAATTTTTTTTTCTCAATTGTCATTATTCAAAACTACTTGTATACATATTTATGGAAAAAAATTACTCATTCTTCAATTTTGTCAAAATTATAATTTGCTAAAATAAACAATTTTTAATTAAAAATATAATTATATGATTTAAATAAAACTCAAGCTTTTTATAGTTGATTATATATGTTAAACAAACAAAAAATTATATGATTTATTTTTATTTTAGAAGAAATTTATGTGATTTAAAAAATTCATTTAATATTAATAAAATTTAAAAAATCTAAAAAATCCTAAAAGAAATGAAATGAGGTTAATTTTTATTTTTATAAAAATAGTTTAATGGATATCAACGTTGATACTTAATAATATAAATCCGTAACTTGATGATATATTTGTTAATTAAATGATCTATTGATTATATGAATATGGAACTTGTTGAAAAGAAAAACAAGATAACTTAAGAGGCTTGAGGAAGGACAATTTAATAATAGGTTAAGGAGCAATTTGGCCTACGAAAGTCCCATATCCATATAAGCAATAGATCATTTAATTAACAAATATATCATCAAAATTGCGGATTTATATTATTAAGTATCAACGTCGATATCCATTAAGCTCTTTTTATAAAAATAAAAAATTAAACTCATTTCATTTCTTTCGGGATAAATAGATTTTTAAAATTTTATTAACATTAAATGAATTTTTTAACTCACATAAATTTCTTCTAAAATAAAAATAAATCATATAATTTTTGTTTGTTTAACATATATAATAAACTATAAAACACCTTGAGTTTTATTTAAATCATATAATTATATTTTTAATTAAAATTTTTTTATTTTAGAATTATAATTTTGACAAAATTGAAGAATGAGTAATTTTTGTCCATAGATATCTATAAAAGTCGTTTTGAATAATGACAATTGAGAAAAAAATTATTTAATTTAGTAAAATTTAGAATTTTGTGTCAAGGCGCTCCGAGTAAAAGTTCGTTAGCCAATCTGCATCTTAAATAACGGATGTTAACTTTTTCCTAACGGCGTTGTGGTGGGCGCTCCTTTTAAAAAATTTGTTGTCTTTGGGTGCTCCTTTTAAAAAGTTTGTTAGTATTTTTGATCCACTTAATAGTCAATTGTGTTGGACGCTCCTGAGCGAATAGTTTATTGGCCAAGTCGCACTTAACCCTTTATTTAATTCGAATTAAAAGCTAGTTGATTTAATTTATCTTCATAAATTAAATCGAGATATGATATCTATCTTCAAAAATTAAATCTAAGATACGATATCTCTATTAGTTTTAGTTATTTAATTTATCAAATAAATTAAATACAAAACAAATACCGCATAATAATATTATTGTCTATATATATAATAATAATATTATTATTATTATTGAATTTATATTATATGTGAACCTACAGGGTCGCACACAAGAATAGCCCAACACGAGCTATAATGTCCAGATTCATTGAATCTAAGATATGTCTTAGATTTAATGAATACAACGTTTAATCTAGGGAGGATGGATATATATATATATATATATATATGGGTTTATTGTTTGTTATGTTACTTGATATAAGGTTATGTCAAGTTACCCCAAAACTATATGGATTTATCGTTTGTCATATCACTTGACATAAGATTATGTCAAGTCACTCTAAAACTACGTCTTTTGGGGGGTTAAGGGAATTAATGAAGGGTGTTTTGATAAAATTCATATAATAAATACAAATACAAAAATACCAAAACACCCTTCATTAATTCCCCTAACCCACAAAACGACGTAGTTTTGGGGTTACAAGAATTAATGAAGGATCTTTTGGTAAAACTCGTTTGATAAATACAAAAACAAAAATATCAAAACACCCTTCATTAATTTTCCTAACTCTCAAAACGATGTAGTTTTGGGGTGACTTGACATAACCTTATGTCAAGTGACATGACAAACGATAAACTCACACTCACACACACACACACACATATATATATATATATATATATATATCCATCTTCCCTAGATTAAATGTTACATTTATTAAATCTTAGACATATCTTAGATTCAATGAATCTAGACATTATAGCTCATGTTGGGCTATTCTTGTGTGCGACCCTATAGGCCCACATGAAATTGGCAGCGGGCCAACACTGTACCAGCCCACAAATCGCAAGCAACCTTTAGCAAGACATTACGACTACCCAATTCATATGAGGATCGATGATACGATGCAACCTATCATACAACCATGCCACGTCCCTTTTGTCACGCGATAATTTGGTCAAGGATGAATCATGGATAGTGTCATCCTCCTGTTCTTGGCCATTACTTTCTCGATTCTTGAGTAGTCAAACAATTGAAATGGAAACTCCTTTCCATTGTAGTATGGCTATACTTTTCTCAAACTTATTCGTTGAGGGGCCCAATAATATCTCTATATGTAACATCCCATTTTCGAAAGCAGTATAATTTTTTTTTCATCAGAGTAGAGCATCGGAGCGATTGAGTAACTGATACATTTATTCAAATTGCCGTAAGTCCGTGATTTACGTGTTCGTACAATGACCGAGAGTTTTCAAAGTAAATAACAACGAAGTGTCTCCCCGGCAACACTCATGCTGTGGCAACAAAAGGAATCCTCCTATTTGGGACTCTAAGCGTCTTTGCTTGCCCTTATCTTCGCGCTCGGTCCTCCCGACCACCGAAGCTATTTTAAATGCCGAGGTCCAAATGCACATCGGACCTCAGGTAACGGTTAACCTCATATTTACATACACAACATATGGAAGACATCATAGCATTAATCAAAACATAAGTATATAGCAGATGAAAGATTAATATAACAACAAGACACATCTCATGTAAAGTTATCTATGCTAACAAGACACATCGCATGTAAAGTTATCTATGTTAACGACACATCTCATGTAAAGTTATCTATACAATTCACTCGTATAGTCATCTATCACATATAAGTATATAGTAAATATCGAGTTAGTGTTACGACGCGAACGTACCTTTTGGCGGTACAACGGAACTTTTACGGAAAAACGGTAAATTTCCGACACGGAAAAACAACGGTGTGACGTGCGGCACAACAAATGCTCGACAAATGGTACGATTATCTCGATATCCTATAAGGATAATATTTAACAACTTTTAGCAGCATAACATGCATTTTAGGTACAAATTACCATTTTGCCCCCCGAACCCCTAATCGGCGGAATTTCGCGGAGCTTCATTGTTTTTCGCTCTATCTCTCTAGAATTTTGACAGATCTTTTCCCTCATCATATTTTCGAAATATATATCATCTTTACCCCTAAATATGATATCTAGACTATCTTGAAAAATTAAAGATAAATCTAGCATTCCTACTATATCTACCGAAAGAACTACCGAAACTAAAGACCAGGGACCGAAGAACTTACCCGGACTTTGCTCGGACTTTCTCCGCAGCTTCTCTCTCTAACTTCTCTCTAAGAGGCAGATTTTTGGTGTGAGAAATGAAGAAGAGGAGCTTGGTATTTATAGAAGAGACGGATGGCGAAACGGTAAATAATTCGAACTTCGATCTTGACGAATATGGACCGTAGGATCGCATTTTTAGGACAAAACACTCTTGGCCCTCCATTTCTTGTGCAGACCTCCCCTCCCCAATAGTCAACAAAATGATGTCATCTTGATGGTGACATCGAGCCGTACGATAAAGTTTCGGTCCGTGTCCGAAACGCGTAATCTTGACGAATCGCGAAATCTTGCCGACGGCAGAGTTTCGAAGTTTCTTTCTTTCTCATTAGGAATATCTAGTTTAATGAAATTTATGATCCCATTAAGGGTATTCATTATCTCGCCAAGATTTTAGGATGGAGACGTCTTGATTCACGGAATTGAATTCCTAAACACTAGTTTGTAGGCAGAAATTCACTGGTTCGTAATATAATCTGATCTAAGTGACCTTATTCCTGGTTTCCAAAACTATGCTTGTTTTCTCTAAGTCACTTTTAGCACTATCTGCCATTTCCTAATTACCCGGTACTCCTAATTACGCCGTTGGTTTCGAAACGACTTCGAGACCGCTCAATCCGAGATGGATTTTCACCTTTGGTTTATAAAAGTCTTGTTGTTTATGACTTCAATCCTATATCGGAGGTAGGATTTAAGTTCTAGTTGTTCCAACTTCTCCCGTTGGCTCTATACCGATTATATTATTATTTTATTCAAAATGCCTTCACATTTATTTATTTTTCCTTTATTTTTTATTTATTTTTCTAAGCATAAAATATTTTATTAATATTTTATTTTTTTTATTTTTTATTTATTTAATAATTTCGAATTTCTCAATTAAAAATAATTATTTAAATTATTTTTAATTCATTTACTTTATACCTTAATTATCCCATTAATTACCGATTAGCCACTTACTAATTTTTGATAATTTTCTTAATTAGGATAAATCATTATCTCACAACTATTTTACTTACATTGGTATTTTATATCCCATGTAAAATATTAAAAATCATGGGGTCACTTATGATCCCAAAATAATACTTAATTTTGCCTCATTATTTTTCAAGGGAAATTATCCCAAAAATTCCTAAAATTAGAGACAACATACTTTCTAATTTTTTTATAAATATTTTACTACCTCTTGGGATTTATCATAATATTTTTAGGCCATTTAATGCTCTAAAAATACATTTTAGCTCTTTATCTCTCCTAATTTCCATAGTAATTACCTTAGAAAATAAGATAATTATTACTTATTATTTGAAACCACATGTTCACCTATTTTCAATAGGTATTATCTATCGAAATATAATATTCCCGATAAATAATTATCCGGTATTACATTTCTCCCAGTTAAACAAAATTTCGCCCTCGAAATTTGCTCTATACCAATTTAGACTTTGTACGAGACTAACCTTCGGACTAATCGCTCCGGAATTTTTTCTCTATATGTTGGCCGCTTCGCTCGATGATCGAGAATTCGCTCAGGTTTGACCGTCAAGATCTTGTCATTTTGTACTTTGATATATAGTGTTTCCCCGTGACACCCATATACCGCGTTGACACGAGATATCAAAATGTCTCCATAGCGCCCATACACCATGGTAACACAAGATACCTTAAATGTTTCCATGGCGCCCATACACCATGACAACACAAGATACCTCCTACTCAATGACACGATCGCGGTCCGGTTGTACTAACTAAGAGATAAGCATCGGAAACTAAAATTTTCGCGGCAAGTAACATAACTACTTATCACACGGAAATTTATAGACACGCATTTCTAGGGGATTCCTTACTAAACATGTATCTTCACGATTTCTGTTACCCTGTACTCAAGTATAGTTTTAAAACTCAGGACTTCGCGTCTAATAAAACACAGAATTTCTCACTCATTTTAAAAAAAACACAGGACTTCTCATCCATTAAAACACAGGATTCCTCATCCATTTTAAAAACACAGGACTTCTCGTCCATTTGAAAACAAAGGATTTCTCATCCATTTAAAAACACAGAACTTCTCGTCCATTAAAACAAAATTTTACGTTTTGCAAATCATGTAGTTTAGACGAATGCTAATGCCCGCATCATACAAAGTCTAAAGAAGATTCCCTTCTAAGAGAGATAGTACCTTGGACCATCTCTGGGGATTCCCTATCATCTGAACCGGTCAGTGTGAAAACTCGACCTTGGTTTTGCGGCCTTATCACCGCAGCCTTTTGAGGACAGTTCCATGCCATGTGCCCCGGCTTCTAGCACTTGTAGCAAATTTGTTTTCCATCACAGTTAACGCCTGAATGGTACTTCCCGCATTTTGGACATGGTCGGGGTCCAGACATTCCTGGGTTGTTCTGTTGCCCAGACTGAAACGGCCTCTTGTTTCCATTTTGGGAGTTGTCCCATAGTGCTTCCCTCTTCTGCGAGGAATTTCCACGGCTCAAACCTCCGCGATTTGCACTGCTACTGTTATTGTTGTTTCATGATGTGCGTAACTCCTTCAAGTTACGTTCAATCAATCGGCATGATTCCACCGCTTGAATGATTTCCGGGAACCGCTGAGATACAAGCCTTTCCCTTATCTCGTATTTTAGCCCTTGCACCAGTATGTTCGCCATACTGCTTTCATCACCATCCCGCCTCAGGTGTGATGAATACCGTGAAAGATTGGTATACCGGGCATAATAGTCATCGAATGACTCCTCGTCTCCTTGTCGGATTTGAAGAAATTCTGACTCTTTGATTAATTGAATCGAGGGAGGAAAATATTGTTCGTTAAACTTCTCCATAAATTTCTCCCATGTAATGGGACAATAGCGTGCACGTAATGACACGACGATGCTCCTCCACCACTCGTCCGCATCCCCTTCCGGTTTGTAGATTGCCGGTTGAGCTTTTCGATTTTCCGGACATTCTAGAACCTCGAAAACCTTGTCTAGCCTCAATAGCCAATCCTCAGCTGAATCGAGTTTGCCACGGAAAGTTGGTGGCTTGAGTTTGCAGAATTGGGTAACCCAATACTGTGTTGTCTCAGCTACTGGGTTGGGTCGTGGTAGTACTGCCATTGCCCTATTACGACGAGGGGGTGTCTGAGATCTATCAGACTCCTCAGCTTCACGTTCGTCATTTTGTTCGGTTTCGTCTTCTTCCTCAGCATTCTGTCGTTCGTCATTAGCTCGGTCACCTTCAGCTTGTCTCTCTTGTCTTTCCACAAGGAGTTCATCAATAAGAGCCCTTTGCTCTTGCAGCATTATCCGCATGTCTTGCAACTCATTTCGCTCTGGTTGCTGTGGTTCGGGTTCGTGTACTGGTATTGGTATTGTTCGTGGCTGTCTGCCTCTACCTCTACCTCTCGCAGGGCTCTCGCCTCTCCTGCCTCTGAGCTCAGCTCCTCTTAAATTTGCCATGTCTCGTTCTTTTGCCTTCGTTAGGGAAAACGTTAGATTAAAAAGACAATGATTAGTCTATCGCAGACTTTATCACACTAATACTACAAACGAACGGACACTCGTACTATTTCCCCTTGTTCAGGATTTCGTTGATTCGGTCTACTCAGAAATGGGTACGGAATTTTGTATCGAGAGTTCCTCTACATGAGTCAAATACTGCATGTACTTATCCTTGTTGGTCTCGGAGTTTCATCCGGCGTGGCCCAGCTCCGCATATAAGCTCTGGGTTAGGACAAAATAGTCGTCCAGTAAAAACTGACGATTATCAGAATTTTCAGAGTTTGATA
Source organism: Acacia melanoxylon (assembly GCA_019022615.1). Taxonomy (NCBI): domain Eukaryota; kingdom Viridiplantae; phylum Streptophyta; class Magnoliopsida; order Fabales; family Fabaceae; genus Acacia; species Acacia melanoxylon. The sequence continues at coordinate 714,409 of JAFJYJ010000068.1, read as the reverse complement.
CCAAATATGAATATGGACGACGAATTTACTGATTCTGGGTTAGAATGATGCACCGACAGAGGGTGGTACACCGATTTAGAATGGTATACCGGTCCCGGGGGTACACCGACTTAGGGCTATATCGGTACTCATTTTCAAAACATGCTCTTTAAAAAGGCGTAGAGCCTAACTCCGTTACTCAACCAATTTGGCCGGGTAGGTGTCTATCATGGGAGCCTCACCGTGCTAGGGTGACGATTGGCCGATCCACATAGACTAGCCCCGCCTTCGGCACCAAAAGGTTTTTGGAATAACTTAGTCGATCGTGCCAGGGACAACCGCTCGATACCAAACGTAACATCCCATTTTCGAAAGCAGTATAATTTTTTTTTCATCAGAGTAGAGCATCGGAGCGATTGAGTAACTGATACATTTATTCAAATTGCCGTAAGTCTGGCTGATTTACAGAAGCGGTACAATGACCAAGAGTTTTCATAGTAAATAACAACGAAGTGTCTCCCGGCAACACTCATCTTTGTGGCAACAAAAGGAATCCTCCTACCGGGACTCTAAGCGTCTTTGCTTGCCCTTATCTTCTTCGCGCTCGGTCCTCCCGACCACGAAGCTATTTTAAATGCCGAGGTCCAAATGCACATCGGACCTCGGTAACGGTTAACCTCATATTTACATACACAACATATGGAAGACATCATAGCATTAATCACAACATAAGTATATAGCAGATGAAAGATTAATATAACAACGACACATCTCATGTAAAGTTATCTATGCTAACGATGACATCGCATGTAAAGTTATCTATGTTAACAAAAGACACATCTCATGTAAAGTTATCTATACAATTCACTCGTATAGTCATCTATCACATATAAGTATATAGTAAATATCAGAGTTAGTGTTACAGTACGCGAACGTACCTTTTTGGCGGTACAACGGAACTTTTACGGAAAAACGGTAAATTTCCGACAGCGGGAAAAACAGCGGTGTGACGGCGGCACAACAAATGGCGCTCGACAGCGGTACGATTATCTCGGATATCCTATAAGGATAATATTTAACAACTTTTAGCAGCATAACATGCATTTTAGGTACAAATTACCATTTTGCCCCCGAACCCCTAATCGGCGGAATTTCGCGGAGCTTTTTTTTTCGCTCTATCTCTAGAATTTTGACATATCTTTTCCCTCATCATATTTTCGAAATATATATCATCTTTACCCTAAATATGATATCTAGACTATCTTGAAAAATTAAAGATAAATCTAGCATTCCTACTATATCTACCGAAAGAACTACCGAAACTAAAGACCGGGGACCGAAGAACTTACCCGAGACTTTGCTCGAGACTTTCTCCGGCTTCTCTCTCTAACTTCTCTCTAAGAGGCAGATTTTTGGTGTGAGAAATGAAGAAGAGGAGCTTGGTATTTATAGAAGAGACGGATGGCGAACGGTAAATAATTCGAACTTCGTCTTGACGAATATGGACCGTAGGATCGCATTTTTAGGACAAAACACTCTTGGCCCTCCATTTCTTGTGCAGACCTCCCCTCCCCAATAGTCAACAAAATGATGTCATCTTGATGGTGACATCGAGCCGTCATAGATAAAGTTTCGGTCCGGTGTCCGAAACGCGTAATCTTGACGAATCGCGAAATCTTGTGAGTTTCAAGTTTCTTTCTTTCTCATTAGGAATATCTAGTTTAATGAAATTTATGATCCCATTAAGGGTATTCCGTTATCTCTGAAGATTTTAGGACAGACGTCTTGATTCTTTAATTGAATTAGGAAACACTAGTTTGTAGAGGCGAAATTCACGTTCGTAATATAATCTGATCTAAGTGACCTTATTCCCGGTTTCCAAAACTCGCTTGTTTTCTCTAAGTCACTTTTAGCACTATCTGCCATTTCCTAATTACCCTAAGACTCCTAATTACGCCGTTGGTTTTGAAACGACTTTCGAGACCGCTCAATCCGAGATGGATTTTCACCGGTTTATAAAAAGTCTTTGTTGTTTATGACTTCAATCCTATATCGGGAGGTAGGATTTAAGTTCTAGTTGTTCCAACTTCTCCGTTGGCTCTATACCGATTATATTATTATTTTATTCAAAATGCCTTCACATTTATTTATTTTTCCTTTATTTTTTATTTATTTTTCTAAGCATAAAATATTTTATTAATATTTTATTTTTTTTATTTTTTATTTATTTAATAATTTCGAATTTCTCCAATTAAAAATAATTATTTAAATTATTTTTAATTCATTTACTTTATACCTTAATTATCCCATTAATTACCAGATTAGCCACTTACTAATTTTTGATAATTTTCTTAATTAGGATAAATCATTATCTCACAACTATTTTACTTACATTGGTATTTTATATCCCATGTAAAATATTAAAAATCATGGGGTCACTTATGATCCCAAAATAATACTTAATTTTGCCTCATTATTTTTCAAGGGAAATTATCCCAAAAATTCCTAAAATTAGAGACAACATACTTTCTAATTTTTTTATAAATATTTTACTACCTCTTGGGATTTATCATAATATTTTTAGGCCATTTAATGCTCTAAAAATACATTTTAGCTCTTTATCTCTCCTAATTTCCATAGTAATTACCTTAGAAAATAAGATAATTATTACTTATTATTTGAAACCACATGTTCACCTATTTTCAATAGGTATTATCTATCGAAATATAATATTCCCGATAAATAATTATCCGGTATTACACTATACAAATGTGAGGGACAAATTTCATCTTGACCATTCACATTCCTCTGCATGAAAACCACTGATCCCGATCGAAGCCTTTATCATCACCCCATCAAATGTGACTTTTGACTAGGTCAAAGATTAGCAACTCTCATGTAGGAATCCATGATGATCTCAAGTCAAAGGGCATTGTGACGCGGTTAAACATGAGATAAGCTTATGACTTAATCAATGCAGTTTTCTCATAGTGGGTCAGTCCAAGACCTTGTATGTAACATCCCGAATTTTTATTTTTGAACTATATTATTATAAGATAAATTAATTGATGATAATTAATTTACCAGGTATTCAGTATGAGTAAATTGTCTACAGTTAGAATATATATATGTGTGTGTGTGTGTGTGTGTGTGTGTGTGTGTGTATGTATGTATGTATGTATGTATGTATGTATGTATGTATGTATGCATGCACACATAAATATTATATTTTAATAATATTATACATATATATATATATATATGTGTGTGTGTGTGTGTGTGTGTGTAGGTTAGGAAGGAACAAAAGGAAAAGTGACGGAAGAAAACAAAATGAAAGAGAAAGGGGAAAAGTGGGTGGAATTCACGCTTGAAAATTTGAAGGAGGGTGCCTACCCTCTTTGAAAATGAGGAGGAGCGGCACTTACCTTTTGAAATGGGTGAGTGATGCCGCAATTAGCATTGCCGCCCATTGAAAAAAGGGGTGGGGAATTTTTCCTATAAATACCCCCCACCCCAATACACAAACACACACACACTTTCATCGTATACTACAAAAAAAACATCGTATTACCCACGGAATTCTGTGGGTAAGAATTACCCAAGAAAAATTTCTGTTCCACAAAAAGACGTGGCTTATTTTTACCACAATTGTTTTTGGGACGGAAATTTTCCGTGGGTAATTTAATTACCCATGAAATTCCGTGGGTAATGTTAGTTACTCACGGAATTCCGTGTGTAATACAATTTTTTTTTTGTAGGCAGAGGAGAGCGTGAAAGAAAGAAGAGAGAGAAGAAGAGTAAAGTGGTAATTATTTAGGAGCCTTATAGTAGTCTTTTGGTGATTATTTGGGAATTAGCGAGTAACAGGTAACTCTGAATATTCTTCCATATACTTGTGAATTGTGTATGATTATAAATTATATTTTTATAGACGATTTATATGTATATGTGTTATAATATTATTATAATGAAAACTGAATATTACAGTTTTGTACCCATGAAAATTACAGTTTTGTACCCATAAAAATTTCAATTTTGTGCCCATAAAAATTACAGTTTGTGCCTAGCAAAAATTACTATTTTGCCCCCGAATTTCAGAAATGACATTTTGGTCTTGAATTTCAGAAATGACAGTTTGATCCGATAAGGTTTTATGAGATGTTTGGTTTACCTTGTGATGATATTTTATATAAATGGAAGTTTATTTTAATACACTTTATTTTATTGATATATTTATCATGGCGGCTGTATGTGTGATGGGTTGGAGTAAGGAGAAATTTGAATGATAAGATTCCTTATGCCACCACTCGGTGCACAGTGGATGGTACTTGTCAGAGCCTCATCTTTCATGTTTTCCTCTGGCCAGGATTGCATTTGAGTTGTGGGACATGTGACACCTCCTTAGTTGTTATTTTTAAGAAGGGGAGCCATAGTCCAGACTTAAGCTCTATACCTTTGGCCGGGTGTATCTTAAGTTTTGGTGAGCTTGGAACCATCCAGTCAAATGAATGAGTTTTTATTGGACTATGTGTTAGCCTATGGCTCTAGTCAGCGGTACAAGGTTGGACGGTGATATAAGGGAGGCTGCATATTGCATATTGCATATTGTATAATTGTATAGTTCACAATCCGACATAATTATGATTACTTTTGCAAAAATAATTTTTTATGAGAAAATATGGTATATACAGATATATTTGAAATCAGCCCCTACTTTTTGTCATATGTAATTTGCTTGTATACGATAAAACCTTTCAGTAGTTACGAGACGTGGAATCTCATCCTATATTAACATTTTTCGGTGAATATCCTAGTAGAGAGCAAGGAAGGCACCATGGAGTGAGCTTTGAAGGCTCTTTTGTACTCCTATAGTTTATATTATGTTATCTTATTTGCCATGAACCTAAGACTTCCGCTTTGTATTAAACTCGAAATATTTTCTAAATTTATTTTGATTATGTATTATGAATTTTATTTGAAATGGTAATGCAATTTCATGATTTGGATATTGATGATCCATGTTGGAGGCATTGCAAATATTTTGGCCAAGTTTTCGGGTGTTGGATTTGAGGTGTTACATTGTACTTTTACAAGTGCCTAAAACTTTGATTTGTATCTTCATACCTTATCAAAGTCATACTGGTCTTATTTCATCTTCGCTCCCACATAGATTACCGACCAGAGACATTTAGGACAATCGTTATGATACATCCAAGGATACAGTCATCATAATAAACATGCAAATGATATGATAACAAAAATGAAGAAATACTTTAAATAACAATAATGTTTAAAGTACAATGATTGGCCCATAGGGCATAATTTCCAATACTAATCCCCTATCTTATCACCATTAGAATGCTTCAAACATCTTATGAGATTATGAGCCTTCCTTTTATTTATTGTAACATGAAAAAAATTGTGCTTCTTTCACCCTCCACCTTCCATTTATGCTTTGCTCTTCTTTGTTAATAACTACTTTAAGAATCATAGAGAAACTCGAGCATGTTTGACATTTTCCAATCTATTCAACAAATATCTATTAGCATAGAGTGTAAAACTCTATAATACATGCTCAAGCTTGGAAATAGAGGAGGATAAATTACCAATTTGGCTTTTCGCTCCAACAATCTATAATTCAGACTAATAGTTAGCTTCTTATGCATTACAAAACCTAGAGAACCTGGAAGATCTTGATTCCAACCCTTAAAGGTGATGCTTTGACCGTACGCAAAATTATGTCAGAAGTGTTCAAATCTTTTGATTCTTTTATTTGAGCAAGCATTAAAAGAAGAGGAGAAAACAATATGGCAGAGATCAAAGGCAACTCTAGAAACTTTCAGCACGAGATTGCGGAAAAGAGTGAATCCAATTGAGATAGCACAATGCCATGTCTATTCTTTCCCTTGTAAGATAAAAGAACGATTCAATTGTTCGACCAAGTGACTTTTGGGTCAAAATGGTTTAACTTCTAATAGACTAAGTTCAATACATGAGGCAAAAGAAGATGAGCTCTCGCCTTAAGTGTTGCTAGCTTTATCAAAATCATGCAAGACTTGGTTAAAATTACCAATCAAAATCCAAAGCCCCAAAATGGAATTAGTAATAGATACAATCCAATCTCAAAGAAGTACCGATCCGAAGCTTTTGGTGGGCATAAGTTAAAAGAGATGAAGTAGTCATAACTAGTAGTAGTATAATATATCCAACAGTGACAATGGCGAGGGGCGCAGTCCAAAGTAGAAACATGCAAATGATCTAGTCAACTAACAAAGGTATCCCTCCTTTCGTGACTGCACCAGTTCCTAGTTCCTAGACAGTTACGATAACCTAGATTACTTGAAGTACTAGAAATAACTGAGGACATAAATTTAGTTTCTTGTAAACCAAATAAGGCTAATAACGCCCTAACTACGGAGCGATCAGAAGTCTTGTTTGAAATTCCCGGAGAAGTAAAGGACCCAAGTTCTAGTTATGCATCAATAGCCTTAATAGAATGGAAAGTAGTTCTATTATTCAAATCAAGGAATACAAGTTGCTACAACTAAGCAATAGTAGTCCCCTCCAAGAATTCTACAGCAACATACCAGAAGGCTCTAGACCCTCTTCTTGAATTTACACAACTGTGCAAGAACTAAGTTTACAGAGGGCCATAGCAATAGAGATGTCACATGGTTGTCATGCAAGATTATTCCACATTCCTGCTGAAGTTAAAATATAAGATCCAACACCATCTTAAACAAAACCTTGTTGCTTCAGTCTGAAACTTCCATACCATGAATAACAACTGAAGTAAAGTAAAAACAAAAGTACGGTCAAATTGAGAAACCAAAGCTCAAAAATTAATGAGGCTCCAGATCATTAAGTTATGCTTTTGATGGTGATTCTCCAGAGCTGACTGCAGGAGTATCCTCTTTAGACTTTGACATAACTGCTTCCAGAGTCTTGTGAAATTCTTCAGGAAGTGGAGGAGATCGATGTTGAGGAACATGCTTAGGAATTGGTGCATCATTCTCAATCAGCTCAACTTCATAATCATCAGGGACACCCCATGGATCCCACTCTGCAATAAAAAGAAGTATATAAGTAAAACCTATCATTTTTGTCAACAATTGATGCTTAAAACTTCTAGGGGTGACTGCTGAAATCACATTTGTTTGCTGCATTTATACTAACAAAAGACAGATAGGAAGTTAGATGATTAACTAACTAAATGATGATAATGGTAAAATGACAATTTTGAGATGCTTGCTAAATTGTACCACAAAATCTGCATATTCTTTATTGAAAATCTGTTTGGCTTAGTGCGCAATATAATTATTGTTAAAACAAAATGCAATGATAACAAATGACAGGGGTCATAAAGCTGCAAGCCTACATCCATGATCAGTCCAAAATGAGACCAACCAAATCCACAGAACTTCAATTAGAGATCTCATTTTGTTCGACACCAGCCCATTAAGGTGTATGGATTTTTTAATTGTGGATGGATATAAGAAGCACTATGCTCCTAATTATCAATCCTCTTTCCTTTGTATGGTTTTACCATAGACCTTTTAATTAATTTTTTTAAAAAATAAAGATTGGGTACAAGATTTTCAAATTTACACCAAATCAGTGGCTGACATTAATTCTCATTAGCATATAGACAACTATACAAACAAGCAACAAGTTGATTTAGACATAGGTTGTTATAGATTCGAGTTGATATTCCAAGATCAATCGCATTATTTTACCTGAACTTTAGCTCAAATCTTAATCTGAGGCCTCAAATATTCAGGCTTTTAGTTTGAGCTTCTTACACTTTAGATATTTGGCCCAAAGAGCAGCATCAACCTCTCAATAAATTCAAGGTAATTCATTTCCTGGAACAAATCTAGGACCATTTGGCTCTATATTGAAAGAGTTTCATAGAATCTACTGCTTTGTTTTAAAGACCATTACAACCATTATAGGTGTAGATAACACAGCCAACTAGAGATATCTTGAATGCAAATGATGACTGTCCTATCCAATATTATTTATCACATTGATAAGTCGCAAATCATATTGCTGCCTACACTTCATATATGTAAAAAAAGACAGCATACACAAGGGAAGATACAGAATTTGGTGTTCCTAGAATAAAACAAAAAGAATGAATAAATAAATTGCCTCAACAAGTAGTGGTACAAGTACACCAGCACGTTGGACATGCAAGCCATTTTGGTTCCATCTCCTTTACATATTGTGCATAACTGCAAAAGATTTTTAATCAAACATGTGGTTATGATATGCATCCTAGAAGAGAAATTTGTAAAAATCCTCAGAAGGGAATATTTCTTCTGGCTGACCCTATATTATGAATAAGCTAATGAAAACTGGGACTGCATAAAAACTTAGCAGGATTATGCTTTACTTAATGTTAAATTGCTCACAGGATATCTCTTTCAATCTGATATGGCTATTAGTATTTGTCTTAAATTAAAACCAGAAGGCCCTCAGGCTACTACTTTATATAAAGCATTCCAGACCAAAGAAGAAGAAATTCATGTTCTGTTCGGAAACTTTCAACCAGTTCAATTGTTTGACCATCAGTGTTGTTAGTTTTAACTTGACATTCTCTTCAGATGCATCACGCTTTGCAGTTTCCTTTTGAAGGATATGCATCCTAGAAGAGAAATTTGTAAAAGTCCTCTGAAGGGAATATTTCTTCTGGCTGACCCTATATTATGAATAAGCTAATGACAACTGGGATTGTATAAAAACTTCGCAGGATTATGCTTTACTTAATGTTAAATTGCTCACAGGATATCTCTTTCAATCTGATATGGCTATTAGTATTTGTCTTAAATTAAAACCAGAAGGCCCTCAGGCTACTACTTTATATAAAGCATTCCAGACCAAAGAAGAAGAAATTCATGTTCTGTTTGGAAACTTTCAACCGATTCAACTGTTTGACCATCAGTGTTGTTAGTTTTAACTTGACATTCTCTTCAGATGCATCACGCTTTGCAGTTTCCTTTTGCTTCAAAAGGAAATGAAAGTTGGAATGCCTATTGAAACATGAAATAGTGATGCAACAAGGGAATACCTGAAAGTTAAAACAGATCGAGTAAAACAAACACCTCAACAGACGTGTATATAAGGTCAAGCTTTATATAAGCAGCCATTTGATAATGGCTTCTCTCAAGACCAAGGCATGTGATCTGAGAACAAAAACATATTATCCGAAGCCACCAAATTTTGTGTTCTTTTACTTTATTTACTTGATAATATGAGAAGTCAGATATATCACATTTTCCATATTACTTTGAATCACATTGTAATAAAACAGGGAAATGGTTAATCTATTCCAACCAAGCTGAATTCACCCACCATAATTATATATAAGCTCAAAACAAGAATTTACCATGAAAACATTCAATCCATGGGGATACAGGACAGCTTACTAAAAGAAATGGAAAAGTAAAGACCAAATTAAAGCTATATAACTTCCTATTGTCGCTAATTAACATTCAATCAAGATTAAAACAACAAAGGGGCGCTCCATGACAGCATGTAAACTCAATTCGCTATGAACAACAAGAACACATCAATGCAATTTAATCAAAATATTTTCTTCATAAATATTATTCATAATACACATATTATTCATTATTTTTCATATTAACAATACCTATCATTTTTCCAATGAGCTTGAGCTCATCCTGAGCCTCGTCGATGAGCTCCTCCACCTGACCACAACCAAGGCGCTTCTCTATCATTTCCCAATCCTCCTCTTCTCGGCAAACCTTGAGCCTATGGCGCGTGAAGCTCTCCACAGCCTTACGATAACCTTCATCCTCAGGGACGGCCTGGATCTCCTTGAGGGTTTTGGTGTAAAGGCCGATGAGCACCTCTCGCGCGTTCGGCACCACATCAAGCCCAACGATTCCCGTCGTCTGCTTCACCTTGGCCATCAATGGCCGCGCGATTGCACGTAGGAACATTTTGCGAACTCACAGTGCGTCTCACTGAATCACTGTCTTCGGCCCTGCGAGTTTCTCTCTCTCGTATTAGCTTGGCTTCTGGTTAGACTTAACTGTGGCTGATGGGTAATGGGTTGCTCCGAATTATTTTCTTAAAACGAGTAATGCGCTCCGTCGTTTGTCCGGCTCTTTGTTTTTATTGAAAAAAAGCTTGATTAAATTAGGATTAAAGAGCCTTCAGCACCTTAAAATATGGGTTAAGGTGTTTAAATAACTTTTATTTTTTAAAAAAATGCAAAAGCAATTAGAAAGTATTTTTCAGATTAAAAATAACCATAAATAATATAAAAGAGGGCAAAATAATCATGACGTTAACGTCCGTTAATGTTGGCATTTTAATGAAATGTTACAGGACTAAAATAGCCGTTAACTTATATCAAAAGTGCAAAAGTAACCATAAGTTTTTTTGAATGCAAAATTAACTAAAAAGTTACTTCCTAAACATTAATTCATACGTTTTTCTTTGGCTTTTGTATTATGAGTGTCTTATCAATTTGGAGATTAAAATGACAAAAGTAAAGGAAAAAATTATGAATTAATGTTGAAGAAGTCACCTATTTTTTTAATCCGGTGAGAATAAATAAGCAAAAGAAACTTGTTAGCCCAACTCTAAAAGCTAAAATTCCCTACATGAATCACTGGCCTTAAAAGTACCGTCATCGCTAATGTTGAAGCAATCTCATAACCAAAGATGAACGAATTCTAAAGGAGGATATCTAAGAGGAAAACTAGGGCAATAGAAGATTGCATATGCATATGGTAGAGTTGGGAAAATCCACATTACCCCATGTTCATCTCATGATTAAAATTCACTTGTCATCCAACCCTACCATATGCATATGCGATAATTGGGGATTTTAGTTTTCCTCTCAGATGTCCTGCCTTAGAATCTTCTCATCGTTGGTTATGGGATTTCTTCAACATTAGCAATGACGGTACTTTTAAAGCCAGTGATTCATATTAGGGATTTTATCTTTTGGAATTGGGATGACAAATCTCTTTCGCTTCATCATTCTCACCAATTTTTTTTTAAAAAAAGGTGATTTCTTGAATATTAATTCATAAGTTGTGTCATTTTAATCTTCAAATTGATAAAACACTCATAATACAAAAGCCAAAGAAAAACTTATGAATTAATGATCAAGAAGTCAATTCTTAGTTACTTTTGCATCCAAAAAAAAGTTTATGGTTACTTTTTGCTTTTTTAGTATAAGTTCATGGCTATTTTAGCATCTTAACATTTTATTGAAAAGCTCTTATTAACAAACGTTAGTGTCACAGTTAGTTTTGTCATCTTTTATAATGTTTATGGTTACTTTTTGCTCAAAAAAAAATTTATGGTTAGTTTTGTGCTTTTTAGAAGAGTTGAAGGTTATTTAAACACCATAACTTCTTGAAATATTTTGGAAAATTATTTAGGAGATCCTTATAGTTTACCTCAATTTTGAATCAGGTTTTGAAGATTTTTTCCCCCTTTTATTAGATCATTTAACTTTCCACCGTTTGATCTGTTAGTCCCTACTATTAAATAAGCACAAACATTGTTAAAATTTCTGTTAACCTCTCTGCCTTACTGTTTCTTCTCACATCTCCATGGCACCTTCTCATTTTGGTTGCTTCTTTACTCTCTGCTTTTGTCTTGTCTACAATAATAGGGAGAATTACACACGAGTCCCAAGGAGAGACATAATTACATACAAGTCCATTCAAATGACAAAATTACACAGAAGTCCCTAGGGACTTCTGTGTAATTATTTGTGAAAGTAAAATTACTAATCTAACCTTCTTCTTCCTTCTCCTATCTCTCTCCTCTCTCCATTTTCTTCTCTTTCGACAAACACACCGGATCAAACTTGCACCACCAAAAGAGGAAGAAATTGAGAAATACTAAACTAGAAATCTGCAACATCCACCTAACTCCAAACATACACGAAGAACAAATTTACGGGAAAATCCGAAGTTTCCGAGACAAAAAGCCGCCGAGAATTATTTCCAAATCACAACACCGAAATTCACCACTACGGAAGAAAGCGATTCAGGCTCTTGTTCGCATCTCGAAAGTGAGAATACCTAGGGGTTTCTAGAGCTCTCTTTTTCAGAGAAGAAAACCGGTGTCCGGCAGATTTTTTTTTTTTTTTTTTTTTTTCAATTCTGAGGTCCAGAGGCGGTTTACAACAACAAATTCTATATTTACAACAACAAATTCCTATTTTAACAAGAAGTTTTGAAAACCTGGATTTTTTCAATTCTGAGATCCAGAGGCCATTTACAACAAGAAATTCTATATTTACAACAGCAAATTCTTATTTTAACAACAACTTTTGAAAACCTAGATTTTTTCAATTCAGAGGTCCAGAGGCGATTTACAACAATAAATTCTATATTTACAACAGTAAAGTACTATTTTAACAACAACTTTTGAAAACCTGGATTTTTTCAATTCGAGGTCCAGAGGCCATTTACAACAAGAAATTCTATATTTACAACAACAAATTCCTATTTTAACAACAACTTTTGAAAACCTCGATTTTTTTCAATTAAGTCCGAGGGCCATTTACAACAAGAAATTCTATATTTACAACAAGAAATTCCTATTTTAACAACAACTTTTGAAAACCTGGATTTTTTCAATTCTGAGGTTCAGAGGCCATTTACAACAAGAAATTCTATATTTACAACAGTAAATTCCTATTTTAACAACAACTTTTGAAAACCTGGATTTTTTCAATCAGAAACCAATAAAACAGAGAAGTCCCTCTGTTATTCCTCCTTCCGTTACCTTCCCAAAAACAGAGTACTATGTCATTAACCCTACCCAATAGCATCAAACCCCAACTTCAATAATTTACTGTTGTAAATATAGAATTTCTTGTTGTAAATGGCCTCTGGACCTCAGAATTGAAAAAATCCAGGTTTTCAAAAGTTGTTGTTAAAATAGGAATTTACTGTTGTAAATATAGAATTTCTTGTTGTAAATCGCCTCTGGACCTCAGAATTGAAAAAATCCAGGTTTTCAAAAGTTGTTGTTAAAATAGGAATTTGCTGTTGTAAATATAGAATTTCTTGTTGTAAATGGCCTCTGGACCTCAGAATTGAAAAATCCAGGTTTTCAAAACTTCTTGTTAAAATATGAATTTGTTGTTGTAAATATAGAATTTCTTGTTGTAAACCGCCTCTGGACCTCAGAATTGAAAAATCCAGGTTTTCAAAACTTCTTGTTAAAATATGAATTTGTTGTTGTAAATATAGAATTTCTTGTTGTAAACCGCCTCTGGACCTCAGAATTGAAAAAAGCAAAAAAAAAAAAAAATCTGCTGGACACCGGGTTTTCTTCTTCTCGAAAAGAGAGCTCTAGAAACCCCTAGGTATTCTCACTTTCGATGCGAACAAGAGCTGTGAACTTTCTTCTATAATGGTGAATTTCAATGTTGTATCGGAGATAATTCTCGGGCTGGCCTTTTGTCTCGGAAACTTCGGATTTTTCCCAAAAATTTGTTCTTCAGGTATGTTTCTTGGAGTTAGTGGATGTTGCGATTTCTAGTTTAGTATTTCTCAATTTCTTCCTCTTTTGGTGGTGCAAGCTTGATCCGTGTGTTTGTTGAAAGAGAAGAAAATGGAGAGAGGAGAGAGATAGGAGAAGGAAGAAGAAGGTTAGATTAGTAATTTTACTTTTCACAAATAATTACACGAAGTCCCTAGGGACTTCGTGTAATTTTGTCATTTGAAGGGACCTATGCGTAATTATGTCTGCTTCTTGGGACCTGTGTGTAATTCTCCCACAATAATATCCCCATATCTTTCTCAGGCAGGGGTGGCTGATATGTCGTTCATGCTGCCCCTTAATTTTAGGGACGTTTCTAAATATATTTTTTATGGTTCTTTGGATCATTACATTCTACATATAATGCGTATCTTATTGGCCAAAATCAAACTATTTTGAATTCTTACAATTTTTCAAAGATTTGAGAGTTCAAAAATGTATAGTTTCTTTTTAATTTAGAGTCTCACATCTTTAAAAAATCGTAAAAAAATTAATAAAAAAATCAATTTTTTCCTCACAAGATATCACAAATGTCACATGTAGAATGTAATAATCTAGATAACCATGAAAAACATATTTAAGAAAGTCCCAAACTTAAAAAGCGACAAGAGAGACAAATCGTTACCCTAGCCCATATCCTTCTCACACCCGTCTTCCACAAAGCAAACCCCCAAGGAATATCTATTAAAAACCCCACAAGATGGACAATCCCAACCTTCTCTCTCCTCTTTCTCTGTATAATCTGTGAAATATTGTAATCTTACACGTAATCAATTAGTCATCATACTGATGTCAAAGCCCCTCACAACACTGTGTGTGTGTCATGAACAATATATATGAGTATCAAGCTTTTTCCCAATTACCAAAAAGCACAGATTATATTGTTCATGATATACATACATACATATATATAGATATATACACATATATACATACATACATATATATATATATATATATATAATCCTTTCTCGCTTGAAGCAACAAACAAAAATCAACACTTTGTTTATGCCTTTTTTGGTTCGAGAGTTGCGTTCCTCGATTACCTCCTTGGAAGTGGCCCACTACAAAAAAGAAAAAAGACTTTTGCGACAACAAAAGTCGCGCTGAAAGTTTTTTCAGCGACAACAATCTGTCACTGCTAATACTTTTAGCAACGGCGACATTTCTATGTCACTTTCGAAAGTAGACAATCGACAGTGACATTTTGTCATTACTAAAAGTATATCAAAAGTCACCAAAATGGTTGTTGCCGCTGAAAGTGGGATATAGGCAGCGACAATTGTCGTCGCTGAAAGAAGAATCTTTAAGAAGAATCGGCGGCGACAAAAGATTCTTCTTTTAGCAGCGACAAGAATTAACGCCGCTGATTCATCTTTCAATGGCAACAATTTTGTCACCATTGATTCCTCTTTTTTCAATGACAATTGTCGCCATTGAAAGTAACAATGTTTTTTTTATTTAATGTAAATTGCTAAAATTAAAACATGTATCGAAATGTAACGATAAAGATCAAAGTAATGTTAAACTAACAACATATTAATTAGCAAGAATACTAACATTCTTCAAAATTAACAAGCAAAGATACTAATATTCTTCAAAAAATTAACAACAAGTATTTAAATTTTCTAAACAAGGTCTAAATATTGTCATCAAACATGAAAACTATGAAGGACTTGATGGTGAGACAACAAGACTAGGAGTGGATGAAGTAAGAGCTGCAAATTGCCCATATTGCATCAAGAAAGCTAGTTGAGTCTTCTCTACTCCATTTGTTCTATCTTGTGCTCAAATTGTGCATGCTCTGCTTCCATCTTTGCACGCTCTTCTGCAAGATTTGATTCCATCTTTGCACACTCCTCCTAATTTTTTTTTATCAAACTCCTCATGTAATTGGTTACGCACATTCACCACAGCTAAATTATCATTGGATTGAGACCGATTTCTCTTCCTCAAAGGCTCTGCTCCATACCCTTTTCCTCTAACTCCATACCCTTTTCCTCTAACATACCTTGATCTCTCACTAAGAACAGCTGTTAGCCTACAATTAAAGCATTAAACAAATGAGACAAAAAAATCTTGAAGTTAGTATAACATATAAAAACACAACGCATACGTGAATTTGCTCAGATTGTGGATCTTCCCACACTAACTATCCATCTGTCGTCTTCTTAGTGTGAGTGATCTGCCAAAATTGGTTAGGGGGTGCAAGCTGTCCAGTAGTGGGGTCCCTCTACAAAGCATAATATACAAAGATGACACATGGTACAATTTAAAATAACAAGATTCAAAACATAAACTAAAGTGAAGAGAGATTGAACTTAATGTAGCGAAGTTAATCTCCTCAAATGATAGAGGATCACAAGTATGCTTTGTTACTTGTTTTTCTCGGTTGTTCTTGTTTCTGTTAATTTTTTTCTACAAAAAAAAAATAGTAACAAGGAGTTAATGACTAAAATAAATATATGATCCATTTAAAAGGATATAAAGGTACCTTGAACACGTCAGTCTAGAAGTATGTTAGTAACAACTCCCAATCTTCAGAACTAAGATTTTGAGGAGGATTAGCCCGCCTATCCTCATCAGAAGCATATTTGCTATAGTATTTGTGCAAGTTGGTCTTCCAATTTCTAAAGGCATTTTTCAAGTTCAATGTTATAGTTTATTTGAACTTATCTTCATTGATTACATCATAAGGTTCAAATTTGTCCTAAAATACATATAAACATTAATATTTGTTATAAAAACATAAATAAACAAAGATAAATATAAATATTTAGGAAGAGCATACCTTTACTTTCAAATCATCTCATCTATATATTGTTCATAAATATTATTCCACTCAGCACCATAACAAAGAGAGATTGTGGTCCTAACAAAGATAACCACAATAGTTAACAAGGTTTCTCGCCGCACCTACTACTCTTGTTAGGGAGTCCGAAAGTTTCACTGTATCTTTGCTCCAAGTCTGGTCCTCAAGTCTACTTTAAAGTATTTGTACACTCCTCTGCCCTTTTGTTAGGATGAAAGGAGCCTATAATTCATGTGAAAGAATTAAAACAATTAAAATTTACATGTGACGTGGAGTAGTTATTTGTATTGTATAAAATTGAAGCAAATGAACCTGCACTACTAGCTTGAGTAGGGGGAGAGCTTGTAGGCATCTCTTCAAGTTGTAATTGTAGTGATCGAGGTGAAATTACATGTCTTGACTGAGGTGTAGAGGAAGTACCACCACTATTTGTGTCACCATGTAGTCTAAATGAATGATTTTTGCCACCTCAACCTCCCTTTAATCTTGACATTTCCTACAAAAAATGTACAACATTTAAAATAAATTTTCAGCAAGCAGAAAAAAGTCTAAAAGCAAATTTAAATTATAAAGGACATTTAATTTATAAAGACTCAATGTACAAATTAGTAAAATCTACCATAAAGAGACAATAATTTCATTCAATTGATTCTTAGAGGCACTATCACTTATATAAGTATCTTCTGATTCATTCTCTTGTACTTCATTTTCTATGTCACTTTTTATTTCGGTATCACTATCACTTTCTATTTCTTGTCATATGGATTCATTTTGACAAAAACAAGCTAACTAGGTTGAACAAGATCATTAACATAAAAAATTTGCTGCGCGAGATGCTAGAATGAATGGTTCATTAGTTTGTAATGAACATTGAGTGTTAATACTTATGAACCCATACTTATCAACCTTATATCTTTTGTCATAATGAGCCACGTCCCACCAATGATACTTAAACAAGTATATTTTTCTATTCCCAAGGTAAGATAATTCATAAATATGGTCTAACACACCATAATATTCTTTTTCAAATTGATGTCATCACCCTTGACCATGACTCCATTGTTTTGAGTCTTTTTTCCTCTTTTGCCCAATCTTTTGTGTGGAAGTGAAATCCATTACCTATGAATATAGAGTAACGATTGACTACCTTTAATGGACCAATTGATAAACTTATGAGGTTAGGGCTTACATGGCCTTGTTTGGATAACACTCAAACCTACGCAAACAAGAATCATTTCTCCAATATGCAATGTTACACCCCTATCGCCCTTGCCTTTTCGGGTGGCAAGTTAGAGGGATTCCTTCTATTTCATACTCATTCTTTTTATCTTATATTAGAGTGAACGCAACAGAGCATGTTATTAGTTTGGACAAATACAATGTACTGGTAAATATACGATAATCCAAAAGTGAATAAGTTCCCGAAGGGTTAAGGATATAGTTATCCATAAATAAGTACTGAGCAGAAGTAAATTATACACTTATCCCAAAAATATAAAGTACAAAAGGTGATAGGGCATTCCCTATATCTTCAATGCTCCACACCCTGCCCTTACTTCTAAGAGTCCAAAACAGCTACCGCTTTTCACCTGTATCTTCAAAATGATATGGAGTTCAAAATTGAACCCTAGAGTAACTGTTAAACTCAAATACAATACATACACAGTGCATGCATGTAATCCATAATCAGGATAATCACATCAACAATGGTAAACATACCATGTATGCATTCAGAATCATATCACAATCACAACAACATACCGTCAAGCTGCCTTACCAAGGCAAGCCCTGGATGTCCCCATACCGTCGAGATGCCTTACAAGACAGGCCCCAGATGCCTGCATACCGTCGAGCCGCCTTACATGGCAGGCCTCGAATGCCCATAATCGTCGAGTCGGCTAAAGAGGTAAGCCCCGGTGTCCTTATCGTTAGGAAAACTCAGTAGCTAGGGACTTTAACCCTAACTACCCTGAATGCATCTCAGGCTCAGTAGCGACATAAGGACACACAGTCCTACATCCTCAATCATGGCAAAACATACATACAACAGCAACATAGAGTATGTAAGTTAACAGTTACTACCTGATAGTTGTTCAGAGTCTACTAAACCTTCCCAGCATCTGAGAGTCTTACCGGATACATTCTTGTCCTAGACAAAATAAATATACCTTATTTCCAATATTCACATAAACTCTTCTCTTATTTTGGAAAATCCAACCAAAACCGGAAAATCCAGAAATCATGCTTCAACTTCAAACATTTTTAATTAATTCTACAAAAATCCGATTAACATGCATCCAGCGGGCATCGAACCCTTAAGATGTCTATTTTATGATAAAAATACTTTCAGGGACTAAAAGGGTTCATATTCTTCCATGTGACTAAATAGTTACTCGCTGGACATTGAAGAAATCTAGTTCGCTGGACTATTTTCAACCATTAATTGCTCCTAGTAGACATCTTGAAAAGTTACAAAGTTTTATACATAAAGGAATCTTGGGATGTCTAATTTAACCTTGAAAAATTTCATGTTCATTGGACTTTGTTTACTATTTCAAAACCATTTTTCAAACGTGACTGCCCATATTTTCTAGCAACTGGTAGATTGCACAACTTGTGTAGTTTAGGGTTTTCGGAGTTCATAGACTATGTCCTTAACTCATTTTCATACAAAATTTCGTTTTAGATTCATTGGAAACCTTAAAAATATCAAAAACACACCATAACAACAAGTTTAAATCAACTAGGCAGAAACCCTAAGTTTCCAACTTCAAGGTCACAAGTTTAGCAACTTACCTTAAATCTTCAAGCTTGTTTGCTTCCTCCTTCTACTTGATCCAAGAGCTTAGTTGATCACCCTTTTCCTTCTTTTGAACACACCTAGAACAGCCAACAAAATGGGCAGATTGGTCCCTTAAATAAACTCTAAGGTTTATGTGAAATATCCATGTTTTGCTATTATCTATTGGTCCAAAGGGTGTACTAGGTTTTTGCATGTTTCCTTTGCTTAGCTTCCAAGAAATTCTAGGCTCTTCTTTTGAGGCTGATGTGGCACCATTCTGATCCATGTATTCAGATTCCATTTAATTCACATGTGTTTGATTACATTAATTAACCATGCACCCTTTTATCCAATGGTCCCTGTTGTGTATCAGGGTTAATTACTTGTTACCTTTTTACTTCTTCTCCAAGCATATCATATTTTATTCCTAGCTGATCAGTTGTGGCACCTTTTTAACCACATATGTAGCATAATTACTTGTCCAATCCAATTCAAATCCGAACTCTAATGTGTGGTGCAGATTAATTCCCAATTTGACTTTTATCTCTCTTCATGATTACTTGATTTGACCTATTGCTTTAACTCCAAGTAACCTCTCCCTCCTCCAAGTCCTCATATGGCGTCATTCTCTGGGCTGAAAAGGGTTTGGATTTTGTCTTAATTTGCCTCATAAAGAAGCCCCTAACTAGTCCCGGTCGGTACCCCTTTCATCGGTTAATGTTTCCCCAAGTCTTGGACCTCTTATTTGGGGCTTCATGTGTGTTTAAGTTAGTTTTTCTCTCCCTCTTACATGGCCGCACGTTTTTTCATTCTTGGAGAGCAAGTATTTGACTTTCAAAATCTCATGATTACACTTGTACTTATTACACAAAAGTCAACCATTAATCCCCAAGTCACTACGTGTCCTCCTAGCACATTTCCTTTGACTTTTGTAATCATGAAGGGACACGTGTCACCATTCTATTTAGCCAACACAAAAGTATGTTATCATGAGTCATTATGACCTTACTTTATTAAAGTTACTTTTTCGGTGCTTGCTCGAGATCCAGTCCGAATTTTACTTGGGATTTCTTCACGAGTATCGAGAGCCGACAAACGATGCCACATACCGATGTTTTCCTAAAAACACAAGGCATACCCAACTGCGTTGAAAATGTCGTATACCTACTTATACTGGTATATTTTCACTCAACTAATTGTCCTATACCTCAGGACATAGTTGGGTGTCATCTTTTCCAACCGGATTTACACTGTATAGGTCTTCTATGCCCCTTTTTATCTCTCAGCTAAAAATATGACCTTATTCGAGAATGTGACACCTCCTGAACCGGGCTTAGTAGTCTGCCTAATTTAGGCTTATCCTCAAGTCTCAATGCCTGAAATTCAGGATATTACATGCAATACTATAATAATTTATACAAATTCCAACATTTGAACTATTATAACTTACTCATGAACGGAACCAATAAGGAAACCCCTTGTATTGGCTGTGTGACCCTTGTGCTTCAAGTTCAATCTTATGTTCCCTAAATGTTTTTCACACAAGTTAGAAAAATATAAATTACAACAAATACAATATCTCTTAAGGTAAGGTTGGTGTACTCTTTAAATGGCCAAACTTCTTCAATATTTTGGAGCACATACTTCCTTGCTTGACAATAATCCTCATGGGAAAGATAGATTGACTCAAAATGTCCCTAGGTTCACCACTTTTCTTAAATATGGAAAACTCAGTTGACATCAACACTAGGTTCATCATTCATATGTGGAACATTAAACTTTGTAGGAAAGTCTTTCAAATAGCATGAGTAAAAAAGTAAGACTTTCATTTGCCAAATATCCCTCTACAATTTATCCTTCAGGTCGAGCCTTGTTGCGAACATAAGATTTGAGTGATCGTAAATACCTTCATCAAAAAAATTGTTTAGATTTGAATGTTATAAATATAATAATAATTTTCTTAGCATCTTACCTTTATATTGGGTACATCCAACGATATTGAACTGGTCCACCAATTTTTGCCTCTCCCGCCAAGTGTATTGGCAAGTGAACCACAAAGAAGGCAGGCGAGAAGATAGTGTCCAACTTGCACAATGTGAATACTATTTGTTCTTGAAGTTTGTCTAGTTGTTCACATGTCAAACTCTTCGAACAAAGATTCTTAAAAAATCTTCCCAATTCTACAATTGGTTCACACACTTGAGGACGTAATAGCCCACGAATTGTAATTGGAAATATTTCTTGCAATAGCAAATGGTGATCATGGCATTTCAAGCCAAATATATTTCTCTCTTGAATGTTGACACATCTTGAAATATTAGATGAAAAAACATTAGGTACCTTTAAGTTAGCTAAGAATTCACAAAGAGATTATTTCCTTTCAGGGGACAAAGTGTAAGGAGCATGAGGCTTACAAATATTATTACCAACTTGACTTGGGTGCATATTTCTTCTAATTCCCAAGTCTATCAAATCATACCTATTTTTCAATGTGTCCTTTGAATTTCCAACCAAATCCATGACTGTCGACACAATATTATCATAAACATTTCTTTCTATATGCATCACATCAAGATTAGGTTGTATAAGCAAATGTTTCCAATAAGGCAATTGAAAAAAAAAATGATTTTCTTCCTCCAGTTCCTAAGCATTTGTGTCTCGTATGACGCTTTTCGTTTCTGACTTTTTTAAATGAAACATTACCCTATTGTTCTAGTTGCATACGTGCTTCATCTTGATTAATGGGCCGGTTGAGCCCTATGTTCTTCTTTCCCATCAAATGAGGCCTTATCTTTACGCCATGGTTGATTTTATGGAAGAAAGCACCTATGACCCATGTAAGATAATTTATTCCTTAATGAAATGCAATGTGTGTCTTTGTCGTAGCACAATCATGCAATCCTGCCTTTGGTTGATCACCATGAAAAGTTTCCTTACACAGGGAAATCATTTATTGTCCATAACACTGCTACATGTATGATAAAATTTGATTGAGAGTGTGCATCATATGTTTGCACCCCTACTTCCTACAATTGTTTCAACTCTTCAATCATTGGTTGTAAGTAAACATCTATCTCATCACCTGGACACTTTGGACTAGGAATAAGAAGTGTCATAATAAAGTATAAGCTTTTCATGGAAAGCCAAGGTGGCAAATTATATGGTACCAAAACAGCAGACCAAATGCTATGATTGGCACTCATATTCCTAATAGGTTGAAATCCGTTACTAGCCAAGCCTAACCAAACATTTCTTGGATCAGTAGAAAAGGTAGGGTATTTTTGGTCAAAGTCTTTCCAAGCAAGTGAATCAGCTGGATGTCTCATTACATCATTGGCGTGCTTCTCCTTGTGTCACCTCATTTTTTTAGCCGTGTCTCTTGCCATATAAAGCCTTTGTAGCCTAGGTGTTATTGGAAAATGCCTCAAAACTTTCTGTGAAACCTTTTTCTCTTTTTGTTTGTTTAACTTCCATCTAGGCATCTTGCACCTAGGACATAATTTTGCATTTGCATGCTCTCCCCAATACAATATGCAATCATTCCCACAAGCATCAATTTTCTTGTAATCTAAACCCAAATCACAAATAATCTTCTTAGCTTCATAAAATGAGTTTGGCACTAAAGCCCCATCTAGAAGAACAAATTTCAATAGGTACAATATTGCATCCATGGATTCTTGGTCCAATGGTTAAGGCACTTCAATTGAAGCAACTTCACAATGAAGACAATTTTGATATCTTGTTGCAACCGGATAAAGATCTTTCTGCATCCTTTAACAAGTCAAAGAACCTTTTCGCATGGGCATTAGGCTTTTCACTCTCATTTAATCCAATGTTCATATCATCCAAACAAGGAACTCTATATGCATCACATACCATCCTTATGAGATTCTCATCCTCATAAGTATTATTTTGTACTACTCTTCTTGAAGTCTCACAGCCACTTTGATATGTCCTAATTTCTCCATGCAAGTCCCATACCTTGTAACTATCCTAAAAACCCTTAATCAATAAGTCTCGCGCCCTAACATCTATTTTCAAGTGAATGAAACATTCTTACATTTCTTACAAGGACAACGTATTTTGTTTGTCACACCATGTTGAATAAATGCCCATTCTAGAAAATTGTCTACTTCCTCCCTAATGTATGCTAGATTGCCTCTTGTCTTTAATGTTTAACCAACTTTTATCCATTCCTATTTCAATAAACATTTAATTAGAAACAATTCACATCAAACTTTGAAGTCTAAATGTCAAGCAACAATCGAAATGTCAAGCATAGATTTACATCAAATAAGTTCTAGCAAACAAACAATCCACAACAAACACAGATTTTCAAATAAAATTTCCTATTATAAGCGAATCCAAATGTCAAGACATCAAACTTTGAAGCCCACTCTTTACATCAGCAAGTTCCTAGCACAACAATATTTAAAGAAAAGAAAAATGTATAAACATAAAAATGTGGATTAGTTATTCAAATCTTGTGGATACATATCGATGATCTAAGAATATGAAGTCTCTCTTGTTAAGGAAAGTGACTACTCGTCTACCTTTAAATTCGGATCTTGGGGAAAAAGTGAATGAAGTAACCTATCAAAGAAAAGAATTGACGAATTAAGAGTAGAAGGAAAGGTTCCAAACCATACCCTTAACTATTAAAATAACAAAAATAAAAAAAACAAAAAAACAAAAACAAAGTATAAATGTAATTATTAGTAAAATAGGAAAGCTATCCTATTGGTTATTCTCCCATCCTTTATCATGAGCCTTACACAAAGAAAAGCTAGCATTTAACTGCAATTTAAATCAGTCATAGTATAGGAAGTATGAATGAAACAGAGTCAATCATGCACTATATTAAACATATGGAGCACACAATTAGAGAAAATGTTAATATAAATGTCAATTCCTATAACTACTGCAACGAAACAACTGCAAGCACTTCAATTTATATGCCAAATTATGACAACAAAGTCGAACTTGAACAAATAATTCACACTCCAAGAGTCAATGATAGCAAGCAAATTCTAGCACTTAGTTACAACAAGCAATGTTTAGCTCCAAATACCATCAACAACACATTCAGTTGCATGACTAAAAAGTCCATAAATTCAATAGCAAGCAAGGTGTAGAAGTCCAACATAATTTTCCAAATAAAGTGACAGCAAAATCACTTCTTGTATTCAGCAAAAATGGCCCAATTAGACACAATATGCAAGTACAAAAATTAATTCAAGATCTAGTTCACAACCAGATGTAACAATCATGTTTGCAATGTATCAAGCACTTAAAAAATGAGTTCAAACACTTGTTGCATCCCCTATGCACAATTTCATGCTCGCATTTTGAAAGCTTCATGCTATTCACAAGTTGAAGAATGAAGTTCCAAAATTGGTCTTTACACTAAAAACCACCTACAAACTCAATGATCTGAAATTTTTTAGCAACAATAGTTGATCAAGTCCCAGCACAATTACTACGCTAATACAGTAACAAGTTCATATTTTCAATTTCAAAATTCATGTCATAGCAAACATTTCAAGTGACAACAAGCAATTTCAACACTTGCAAGACAGAAACAAAAAATATGTTAGAATTCAAATATTTCAAGCTTGTCACATTAAGAATTAAGATAGCACTTAAAACTTCTCGTAAAATCATCAACAATTTAGATTTGGAGTGAGGTAGACAATGTACATCATGAAAATTGCTATCATGGACTTAGAAACGAAGCGAGTGATAGTAATCATTTTTCCAAATTAATAAGCAATTAATTTCGCAGAACACATCGATTGCAAGCTAACTCGGCTTTCAAAACCGAATGATTCAGCGCATAAGAGTTTTTAAGCAAAAATGCACCACATTACGGACCAAAAGAGAGCAAGGAAAGGAGTTAAATTTCAAGCACAGATTACACTTAATTACATGCAAAACACACCTTAATTTCAAGACGAAGAAGACGAGCAAGAATGAGATCGGAGGATCGGAATGTCGTCGATGTCGTGACAATGAGACAAAGCAAGATGGAGTCATGGACGAGTCATGGAGGCTCGAAGTCAAAACGTCGCTAGGTTCGGATGGATGGCACCTATCGATGATAAATGAGCTCGAAAAGCGAGAGAAGAAGTGGAAGAAGAAGCACCGTAGGGTTTGAAACTTCATATCGATGATAGGCTAAAGGGAAAATGTGTTTTTTTTTTCTTTTTTGTCAACTAAATTACATGGAGGAAGTTGCAAAATTTTTGTGAAATTTTTGGAGGGAGAATAAGCTTCGTTAGGGATGACACTAAAGGCTTGAGAATCGAGATAAGAAGTCGCCTCGCATTGGAAATTGATAGGGCTGGCCCTCGTGAATGAATGGGTCAATATTGCATACGAATTTGATCGAAGGCGTTTGTTTTTCTCACTTTTTTAAAAAACATAAACATTATTATATGTGGAGAGTGGAGACAAATAAGGTGACAATCTATCTAAATGATTTTCTTCTCCTTATTGTTTTGGATTGGATAGTTTGTAACTATCCGCGTGAATTGCTTTTCTAAAAGAGAAATAAATAAAACCATAAGAATGAATTTTAAGAGTTTGTTGGGGAAAAAAGCAAAATCGCAATGGGGGAATTGAACTCGAGCTCGCTTAATTTACTTGAATTTTGAAGACTAATACTCAATAAATAGAAAACATTATATCATTTTTCACAATTGGAAGAAACATTTTGTTACTTTTCACTCTCTACTACAAACATTCATTATATAATATTATCATTTCATGTAAGCATACTACTTATAAAAAAGTATACTTACATAATTTTAATTATAATATAATTATATTATCCGAAACAGTTAATTGTATTTGTATACACCTCTCAATTGTATTATCCCTCCCTCCATTTCACACGTTCCATCCTCACTTCCCCTCTCTCTCTCTATCGTACAAACTATCCCATCTCTCATGCTTCCACTCCCTTCCTCACACATACATTGTATCTTTAATTCTTCATCTCTCACACACACACACATATACCAATACAAACATAATTATCATCTCTCTCAAATACACACATGTTCACTATCATAATGCCCGATTCGTGCTAAGTAATAAAGTGATAAGTAGAGATGGTTTTCACGAAGATTTGATTAACAAATGACCAACCAAGAGGCTTAGTGAATTCAATTAAGTTGAGCCATGAAAAATTTCGATATGGAAGGAGAATTTTGAAACACTACTTGTATGACTAGAAAGTGATAAATGCAAATAATTCTTTAACTTCAATGATTCAATGGAACCTAAGATTATTTCTTCCCTTTGCATTTCATAAAACTAGATCAATTTCCTTTCCAATAGTATTTCAATGAGTATATGTGTTAGAAGTAGGTTTAAAAGCACTTGGCAAAAATTTCTCAAGTTAAAATCAAGTTTCTCTTTTCATTAAAATGTACAATCTCTTGCTACAATTAATGAAAATCAACTTTAAACAATAACATAGATTTTACTTCTTGGAACCAAGCCAATTTTGGAGCAAATTTTGTGATAATGAAACCAACCAAGCAAAAAAAGCATTAAGGCCGCAAAGACCAATGCACCAATTGCGGTACAATAGAGTTGTAATTCACTAGTTATTCCAGATGCTCATCAAATCTGAAAAAACCAGAGGTTATTAATGTGACAATGCAATGTTAGTAAATATATCTCTATTTCACCAATAGACATACAAGATAAAACAAGACATTCTTTAATTTTGTGCTTGATACTTTGACATGCACATTTCATTCTATAAACTTCTTTTTATGTACATTTTGATTTCAAAAATAGTTAAAAGGAAAATAAAATGTGATGGAATGTTATCAATTTCAAGAGTTAACAACACCATATATACCACTCACTTCCTTTCACTCACATGTACACTATCTCTCAAACTCTCTTTATCTCACAATAATATGAAGAATTAATTCATTAATTCATAAGAAATTACATCAATACACATATTTATTGTATAAATATCAAAAGTAAAAAAATTGAAAAATTACAAATTAGACTTTTAAGCGGTGACTCTAAGTCGCAAACGAAACACCATTCGACGTTGACAAATTCCAAATCCGCTGAAAATTATAACTTTCGGCGGTGACAACAAAATGTCGTTGCTGAAAGTTAGACTTTCAGCATTGACAACATATGTCGCCGCTGAAAGAAAATACTTTCAATGGCAATACTATTGTAGTCCCCAAAGTGGTTGCTGATTTTTTTTTTTTTTTTTTTTTTTTTTTTTAGTGTGGAAGGAATTGTGAGGTAAACAATGGTGGCGAAGGAGGGTTAACAAATTTTTTAATTGTGTTTGTCCTTATTTAACAATAGGGACTAACGGATCTAATGGTAGAAAGGTAAAGAATCAAATAAAGGGGGGGAACTTAAGGACATGATTCAAAAAACCGAGATAAACTATAAGGATTTCCAAATTATTTTTTTGAAATATTTTATTGTTATAATCAACGTTCTAAAATAATTTATAGTGCACTTTGACTTCTAATATTTTGAAAAAGAAGCAATTTCACCTAATATCAACAACCCTAAACATTCGTTAGAATTTTTTATGTTAAGTAGAAAATCTACTCATAAATTGGCTAGTCTATTGAACCTCAACTTAGAAAAAGATAGATGAAATAAGATGAAGAATAAACTTGAAGTTATGATGCCTTGGCTCATGTTGCATTGAGTAATATGGAAATTAAACTTGCAACTCAGTTTAATCCTTGGATAAATTTAATTGAGGTTGAAACAATATGAGAATATTCCCTTCTTACATAAGTAGACTAGGGTTAAAACAATATAACACTACACAAAAAAAGCCACTTTGTAATGGTTCATAGTGGTGCATAAAAACCACTATAAATTTGCGGATGCAACACTCGTGCCAAAACGCGGTTTGTTTGTAATGAACTTTGTAGCGGTTATAATAAATAAAGCGCTACAAATTTGGCGTCAGCTTGGTGCGTAATTGCGTGAAGGTTTGTGTTGAAAACTTTAAATCGCTACAAAGTTGGCGCCAGCTTGGCCCGTGATGGTGCGAAGGTTGTGGCGGTTACATTTGTCGTGGTTTTAGGATAATAACCGCTACAAAATTTGAAGAGACAAAACATTTGTCACAGTTTGAAAAAGCAGAGGTAGAAACTGCAACAAAGTATATCATTTGTAGCGGTTATATCCAAAACCGCTATAAAAGTTCAACCTATATATACCCTCAAGCCGTCAAATCATTTTCGGAAAATAGTGTAGCACACAATGGAGGATTGGGTTGCAATATAGCTATCTCTCGAGAGAAAAAATAAGTTAGTGACTTTTTCATAGGAGATTGGCATCTATTTTGCAAATCCAATCTTCACGTGGCGTGTTGCACTATTTTCAATAATGACAAAATATTGTAGCGGTTTACACTTGAGACCTCTACAAAAAGTAAATTGTCACACATTTGTAGCGTTATATCTCAATAACCATTACAAAATACAAGGAGTCATGACACTTATAGCAGTTATAAAACCACTACAAAATGTCACGCTGATTTGGACGAGGTAGGGTTTTCGTATTTTGTAGACCGTTACTAATGTCGTTTGTAGCATCTTGAACTTGCTACAAATACGGCATTTTAACTGCTACAAAATGTCTTTTTTTGTTTGTAGTGTAACTTCTTGTAAGTGTGAACTCAAAGTCTAATACTTAATGCTCGTCGATCCTTTAAATAAGATATATTTATCTATTTTAATTAGATTTAAAAAAATTAGTTGAATTTGTTAATATGACATGTATTTTATAAATTATCTTTCTTAATTCTCTCATTCCCTCTCACTTTGACTATTGTTGATGGGTATTAATATGGGTAAATTAGAAAAAAATTAACAAATATAAAAATTACTATGTCTTATATTGAGGAACAACATCAACTCCCCCAAAGTTGTCTTATATTAAGGACACGAGGAGTATCAAAATCTGTATTTTGAGATAACTATTTGACACGGGAAAGGGGTGGGTGGAGTCTCTATTGACGCAGGCTTTGACTTCAGATTAAGGAGTTTAATGCAAGTTATGAAATCATTCAGATGAAAGATGAGCATGAATTCATGTTAGAGTTAGGTTTAACTTAGGTTAGATAAACTCATAAATGACTGAAACACAGAACTCTAAATCACCATGTCGAATATCACATGATAACTTGGTAACTTGAGTTAGTCAAGAATCTAGAGCTCAGGTTGAGATATAAAATAACAAAATGTATATTATAACATGTTTAAGTTCTGTTATTATACAAAAATAACTCTTCACTGGTTTTATTCTTATCAGAACATTGAATCTATCCGTTTGGATGTTAAAAAGTTAGATAATGTTTGGCATTTTTTTTTTCCCAAAACAATATGAAAAAATCGTCTCTCTGTATAACAAACATTGTATTAGGGTTTTAATGTTTGGTTTTAAAAGGAAAATAAAACATCATTAGCTCATTTTCTTAATCTAGTGATTTTCTATCAAATTAAAAAATATTGAAAGAAAATTGAATAATGAGATTAGTAAAAAGGAGTAAAACGCTGAGAATTACCGCGTTTCACTCAAAAGGCCATGTGCCTCCTTTCAGCGTCGATTGCAGAGCAGCCAGCGGTGAAGAAGAATGGAGCAGCGTTCTGTGTTCATTAGGCATAGAGCAGGTCTTGGCAAGGAGAGGAAAAAGCAGAAGCAAGTCCTGAAGAACACGGCTCCGTGAAGAAACGACGGCAATGTGTGGTGGAGGATAACACCGTGTAGTTCTGATGCAAGTTCTGCTGCTTTTGCTTTCATCCTGAATTTGAGGTTTGATTTGAAGTTTCCTTGCTAAGAGAAGGCAAAGAAAGAGAAACATAGAGGATGAGACTCTGAAAGAGAGAACTATAGAGAGAGAGAGAGCAAAGAGGATGAGGAGAGAAGAGGAGTTTGTCGAACTCAAAAGCAGAAGGAAGCGGCAGCCAATATTTTTGATCGAGCTCGAGAACTTTGTGCAAGCAAAAGAATGATTCGAAGCACTTACACAGGTAATGATTTCTTGCTCTTATCAGCTTCATCTTCGTTACACTAGATTCGTATATATCGATTGGCATGATTCGTATTTGGCTCCATTGTTTTCTATGCTTCTTTTGAAGTCTGCCTACGAAGTGTTTGATAAAACGTTTGTGAGATTTCTTTTTTCCAAGTGATTATGAAAAGCCTTAACTACTTTCTTACTTTATGGTCCTGTTATGAGCATTTGAAAAGTCCTAAATGCTCATGTTTTGTTCATTTAGAAATTGAAACTCATTGCTGCACACATCCATACTAAGTGGTCACATGATCATATTTTTCCTTATTAAGGACTCATTCTTGTTGATGCGTACGTTGGTTCAGTTGATTGCTTCTAAACGGCCATATAACAATAATTTTCTTGCCAAGAAACTGAATTTTGTTTGCTGTCCAGGTAATATGATAATGGTTCCTCATAGGAAAAGACATTAATTTGGTTGCTGCACATGTTTGACTTTGTCTTAGGCTGGAAAACGCTGCATAAGATTATGCTGAAACCTCTTCGTCCGAATTTTTTTTGTATCTTGTGATTGTTGTTATATTCGGTTGCCGTCATAATTGAACTTGTGGTTATTGTTCATGCGCTATGGGATTTGCATGAGCATAAATATAGAGGAAACTCTTATTTAATAGATTAAAGAAGTAAATATGAGATGCTTTATGACGATTTTAAAAAAAAAAATGTATAACATTGCGGCAATCACTATTATTATATATGAATGAATCAAAATTTGATATGGAAGTGAGAAATCTGAACGAAAAATGGAAATATTATAAAGGGAGAAAAGTCAAGCAGAACAAAAATAATAATACTACAATAGTTAACCAATTTTAATGAATTAAAATATATTAATTACTCTTCCTTATATTTTTACTTTTTAGGCGGGAATTGTATTTTCTTTTGGCCAATTTCTATTTTAAGCAAAATTTTGAGAGTAGTTTTTGTAAGAATTCCTCCAACAATATTCTTTGGAAAAACCATGCATTTCTTTAGTGGAATTAACTAAGATACAAAATGTTAAAAACAATGATAATTTATTTTAAACATCTTGATTCTATTTTTATTTAAAAATAATTTAAATTTTAAAAAAATTAATTTGAAATTTGAGAAGCCTATGTCTAAAATATTTAAATTTCACATAATCAAATTGTTGAATTGAGTATGACAAAAAAGGGGGGAAAATTATGGAATTATTCAATTGAGAAATACAAATAATCTTCTTTTTTTTAGATTGCTTGTGTTCATGTATAAAAAGGGAAAAAAAAAAAAAAAACGATTGCTTGTGTTCACTTCCATCAAGTGCCTCTAGTCAGTCGTCTCATCCCTTGCATTTTTCGTTGCGGTTTGAGTTTTAATTTAAAATCTCACTTCGATGAGGTGGTTCCAGTTGCAACCCAAGCCTTGGGTCTACTATCATTAGGAGCTACCTCTAAATATCATTGTGTTCAAAGAATAGAAGCTTCATATAAATTATTATATCTTCTCATGTGTGTGTGTATACATATATATTCTGCTTCATGTTAAGCATTATAGTTCTAAACATTGCAAGCAATTCTTGTTAAAAAGGTATCGGAAGAACAGCAAAGGGAAGATATGCAGCTATGTAAAATAGCTACGAAGACTTTGATCCCAAATGAAGCATGCCGCTTCCAAGAAATTTGCTTGAGGGTTTTATCTTTGTGCAGATCAAACTCCAGGAAAGATGGAGTATGCGTTCACAGCTCAATAATCAAACTGGGTCTTCAATATGACATGTATTTGAGCAACAATTTGTTAAATCTGTATGCTAAATGCTTTAGTGTTGAACAAGCACGCCACTTCTTTGATGAAATGCCTCAAAGAGATGTCGTGTCATGGACTTCCATTCTGTCAGTGGACATCACCATGAAGCTCTTGAGATTTTTGGGATGATGCTGAATTCTGGTCAATGACCTATCGAGTTTACCTTGTCAAGTGCTCTAAGATCTTGTTCTGCTTTAATAGAGTTTGAATATGGGGCTCAAATTCAAGCCTCTATGGTGAAATCTGGGTTAGAACTAAATCCTTATGTGAACACCGCATTGATTGATTTGTACACCAGCTGTGATTATTCTGTTGAAGCATACAAATTGCTCTCATCCATGGAGGATGGTGATGCTGTTTCTTGGACAACAATGATCTCTTCATTAGCTGAATCTGAAAAATGGAGTGAAGCCATACGACTGTACATTCAAATTATTGAAGCATCAGTTTATCCCAATGAGTTCACTTTTGTTAAACTCTTAGGTGCTTATTGTTTTATTGGTTTGAATTATGGGAAACTACTGCATGAACATACATTCATATTTGGTATTGAAATGAATGTAATTTTGAAGACAGCCCTTGTCAATATGTATTCAAAATTTAGACAGATGGAAGGTGCTATTGAGGTGGCAAAACTATCATGTGAACATGTGTTCTTATGGACCACCATTATCTCTGGTTTTGCTAAGTTTACGGGTTAGAGAGGCTGATAATGCATTTCTTGATATGGAAACGTGTGGAATTTTCCCAAACAATTTTACATTTGCTAGTTATGCTTGCTCATCAGTTTTATCTCTTCATCTGGGGAACAATTTCTTTCACAGGTAATCATGGCTAGGTTCGAGGATGATGTTTATGTTGGGAATGCACTGGTTGATATGTACTCGAAATGCTCCTCCATTATAACAAATGCCATGAAAGCTTTCAGAGAGATAAACTCGCTGAATCTCATCTCTTGGACTTCTTTGATTGCTGGCTTTTCTGAACAAGGTTTTGAAGAAGATGCTTTTCACTTGTATATAGAGATGCAACCAGCAGGCGTGAAACCAAATTCATTGCATTATCTTGCATCCTCAGGGCTTGCAGCAACATAAAGTCAATAGGTCAAACAATGGAATTCCATGCATATATTATCAAAACAAATGCAGATAATGATATAATTGTAGGGAATACTCTTGTGGACACTTATAGTGAACATGGAATGATTGCTGAGGCATGGAGTGTTATTGGCTCAATGAATCATAGAGATCCCATTATGTACACAAGTTTAGTAGCAAGAATAAATCAGAGGCAGGATCATGCACTTTTTATCAGTTGCATGTAATGCGTGAAGCGCCTCAGCACATGGAACTTCCTAAGAGGTCACCCAACCTGAGATTTCCCCCATCTGAGCATGCTTAACCTTGTGAGGTGCTAACCACCATGCCAAAAACTCTAGCTGATAGCAGAGGTGCACCACATATTATATATGTCTTAGGAACCTTCCTCATCTTGCCCGATGTGTGACTTGCTACGGTGAGATCGTGATAAGCGACTGCATTGTTATTCTGTCAAATCAGGCTTAGTGAGTTATACTCAACTATGAATAGCTTTGTTCAGTTGTACAACAAGTTTGGTAATATACATGATACATATAGAGCTTTTATTACAATTGATGAACCATATGTTGTATCATGGAATGCTATGATTTCTGGGTTGGCATCAAACAGACATATTTCTGATGCTCTTTCTCATTTTGATGACATGAAGCTTGCAGGAGTTGAGCCTGATTCTATTACATTCTCATCACTGCTTTTTGCTTGCAGTCATGGTGGTTTATTTGATCTAGGTCTAGGAGTATTTCCAAGCAATGGAAAAAACATACAATACAACACCAAATTTGGATAATTATGTTTGTTTAGTTGATCTACTTGGTAGAGAGCATGTCATCTAGAGGAAGCTATGGGAGTTATTGAAACAATGCCTTTTTGAGCCGACTCTAATATACAAAACTCTGTTGAATGCCAGCAAGTTATATGGAAATGTACCTCTGGGATAAGATATGGCAAGGAGATGTCTAGAGCTTGATCCATCTGATCCTGCAATTTACTTGCTCCTTGCAAACATATATGATAATGCTGGATTTACAGATTTAGGTGACAAGACTCACGTATTGATGAGGGATAGAGGCTTGAGGAAAAGTTAATCTCAATGCTGGATGGAGATAAGAGGTAAAATTTACCACTTCTTGTCTGAAGAATCATTATATCCCTAGATGGATGAGATTGAAGAAAGACTAAAGTTACTTGAAACAGAATTTAAGAATGGAGGATATCCATGCATAGAGAGTCGAGATAAATTTCATCACCCGGAAAGATTAGCAGTTGCTTTTAGTCTTCTTAGTGGATCTGCAATGGCTACTGTTAGGAAATATATTGTAATAGTCAATCAGATACCTAACAATCAGGGATTAGAGGAAATCATTATAAAGTATCAATAAGAGCCATCAATACTACGGCTCTCTCCTATTGTATAAATACACATCATATGTACATGAATAGATAAAAGATTTAGATTATTTGCTCACATGGTATTAGAGCTTAGGCTTGCTGAATCTCCAATTTTTCCGTTAGCATCCCTGTTTGTGCAACACAGTGAGAGAGAGAGAGAGAGAGTGTGTGTGTGTGTGTGTGTGTGTGTGTGTGTGTGTGTGTGTTCTGTGCTTGGTGGTTTCTAGGTACATGACCACACCGTCGGCTTCTCCTCCCGCCGATCGGCGTTTCCCCGGCGGTCTAGTCCGGTTTGACCGCCCTAAGTTTCACGCGCCGTCACCATTTGTTCGTTGTTTCACGCGTCGGCGCGTACGCGCACGGTATCTGGCAAGATTTTGGTGTTTTCTCTTCTTTTCCAATGTCGCCTTACTTCTCTCGGCCTCTTCTTGCCTCGTGGTATGGGTCTCTCCGGTTGAGCACCGATACAAGAATTTGTGGTGTTTTGTGCGTTTTTTCTTTTGGTCTTTTTTTTTTGCCAACCCGTGGTCGTGGTGTGCATTTGCATTGGTTGTGTTTTACATTGTTTGGTAGTTGGAGTATTTCTTTGGACTTTGGTTTTTGGTGGTTTTCCAAAATCGATTTGCCTCTAGTAGATGTTTTTAAGGTCTCTGGTTGTTGTTTGGTATCCAAATCTTCAGTTTCCAACACATTTGTTTGGGCTCTTCCGTTGCTCACTGTTTGGACTCTGGGTTACTTGTTGGTTGGAATTTATATTGCTGTTTGGTCTCTTACAAGACGTGCTTTGTTGTTTTTGTTTTTCTTTCTCTCCTGTTTGGTAATTATTTTTGGTCTTAATGGTTGATTTAAAGACTAGTGTGATAGCTGAGGTGTTGCCAGTGTCCAAGAAATTCATTGATCATGGGTTTGCTCTGTCCACATCAAGTACTCTTGCTACAGCTAATATTGCTTTTAGTCTTACTACTTCTTCCTTGAAGTGGATCATCGATTTTGGTGCTACTGATCATATGACAGGTAACCACAATTTATTTTCCTCTTATGCACCTTATGCCAATCCTTCCAGTATAACCATTGCCAACGGTTCTTATTCTCGTGTTATTGGCTCTGGCACTTTGAACCTACTCTGTCCGTTTCCTTATACCATGTCCTTAATGTCCCTGACCTTACATTTAATCTTTTGTCTCCTAGCAAGCTCACTCGACAATCAAACTGTTTCATCACTTTATTTCTTGACCATTGTTTGATACAAGATCTCACGACGAAGCAAGTTATTGGTAGGGGCTATGAATCTGGTGGTCATTACTTCCTTAAGGATCAGGTACCGCGTTCAGTTGCTTGCTCTGGTGGTTAGTCCCCTTTTGACATTCATTGTCGTTTATGTCATGTGTCTTTATCTTCATTGAAAATGATGTATCCTCAATTTCATCATTTGTCGTCTTTCTAATGTGAGTCATGTCAGTTTGCTAAACATCATCAAGTTCATTCGATACCTCGAGTTCATAAACGTGCTACGTCTCGCTTTGATTTAGTCCATTCTGATGTTTGGGGTCCATGTCCTGTTGAGTCCAAACCTGGTTTTAGGTACTTTGTTATTTTTGTTGATGATTTCTCTCATACCACTTGGCTCTATTTAATGAAAACTCATTTCGAGTTGTTTTCTCATTTTTTTTCAATTTCTCTGCTGAAATCCAAACTCAATTTGGTGTGTCTGTCAAAACCTTACAGAGTGACAATGCTAAAGAATACTTTTATGCCCAATTTCAAACATATATGCTCTAGCATGGCATGCTTCATCAGTCCTCCTATCTAGATACACTAGCTCAAAATGGTGTTGCAGAACGTAAGAACTGACACTTATTAGAAGTCGCTCGGGCTCTCATGTT
The DNA here is from genome assembly GCA_019022615.1 of Acacia melanoxylon. Lineage (NCBI taxonomy): Eukaryota > Viridiplantae > Streptophyta > Magnoliopsida > Fabales > Fabaceae > Acacia > Acacia melanoxylon. Next base: position 678,057 of record JAFJYJ010000068.1, on the reverse strand, counting down.
TCAAATTGATGTTCCTAAGCCTTTTTGGGTTGACGACGTGTCTACCGCGTGCTTCCTTATTAATTGTATGTCCCCCCTTGTCCTCAATGGTGCCACCCCATACACCACCCTGTTTCCTTCCAAACCCCTATTTCCTATTGACCCAAAAATCTTTGGTTGTGTTTGTTTTGTTCGCGATGTTCGTCCCACTGTTACTAAACTTGATCCCAAGTCTCTTAAGTGTGTCTTCCTTATTCTAGGGTTTAGAAGGGTTATTCGTGCTATTCTCCCACTCTTCGGTGTTATCTTGTGTCTACAGATGTCACATTTCATGAGTCGACTTCGTTTTTTCCTATCTCTACTCCACCTCCATCTTCTGTCTCTACTGATGACACCTCCGACAGTCTTGATGATCTCTTGGTCTATACAGTTCAGTTACCACCAGTGCAAGCATCTGATTCGGCACGTGCTAAACCACATATCTATCATGTTTATCGGAAACGCCCTAGGGTAAGTAATGTAGTTGATAATGTTCATAACCCACCAATGAATGCTTCGATGTCTGATCCAGCATCAGTTCCTTCCGCTCCTACTTCTGAACCAGCACCATTGCCTGAGGTTCTTGATACTCTTGCTCCTTCTGCTTCAACCTCTGAACCAGACATAGTGTCTAATACTCCTGATGACTTGCCTATTGCCTTATGCAAAGGTAAGCGTACTTGCACCTATCCTATTTCTTCCTTTGTTTCCTATAACCATTTGTCTTCTCCATCCTGTTCCTTTATAGCATCCTTAGACTCTCTCACCATTCCCATTACTCTTTAACAAGCCTTATCCCATCTCAGTTGGCGTTCTGCAATGAAAGAAGAAATGTTGGCCCTTGATAAGGCCGGTAATAGGAATCTCATTGATTTGCCTTTTGGCAAGAAGGCTATCGAGTGTAAGTGGGTGTTCACGATCAAAACAAAAGCCGATGACACCTTGGAACGTTTGAAAGCTCGACTGATTGCCAAGGGTTATGCTCAGACCTATGGTATTGACTATTCTGAAACCTTTTCTCTTGTGGCTAAGCTGTCCTCTATTCGCCTATTCATTTCTATGGCAGCCAATTATGGTTGGGATCTTCATCAATTGGATGTTAAGAATGCATTCTTGAATGGTGATCTTCTTGAGGAAGTATACATGGAGCAACCACTTGGTTTTGTTGCTCAAGGGGAGCGTGGGAAGGTATTTCATCTTCCAAAGTCTTTATATGGCTTGAAGTAGAGCCCTCGTACTTGGTTTGATATGTTTAGCTTTGTGGTTAAGAAGTTTGGTTTGAGTCAGAGTAAGTGTGACTATTTTGTGTTTTATCAGCAGACAGATGCTGGCATGATTATGTTAGTTGTATATGTTGATGATATTGTTATTACAGGTAGCAATGCTTCGAGAATCTCATCTCTCAAGGCCTTTCTTAATTCTCATTTTCAAATAAAGGATTTGGGTTTGTTAAAGTACTTTCTTGGGATAGAGGTTATGAGAAGTAAGAAATGCCTCCTTTGGACACAAAGGAAATATGTTCTTGATTTGTTAAAAGAAACAGGGAAACTTGAAGCAACACTGAGTAGCTTTCCCATGATTCCTAATCCCTTCTTGGACATTGATGACCGCATACCATTTGATGAGCTACCAGAGGATGTGAGAAAGAAAGTTGATCCGGAGAAGATCAAGTCGTTTACCTATCCTGAGAGATACCGTAGATTAATTGGGAAATTGAACTATCTCACGGTATCTTGTCCCTATGTGACCTTTCCAGTTAATGTGCTTAGTTAATTCATGACTGCATCAACTGTTGCTCAGTGGGAAGCTTTGGAACATGTTTTACATTATTTGAGGGGCTCACCTGGTTGTGGTGTACTCAATACGAATCATGGCTACAACAAGATTGAATGTTTTTGTGATGTAGATCATGCGAGGTCAAAGGCTACCAGAAGATCCACCATAGGATATTGTGTGTTTGTGGGTGGAAATTTAGTATCATGGAGGAGTAAGAAGCAAGATGTGGTTTCTAAGTCGAGTGCAAAAGCTGAGTATAGAGCCATGTCTCAGTCAGTACAAGAAATTGTGTGGATTCGCTAGTTAATGAAGGAGGTTGCTTTTACCACGTCATTACTTGCAAAGTTGTGGTGTGATAATAAAGCTGCTCCACACATGGCCTCCAACTCTGTGTTTCATGAACTACGAAATACATTGACATTGACTGTCACTTTGTACGCGATAAGATCAAGGAGAACTTTATTTCTACAGGGCATGTGCGGTCTAGTAACCAATTGAGTGACCTTCTGACTAAGGCCTTAAATGGGACTCGGGTTGACTATCTTTGTAATAAGTTGGCCTTGATTAAAATCTATGCTCCAACTTGAGGGGAAGTGTTAGGAAATATATTGTAATAGTCAATCAGTGTCCCTAACAATTAGGGATTAGAGGAAATCATCATAAAGTATCGTTAAGAGCCATCAATACTAAGGCTCTCTCCTATTGTATAAATACACAAATAGATAAGAGATTCAGATTGTTTGCTCACAACTCCAATACGCATAAATAAGAAATTGCTCATTTGCTCAGATTCCATAACTTCATAATGTTAGTAACACAGGTGGTTGATAGGGAGATAACTGTGAGAGATGGGAACAAGATTCATTTATTTCGGAGAGGCCATTGTTCTTGCAGGGGTCAATGGTAAATTTCTAAGGACAGAATCTGGCAGATTTTTAACAAAATATGAGTCTATGTAGCATTTTAAGGTGAAGAAGGGAGGAAAGGAGATGAAGTATTTCAAGCTCTTCTACCCGCCCATGCTGTGAGATGATTTTTTGACTGTGTCATTACTTAAGATGCTTATTTTTCACCTAGAGTTAGACATGCCTTCTTCCAAGAGTAGATTGATGCAAAAAATTTAGATGATATGAAGATGGAAATCCAAATATTTCTATTTATTTCTCTCCAGTCTCAAAGTTATGCTAATCTACACCCCCTATCACTTGCTAATCTACACCCCCTATCACTTGACCTTGAGAGTCAATCACTCTAATTAAATATTTAGACTAAAAAATTACTTCTTTTTCCACGGAGGAGGAAAGCCCCCAAATATCGAAATTTACTATTATTGTATCTTGAGATTGGACAGTCTTAAATTTTATAATTTGATTTATCAAATTTAGGACCAATTGGATTTAACTTTATTTATATTTTCAATGTTATATTCATGCCTAGAAACTGAATCTTTTCTGTTTTCCAGGTGTATGACATTTTTAGATTAACAAATAGTAATGTCATCATGATTCCTCACAGAAAAAGACATCAATTTGATTGCTGCACATGTTTAACTTTGTCTTAGGCTGAAAAGTGCTGCATGTGATTGAGATTTTGCCGAAACCTGTTCATCTGAAATATTTGCAGCTTGGATTTGTTGTTATATTGGGTTGCTATCACAATTTGAACCTGTGGTTATTGTCCAGGGGCTATAGGATTTGCTTGAGTATAAATAGTGAGGATTTGTTTAGAAATGAAATAAGAGGTAAAGATGAGTGGGATTTCTATTACATTATTTATCAACATGTAACAAGAGTGGAATGTTATGTTATAGACGGGCATATTTTGGTTTGGATTGGTGTTGGGTTTGGGCTTGACAAATCTAATTTCAAGGGTCGGTTAAAATGCTGTTTGGGGCCTTAAGAAAAAGCTGTGCATATTCCTGGTTCCACATTGAAGATCTTGATTTCACCTGCAGCAGAAATTGATGGTTTTTTATTTGGGCTTCAAGGCAGTGCTTGGCCATATCTTTGTGCAAGAATATTGGTTTGGATGTCTTAAAATGATTGCCATTTTCGTCTATTGTAAAGAAATGTTATTGTTGATTTTTTAATTAAATACCTATGGTATATGCTAACTCTTTCTTATTCCTTTTGACATGGGAGTGATGAAACCAAGGTTAAGAAAGTGAATCTTAATTTCCTGTGGTTATGTATAAATATAATGTGTAATACCTGGATTTTAGCAAATCTGGATTTCTTGAGATAAGAGAAATTAATGAATATTTTGATGAAAAAAATCATGAGTTTAAAACTATTATAGAAAATTTTTATAATTGTCGAGTAAATTGTCGAAAAAAGTTACGAAAAATCGGATGAAACAATGACTAAAAATGCAATAATGGTGATAAAAACGGTCTAAAAACATTATGATAAATACTTTGAAAGATCATGAAAGATTATGAGAAAATTATGGGAGTATTATCTTTAATTATAAGAATTTAATAAATTATTTCGGAGGAAATAACATGAAGAAATGTTTAAAAAGCATTCCGAACCATAAAGTAACTTTATGGTGTAAACATTTTTAATATTTTACATATGATATAAAATGACAATGTCATAAAAGTTTGTAAGATAATAATATACTGTAAATTATAAAATTATCAACCATTGGTAAGAGAATGATTAGATAATTACTAGCTAATTGATTCAAAAACAAGAGAAATATAGAAAGTTAAAGTTATGGTAAAATCCTTAATTAAGAGATTAAGGTCAAGGTAATTAGCATAAAATATACTTACGATTATGATAAAAAGATTAAGAAAAATTAGTAAAGATAAATGTATGAAGAAACCTAATCCTAAAAAGATCACTAAATGAAGAATTTAGGCACGATTAAGCCTTAACGAAGGCGGGGGTAAAACATGAATTTTTGGTAAAAAATATTATATTTTTTAAAAATGGAAAAAATTATGAAAAAATAATTAAAACTGAATTTTAAAATGAAGGGGCGAAATTCTTGGTATTTTTAATTAAAATGAATTGTTTAAATAATTAAAATGATAATTAGAATAAAATAATAATATAATGCGGTGAGTCGATATGGGCGGACCAGGGAAAAGTCGAAATAAATTCTACAGTAAACCGGAGGTAAAAGTCTTTTCAGACTGGTCAAATTAAGAACAAGTAAATTTTTACACGAAGAAAGAATTTACCGACGTTGATTTCCGCAACCGAAAACCCTAATTCCTAATAAGACGGAAAGGCGATCGGATAGAGTAGAGCCCGAGATAGACAAAGTGAGAACCTATAGAAACAATTGCGTGTTTTCAAACACGGACTAAGTTAGGCAACAACTGAACGTTTTACGATTCATCGAATTATTGTCCAGAAGTTGGTTCTATCAGAAGCGATTTCCGTAACCGGACGCGTTTGTCCGAATATCTCCCGACGCACCGGAGAATGCCTGGATATGATCAAAAAGAGGATCAAAATAGATAATATGGAAGAGGATGAAAAGATCTTCGAAGTTACACGCCGGATTTTTGAGTTTGCGAAATCGCGGCGAAACACCGTCGGGGAACTTTATCTAAGAGAACGGATGTCACCATCTCGGGTGACATCATCCTTTGACTTTTGGGGACCAAGAGGTCGGCCAAGGCAATGGATGGCCAAGATTTCTTTGTCCTCAAAAATGCGATCCAACTACGAATCCTATCCGAAGACTTTTGTGTTAATTCCCACTTGTCCCTCCCTTCTTCTATAAATAGCAAGCACCTCTCCTCTCATTCTTCACACCAAAATCCGAAACCTAGAGAGAGGTTCTAGAGAGAGAAGCTCTGGAAAAAGTCTGAACAAAAGTCCGAGTAAGTTCTTCTGTCCTTAGCTTTTAGTTTCCGTAGTTCTTTCGGTAGTTATAGTAGAACCGTTGTTTTGATCTAGGAAGTTTTAGAATATATTCCTATACTTGTTTTTAAGCCTCATTGCATTGAAAGATGCTCTGACGAGGTAAAAACATAGTGGGGATAATTTTGAAATGGAATAAGGTCGGAGTAACGAAGTTACGCGAAATTCCGCCAAATAGGGGTAGTAGGGGCAAAATGGTCTTTTTCACCTAAAATGCCTGTTATGCTGCCAAATATTCATAAGTGTGTTATTATTCTGATTAGAATACTTCTGACGTCGAACCGCTGTCGAAATTCCATCGTTCCGCTGTTTGCCGCTGTTGAGCCGTTTTACGTACGGCCGTAAAAAAGTACCGTTTTTAGCCGGAAGAGTCGGATATCTGCAATTAAGGTACGTATGCGTACTGTAACCCTAACTCTATGCTGCTTATATACTTTTGCGTTATAGATACGTTCATAGACTGAGGTTCCGTTGAGAATCGTCGAGATACTTACAAATGACTTACCCACGGATTATAGTATTGGTAATGCCGTTTGAGTTATTCCTAGCGCGAGGACACGTTAGTGGCGTGGCACTCGGATATGTGCGAGAACTAGTCGAGAGAGACTTTACATACTTGCTTTGTGCTTATGTTCGTCCATGTTATTGATCATACATCTTGCCGTTTGCTTTGTGATGATATCTTTGTATTGAAATGAATATCTGTTGTACGCGTATCTTTTTTTTATTTGAGCATAAGGTTAACCGTTACACCGAGATCCATATGTGGAATGGATCTCGCCTGTAACATCAGTGTCCGGAGGACCGATGTTTGGCGATCGAGGCAAGCGGTGAGTAGCCAAGACGTGTCTACATTATCTATCGTTTTTTCTTTAGTTTCTTTAACTTTTGAGAATTCGGATGATTGTAATCCGATACATTTACACTATGGTCCATATTTTGAATGTAATGTAAATTACTTACTCGCTCCAATGCTCTACTCGATTACTCGCTTGAAATATTTGGAAACATTTTTTTTTAAAAAAAAATTTTCGCTTTTTCAAATGGGATGTTACATAATGCTTGTACACTTAAATGATATTTACTATTTTAATATAATTAGATACTTGTCAATTATGATTTTTCTTGTTATCTTCATATTCAAAATTTAATTTAAATTTTTTTATCGTTATCTTGTATTTTAATGAAAAAATTAGAATTAAGGACTAAGGAAATGATATTAATTATATGAGATCATAAAAAATTGTAATTATTCGAAGGACAACGTTTAAATGTGGTGGGATACATAATTAGGGTTTAATTAAAATATCTCATGTTATGCATTAAGATATTAAATAAGAATATTTATCTATTAGATTTTAGATTTTATTTATCTTTGAATAATTTCAGTATCTCAACAAAATAGGAATATATAGAATTATTTTGTTATCCTAGGATTAGGATTTGAATTAGGATAACTATAGGATAGCCTAGATATCTAGGGATAGGGGATAATTAAGATATCTAGGGTTATTCATTAGGATGTTAATTTGACCCACAATACCCCTCCAACAAAAGTGTTGATGAAAATTTTAAATATATATTAAATTATATAATTAAAAAAATCCGAAAGATTTCTTAAAATTAATTAATTAGTTACAAATTTTCTTCTTTTTGATTAATTATTTAAAAATATTCTAAGCACAACATTGTCCAAAAAATATTTTAAACACGTATTTTTTAAATTTATGTACTATAAATAAATATAATTTGTATAACAATTATCTGAAAAAAGGGTTAAATGCCTAATCTGCCTTGGAAGTTTTGATAAGGGGGCACTCATCACCCGAAAGTTTTTTTGGTATCAAATATGCCCCGGAAGTATGAAAAAGGTAGCAAATTTGCCCCTCCGTTAATTTTGCCTGAGTGTACACGTGGCATGCTACCTCATCAATCCGAATAAGAATTAAATATCATTTTTGCCCCGGAAGTTTTCACTAAGAGCAAGTTTGCCTTGGAAGTTTTCACTAAGGAGCAATTTTGCTCTGGAAGTTTATAAAAGTAGCAATTTTGCCCTTCTTTCTCCCAATATTAAATTTGACTATTAAATTAGACAAAGACCACACATGTCATGCCTTGAAAATGTCGAACTTAGAGTCAAAGAAGGAGATTCTTGAGATGTTGAGCTCAAGGCGACGGAATTTGTGAAGCCGAACTAGTCACAGGGACTGAAAGGTCTGTCGCAAAACCCAAAGGAAGTATCACTTATAATCTAAGCAAATGAAATGCAAAACGAGAAATAAATTGTTCCAAAAATTGGTTCAGTAAAACAAATCAATAGTGATAATATTTACGTTTGTATAGACTGATCATTTGCTTAGATCATAAGTGATGCTTCCTGTGACTAGTTCGGCTTCACAAATTCGCGCCTTGAGCTCAACATCTCAAAGATCTCCTTCTCTAACTCCAAGTTTGACCTTTTCAAGGCATGACATGTGTGGTCTTTGACTGATTTAATAGTCAAATTTAATATGTGGGAAAGAATGACAAAATTGATACGTTTTGTAAACTTTCGGGGCAAAATTGCTTCTCAGTGAAAACTTTTGGGACAAACTTGCTCTCAGTGAAAACTTCCGGGGCAAAAATGATACTCAACGCTTATTGGTTGATGAGGTGGCATGCATGCCACGTGTACACTCAATTAAACTTAACGGAGAGGCAAATTTGCTACATTTTTCATATTTCCGGGGCAAATTTGCTTCCTTTTTAATACTTCCATGGTAAATTTGATACCAAAAAAACTTCAGGTTATGAGTGCCCCCTTATCAAAACTTCCGGGCAAATTAGACATTTAACCCAATTAAATACAATGAATATATTTTTTAATACAGCTAATGTTATTTTAATATTTTGACTGAATTTTATTTGATTTGATTAGTTGTTAATTATAATTTTTCTCATCATCTTATCATTTAAATTTAAATTCGAACTTGTTATCTGGTATATATATCTCAATATCCCGATGTTTATTAAGTACGTAGTCCAGGAGTTTCTATATACATATTCCTCTCCGATTAATTGCTTCCTATCTCTTCCAAGGTAAATAATATAAAAATCACTTGAGATCCAAAATGTCTTACAGTTACCTCTTTAAAACCATTCTCGTGGGCGACACTGGGGTTGGCAAATCATGTCTTCTTCTTCAAGTCACCGACAGGAACTTTCAACAAACCCATGATGTAACGATCGGCGTCGGATACCGAGCCATGAGGATTCCGATCAACAATAGACTGATCAAGTTGGATATATGGGACACCGCTGGCCAAGAAAAATTCAGGAGCATCACTAGGTCTTATTACAGAGAAGCCGTAGCTGCATTGCTTGTGTATGATGTAACTAGAAGGGAGACTTTTAACCACTTGGGTTCATGGTTGAAAGATATAAGGGAACAAGCTGATCCAAATGTGACCATTGTTTTGGTTGGGAATAAGTGTGATCTTACTTTTAGAAAACTAGTGAGTACTACAGAAGGTAAGCATTTTGCTAAAGAGAATGGGTTGATCTTCATTGAGGCTTCAGCAAAATGGGGTTTGAATACTGACGAGGCTTTTGAACAAGCAGCTAAGAGTGTTTGCAAGAAGGTTGAGGATGGAGTTTTTGATTTGTCTAATGAGCATTGTGGAATAAAAAAAGGAAATATAGAGAATATTAAAGCACACGATCTGAACCTCCCCTAACTCCACCTAACGAGAGCCTTGTGTACCGGGCTGACCTTTTTATTAAAGGAGGATCGTCTGTTGGATGTTGGGGTGATGGTTCATCCTCTTCTAAGTCTAAATGCTGTAGGACTTGAAGTGTAACATCCCATTTTCAAAAGCAGTATAATTTTTTTTTTCATCATATATCATCAGAGTAGAGCATCGGAGCGATTGAGTAACTGATACATATATTTATAAATGCCGTAAGTCTGGCTGATTACAAAAACGGTACAATGACCAAGAGTTTTTAAAGTGAATAACAGCAAAAGTGTCTCCCCGGCAACAGCCATGCCGTGTCAACAGAAGAGATTTTCAGCCGGATCTCTATGCGGCTCGCTTGCCTTTCTCCTTGGTCCTCGGTCCTCCCGAACCTCGACGCTATGTTAAGAGGCGAGGTCCAATGCACCGGACCCCGGTAACGGTTAACCTCATGTTTACATACATCATATAAGTACTACGAGATATTCATGGAATTTTGACGACACTTACTACGTTCAAAGTAGGGTATACATAATCGAGATATATATGGCAATAACAATACGGTCGGATGTAAGGTTAAGGCACAAGGAGAAATGTACATGATCGAGATATGCACGGCAATAACAATACAATCGGATGTAAGGTTAAGGCACAACGGACATTGGACATAATCGGATATGGACGGCAATAACAATACGATCGAGATGTAAGGTTAAGGCACTGTGGCGAAAATACAGCATGACATAGGAAAATACATATATGCATACAATAACCATCAGAGTTAGTGTTACAGTACGCGAACGTACAACATACAACATAACAACTATACACACACAATACACATATCACATATACGCATACCATAAACATCAGAGTTAATGTTACAGTACGCGAACGTACCTTCGTTGTCGACTACGGTACGTTTTACGGAAAACGGTAATTTTTGACGGGGGTGAAACGGTGACGACGGCGGTACAACGGTCCGATTATCTCGATATCCTATAAGGATAACATTTATCAACTTCTAGCACTATAACATGCATTTTAGGTACAAATTACCATTTTGCCCCCGAACCCCTAATCGGCGGAATTTCGCGGAGCTTATTGTATTTTCGCTCTATCTCTCCGGAATTTTGACGATCTTTTCCCTCATCATATTTTTTGAAATATGTATCATATTTACCCCTAAATATGATATCTAGACTATCTTGAAAATTTAAAGATAAATCTAGCATTCCTACTATATCTACCGAAAGAACTACCGAAACTTAAGACTAAGGACCGAAGAACTTACCCGAGACTTTGCTCGGACTTTCTCCGAGCTTCTCTCTATAACTTCTCTCTAAGAGGCAGATTTTTGGTGTGAAAAATGATGAAGGTGCTCATGCCTTTATATAGGCAAAAATTGTGCCACTTTGGTAATTTTCATATTCCAAATCTTGTAATTTTCTCTTACCTTATAACCAAGTAAAATAAAGGCTAAATGGTGGTTAATTCTTGACCATGCAGCATGTTGGTCGACATTCAAGGCTGATTTGGCAGCAAACAATTGGTCCAAAAATGGTGAGTCAACTTGCTTTATGGCGGTTCGACCATTTTCCCCGTTCGGTCTCCGTTTTGCGTCTTTTCGGAGAAATCTCAAAATTCTGGATTCATAACTTTGAAGATCTTCTCTTCCTCATCAATAATATCTAATTTAACTTAGATTTCGGTCCCTTACGGGGTTCCAACGATCAGTTGAAGTTTTCTCGAAAAAACGTGTCCAGAACACGTCCTATGTCGGAAATTGCTTTCGGAAACATCAATCTCTGGATAATAATTCACTGATTCCAAATATGTCCATATAATTATAAACTCATCTCTGGATGTTGACTTATAATTTATTTTCTTCAAATCCAAAATGTGAATATCTGCATTTTTCCCTATTTCGTCTTATTAGGCAAATGCGCTACCGACCTCGGAATTAACTTAGGAAGAGGTCACTTAAAGGTAAAAACTCACTGATCAATATTTTACCTTGACTTTGGAATTCCTATTCCTGGTTCTCTAGATAGGATCCGTTTCCTATTTATTCCATTACTATTCACTATATTATATAATAATACAATTTTACAAAAATATCATGATATTTATTTATTTTTCTTTTATTTTTTATTTCTTTTTCTAAGCATAAAATATTTTTTTTAATTTAATAATTTCGAATTTCTCCAATTAAAAATAATTATTTAAATTATTTTTAATTCATTTACTTTATACCTTAATTATCCCATTAATTACCAGATTAGCCACTTACTAATTTTTGATAATTTTCTTAATTAGGATAAATCATTATCTCACAATTATTTTACTTACATTGGTATTTTATATCCCATGTAAAATATTAAAAATCATGGGGTCAATTATGATCCCCAAAATAATATTAAATCTTGCCTCAATATTTTCCAAGGAAAATATTCTCATAAATTCCTAAAATTAGAGACAACATACTTTCTAATTTTTAATAAATATTTTATTGCCTCTTGGGATTTATCATAATATTTTCAGGCCATTTAATGCCCTACAATTGCATTTAGGGATTTTTAGCTCTTTATTCACCCTAATTTCCATAGTAATTACCTTAGAAAATAAGATAATTATTACTTATCATTTGAAACTACATATTCACCTATTTTCAATAGGTATTATTTATCGAAATATAATATTCCGAGATAAATAATTATCCTAGATACATGAAGTGTCCTACAACACCAAACTTGTGTTATGTTTTTGCCCCTACTTTTGTAATTCTTTACATAACTTGGTTATGAATATTAACATATCTATTATGTCATTGAATTTCTTTCTTTTCTTTTAACTTCAATTTTAAAAAAGAATTATTGAAATCAGTGCAGCTATACCATGTATATATGTCTTGGGATTGATCCAGTAACGATTTATACAAAACTCTTAAGCTACATGCATTATTAAATTAGAAACATTAATCGAACTAAGTCCAGTAGATAAACCATTGAAGTTATTTGTCATATTCAAACATTAATAGAACTAAGTCCATCATAAACACCCCAAGTTTAACGCTTGGTACCGCATTAGGATCTTTAAAAATCTTGCCTTCACAGACACGCAAATATCATAATAGAATGGTATAAAGAATTAAAAATTCGTCCCAGAAACTTGTTTCTTTGGCAAGAATTAGCAAGGAAAAGTAAAATCTAACTGTATTAACCTCAAAAGTATGATAACAACGCAATGAAATTCGTTGAAAAGATCATTCTCATTAAAATTAGGGCCCAAATTCTCAAAAATACACCTCGGACCACCAGCGTCATCGTGTTGAAGATCATGACAAAAGTGTGCATAAATCATGTGATCAGTGAGAATTCACAGAATTATATTCTTATACAATAAAAAAGAAGTGAATGGTTTGGGCTAATCTCAGAATTGCAATTTCAGAAAGAAAGCAATCGCTTATGCTCATACTCACTAGGCTTCTGTTGGCGCAGGCTTGAATAATTTCTTTCGAGCATTTTGAAATAGGGGAAAATTAATCTTTTAATTCTTCAATTTTTAATTCACTTATTTATTTTTCATTTTTTATATTATTATCGTTATGATCATTATGAGTCATCCTATGTGGCAGAAATATTAATAACATTGTTATGTTATAAAACACCAGATGTCTAGCCCTAATGGACTAGTATGTTGATACATAATCGTTTAACTCTCTCTCCTAGGTATCTATGGAGCAGATACCTATGAGGATGATAGATCACTGTACACGAATAGGCGTTAGCCAAAGGGGTGATGTGTGTGCACAGTGACGGCTGAATTGTAAATAGCCAGAGAGAGTCTGCATACTTTTAGGGTTTACCTCTTATTTATAGAGTGTACCTTAGGGTTAGGGTTTGGACTTGCGGGCCTCTGTACCTCTAAGCCCAAGTGATGTGCCGTGATATTTGTGCAACGTGGATTGCCCCTTGTTGGGCCATATATTGAATGCGGGCCTTATACAGGTCTGTAACAGTTGCCCCCAGCCCGATAGTCCAGGTCTCTGGGCTGTAGGGGTGCATTTATTTTTTGACCTTGCTGGGGTGCGTTTATTGTTTAACCTAGATTTCGTATCCGAGTTGTCCCCTCTTGATTTTCTTTTGTCCGATTCTTGACGAATTCGGACTCATTCGTATTCTGCTACTGACTTGCCCAGACATAAAATCTGAGTTACTCTGCTTTGAAAATTTTTTGCGCCAGGCATCCCGGTTTCCGGGTTTACCTATTTGGGCAACAGGTTTTCCTCAATTTGGGATTTATTTATCTTTCACTCGTTCTTCATTCTCGTATTCCTTGATCCCGGTGAATGACAAACATGCTTTTGCACTAGCAACGTTCAAGCAACCGGGATAGTATTTGAAAATTCACATAACCCGTGAGGGCTTCCATTTCTTCTTTTTGCATCACTGACAACTGTACAGTTGCCCCTAGCCTGGTAGTCAAGGGCTCTAGGCTGCCAGGGTGGATGTACTATTTAACCCAGACTTCGTATCCAACACTACAAAAAAAACAAACCATTAGTAGCAGTTCGTCTGTAGCGGTCATACAAAACCACCACAAAATCACTCTAAAACATGTTTTTGTTGTGGTTTTTTAATGAACCGCAACAAATTAGCAGCGGAATCATTAAGAGGACGTTTGCTGAGACATTTGTAGTGGTTCCTATAGTGTAAACCGCTACAAATTTTGGCGCCAGCTTGGCGTGCCATGGCGCGAATCTCTGTAGCGCAACCTTTGTTGCGGTTTCTTAGTAAAACCGCTACAAATTTGGCGCCAGTGTTTAGCGCGTAATGGCGCGAACTTAGTCGCAGTAATTTTGTAGCGGTTATAAGAAAGCAACTACAACAGAAAGGCGGAACGACATCGTTTTGTCGCGGTTGTATTGAAGCGAAGCTGAAACCGCATCAAATAATATGATTTTGTAGCGTTTTTTAGTAAGACCGCTACAAATAGTGAAGCTATAAATAGTTAATCTGTCCGTACATCTGATTATAAATTTTCAAGATTACCAAATTTGCATTGTCACTGAATGAACATTCTCGGCTGAGTAGTTGAAGGCATGCAGATATCTGCAGCACTGATCTCTTATGTCGAGATATTTGCCTCTCTCTTCCTTGTAGCCGAGACTGTTCCTTCAGTGACAATCCACATTTGGATTTATCTCTCGACGTGAAGACTTCTCTTTCGAAGATAGTCTAACGTGCACCGAAGATTGGTTTTTATTATAGACACCAATCTCTCTGTAAAATATCTCTGATCAAAATGAGTCAGTGAGTGTTTCCAGAGAGTTTGGTGGCTATACTGAATGCGAATATTCATGGACATGTTAGACTATTTTCAGTAAACTCATTATTCTTAATTTATCAAACTCGAGTGTTTTGAGAAAATCGAAGAAAAAAATTAAATTAATTGAAAGTTCTTTTTTTTTAAAAATTATTTTCACCAAACTAATTGGTTGGACTCGTAAACCAATTAGTTTGGAATTTTTTTGTCAAAAAAGTATTTTTGTAGCGCTTAATATGATACCGCTATAGATAAGACAGGACTTCATGTTGTAGTGGTTCCTTGATCGCTACAACGTTTACTTTGTAGCGGTGTTAAGCTATAACCGCTGAGAATCTGCTTGGCCTCTATTTTTGTAGCGGTTGTAAGACCGCTACTGATGTTCACCAAGAACGAGGCAAGTTTGTTGCGGTTGTCGGCGAAACCGTGCAGAATCACAACGGTCTCACAATTTGTAGCGGTTAAGATGTCGGTTTTATGAAACCGCTACAAATTGTAGCGGTTTTTAACCGGTCGTCTCATGTTCATTTTCCCCGCGCAAAGGTTTTGATTTTTCACCTTTTTAACCTTTCAACTTGTACCTTTCGACGTGATGGCTGATAAGGGAAAAGGAAAAGCTGTTGAACAAGGGAAAAGGCCTATAAGGGGTGGTAGTAGTAGAGGGGGCCGTACGAGAGGACGTCGACCTGTAAATATCCCCCCTCCGCCCCCTAATGTGGAGGGGAGGGAGTTTGATGCCCTCTTTGAAGATGAAGAAATCCCAATCCTAGAGACCGTAGGGGGAGATAAAGACGCAAGTCTGTCCTTCAGCGACATAGACGAAAATCCGGAGATCCATATTGAGATTCCCTTGAGCGAGGCGGAGCGGTTTCTCGATGAGGAGAACCAGGGGAACCCCCGACCGTCGTCTTCGCGTTCCACCCGATTTTGGTGGATGTCGAAGGTAAATATAATTAGTTTTCGAGTCAATAAATTAAATTTAAATTTCTTACGTGTAATCTTAATTTATTTAAACGCAATACAACAATGTGTTTATAATTGTGCGAGATAAACATGGGAACATCGGTAGGAGGATTGGATGTTGCCACGGTCACTTTGATGGACGAGGACCGCGTCATAGTCCCCCTGGAACTCGGACACGGACCACCGATCGGAAATGGTGGTCATCTGATGAACCGATTCCTGTCAGAATTTGGAGGAGATTGGGCATGGTTCCCGATCTATATCCATGATTGGAGAAAGATTCCCCCGGAGAACAAGAACAAAGCGTTTACTTACGTGGTGCAGGTAACTTATGTTGTGTAATTAAATTCAAATATTAATAGTAATAAATTAGGGTTTAATTATTTATTTATTTATTACTTAATTACTAACTACATAACTACATTATGTAACAAAAAGATTAAATTGCGAGAGCCACAAAAGAGGTACGTGCGATGAAACGGGGCAAGGGTGGAAGAGTCGGAGGCTTCGTCTACACCCAAAGTGAGAATGAAGATTCGACTATGACTCGGCGGTGATGGAGAACGTCCCAGACGACGTGGACCCGAATCATTGGGCGATTTATGTTCAATATCAAAGGAGTGCAGATGCACAGGTAGGTTGTTTTAATTAATCATAGTTTACGTTTTGTTTAAATATGAGTTAATTTATTGTTTAACATTTCTTTAAATTAATATTGTTTGAGTGTAGTTTAAAAATATATATATAGATTAAATTAATTTATTGTTTACATTTGGTTTAAATTATTTAATAGTTTACCTTAATTTATAGTTTAAACCTATAATTAATTTCAATAAACATTTTGTTTGCTCCTCCTTGCAGGCCCCGTCACATAGGAAGGAACACTAGAAGTCGGTCCATCAAAGAGGGTCCATCACACGACGGGAACCAAGACGTTTGCGTGACCTACGGTGAGATGGTATGTTCAAAGATCAATTAATTTTAGTTTTAAATGACGAATGTTTTGTTTTTGAAATAATAAAGTTTATATTCGTTTACCTACGTCGGCAAGAGAAGGCTCGGGAGGAGAACCGTGAGATGGACTATGGGCGATTGTTCACAAACACCCATAGACACCGTGATGGGACGCCGACTTCCGAGGCTGCGAGGGACATCATAGTAAGTTATAAAAAAATTATTTATATAATTAATGTTGTATATTTAAATTGACTTAAATTGTTCTATTAATGTTTTCCAAAATCTTTGAGTCAGGCCCGGATTGAGCAGAGCCAGGCTGAGCTGCGAGCGTCGCAACCCCCGGAGTCACAGGGGTCTGTGGATCCTACAGCCCCTTTGAAAGCTGCTGTGGGCCCAAAAGAGCATCCTGGCCGCGTGAAGGGTATGGGGTTAGGCGCCAGGCCTAGCATGGTGTACGGCAAGGCCTCCAGCTCTTATGCCGGCACCTTTGGCTCGAGAAGGCCACCACTGGAGGAGGTTGATGTCATCATTGCCGCGAAGGTTGCTGCGTAGGTTGCCGAGCACGTTGCTGCACAGAAGGCCGTGCAAGATGCCAAGAACAAACGCATGCAAGAGAGGTACGACCGTTGGGCTGCGAGTTAGAAGGAGATTGTGTGTGCTATGGCCGGGGCCTTGACTGAGTTGATGCCTGATAGACGGTTTCCATCTCCCGAGCCTCCCTCCGTTCTTGTATGAGGATTCCCCCGCCTCCGCCTCCGCCTCCGCCTCCCTCTCCCCTTCGTCTATTGAAGACGAGCACGAGATTACCTGCGGGTCGTGCCACGGGACCTGATCATCGGGCTCAGATAGTTAGTTTTTATTTTGAACCGTTGGATCTTTGTTATCTTTTTTATGATATTGCGGCGAGTTGACATTTTTATTTGGTTAAATATTTGTTATCTTTGACTATGGTATGTTTTTAATATATTCGAGGACTATTTTAATACTTATATTTCATTTATATTAGGTTAATAATGTTACTTATAATATATAATGTACAAATGTAAAATTTATTATAGCTAATCGAAATAGGAGTTGTAAAATAATTAACTTTGTAGCGGTTATAAGGAAAAACCGCCACAAAGTTGAATTTCTTGTGAATAGATGCGGTTATTGTAGCGGTTATGAAAACCTTGACAAATATCTGGCGGGATTTTCAATTCGCACTCGCTCATTTGTAGCGGTTAGTGGAGCGTTTGTGGAACCGCAACTAATTGTTTTGCAATTTGTGGCGGTTGATGTAGCGGTTTTTAACCGCTACAAATTGTTTCCATGTTGCATTTAAACATCGGGTGTTGTTATGAAGGTAATTAAACATTCTCTCTACATTTATATTGTGTATCCTAGCTTTGTTTACTACGAGATGGATAAGTCATGGATCAAGCTACCGCGCGGTTCTCTGTATATTTAGCGGGGTTGAAAAATTTCTTAGATTTCGCCTTCTCTCACGCTAGCATTAATGGCTAGATTGTGTGTCCTTGTTGTAGATGCAAGTTCAAGAAGTAGCAAACGCGAGAAGGCGCTATGGAACATCTTCTTATCAAACCTTTCCCAGAAGGATATACATTCTGGCAAGTTCATGGTGAAGAACGTGGTATGAGATATGAGGCTCACCTTCCTCAAACCTCACAAGTAGCAAATCAAGTACTTGAACACGATCCGGTTAATGAAGTTGTTCACGATGCTTTCGGTGTTCAAGACGACAACTTCACTGCAGAAGTTCAGGGTCCAAAACCAGTTTTCTTCAGGAATGATGCAGCTCGGGAATTTTTCACCCTAATGGATGAGAGTGATCGTCCTTTGTATCAAGGTTGTCAGAAATATTCAAACTTATCTTTTCTGATCAAATTGTACCATATCAAGTGCTTGTGTGGGGTCACTAATAAGGCAATGTAGATGTTCTTTGGAATTACTACGAGATGCTTTCCCGACGCGGACATTCCCACAACCTTCTATGAGGCCAAGAAGATCATCAACAGATTAGGCCTGAACTACGAAAAAATCAATGCATGTCCCAACGACTGTATGCTTTATTGGGGAGAGGATGCTCGGAGGGAGACTTGTAAGAAGTGTCATAGTTTGAGGTTCAGGACAGTTCGGAAGGGAAAGAAGTAGAAGAAGAAACCCGCAAAGATTTTAAGGTACTTTCCTTTGAAACCTCGCTTACAAAGACTGTTTATGTCGTCTAAGACAGCTGAGCATATGAGGTGGCATGAAGCTGACAAGAACGAAGATGGTAGACTCAGACATCCACTGTGTGCGACAATGTGTTGTACACGATTCTAAACGAACCAGGCAAGTCAAAAGATCATCTTCAAGCGAGGAAAGATTTACGGGACATGGGCGTTCGTCGAGACGCGTGGCCGAATGAGCATGACAGATTTCAACCGGCAAAATTCACACTACAAAACCAAATAAGGAAATCTTCCTCACAACATTGAAGAAGATAAAAGTTCTGACGGGTATTCAAGCAACATTTCACTATGTGTTGACGTGCGGGCTCGAAAGGTTACTGGCACAAGAGTCATGACTCATATGTGCTTATGCAACGGTTACTTCCGCCGGCCATCAAAAATACGTTGCCCTTTGGATGTGTCGATCGTTTTGGTGGAGCTTTGTACTTTCTTTCGGAAGTTGTGTTCCAAGGTTTTGATCGTGGAGGAGTGACAGAGATTTGCCGTCATCTCACAAAATAACCAGATTAGAAAGGATTTGCAGTATAATGTAACTCCGGGTCGTTTCTCTCAAGGAATTTGCGGTGGGTTTAAATCAGCAACAAAAAACGAACAACAATAAAATTGGGGGTTTTTGATTTGAAACAGTTAAAACGAAATCAAACCTGAAACAGATCTGAAATATGCGAAAACAGATAAAAAAACGAGATTGAAATAGATTAAAACGATCAACCCAACGTTTAGATTCCGAAAACTTCCTTCATTGAACGAAATATAAACGAACTCGCGTTTGGCCCCGACGAACCGAAATCTCTGCGTTCGTCCGAAATCCTCGACTAGACGATCGTCTAGAATTGTCCCGAAACAGTGGCGTCTCACCGTGCAATCGCACAACAACACTCTAACCTAGTTCGAACTCGAGTCCTTGGGATGAACCAAACCGAATATTAAATCTAATATTCGAACTATTTCCGAATCGGATCCGATAAGATGAAAACGAAACGAGTAAAGTTACCGATTAAGTACGAGTTCTCTGGATGAATCATGGAATCCTCAACGTTGGGTTAACCACAGAAGGTTTAGCCGAACATGGCTGGGAAAATCGAAGAACAGACGAAGAACGCGAAGAACACGAAGAACATTTCAGAGAATCTGAAAACCTCTATTTTGATCCACAAAAACTGAATAAAACGTGAATTGGCAGTGTTTGTGGCTGCTGCCTTACTTAACCTAAGATGAAAAACGAAATGGGGCTCCAATCAATAATCCAGGCCCAAAACGAAAAAAATACGAAATGGGCTTTAGTCACAAATTCGAGCCCAAATAAAACATCTGACTTTGGCTTCAAAATCGACCGTCTTCTTGTCCACATTTGCCCTTCATGTCTTCATAACAATTGTAGCTCTCTGAATCATCTGAAATATGAAACAAAAATGAGGCAAATCCGATGTCTGGTTCAAGAGTTATGGTAAGATTAGTGAAGCAATGTAAAACTGGAATTTTATTAATAAAAATGGCTAAAATATAATCAAAGGCCCAAAGCCCAAATAAGTATAAAAGCCATTATTTATTAACTAAAAAGTCCTAAATTATTAATCAAGAGATAAAAAGAAGTGTATAAAATATTCAATTATCAAGGAGCTCGACCAGCTGCAACAGAAAATCATTCTTACGCTGTGTCATTTGGAGATGATCTTTCCTCCGTCATTTTCACGGTCATGGTTCACCCGACAAAGACACCTTGTTCACGAAACAAAGCTTGCTGGCCTGGTTCACTACCGATGGATGTATCCTATTGAGAGGTACTCATTTAAAATTATTTACTTTAGCATTACTCCCTAGTCCCACGTCTAACCATTGATGTATCGAAATTTTCCCTTCATTACTTTATAGGTTTCTTGGGAAACTGAAGTCTTACGTGAGGAATAAGGCGTGGCTAGAAGGTTCAATAGCATAAGGCTATATTGGGGATGAGGTCTTGTATTTTTGTTCCAGGTACTTTGATGACATTGAGACGTCATTCAACCGACCGCCTCGTGTTGACGATTGTCCCGAGCGAGCCATCGGAACGAGTTGTTAGTCCCTCGTGTTGGTAAACCAGTTGGCAGAAGTGAGAACTTCAAACTCACGGCACTTGAGAAGATTCAAGCACATAGACATATCTTGATCAATTGCACTAAAGTTGAACCGTACCTTCAGTAAGGATTCCACACATATATATATACACACACACATATATGTTATCCTAAATATTTCCTTTCAGTTTATACTAACATTTAATGCTCGTCATCGCACGTTTAATTGCGGGGAATTCAGGAGTTATGTGAAGCGTCACCGAGGATCCGTACGCGACATCATCCGAAATTGATAGAAAGGTCCACAGAGAATTCACCGGTTGGTTTAGGAGGAGAATAATGAATTACCACAACCCGCACTCACTAGAATTTAGAGCTCTCGCACTCGGCCCGCTTGACCACGCCCAAAGATTTACGGCATACAATGTCAATGGTTTCAAGTTTTGCACCGTTTCATGCGATCAGGGATTGCTGACCCAAAACTCGAGTGTATATGGCACGTTTGGGACGAGGAGTTATGCGAGCGGTAGTGACGGGAACATGCGGTTCGGTGACGTCTGTATTATGGAAAGCCGCTTGATGTGGTCGGGATAACTTACCAAGGCATTTTTCCCGTGACGCTGTTCAAGTGTTCGTGGCGAATACGACAACGCCCAGGGGACTAACGACTGACGACTTAGGCATCACATCGGTGAATTTCTCCCGGCCTATTCACACTGGTCTGTCTGAAGATGACAAGCCGTATATTCTTGCCTCTGAGGCCCAACAGGTTTATTATGTCACCGATGAGAGGCACGTGGATTGGAATATGGTGGTTCACTTAAAGCCTCGGGACCTTTACGATATGGGCGATGGTGATAATGTCGCCTACGATGGTGAGCCGTTCCGGCCCGGCCCGGTTTTTGAAAACTTCTTCCCGATGATAAACGATGACAATTTACCTATAGTTTGGTATGTTTTTAAATATACGTTTTACGAAATAATAACATTTAACCAAAGTTTTATTTGTGTTTAAACATATTCAACTCACACGTAACATTTTATCCAAACTTTCTTTGTAGGGATGGTGACGAAGAATGAGAGAATAGATTATGCCATATATAGTTAATCTGTAATCTTGTTTTTTTTTAAAAAAAAAAAAGACAATAATTTTTGTAGCGGTTTTATAACCGCTACAAAACCTAAAATACTGCTACAGAATAAAACCGCTACAAAATACGTGTCACAAACTGCTACAAATTACTTCCGCTACAAAAAATTGGAAAATAAACCGCTACAAAATGATTCGCACCTATCGTAATAAATACCCCCACCCAACCCCATTTAATTTGCTTCACTCCTTCTTACCTTGTCTCTCATTTACTCACATTTTCCGAAATAGCTTAAGTGTTTGAAGGGGGTAAGTCTTTGTTGAACCGCATCAAATCTAATGATTATTTTCTACCATATACTCATACTAACTTTTGTTATTTTGCGAGATGAATTTCGTATTTTTTGACACTTTCTTTCGATTTTCTATTCGATTCACATTCACACACATTTTTTATAGAAGTAATTATATTTTATTTAACACATTCTTTCTACCTCATTCTCATTCTCATTCTTTTCTATTATATATTAACCTTATTTAATGAAATATGATATTTTAATATAATTTATTTTTATCCAAAATATAAATTAGTATTGCCTAAACAATATTTAACTAATTTAATTACTAAATTTTATTTTTATTTTTTTAATTTCATCGGTTTGTAGCGGTTAATGAACCGCTACAAATAATGGAAATAAAGCATACAGACAAAAAAACAAAAAATGAGGGAATATTTTGTGGCGGTTTTGAACCGCTACAAATTTCAAAAAGAAATTGCCGCAAAAAATTTCCCCAAAAAGGCGAGTTATTCGCTACAAATATTTGCCGCAAATTTTTTCCCAAAATTACGCGGGAATATTTGTCGCGGTATAACCGCTACAAAATATTTTCAAATTATTGGCGCTACTTTTGAATATTTTTAGTTGCGGTTTAATAACCGCTACAAACGTGATCGTTCTCAATTTGTAGCGGTTCGAAACCGACACTAATGTTCCAACAAGGTGGACGTCGCGTCAAATAGTTGCGGTCATTCATAACCGCTACGGATATAGTAGCGGTCTTGGTGGATGTAGTAGCGGTTTTTTTTTAACCGCTACAAATGGCTTTGCCACGGTTGATTTTGTGGCGGTTTTCCTAATCGCTACAAATGTCATCAGTGGCGGCTAAAACCGCTACAAATATGTCATTTTAACCGCTACTAATCGTGTGTTTTTTTGTAGTGCAAGTTGCTGCGACCTTTTTTATCTTCCAACATCTTTTGTCCGAGTTTTGATGATCTCCATATTTATCTATATTCTGTAACTTGCCCCCAAATCTATACTCTGGGTTAATTCGATTGGAACTGTATCGGACTTGACCTAGGAATGATGCCTAGGGCCTACGTACCCTTAAGAGGTATCAAAGTCCACGTAGTTCGGGCGTTCGGGTTTGTTTGTTGTAGCATCGGGTTCCCTCAATCAGAATTATCCTGAAGAGGAACAGATTGCATTTGCTCATATCGCTGACAGCTTTACAGTGCCACACTTGTCTTGTTGCCCCCCACTGCGATCAAGGGCTCAGGCTGCGGAGTGCATTGACTATTTAATCCGGATCTCATGTCCGAGTTTTATCTTCATTTCAACAGTAAGTTGATTATATGAACTCGAACATATGTTCGAGGTTCTATTGAATGACCTGGCCAAGGCCAAATAATGTGTCATGCAGAATCTGCTGAAATGTTCTTCCGTACTAAAAAGTTAGGCATAAAATTTAAGTGAAGATCTGTAACTAAACCTCCATGTCCGGTTCCGTTGACCGGGATTCAATCCAGGATGAGGGCAAATTATCACATGTTCGATCTCGATTCATGAACGAGATGTTTGAACCTTTCGACCTGATCAGGGTCATCATGAGAATTCACGTCGTCTTCCCGAAGCAAGTTATGATGCATCAAAATTGCGAAGGCCGGCTGTTGCGGCTTTGCTTGATAAATAACCCGGCCTTAAGGACCCTAGTGATAATCTTTAGTTTATCCAGGGTCCAATTAAGGAGCGTGGATTTAACTGGATAATCTTCAGTTAATCTAGGGTCCAATTAAGAAGCGCGGAGTTAACTGGATAATCTTCAATTAATCCAAGATCCAATTAAGGAGCGAGGAGTTAATTGGATAATCTTTAGTTTATCCGGGTCCAATTAAGGAGCGTGGAGTCAACTGTATAAATTTCAGTTTATCCGGGGTCCAATTAAGGAGTGCAGATTCAACTGTATAATTTTCAGTTTATCCGGGGTCCAATTAAGGAGCGCGGATTTAACTGTCTTCACATGCAATTTTACTGGGTTCCAAAGTTAACATGGAAACACATATTTGACTGTTCTTTCGGTGTTACCGGGTTCCAAACTGATCATGGAAACATGGATTTGATCGTTCTTTCGGTGTTACTGGGTTCCAAACTAATAATGGAAACGCAGATTTAACCGTTCTTTCGATGTTACCGGGTTCCAAACTGATCATGGAAACGCGGATTTAATCACTCTTTCCACGGAGCTCGGATTCTAACTGTATTAAGTGTAACCGGGGTCCGCCTTCTATTCGCTTCCCGCAAGACTTTACATGAAGCCTGGATTGTAACCGTATTAAGTGTAACCGGGGTCCGCCTTCTTTTTCTTTTGGAAGTGGACTGGTCCGCAAAACATTACATGGAGCCCGTATTTTAATTGTATTAAGTGTAACCGGGGTCCGCTTTTTTCGCTTCTCGGAAAACTTTATATGGAGCTCGGATTTTAACTGGAAGAGAGTGTAATCGGGGTCCGCCTTCTTTTTGTTTCCCGCAAAACTTTACACGGAACCCGAATTTTAGCTGTATTAAGTGTAACCGGGGTCCGTCTTCTTTTCGTTTCCCGTAGAACTTTACACTGAGCCTGGATTTTAACTGGAAGACAGTGTAACTGGGGTCCGTATTCTTTTCATTTTTGGAGGTGGACTCCTCCGTAAAACTTTCCACGGAGCCCGGATTCTAACGGTATTAAGTGTAACCGGGGTCCGCCTTCTTTTCGCTTTCTGCAAAACTTTACGCGGAGCCCGGATTCTAACTGTAATGTAGTGTAACCGGGGTCCGCCTTCTTTTCCTTTTGGAGGTGAGCTCCTCCTCCTCTCCTTTCCCGCAACATTAGATGCGCGAGTCTATACCATCAGATGCATTCATATTGCATCGCAAAACCATTAAGAGCATCTGGCCTGTCAAGAATTGTCATAATCTTCGTGGCACACCGAACAAACATCGTTTGAAGGAGGACTCTCTCCTTCGTTAAATATTTCATTCACATGTGAATCGCTAAAACTAGAAGGAGATTCTTCCAAGTTTGTAGGATCTCTCAGTGAGGAAGATATAATATTAGAAGAAATTACATTTGAAGATGATTCAAGCTAATTTTTCCTTGCCTCTGCATTCATGTCTTTTTTATTTGTGTAACGATAATGCCTTCACTGGCATTATTGCCCACAATACAAATGTTGTGGTAGAAATGGACAGCCGTCGTTGACCAAGGCCCCCAAGCTTTCCTTTCACTGAATCAGGGAGTGTTTCGTCCTCCACAACGAGTCCAAACTAGAAAATGGAGCAAGATTGGTCTACAAACTGACCCATATCCTCCAATATTAATAGAAATTTGCCAACAAACTTCTCCTAGATGCCTTCTATATTGCTATGCAAAAATCTTTCTCCCGAGCTCATGTTTCAAGCGATCCATGATGACTATCTTAGACCCAACATGAATTCTTCAATCTTCCAGAATGTATGGAAACTAATGTAAATTTGTTCAAAAGAATAAGAACTATTTTTGAGGGATGCAACCTCAAATGTTTTTGAGTAATAATAATACACCTCCCAAAAAACTACATTTAAGAAAATCATTTGATGAAGCTAGTAGCAGCAATGGAATCCACAGAAGCACCAAAATCACCAACGCTGCTTTCTCAATAGAGAATGGAAATAGTGCTGCATATCTTGATTTCTTGAGTCAACAATAAAGACTCAGTCTTACTCACAGATATAGCAATAACATCAATATGCAATCCTCAATGATCATAACAGTAACATCGATTACATCGATATGCTCTTGAACGGATATAGCTTCACCAATAGAGATTAGACAGTCAAAAAAGTCTTTAAGATATTCAGAAATAGACTGAGAAGGACCTTTCCTTGTATTACGCGACTCTGTTTTGAATTGTTGAATTTTTGCTCTAGTGTGCGCCTTAAAGAAATCATGAATTGTTGCTTTTAGGGGTGGATTCATTTAATGCGTAAAACTCAAAATGAAGGGTACAACCCAGTTCATATGCAACTGCATCGCTCCTATCAGGCACAGATGATGCCATTAAACCAAGCCCTTCCTTCTTTCCTCCTCGTCCGCGTGGAAAAGCATACAACTTTGAATTGAGAGAGGCATTTCTGATGGAGTACTTTCCAACTATTTTCTTCAAAAAGGTAGTTAAAGTTTCAAGGCTAGCCTCGACCATATCTGCATCAGTAGAAACAAGCAACACCGAAAGATGAAATTGTTGAAGTTTGGGAAGAAAAAGTGTCTCTGGTGATAGGAAAGCTATTCTTGGAATCTCATTAAATGTTCAAGCAATCACCAAGAATTCTTTGCATGGATTGCATCAAAGAACGGTACTTTGAAGCTCAAAATAAAGTTAAGATGGCATGTCCAATTTGCCGAGGAACATGCTCCTGTAACGACGCTTTGTCTCAATTTTGATGCTTTTCTCATGAAGATTGGAGTAAATCTGATGCCTTACTACCAAACAACATGATGGAACAGATTGCAAAAATAGCACCACCGACTGCACAGGATTGTCCAGCTTCTTGGAACTGGCTTCGAATAGATCAGCAAGGTTTTACGGTCAAATAGTGAATGGGTATAGACGTCATATGGCTTGCGATGACATGTGTGAGATTTGTGGCAATGGACCTGAAAACCTTGACCACAACCTCAGATCTTGCAATTTAGCCACTGCATGCTGGAAGCTCATCATACCACAAAGGCTCAAAATTTTGCATCCTGTCCTCACAAGCCAACATTGCTGCTCATCCGAATTAAATATATCTGCCCAAGGGTCCAAATGTTGCTGCTATGATTGCTATAAGGCATCTAGAGAATAGTTTTAAAGCTATGGCAGATTCAACCCATATAGCCTCAGAATTGTCATGTTGCCGAAGTAATCGAAGGCATTCGCCCTTGGAGAAGGCAAAGGTTGAAAACCTTCAATAGCAGAGATTTCAATTCAAAGCCAAGGTTTCTGCGGTCTCCATTAGGCTGCGCAACGGATCTGGTTTCTCTCCAATGCATCTATCCATCGCTGCTACCTTTTGCTTTTGAACGACGTCATTTGGCAAGGAAAAGAAATCTCATGTCTCCATACACACCTCCTCATTGACAGCGATCTCTTGGCCTCTTCCGGATCACTCTCGTAATCCACATCTTCTTGACTGTAGGGCCGTTCAAGCGCATCATTTGATCACTTGAGAAAGTGCCCATGGCAGAGATGGTTGAACACTCCGCTCTACACTTTGAGGTTCCTTTGCCTGTGCGTACACGAAGATCGCATTGCGACTTGGAGTAAGTTGGGAGGATGTTGTTGTAGAAACAGGTGCGGAGGTAGATGTTGAAGATGGAGTGACTGATTGACCAGTTTGCCTTTATAACACCATGGTAACACGATAAGGAGTGCCAATGAGTCGAAATTGAAATTTGCAAATACTCGTAGCACTTGAATTAATTCATCGCAGTTCCCGGCTTTCTTGGGTTACGTTCTAACTTATATGCATAGAGGAAGAACAAAAATGCTATCCTCTCATCCTTGTCGCGGAGATGGAAGCAATTTATTTGATCAAATATTTATCCAGATAGATCGAAAAATCACTCCAAATTTTACTTCAAGGTCATGCAATGCCCGTTTTTAAAGGTCTATCTGTTGAACAAGCTGCTAGTTCTGAGACTGCAAGACTCCCACATCAGCCTCTTTTTCCATTGGCCAATATATACCCAGTTGTTAATGAATTGCATGGTTGACCTTGCGTTAGAGGCCCAATTTCTTCTGCCCCAAGGCTCGGTTTTTTGCGGCAACGATGCCTTGAATCAGATTCTCGAAATTGGCATGCACTCACTTGTCCGCCATGCATCCAGGCTGCTGCTAATAAGTGAAAGCACCAACGAAACACATTGCTCTTCTGTTAAATTCAGATGAAAGCGCTTTCGAAGGTTTTGTATTGGCTGTATGCCACGGATTTAAAGCATGGAAATCCTGAGTCCTTCTTCATCCAGCAAGAAGTTCCCATTATGCCTGTCCTTCACTTGGCAATGAAGAATTCTCATAAACTTGAGATGTGTGGATATCTTCTTTTGATAGAATGCAAAGAAGTTGTATCTGTAATTGTTCCGATAAGAGCTGTGTAAGAAGAAGTATTTCAACCCACATAAGAATTGCTGATCCTGGACGTTCAATCACCCGAAAAAAGAAAGGGTCTACAGAATTGCATGTCAATGCTTCCAAGGCGTTGATTATAATTGGATCGCATATGCCATAGATGGTAGCATCCGATTTTGCATTTATTCAACAAGAGATTTGGTTATTCAGATTCTTCTTTTTAACCTGTACATTGTGCTGATATGTATTCAGCAATATGAGCGAATATGACAATACAAGGGCAGCATCCTTGTTAGCAAGAATATGTGGGGACTGCTCATAGCATCTGTTAGAAAACGCTTCAAGCACCCTTTGTATCTTTTGCGATTCTCCTGGTAGGTCTGAATGTCTCAAGAAAGGGACACAGAGCAATGTCTATATTCATATATTGGAAATCAAATGTTCTAGCAAATTTATGAAGGACCTGAAAAAGCAACCAACACTTTGGGGACCAAGTTTGTTAGGCAATAGATGTGTTCCTTGTAGAAATTTCAGGCCTTTCTTAGGGTCGCGATTAAAGTGATTAGCTCCAATCATCAATCTTCTCTTCATGTACTTCCTTCGACGGACAAAAAGGGACCTAATTACTTGGATCATTGTAATTTTCACACTTAACTATCCAAAATGGAGTATACTCTTCAAGACTCACAGGTGAATGTTCTGAAATATTAGATTCATTGCCAATCCGTTCAACCATTCCTTGTATAACAGCAATGAGACTATCTAAAGCAAGAATATTCATAGAAGACAAAAGGTAGTTCACAGGAAATGCAGTTTTTGACAATAAATTAGCAAGGTCTTCGAAAACGTTACTATGCATGCTCCGTGTTGCCAACATCTTGAAGATGTGAGAAAATACACTTAATAAGTTCATGCATTGTGTGCGCCATGTTATCCGCTGCAATAACTCAAGTTTAGTACCTGACTTTGGACGCATAGATTTATACAGCGCCATTCCACGCAATTCATTGCACATTGTTTGAAATCTAGCAAAATAAATGAGAACGAGATACTTCCATCCATCCAAAGCAACAAGATGAAACTGGAAACTTTTAGTAAGAGAAATTTACATCCCTAAAGAAAGCTGGATCCAAGGGCTGACATCCAAAAGAAAGTCAAGATAGAAATTCTATTCTGCAAACTAGGTGAGTTTGGAAGAGTTCTTTAAGGGCAATTCACAGCAACCAACAGTAAGGCATTTATAGAAAACCCAAGGTTTTAGACTTGATAGCTTCTTTTGTTGAGAATGTAAGCAGCAACCAACGGTACTCATATTAGTAACATATTATACAGATTCTGCAAATAATTGCCTGTTTTCCAACACTAGCCATTCTCCAACTAATGCACTTTTAACATAGTAAAAATAGCGAATAGTTGAGCCCTTGTATGATGGTAGAATAATGCTAGGCAGAAGAGTTGCACAATATAAGCCTAGTTTAGAAGAAATGCCCACTGAAATGTCCTCAAACTTGATTTAATGAACTGTTGAATCGTAAAATCTACTGTTGAAACTTAAAGTTGAACGAAAAATTCCCAATGTAGGGTCGTTAACTTAGCTAAAACAAATTATTCGAATTCTCAAATTTCAGAAGTATGCTAATCCCATGAGCAAATGCAAGAAGAGCTTGTCAGGTGTCACTTGACATGGTCATCGTCTCAGGATCTACTCCACCCATATTTGTTGCATGTTTATCAGAAGTCGCTATCTGTCTAGGCTTACTGCTTCAGCCAAGCTTGGGTACATCATTTTTACCAGATTGAATCTTGAAGAGAGTGCCGACATCAAGG
This sequence comes from Acacia melanoxylon, assembly GCA_019022615.1. Taxonomy (NCBI): domain Eukaryota; kingdom Viridiplantae; phylum Streptophyta; class Magnoliopsida; order Fabales; family Fabaceae; genus Acacia; species Acacia melanoxylon. The sequence goes on along the minus strand of JAFJYJ010000068.1, from coordinate 647,801 downwards.
ACGGGGGTCTTGCCGGAGGGGTTTTTTAAGCGAAGGGGGCCCACGGAGGGGCGGTTGAGTCCCAAGCGAGGTGTCGCCGAGCATCACCCAGGACCCTATTAAAAGCAATGCATCCACGACCCTCGTCAGCACCCACGTCAACTACCACATCGATAATCCGAACGTCGATTTTCCCAGACTCTCCGTTGGCAATATGCGCACTGTATCTCTGACCACGATAAAAGATGGTTACAAAGATCCAAACAAACTTCCCTGCTGGAATTCCCACATCCGTGTTGCATAGAAACATCAACGTAGGGAAGATGGTTGTTTCGTGAGAAAATATGTTAATGCGGCACAAGAAGCAGCGAACAGAATCCGTAAATAAACGCCAGCGCCAAATCCATGACGGCTGAATTCGGTGACTTTTCATCCATCAAACACTGTTTTGGTTTCCGCAGGAGAGTGGTGCGTCGGATGGAAAAAGATGACGATCGTGTTTGTTCGACACCACAAACGCTAACTACAAAACTTCATGATTGTCGGTTTGGCAGTTGGGAATTGGAATCATTGACCATCTTTGGTCGCGGGAATATAAAATTTATCCATTCCCCACATACGGCGCCAATGTTCTGTTATAAAACAACAAATGTCTAGCCCTAATGGACTAGTATGTTGATATAGGATCATTTTACTCTCTCTCCTAAGTATCTATGGAGCAAATACCTATGAGGATGATAGATTACTGTACACAAATAGGCGTTAGCCAAATGAGTGGTGTAGCCAAATGAGTGGTGTGTGTGCGCGAGTGACGGATAATTGTAAATAGAATCGAGAGAGTCTACCTTTTTGGGGTTTACACTCTTATTTATACAAAACAGCACCGGGGTTAGGGTTTGGACTCTGTGCCTTAAGCCCAAGTGATGTGCCGTCATATTTGTGCAACGTGAATTGCCCCTTGTTGGGCCATATATTGAATGTGGGAGGTCCGTAACAAACACCATTACATTGTAAGAAACATTTATATACTTTAGGAGCGTCACCTCATCTATACTCTGAGTAATTAAAATATAATAACTTATCTTATTTTAATCCTAAATGACGGATGAGTCATCTAGGAAAATTTTAATTTTATGATTTTAAAAAACACAAACATTCATAATTTAAAAAACAAAAAATACAATCTCTTCCATTATCACTAAAATCATAAAATTTAAATTTCTCCAAATAACTTGTCAGCCATGTAGGATTGAAATAAGATTAGTTTTTATATTTTAATTAGTTAGAGTATACATGAGGTAGCGCTATGTAAGTATTTCTTTTAAATTGTTGCTAACTCACCTCCACGTGGCTTCTTTATAAGATAGTTTTTGGACGAAATCTTTATAAGATTTACACAAAAGAAAGACACGGTGAGCAGGGCGAGTCAGAGGAATGGCTAATAGGCCAGAGTATCCGCCTCTGGTATTTCCCTTCCAAAGGAAAAACCACAGATACTCTATTCTCTGGAACATGTATCAAATAGTGTGAGTACTTCACATACCCTTCCCCCACAAATATCACTGTTTAATTCAAAGTCACACCCCAAAAACATTGACAAAAATGACAAAAATATCCAATAACAAATATGAATGTGGCTTGGGTATTCAATAACATTCATGACTTTAGTGTAAAATGCCCATTTAAACCATCTGTGAAAATTTCGGGCATACTTAAAATCCGATTGACTCACTGAAATACCCACACAAAATCGGAGTACCGATGTGGACTCCTATCACATTATAAAATAAAAACACTATAGAAGGGAAGAGAAGAGAGAACTTTCTATGAGAGAACCTTTTAGAGGGAGGATTGTGTGTGTTGTATTCTAACTTATTATTCCCTCAATCCCACATCCTTTATATAGTATCCCTATTGACACATAGGAATATATATAACCCTTCAACGTATGGTTACATGAGAATAAATATAACTCTTGAAACATAAAGGAAAAACTCTCTATTTGACCATATTTCTTCATATTTATACAATAGACCCAATTTGCATTGGGCATGAGCCCTAATCCACCAATGGTAGTATACTCCAACATCTCGCACTCACATTTGAGGGATTAGATGTTGTCTGTCAAGTCTCTTTCTCTTGCTTTTTTTTTTCATATTTGGTTCTTTTCCGTGACCGCGTGGGCATGATGTCTCCATTTAGGTGCTTGTACTTGAAATCCGTTTTTCAGAGATCAACATAAGACAACCCTGTAGTGTAGCTCAATATTTGATATAATGCTTGGATATTCTAGATTTACCAATATACACTTTTCTCACGGCCAATCTAATATCTCTTGAGTCATTATAAAACTCAGATTGCCTTCCTCGTATGCATAGTGTCCACACTTATGAAATTACAAAACGATATCATAAGGGACAGTCTCAGGCACCAGCATAGCTGTGTATATTTCAAGTAATAATCTTCCTTTCACCTATATATCACTTTGATATGTATGAACTTCTTTCCTAACATAATACCTTTACATCGCATCAATTATGATCATAGGACAAAATGCTAAAGTAGTAGAGTTGAAACATATTTCCATGATAATGTGAAAATTAAAGGACATCATTGAAAGGATTAACCTTTCTAGGACTCACACAACAATGAAGCAGGGAGCCATTCACTTACTTCCCATTTGCGGTTCTTTAGCACACGCGGTATGAATCACATGCTACAGTGTTACTTTTACACTTTAAGAGCATATGGCATTTTGATCTTATCATCAACATCGTATAGACTTAAGTCTAGATACTCCTAGTACTAAACCAAAATTCTTCAACTACACTCACAATTTTGAAGGATTTGCTATCTGGCTGGCTACAAGAATAATGGACATGGGTTTCCATGATTATATCCATATTTACAATTATGGATTTCATCTTGACTTGTTGCACTTTAAGTCGAAGCAACATATAGTTTGTGTTTCTTCTCTAACATATCAACACTCTCATTGCTTTATCGATTAACACAATTGTCTCATCTTTGCATACTCCTCTTGAGTGTCAAAAGTGGTCGCATGTCTGAGAAAACTGACCTTACCAATTTGTCCAACATACTAGACATTGTACACTAATACACACATTTAAAGCCATAACAAAGTTTCTATTAATTCATACCATATACATGCCAAAGGACTTAATACGATTCTCATACATATCCTTAGTCATTAGGCTTAGTTAGGGGACTTTGCATAGGAACACATTATTCAATAAAAAAAATCTATGTGCTATTGAATCTCTCACGTTGCTATGTCTTTGCATTTAGTCTCATTATCATTCTTATGGTCTTTTATTTAGGCAATGGCTTCGTGTACTCACAATGCATTAACACAAGATTTGAATTCTCACTCTTACATCAAACATGTTTCATGAACATTACCAACCATATATAGCCACTTGTATTTCATTGAATGTGCATAATCGATGTACTTTGCAAGTATCTTGACCCTTATGTGAAGCCATTTAATGTCTTTGATAATATATAGTTGGACTAGTAATGACTTACAAGTCCTATCTTGAACATATATATGATTTTTTATACATCACTACATACATCACATTGCCAACAGTATTAGTATGGAAATTCTTTTCCATTTTATTCTTGGTTGGTTCAATTATGCAAACTTATTAAGACTCACACTCACTCTTAAAATCCTTGAGGTATCCATGGGATTGTATTGACTTATCTTGAACTGCTTAAGAATTTTATTAATGTAATTCTCTTGTAAAAGAGAAGAATATTCTTAAGCTAACTCTTTGGATATCAAATCCAACTACTTTATCCATGTGCTTCTTTTTCAAAATTTATTAGTATCATTCTTTAGTAGGCACTGCTATATATGATTAGTTTTGATGATATCAAACATAGATGTCAAATATTAAGTGTAAGATTTTTTCATAGTGTATTTATCTCCTAAGTTGAGTAATTAACTACTGTATTTAATGTGAAATATCTTGTAGATTAGTCAAGCAAAAAAAAGGTGTTATGGACTCATATATTGGGCAGTCAGTTGCTAGGCCCAACAAGAGGACTTACAGTAAAACACCCATTTAGCCAGATAAATGGTTTACCACTACTCCATCGTGTCTGTTGTGCAGGACCGTATAGGTAGTGGAGCAGGTGTCTGCAGAACGTAGGAGGCACATAATGGCTGATGGATAGACGCATTTGCATGGGAGTGAAACCCTAGGTAATCCCTATAAATAGGAGATTACCCACCAGGTAATCTATTCCATTATTTATCATTCAATCACACTGTGCACACACCCCACCCTCAAGCGAATTGCCATCTCCGTGTAGCACTGTGGTCTGAGTTAACTCGTTGATATCTCCTTCATAGATATCACCGAGTTGAAGCCTTATCTTCGGTGCTTAACTCTTGGGCATCCTAGAAAGGCTATTGATCCAACATTAACAATCCCTAGCTCATTGAAGCTAGACATCTGTGTTCTAAAGTAGAACATTGGCGCCAACCGTGGGGACCATAAACTTTGATTCCCAAGCCATATAAAACCACTAACGACCACTGAGGATGGTCGCAAGTACTAGAAGCCGTAGTTAGGCGCTTCGGCAAGATCAACTACCAGATGAGCCTCAGTAGCGTTTATGTCAGGAGAGCGTGATTCAATACTCTGATTCAGTCATTTTGGATCCTAACCACATCATCGTGGTGACGGAAGGTGAAACCAAGGATACGACGCATTCTCCTCACCCAAGCTTAGTTGCTCAACAAGAGCAGCAAAGGGTTCAACGTCGGAACCTTCCTCCTTCCACCCGTGATCTCCAAGATGAGCACCCCAACACTAGTTGTTTCACATAACAATGGATTCAATGATCCAATGAATGGAAAATATGGAAACTCGTCAGCGACTTCAGCGGGAAGAAGATATCTAGCTTATCCAAGAAAACTTGGACCTCCGAAATGCCGTTTGGCGGCAAGAGGAGCAGAAGCGGATAAGGCAAGCTTGGGAGGAGCGCGCGACACAAAAGGAGAAGCAGGTTGAAGATACAAGACGGGATGGTACTGGCACAAGTCGGGTCATGACCTCGACGTCGGTGCACACCAACGACGAGGAGCCTAGCGAAAATCATGAGGAGGAAAATCGCGGACCGGAGACGACCAAGGAAAGATCACCGAAGAGGAACGCCGAGAAATTTTGCTACTAAAGGAGCGTATAAGGATATTAGAGAATCCTGCCCAACTCTCTACTCGGGATACCGGTAAGCCTAGCCGGGCTAGCGACATGACGGTTACCGGCATAAACGTGGACACTCACCAACTTGCTGGAGCCGACCTTTCTTGGGCTAAGGGAAAGCAGTTGATTGAGAACTTGGATTTGAACAAACACGAGGCAACACCCCCACCATTTAGCATGCCCAAAACAATTGCTAAAGGGCATTACGGAAGACGGCATGTTGAACCAGTTTTCCAAGGAGATTATTGCGGCCACTTATCCTAAGGGCCTGGATTCCCGGGAGTTACCAAAGTACAATGTTAACTAGGAACCGCTGAATTATCTAAATAATTTCAAAATGGAGATCGGGGTGAAAGGGATTGTAGGGCACGTGATTCCTCGACTATTCGCAGGAACCCTTCAAGGGGCTGCTCAAACTTGGTTTCACTCTTTGCCACTGCATTCCATCCACGACATGAAAACCATGGAGCACAAGTTTTTGCTCAACTTCGCAACGAGCAGAAAGCAGCCTAAGACCGAGTTCCAGCTGGATCAGGTCAAACAATTGTCTAGTGAAACCTTGCAGAAGTATTTGGACCGTTCAAAGACACTGCTCTCCAAGTTCTCAGCTTAAAAGAGGATGTGCACTTACACTGCGTAATAGCCAGTCTCAATAGTGCGTCTCGGCTAAAGAAGTCGGTGATGAAGAATCGGCCTCAAACTTTGGCTGACTTTAGAGATTGATCAAAGACGTACTTAGAGCTTGAACAGATGGAAATGTTGAGCCAAGTACCAAGGGAAAGGGGGAAGAGTCCACCTCCCAAGGCCAAAGAGCAATATACCGGTCGCAAACTGGAATCTCACATACGTGATCGAGAGGTCAAGCCAAAAGGAGGTATACCAGAAGGAAGGTTCGACTGGTATACTCCCCTGAAGGTATCCCAGGCGTAGATTTGGAAAGAGGTGTCGACAACCGAAATGAAAAAGGTTGAGTGACCCCGGCCAGTGCGTAGAGAGGCTAACCTAGATAAGTCCCGGTACTGCGAGTTTCATGATCAACACGGTCATACCACGGGCTGGTTCTTTGGATTTGAGGGATGTGGAAAAGTTCGTACGTGAGGGAAAGCTTGTCGATTTGTCATTCGAGACGCGGGGCGCGGGAATAATAAGCGCCAAGGGGTAGGAGCAAGAGCCCACCCCGGAAAAGAAAAGGCGTGAACAAAGAAAGAAAGCAAATGATGACGGTGATGACGAGTTCTCAGAGGGGATTCGGTAAGCCAGCGGAAGAAATATCTGAGGGAGGTCCTCTCAATCAAAGATCGTCCGAACTTCAAGAAGGATGCCGCAAAACCCGAACCCCAGGTCCTAAGTTTTACCATAAAGGACTTGGAAGATGTACCATCCACCAGGTCACCATGACAGGTTGGTCATCACGGGAACTATAGTCAACTGTTGTGTGAAGAAAAGTTTTGTCAATAATGGGAGTGCTGTGGACATTATTCTGTGGGACGCATTCAAATGAAGTTGGTTCGACCCAGAAGATTTGAAGCCATGTAGAATGACCCTGACCGGGTTCAATGACCAGGATCTTGAGGTTGACTTTGGGAACGAAGGATGCGTTTAAGTTTGAGCGTGTCAAATTCATAGTAGCTGACTTTCCTTCCTCGTATAATATCATCTTGGGATGGCCTACGATTCACAACTGGGATATGTTGGTATCCACAAAGCACCAACAGCTGAAATTGGTCAATAGAAGGAACCAAATCGTAACGGTCAAAGGAGGAGAAGATGCAGAAGACGGAGCCAGACAGTGAGCTAGAGGACCTCATTCTGGGAACCGAGCCCGGTCAAGTCACTAAGATCGGTAGGATGCTGGACCCCAAGCTACGGGCAGAACTAGAGGAGTGCTTGAGAAGCAACAAAGACGTTTTCGCCTGGCGACTGTTCGAAATCCCTGGGGTGGACCCTGGTGTATGTTGTCACAAGCTGGCCATTTGTCAGGGGTCAACCCCTATATCGCAAAAGAAGTGAAAACTCGATGAGGACAGGCGAAAGGCCTTTGCTGCACATGTTGAAGAATTGATGGAAGCTGGCTTTGTGCGCGAGGTACAGTATACAACTTGGCTATCAAATGTTGTGATGGTGAAAAAACCTAACGGAAAATGGTGGGTATGCGTCGACTATAAGGACCTAAACAAGGTTATAATCATATCGCTATGCATCTAGAGGATCAAGAGAAAACTGCGTTCATTACGGAGAAGGCCAATTACTGCTATAATGTCATGCCTTTTGGGTTGAAGAATGCATGGGCCACATATCAGAGAATGATGAATCGAGTGTTCAAAGACCAGTTGGGAAAGAATGTGGAGGTCTATATAGATGACATGATTGTTAAATATTTATCAGTGACAAACCATGTACAAGACTTGCAGCAAACATTTGACAAGTTAAGAGAATACCAGATCCGCCTTAACCCGGCCAAGTGTGCTTTCGGTGTTCCAGCAGGAAAACTTTTAGGCTTTTTGCTTACACACAGAGGCATCGAGGTTAATCCGGATAAGTGTCAAGTAGTTTTGGACATGCAAGCGCCAAGAAATAAGAAGGAAGTCCAACAGCTGAAGGGAAGACTAGCGGCACTAACCCGGTTTTTACCAAGATCTGTAGAAAACTCCCTCCCTTTCTTCAAACTCTTGAAAAAGGAAACCTCAGGAGAGTGGAATGCAGAGTGCAAAATAGCTTTTACAAAGGTCAAGCAATGTCTATCAACCCCGCCAGTCTTGACCGGGCCTGAGCCAGGGGAAGATCTGATCTTGTATTTAGCTGTGGGTCATGAGGCAGTCAACGCGGCTTTGGTTAGAGAAGGGAAGGAAGGCCAAATGCCGGTGTATTTTGTAAGTCGAGCCCTGCAGGGCTCCGAGCTAAAATACCAGAAGTTGGAAAAGATGGCTTTCGCCCTGCTTGTAGCAGTAAGATGACTACGTCCATACTTTCAAAGCCATACAGTCGTAGTGCGCACCAGTCAGCTGATACGTCAGATCCTCCACAAGCCGGATTTGGCTGGCCGAATGGTTAGTTGGACTATCGAATTAACTGAATTCGACATTGTGTATGAAGCCCGACATGCAATCAAGTCGCAAGCACTGGGGGATTTTGTGATGGAATTAACATCGGTAGAAGACCGGAGCGACGAAGCTGGTAACATTTGGAAGTTGTTCGTCGATGGGTCGTCCAACATAAGGGGGAGCGGAGCTGGTATCATCATTTAAAGCCCAGAAGGAGTTTCTTTGGAACACTCCCTCTGTTTCAACTTCGCCACTTCGAACAACCGGGCCGAGTATGAGGCTCTAATTGCAGGATTATTGCAAGCCAAAGAGAACGGAGCCAGGAAGGTTCATGTATCTACTGACTCCTAGCTGGTCACATCGCAAATAGAAGGCGCATACCAGGCAAAAGGTCCTTTAATGATTAAGTACCTGGGGAAGGTTAAACAACTCATGGCCGAGTTTGACAAGGTAACCGTGATGCATATCCCATGAGGAGACAATGTAAGGGCAGACATTTTGTCAAAACTGGCAAGCACCAAAAGCCCCGGGAATCACCGCACGATTGTCCAGCAGAATCTGTCAAAACCCAGCTGCGTGATGGTAATTTCAGAAGCAAGTGACTGGAGGAAGCCGATTGTCGACTATCTGGAGAGAGGAACCCTCCTGTCAGACACAGCGGATGTAAAGAAGATGGTAAGGACGGCGGCTTCCTATGCTATGATAGGAGATGAATTGTACCGTAAGGGCTTTCACTCTCCGCTGATGAAATGCCTTGATTCAACCAAAGCTGAGTACGTATTGTCAGAAATCCATGAAGGGATTAATGGGCATCACATGGGGGCCAAGGCGTTAGTACGGAAAGCTGTACAGGCTGCATACTATTGGCCCACAATGGCAGCAGATACTAAAGAACATGTACGAAGATGTGATAGCTGTCAAAAACACGCTCACATCCTACGAATTCCCCCCTCTCAGTTAACACCTATCTCGGCTCCATGGCCCTTCTACAAGTGGGGCATGGATTTGTTAGGACCATTCAAGATGGCTCCCGGACAACTGCGATGGCTCATAGTGGCTGTGGACTATTTCACAAAATGGATAGAGGCAGAGCCATTAGCGACAATTACTTCGGCTAGGGTGCAGAAATTTCTTCATTGAAGTATTATATCTCGTTTCGGGATCCCGGCTGAAATCGTAACCGACTACAGAACCCAGTTCATTGATAACGGTTTCCAGGAGATGGTCACCATTTTTCACATAGAACAACACTTTGCTTTGGTCGAACATCCACAATCCAACGGACAAGCCGAGGCGGCCAACAAGGTCATCGTGGAGGGGTTGAAAAAGAGAATGGAAGAAGCTAAGTCAAATTGGGTAGAATAGTTATATCCGGTCTGATGGGGACATCAGACTACTATCCAATCAACAACACACGAGACCCCGTTCAGGTTGACTTATGGCTGCGAGGCAATGATCCCGGTCGAGATAGGGGAACCCTCATGGAGGAGAATCAAGGCTCTGCATGAGGAAGGCGAGAATAGTCGGGCAATTGCAATGGAGTTGGATCTAATTGATGAGGTCAGGGTTACGGCCCATTGCCGAGAGTTGGCTGCGAAGCAACTAATTGCTAACCGATATAACAAGAGGGTCAGACCCCGGATGTTCGACATGTAGGAATTCTTACAACGCAGCGGATTAAAATTTTAAGAATCCCGTCCCGAGGATCACTCAGGTGCGTTTAAATCAAGACTAAGGGAATCCGAAATTACCTTTGATGAATCCGTTCGCGTCTCGTTTCCTTTGAACTGGTGGGCTACCTCCTCGATCAATAGAAGACGACTCGTTGAATCGGTTTCCTCATCGGTATCCACACGAACAATTTCCCGAACACGGCTACGGCAAGTGCTAGCGCTTCTTGTGTCTCTCTAGGTTCTTTTTCACCAGATGAGTTTGTTTCTCGTTTTTTTTCACCAGATAAGTTTGTTTCTCGTTTTTTTAGGCTTATACACACACAACCATCAAAAGCCTCAAAAGCTTCTGTACGTTTTTGTGCATCAATCCGCATTAATACGTGTTAATACGTATTAATGTACAATTAATCCGTATTAATATGTATTAATGTACAATTAATCTGCATTAATGTACAATCAATACGCATTAAGTTTGAATTTCGAATTTCAAAACTGATTTTTGAAATCTGAATTTCGAATTCTTGAATTAAAAAAATATTAAATAAATCTATCTCGATAGATCTAATCTAATGTATTTATTTAATGCAAACTAAAAGCCTTCTGATTTAATTTATCTCTATAAATCAAATCCGAGAAATAATACTCATCTATTTAATTAATTATGAGATAACATATCTCAATTTAATCTAAACAGATATCTGATATTCTTATTCGAATATTAAACGAGATACATTATCTCTATTTGTTTTAGATATTTAATTTATCAAATAAATTAAATACAAAACAAACATTATATATAATAATATTATAATCTCCATTAATAATATATATATATATATATATTAATTTCGAATTTTAATAAATATATATAAATATATATTTATCCTAGATTAAATTTAGTATTCATTAATTCCATTAATCCGAGATTCAATGAACCCGGACACAAATGCTCGTGTTGGGTTATTCTTGTGTGCGACCAGCCCATATGAGATTGGTAGTGGGCCAAAACTCAGTATCACCCACAAGTCGCAAGCGGCCTCTAGCAAGACATTGCGACTACCCAACTCACACGGGGATCGATATCACGATACAACCTTATCATACAACCATGTCACGTCCCTTTTGTCATGCGATAATTTGGTCAAGGATGAAGCATGGACAATGTCAACTTCCTATTCTTGTCCATTACTTTCTCGATTCTCGAGTAGTCTAATAAGTGAAATGGAAACTCCTTTCCAACATAGTATGGCCATACATTTCTTAGACTCACTCATCGAGGGGCCCAAAGATATCTCTCTACAAATGTGAGGGACAAATTCCATCTTGACCATTCACATTCCTCCGCATGAAAACCACCGATCCCGATCTCACCTTTATCATCACCCGGTCAAAGGTGACTTTTGACTAGGTCAAAGATTAATGATTCATCATGTAGGAATCCATGATGATCTCGAGTCATGGGCGTTGTGACGCGGTTATACATGAGACAAGCTAATGACTAGATCCATGCAGCTTTCTCATAGTGGGTCTGGCCCAAAGACCTTGTACTCTTGCAAGTGCCCATGACTCGATTGTATCTCCATATCTCATCAAAGTCATATCGGTCTTAACTCATCTTCGCTCCCGCGTACGACCTACTGTGGACATTTAGGATAATCTATAAGATATATCCAAGGATGCAGCTTATCAATACAAACATGCAAACAAAAATGATAACAAAAGGAGAATACTATAAATATCCTAAACGTTCATTGTACAATGACTTGCCCCTAGGGCATAATTTCCAAAACGATAAGGGAGATCTCGTTCTACGGCGAGCCGACATAGGCAATAAGAATGCCGGCCAGGGTAAATTAGCCATGAATTGGGAAGGCCCATACCGGATAACAGAAAACCTTGGTAAGGGTGCCTACAAAATGGAGACATTAAAGAAAAAAGCCATAAAGCGAACATGGAACGCGGACAAACTTAAGGTGTACTACAGCTGAAGAATTAAGTCCCGCCAGGACATAGCAGGGGGTTGAGTTATGTAAATTTTTTATTTCGGGCAATTCCCATGGGAAGATATATACCAAAGGTATTAATGCCTACTTTATCAAAGCTAATGAATCTTGGGTCTAACGACCTATTTTCTGGAAACTCAAGTCCATACCACTGCTATCATTAAACATGTAGGAATATGAGGTATTTGAAACCCATTTCCAAAAATCATGTACAAATTAAACATGTAGGAATCTGAGGTATTTACACTCATTTCCAGAAATCATGTCCAAATTAAGCATGTAGGAATCTAATGTATTTAAACCCGTTCCCAAAATCATGCCCAAAATAAAACATGTATGAACCCCGAGGTAAATAAACTCGTGGTTCAAAAATCATGTTCTCATCAAAAGCGTATAGATTGATGGTTGGCGAATCACTTCTCATCAACCACGTCTGCGAAAGGCATGCATGAACTCATGGTAAAGAAACCAGGTTTCTGAAACCATGCCTGCATTAAAACATGTAGGAGTCCGCGGTAAATAAACCCGTCTCCAAAGATCATGTTCAAAATAAGCATGAATGAATGAATCCATGGTGACCACACCGGTTTTCAAAATTTATGAGAAAGTTACGGTGCGTATGAATCCATGGTAAAGACACCAGTTTTTGAAAATCGTGACCGATATAAAAGCATGTAGAAATCCGTGGTAAATAAACTCGATTTCAAAAATCATGTCCGAGGGAAAACATGTTTAAACCCGAGGTAAACAAACCCGTATTAAATCATGCCCTCATCAAATGTGTATGGATTCATGGTTGATAAACCAGTTTTCTATGAACACATCTACGAAAGGCATACTTGAATTCATGGTCGATTAACTAGTTTTCTAAAGTCGCGCCTACTCTAAGGATGTGAGTGAATTTATGGCGCTCACACCAATTTTCAAAAATTATGTTCAAAATATGCATGAATGAATCCATGGTGTCGGCACCAGTTTTCAAAATCAATGCAAAGGTTAAATCACATATGAACCTGAAAAGCATGAAACGTGCACAAACTTGCTTATGCAATGCGAAGAGCTATTCGGCTTAGCAAAACATGAAATGTACTAAAACTAAGTAGTTATATTTGGCAAAGAGTCATTTAAATTGTACAAGAATTTCAAGCCGGGATACAACCATGGCAGCAAAAAGTAAGGCCTAAAAAAAAGGACCTTGAAACAAATATTCATTGCTAAGATTGGGCACGAGCCAAGGAGGAAGAGGGTGGAGCTTGTTCTTCTTCTTCTTCTTCATCCGCGCCGAGAGGAATTAGCTTGCCTTTCTTGCCAACATAGGCCAAGTGGCTCAGCCCGGATGTGTTGAAAGCTATATCCGGTTAAGAGCGCGAATCTATGCCACGGCATTATTGAAGGACTCTATGGCCGCATCGGCATACTCGGTAAGTTGCGTTCTGGCCTCCAGGAGCTCATCTTCTCTGGCCGTCAGCAGAGCTTTGCAATGGTCTGCATCAGATTGTGCTTTCTCTACGGCCATTGTATCGTGGGAATGAAGATCTTCTAAACGATGGATATCGAGCTCGGCCCTGGCTAATTTCTCCTCGGTCTTACACAGATCGGTCTTCAAGGCCGACATGTCTTCCTGCATTGTCCTTTCTTTAGCCTTAGAGGAATGTAACTCCTCTTGTTGCTTGTCTCTCTCGGCCTGTAAGGACTGAAAATCCTCCCTCAGTTTGGCATGAGCTGCCGTAAGGGCCTGCAGTTCATCCGGGGCTTGATCTCTATCCGCGGTGATCTTAGTTACCTCCGCATTTTGCTTCAGGACCGAAAGTTCTTGCTTCATGACCTCGGTCTCTTTCTTCAGCTGAAATAGCTGGGTGTTAGCTAAACCATACTTCACTTTGAGGAGAGCATAAGGTCGGAGCAAGGAGATGGCTCTGTAGCCATGCAATTCCATCTCAGAAATCATTTTCTTGGCAGCTTTGGTTAATCTGGTGGCGTCGTGAAAATGGGCAGGAGGGCGGTGATATCCAGCACTTCTTGTGTCAGCCCTTTTACCCAAAGGATGCCTTTAGGAAGAGTGTTGACACTGATATGGCCCACTGACGAAGACGGGGTCGAGGTTGTCGGCACTGGAGAAGATTCAGAAGGAGCAGTCGACTCATCTATGGCTGGCACAGCGGGGGACTCCACGTTCGGAGTAGCTTGTTCCACAACGGCTGGTTCTGCCACGGTTTGCTTTCCTTTGGATTTCTTGGAGGCAGCAGCATCCTCATTTCCTGAAGGACCTTAGAGGTCCGCGGCAGTGGCGGGTCCACCCAAGGCCGGAGCGTCTGCATTCACCTCGACATTCCTAAAGCGCGCTCCAAACAAGTTCAAGAATTTGGGTCTTCCCATGGCTTGAGCTGTGAAAATAATACAAGATGGTCAATGCAATAGCCGACAAAGCAAATCAGTCAAAAGAAAAGATTGTACGATATGCATGTTAATTCATGTGCGCCTAATTTCATACTCGTCGAAGGACGTCGCCTAACCAAAGGGGTAGAAATATAAGTGGCTGGATCCATAGGATCCTTCAAAGAACCGGCAAGTTTCACGAGCTCCATTTGGGCCCTTTTCTCGGCATCAGAAAAGCTTTTAGGATGAGGAATGTAATCCTCAGGTTTGAGAGTATGGTGACGTATGGACCAATATAAGGGAAATCTTTCATCGGTTTCCCCAGTTTCGGTCCTTTGCACAAACCACGATGCTTGACTGAGATTTTCTTCAACTTTAATGAAGGCTGATTTGAAGTTTTTCCATGACTCCATAAAGGGCCTGAAGAGCCGGCGGTCACGGATGCTTCAAAGTGTCGTCCAACCGAACCACTTCGTGTTACTTCTAGCAAGGACATTTGTCTCCAAAGGAAAGAAAAAAGACATAAACATGGGAATTGTGCAAGCAAGAGCTTTTTCTTCACAAAGACTCTCAAAAGCAACGGCAAACGCCCAGCCATTGGGGTGTGGTTGGGTAGGGGCAAGGAGTAGATGGTTCAAAAGTTGGATTTGAAAGTTGGTGAAGGGAAATCTCACGCCAAAAAGGGTGATGACATCCCGATAAAGGAAGAAGAAATGTGGGTCGTTGTTATGTTGACGACAGGAATCCACAGATTCACCTTTCAAGGGCAGTTAGACGGTATAACCCTCTCCATCCCTGATCCTTAAGTGCGGTAGATCATGCGCGATAAGGGTACTTTTGATCCGCGTAACACAAATATTAATGGCAAGATTTGACCCGGTTTGAACCTGGGAGGAGCCATATGCGCTGGACTCGTCAGTCGTAGATGGGACGGGGTTGGTGTGATGATGAAGCCATCTATACCTAAAAATCAAATAAGGAGGTAAAGATCAGAGAATGATATATACCTGGGGCAATAGAACTATCTCAGTGAAAGCCTAAAGATGCTTGATCGAGAGGAGTAAAGCCAGAAAAAGCCGGGGTATTTGGAGGAATAAGGTTACATCGGCATCTATCTAACAACAATTCGGCATCCCTGTCGTGTCCTTGCTGAGCTAAGTCAATGCTTTTGTAACAGCACTCGTCGCATGGTGTCGGACCCCGGGTTGACAATCCTGGGGTAGGAAGGTTTTCCTTCAAACCCGGGTTTGAAGTTTCTGAATAAGATGGTGGAGGAGAGATAGATAACCCACGAGAAGAAACCAAAAAAGGTTCAACGCCTTCCTTATGTGTGCCTTTGCGTACATGGGAATGGTGGGATTTTGTCTTTCTTGTTTTGCTTTTGGTGGAGGACAATTCCCAAAATGAGAGTGTCGTGGACCCAGGAAGGTCGTTGAGGCGAGGCTCTGGTTGATTGAGGGGCGAAAGGTCTTTGGGTTTAAAAGCATATGGTAAGGTACGGGCCATTCTGGACACCTAGAAAAGGCAGCAGATGCTAAGAACCCACCCAGAAAACCCAGAAACTCATCAAATACCCAGAAATGCATTCGGGAAGCCCAGAAGGGTGCTCAAAAAAGTTGAACACTCATAAAATGCCACCCCGAAAATTACCAAAGAAGTTCGTACTAGTTATCAGAATCATGCAAGTATAAGCAAATAAGAAAGCAGTGGCATTACCTGTTGAAACTCGAAGATTTGCAAAAGGGCCACTAGAGTAGAAAAGCACTTCGAAAAGGAGGCGTATTTTTTGAGAGTAAGAAAAGGCGTGAGTGTAAAGTGGTACAGTGAAGGAGCAAAGGGAAATATATAGACATTGCGGATTTGAAAGGTCAGGGGTCGCGACATAATTACTAAAACCTGAAAGAGCGCTGACGCTTCAAATGAAATGACGTACGCATTTAATGCGCGCAAAAACCAAAGGCGGCAGTAGTGACCAATCCACAAGGGCGACGGTTGAGCATTAGAGGTGTGTCAGGACACATGGCTAACATGTCTAGCCTTATCGAAAATCGTTTGGAATTCAACTCAGCCCGGATAGTAAAGCGATTCGCTCAAGTTCAATCCATACTGAAAGTCAGTTTAGTCAAGTCCAATCCATACTGGAGGGCGGTTAATTTTAATTCAGTCCAGATTGGAGGGTAGTTTAGTCAAGTTCAATCCGTACTGAATGGCGGCTTAGTCAAGTTCAACCCGTACTGGAGGTCGATTAATCTTAATTCAGCCCGGATTGGAGGGCGGTTTGCTTTTAGCCTTAATACGAATTGGCCGGTATGTCCATAAGAGATAGACTGATTTTAGTTCAATATGCGTGTAAATAAGCGAAGGGCAAGGCAGAAAGATACATCCGTGTTTCAAAAATCAAAGAATCAGTGAGATGCAGAATGATAAAATGAGAAAACAGCACAGGGCAGAAAATATTTTCCATTAGTAAATGAATCGTTTACATAACATTCTTATAGGAAAATAAAATGAGTTCTTGACTCTAATAAGGAGATACAAAGTCAAAATACAACCGAATCCGGTTTGACTACTTCCTAATGGGATCTTCTCAAGTTGTCACAGAGGCGGGACACCCAAAATCTTCAGTTGAGACCCGCGAGTTCGTTTGAACTCTCTACTGCATATTTGGTGTAGATCCCTATCAGCCGCGATGAACCCTAAGGTCTGGAACAAGTTTCATTCCAGAAGGGCCATCGGGTGGTGAAGATCCCTGAGTCAAGGATCGCCAAAACAAAGATCTTCACCAATAACCAACGGAACTTGATTGAGATCCCAGATTGAAATTTTGCCAGGCAGATGAAGACTGGCAAATATATCTGGATTCCCATATGCCTGTTGGGGGATGTGGATGAAGACTGGAAAATATATTTGAAGATAGCCGCTGGTGAAGATTGCCGGCGGTGCTACGATCGGTGCTTGTCTTTTCTCTCTAACCCTTCGCCCACTCATTCGAACAACTTTAAAGGGAAAGACGAAGGGCCAGAGCCTGATTTTCCTGGCATCCACAATTCTGCTTGTCTGGAACAATACTTCATTGGTAAAACTAAACAGAAAGACAGAAGGATCAGAAGTTTGAAAAATGTGGAATGGGGCAAATAGGGTGAAGAAGCAGAAGCTTATATAGGCATCTTGATGGTGGGAACGTCAGGGGTAATTAATGCCTCTTTAATTTAGATGTTTAAAATGCCAAGGGCAATTAATACATTCTCAATGGAAGAGTGTAATCGTCAAGAGTAATCAATTCCCTCTTTATGGGAAACCACAAACGCCAGCACTAATCAATGCCTTCCAAGTGGGAAAGTGCAATAATGGCTGGATCAAAAAGAGGCGTGAACATTAAATGTGCGCGAGGATCAAGAAAGATTGCTGCGAAAAGGCGGCGACTGCATATCCCAAGGTGGGTAGGTGAATAGCTGTCGGTATCTTTATAGAATCATGCCTGCATGTACAACCAGCCTTTTATAAAGAACCCAGATTGGGGGCAACTCATGGGAAGAACTCGTAAATCCGGTTAAGGCCGATTTTCAGAAGTTACAAAGTCAATCTCGGTTATCATAAAAGCTCAAAGACGACTGCGGGAAAGCCAACCTGCCATGAAAAACCAACCCGATATTCAGAAATTGAAGAGAGTTGGCAAGATGGCAGGAGCTCATAAGTCGGTTATGACCGAATGACGGTTTTTAACCAAAGATCACCCGTCAGACCAAGTTCGGTTGTTATAAAGGTTGAAGAGATGCTAGAAATCGGGCCCGTCATTTATGATAGAGAGCGATAAAGCAAGGCGAGGGAGGAAAGAATCTCGGAGGATTCTTTTAAAACTTGAACTCGGATAAATGAAGACCGGGTTAGTTTATACGCTAATCTCGGCACGTTAGAAACCTGAAATACCGAGCTTGGGGGCAACTGTTATGGACTCATATATTAGGCCAGTCAGTTGCTAGGCCCAACAAGAGGGCTTGCAGTAAAACACCCATTTAGCCAGGTAAATGGTTTACCACTACTCCATCGTGTTTGTTGTGCAGGACCGTACAAGTAGTGGAGAAGGCGTCTGCAGAACGTGGGAGGCACATAATGGCTCATGGATAGACGCATTTGCATGGGAGTGAAACCCTAGGTAATCCCTATAAATAGGAGATTACCCACTAGGTGCACTCTGGATACTCTCTATTCCATTATTTATCATTCAGTCACACTGTGCACACACCTCACCCTCAGGCGAATCGTCATCTTTGTGTAGCACTGTGGTCTGAGTTAACTCGTTGATATCTCCTTCATAGATATCACCGAGTTGAAGCGTTATCTTCGGTGCTTAACTCTTGGGCATCCTGGAAAGGCTATTGATCCAACATTAACAATCCCTAGCTCATTGAAGCTAGACATCTGTGTTCTATAGCAGAACAAAAGGTATCAAGTTGGAATATGGAGATTGATCAAGAAGAAAAGATTAAGAAGATATTGAAGATTGAAGTTATAAAATGTGGGGAGAGGAAGTCAAAGAAAAGAAAGAAGCTACCTAATTGGATTATGGTGAGAATAACTCAAAGGAAGAAGAAGAAAGAGGTCAAGAAAAACAAAGAGCTATCCCAAAGGTAGAATTCATTTTATACTCGGGCAAAAAAAAAAAAAAAAAAAAAAAAAAAGAGGAAAAATAATTCATTTTATACTAGCAAAATTAAATAAGCTTTGAAAACAAGGTATTAAAAATCGGACCGATCAATGAACCAGCAGATGCAATGATTCAAGGATTAGTGACTGAGACGGGGTCAAGTTGGGTAATAATTAAAAGGTATATATTTTAAATAATATGTGTAAAATTAAAGTCCCTACCAACAACACATACAATATATGCGATAGTAATTTATTATATATAATCAATATAAAAATGATTAAACCAATTTAAAAATGTTAAATCTTATAAAATGGACCGGAGGTCTGGATGAGCATATTTTACATCTCCTTTTCTATTTCATGTGTTCCATGTCGGTTTACCGGATTGATCCAGTTTATCTCGGGTAGGCTGGGTCGCATCATGTAAATTTTCTTCTGGTTTCTCTACTCACCAAACTTGACAAGTAATTGGTCACCAGTTTCCAAATGAACCCGCCCGGCTTAGGTTTTGATACTAAGTATTTTCAACACTATACCATAATAATTAAGAAATCAAACCCAAGTGTAGAAAATATTTAAACTAATTAACATAGTTTCTAATATATTTTTAGAAATATGTGCCTTTTTAATAGAACAATATCACTTAGGGCCCCTTGAAGCAATTTTGTTTCATCTCAACCCCAAAAGATTCTAAAATTTCACTACACCATTTTGGGTCGAAATGAAATTAAGTTTTTTTTAGTTAAAAGACAATAATGTCCTTACTTTTTTTTTTATAAGAGCATTTACAAAACAAATAAGGGTGTTATTTACAAGACAAATAAATAAATAAATGGATTTAAAAGAATTCAGGGAGTTAAAAAAATTATTTACATGATAAATATGGGCATTTACAAGACAAATATATGAATGACCGAAATTGTTTAACTCCCTACATTCTTTTAAATCCCTTTACAGGGGAAATATGGTTATTTACAAAACAAATAAGAGAACTTACAAAACAAATATGAGTATTTATAAGACAAAATTTTTTTATATCTACTTGTAGACCCAACAAAAGATAATTATGTTAGGCCCTAATAGCGAAATAGTTTATTGCTAAATTTACATCTTTACCCTTCTAAAAATATATTGCAAAAAGTAAAGGAAGTTGACTAGGGTTAACGGCGTTGTTATATGTGCTATTAAAAAAATTGATTATATCTATTTTTATAGCTTAAAATAGTTAATTGTGTTGGATACTAATAGCGAAATAGTTCATTGCTGAATTTCTACCTTAACCCATTAGACTATCATAATTAACAAAGGACTCTGTTCATCACAACAAATATCATCGCATAATGTGTTAGGAGAATATATGAGGCTCAAATTTTCATAAGCCTGCAAATATACAATCCACCAATATCAAACAAGTGAAATAGAATTTACCATTCTTTATGCTCTAAATTGGCATAACGCCCAAATCCAAGTGCACTTGAGAAGCATGCGGTTGAAATATTATCCACACCAATGGTGACGAAAATGTAGTAGCTTGCTAAGGGCATTTTGGTAAAATGACAGAATTCTAAAATCCTAAGTTGCCCCAAATGGCTTCTGAGATTGCTGATTTAAAATTTAGGTAATTAAACTATGGGTTTACACTCCTTATATATGTTGCATGAGAAGAAGAAGATTCATACACACATATGAAATGGTGGGACCCACATCTTTTTAAAAAAATTAAAAACTCAAACACGAAAATTGAAGTAACATGAGGATACACTTCCTACCACATGAGAAGTATATTTCCCTTAAATTATATCAAAATAAAAGGAAATAATGTTCCTTATATGTAATTTGAGAATTGTAATTATAAATAAATATACGTGACTATAATTTTTTTTATGATATAATTTTATCCAATTAAATTTTTGTTATGATTTTTTTATCATCTCAATTTGATTTTTTTATCACGACCTGATTTTCATTTTAAAACCATATCAACTATATCATAAGATTAACGATTAAATCAATTAATAAATATCAAGGATTAATCAGGGTTAAAATGAAAAATAAAATAATGAAATTCCATATGTATAAATAATATAAGCATTCATATATTTGACAACAACAAAAGTAAAAAGGAAAAGGAAAAAAGAAATAACCCAAATAGGTTGTGATGTTATACATAAGTGCGACAACATTTGACCTTAAAGGAGGAGCCATGACCCCCATCTGGATTTTTTGTTATTACTCTCATAATTTCCTTTTTTAATTCCACAATATTTCCCATTCAACAAATCAAAAACTCTATCGTCAACCTTCTTGCAAACACTCTTTGCTGCTTCTTCAAACGCCTTTTCAACATTTTGACCTGTTTTCACTGAAGTCTCCAAAAAGATTAACCCATTTTCTTTAGCATATAGTTCACCTTCCTCAGCACTCACTTGTCTTCTCCTATTAACATCACACTTATTCCCAACCAACACAATTGTCACATTTGGATCAGCTTGTTCCCTTATATCTTTCAACCATGAATCCAAATGGTTGAAGGTCTCCCAACTAGTTACGTCATACACAAGTAAAGCAGCAACAGCTCCTTGGTAAGAAGACCTCGTGATGCCGCGGATTATTTCATCGCCGACCGTGTCCCATATGTACAGCTTGATCAGCTTATCATTGACTGTAATTATCCGAGCTTCGAATCCGACGTTCGTCGTTACATGGTGGATTTGTTGAAAGTGCTTCTTGATGAATTGATGAATAAAGCATGACTTGCCAACTCCTGTGTCGCCTACTATAATGGTTTTGAAGAGGTAATTGTACGATGACATTTTGGATGTTATCAGGAATCTCAGAATCTGTATGTTTGCTGAAAAACTGAGAAAGAGATATGAAGTTATCAAAGACAGCGGCTGGAATATATAACAGCAACTCTAGGAAAATCTTAACTTGCATGAACTTTATAAAGGGTAGAGATATTAAAATAATAGATATTTATATAAAATTTGAATTAAGATCAAAATTTGTATGAAGATATTATAAGAAAAATCTTAACGAATAACTGATCAAATGAAGTAAGATTCTGTCAAAGTATTATAAGAATGTATTTTGATGAGGTAATTGTCCGAGGACATTTTGGATTGTTAGAATCTCTGAATAATTATTTACTGAAAAAACTGAGAAATCTTAACACTTCTGACTCAATAGACTTTAGTCTAAAGTCACTTGAGGATATTTTGAGTTCAGATAAAAAATATATGAAGTTATTAAGGTGAGCATTAGTAGAGTTGGGAGAAAAGGAGGAAAATCTTAGCATAGATAATGATATAAAATATAAATTGAAATCGAAATTTGAATGAAAAGATTATAAGAAAAATCATAACTAATAACTGATCAAACAAAGTAAGATTCGAAGATTCTGTCAAAGTATTATAAGTTATTTTAAAATAAAATAACATTAGTAGTACCTAAATTGTAGTTTTTTTTTTTTATATATTTTTATATTTTTTACTTTGCAGATAATTGATATTTAAATTATATCACTTTTGTTACATACAAAATTTTTAAAAATACGTACTAATTATTTTTTTTTTTGACAAATTTTCTTTTTAGAGAATTTATAAATAAATATTTCTAGAATTTTTCACATTATGACATTAATACATTTTACAATATTTATGGGCACTTAAGTTTAAGGGGGGTATTTTGGTCCAGAGATTTATAAATTAGATAATTTATTATTATAATAATGGATGGCCGAAAATCGACTACAAAAAATAATTAAGAAGTTTTTTATTTGAACAAATGTTTATAGTTGTTTTAAAAATAAAATAATGCTTCTGTAGTTAATTAGATACTTTCAAGTAGAGAAATTTGTGAATCGGGTTGGCGGAGTAGCAGAAAAACACATGTTTTTCAAAGCCGCCCGAAGCCAGGGCCGGCCGACCCAGCCGAAATTACTATTCCAAATTTTAACTTTTTTCTTTCACTTTTATTTTTTAAAAAAATTATTAGTAAATTACAACACGAATCATAAATAAGACAAATACTAATTCATAATCAAAAGCAAACTATGTTCACAAATAACTCACATAAAACATAAAAAGCATATCACTAAGCGACATTAGTACGATGACTATTATTATCGTCATCTTCGTCACTATCATCGATTTTAACGGCATTTCATTGTTCTTCACTTTGAGTAGTAGCCTCTCCTTACACGAGTAAGAATAATATCAAGAAATTCTTCTCCCATCACGAACATATCCATAATCTTTATTTGCAACAAATAATAAATTAAATCATAAAATTAGAGTATAGTTATTATATATTTGTAGTTAAATAGATAAATAACTCTATAACAAATACAAAATATATATAAATTAATAAATTTAAAAAGGAAAAAAAAAAAAAATGATGAAAAGGGCTTAAAAAGGGCGCCTCAAGTGGGAAGGCACTTAGTTTAAGTACGAGGCCCGTCGCCGCTTCCGCGCTAATTTCAAATATCTTTATTTTTTTTGCCCTCGCCCTTAAAGGCGGGGTTAACGGGCGTCCCGATGGACCCGGCCCGTTTTGGCTCTACTTTCAAGTATGATTTTCCTTATTATCTTCTGATTCAAAATTTAATTTAAATACTTTATCATTATCTTCTTTAATGTAATTTTAATATTTTTATCATTATCTATTTAAATAAACAATATCGTGGCTCTGATTTTCATTAGGGTTGTGCACAATGGGCTAGATGGGCTACCCGATTTGGTTAACCCAGTTCGCTGTTACCCATGCTGAGGGCTTCCTACACTAGAATATATGCAACCTTGTTTCCCTCGCGACTACACCAGTTCACATGCACGGGCGAAAGTTGTTCATCCTCACACAAGCGCCGTCAACATTGACTTTGATAAAACCATCATCCGGTGCTTGCCAAACCTCCGACCCAGACATCCAAGCATGTCTAGAAAGCTTAGATGGTGTAGCTAGCTAGGGACTATGCGAAGCCAAACTCCATTGCCTTTTGACAATCCCTGAGTAGATGGAGTACACTTTCCACCCTGTAAACACACAGGGCACAGGCTGCTGCTGGTGAAAAACCCCGACAGAATCGACACTCAGGGATTGTCAAAAGGCAATGGAGTTTTTCACCTCTGTGCGACATTCAGTTCCCATATAGTTCACTATACACATTTAGCCTAGTTGTCAGTTGTCACCTCTCCGGCGGAGGCTCTCATAAGCAGATTTAGTTGAGAAAATCCCTCATGGCGCCCATTTCCAGCTCAATATATCTTCCTCCCCTGCATGACGGGGAATAAACACAATCTTACATAGTACTGCATCCGATAAGAACTGAGCAAATTTTTTCGTTTGCCACTCTCCTGTGGGTGATACCACATCAGATATTATGATGTTCATGAGGTCATCTGGAATACTTGCAGTCGCTAAGCACTCAAGCTTGTCATGTTAGCAAACCAATAGTCTTTCCAAAATCACACTGTGGCGCCATTCCCTATCTGCCACCTAAGTCCATCTCAAACCGTTTCCCACTTATTCCTCAACCCTTGTCACGCCTTCAATTCCAATCTAGCTTTATTCACCAAAGGGATGAGGTCATTCCCACATCTGTATTTTTCTCGCATGAATCAAACCCAGAGTGCATCCTGTCTTTTAATGAGCCCCCAACCTCGCTTCATTATAAAAGCATCGTTCTGGAGTTTGGCTTGTCGTACCCCCAAACCACCATCTTCTTTCTTCATACATACCCTATTCCAAGAAACAAGGGACACCTTCCTCTCACTAGTGGACCCACCCCATAAAAATCCTCGTCATTTTTTTATCAATACCTGAACACACGGATTGTGGAAGGGGAGTAGTCTGCATTGCCTGATAAATATATATTTTATAATTAAATAGGTGTATATTTTATGATATATTGAGTTGAATTTATTAATATTTTATATCTATTTAATTGTCTTTTATATATATATATATATATTAATTTAATATAGGATAAAAGAATATTGTAACAGAAAATCTATTGATATCCTATCTTATTTTGTAGGAGATATTATGTCATCTAAGAGGAGAAAATATAGGAAAGGTGCATCATTAAATTCAATTAAAAAGGATATAGTATATCATATTATATAATAATATAATACGAAAAGGATGGAGGCCGAAGGGATCAGCATAGACGCGTGGGACCCGCAGAAAAAGGATAACCTAACTAATATATATTGAAAGGAACAAACGCACGCAAAGAAGGAGAGCGCAGGTGCAACGGCGAATTGGGACGAGACGCACAAGACAGCAGGAGGAGATTGGACGACGCAGAATAACAACGGATCAGCAATGCGCAACAGCCAGGAGCAATAAATAAACGAAGCTCCATAGAAGTGGTGTCATCTCTTCTTTATTCTTTCTTTTATTTCTTGAATAAAGAAACGAACCTCCATAGAAGTGGTGTCATCTCTTCTTTATTCTTTCTTTTATTTCTTGAATCTGAGTTCCATCTTCTTGTTATGGATTTTATTATAGCCATGTGGCTAAATTTCTTTTCAACCTAGAGAACCTATAAACTTGTTTGGGATCTAGATATTATTCCCACGGATTAGTTCTACTTAATTTTATTTCAGTTTATTTAATCTTGTGTTTATTGTTATTGCTTAGTAATTGGCCACTAGTAAGCATCTTTTGTAGATTTAGGGTTGAACTTGGAAGAGGGAATCTTAAATTAACCTTGAGATTAAATAATGTGAAATTAGGTTTTAATCTAATTTGCGTCTAGAATAGGCATATACCTCGAAGCTTCGACACGGATTAGTTCTACTTAATTTTATTTCAGTTTATTTAATCTTGTGTTTATTGTTATTGCTTAGTAATTGGCCACTAGTAAGCATCTTTTGTAGATTTAGGGTTGAACTTGGAAGAGGGAATCTTAAATTGACCTTGAGATTAAATAATGTGAAATTAGGTTTTAATCTAATTTCATGGGTAATAATAAGATATACCTCGAAGTTTCGCATAATCAAATTAAAGTGAGTCCGATCTAAAATGCATCTTAGTTAGTTGTGTGAGGCATTACATAATTAATTAAGATAGCTATATAAATGGACCGAAATGCATTTATAGATATTAATTAATTTGGTGAGATTAATTCTAAGAAACCAACAAAGGATTAGTGACTCTAGGTTGTTCTTTTAAATTCAAATAAAAGAAATTAAAACTAAAATTAAAATTTCAAATAAAAGAAATTAAAACTAAAATTAATTAAAACAAACAAACTACCAAATAAACAACCTAAAGTCGCTAATCCTTTTGTTGGTTTTTTAGAATTAATCCACACTAAATTAATTTTGACTTAATTTACTCAGCTAATCTAGAGTATTAATATCTATAAATGCATTATGGTCCATTTATATACCTATCTTAATTAATTATGTAATGCCTCATACAACTAACTAAGATGTGTTTTAGATCGGATTCACTCTAATTTGATTATGCGAGTTTGCAAGATATGCCTATCCTAGACGCAAATTAGATTAAAACATAATTCCACATTATTTAATATCAATGTCAATTTAAGATTCTCTCTTCCAAGTTCAACCCTAAATCTACAAAAGATGCTTATTAGTGGCCAATTACTAAGCAATAACAATAAACACAAGATTAAATAAACTGAAATAAAATTAGGTAGAACTAATCCGTAGAAATGATATCTAGATCTCAAACAAGTTCATAGGTTCTCTAGGTTGAAAAGAAATTTAGCCACACTTGACTATAATAAAATCCATAACAAGAAGATGGAACTCAGATTCAAGAAATAAAAGAAAGAATAAAGAAGAGATGACACCACTCCTATGGAGCTTGGTTTCTTTATTGCTCCTGGCTGTTGCGCATTGCTGATCCATTGTTGTTCTGCGTCGTCCAATCTCCTCCTGCTGTCTTGTGCGTCTCGTCCCAATTCGCCGTTGCGTCTGCGCTCTCTCCTTCTTTGTGTCAATGCATGGTTTATATATATATATATATATATATATATATATATATATTCCCCCTTACGTGCGTTTGTTCCTTTCAATATATATTAGTTAGGTTATCCTTTTTCTGCGGGTCCCACGCATCTATGCTGATCCCTTCCGGCCTCCATCCTTTTCGCAAATTATACTATATTATTATATAATATACTATACTATATCCTTTTTAATTGATTTTCTTGCGCAATAATGATGCGTCTTTCCTATATTTTCTTCTTTCTTAGATTACATAATATCTCCTACAAAATAAAATAGGATATCAATAGATTTTCTGGTACAATATTCTTTTATCCTATATTTAATTGAAAGATAGATAAATATATAAAAGATAATTAAATAGGTATAAAATATTAATAAATCCAACTCAATATATCATAAAATATACACCTATTTAGTTATAATATATATACTTATCAATGGCATAAGATGGGATCGTCGTTAGCACCGATGTCACAAGTGTAATTACGAGTTCACATTAGATGTTATTATCTTATGTGCTTCTTAGGTGCTATTCCGCTCTAATTAGAGGGATTATATTTTTTTTTAATTTATATATATATATATATATATTCTATTTATTTAGATTAGATTATATGCTACATCTTGAATTTTTTTTTATACCCGTATCTCAAATTAATTAATTTTCAATCCTTGCATTCAAAAATATTTTTCCGTAACCCAATATCCTGGAAATTAATTAATTTGAGATACTAGGTGTAAAAAAAAATTCAAGATGCATCATATAATCTAATCTATATAAATAGAAAAAAAATTAAAAAAAAATTCATAATCACTTTAATTAGAGGGAATAGCACCTAAGAAGACCTAAGGGATATCACCTAATGAGAACCCATTACGTGTATTACTTGCTGCCAAAGAAAGGCATTTTGACTTGCACTAAGATAATTTTTGCTCCATTCGATCTAAAATGAACTGGAAAGAATGCTTAGTGGTGCGTTTATGATGGATCAGCACCCCTAAATATTTTCCCAAGTCTGGAGTAGGGGTAAATTCAAGGAACTCAATAATATAATCTGGCTCCGTCAGGTATGATTAACATTATCAGAGAAAAAAATACGGGATTTATGAATCATGATTATGACGCATCTATCTATATATATATATAATGAGATATATATAATTTTATCTCATGATTCCTTTAAAAAGTTTCCCCTTTGAATTAACGTTATATATAATATAATATAATATATGTAATATTTATATTTAAATGTATAATTTATCTCACCTACATGTAATATAATATGAGATCATTTTCCTTAATTTATACTTAAATATATATTATACACATATATATATATGGGCGGGCACAGGCAGTTACATTTTTTTTTATAAAAAATGACTTTCAGTGGTGACAAAAATTGCCATTGAAAGTATAAAAGTCATCGCCGAAAGGTTTTTGAACAGTGACAAATATGATTGTCGCTGATACTTTTGGCGGTGACATTTTATGTCTCCTCCGAAGGTAGACAATCAGTGATGACAAAATGTCGCCAGCCGAAACAAGTATCAACGGTCTTTGAAAGTACATCGAAGGCGCCAAAATGAGTGTTGCTTTTGAAAGTGGGGTATAGGCGGCGACAAGTGTCGCCACTGAAACATGTATCAGCGGCGACAACTGTATTGCCGCCGAAAGTTACAATTTTTTAAATGTAAATTGCTAAAATTGAAACCAGTACCGTATTGATAAAGATCAAAAGAAATTGTAAACTAACAATATATTAATTAGCAATTATGCTAACACAATTCTTCAAAATTAACATCAAGTCTTTGAATTTTCTAAACAAGGTCTAAAGGTTGTCCATTGGAAAGATCAAACATAAAACTATAAAGAACAACTAGTTGGTGGGACAACAAGACTAGAAGTAGATGAAGTAGGAGCTTCTAATTGCCTATGTCGCATCAGGATAGCTAGTTGAGCATGTATTCTCTACTCTATTTGTTGCATCTTGTGCTCAAATTGTGCACGCTTTGCTTCTATCTTTGCATGTTCTTCTGCACGCTCTGGTTCCATCTTTGCACGCTCTGCTTCCATCTTTGCACATTCTTCTGCAAGATTTGCTTTCATATTTACACGCTCCTTCTGAATTTTTTTATCAAACTCCTCATGCAATTGGGTACGCACATTCTCCACAGTTGAATTATCATTGGATTGAGAGTGATCTCTCTTATTTCTCAAAGGCTTTGCTCCATACCCTTTTCCTTTTACATACCATAATCTCTCACCGAGAATAGTTGTCAATATTTTATCAGAGGTCATTCAAGCATTACTCTCTACCTTTTCTTCTTGTTGTTGGCGAAGTTCTTGCAAGCAAGCCTCCAATTAAAGCATGAAACAAATGAGATAATAAATTCTTAAAGTTAGTATAATAAAAAAGCGCAACGCATACATGTATTTGCTCGGATTGTGGATCTCGCCTACGCAAACTATCCATATGTCGTCTTCCTTGCGTGTGTTATATGCCAAAATTGGTCAAGGGGTGCAGGCTGTCCAATAGTGGGGTCCCTCAACAAAGCATAATATACAAATACGACACATGGTACAATTTAAAATTAAAAAAAAAAAGGATTCAAAACATAAACTAAAGTGAAGAGAGATTGAACTTACTGTAGCGAAGTTAATCTCCTCAAATGATAGAGGACCATAAGTATGCTTTGTTACTTGTTTTTCTTGGTTGTTTTTGTTTCTTTTACTTTTTTCTACAAAATAATTAGTAACAAGGAATTAATGGCAAAAATAAATGTATGATCCATTTAAAAGGATAGAAAGGTACCTTAAACAAGTCAGTCTCAAAGTACGTTAGTAACAACTCTCAATCTTCAGTACTAAGATTTTGAGGAGGATTAGCCAGCCTATCCTCATCTGAAGCATATTTATTATAGTGTTTGTGCAAGTTGATCTTCCAATTTTTAAAGGAATTTTTCAAGTTCAATGTTATAGTTTTTTTTTTAACTTCTCTTCATTGATTGCATCAAAAGGTTCAAATTTGTCCTAAAATACATACACACACATAAATAAACAAAGATATATATAAATATTTGGGAAGAGTATACCTTTACTTTCAAAATCATCTCATCTTCATATTGTCCATAAATATTCTTCCATTCAACACCATAACGAAAAGAGACAATGGTCCTAACAACGTAACCACAATAATTAACAAGGTTTCTTGCCTTTGCACCTACTCCTCTTGTTAGGGAGTCTAAAAGTTTCACTGGTATCTTTGATCAAATCTGGTCCTCAAGTCCACTTTAAAGTATTTGTACACTCCTCTACCCTTTTTGATAGGATGAGAGGAGTCTATAATTCATGTGAAAGAATTAAAACAAATAAAAGTTACATGTGATGTGGAGTAGTTATTTGTATTGTATAAAATTGAAGCAAATATACTTGCACTATTAGCTTGAGTAGGGGAGAGTTTGAAGACATTTCCTTGAGTTGTAATTGTAGTGATCAAGGTGAAATTACACATTTTGACTGAGGTGTAGAGGAAGTACCCCCACTATTTGTGTCACCATGTACTCTAAAGGAATGATTTTTTCGACCTCGACCTCCCTTTAATCTTGACATGTCCTGCAAAAATGTACAACATTTAAAATAAATTTTTCAGCAAGCTAAGCAGAAAAAAGTCTAAAAGCAAATTAAAATTATAAAGGACATTTAATTTATAAAGACTCAATGTACAAATTAGTAAAAGCTACCATAAAGAGACAATAATTTCATTCAATTGATTCTTCGAGGCACTATCACTTATATCGATATCTTGATTCATTCTCTTGTACTTCATTTTCTATGTCACTTTCTATTTCGCATCACTCTCATAGTCATCAAGCACATCTTCTTCATTACTATCTTCATGAATCGATGAATGAGTTTTGTTGTCATTGATAAATCCAATCTCTATGACATCATCACGATTATTTCTTTGTGATTGTTCTCCTACTTGAACAAAGGTCTGGTGTTTTACATCTTCTCCAAATAAGTTATTGATAAAATCAGGTTCTACACGAGTTGGATTGTCAAAATTTAAGTCAACCACCAACTGTTGATAAGCCACTTCATCAACCATAGCAGCAATAACCCTACTAACATCATTATCTTTGTCAATTGCACTACTACAAAAAGTTGATACTACTTCCCTAAAAGACGTCATTATTTTAAAAAAGGAAGTAAAAAGTATAGATGGTGGCATTTTCGTAATTATTTGGCTGAATTTTGAGACTTAGGCGTCCTAAATATAATTTTAGGACGCCTAAAATTAATTTAGGTGTCCTATACTATATTTAGGACGCCTAAAATTATTTTTTTGGCGCATTTTGAAGAATATTTTGGCGCCAGGAAATTTTTTGGCGACCTGAAAATAAAATTAGGACGCCAAAATTGAATTTTAGGCGTCCTAAAATATATGTAGGACGCCTAAAATGAAATTTTTTGCGCCGATAATTTTTTTGGCGCATTTTGAGGAATTTTTGGCGACACGAGAATAAAATCGGGACGCCAAAAATGAGTTATTTGGAAAATTTTGGCGTCCTAAATTAAAATTTAGGACGCTAAAAATGAGTTATTTGGGGGCACAATTCGAATTTTTTTGCAATTTTGGCGTTGGTTAAAACTTTTTGGCGTCCTAAATTTTAATTTAGGACACCAAAATTTCGTGACTTTTATGTATTACTTTTTTTTCCCTACATGCTCCCACATCCCATCCCTGACTTATTAATTGCCTCTCACCTTTCTTTTTTTTACTCAGAACCTCTCACCTTTCTTAGTCTCTCTCTCTCTCTCACGCCAAGGTATCATCCATCTTGCACCATCTCAAATAACTTTCCATCGTTCGTCGCTCACCGTCACTCGTTGCTCGCTGTCACTCGTCGTCGCTCTCCGTCACAAGGCTTCGCCGTCGGTCGTTGCTCGCCATCGTAAGGCTTCACTGTCACAAGTCTTCACCATAGCGCATTTAAGCTTCGAAAGGAATCATGCCTTTCGCCATTGCTCATCGCTCGCCCTTCGCTAGTCTTCAGGTTCCAGATCTGCTGTTCTTCTTAGATATGCATTTTTATATTTTTAGATCTACTTTGTTAGATATATTGTTCTTCTATTTGTCGTAGATCTCATTGAGGAAGAAAAGTTTGATTTCTTGTTGAAAATGGTTCTGATTCGATTTATTTTTCATCTCATATGGACTGCATCTGATTCAATTCTAAGTTCACTTCACAGCTCTGTTCATTTTGTTCTTTTTTATTAGTGATTGAATTTCATAACTTGAAAGAATATTTAGGGGAAAAATGCCTACTCTCCTTTCAAGAGAGTTTGCCTTGTATTGTGTATGCGTATTTGATTCTGGACTGTATTTGATTCGATTTATTGTTAAACATTTACATTCTAAGAGTTTGTCTTGTATTGTGATATGCATATTTGGTTCTCGACTGTATTTGATTCGATTTATTGTTTAGGTTTTTTTTTTAAAAAAAAGGACATATGGCGTCCTAAATCATGGTTTAGGACTCCATAAATGGAGTATAGGCGTCCTAAAATAGTATTTTAGGACGCCTTAAATAGAACTTATGGCGTCCTAAAATAAAATTTAGGACGCCATAACTTCTAATTGTGGCATCCTAAAATAAAATTTAGGATGTCATAACTTCTAATTATGGTGCCCTTATTTCTTTGAGGACGCCATATCTGCTACGTCGCCTGAAGAGACGTCCTTTAGAAAAAGGAAGTAAATTGGGTTTAATTTAGGACGTTGTACATGTTTTTTGTAGTAGTGTTGGCATATTGAACAAGTCACGTGGATTCATTTTGAGGACAACAAGCCAACTAGGTTGAACAAGATCATCCACAAAAAATTTGCTCTGCTTGGGATGCTAGAATGAATGGTTCATTAGTTTGTAATAAACATTGAGTGTTAATACTTGTGAACCCGTACTTATCAACCTTATATCCTTTGTCATAGTGAGCCATATCCCACCAATGGCATTTAAACAAGTATATTTTTCTATTCCCAATGTATGACAATTCATAAATATGGTCTAACAAACCATAATATTCTTTATCAGCATTGATGTCATCACCCTTGACCATGACTCCATTGTTTTGAGTCTTTTTTTCTTATTGCTTAATCTTTAGTGTGGAAGCGAAATCCATTTCCTATGAACATGGAGTAACGATTGACTACCTTCAACGAATCAATTGATAAACTTATGAGGTCAGGGCTTACATGCCCTTGTTTGGACAACACTCCCACCTATGCAAACAAGAATCATTTCTTCAATATGCAATACTATCATAAGAATTTATACAAAATACCAACATTTGAAATATTATAACTTACTTGTGAACAAAACCAATCAGGAAACCCCTTATACTGGCTTTGTGATCCTTGTGCTTCAAGTTCAATCCTGTGTTCCCAAATGTTTTTCACACATGTTGGAAAAATATAATTACAACAAATACAATCTCTCTTAAGGTAAGGTTGGCGTAATCTATAAATGGCCAAAATTCTTCACAGTTTTGGAGCTCATATATCCTTGCTTGACAATACTCTTCATGAGAAAGATTGATTGACTTAGAATGTCCCTTAGGTTCACCACTTTTCTTGAATAAGGAAAACTCACAGTTGACCTCAGCACCAGTTTCATCATTCCTATGTGGAACATTAAACTTTGTAGGAAAGTCTTTCAAATAGCAAGAGCAAAAAGTAAGACTTTCATCTGCCAAATATCCTTTTGCAATTCAGGTCTAACTTGTTGCGCACATAAGATTTGAGTGATCGTAAATACCTTCATCAAAAAAATTGTTTAGATTTGAATGTTTTTGAATGATTCTTAGCATCTTACCTTTCTATTGGGTATATCCAACTAGTCCACCAACTTTTGCCTCTCATGCCAAGTGTATTGGCAAGTGAACCATATCATCAAAGAAGGCAGGCAGGAAGATAGTCTCCAACATGCACAATGTGAATACTATTTGACTTTAAAGCTTGTTAAGTTGTTGACATGTCAAATTCTTTGAACAAAGATTCTTAAAAAAATCTTCCCAATTCTATAATTGGTTCACACACTTGAGGACATAATAGCCCACAAATTTCAATTGTAAATATTTCTTGCAATAGCACATGGTGATCATAACACTTCAACCTGAATATTGTTATTTCTTGAAGGTTGACACATCTTGAAATATTAGATAAAAAAGCATTAGGTACCTTTAAGTTAACTAAGAATTTACAAAGGGATAGTTTCTTTTTAGGGGACGAAGTGTAAAGAGCATGAGGCTTACAAATATTATTACCAACTTTAACTGGGTGCATATTTCTTCTAATTCTCAAGTCCATCAAAGCATACCTACTTTTCAATATGTTCTTTGTCTTTCTAACCAAATCCATTACTATCGACACAATATTATCAAAAACATTTCTTTCTATATGCATCATATCAATATTATCTCGTATAAACAAATGTTTCCAATAAGGCAATTGAAAAAATATGCTTTTTTCCTCCAGTTGTAAGCCTTTGTGTCTATATGATGCTTTTGTTTTTGACTTTTTCCAAATGACACATTACCCAATTATTCTAGTTGCATAACTGCTTCATCTCCAGTTAATTGAACTGGTTGAGCCCTATGTTCTTCTTTCCCATCAAATGAGGCCTTATCTTTACGCCATCAGTGATTTTGTGGAAGGAAGCGCCTATGACCCATGTAAGATAATTGTTTTGTTAATGAAATGCAATGTGTGTCTTTGTGGCAACACGGGCATGCAAGCTTGCCTTTGGTTGACCACCTTGAAAGGTTTCCGTACGCAGGAAAATCATTTATTGTCCACAACATTGTTGCATGCGTGATAAAATTTGATGGAGAGTGTGCATCACATGTTTGCACCTCGACTTCCCACAATTGTTTCAACTCTTCAATCATTGGTTGTAAGTAACCATTTATCTCATCACCTGGACACTTTGGACCAAGAATAAGAAGTGTCGTAATAAAGTATGAGCTTTTCATGCAAAGCCAAGGTGGCAAATTATATGGCACCAAAACAATAGGCCAAATGCTATGATTGGCACTCATATTCCTAAAAGGTTTAAATCTATCACTAGCCAAGCCTAAGTGAACACTTCTTGGATCAGTAGAGAAGGTAGGGTATTTTTTGTCAAAGTGTTTACAAACAAGTGAATCAACTATGTGTCTCATTACATCATTAGTGGTGTGCTTCTCCTTGTGCCATCTCATTTTTTTAGTCATGTCTCTTGCCATATAAAGCCTTTGTAGCCTAGGTGTTATAGGAAATATGTGGAACCTTTTTCCCTTTTTTTGTTTAACTTCCATCTAGGCATCTTGCACCTTGGACATGATTTCCCATTTGCATGATCTCCCCAATACAATATGCAACCATTCCCACAAGAATCATTTTTCTTGTAATTAAACCCAAATCACGACTTATCTTCTTAGCTTCATAAATGAGTTTGGCACTAAAGTCCCATTTGGGAGAACAAATTTCAATAGGTCTAATAGTAGATCCATGGATTTATTGGTCCAATAGTTAAGGCACTTCAATTGAAGCAACTTCACAATGAAAGACAATTTTGATATCTTGTTGCAACCTGGATAAAGATCTTTCTCTGCATCCTTTAACAAGTCAAAAAAACCTTTTCGCATGGGCATTAGGCTCCTCACTCTCATTCAATCCAATATTCATATCATCCAAACAAGGAACTCCATATGCATCACATACCATCCTTATGAGATTTTCATTCTCATAAGTATCATTTTCTACCACTCTTCTTGAAGCCTCACAGCCACTTTGATATTTACTAATTTCTTCATGCAAGTCCTATGCCTTGTAACTATCCCAAGAACCCTTAATCAATAAGTTTTCCCTAACATTTGTTTTCACCTTTAACGAAACATTCCTACATTTCTTACAAGGACAATGTATTTTGTTTGTCACACAATGTTGAGTAAATGCCCATTCTTGAAAATTTTCTACTCCCCTAATGTACGCTAGGTTACCTCTGTCTTTAATATTTAACCAACTTTCATCCATTCCTATTTCAATAAACATTTAATTAAAACTATTGTGATCTAGGATTGAATAACAACTTCTAGCAAGCAAATTCTAGCACTCAGTTACAACAAACAATGTTTAGTTCTAAATACCATCAACAGCACATGCCAAATTCAGCAACCAAATTAGTCCCTAAATTCAATAGCAAGCACGATGTAGAAGCCAAACATAAGCAATCATATAATATATCATCTATGAGACTATGTTCATCAGAAATATCAAAACACATAATCAATATATGTAAATTTCTCAATATGGCAGCATATGTTGTTGCCAAACAAGTCAAACCATACAACATTTAACTTTTCTCACATAACACAACAACAACAAAAAGGTGAATAACAATAACTTTTCGCCAAACAAGCTAAATCGAGAGAGATGGCGAGAGGGTGAGCTTTGGGTAGGTTCCGGCTCTCTGAGAGAGATGGGAGACAGAGATAGTGAGTGACTTCGAACGAGAGAGACGAAGATAGTGAGTGACTAGCCGAGATCGAGAGAGATGGCGAGAGGGTGAGGCTCCCCCCACTGAGTTTCGGGCGGTGAGGACGAAGACAAAGACCTAACCACTAACCAGTCGAGCGAGTGTTTGAGTGTTTCTGCCGTTTTGCATAATCTCCATTCTCCCGTGCTTATTGTCTCTGAACTCTAAAGGAAAAAAATTACAATTTTTAAAAATTATAAATAAGACTTTCGGAGGCGACATATAAGAGTCGCCTATGAAACTATACCTTTCAGCAAGGACACAAAATTGTCACCGTTGAAAGTCATATCTTCAGCGTTGACAACATAATTTTGCAGCCGATTGTAACACTTTTAGCCATGACATTTAATGTTGCCGTTGAAAATCAATACTTTCCATGGAGACATTAAAATTCGTTGCCAAATGTTGCCGCTGAAAGTCTATTTTTTATTAGTGAAGGGTGTGTGCATATGTGGGCGAGCATAGGCAACTTAAAGCTATACATGCATCCTGTTTAGCACACAAGCCTTCGATTTAAACCCACCTATTACAGGCCTTTTTGTATGGGCAAATGGCAACTTGCTCTGCTCTAATTTTCATTACTTAAACCCCAAACCTTTTAAAATTGCTATTCAATATCTCTTCCTCCATATTTCTCTAAATATTTAGAAAGATTTGTGCTTCAACCCTTCACACTTGATCCCTCATGGAACACAGAATCATGTCATACACTTACTGCTTCAAGTACATCTTCATCGGCGATCCCGGTGTAGGCAAGTCGTGTCTTCGTCTTCAGTTCATCGACAAATGCTTTCAACCAGTCTACGATGTAACTGTTGGCGTCGAATATGGTTCTGGGATGACCACAATTGATAATAAGCAAATAAAGCTACAGATAACAGATACGGCTGGCCAAGAAATATTCAGGTCCATCACATCGTCATATTACTGAGGAGCTGTAGCTTCACTGCTTGGGTATGATGTAACTAGGAAGGACACTTTTAACCATGTGGCTACTTGGCTTGAAGACATAAAGTAATTTTCTGATTCAAATATGACAATTGTATTGGTTGGGATTAAGAGTAATCTTAATCTTAGAAGGCAAGTGAGTACTGGAGACAAAGACGGTGAACAATTTGGTGAAGATAATGGGTTGATCTTCTTGGAGGCATCTACGATAACAGGTCAGAATGTTGAAGTGTTGTTTGTGAAAACAACTAAAAGTGTTTACAAGAAAGTTATGGAGTTGTTGATTTGAAAAATGAGGGTTGTGGAATAAAATTAGGTTATTGTGAGAATATTAATCTTGAAGTAGGTAGGGATGGTTCCTCTTCTAAGGGGAAATGTTGCGGTAATCAAGGTCTAAGAACAAAATCTATTTGTTTTACTTTGCAATTATTGTGTTCTTTTTATGTTTATAGTTCACATATATGAAAGTTGAAATTAATATGTTTTTCATTATTCATAAAATTATTGAATTTCTTTCTTTTCTTTTGCCTTGTATCTTTATTTCATCCTTTGACATGTATTAATTGGTTTAAATGGTAATCATCTAATTGTTAATGCGGTGAATGTCTAGGGTTTCATCCTACTGTTATTTCCAACATATCGTGGACTTTTACATCTGATAGTAAATAATCAAAAAAAAAAATGGACACATATTTAAGTCCAGCCGCTAACCTTACTTCTATCCACAACACACTCACGAATGTAGCTTTATAGAAATCATAATTAATGCATGGATGCAATGATTAAAAAAAAGTGTAAATGCAAATCCTACTGCTATTTCCTTATTGGATATGTGCCAGATGTCAAGTAGTATATCTGTTGATGGAGATTGATTTTACTCTTTTAAATACCACTCTGGTCCTATTTATAAGTCCACTTTGACCAAAAAAATTGGTTCTATTTATAAGTCCATTTTGACCAAATAAATGAGATTGTGACAATTTTGCCCATATTAATGAGGATGAGAGAGATTGGCTAGCCATCTTGAAAAGAGAAAAAGATGAGAGAGATATGACAATAAATTTTAAAAGGTACTCATTCATAAATAAGGGTAAAGTTGGAAATTTGCTCCATAATCATTGAAATACCTACCTCTCTTTGGTATGTGAGATTTTGTCAAAATAGACTTATAAATAGGACCAGAGTGGTGCATGTTTATTTTGTTTACAAAAAATAAAGTCATTGCAATATATTATCACATATCCAGAAGATGCACAAGCAAGATTATATGGGGATCATTCATTGAGTATATTCCAGCGTAAAATCACCCTTTGCCAGCCTACAACCACACATTTAATTCATCACCATCATACATAATGCTTTTAAATTCCAGGTACAACTATATGCATCTGTTTGTAAATCTATTTTGTCCGCTCCAGCAATAGCCTCCTAAATGAATTCGTTTTCCCGCCAAAAGTTTACTATATATATAGCACATAACACATCATCCACCAACATCTCATTCTTTCGTATAAGATATCAGTGATATCAAACCTTATTGCCATATCGAGGTTGTTATAAATTATTTCAGTAAGCCACAACGCTGTTAAATTTCTTATGTTTATCACCATCGTAACATGTATGGGTAAGGAGATGAAGATCTTATTTTCTGATGTCAACAATAGCAAGGACACTTGGTCAGTACATGAAAAAGTTCTGAGAAGGTGGGTGGTCAGAAGGAAGGCAGCTCCTTATGTAATATGGAAGATGATGGTTAATTTTGCCTATTACATGACTTTCATGCAAAGGTTCATGAGGTTGAAAACAAAATTTTTGTTTAATCGTTGCGGAAACCCATAACTCCTTATGGTTCTCATGAATTATTAACCTTAACTCATTACATTAATTAGTTAATAATTATTAATCCGTAACTCTTTACGGCGCTCATGATGATTCATAACAATTTATAATATTCATGAACTTTGGAATTACTCGTTAAAACAACTATTGGGAATTAGGATAACTCAACAACACAACTATTAGAGATTAGGATTACCTTAGATCACTTGAAGACCTCAATGTTGTTGATGTCCTCTAATGTTGATCCACACGGCTACCTCCCGATTGCAACGAGAACTCCTTCTCTTGAAACCTTCACTCCTTGAATGCTTGCTAGGCGAAGACAAGGTTGATGTTTGGTTTCCTTAGGTTTTACTCTTTTCAACAATGTGATGGTTTCTTGGAACTAGGTTATGGATAGGATGAACAAGGTTGGAACCTTACCCTTTTATGGATGGTGCCTTTTCCTTTTTAAACCTTTGGTAAAGACCTAAATTTAGAGAGCAGAAGGGTTCTTATTTTTCTCCTAGAAAAACGTGCAAGAAGAAGGCACACCAAAAATCAGCACTTTATAAGAGTCTAACCCTAATTTAAGTGCTTACAAGAAAGGCTCAATCCAAGCTTGAATTGGAAAACCCAATTCACAATTAATTAAATTCATATCTTGATTGATTGATTGGATTTTAGATGATGAATCAAATTCATATATTGATTGATTGATTGAATTTAATATGATGAATCATATTCATATCTTGTCAACCAAGTCACATTAAATTCACATCTTGATTGATTGAATTTAATATGATGAATCATATTCATATTTTATCAACCAAGTCATATTAAATTCCCATTTTTTTCTTCAAAAAACGTCTATACAAAGGGCATATAAAAAAATCAGCACTTTACAAGAGTCTAACCCTATTTTAAGTGCTCACAAAAAAAGCTCAATCCAAACTTGAATTGAAAAATCCAAATCGTAATGAATTAAATTCATATTTGAATATTGAATAATAATTTAAGATGATGAATCGCATTCATCTCTTAAACTAAAATTCAAAATCATTTTAAACCAATCCTCATTTATTATTTCTCCTATCTTCATCCAATCATTATTGTATCTTTATATATATATATATATATATATATATATATATATATATGTATATATGTATGATAATTCAGAATTATCTTTTATAACCTATCCTTTTTTAATTAAAATTCAAATCTCCTCATTGGGTTTGGAGTCCCACTCCAACTCAATTACACATTTACTCTTGATAAAGCCCAATAAAATTATTGGTCCAAGTTTGCTAATTTTTTTTTTTATATATATAAAGTTTGCTAATTTTAAACAAACGGGAATAACCTTTGTG
Source organism: Acacia melanoxylon (assembly GCA_019022615.1). NCBI lineage: Eukaryota > Viridiplantae > Streptophyta > Magnoliopsida > Fabales > Fabaceae > Acacia > Acacia melanoxylon. The sequence continues at coordinate 607,136 of JAFJYJ010000068.1, read as the reverse complement.
TGTGACGCATTAGGCCCAATTAGTCACTGACATAAATAAACTTGAACCAATTAAAACTCCTTTAACGGGCCCAATTTATTTAATGACCTCATAAGACACTAGCAATGCTCTGTGGCCCTAGAACTAATTGAGTTGATCAAGTGATCGACCTTTCATAATTGGATACCGTGCAGGCATCATCCCTCACATCGTCATTCACATTTAGTCGAGAGCAAAGATAGAGTATCATCTCTCTTAATTGACTAAATGTAGCTAATTCACAGAACTAGGAATCTTCTTATATTAACTCTACAATAGATCATGACTCTTCATGATCACTTGTTGCGCGCACAGACTCCTGAGTTAATTAGAAGCTATCTAAGCTCTACCGGTCTTGTGAACGACTAATCCCTTGTAGGGGACTACGAGTCCTCTCAGCATATCCATCTATACTTATATATTTGAGTTACACCCAAGAGTACACTGTTATCCCCATTTTCAGGCGGATAGAGTTGTACAGTCAAAGTATAACCCTAGGACATAGTGTTCGATAACATCCTTAAGTCTAGAACGATCCGCGCTACCAAATGATGATAGATTTTACATATCCAATGATACTCTCTACAATGAATCTTTGTGGAGTCTCTCGGTGGGTCAGTTCGGTGCTATCTGTTCTCCAACGAGATCCACCAACGACATCGCCTAAGGCATCACCATGCCTGTATTCCATGAGGTCCCTACCTTGTATCTCTATACAAGTAGACGATGTCGTACTAGTCTTATTGAGATCATCAATGCCCTTTCTTGGTGATTCAAGACTAGGAACAAATTTTAGGTAATAGATATACAGTGTTCTCGAGTCCTCATGATCATGATCTCTTATTATTGATCCTCGAGATTAACACATATTCTATTCCTAGGGCTTTTATCTTCAAACACATATTTACTTTAAAATAAAGGTGAGACATAAATATGATAAAGATACAATATGCTCATTTATGAAATACTACAACGTAAAAAAAGGTGTTGATCTGTCCTTATGGATTGTCTCTAATACCAACAGAAGATAGGCATGATTTTGGTTTATGAAGAGGTAAATGTGTATTAAGTTAACTATATCATGGGCGGTAGTCAAGCTTCCCTGAAAATTCTGTAAAACAAGGTACCATTCCCTGCGCTGCTTCATTGTCTAATCTTCTAAAAGGTGCTTTCGTTTTGGTGGTGTCATTTTTATGCTATGCCCTTTCTTTCTCGGAAACTGATCGATTTTCTCCTGCAAACTAATCTGTAAATAAATAAACACAAGTGTATGATAATTTTATATATTGGAATGGGATGGGAGTCTTTCATTGATGTTCCTTTGCTTTTGGGGTATTGAATGCAGATTTAAACCACAAGTTCAGTGCAAATAATGTTACCTCGGTTTATCTATATATTATGGAATTGGAGGAGCTTCAGAACACATCTAAGGGCTATATTAATTTTGAATGATAAATGTATTATTGTTGAGGTGGAATTTTCTGAGGTAAACTTTGAAGGCACTCAAGTTGTGGGACAAATTATAGAGAAAGCATTGGTCACAGAGGAAGATGATGATGTTGTTGATTTTAAGGATTTGGGGAAAATAGAGAAATCGTTTTTTCCACTGTTGGAGGAAGTTTGTTCATGGCATCTTCATTGCTAGACTGTAACAAGAACAAAAGTCATAGGTTTACTGGGTGGGGATTTACGGCCTTGGGCCAAGTTCTGCAATTTCTAAAGAATAAGAAGTGGAAAGATATGAACAAGAAGGCGTATGAAGAGCTTCAACAATTGTAGGAGGAACTTGAGATGAGTAGATTAGACTTGAGTTGACTGGAACCTCTGGTTAAATCTGCTATAAATGTAACATCCCAAATTTTGGGATTTTAAATTTTGAACAATATATAGAATTTAATTATGAAATATTTCATGAGAATTAAATTATGAAATTTTGTCTAAAATAATTATGAGAATAATTATTCGAAACTTAGGCTTATTTTTCCTTCAATTTATTTTGGGAAAAAAATGAATTCAAGTAAGGAATAATTTAGGCCTAAAAATTATGGGATTAATAATTGTATGGCCTAGAAGAATTAATTGGGAAAGAAAAATCCTTATATGGTGCTAAGGATTTATTTCTAATATACATACTCAATATTTTCCATTAAAAAAGCGAAAGCGCAATTACAAATGAGAATCTTGAAGGTGGCCAAACAGATAATTTTATTAGTGGTCTTAATATAAACCCGAATACCCAACAACTCACTTAATCCTTTTAATTTGCTTCGGCCCAATAACAATAATTCAGCCTATTTAATCACATTATCTATAAGCCTAATGTGTATAAAACCCAAACCAGAATTTGCATTTCTCTGATTCAGGCGCACGGCCCCTCAATGATATACATAAAGCCCATATATTCAAATAGATAAAACAACACAAGCCCACATCATTTTTGGCCCAACACGTGAAAAGATTAAAACACCTCCAGCTCAAGACGTGGCTAATGTGGATATATATATATATATATATATATATATATATATATATATATATCTTGTGATACCTTCCAGCCCATATATTCCCTTTAATATCTAATCTCCAATGACCCAATATCAGATAGCAACTGAAACACGCAAGGACAGTCCTCTCGCCGAAATGCAGCAGGATTTATTAGCAAAAGATAGCCAACGTGAGCGGAAGAAGATACTCTCATTATCACTTCTCTTCCCATCTGTCCCCATTTAATCCTGGGCCGTCGAAACCCGATATAAGGACTCGAGAAATTTTTAAAAAACCGCATGCGGTGTCTATACCGCATGCGGTTTTTTTAAAAAAATTTCTGAGCCCTTAGATCACGAAATCGACGGCCTGGATTGCTGATAGGAGGGATGATGAGAAAATTGACAAAGAGAGAATCCGGACGCAACGTCAGCATATATTGCTTTCGGCTTCCACTGTACACGCGAACCAGACCTACACCATGCCTCTCGAACCCTGCACTTCTCATCGTTTCAACAGTTAAATACTCCCTCATTGAAACTGTTTGGACAGAACGCTGTGAGAGGGAAAAAGAGTAAACTGAAACGCAGAGGCAGGGACTGAGAGTAATGATTGAGTCCAGAGGGAGAGAGCGTTAGTGTGGTGCGCTCTGTTTAAACCCAGAAAAACAGAGGTGGACGTTGGTGAGAAGCAGCGAGTTCGAACGTACCAGCTTGTAACCAGTTAAAGGTAAGCCATCGGGTTGTCTACTCTCATGAAGTTAGTTTTCGCTGCACACATGAAACCAAAAAGAAGGCTAGCTGTTTTAATGTGTGTCGCTACCTTTGGGAAATAAGGAAAAAACTACTATAAGCGTGTGTGGGTAATATCACGAGTATAGAAGGTTTTGTGTGTGAGTTACATTTACTGTCATATAAAGCATTGCCTATGGGAAAACTTTGTTGTTAGATTATACATATATACTGATACGTTGCTGCATAAACAAATGAGCGAGAAGGAAATGATAGGATGAGTGTTTTGTAAATGCTGTGTGTGTGTGTGTGTGTGTGCGTGTGTGTAAAGCTTTATTGATATGGAACCGAATAGATATGTTAGTGTATTACGCTGTCATAAATATGTATATAAGACAAAACCTTGGTGATGCATGAATATATATGTATATCTGTGCATGAAAAAAAAAAAACCAAAGAAAAGCTACATAGATGTATACTTCGCTGCACACATAAAAGTCATTGTTTATGTGTGTGCGTTGCTGTTCAAATGGAATAAAAAGAAAGGAAGAGTTGCTGTGTTTTAGTGATATATAAAGGACATAAGTTGCTGCACACGAATCTTGCTGTCATATGTGAGTGCAGCTGATTTGGAAACAAAAAATGACGAAAACATGATTGTGTGTTGAGTGTCTATACATATATCTATAATGCAACGCTGTACAAGGAATGAAAGTGATGGTTTTGGTATGTTCCTAGGTGTGAAAGTTTTAGAGAGTGACTTGAAATCACTCGAACCATTGGAGAATGAAATATGATGCTTAAATGGTGTTATATGCATGTGTGAATAGGAATTACATAAAGCTGTCATTTTCTGGAAAATAGAGCCTCTTGTGCCTATTGTTTTCATAAGCTAAAGGTTGAGTTTTTCTCTGAAATTTTTACAGGATATAGTACTCTCCTTAACCTTTAAAATAAGCTTTGGATCGCCCAAAAAAGAGGTCTGTAACTCCAAATATGATTTTTGGAAATTGAGTCATAATTTTAGAAAGTTTTTGGAAAAGTTTGGACATTGTTTATGTTTTTTGAAAGTTGGGAATTTTCTCAGTCATAAATCAACTTGGTGACTTTAATTTATAAAAATAGACTTGTCAAGGTTTAAGTAGAAATTGGAATCTCTCCATTTGGAGTTGTATCGGTCCAGTTATGAATTTTCTAAATTCTCAAAAAAGTTAAAGGCTGAATAAGTTTTAAAATAGTCACGCAAGTTGTTAATTGTGCATATTCTTAGAGAATTTTCTTAAGAGAATTTTCCCTGATGCTTCATTCATTAATAAGATACTATATTATGAATATCCAAAGAGTATAGATATGATTTCATTAATATCTCTAAAGAGTATAATTTATATAGTGATTGTTATTTATAAACTCCAAATTTAAGGTGTTAGGATAATCTTTGAGAGATTAAAATAATTATAAAGAAATACCAATAAAGGGTAAAATAATAATAATAAAGTAAATAAATAATATTATTTTTATTATTAGGAAAGGGAATAAATATTAAAGGGAGTTATTAATTCATAATAATTAAAAAGGGTATTATTAGTAAGGGAATTTTTAGGGATTAATTACTATTTTTAATCCTCTAAAAATTAATTCGCGTAGTTAGTTACTTTGTGATGCAAGAAGTGACTAATGACAATGATAAACATTTATAGGCATACCTTGACACCTCAACCGATCACAACACCTACCGGATCAGTTAAGGATTCAAGTTTGAGGTGGGTAACTGTTATCTTATTAGCTTGTATGTATGAATTACATGTATGACTGATCATGGTTGCTAGATAATTTTACATGTGTGTATCCTAGCTATGGATTGAGGTTGCGTGTCTCATAGGTCTGCGTGTCCTAAAATAGGGCTGCCTGCGGTCCTTGGCCGATAACTGCGGTTTCGATGCGCCTTGTTTAATGTAAATTATTCTATGCTTATACATGTGTTATACTGTCATTTAAATTTCATACATGCATATGAGATTAACTGTTACCCCTGGGGTTCATTCATTTGTGTTAGTTCTCAATGTGTTTTGATGATTAATAACAATTGTAAACATGAGAGAATGTTTTTGATAAAGATTTGTAAAGCTTGATTGATTTCAAGTCAAAAAACATTCTGTCAGTTCCAAACTCGAGCTTGGCTACCCAAACTCGAGCTTGCCCCATATCTGAGAAAAAAACCAAGCTATTTTGCATTTTCTAAACTTGAGCTTGGTCCATAAACTTGAGCTTGAAGGTTTTCAAAGTTTACTCATATTTTGAGTAAGCTCGAGCTTACACTGAAGCTTGAGCTTACGAAGGTTTGAGGCTTTTATCAAGTTACTCAAATTGCAAACTCAAGCTTATTAGTTTTAAGCTCAAGCTTGCTTCTTCCGTAGACTCTTCTCACTAAGTTTACAAAATGTAAACTCGAGCTTGCGCTACAAGCTCGAGCTTACCTCTGCGTAATCCTTTAAACTTGAGCTTATCATTGTACTTGTAAAGTTTGTGAGTTTACAAAATTTGTAAACTCGAGCTTGGAATTCCAAACTCGAGCTTGCATCAGCGAAAAGTTTTCGTGGTTTCCTTCAAAGAGTAAACTCAAGTTTAAGGTTGTAAACTCAAGCTTGCGTCTCGACAAAAATCTTTTGAAATTTTTAAAACCTTTGGCAAACTCGAGCTTGCCCTTGCAAGCTCAAGCTTGGGTCGACGAGAGCATTGTCATATTTTGAGTTTAGCAAACTCAAGTTTACACCTCTAAGCTCAAGCTTGCATTTTGTGAACTAAGATTATTTTTGACATGAATAGTGCCAAACTCGAGCTTACTCACTAATAAGCTCAAGCTTGCGTTTTTCCATTTTGGCTCTCAAAATGATTTCAAACATGTTTCCCCGACAAATGCTAAACTCGAGCCTGCTTACTTATAAGCTCGAGCTTGAGACTTCCAGAAGCAAAACTCAAAGTTTAAATGAAGACCAAACTCGAGCCTGGTATAGTAAACTCGAGCTTGGAGCGTCTGCGCGTGAACGAATCCGAGTATAATTTGTTCAAGTTTGATTTCGCTTTAGCTTGTTTCTACGAATTGGGTGCTTATGATTTATATGCTTTATATCAATATTCCTAACCGATTTAACCGCTTTTCTTATGAGATTTCAGAAGACCTAGAAATGTGATTTAGGAAACTTTTGAGCATTCAAAGAGGAAAGATATCAATCAATTATGCTTCCAGATTTCCGTCAATCTGAGTTAACGGCTCAATATCAATTGGAGATATCCCCTTATGCCGAAATTGGTGCAACAAATTTAAAGCCACAACGACGATTCAAAGAATCAAATCAAGATCTCCCAACAAACTATATTCAACAGGACACGGACCCAACAGCTAGTATTTCGAATTGCCCCAAGTCCGAATGCATCTCCAACGGTCACAAACTTCAAACCAAAAGATAAATACATGAAGATTTGAAGTTCTGCAAATACGAAGTAACACACGTAAAACGCATACAAGCTTATCAATCGTTTTTTCGCTTATACTTCTCATCGACATTGTACCTCGTGATTATCTTTATCCACTCTTTAGAGAGTTCATTTCGTAATTCATTTATTGTAAGAATCTCAAAGTTGTGGGACTTTGAGGTTGGGCTTTCGATTACAACTTGTAAGGGGAGCGTATCCAAGAGAGAGATAGCTTTCGAGTACAGTGTGTATCGATTTGAGTGATAGTAGAAAAACCCGAGAGACCGGGACCGGACGTAGGTCAAGAGTTGAGACCGAACCCAGTATAAATCTTCGTGTCAAGCTCTTCTTCCCTATCTCCATTTAGCTTCGCTGTGTGAGTGATTTTAAAAAGGAATTTTTAAAATCCCCAATTCACCCCCCTCTTGGTGATTTCCTTCACTTTCAATTTGAACACCAGACCGCATGAAAGAAACATGTAGAGGATCGGGATCAAGAGGGAAGAAGCAGCTGTAAGAGTTACAGTAGATTGGACTTTTTGGAAAAATATGATTAGATAGACTGTATTGTATCGTTTATCATTTGTCTATTTTTGGATTATTGTATTAAGATATCCCTAAGGGATCGATTCAAATCGCAAAAAATTTATTCTCATATTTTCGAACTAATTAAGTTATTTTATGAAAGATTTATTCCGCATTTAAGTCGTCCAAATCATTTCGATGCATGTGCGCTATAACTTTGGTAAATAAATGCGCATTTAGGACCGGCGTTACAATAAATATGAAAGGATATGATGAGAAGGTTGAGAAAGTGAAGAAGATGAAGCAAAACTTGGTGATGCTAGAGACAGAAATGAACATGATAAAGGAAAAGCTGGTCATTACAAAACAAAGCATTGAGATGATGAGAAAAGAATTAGTTAATGCGGTAGAAGACTTTGAAGGGAAGGATTTGGAAGTCGAAATTGGGTACGGGAAGCCCCGGTAGTCTATGCATGGATTATGGATAGAGGCATGTGTACTCTCCGCCAAGATCCCCGTGGACCGGCTCCAAGTGCCCCGCTTTTCGATCATAGGTGCCCAACCCCTTTCCTAAAATTTACGTATCAAAATAATAATAATAATAATAATAATAATGTAACATATAAATGGATACTAGATATTAAGATGATCAGTGCACTCTTGTATAATATTGTGCACTACTCATTTACTTAATTTAAGACTTATTTATTTAATTTGGGGAGATTAATTAAGGGATCTTAATAAAATACTTAATTATAATATATGTGACATAATCTCTCTAAAATATTTAAGTATAACATTAGATTATATATCAATTTATAAATTAAGAAAATTAGTCTGTAAAGAAAGATAAAAATATAAGAGATTAAATGAAAAAAAAGGTAGAGTATTTGATAATGTAACATATATACTACATGATTTATTCTCGCACAGATCTCTTGTAACTTCGTCAATACAATACTGTGCCCTTTCTAGAAGAAAAATAAATTTATTATAAGCGATATATACCAAGCGTTGAATTGGTCTCTTCTGTTACATGTTTACGCTGCAAGATTACTCTTGGTTCTTCCTATTATCTTAATATTTCAATATTCAAGCACCACCGAATAGGTTGCTTCAAAGACTGCTTTCATTGTCTCTCAAGATCGATTTAAGGCCTGTTTGGGATAGCGGTGATAGAAGTGAATTTTTTTTTTCTACTGGACTTTTCATAATAGACTTTTTCTAAAAGTCAGATAGATAGTAGATGCGATTTGTATTTGGGATAGCAATGACAAAAGTGATTTTTTCCTAATGGGCACTTGTTTGGCATAGCGTTTGAAAAATTAGTTGAGATGAAAAATAACTGAAAATGACATGAATCTTATTGAATATTACACGTGCGCACACACACACACAAATATATATATATATATATATATATATTGTATATTATGTGATAATTTGGATAAAAAATTAAATTTAAATGTAAATTTGTAAATAAATAAAAAACAGTAAAATTACAAGAAAGACAACGGAGATTCCTCTAAGTTGCTGAATGTTTATGCATGGTCCAACAAGCTAATCCATCCACGAGGAAGAAAAGGGAACGTGAAGAATTTAGCGAAGCTCACGAAGCAAATTAAAGAATGTGAATGTTTATCAGACAATAACAAGAAAGAACGACTCACCGAAACGTCCAAATAAAAGAGTCAACAAGAAAGAAATGCAGTTTACTTTTGGCCTGGCAATGAATGCGCTATATGAAGAGATGTGTTAACGAAAGCCTGTGAGCTGTGTGCGTGCGGGGAGGGGCCAACTGTCTTTTCTCACCAAAGCTACAGTGATGGGGAGAGAAGCTACTAAAAAGTAGCTTCACTCAAGAAGTAACTTTTCCCTTAAAAGTCTATCATGTATTGAAGTCATCCCAAACATACTTTTTTCCCTTTTCTTTCTTATTGGGCTTTTTTTTAGGGATTTCTCTTTCAAGAAGATGAGGCAGAGTAGAGTGGCTCCACAAGGTTGCATCGATCTGGTTTTACTTTCTCTGGCATGATCTGGTGGGTTTTAGTGATGGGTCTGAAATCCCCAGACATGATCGTTTTCGGTCCTTCACCCGAGTGTTTCTCTGTTCATGGTTGCTTGGGACTACAATATTCATCGCCCGATTAATATCAAGATGCAGTTGGTTTCTGTTGATCAAGCTCGGGTTCCATCTGTCAGAACGAGGCACAAAAAAGAAAAAAAAAAATGGTGCAACATGGACTCTTGTTTCTCTTCTCTTTGGGTCATTCTTATGGGCAGTGAACTTAGTTCAGAGGAGGCTGGGAAGGTTGGCATCAAGACAGTGAAGTGTATTCATATATCTACAAAAGGTTGGTCCCTATCTGCGTTTTACAAATGGGCACAACATATTGTCCAGTATCAGTACCCTTTTGTGCTTTCCCATTTGTGCAGAAGAGTTATTACTTCAAACATGGAATTTGGTTAATGCTTGATGATTGTAGAACCTGATTGCAGCGAGTTCTGGATTTTATTAAGGCAGAGGGGATTGAGGCCGCCTACTACGTACTGGTCGTCATTTGCTGTTGGGTTAAAGGCAAATGATTTGCTTGAACGTGAAGTGATTGACGGTGGAGAATTGAAATCAAGGCATCACTTGAATGTCCGTGGGAATTAGTGCTGATTCAATACCACGTCTCCATTTAATACTTTCTGCTTCACATGCATGGTCAGGCAAAACTGCTATTGTGGATTAAGAAAGAGATGCACAATCCGGTCTCATGCACATGGAATTTTCTTGTTTCTTCCTATAGTTACAAGGACAAGGAATAATTGTGGAAAGAATCCATAGATAAGTGGACTGATTTTGCGACGTTCTTGTTGGCATATATATATCGAGTCTTGCACCGAGAGATAGAGACCAGGATATAATGACCAAAGGTTCCAGACTTTGTAGAAACCATGATTTAAATTGAAGAAGTGGTCAAGAAAAAGGGCAAGAACAAATACAAAAATGAAGAGTTCAAGCAATCATTTCATAAAGTTGATGAAGAAGATGACTACAATGTTATGGTCTAGTTTATCAAAGTTGTTTTTTGTTTCAACTCTCCCTTATTGTTTATGTTACAAGTTGACACTTTGATTAGAGAAAGAAATGTCAAGTTGAGGGGGCATGTTGGAATATTAATTAGTTAAGATGGTTAGTGTTAATCACCTAGTTACTAGATAACCATAAAAGCTCTATATAAAAAGTCTTCATCCAAAAGTTAAATGTGTAGGATGTGGAATCCTCACTAAGTTGAGAGAAAAATTTCTCTTTAGAAGGAGGTAACATAAGTCTCCTTCTAAATTCTTAAAGTTAGGATTAGTGGTTAATCATTCTGAGAAGAGAGGGATGATCATTGTGAAATCCAAGTGAGTTGGTTCATTGTTGTATTGTTCTTGATAGAGCTTGTAATCATCTAATAAATCATTTATGATTTGATTGATCTTGTGGTTTATCATTCATGAGTTGTTTAACAGAAGTATGATCAATAACAGAAATTAGTTAATACAGAATGCAATTAAGTTTATATAATAATATATTGATCAGATATATCCTCCTACCAAATACTACCTGGGTCCTAATTATAGGACATATTTAACCGATTTTGGATGGATTAAGAATAAGAGTTAAATTAGTTAATTTTACTATTTTCCTAAAATCCCTTATATAGCCCTATGCCAAATCCTCAAACTACAGGAGCTACTGGTATTACGAATGAGTGGTAAATGAGTATCAATCCTTATGGATGGGGTTTGGGGATCACCACACGTGTCAAGTTGGAAACTAATTTGAAGGGAAGATTACACGTTAGTTAAAGAAACTATTATCCAATACTAATTTAAATGATTTATATCGCCCGTAAAATATTTAAATATGGAAATACGGAATAAAACATGATGGGCTATATACCATTCTGGTCCTATTTAGAAGTCACTTTTGATCAAAAAATTTGGTCCTATTTATAAGTCCCTTTTAACCAAATAAATGAGATTGTGACAATTTTGTCCATATTTTGTATCAATGAAAATAGAGAGAGAATAAAGAGTTGAAAGGTACCCATTCATAAATGAGGGTAAAGTTGGAAATGTACCCCATAATCATTGAGCCATTTACCTCTCATTGGTATATGTGATTTGATCAAAAGGGACTTATAAATAGGACCAGAGTGATATGGGTGATGTAGCAGCTAGGATTAAATGTTGGTAGGTCGTAGGACCATACCTTGGATTCAAATTTCAAGCCCTCAAAATGTACCTATTTTCACTATTTATTAGGGTGGCTGTTCATTATTAAAAAAAGTAGTAGAATTAAGTTGTATGTGGTATCAATCAATGAGTTGCAAGCATTACTTACTTTATACAATATATATGTGCATTATTAAATTATTATTGTATTTAATTATTATTGAGAAAGTATCAATAGGGGTATTTTAGGAAGAAATTGACAAAAATTAGAATGTTGTCCTATAATTAAGATCAAAATCAACCCTCAAACGTTGTCTTATAATTAGAAACAGAGGGAGTATTATTGGTAGGTATATCCCAAGCTACATTAGGAAAAAAAACCATGAAAATAATGAAGAAAGCGGAGTGTTGGAAATATAATAAAAGATGATGATGAATGACATATTATATTCTATGAGGACCCAAATAATAATAATATACAACGCAATGAAACTCATAGATAATACAAAAAAAAAATTATGAGCCTAGGTAATACAAAGACAACAATGAACTAGAAGCAATACATATATGAAAAATGTAAAAAGTTGGATCTGCATGGATAATCCAACAACAAGATAAGGGGTTAGAAAAATTCTAGAACCCTTGAGAACATCTTTTTAGATATTTTTAAAAGCAACGATCAAAAAATAGAAGAGCTATTTTCCTCATGTTGGCCGGTTGCAAACAAATATCCAGTTAGTCTACTTTTGATAGCCAAATGTTTCTTCAGATAGACCACAAATTGAAAGCACGCACGCACAGCATCTAGGAATATATATTCTGACTTCACCAATTAAACGAGTTTCCATTCGACAACCTCTGAACAAGATTACTTAATTAGAACATCCCAGGCATTATGAATCAAGTATTCGACTGTTTTAAAAGGCTTTTGATAGATCTTGCGTGCCTTCCTCTTTAGGACATATCTTGTTTGGTTAAATTTCGTGCCTCCATGTATTATATAATGTAGGGTAACATATTTTCGAAACAATGGAGAAACTTTTACAAATTTCAAAAATTTTAAAGGAAGTATATGTAATAAAAAAAAAAAATACAAATAGCTAAATCCCTAAATGTAAGAAAATTAAACATTGATGGTCAAAAAAGAAGAAGAAAATTAAACGTTGCTTTGGGATTAGTAATGCCCTGAATACAAGAATGGGAAAATTTCATATAGGTCCCAAGGAAACGAAAAAAATTACAAAAAAGTCCCTTGAAATCATCAAATTACGCTTTCAGTCCCAAGGATTTCGTAATTATTTGTATGGAGGTTTTTAAATGTTGTTGTTAATACATGCATTTCCGGTTGTAAATACATACATTTTCTGTTGTAAATAGCCAGGGACTTCTGTGTAATTATTTGTATGGAAATAAAATCCAGGTTTTTAAAAGTTGTTGTAAATACATGCATTTCCTGTTGTAAATATATGCATTTTCTGTTGTAAATGGCCATATTTTAAATTTTGTTGCAAATGCAACATTTCCCTTGAAAATCTATGCTTTTTCTCGCTGTAAATGACCTCTCTATGTTCAAAATCCGGATGTTTAAATGTTGTTGTAAATATATGCATTTCATTGTTAATATATGCATTTCCCCCGTTGTAAATGGTCAGTATTTAAAAGTTGTTGTAAATATATGCATTTCTGTTGTTAATATATGCATTTCTGTTGTTAATACAAATAATTATACGTGTCCCTTGGGACCTGAGCGTAATTTGATGATTTCAAGGGACATTATTGTAATTAATTCCCTTCCTTGGGACCTGAGCGTAATTTTCCCTACAAGAATTACCATGACGTGTTTATTTTATTTTCCTCTTGTTCAAGTGATGCTCCCTTTGTCATAATGAATTGATCCACACACACACAACCGAATCTTGGGGTTATGGAAGTCAATAAAGAACTTGGGCATGGGTAAATAATTACCTAGCACCTACCCTACACTTAGTCTCTGCAGCAAGAAAAGGATCGCCGCTTTCTATTTCCTTTATAATGATCTTCTTTGTGCCTTTTTAATTTCAACAATCTGTATGTATTTGCTAGTCTTTTGCTGCAATTATTATCTGCGTCTAAAGGCTGTGAGAGTCTTGCTGCAATTATTATCTGCGTCTAAAGGCTATGAGTTTCATTTCCTATAATATCCCTCACCCACTGTTATTATAAGTTTCGTTTCAGGTTAATTATATTTTATTAATGTTACTATAGGTTCCTATTTTAAAAGCTCCAAGTCAATTATTGTCTTGTGCGTTAATGAGTTTCAACTAATTGATTATATATATAAAGGAGATTGTACGATGAAGAATCGGGAAGTGAAGGATATATCATGCAAGAAAATAGCATGGACAATTAGAAGCTTCAGTAAATTGAAGACCAATACACGATACTATTCTTGGGGTTTCACTATAGGGGATCGTGCTTGGTAATTAAAATCTATCTTGTCTGTCCTTCATCTCTCGTGTTCTTTAAAATCTCTGCTTTTATAAATATTGAATATAACAATTATTATTCCTCATTTCTTTCTTCTCTGCACTTTTCACTTGTCTATTTGTTTTTGCTTCCATCGATGGATGATATTGTATTCCTAAATTCGGCTAAATTTTAATTTAAACATTGTTTGTGGTGGGTGGGAGAATTGTTGTAGGAATGTTGTTTTATACAGAGGAACGCAAGACAAGCAGCATCTAGCTATATATTTGCGTGTGGCTGATGCTTCGAGTTTGCCTCAAGGATGGTGTATATATGCAGATTACACCATAACCGTGGTCCATCAACTTGCCAGAGAAGAATCTATCACAAAAAGATCAGGTATTATTACTTCATATTTATTCATTATTGTTAGAGTCAAAACTGTTTTCGGTTTGGTTGTGTCTTTTTTTCTAATTACTTGTCATGAAGAGTAAAAAAACTATTAGATGGCCTATGAAAAATAAATTACTACCTCCAATCCTTAATATGAGAGTTAATTTGTGATTGAATGCGGTTCTATATATAAGATGTCAATCCACTTTATCTCTTAAATTTATAATTTTTTTCATAAAGTATCCTTATTGATTGTATACATTAAGGAGTTGTTTAATCATGTATGATGAAAAATGATATTTTATGAAAATTAACCTATATTTATTACAAATAACTAACATAATTTACTTCCTTTACCTAAATTAGTCAAATAGCTCTTATGTTTTTGGATAAACATTTGGCGGGTTAAATTTGAATCCAGACCTCTTCTACTATAGATCTACTTAATCTTGTTTGGTCCAAATGAAGCACGCTTTATCTATTTATTTATTTATATATCTTTTGGTGTCAATGAATCATGTGCTTTATGAATTGAAGGCGTGAAGATATAGTGGTTTTCTTATAAAAGCTTGCAATACCAATTTATATACTAGTGCTTTGTTGAATAATGCAGGTCTACCAACCAAGTTCGATGGAAATACAGTGGGTAGGGGTTCTTCATCGTTTATATCTCTGACTACACTAGAAGACCCATCTAGTGGGTACATTTTGAAGGATGAATGTATTGTTGAAGTTGAAATCTATTCTGTAAGATCTGAAGGTATTAATAAGCCTACAAGTTACCCCACTCATCCTTCTTTATTCAAGGAAGTCAAAGAAGCTCTTGCACATCTAAAGGTTGATGATGATGGTTTCATTGATTTCAAGGATTTGGGACAAATAGAGAAATCGCTTGTTCCATTGCTAGAGGAAGTTTGTTCGTGGCATCCTTCATTGTTGGACTGTAAAAAGAACAAAACTCAAAAATTTACTGAGTGGGCATTTACTACATTGGGTCGAGTTCTGCAATTCCTGAAGGACAAGAAGTGGAAAGATATGAATGAGGAAACATGTGAGCAGCTTCAACATTTGTGGGAAGAACTTGAGATAAGTGGACTAGACTTGAGTTGGCTGGAGCCTGTTATTAAATCAGCTTTAAATATGAGAGGATATGAAGAAAAGGCAGAGAAAGTGAAAAGGTTGAAGCAAGAGTTGATGGTCTTGGAGGCAGAAATGGAGAAAACAGGAAAGTTATTAGGTGACATTGAACAAAAGTTTGAGAGTATAAGCAAGGAATTGATGAAGGTAGAAGACGCCTTTGAAGAGAAAGATTTAGATGCTGAAATTGGATATGGAAAAAGACCCTAGTCCTATATATAATAATAATGGAAAAAATGGATCTGTTCTTTGGATTCATAAGACTATTATTAATATTATATGTTTTTATGTGAAATTCATTTAGTGCATCCTCCATTTCGTCATGCTTTACGTTTATGTGGATCTTTTGGAACTTAAAGTGTAAACAAAATTATACAATTCTAATGAAGCCTAAATAATATGCCATCAATATGATATCATATACAACAAAACTTGTACAGTACTCCCCATGTCCTTGGTATAAAATTCTTGTTATAGTTCAATTCTTCATTAATTAAAGTGAATCTTGTAGTAAAATTCGGGGAGTATACAAGGAGAAAAAGGATTTAGAGATGAGCTCATTTATGAAAAACTTGATTAATTAAGCTATTTTATACATTCACGACAAATAAAAACATTTAATTAATGTATTTAAAGCAAAAATGAAAATTTATAATAAATTTAAAAAAAGACATTTGAGTTTCAAATGAATACTTACATTACATATTCAGTCACTCTTTCTTCAAGATCTATGAATATAAAAATAATTCAAGTTCAGAAAATCCTGAATCCTAAAAAGAGCTTCTTTGGTGCCCAAAGCACCACTCACAGCTCTCCAAATTAAATGTGCAACCTAATTAGGATGTACCTTGATGCTCCAAATGCAATTCCATAGTCTTCGGCACAGTAAACACAAATATTTACCAGGGTTATCTCTAGCTTTTATGCCGAGCACCTCATAATTATTAGATTTAGTGATTTAGATATGTATTAGGTTGGTCTTTCTATCAAAATGACACAAATCAATTTGATAGGACCTACCATTAGGTTATATACTTACACTCCAATATTTATGCAATCAATAACGTGGGACTTTTCTTGATATATTCTAATAATAAGCACCATGCTTAACTTCGTCCTTGGACAGAAGTAACATTTTTAATTGCCTTTCAAATTAACTGAGAAATAGCTGGTTCATTTAGAATCATTAATTTCGTCACAATACAACAATTCTTTGGATAATCACATTGGGTGCATTATGATAGAACTATTACTAGTGCAAAAAAGGACTTGAAGACCGGACAAAAGAGACATCGTAAGACCGACCCGAACCGGTCTTGTTCCATGTATTAAAAGTCCACATTTAAGACGGACTTGAACCGGTCTTAAAGAAACTCTTTTAGACCGGACATTTAAAACATTAGGTCTTAAAAGTCGTACTTAATAAAGCTAAAATATTTTTGTTCAGGTCCTAAAACTCAACTTTTAAGACTCGGGCAAAAACTCGATCGCTATTAAAAAGATCAAAATTATAAGACCGGACAAAAATAAATCCGGTTTTAAAAAGCGGCTTCTAAGACTCGACGATTAATTATACGCGGTCTTAAAAGACTCGACTTTCAAGACTGGGATTTGTAAATTCGTCCGGTCTTAAAAATTGAATTTTTAGACCTGACGTATAAATACACCGGTCTTAAAAGACCAACTTTAAGACCGGCTTAATATCAAATACGTACACATGACCTTTAAGACCGGACAAATAAATACGCCGGTCTTAAAAGTTGAACATTTAAGACCGGCGTATTTATTTCCTATTCTAAATTTTCCCGAATTTTTTCCTTGTTCGATTCTTCCCGATCATATATATACACAAATCCACCACCCAATCCAAACATAAAAGTCGATACTTTAAGCTACAAGCTATGAACAATTATGAATAAATTGAATTGGGAAAAAGAATACAAATATTATTCACCATGAGTTATGTGGATTCTTAATTAATGATTATACTATGACTATTGTTAGTTCTCTAAGGGTTTTGATGATCTCTAATAATTGTAAACAAAGCATAAAGTTTTGCTCTCAAATGTGAAAAACCCACCGTAAGAGCAAAACTCGAGGTTTGCACAGAAAAACCGAGGTTTGGCCTTACGTAAAAGGCCTCCGTGTTTCGGATCGAGCAAAACTCTAGGTTTCCAAAGAAACCTCCAGTTTCGTCACATCACGTGAGACTTCTCATCAATTTTTCTCGAAAATGAAAAACTCGAGGTTACCGTTCAAACCTCGAGGTTTTGACTTATAGAGAGTCTCCTAAGTTTTGAACCTTTTAAAACCTCCAAGCTTTTGTGAAAAACTCCAAGTTTGAGCTAAATGAAGTTTTCTCAAAGTTTTTCAAAATTATGAGAAAACTGAGGTTTCCGGACAAACCTCGAGGTTTGTCCAGCAGAAAGGATCTGTTTTTCCAAGATTTCAAAACCTCCAGCTTTATTCTCAAACCTCCGTGTTTCGTTTTGGGGCAAAAACTCAAATTTTTTCATTTAAGCGAAACCTCGAGTTTTGACACAAAACCTCCGTGTTTTGGCATCCGAGAACAAACGACTTTTCATTGTTTTTGAAAACCTCCGGGTTTGCGTAAAACCTCCGGTTTGCACTTGGCCCGATTTTGCAAAGTTTTACATTTAAAGTGAAACCTCGAGGTTTCCAACAAAACCTCGAGTATTTGCCAAACAAAAAGGGTGTCGCTCTTTGCTGTATTAAAAACCTCCAGTTTTGGTTCGAAACCTCCAGGTTTGATGTTTTGGACTTAAATCTCTTTCACTTGCTACAGTCCAAACTCGAGGTTTGAAGAACAAACCTCGAGGTTTCATAGCGTCTTCTGAATTTCAAATCTGACGAAATTGCAATACCTTCTTGTTTGATCTTAATACTTCCAATGATTAATCTCTAATGTTCCTAGATATGTTTAAACACTCTTTTTAGTGAGTTTCAGATGAATTAGAGAATGTTTATTGAAGGTTCAAAGATAAAGCAAAAGTGATGTCAGAACATTAAATGCAAAACCCTGAAAGTTGCATACTTTTGGGTAATCCTTCCGCATACGTCTACAAACGATTAATGTCTACCTACCACATCCAAGAGTCGCTATTCCAACGGACTAATTCGCAGAGAAGTCAACTTTGAACTTCGCATACTGATTAAATGAAGATTAGTGAGAGAAGACACTATAACAGCCTACAACAGTTGGATTATTAATTCAACGGTTATATGAAGAATTACAACGGTCATTTAATGATCTTGAGTATAAATAGAACAACATTCACGTCTTCTATAACTAACACACCAGCTGAAAACACATAGCATTCAAAGTTCTTCAACTACCTTTCGTTTTCACTTGTATTGTATCTTTTGACACTTAAAGCTTCGGTGTTTATCAATATCCACTCTTAGAGAGAGTTTCTTTTCTCGTATATCATTTATTGTAAAAGATCACAAGTCTGGGACTTGGTGATTGGGTTCATTGATTGCAACTTGTAAGGGGGAGTAAGTTCTAGTGAGAGAACTACTCTTGAGTACAGAGCGTGTAATCAATTGAGATAGTGAAAATCCCAGAGTCCGGGACCGGACGTAGGTCAAGAGATTGGACCGAAATCCGCATAAATCCTTGTGTCTTGCTCTTCTACTCTCATCTTAGTTCATCTCTGTTTTCAGTGTTCAAAAATAGAGGTTTTCTTAAAATATTTTTAAAATCCCCAATTCACCCCCCCTCTTGGTGATTTAGCTCCATTTTCAACTATAACAGCTAAATTAATTTATACAATAAGATAACTTACTTACAATGCAAATACAATAAGTTACAAATACAACATACATGCCCAATATAATCTTCACCATGCCTTCATCTGATTCCCACCTAACAACGTAACATCCTCTTTTATAACATGCCCCTTTGGATCGGATCCCGCCACAAAATTAAAATAAAACAAGAACAAACTTCATAGTCGTGACATTGTTTAAGAACATAGAAGGAATATAATATAGTTAAAACCTTAAAGTTTTCAAAGGATTTTGCATATGAATATTACCTTATGAATTGACTCTTTTATAAAGTGATATCCTCCCATATCCCTTCTTGATGATCATTTCTTATGCGGGTTCATTATCCGCTTCATCTTCTTCGCTCATGTACTTGACCCCTTGAAAAAGGAGTACTCTCCCGTGAAGACCATAATTTGAATGACTTTCCTCATCAATATCAATGACCCTTTTTCCTTGGAGAGCTACATACCACATTTTATTTTCTTGATCAAGGATATAGAACACTTGTTTCGCCGCCCGGTCTTGCCATAATAAAAGGTTCATCTCCAAAACTTCTACCATTGACATCGACTAATGTAAATCCTAGCCGATCGATCTGAACACCATTATTGACATTAACCCACTTGCATTTGAAAATGGGAAATCTAATTTTAACATAGTCTACCTCCCAAATCTCTTCATTAACCCCATAATATGGCATGACTGCCAATAAAGGCCTCTTGTCTTTCGAACTGGAGAAGTGCATAGATTTAGCCTCTAACATAACACCACTGTTTTGGACGGTGCTCCTATCATCTAGGGACTTCGTGTAAAATGTATAACCATTGATCACATACGAATTCCAACTTATGAAATCAACCTCGACCACTTGCTAACCATTTGATTGTATCGAAACACATTCCTCTCCCCTCGACCTTTTGTTTGAACCAGTTTGCAAAAGTTCTGTTATGCTCCCTAATCAACCTTTGTTCAATCATTCGATGATTTTTTTTCCTTACAGCTTCTTTATGTACAGCTATGCTGGCTTGAACTTCATCAACATTATTCAAGATACGTATAAGTGGACTTGTGACAATTCATCAGGATCCACACTCTTTACTGAAGCCCCTCATCTACCCCCTTCATCATGCTGACGTTTTGGAAGCCCAATATGTCTTACTTTGGCCAAATAATTTTGACAAAATTCCATGGCTTCTTCAGAAACATATTTATGAACAATTGATGCTTTTGGACGGTATACGTTCTTCATGTACCCTTTTAGGAATTTCATAGATCTTTCAATTGGGTACATCCACCATAAATGGATAGGTCCGCACAACTTTATCTCCCTCACTCGATGAATAATTAGATGAACCATGATGTCAAAAAAGGTAGGAACAAAAAGCTTCTCAAGGTGGCACAAGATAAGATATCCTTCATTCTCCAATTCATCCAACTTTTCAATCTCGAAAACTTTACTACAAACCGCATTGAAGAAGACACAAAGTCTAGTCAAAACGACCCAAAGATCATATTCGGGATGCCTCGAATAGCTACATCGGGAGTAGCCGTTGCATCAAGACATGACAATCATGAGACTTTTGGATGTAAGTCTCTTCATCGATACAAGCCTCTTAAAATTTGAAGAATACCCCGAGGGAACTTTTGTGCCATGTAAACACTCACAAAATCTTCGTTTCTCATCCTTAGACAAAGTATGAGAAGCCGGGGAACAATAAGTTCTCTTCCCGTATGGCCTTGGATGTAAGTCATCGCGTATTCCCATTACTTGCAAATCCAATCTTGCCTTCACACCATCCTTGGAACTACCTTGTATGTTGAGAAGCGTGCCAACAATACTATCACATACGTTTTTCTCCACGTGCATGACATCAATACAGTGTCTCACATCAAGATTGCACCAATATGGAAGATCGAAGAATACAGATCTCTTTTTTCATATATTTGTTTCTTTTCTACTCTTTGCAATCTTACCGAAGGTGACACTGATATTTTTCACCTTTTCATAAACTTGCTCCCAAATAATGCCACCAGAGCATCTTCATACTCCCGGCCACCAAAAAGGCTTTTTAATCGACGATATGTGTGGCCCCGTCTATGAAATCTCCTATGTCCAAGATAAACCTGTCTTTCTTCCATGTTGAAGTTGATGGTAACATGTGCCTTCTTCACAAACCGGACATGCTTTATGGCCTTTTACACTATACCTTGACAAGTTCCCATATGTCAAAGTCGTTTATAGTACAAAATATCATGGTTCACAATTTAAACACATCCTTCTTGAAAGAGTCAAAAACATCGACACCTTCTTCCCACAACTCCTTCAAGTCTTCGATCAAGGGCTCAAGGTAAACATCAATGTCATTTCCGGGTTGTTTTGGTCCCGAAATCAACATAGACAGCATGATGTACTTTCGTTTCATGCATAACATAGGAGATAAGTTGTAAATAATCAGGAGCACAAGCCATGAACTATGTATGCTTCTAAGGCTTCCATAGGGATTCATGCCATCTGTGCTAAGGGCAAGCCTAAGGTTCCTAGGTTCTTCGTCGAAGTTCGGAAATAAGTGATGGATTTTCTTCCATTGAGAAGAATCGGCCGGATGTCGAAGCTTTCCATCGAAATCCTCTCATCTCGCATGCCACCTCAAATTTTTTGCATCATTTTCATTCGCAAACAACCGCTTGAACCTTGGTATGATTGGAAGATACCACAACACTTTTGCAGGCCCTTATTTGACTTGTACCTTGGGGTTTCACATATCGGACAATTCCGCTTCTCTTCAAACTCTTTTCTATACAATACGCAATCATTCTAGGGCATGCATGGATCTTTTTGTACTCCATCCCCAAAGGGACGAGTATTTTCTTAGCATCATAGTATCTATGCGGCAACACATTATCATCCGGAAGCATGTCCTTAAAAGCCTCAAGCATTTCAGAAAAACTCTTGTCGCTCCATCCATGACGTGCCTTCAAGCTTACCAATTTCAATACAACGTTCAACACTTGGTATTTTTTACAACCAGGGTATAGCGGGGTCTCTGCATCACTGTACATATTACCATATGCATGTGATTGATGAAAAGCCTCTTCTCCTACATCACGGATAATGTCCCCTATGTGATCATCCATATCCGTGTCATTATCATCAAAGGCATGTTGAGACCCACTTGGTATTTTTTCACCATGCCATACCTATAATGTATAAGTCTTACACAATCCTTCACAAATTAAATATGTGTGGATAACTTCAGGACTTAGTCGCCTCTCATTCAAACATTTTACACAAGGGCAATAAAACTTCCCACTATCATCATGGGCATTTTGTTTAGCAAATTCTATAAAGGCTCTCACCCATTATGATATTCAACACTCGTCCGTAACGCGCTTATCCAACTATGATCCATAGTAGAATTCCTATAGACTAAAAGATTTAACATACATAATCCAAAAAAATTGACACTTGCATATAAAATAAGGCAACACCAAATGCATATTTATGCTCAATGTCGGTTATGTCATTTTTTTTGTACAGAGAAACTTGCCCATTAAATGCATAACGAAGAATCACTTTTGCTCATAAATGTATCACAGTGAATCCAAGAAGAAAAATAAAAGCATGACGAGGAAATTAAATGCATCGCGTGAAGGTCTTGTGGACTCACCCGTAGCATATAAATTCAAATGCGTTTGTGGAGTCTTTCTTCTCCCGCTCACGAACGTTGATGTTGAAGACATCAAGAGTAACCTAAAAACATTTGTTGGTCAATTGGGTAGGTCTAAAGCGTAAATATAATCTTCAAAATACAATATTCATTAACAACAGAGAAACCTACAAGAACATTTCATCGATTTCGTTCAACCCGTAAAACCATAAAGTTATATAACCGAAACAACTCTTACAACTTGGTCTATAGACGTTTAGCTAAGGAACCAAAGTGATTGTCGAGAAAGCAATGCTAAAACAACAAGAAAGGATTACGAAGCAACACAAAAACACTAGAGCCGTAACCCGAGTAATCACTTTCGGCGTGACAAGAGAAGTTCATTATAAAGTAGCCACCTAAATATATAATTATATTTTTAAGACCGGAAGTTTAAAAACTCCGGTCCTAATTTTTTATTATTTATTTATTTTTTAAGACCGGAGTTTTATTAAACATCGTCCTAAAGTCTTCATTTTTTTTTAAAAAAAAGAGGATTGGCTTTGGCACTTTCGAGCGCAAAGAGCAGAGGATTGGCGCGACGAGACATGTTTTAGTATTTTGGATTTTATTAAGACCAGTTAATTATAAACTAGCCGGTCCTAAATATATAATTACATTTTTAAGACCGGAAGTTTAAAAACTCCTGGGTCCTAATTTTTTATTATTCATTTAATTTTAAGACCGGAGTTTTATTAAACATCCTACTTTGGCGAGCCTAAAAGTCCTCATTTTTTTTTTTTTTAAAAAAAAAAGGATTGGCTTTAAAAAACTCGTCCGAGCGCATTTAATTTTAAGAATTTGGTCCTAAAAACATTTAATGAATAAAAATTAAAGAAAAACTAGAGAATAAGCTTCTTTAATTACTGGAGAATATGAACAAAAAAAAGACACAAGCTTAGTTCTTAATGCTTCATACATTACTGGTGAATATGCATGTACACAAGAAAAAATACAAAAGAAAAACAAGCAGAAAATTATCAAAAACAAGAATCTAACTAAACATCTTTGGAGATATCGACGTGAAAAGCATTAACTTCCCTTCGGAGATCAGGAAGTTCCTATCTTATTTGCATCAACCGCAATGCATCATTAGAGGAAAAAGGAGAGGGGTCAGCGGTAGGTGCGCTGGGGCCAACTAGTTGGAGAGGGAGAGCGGAACCTCTTCATGGTCTCAAGGCCGAAAGGGTGGACGGCAATCTCTTCATCATCCGAAATAACAATGGGTCCAACAACCCGAGACTCTTCGTCACAATAGAACGCACTCTCGCGGAGGAGGCACACCGTATAACGATCTACGGAAGGCACGAGCATCGGGAGTAAGAGTACCCCTACGAGCGGTTCTCTTGTATCTAACCATGGTTTGAGCAAAGGGCAGAGCCACGTAGTGTGGAGTTACGAGATTGTGAGGAGTTAATAAGGACAGAGGTATGAGGAGTTTATAGACTTTAAGAGCCACGTAGTGTGGAGTTACGAGGTATGAGGAGTTTAATAAGGACAAAGAGGTTTGAGGAGTTAATAAATATGCGGTCTAAAATTCTATTATTATTTTTTTCAATTCAATTGATTTTAAGACCGACCTTTAATAATATATACGGTCCTAAAAGTCTATTGTTTTTTTTCAATTCAATTGATTTTAAGACTGACCTTTAATAATATATCCGGTCCTAAAAGTCTATTATTTATTTTTTTTCAATTCAATTTATTTTAAGACCGACCTTTAATAATATATCCGGTCCTAAAAGTCTTTTTTTTTCAATTCAATTGATTTTAAGACCGACCTTTTAAAATATATCCCGTACTAAAAGTCTATTATTTATTTTTTTTCAATCAATTCAATTACTTTTAAGACCGACCTTTTATCTTGTATCCGATTCTAGAATTCATTTACTTTTTTCAATTGAATGATTCAGAGTCGTATCCTTACACTCTGTTCAAATGAATGATTCCGAGTCTCTTTGACTTCCAGATAAACTTCCCAACTAGGTGTCTCCTCGTATTCTGAGGAACTATGCGTCTCCTCGTTATTGTTTCCAGCGTTTCACATTGTTCAGGGGGGTTCTTTATTTAAACCTGATGTTACTTTACTTCCTTCACATTCTTCTCCATCACTTCTGAAACATCCATAGTAATGGCCGCTCCACCACACGAGGTCCTCCTCCTCCGTTGCCTCCGAAACCGACAATCTACCGATGATTCAGCACATTCTAGCCGCCTCACTCATATAGACCGACGTCCGCCGCGGCCACTGCTTTCAGTCTATCACGCCGTCAACGACAAAGCCGAAAGCGGTACACGACGCCCAGACATTGAGTACCATCCTAAGATGACGACGTCTCCGACTCTTCCGACGACTCCCTCCCCTCCGACAACGATGGGGGGAGTAGATGTTTTTCTATTTTTTTTGTCTGTACTGCTGCTGCTGCTGCTCCTCACGGGGCAACAATAACAAAAATATAATAAAAAAATTTTGTTTCCATATTCGATCGCCATGTCCTTTTCATTATCTTCTTTCTTTTTCAACAAAAAGGAAACAAACAAAACATTGTCCTCGTGTAAATCAACATTAAAAATTCACATAATACAATTAAGAACATACAAACAAACAAACAAAAGATCGTTTTCCTTATTCGAATAAAAAAAAAAGTGACTATTCTTCTCAAGGTTGGACCGTCATTGTCGTCAGTGTTACCTCGACCTGATTTAAATATTTTCAGTGTCCTTTCATTACCTTCCTTATTTTTCTGACAAAAAGAAAAGAGACAACGAAAAGGGAAACCGATAATGCTGCTCAACATCAGGAGAGGTAACATCGAAGACAACGAGTCAAAAACTTTTCTGAATAATGCTACTTGAGCAGAACGCCAGAACCTCGGTTGTCTTGAACCCTAAAAATTTGTCTCGAAAAACGAGTTAACAACTATTAAGAGCTAACAAATACATGGTCCTAAAGGTTAAGCCATATTTTTTAAATTAACTATTTTTATGAATGAACTTTTAGGAGCGGACAAATAACAAAACTACGGTCCTAAAAGTCTTGCCATATTTTTAAAATTAAACGAAGAAGATGGATTTTTAGGAGCGGCTATTTAACAAATATACGGTCTTAAAGTCTAGACATATTTTTTAGTTAATTAAACGTAGACTTTTAGGACCGGTCATAACATAAATATGCGGTCCTAAAAGTCTAGCATATTTTTAGAAGACTTTTAGGACCGAATGTTTAAATAATATGCGGTCCTAAAAGTCTAGCCATAGTTTTTTTAGAAATAAACGAAGACTTTTAGCACCGGAGGTTTAATAATTATGTGGTCCTAAAGGTCTCGCCATATTTTTAAAATAAACGAATACTTTTAGGACAGTACTTTTAACAAATATACGGTCCTAAAAGTCTTTTTTATCTTTTAGGACCGAATCTTTAAAAAATATCTGGTCATAAAAGTCACGAATATTTTTCAGATCGTGTATTTTTTCTCATTTACAACATCCTTTACCTCAAATTTCAAGCATTAAATAGCTAGAATGAATGAACCAATTTCTTCGGAAAAATAAACAAATTTATTATTGAATTACACATTGTGCGTATATTTTAAAAATGAATTTAGGACTTAATTAGGTCATACGAGATATTCACAAAACACATTGCGTATGTGCTCCACTTCATCATCGTGAAAGGGAGCAGGTCCTAAGCAAACTTCGTAACATCAAAGACAAAAACCGAATTAACTTGCGTGCATATTTCATATGTAACATTAAGCCGTAAACCGAATTCAGCCATAATATGTAACATCAAATACATTTACCTTTGCAGTTAATTTTGTCGTTCCTCCCGTGATAATATCATATATATGTTTCATGACATACAGGACACATAAGTTGGACCCCGTTGGTTGCCGATGGGTCTAAAACGAACAAGAAATATATATAAGAGCTAGTATATATATCTTACTGACATTGTTCGCAAGGCAGTGTGCCAGTGTCCAAATATGTACTAACCTGTGGTTTGTTCCATTTAGGATAAGTGGCCTAAGACCCATGCCTTTTGTTTACCTCGACTTGGAAGGTCCTCATGGCACTATCATCAAAATCACAAATTTATCAATAATGTTCACTGAAAATTCACAGTAGAGATTTCAGACAAGAGAATCAAAATGACATGCTTACTCGTTGATGCTCTGCGTCACTATGAGTGGAGCATAAGAAGATAACTCTATGATCCTCCATGCACATGAGGACCAACTGCCAATGGCGGCTGAAAATTCACAAGCAAGTAAAGTACTCGGATATATGTAGCGTAATTAATTGAATTGCAGACAAGAATTGTGATATGTACCCGTGGTAGTATGGAAACACGTACACCTTTCTTATCACTTCACACACCCTCTTTGACATGTATTATTGTCTCAACTCCAAGGGTGTTGTACTTGCATAGACTGGGCACAAGAATCCAAAATCATTGATTTTGCCCTGTTCAACCAATTCTCGATGCATGCACCTACAATAATGACATCGATCAGGGAATTAGTATATATGTATGTGTGTCTAAACGAGGCATTTAAATTATGTACTCATAGAAGAAGATACGATACTTACTTCATAAACATTTGAACAATTGTAGATGTAAGCTCCTGTCCAGGAAGCAGCAAGGACGTTACATCTACGCTGTCAAGGTAAACCTCTTCAGATTTGAGGACGCCTACTACTTCATTGATAGGCCACGATTTATCTTTAAAATATCTTTTTTTCCAAATCGGCTATTTTTTCCTTGCGTCAAATTAGCAGCAATAGGGGATGGAACTTGAGGAGGAGGGGATGCAGCTTGACGAGGGGATGGAACTTGAGGAGGAGGGGATGAAGCTTTAGGAGGAGTAGAGACATGTACAAGCTTCACTGGCCAAGAGATGAAGGTTCCTTTGACATCACTCACAAGCTTCAGCTCATCAGTTGAGAGGGGGAGAGGTGCATCAACGATCATCTTTTCAACCGACACTCGACTTCATCATCGCCATTTGTTGGTGGTGTACGATTGATCCCAAGTTGTGGGACATTCCTTTTGCAACTAATAGTCTATGAGGTTTTTCCACATATAGGCAACAAGGTTGCTCGACATCCAACAATGCAGCTCCCCTTTAGTGCTCACGCATAGGTGCAAGTGAATGTGTGACGGAACACCGCTCTTCGGATGAGAGCTCAAAAACAGCCTCTTCGATTCATTTCCTCCTTCATCCGGCTCATCTCGGGATTGAAACATTGCTTCTTTAGCCGCTGCTTCCTCACTTAATTTGGCCAAAGACTGCTCCATCTAGGGATTGAAACATTGCTTCTTTAGCCGTCGGTTCATCACTTATTTTTGGCCAGTCTGCTTCCATCTCCTCCCGGGTAACCATACTTGGTTTGTGGCGTTTGGATTTACCAAAGTATTCCTTCGAGACCTACCCGTCCAACCACACGCCCGCGTGATCCGAGCTTTTCCGGCCACAACAAAGCCGGAACATCATTCCTCTCGGCCGACACAAAAGATCCCTCTCGCTTCTTTATTTTTAAGATCTTACCGTAAGATACGTATAATGAGAAGCTTAGTAATGAAACATGTTTTGTAACGAAAAATAACAATAACGATACTTACAATTCTTTCAACAACTACATGAGTTTGTTCACTCGTGTAGGCGCCGCTTGGCTTTTTGCCGAATATGCAACCACAACTCCTCGCGACATATTGGAGATGGCCGATCAACTATCACAAAAGGATTGATTCGCCATCTTCCAATCTCTTCCACTTGGCCGCCATCAATTCTTTTTCAGCCATTTCATATCCGCCGCGAGAAGCCCTATGCGGGCAATCATTCTTTCTCCCTATCTCCTGTGCTTGTTCCCTTCTTTTTCTGTGAATCAGAATTGAAAAAACTATTAATTATTAATTCCAGTCATCTCACTAACATAAATTAGAGAACTTCTGCTTCATATAAAGGTCAAACATTAGTCAAATTCACTTCATCAAGTTTCAACATTTTATTTAAGAAAGATGTAGAATTGTAGAAGAAATTGGGAGAAACAGAGGAAAGGGAGTTGCGTAAATGCCGCCAACTCGATCAATTCATTCATTCATCATAACTAGTTCCTACACATATTAGACTAACCTCTTACATATAGTTAGAGGCTTGACTCTTAAGGCCCAATAACAACTTGCACCAAAACCATTACACATTCGCTTAACATATTAACTAACTAACAGAATGTCTAACCACTACCTACTATAACGAACTAAGACTATAATAATGGCTTGACTCTTATGCCATTATTATTTCCCTAATTACCTTCTTAGTATTTTACCTTTTCAGGGTTTACATATCAGACTTGCATAGACAAAGGTAGAAAATGTATACTTCTATTCACACACCAAACCATTTAACTAACAAGATTAGATGAACACAATAACATTCACATATCCACACAAAAGTTAATAAGCACACAAAAGGGCAAACAAAACTAAATATAAACTCACCAGAGCTTTAGGAGTGGTCCGCAGCTGAACAAATTGTTGCCAAGTTTGTTCATCAATAAATGTGTACTTGTCCCAAGGATTTTCTTCAGGCTGAACCTCGGCAAAAATATATTTATTAGCTAGAAAGGTATTAAACTTCCTCCACTGATCAGAACAATAAGACAATGTCTTGTCTTTCAACCGCCGATCATGTATGTAAGCTCTAATGTGTCCCAAATAGGATCCTTTACTGTGCGAACGTCCACATTTTTCCACCGTCTGTCAAGATGCTAACCTTGCTGCGTACTAGATAGCCAACAAAACTAGTATATTTGGATTTCTTGGGACAGAAAGGTTCCAACTTTTCATCAAACTGAATCTCCATCCTTGACCCAGAAGTCCGACTTAAGGTTACATCCATAATTCGTGCGCCTCTTCTACCACGGCGTCAAGTGCGGCGGTTACGAGGCTCAATGTGAGATTTAAGAGGGTTCGTTCGACTCACACCAAGAATCGGCGTTCTCGAACACGAATAGAATCATTTTCACCGTTAATTTTCGAGACAGAAGAGAGGTAATGCAACGGAAGGGTTTCGCAACGTGAACAGGGTTCTTCAAACAGAGTAACAAAAGCTTTCGCAAGAAATGTTTATTTGGCGGTTCATTTTTAAGACCGGATATAGAAAGAGACGGTCTTAATAATTAATATTCAAGACCGGTCATATTAAAGTCCGGTCTTAAAAGTAATTATTTTTTTATCCGCACTCTTCTTCTATATTTTATACCGCCGCATTTATGTCCAGTCTTAAAAGAATAACTTTTAAGACCGGCTTTTAAATATGTTCGGTCTTAAAACTTTATTACCTTTATATTTAAATTTTTCCTTATTATTTTGGACCGCGTAAAATATTAGTCCTTGTGTGAGATTTCTCCATAAAGTAATTGATATTTGAATATTTTTTTAATAACATTTTTAAGACCGGCTTGTTTTTTAACGGTCTGAATAATATATTTAAGATCTATGAAAAATTGATCCAAGATAAGAAGTTCTTTATATTTACAAAATTGCCACCGGTCATACATAAGAAGTTCTTTATATTTACAAAACTGCCACGGTCATACCTTTAAGACCGGGGCGTGAAAGTCCTAATCTAAATGAAGCGGTCTTAAAACCCTTTTTGCACTAGTGTAAATTGCTTTTTTTCCCCTTGTAAATTTCGTGCTTTATGATTGGGTGGAATCTTAGGTTGTGCAAGTCAATGAACAACTTTGGCATGATGGTAAAGAATTACCTTGTACCTACTCTGCATTTAGAATATTTATGATTCTCAAGAATAATGAAATCTTGGAATCTCTTCCCTATCCGCAACAAGAAAGGAATACCCCTTTTTCATGTTTCTTATGGTCCGTTTCCTCCTACGTTAATTAAGGGGTTTTTGTTTGTTTGTTTTTTTTTTATCTTACTCTTATTGACCCGTTGGTTTTCGAGTTTCATTGGTTTAGGTATAAATATAGACATTGCAAGTTGATTGTACGATATGAGTAATCAGGAACCGAAGGATATAGCATGCAAGAAAATAGCATGGACTATTACAAACTTCAGTACATTGAAGACTAATGTCCCACACGATTCTGATGTTTTCACCATCGGCGATTGTGCTTGATAATTGAAATATGTTATTTTAATATCATTCTTTCTTATTTTCTTCAAAAGCTCTTCTCCATTTTAAATTTGTTTGTTCTTTCTTATTTCTCTCTCTCTCTCTCTCTTTATTCATATAATTGCTGGTGGTTGGATTATTCAATATATTTACACATTCCGGTAAAAATCAATAAATTGTACGAAAATATATGTAACGAGAAAATATAGTTACAATTAATACTAGAATTTATTGATTTATTGACTTGACTGCATATTTTTTTAATAATTTAATCTGTATATTTTATGATAACGTGTTATTATTCTGAGAAACTCTTAAATCATGTGGCATTAGACGAAAATTTTCAAATTTGCATGGACAGAGGAGGAAGCTAAGTGTGCGTGCGTGTAATAATAAATATGCAATGAACATATTAGTATATATTATTAAATAGGTAATAAACATATTAGTATAATTATCGTAGGAGACTTCGTATATTCAGAGGAAGAACAAACAACAGCAAATCATTGGCTATATATTTGGAAGCAGCAGCTGATGGTTCGAGTTTGTCTCAAGGAGGAGTATACTCGCAGCCTCCAGCTTAACCGTCGTCAATAAGTTTCCAGGCAAAAATCTCGAACAAAAGGAGGTATAATTTCTTGCATATTCACTATTATTCCTCTAAAAATTGTGTTCACTTGGGTAGTGTCATTTTTAATTTTAGGTAAGGTCCTTACTTTTTCTAAATTTGAAAATGGGAAAATGATATATTGGGTGATTTGATTGAATAATGCTGACAGATGTGCCAGATAAGTTCAGTGCAAAAAGTTATAGTTGGGGGATACAATATTTTTATGGCCTTGAGTAAACTTGAGGACCCATCCAATGTATATATTTTAAATGATAAATGTATTGTTGAAGTTGAAATATTCTCAGTGACATTTGAAGGCATTGAGCCTACAAGTCGTCTAACATATCCTTCCTTATCCAAACACCCCAAAGATAATGATATCCCTTATTATGTTCATTTCTGGAATTCACTTTATTATGTTCATTTCATTCACTTTATTAGTACCATAAAAAATGTCAATGATTAACTTCAAACTGAACGTTGCCTAGCTCTGGAATTCACTGAAATCCCTTCCTTTAGATCAGGGCATTCATTGATCCTTCATATGAACGTTGAAATCTGAATGTTACCATGTTTATGATATGTAATACTACTGAAAAAATAATATAAGGGTCACATACCTTTTAATCCTTCATAATAATGAGAGGTTAATTTTGTTAGCGAGAACGATAATCCTTCATGACATCATTTCATCATCTAAAATACATTGTTTCAACATCAACCTTTTTTTTCTTTTGCCACCATGTTTCAACATTTAACACAACAACATGCTTGTTTGAGACGCATATGGGCGTCTAATACTAATATATATAATGTTGGCAAAAAAAATTTAAGAAAAAAGTGTAATATTCCTCCGGTCCTTAATACAAGACATATTTGGAGAGTTGATCTTGATCCTAAATATAAGACAATTTTTATATTTGTCAATTTTTTCCTCATTTACTTCTATTGATGCTCTCTCAAAAATAATCAAATAGGAGAAGGAAAGAGGGAATTAAGGAAAGTGATTCGGGTATTTTAGAATATATATATATATATATATATATATATATATATATATATATATATATATATATATATATATATTAAGAAAAGGGAAATCTGGTTAAAAGGACCAAAATAGCCCAACTCCCATAATAAAAAGAAATCCTTCAATTTTGTCATTTTCTTGGAAGCTTTCTGAAAGCTAAAAGTTAAAGCTTTCTGAAGGATGTACTGGTAACATCCAAGAAGACATGGACAATTACAAATTTCAGTAAATTGAAGACCAATGTCCGACAGTGTTCTGAGGTTTTCACCATCCGCGACTGTGCTTGGTATTTAAAATATGTTTTTTTTTCATATTAATCCTCTCTTATTTTTGTTCTAAAGTTCTTCTCCTTTTTCATTTGTTTTGTACTTTGTTCTTCTTTTTATTTTTGGAGGAAATAATATATATATATATATATATATATATATCAAATATGTGATGAACACATTAAAAATAGGGTGGTAGGAGACTTTGTATACACAGAGGAAGAGCAGAAAACAACAAGTCATTGGCTATATATTTGGAAGCATCTAATGCTTCAAATTTGCCTCAAGGGTGGAGTATACTAGCAGCCTTCAACTTAACCGTCGTTAATCAAGTTTCCAGGGAAGAATCTCTAAAAGAGGAGGTATCATTTATTGCATATCCATTAATATGATATTCCTCTAAAATTTGTTTTCGCTTCGGTGGTGTCATTTTTAACGTTAAGGTCTTTTTTTAAAAAAAAAAAATTGAAAATAGCAAATCATATTGTGGTGATTTTATTAAATAATGTAGATGCAGATGTATCACGCAAGTTCTACGCAACTAGTTATAGTTGGGGTTTTCGTCTGTTTGTGCCCCTAAGTGAACTTGAGGACCCATTGAGTGGATATATTTTGAAAGACGAATGTATTATTGAAGTTGAAATTTTCTCTGAGTTCCAGACATTCACTTCCTTATTCAAGAAACCTACCAAAGACATTCGCTCAACAAAGGACGATAATTTTGTTGATGTTCTGGTGTAGAACACAAATGTCTAGCTTTAGGTTAGCTAGTAAGTCAATATAGGATATTTTAGTCTTCTCTCAGATATCTACGGGGGAGATATCCGATAGATAGGAGATCACGAGCTTTAAACACAAGGGTTTTCACCCAAAGGCGTGGGGTGTGTGTTCTGTGTATGCGATATGTATATAGGTTCAGAGAATATGTGTACCGTGCACCTGTTGGATCCTTCCTATTTATAGAGGAAGGGTCATCTTCATCAGTTGGCAGCTTTGCTCGGCATGTCCTCTCCCCATCATTCATGATGATGGGGATCGTGGGATCCGAGATCATGGGATCATCGGGTCATGGGATCATGAGGTCATGGGATCATGGGTCCTGTCCCTGTAGGAGCACGTTGATGGGCCTTATCTTCCGAGGCCCATTTGTCTCGGTCCATAACAGTTGCCCCCAAGCTCGGTCATTCAGGTTTCTGATCGGCCGAGTTGATTTTATTGTGGACGAATTTGCCTGGAAGATTTTGCTTGCTACGACCGACTTTCGGAATTGAGTAATCTTCGACACAGTAGCCTATGAATGCCCGACTTTATGCTCGGGTATTCACTTTATACTTGGACGAGTTGCTTCCGCCACTGTCGATCGCTAATTTGATCGGGCGCCCTTTCATTTACCCGCGTAGCCGGATAACCTCTATTTCGACGCCCGCGGCCATACGTTCTCAAACGCCGCTTCAGTTATCGTGCCCATTAATGGTCCCTGTCGTTTCACGTCATTCGACATATCTGTCATGATTGCTTTAGGGTTTACTCCTCGTTATTGTCATGACGGTAGGCGTTTCGGATTCCTTTGCTTGGCTCTGCCTATATATAGTTGGCGAACTTGGTCTCATCCTTTACGCACCCATCACTGCATTTGAAAAGCTTGAAAGAGAACCCATTTGCAGCATCTTCATTCTCTGTTCGTTTTACTCCAACGTAGTTCCATCTTCTTCCTTTCAGGTATTTTCTTTGACCTTTCGTTCGTGCTCTTCCATTTGAACTATATTCCCTTCTACTCCTATAGCATTTCACGATTAGGTGATTTCTCTATTCATCGGTTTTAAGGGTTTTCTTGGCGTTCTTGGTTTTCGGGTGTTCGAATTGAGCGTCTAAAGGTTATTTGCCCTGAAACCTCTTGCGTAAAAATAAAGATGGATTCCGATCCCGAGATGCTAGACATGTATGGTAGACCCATCCGGAGGAAGACAGGGAAATTATTAAAAACACCCCTGGTACGGCCAAACAATGGCTATGGTCCCTTCTTCCTACTGAAGAAGAAAGGATGGCAAAATTGCTTGGCCCCACCCGGGGGGGTGGCTCTTCTCGGAGAGGTGGATCTCGGGTAGGTGGTTCTTCTCGGGAAGGTGGGAGAATTAGAGACATCCGAAGTTTTGCATCGCCGTTTTTGTTTGCCGCAAGTGCGCCAGCTTTGTCTTTGGCAACGTCTTCTTCGACGCCCGTGGTTGATAATCTGTCAACCGTATTCCGAGGTTGCAACCCGTGCGAAAATTGTCGTGATAAGGCGATAGCGCTAGCCCGTTACGATCGAGATAGAGACGCCGATTTATTAATGGATAGATGTCGCTGTCTCCTCAAACCTCAGACGACTTTGGCTGTTGCTTCCCAGATTCCTCCTGTTCCTTTGATTTACGATACTCGTCTTCACAATCCTGTTATGTCAGGTATACTTCATGATTCTGATTCTACCCTTCGCTTTTTGTTTATTATAGGTATTAGATGTCTTCCCCTCTCACTTGTCTCATCAATCGAGACCGGAGAATCTGCCCTTCCGGTCTTCTCGGATGGCGACGGCTAAGGAATGTGTCATTAGCAATGATGTAACCGAGTACGGAACAAAATGCCCGAAAGAGAGCTTGACCGAATCATCCGGGGTGGCCCGGGGTATAATGTAGTTTTGCCCTCATTGAAAGAATCAGTAGCCTCTGGTCGGTTGTCTAATAAAGGTGGCCATTTCTTTTATTTTTATCGGGACGTAATTATCCGTCTTGGCCTTCAGTTCCCATTTTCCGACTTCCAAATGTGCCTACTCCGCCACTTGCACCTGGCCCCCTCGCAATTACACCCGAATGGTTGGGCTTTTGCCTTGGCGTTTGAGAATTACTGAAAAAAGCATGAACTCAAGTGTTCGGTACATGTGTTTTGTAGCTTCTTTTCACCTTTAGAGACCAATATGACGGTGGAGGAGGAGAAGATGTGGTATGGTTGGACGTCTCTTCGCGCTTGTCACGGACGTAAATTCTTAAAGCCGTTCACTGATTCGTGGAAAGGGTTCAAAACTTCTTTTTTCAAAGTTGTTGCCAAAGTTGGGGAGGTACCTTGGTTTCTACAAAGGAGTCCGTCCGGGGAAATTGAAGAACGCTTTCCTCTGTATTGGGGTGAAAGTCATCATAACTTTCATTCCAAGGATTTCTTACCTGCCCCTTCGCAGCGTTCTGATTCCGAGGATGAAGCCATTGTTACTTTAACATCTCTTGCCAGCAAAAAGGGGCCTTTGGTGGACTCGGCCGAGTATATTATTTGTGATAAATCAAAACCCGTTTTGGGTATGATATTTCTCATTGGCTCAATTTTTGTTGTCTTTGCTCAGATATGTGATGCGTTTAAATCTTCTTTTCAGGTGGGCAAATGGGGAAAAGGCCCGAGTATCTTGACGTGACTTGCCGCCGGGAAATGGTCCATACATCCGCGGGTGGAAAACGAGCACCCCCGAGTGGAGAGCCTAGCGTCCCCCGGGTTTCCAAGAAGGCAAAAACTTCCAAGAAGAAGGCTATTGTCCCATCCTCTTCAGTTCTCGGGCCTTCAGTTCCCGATTCTGAGACTCAAGGAGGTGTGCCCCCAGGGTCTGGTTCTGGTCCCGCAGTCCGACTTCCCGCTTCTTCTCTCTAGGGCGGCCGTTTTCCTCCCGGCCTTCGCAAAGCTCTGCGTGCTCCCGCAAACTTTTTTGATGGGAAGAAGCTTGCCGACTCTGAGAAGGAAGAGCTTTTGCAGCTGGCGGCCGTCAACTTAAAGAATGCCGGCCTCTGTGAACTTGCTGCCCACCTGAAGGATATAGTCGGCCTTCATGAGGAAGAGATGGACTTGCTTGAGGAGGAGAACAAGAAGGCCGAGGAACGGTTAGCCCAAGCGCTGGAGGACTTGGAGTTGGCAAAGGTCTAGAAGGAGAGCTTGGATGAGGAGCTTGGACGCACACGTGACAGCCTTAACAAGGCTGAATCCGAGATTACCCGGAGGCTGCAGATTCACCAAGAGGACTTGGAGGCCCTGAGTCATTAAAAGACTACAATTTCGGCCCTAGAGTCCGAGCTAGCTTTGTACAAGGATGCTCTTTCTGTCTCTGATGCCGATGTTGCCAAGCAAGAATGGTGTCTCGGATGCTTTTATCAATGCCCGGAGCAGTTCAATTTTTGAACCCAACGGTGACGTTGAATCTGGAAGGGGCACACATGAATGCCTATGTTGAAGACGGGAAATTTTTCCCTCGCTCCTCCAAACTGTTGGTTCACTCCGCTCCCGGCTCCGTGGTGGTTCCGGAGGCCGATGGGGAAGACCAATCTCATGGGGAAGATCCTCCCCCTACCCGATTGTCTTGCTTTGTAGTTATTGCTTTGCCCGCACGGGGTTTTGTAATAGACAATCTATTAAATAACATACTTGCTTTTTTCTTTTTATCCGAATTGACTCTGAATTTCTCTTTGCGCATCCTTGCTTTTCTATTCTCGTTCTTAATAGAAGTCGGGATCCGACGTGATCAGCGTCGGGAAACCCTTCTCGATCGATACTCTCCTAGTCATTTTCGACTCGGGGTATGTTTCTTCTTTGGCGGCCTTGCCGCTATGACAAATTTCGCGTAATCGGGCTTTTTACCCTGAGTCGCTCATGTCTTTTTGACGGCCTTGCCGTTACGACAAATTTCGCGTAATCGGGCTTATTACCCTGAGTCGCTCATGTCTTATGTTTATACCCGCTTTGTCTGTTTGGACTCGGGGTATGTTTTTTCTTTGGCGGCCTTGCCGCTATGACAAATTTCGCGTAATCGAGCTTTGTACCCTGAGTCGCTCATGTCTATATTTATATTCGCCTTTCCCACCACATAATTTATGAAGGAGTTTCGAACCTCTA
Organism: Acacia melanoxylon; assembly: GCA_019022615.1. Lineage (NCBI taxonomy): Eukaryota > Viridiplantae > Streptophyta > Magnoliopsida > Fabales > Fabaceae > Acacia > Acacia melanoxylon. Next base: position 569,273 of record JAFJYJ010000068.1, on the reverse strand, counting down.
TTCATATATGTTAGCGTTTTTATGTTCTCTTGCAGATTGCCAAATACGGGCTTCATGACCCTACGTTCTTTATTTCTTCAGTTGAGGAAGTTACATCATATTTGATTCACATGAGAATTTAAATGTACTTGCGACCGGTTTTCCTGAAAATAAAGCTGAGTGAAATTGCTAAAAGCAGAAGAAAAAAAAACCCAATTAGAAACTACTCTCCCCGAGTTTAATTATAGTAGGCTTTAAGTTTGTCCGCGTTCCAGGTTCTTTTGATTGCTTTGCCTGTCAGAGATTCCAGCACATAGGCCCCTTTTCCGAGCTCGTCTATAATATGGTAAGGCCCTTCCCAATTTGCGGCGAGTTTTCCATCTCGAGCGTTTTTATTGCCAATGTCGGCCCTTCGGAGTATCAGGTCACCCTTTACGAAGGAGCGTGGAATTACCTTCCTATTGTATCTCGAGGCGATGAGTTGCTTGGCGGCTAAATCCCGAAGGTGAGCTGTGGCTCTGACTTCGTCTATGAGATCCATTTCAACCGCCAACTCTTGATCATTCTGCCCCCACGCATGGTGTAGCCTTCTCCATGAAGGTTCCCCGACTTCGACTGGGATCATTGCTTCGCATCCATACGTGAGTCGAAACGGGGTTTCGCCTGTTGAAGTCTGAGAAGTAGTCCGATGTCCCCATAACACTGAATGTAAATGTTCAACCCAACTACTTTCAGCATCTTCCATCCGCTTCTTCAGTCCATCCACTATGACCTTGTTGGCTGCTTCGGCCGCCCATTGACTCGTGGGTGTTCAACCGAGGCAAAATGATGTTTAATCTGAAAGTCGCTACTAATTTTTGAAAGTTTTTATCCACGAATTGGGTTCCATTGTCGGTCACCAACTCGGCCGGTATTCCGAAACGCGAAATAATGCTTCTCTTGAGGAATTTCGCACATTTGCCGAGGAGATGGTCGCCAATGGTTCGGCTTCAATCCATTTGGTGAAGTAATCCACCGCAACAATGAGCCCCTTCGTTGTCCTTGTGCCGCCTTGAATGGTCCCAACGGATCCATGCCCCACTTGTAAAACGGCCAAGGGGCCGAGATCTCGTCGTCGCTCGGATGGAGGGTCCATATTATCCTTCCGTGTTTCGGCGGCTTTCACATTTCGGACATGATCCTTGGCATCTTGGGCCATGGTAGGCCAATAATATCCAGCTCGTATTGCTTTTCGAGCCAACACCTTTGCTCCCATATGCTGTCCGTTTATTCCTTCATGGATTTCTGCAAGTACGTACTGGGCTTCAATTTAGTCGAGACATTTGGCCATCGGGGAGTGTAAGCCCCTTCGATATAACCGATCATCCATCATTGAGTAAGCGGCTGTTTCGATGAGTCTCTTTGATTCCGCCGTGTCTTCTGGAACCATCCCCCTTTCTAGATAATCGGCAATTGGCTTTCTCCAATCGCGATCATCTGAAATAAGCATGATGCAGCTCGGTTCTACGAGATTCTGCTGTATCACGGTCCGAAGATTACCTGGACTTTTAGTGCTCGCGATTTTAGAGAGGACATCGGCTCTAACGTTTTCAGTCCGAGGGATGTGCTCAATTTCCACTTTATCGAACTCGGCAATGATATCCTTCACTTTTCGCAAGTATTTTGCCAACAACGGGCCTTTGGCTTGGTAGGTTCCTTGTATCTGGGAGGCCACCAGTTGAGAATCGGTTGCTAAATGTACCTGTTGAGCTCCATTCTCCTTAGCCTGTAGTAAGCCTGCGATGAGTGCCTCATACTCGGCCTGATTATTTGATGTCGGGAAATCCAGCCGAAGTGATAATTCCATTGCCACTCCTTCGGGCTCTCCACAATGACTCCCGCGCCGCTTCCTTAACATTTGATGAGCCGTCTACAAACACCTTCCACGGCTCATTTGGCGTTTCCTCCATTGGAGTTGACGGGGTTAACTCCATTATGAAATCAGCCAATGCACGAGATTTGATTGACTGCGGCCGTAGGCGATGTCGAACTCGGACAATTGGATTGCCCACTTATCATTCTTCCGGCTAAGTCCGGTTTATGCGGTACTTGGCGAATGGGTTGATTGGTCCTGACGACAATAGAGTGTCCGTGAAAGTAATGGCACAGTCGCCTTGCCGCAGTGAGCATTGCAAATGCCATTTTCTCCAATTTCTGATATCTCATTTCAGAACCTTGTAAAACCCTGCTAACGAAGTACACGGGTTTTTGTCCCTCTTCGAGTTCTCGGACGAGAACGGCACTGACCGCTTCTTCTCCTACTGATAAATATAGGATCAGTGTTTCTCCGGGTTCAGGTTTGGAAAGCACTGGCAGAGATGCTAGACAGGACTTTATGTTTGCAAATGCCTCTTCACAATCCGAGTTCCATCCTCCATGTGCCTCTTTTTTCAGAAGTTTGAAAAACGGAAGTGACCTTTTAGCCGACCTAGGCAAAAACCTTGTCAACGCGGCCAATCGACCTGTTAATTGTTGGACTTCTTTTTTGTTGACTGGAGCCTTCATTTCCAACACTGCTTTGCATTTTTCAGGATTTGCCTCTATTCCCCGGTGGGTCAGTAAAAAACCCAAGAATTTGCCCGATGGTACTCCAAAAGCACATTTGGCCGGTTCGATCGATTCGATGTTTTCGCAGTTTTCAAATGTCGCGTCGCAGATCATCGACATGGTTTTTCTCATCCTTCGATTTGACTATCATGTCGTCGATATATACTTCCACATTCTTCCCCATTTGACTAGCAAAGACCTTAGTCATTCTTTGATAAGTAGCTCCAGCATTCTTAAGACCGAAAGGCATCACGTTGTAGCAGTAATTAGCGTTATTCATGATGAAGGCCGTCTTTTCTTGATCGTCGGGATGCATGGCTATCTAATTGTATCCCGAGTATGCGTCCATGAAGGATAGGAGTTGAAAACCCGAGGATTTATCCACCAGCTGGTCTATGTTAGGCATTGGAAATACGTCTTTTGGGCATACCGTATTGAGATCTTTGTAATCCGTACAGACACGCCATTTCCCATTTGGTTTCTTGACCATAACCACGTTGGAGAGCCATGTTGTGTATTGTATTTCCCGGATAAACCCGGCTTCGAGTAATTCCTCCACATGTGCTTCCAAGGCCGTAGAGCGGTCGGAGCCTTGCTTTCTCTTCTTTTGCGCCACGGGTGCGAGCCGGGTGGATGGCCAAACTATAGCAGACAGAACTCGGGATCCATGCCCGGATTTCAGTTGCCTTCCATGCAAATACATCTTTATTTTCCATTAAGAATTTTTCAATGTCTTTACGGATCTCGGGATCCAACCATTTCCGACTTTAGTGATTTTCTCGGGGTGTCTCCCAAGACGTAGTCCTCGAGTTCATCATTTAGTTCCGCTCTTTGGATCTTGTCCTCCTCCCTCAAATCTAACTCCACAACATGGACCGCCTTGGCTTCTTTCTCTCGGTTCGCCTTTCTTTGAATCTTTATTACCTTTGATCGTGTCAAAGTAGCATTGTCGAGAGTCTTTTTGGTCGCCTCGACGATAACCACTTGGTTTCCCTTGTTGATGAACTTGAGCTTCGGTGATTTGAAGACACCAACATATTCCGATCATGAATGGCGGGTCGTCCCGTGGATGATATTGTATGTGGAGGGGAAGTCGGCCACTATAAACCGAACCATCTCTGTCTTAAAAGCTTCCTTGGTGCCCAAGGTGAGTTTGAGATCAATGAATCCCTTTGGACAGGTATCTTGACCGTTAAAACCCGTTAACACGGTCTTACAGGGTTTCAGCTCCTCAGAATCAAACCTCATGCGTTTGAACGCGTCCCAAAGGATAATATTAACGGCGCCGCCATTATCAAGAAAGATTTTCCTTACTCGACAATTCACCAACGTCCCCGTGATGACCGGTAGTCATGATGACTGGTATTACCTCATCCAGTTCTTCATCTGTGAAACCGAGTATTGGGGCGGGAGTTTTTGCAGATTCTTCCTTGAACTCGGGACGACTTCTCACAGAAAGGATCTCTTTCAAATATTTTTTCCTCTGACTAACTGAATCTCCTCCTCCGCCAAAACCTCCGACTATGACATTACAGTCGTATTTTGACTCGGGAAATTCGTCATCCTGGCCTTGCCCCGGTTTTCTCTGTTCTCTTCTTTTCTTCTCAGGTGCCGGGCTCTTACTTCTACCTTCCCGACGCTTGTTTTGCCGTCCTTGTGTTTGTATAACATAACGGCACAGTTTTCCTTCTCGAATGAATTTTTCAATGGTGTCCCGCAAGTCCCAACACATGTCCGTCGTGTGGCCATGCTGATCATGGAACTCGCAATATCGAGATTTATCCAGAGTGGTCTCATTGCGCATTGGCCGTGGTCGTTCTACCTTTTTCATCTCCATTAAGGAGACTTCCTTCAAAATTTGCGCTTACGGCATCTTTAACGGGGCATATCGGTCATATCTTCCTTCACCTTGTCTCTTCTTGATTTGCTATCCCTTACACGCGTCCGAGTATCCCGCTGATTCATTCCGAATTGTTGTTTCTCTCTGGGAGACGGGCTTTTCGCCTTACTTCGAGGCGCGTGGGTCATGATGTCCATCTGCTCTAGCTCTATGTATTGTTTTGAGCGGTCTCTGAAATCTGACAGAGTTTTGGGTCGACGCTTCATCACGGATTTTTTCAACCGAGAATCCTTGTCTAAGCCTGAAATGACACAATGCAAGTGTACCTCATCCTTTAACCCGGGGACAAGTAGGGCTACGTCCTTGAAACGCTCCAAATATCTTTGTACTTGTCTCTCCGGCGATCGCTTAACTGGTCGAGTTGAAACTCGGTTTTGGTTGTTTCGACTTGTCGTGAAGTTTTGCAAGAATTTCTTTTCGAAATCCTTCATGTCGGTGATTGACTTCATTGGTAGAGAGTGAACCATATTTGAGCCGGACCTCGGAACGTTCCGCGAATAGTCGGGATCACCGGCCCGATAAACCCCTTCACCATTATATCTCGTTTTAAAGTGACCGATGTGCAACTGCGGATCTTGACTCCCGTCATATTTAGGAAAGTCTTTGGTATCCAAGCGCTTTGGATATGGGGCGGCCATTATTTTATCCACGAAAGGACTCTGAATATTGTCATCATAGGCATCTGACTCAGATGAAGTCGGCGTCGCATCTTTCTTTGAGTGCTTGCGGCTGTAGTGGTTCCTTTGATTTTTCACCGATTAACTTCTCTCGCCTCTGCCCCACTTCGTCCTTCTTTGCCAATGTTTGCTCGAGAATTTGCTTCCCGATCGTGCTCACTTGGGTTCCCTCCGAGCTGTTTCAGGAATTCGATTTGTTCCTGCAAAGCTCGTATCTTCCGCGACCGCTCCTCGATGAGTTGCTCTTGATCTTCTCCGAGCATGGGTTCTTCTCTCAATTGTGCCCGTGAAGTTTCCGCCTTCTATGACATGGAAACTTCATCTCTCGACCGACTACTACTTTTTTACCCGGATCCGAGTATGGTTTCCTTCTGTCCGGACTGTCGCTCGAACATTCGCTTCCACTCTTCATTTCGACTGTTTAACTCCTCCCTGAATGCTCGGGCATCCTCCTCACGCAGTAGGCGATTCCGGGTTTCCATTGCCTCCATCCGATTATACATGGAGCCGAGTGCGGTTTGCATAATGCGAATGTCGGGGTCTATATTTTGGAACTCTAATGGGTGTTGCTGCGGTGGAATCTGCGGATTGATTTGCTGGATGACGACATTCCCGAGAGCAGGGGAATTTGCCGTATCCGATGTCTCATGCTCGGTTTCTACCATCACATTTTCTGCTTCTGGGTTGGTAGAGCCTTCCTGGCGTGATGTCGGCTCCTGGAGATTTTGCCCCGCTCCTTCCGGGCGGTTGGTCCTGCCGAGTTTCTATGTTTTTTCTTCTGGTGTTCGCCATGCTTCTGGTTGAACCCGTAGCTTTGTGTTATGGGATTCGAAATTTATCGTCCCCACGGTCGGCGCCAATGTTCTGGTGTAGAACACAAATGTCTAGCTTTAGGTTAGCTAGTAAGTCAATATAGGATCTTTTAGTCTTCTCTCAGATATCTACGGGGGAGATATCCAGATAGATAGGAGATCACGAGCTTTAAACACAAGGGTTTTCACCCAAAGGCGTGGGGTGTGTGTTACGTGTATGCGATATGTATATAGGTTCGGAGAATATGTGTACGGTGCACCGTTGGATCCTTCCTATTTATAGAGGAAGGGTCCTCTTCATCGCTTAAGCGCTTTGCTCGGCATGTCCTCTCCCCATCATCCATGATGATGGGGATCGTGGGATCCGAGATCATGGGATCATGGGGTCATGGGATCATGGGTCCCGTCCCCGTAGGAGCACGTTGATGGGCCTTATCTTCCGAGGCCCATTTGTCTCGGTCCATAACAGTTGAGTTTAAGGATCTAGGGAGAATAGAGAAATCGTCTGTTTCCCTGCTAGAGGAAGTTTGTTCAATGCATATCTTTCATTGATGCACTGTAGGAAGAACAAAAGTCAAATGTTTACTGAATAGGCATTTACTGCATTATACTATTACAAAAAATGAATATTACTTTCCTAAAGGACGTCCTTATTTTAAAAAGAGGAATAAAAAATATAGGCGGTGGCATTCTCATAACAATATGCCTGAAAATTAACACTTAGGCGTCCTAAAAATAATTTTAGGATGTGCCTAAAACTAATTTAGGTGTTCCAAAATATATTTAGAACCCCTAAAATTAGTTATTTGGCGCTAGGAATTTTTCGTGTCCCAAAATATATTTTGTGATGCCAAAAATCATGACGTGGCAGATTTTTGGGCAATTTTTGGTGCCGGGGAAACATGGGAAATTTTGGTTTTGCCGCTAGGGGAAATTCAGGCGTAGGGTAAATTTTTTGGTGTCCTAAAATTGTTTCAGGACGCTAAAATTGTAATTTTAGCATCTTGAATTTATTTCAGGATGCCAAATTGTGCACAGTTGTGATTTACGTCTTTCACAGTTCACACTCTCCACCTCCGTCGCGAAATCCAGCCTTGTCATTTCCCTCACATTGTGTTGCGCCTCCATCTCCTCCGTCTTCCCTCTTGCGCCTTCATCTCTTTCGTCCTTCCCAAAATCCGGCCCTGATTTATTTAACTACTCCCTCTCACCGTCGAAATCCTGCGTCTTCCCTCCTCTCTCACTACTTCGTCAAACCTTCGTGCTCCCTGCCTCTCCCACCTTCGCTGGTCGGGCACAGGCTGCAAAGTTCTTCACTCATCGCCTTCGAGTTAGCCCTTCGACCTTCCCTCTAGTTAGTGGTACTCTTGTATTTTCTTCGTCTCTGCCAATTTTGTATTGTTATTACTATTATTTCCTTAGCTTTAAGAATTTGAAACTTTGGAAAAAATTCCTTTCAAGAATCCATTCTTATCATGTTTATGCATTTTTTGGGGGTTTTAAATCTCATTTTCATGCAGTAATTGTTTGGCCGCGACACTCAATCTAAATATTTGACTATTGGACTACGATTTTGAACCCTCATTATCACCATAATCTGCGTGTTTATTCACTTTGGCGTCTTTTTTCTCTCTTTTTTTCTAGTTATTTCCTGTTTGGTGTTTATGTTTCTAGTTTTCACTGCCATTCAACAATTTGTGCAACTCAAAATGATTTGGATTCTTAGTTTCCTTTTGGTTTTCAAATATAGGCATGAATTTATTGTAATTTTTAATCTTAATCGACAATGTTGACCGGATAGTAACATTATTATTCCTTGCAGCAGCTGATTTTTTTTTATCTATGGCTTCCTGCTCCTTCTCCTTGCTTCCACATACACTACTACAAAAATGCTAAAAAAACGACCTAAATAAGACCCAATTAACGTCCCATTACTGAGGGACGTCTCGGAGGGAGTAGTGAAAATTGTGGTTTTTGGCGACCTGATTTTAAATTCAGGTTGCCTTAACAAAGAAGACCTGAATTTAAAATCAGGTCGCCTTAATAAGGCGACCTAAATTTAAAATTAGGTCGCCTTATTAAGGCGACCTGATATAAGATATGGACGCCTTAATAAGGCGACCTGATATAAATTAAGGTCGCCTTATTAAGGCGACCTGAATTTGAAGGTGGAATATCACCTAGAGGGGGGGTGAATAGGTGATTTAAAAAAAACTGATTCTTTTTGAAACACACGTGATGATACAGAATACACGAATGAGACAGAGAAGAGAAGATGGACACAAAACACTTTATACTTGTCTTCGGTCTCAAATCACGACCTACGTCCAAATCCCGGAACACCTGGGATTCCACTACTCTTTCAAATAATTACACACTCGAACGAAGGATGGTCGCTCCACTCCCCTTACAAGTTGTAGTTAATACACCCTCACTTAAGGTTCCTCAACCTTAAGTATAACTCACCGAATTAATAAGTGTTTACAAGACTCCTCACGAAAGCGATAATAATGAACACCGAAGAACACTCGGAATTTAATGTAACGAGATGAGACAAGAATGAATCGGAATTAAATTAATTGCTCAACGTTTCGGTAGTTGTTCGAATTCAATACCTACGGCTATTTATAGACACCCAATTAATGTCCGTTGGTGAAGTTCTTCAAATAGCCGTTGAGACTTATGAATGTTGCCGTTTAGACGAAGAAATTCTCGTCGTAGGTTGTTCGTCTGTCTTTCAATTTAATTCAACGAGTTGACATTCTCTTTCATTCTTTTTGCATAGCCGTTGTGAGATAGCATTTAATGTGCAATGAGAATGTTGAAGAAGCTTTACTTCGATCGAACAATTTACCTCTGGTTTAGGCAAACTTCATTTAATGCCTTGCCGAGTCAAAATGCTTTTTCAAAATCTGTTTGGTAACTTGTGTCTAATTAAGCTAAAACTTATCAACACACCGGTTAAAAGTATTTGATAGACTTAATAGGTAATAATCAGATGTGATAAACAAGAAGTAAGGATTTGAAGAATTACGCATACGGAGTTTTCAAAAAAAGAGGCTACTTTGCTTGGGCAAGATTATTGGCTTGCTCGAGCAAACCTCTTGAAATGAAGTTAAAGGTGTCTTCGCAGCACGATGCTCGGGCAAAGTATTTTGCTGCTCGAGCATGGTGCTCGAGCATGAATATAATCATGCTCGGGCAAGCTCCTTTACAAAAGCTTGGAAGTGCTCGATTCGATGTTGCTCGAGCATGGTGATAGTCTTGCTTGGGCAAGACATAGACAGAGGCGGAAAGATTAAAGCGCATCGTTGCTTGAGGCAACGCAAAGCATGCTTGCGAAATACAAAGTTATGGTGATGTTGCTCGAGCATGAACCCGGCCTTGCTCGGGCAAGCTTCTTGATCAACGTTGTCTCAGGTATGCTCGGGCAAGTTTTTCTGTTTGCTCGGGCAAGTATTTTCTTTGCTTGGGCAAGACTACTTAGTCTGATGATTTTTGCTTCTGTCTCGATGTTGCTCGGGCAGACTTGTGGCCTTGCTCGGGCAAGCTCGTGCTTTCGACGCTTTCGGGTGTTGCTTGAGCAAACTTCTTTTGCTTTTGCCATGAGGTTGCTCGGGCGGGATTATGACCTTGCTCGGGCAAGGTCATGCTTTCTGACGCTTTCAGACGTTGCTTGGGCATGATCACTTTGAGCTTCATTTTTCCTTCAGAGACCCCGACGTTGCTCGGGCAAGACTATGACCTTGCTCGGGCAAGGTCATGCTTTCAGATGCTTTTGAAGGTTGCTTCGGGCATGATTACGTTACCTTGCTTTTCTTTCTTTACTGAAGTCCGATGTTGCTCGGGCAAGGTTCTATCTCGTGCTCGGTCATGATTACTAAGAATCTAATAATTCTTAATTTAATTTACTAGGAATTGTGATCATCAAAATATAGGAATTAACAGAATTTATATCAGGTTACCTTATTAAGGAGACCATCATAAGATGAGGACGCCATAATAAGGAGACCTAATTTTAATTCAAGTCACCTTATTAAGGCGACCTGAATTTATATCAGGTCGCCTTATTAAGGAGACCATCATAAGATGAGGCGACCTCATTTAAAATCAGGTCGCCTTATTAAGGCGACCTGAATTAACAATTCAGGTCGCCTTAATAAGGCCAAAATTAAACAAAGACGTCCTGATTACATAATCAGGACGCCTTTGTTGATTTTTTTTAAATACATGATGCATATTTTAATTTTGCCCGAGAAAGAAGAACAGACAAATGCTAAATATATACATGAATCAGTAATATACATACCCACAATAACACCAAACTTGCAAAGACACAAACTAACAATGAGATAGCAACAATGAGATATCTACCAAGTTTTGCATCAGCTGAATCAGTAATATACTCACAATAACACCAAACTTGCAAAGACACAAACTAACAATGAGATAGCAACAATGAGATATCTACCAAGTTTTGCATCAGCTGAATCAGTAATATACTCACAATAACACCAAACTTGCAAAGACACAAACTAACAATGAGATAGCAACAATGTGATATCTACCAAGTTTTGCATCAGCCAGAAACCAACCAAGCAACACAAGAAGGTTGATAGTTCAAAGAAAGTTGGTCACAATTGTTGCAGATTTTGAACAGATACCCACAATAACACCAAACAGATACAAAAGAACAACAGTAGCAAAGAATCACTAACACAATAACATACTAATCAAGCTCACTACTAACTAGGCTATGTGTTGAAGAAGATGTCTAGCCAACATGTCTCGAACCGAATCGATGTCATCCTCGCGCGACGGATCCGCAGAGCCAAAAACTATAAATTGGAAAACAAGGTATAAGATAAACCAATTAAGTGAAGGAAATAATTAACAACTCAAGTACAACAACAAAAATATCATCATTTGAGGATCACAAAAATATCACGTACATTTTGAAAACCTTGAATACGTCCGCTGGTAACGATGGATTGCATCCAATTCATTACGTAGTATCCGTACTCGGTGTTCCCTGGCTGTTGATGGCACTATAAATCAAAAGCAAATTGTTAAAACGAATAAAGGCATATCGAAAGCTACTGTGTCAATGAAATAACTTGAATTAAAACTATTTACCTTCGGATAAAACCACTTTGGTCCACCCCGCTCTTTTGCTCCAAAGAAGTTGTCTATACGTCTTGAGGCCCCTATCATTAAAATGGAAATTAACGTACATGTTAAACCATTCATTTAAAGAAGAATCGATGATTTAGACAAAAATTTACTTACTCGGCAAACATGGTTTTGATATCCTCGTTTGGATTGCCACCTACTGAATCGAACCAATAACAAGAGTTCTTGACGGGACAAACAACACATAGAGTCCAATGACCACTACAACATATACGTATTAATATTAAATTAAGATAAGAAAGCAATTTATTCACAAAAATCTTATATAGACAAAACAAAAGTACGCACCTTTCATGTATTGGCGCTAGATAACAAGACTTGCCTCCGTCGCCCATTGTTAAACCAAAATAAATTGACCTTCCGGGTAACGTATTGCGAAAAAGCCGTGCATCCAGGACATAAGTATCCATACGAACCCGCTCGCTTTGTGTTGGCGCATATTTCGCAGGAAATGAAATAAAATGATAAATGTTATTGAATATATTTAAAAAAAAAGAGTACTGACATAATTAAAGGGTTAAAAAAACTTACAAGATTGCAAGTTGAAGAAACTGTATATCTAAACAATCCATATGCATAAACTCTGTCAAATCTTTCTTTTCAATTGTTATCGGATATGTCTTTTCTGCACCGACAATGCCCGGAGGCATCTGCAAGCTGATAAAGTCGATGTCCTTGTACAACTCTCGCAGCTGTACTAAGTAGGGAAATAAGCTCGTAGCTTGTTCATGCTATGAAAACATAAAAAACACATTATGAGTGGGTTAGCAATGAAAATCAATCGGGAACCTACTCATCATCAATCAGTAATGTATTTCCTACCATTGGAGGTGTCGTCCCCATCTCAATAAGATGATGCGGCCAAAGGATGAACCATGTGATGGCAGCGCCTAGTGTGGTAACCTCCTCATCATCAATCGGGATGGCTGTCTCTTCTTCCCCCTCTTGCACACTTTTCACAGTCACCCGACGTTGGTCTTCTGGAATTTGCTTGTTATGGTGTGCGGTTTGTTCTGGGTAAACAAGACCATCGGCAACAATACGCCGGTGTGGGTCATCCAAATATAGAGTGCAAGGTAGACCTCCCTGTGGTGTGTGAGAAGGTTCGCCGTGTCCGCCTGATGGAGGGTGAGAAGGTTCGCCAAGATTTACATCTACAGGCTGAAAACTGTCTTTGCTGCTAGCAAAGGCCGAGGAGTCTTGGGCTGTACGTTCCGTATTTGCCTTCTCCTGTACCATAGCTCTCATTTCACCCCGTAGTTGTTCCATAACCTCAGCTACGAGGGTTGTTCGAACTTTGGCAACAAACTGAGGACTAGGTTTGTCTTTGTCATGCAAACGTGAACGCCGTCCGAAATATTTTGCGACACTAACTCCCCTTGTCTCCCCTCGAACAAAGATCAAGGTAATCCGGCTTCCCAATCGCGTTGACAAAATGTCCTACGTGTACTTGGCGTGAATGAACCTTGGCTGCTCTGCTTTGCTCAAGTGCATCCCGTACATAAGATTTGTCATAAATAAGAACTAAACTCTTATAGTATGAAACAACTGAGGCCATTTAAGACTTCTAATTTAACTACTTACAATCTTTGAGGCGACCTCAAAGAACATCTTCATTTATGTATTTGTTACCCTTCATTCTCGCACTTTCCATTTTTTGTGACGAGGAGGACGCTCGGGGCCCGGATAGCAATGGAAGGATCAGATTGGGAAGCATCCTTCATTCGCTGTAACTCTTCTTCCATCATCTTCCGTTCAAGCTTTTTATAGCCACCTCTAGACATGCAATGCGGATACTTATTTTTTGCTTGCCTCTCTCTATTGGCTTGACTTTTTTCCTGTGAAACGAAAACAAACAAAACTGAGCCAACGTTGTCAAGTAAATTCAAATAAAAGATAAGATATGACAGAAATTTTACAAGAAATTCAGGATTCTGCCGTGACGCCACAAACTCCCTCCAATCCTCTGGAGAAATGAAATCATAGGTCATACATGGGTCCTCGTTCCTCTTTGACCCTCAAATATATTTTTTAGTGAGCTTGTTCTTAAAATATTTCCAACGGAGACGAACTTCGCCCATCCAATGCTTGTTCATCGCCTTATTGTCGGGACATCATATATTTGTTTGCAGGGTAAAAGAGAAGATATTAAAGAAATCAAGTAATAAGACTAAAGATACAAATGCAGATATATCAAAAGTGAGATACCAAAATTTGTGCCCAAATCAACTCCTTCATTTTATCAGGAACCATCTTTCAACTAGAATATACAATACGAACTTTGCTTCGAGCCAGATAGCCAAGATAGCTAATAAAATTGTCTTCCTCTCTACCAATCGGATTCATATTGGCATCGAACTCCACATGCATCTTCTTTTTTTGACTGTCACGACGAGCAATTAGGGCACCCATGTTTGTACTACCTCTACCCTTTCTCACAACGGGTTGATCAACCCTATCACCCGATGACTCTTCAGATGTGGACATATTCATGTTCATCAAAGAAAGACAAATCAATGTTAGATAGGTTATTAAATAATAAACAAATTACTAAAATGAACGAACATGTTAAACCATTACTCGTCAGAGGTTGAAATCTCACTTTATACTGTTTCCCATATTCCTTCACAATGATCCTTTCTTGCAGCATATTCTTCATCATCTACCAATTCTACTTCACGTGTTGCAGGTGGATTTGTTGTGAAAAGGAGTGTATCGTCAAGGTTCAAGGATTCTTCACCATACTTCTGTTTTTTACTTTGAAGTACAATGGACATTTTTTTATTTGCAGGGTCTGTAACATAAAACACTTGTTTCGCCTGACTTGCTAAAATGAATGACTCATCTCTATGACCAAGTCTTTGAAGATCAACTGAGACAAATCCAAATTTAGGATCTATTACAACAAAAATATTGCTAACCCACTTGCATTTCAATAAAGCAACTTTGAACTTGTCAGTAGCTAATCTCCCATATTTCTTCAATAACTCCATAATAGGCCATTGATGCTAACACCGGGTTTTTGTCTTTCGAACTTGAAAAGTGCATGGATTCAGCTTCAACCATCACCCCACTATTTTGCACAGAAATTATGTCATCTTGGTCTTTTGTGTAGAAACAATATCTGTTTATATCATAACCGCTCCAAGTGATGACCTGAAAAGAAGGCCCCCAGGCTAACCACTTGATTGTATCCGACACACCGGTCTCGTGCAATACCGTCTCCTGGAACCACTTTATGAATGTCTTCTTTTGCTCATTAGCTATCTCGCATGTCATTCTTCCTTGGATTCATATCCTTCAAACTCTTTCTGTGTTTATCAATGTATGGTTGAACTTCTTCCATATTATTCAAGATGTACAAGTGTGCTTGCAACACGGCTTCACGAGGCATATTCTTCAGTTTGATGCCTCGAGTTCCCTCGCTTATCCATTCGTCATGCTGAGATTGTATCGTCGCCCGATAGATAATCTTTGCGAACTCCATAGCCTCTTCAACTACATATCTCTCAACTATTGAGGCTTCCTCGATAAGGATTTTTAGAATACACTTTTAAGATCTTCATGTATCGCTCGAAGGGTACATCCACCTTAGGTAAACTCGGACCGCAGAGCCTTACCTCCTTACCAAGTGCACTATCAAGTGCACCATGATATCAAAAAAGTAGGAGGAAAATGCATCTCTAGTTGGGACAAAATAATATAACCCTCATTTTCCAATTCATCCAACTTTTCAATGTCAACCACTTTGTTACGATAGCATTAAAGAAAATACTCAATCTTGTTATAGTGGCTCGCACTTCATCTTTCATAATGCCTCTAATAGCTATTGGTAATAGTTGTTGCATCAACACATGATAATCATGGGACTTCATTCCCACTAACTTCAAATCGTCCATTGAAACACACCTTCTCAAATTAGAAGAATATCTTTGTGGCACCTTAATGTCATATAGACACTCATACAAACTTTTCTTCTCCGCTTTTGATAGTGTATGAGTTGCGGGCTCCATGTATGCCCTCTTACCATCTTCCAATACTCGTGGATGTAACCGTTCTCTTATTCCCATATCAACCAGATCTAGTCTCGCACTAATTCCATCCTTAGTCTTCCCCGGTATGTGCAAAAGAGTACGACAAGACTATCGCAGACGTTTTTCTCCACATGCATCACATCAAGACCGTGTCTCACATCAAGACTACGCCAATATGGAAGATCAAAGAAAATTGATCTCTTCTTCCATATATTCTTCTCACTCGCCTTCCTTTGCTGCTTACCCAATATGACATTGATATGTTTCACCCGACTATAAACTTCCTCTCCGGTTAATGCCTTTGGCGCCGTGTTGTGCTCCGGTGAGCCGTTAAAACGCTTTCTTAACTTACGATATGGGTGGAACAGATGAAGAAACCTCCTGTGACCGAGGTAGACCGTTTTTTTTTTCCGTGCTTTAGTTGATGGAAGTTTGTGTCTACTTCACATATTGGACATGCTTTATGCCCCTTCACACCGTACTCGACAAATTTCCGTATGCAGGAAAGTCGTTTGTCGTGGTAAAAATCATTGCACGCAACTTGAAGGACTCCTTCTTATATGCATCAAACACATCTACGCCTTCCTCCCACAACTTCTTCAAATCGTCAACCAAAGGTACCAAGTACACATCGATATTGTTCCCGGGTTGTTTAGGTCCAGAAATCATCATAGAAAGCATCACATACTTGCGTTTCATACATAGCCAAGGAGGTAAGTTGTATATTACAAGGAGAACCGGCCATGCACTATGGGTGCTGCTAAGAGTTCGATACGGATTGAAGCCATCTGTACAAAGCCCCAGCCGAAGGTTTCTTGGCTCACTGCCAAATTGAGGAAACATTTCGTCTATTTTCTTCCATTGCAGAGAGTCAGCCGGGTGCCGAAGAAATTTTCCATCGGATATTCTCTCATCAGAATGCCATCTCAACTTCTTCGCTGTTGCTTCACTAGTAAACAGACGCTTAAACCGCAGAATTATTGGAAGATACCACAATACCTTCAAAGGTTGCCTTTTTGTTGTCTGCTCTCCAGAAACAATACATTTCTTCACTTTGTATCGTGAAGTTTTACATATCGGACAATTACTGAGGCCTTCATACTCATTTCTGTACAATATGCAGTCATTAGGGCAAACAACGTGTATCTTTTTATACTCCATACCCATCGTAGACAAGATTTTCTTGGCCTCATACATACGATTTGGAAGTACATTATCATCTGGCAACATATCACACAACAATTCAAGCAGCGACGTGAAACTACTATCGGTCCACCCACAAGTTGCCTTTAAGTTGACCAAATGTAAGGTCCCAGTCAACCGTGTATACTTAGTAAACCCAGGGAACAAAGGTGTCTCTGCATCACTCCGCACGCTATCATATTCACCCGATTGTGCAAAAGATTCTGCATCAACATCATGAATCATTTTCTCCATTCCATCATCATCCTCAACTTCATTTTCGTGGGACGCACCGGTACTTACTTCCTCACCATGCCATATCCACGTTGTGTATCGAAGGTGTATTCCATCACAAAGTAGGTGATCCCTTATATCAGCAATATCCCTTCGACTCTCATTTAAACAATTAACACATGGACAATAATACATCCCATTTTTTGTAGCCACATTCCTTCTAGCAAATTCAATAAAATTTTTCACCCCATTCTCATATTCTTTACTAGTTCTCAACGCATTCATCCAACTATGACCCATTTTATTACCACCTATGACATTTCCAACAACAAATCAAGTTCATAACAATTTCAAGAACGACATGCTTTCTTTTAAGAAATTTTTGGCAGATTTCCCCTTACAAGTAAGACATCACAAAATTTCAATAACAACCAATTTCAGCTTAATTCAACAAAACTTACTAACTAAAGCAATTCGAACAATATCAACTATTAAATCCAACAATTTCTTCAACTAACAAAACATTGGAATTATTCCCACTGACATATACTTCAATGGTAATGGAAATGGTAAACCATGAAGCTATCACTTGTTTAATCAAGTTCACGTAGTTCATATGGCTAATAGTAAAGGAAAGACAAAAAAAAAGGACAGGATTAAAAACACTTAAACCAATTGGACATATATGTGTGCGTGCATAAAATGAAAGCAGCTGACCTAATTTGGGAGCGCAACCGTTTGCTTCAAACCTTTCACCAAGATTTCTCAGCAGGTAGTCAAAAAAGACAAAGATTACTATCCTTAATCTCTTCTCGTCTATATCCGCATTATCAACATATGGTTGTTCTATTAAGAACCAAGCACAAAACTTATTTGCAAGGGTAATAGGAAATCTTGTTAACAATGTAAGTTCTCTAAGCAAGAAACTCGAGTCAATGAGTGTTTAACCGGTTCATAGTAAGATTTTGCAATTTTCGGATCAAGAGGCTTGAGTGATCTCAAGAGTAAGTACAAATCTTACAAACTTAAAGAATCAAATAAGACATCACTAGTGGATAGAAATCACATAAGAAGTGCCAAAATTTGTCGAAAATCCCGGTAAACAATCCATGGAGAGGAACTCTAGAATTTCCCAAACTTCTAAAACAATCCATATAAAAATGCTTCACCAATTAGTGATGCTCAAATAATAAGAACGACAAATTCGGTAGCAATGCATCAATCAAGTAAGTTGGTGCAATTTTGCAAGTCACATCGAATCCACACAATTTAGGATGCATCGATTACTCACTAGGTACCAATACAACAAACACAAACCAAAGCACAACTTCAACAGGGTTAGAAATAGTAATGACAACAAGCTCTCGCAATTATCCCGACCTCTATCGATGCAAGTATCCACTGGAGTAAGTCATATGCTCATTAATGAAAACAGAGTGAAAAGGCAAGTTCCACACACTATCGAGTTGATCCAACCAAGCAAATTCTTATATGATGATAGAAGCAAACAAGACAATTGAACACAAGAAGATTGAGAGGTTCCAACTTGCTCTCGACCCGACAAGATCCACAATTGAGGAAAAAAATAGTTATGGTCTTACAAAGATAGCGATAGTGTTTATAATATATGATGTGTTTTCAATTGGTAGCGACAATGCTTATAACTCTTAGATTCAAAAAAAGGAAATAACCAAGATTAAACAAAGTTGTGTGCAAAACTCACTTTGTCTATTATGACGCAAACCTTGCCAAACAAATTTTCAGGAATGGAGTAACACTTCAATACTTCTTGCGTAACTCCGTGAATCAAGAAGGAAAGATATTGAAAATAATTACAACCTCTTGATTTTCAACGGGGAAAAAAATTGACAAACCAAGAACTAATTAATCACAGTAAATTGCATATTGTACATTTTGGAGAATAGGTACCAATTACTAACAGATTTCAGTCTCATTTTGTTTGTTAGTTTGCTTTTACTTTTTCTATTAAAAAACAAAAAGTTTTGCCTTACATAGTGGAGAGGATCTAGAGTCTAGACGCTTCCAAACAATGTAATAATTAGAAATCGAAAAAAAAGAGATTGCAGTCATTTTTTAATTTTTCATAGCAATGAACTAAAAATATGAATAATAATAATGATACCTCCAATATAAAAATATATTGAAATATTTTGTTACTAACTTTTTTTAGTAAAGAAATAATTGTTTTGCCCTTTTCAATAAAAATTGTACTTATAAGAGCATGGGGTCAAATAAGATTTGGAAACATGCTATATATTTATGCAAAGTTTCACATCAGCTCAAGATCATAAGAATGAGTGTTTGGGAAACATTCAAATCTTAATTTTATAAGGCATTTTTTTTAGTTGAAATAAAACTTTTTTCACATACTTAAATAATAAATCCTAAAAGCTATTCTCAAAATCTAATCCAAACGTTAGAGCTCTACTGGTTTACCTCACCGGGCCGAAGCTAAGATCTTCTATTCTTCTAACTTCCTATATTTACCCCAAACAAGGTGCCTAGACGTGGTTCTTTTCAATTGAACCAATTTATTTGTGTTGTGCTAAGTCGGTTAGCTTTAATATGGACAGTATTGTGAGGCAGACAATCCAGTTCATTAGATTGGATAAGCATGTTTTCTACTAGTTTCTAGTCCTGGTTTTTCTTTTGGCAGAACAGCAATTATAGTTTACAACAAGCAGCGTGAGTGCCTCTGTAGTCGATGGCACTTGTTTAATTGAGACTTGCGTTTGTTAGAGATGAAACCCAGGGATGTGATTCATCCTATCAAGTATTTAGGGATTTGCTTAGCAGTTCATATGGCGAGGGGGCGAGAAAGAGTAATCGAAAAACACACACGCAAAAAAGTTGAATGAAAAGGATAATAGTATTAATATTACACTAATTTCAAAATGCATTACACAAACAAACAGCCACCACCTTCACTCCTAACCTAATCTCCCCACTTTTTTCTATTACTTTCAATTCCAAACCCCACCTTTATTCTCTGCTTCATCTCTCGCCCAACCTTTTTAACTCAACTCATATTCTCAAAAGTAATTAAAATGTACCTAAAACGTAACAAAGAAACTAAGGAATAATTGCGGTGCGGTCTAGTTTTAGAGCATGAATTAAGGGCGTACCGTTAGAGATCGTCGGAGAAGGTGGGGGGGGCCGGGACGCGCGGAAATAGAGCTGGAGAGACTACGGACGCCGAGAAGAGAGAACACGAAAGAGACGGCGGATCGTACGACACGAGTCGATAGGGTTCGATGGCGATGAGGGAAGATCAGGGAAATAGCGTAGTAGGGTTTTTGACGGCAACAAGGGAAGCAAAGGAAACTGATGAACTCAGAAATTATAAAGTCGGACGCGCGCGGCTATATTGGCAAAATAAAGGGATTTTTGACAAC
The DNA here is from genome assembly GCA_019022615.1 of Acacia melanoxylon. Taxonomy (NCBI): domain Eukaryota; kingdom Viridiplantae; phylum Streptophyta; class Magnoliopsida; order Fabales; family Fabaceae; genus Acacia; species Acacia melanoxylon. The sequence goes on along the minus strand of JAFJYJ010000068.1, from coordinate 549,260 downwards.
TTGAAATGAAATTTAGGTCGCCCATTTTTGAATTTAGGCGACCCGAAAAAATTAAGGTCGACTGAATTTCATTCGCCAATGTTAGATTTTTTTAAAAAAAAAAAAAAAAAAAACCACCTCATGGCGCAAAACAATATTGGCTACCTGAAAAACATTAAGGTCGCTGTATTCAAACATTGGCGACCTTAATTGCTTTCAGTGTCGCCAATGTTAAAACCTTTTTTAAAAAAAAAAAAAAACCACCCCATTGCTCAAAACAAAACAAAAATCTCATAGGAATGTGGCGACCTGAAAAAACTTCTGGTCGCCTATATTCCAACATTGGCGACCTGAATTTCATTTAGGTCGCCAATGTTAAAAAAATTTAAAAAAGACCACCCCATGGCGCAAAACAAAAAAATTCTCATAGGAATATGGCGACCGGAAAAAAATTCAGGTCGCTTATATTCCAACATTGGCGACCTGAATTGCATTCAGGTCGCCAATGTTAAAAAAAAATTAAAAAACAAAACCACCCCATGGCGCAAAACAAAAAAATTCTCATAGGAATATGGCGACCCTAATTTTATTCAGGTCGCCAATGTTAAAAAAATTTAAAAACAAAACCACCCACGGCGCCAAACAAATAAATTTTATTCCAAAAAAATCTCATGGCGTCAAATAAAAAAATTCTCATAGGAATATTGGCGACCTGAATGAAATTCATGTCGCCAATATTCCAATTTTGGTGACTTGAATGAAATTTAGGTCGCCTAAATTCAACAATTTTCAGAATATTTGTCCATGGCGCCAAGCAAAAAATTCCCCCGCGAAACTACTTAAAGCGTCCTGAAATACTGTTAGAACGCCAAAAATCAATTTTACAAGTCCTAAACAAATATTCAGGTCGCTAAAGGCTAATTTTCCTTCCATATATTTACAAGAATGCCACTGCCTTCATTTTTTACTTCCTATTTTTAAATAAGGACATTTTTTACGGTAGTAATATCCAATTTTTGTAGTAGTGATATAACGTTCAATGCAAGTATTGTAGAAATGTATGGTCAATTTTTTTTTTCCTCCTATCATTTCCATTTGGAAGTTTTAGCTGTATTATTTGCATTTGATTACTTCTTCACTTATCTAGTCAAACATGTTGGGTGGTAGTAACATATGAGATACTCGTTTTTCTCTTAAATATTATTAGATTACAATGGATTTTTCCTTGGCAGTGGGCTGTGTAGTGAATGAAATTGGTTGGTCAACATTCTAGATCATCTGTTTTATGTAAATCTTTTGATAAACGAATGCTTCTTGAGATTCTTCTGGAACTGTGATGGTGGCATTTATATTGCATGTCTATTAAGTAAATTAGGTGTTGCATTACTATTTGGTAACAGTTGGTTTGTCATCAAGTTGCAATATAGGTTTAAGGCAATAATTTTCTCTGTTTTATCTAATTGCTTGCAATGTTTCTAACAATAGAAATCAAGCTCTGAAACATTATATGCATATAGATGATGGGAAAATTATATTGTCTAAATTAAAATTATATTGTCTTGTGTTTCAAGGCGCTGCTTCTGAGTTTACATTCCTGTTGTAATGCATCTTGCTCATGCGAAAAAATTCCCTTTGTTTATTTTGTATATTTCTTAGTAGTTGTGTAGGCAACATTTTGACACTTTGTGGTTATTGTTGTATATAGTAGTAGTAGTTAGAGGTGGATGTTTCTTTATTGTATCAACATTTTGGTCTATAATGATCTGAACATTTTGGTTTATGGTTATCTGTGATGGTTTTTATAGGGTTTAATTACTAGGCAGTGAACAAATATGTAGCATGTTATTCACACACAAAAAAGTATAATTACGGCGTACAAAAATAAATTTTGGGACGCCTTAACTTTGGGACGCCAACAATTAGATTTTAAAAAAAAATTACTGGGTCCCAAAAATTATTTTAGCATATCTTTTTTTTTTTGATATAATAGATGGCAAAACGCCACAAACCAGGAAATTACATACGAGAGGGAACAAATCCCCAAGACTCTTGATCTACCCAAGTCCTAAGGAACAAAGGACAATCACGAAAATAATCAGACCTATTTAAACCCATCTTAGCCAAAGCATTGGCGACTCTATTAATCTCTCTAGGAACATGACATAGAGACACCTCCCAGTTTAAATCCAATAAGTTCAGAATCCTGGAAAATAACAAAGAGGTCGACTCAGCCGTGCTACTAGACAAACGACCAATAAGATTACAATCATCAAATTCTAAATTAACTCTTCTAATACCTAAATCCCATGCAAAACGCAAACATTCATAAACAGCCCATTCCTCCGCAGTGTGAGTGTCACAAATACCCAGCATCTTGGAGAAACCAGAAATCAAATTCCATGACTATCTCTTAAGACACCGCCACATCCAGCTTTACCTCGATCTCTCGCACCATGGCACCGTCCACGTTGAGCTTCATCCAACCATCAAGAGGAGTTGCCACTTACGCGAAACATCGGCAAATGAGCCAAACTCATCACCATCGAAGGACCATTCAAAGAGAATAGAATGACTTCTCCAAGAGTTCCTAATAATCAATTCGGGGTGAGGAGGCTTTGCAAATTCAGGTTCAAACATATAGGAATTCCTCCATCTCCATAGTTGCCAAATGATAAACCCAAACACGAGGTTCCGATGAAGGGCCCATACTTTTACAAAAGCTTCCTACCAAATTCATCGTTAACCAATCCTTTAATTGAGAAAAAAAAAAATTGTGGCATAAATGAGCGGAACAAATTCCTTCCAAACCTTCTCTGCATAGACACAATCTCTGAGAATACGAATACTATCCTCCCAATCAGCCCTACAAAAGCCACAACTAGCATCCGAGGAGGACCATGAGCTGCGCCAAGAATTAGTGGGGAGTTTATTGAGGACAACTCTCCACATAAAAACACGAATTCTCTCCGCTCCTTGCCATTTCCAAATGTGCTTGAACAGATCACATTTCAAATGAGGAGGATTTTTTCAACAAGGAAATAGGCACTCTTTATGGAAAACTTCCCATCACTAGCAGCCCCCCACACCAAAAGGTCATGCCCAACATTCAAACTAGGCAGAACAAAAGCAATCAGATGATGGAGCACCTCAGGAAGAACCACACCAGACAGTTTGGACCAATTCCAGCCCCCTCAATAACCCAATCAGCTACGAAAGAAAACTCTTCCTCCACAGTTAGTTGACGAATACACAAATCACTAATTCTCTGATCATTAATCAACCAATGATCCTTAAAGAAGCTTACCATAGTACCACTTCTTACCTGCATTTTAGACCCTAGATCCACAGTATGAGCCTGATTTGTTATGAACCTCCATAGAGATGAGTCACCATCCGAGAAAGAGAAAATGGACTCTTCATAACGCAACATATACCGATGTTGAAGCACATCCACCCAAAGCCTTTTAGAACCGACCACTAATTCCCAAGCCAGTTTTGCACCACACCGTTTGTTAAAAGGAATTGACTTCCTAAACCCAAGGCCGCCATACTCTTTCGGTCTAGTAATGCAATCCCAACTAACATGATGATAACGATGCTGATTAGCTTCATGGCCCCAAATAAAGTTCCTTTGCAACTTCTCCACTTCAAGATAGACACTCCTTGAAATCCTAGTAACCAGCATGGGATAAAGAGGAATGGAACTGAGAACCGCTTTAGCAAGCGTTATACGACCCGCAGTGGAGAGGCACTTCACTTTCCATGCAGAAAGCTTGGAGTGAACTCTATCAATGATGTAATTGAAAGTTTCCCTTCATTTCTGGTGCTTTGATAGAGGAAATCCAAGGTACCACCCGATCTCACTAGTAATCGACATTTAGCAAATGTCTTTAATTGAGTTCCTTGTGAGGGTTGAGACTCTTGGGGAAAAATAAATAGAGGATTTTCCCACATTAACGTTACTTCCAGAGGCTACCGCAAACTGATCCAAACATCCCAACATACACCTCACTTGCGGTTCAGAGGCAACACCAAACAGTAACAAATCATCAGCAAACAAAAGATGAGAAATCTTAGGTCCTGACTGAGACGTATGGATAGGCTTCCAATGACAATTTTTGACAGCGCCACATATTATATGAGAAATATTTTCCATACTCAACACAAATAGAAGGGGGGAAATAGGATCACCCTGACGGAGGTCTCTCTTAGGAAAGAAAAACTCCGTTTGAGAGCCATCCCATAATACGTTGTACGAAACCTTTGAAACACATGACATAATGATATTGATGAAATCCACCTCAAAACCCACCTCCAATAAGACTTGCTTTAAAAAATCCCATCGCACCCTATCATAGGCTTTTTCAAGATCGATCTCCATCGCCATTAAGCCTCGCTTACTTCTGTTCTTACTCATAACATGAAGAAGTTCTTGGCCTATGACAATATTATCTTGTATCCTGCAACCCTTAATAAAACTTACTTGAACAGGAGAAATTAGATCATTCATTACTCCTTTAAGTCTCTGTGTGATAATCTTTGTAACACATTTGTAATGCACCGTGCAAAGAGATATCGGCCTAAAGTGGGAGACCAATTCAAGCTTCTCTCTTTTGGGAATCAACGAGATAAGAGTCCTATTGGCGACATCGAGGGAGATAGAACCAGCAAAGACACCTTTAACAAAACAAACATCAGGACCTACTTTAGTCCACTTACTCTTATAAAAGAGAGGCAGGAACCCATCAATTTCGGGGGCTTTAAAGCTTCCCATAGAAAACACCGCACTACGTATCTCCTCATTAGACTAACTACAAGCTAGATCTTTAATGCAATTAGGATCTATAGTAGGAAAACACGACTTTGTGACCAAGACAAGTAGACAAATGCAAATTCACATGAATTTGGGGGGGGTGTCGGCCAAGATGAGGAGGATGGAGGGCCAAGTAAATAAGATTTTTACACTCCAAATGTCATAATCAAGAGTTAATTGCATGAAGACTTATTGGTAAAAATGACATAAGCATGTGTAATAATAGTAATTAGTGGTAAATTAATTAAAGATGAGATAAAAACCATTATGATGAATTCAAGACATAAGTGAATGAGAACCAATACAAAATAAATTGTATCTTGAAATCCATGAACTAGTTTACAAAGATAAGTAGATATTATGAACAAGCATAATTTAAGCTTGAACATAGTTGTCTCCAAAGTGATTTTCATAAAATTTTGAGATTCATACTATTGTGATTTTAAAAGTTTAAAAATACCATAAATGAAGTCATGAAATTGTGATTCCAAAAGTGGAAATGGATCCTCAAGAAAAACACCAACTTACACCTAACTAAATTAGGATTTGAGAATGAAAGAAAGATGAAGAGTGTTGTGAGAGGGGGGAGGTCGGTTAGTGAGGTGTAAGGGTGTGATTAAAAAACTTTTTGTTAAGTTACATCCAAAGGTTAAAATTGATTAGAAGTTGCTAACTAGTTAACCAAGGATTTACTATAAATAGGAGGTAGTGCATGCTTCATTCCTCACCAATTCACAAGCTAAGTAAGCTGGTATTAACCAAGAGTAAGAGGGTAAGTGAGAGTGAGAAGCTCTGGGAAGGCAAGAGCAAAGTTCTAGGTAAGTTCTTATACCCTAGCTTTGTGATTTATAGCTTAGATGTTGTTTTGATTCATAATCTTCCAATTATAGTGTTATTTTCATGTTTTTATGGTTACCATTGTCTTTATTTCGAAAAAATGATGAAGAAGAAGTTATAGCAAAATTTTTGGAAGATTATGGTCAAAGTAGCGAAGCTCTGGCGAAATTTTGTCGGTTAGCGACTCCCGGAAGCAATTTCAAAAACGCTGGTATCTTATGTTGAAGATGCTATGCAAAAATTATGAGAAACTTCATGGCGAGAGTAGACATATATAGCTTTCCAAATATACCTATATCATGTCATTTTGAGTTTTTTGCTAGGAGAAAAAAATTCTACAAAATGACCTACGAAATTCTGAAAATTCTGGGCAGAGGTTGAAATCATGAAAACTGGGAATTGTTTATAAAATCTGGGCTATAACCAATACTATTTCCTAAAATTAAACATCCTAAGGATTCCTAGGAATTTTACGGATCCTCATTCCGAGTTCTGTGGGATTAATTATAACTCTCCAAAGTTAGGTGAAAAATCAGCCTATATATTGATTAATAACGTTTTTACATAAATTAGTGGTAATAAATTGGAAATAATTAATCCAGGGGTAAAATGGTCTTATATAGCCAAAATATCTCTTGAAATAATATTTGTGAATTAATAGAGGCGATATTACCCTTATAGGATATCTGTGACCGTCTACCGTCGAAACGTACCAAACACCGTCAACGAAGGTACGGACGCGTATTGTAACCTTAACTCTTCTGCTTATTGTATGCCTATATGTGATTGCTGTGTTCCTATACTGAGACTCTGTTTAAACTGTTCTTGAATCATTCATGAGTATACGGGTTATGGTTTTGATAATACCGTTGGAGTTTTCCTAGCGCTGAGGACACAACTGTACATTGTGGCACTGGTTTGATAGTGCAGACTGGGGTGACAGACATACTGCAGGGGCTGTGTTTGTTATTGCCTGATTTGTTGAAATGTTAAACTATGATTTTATGTTGAAAAATGTTGTGAATATCTGTCATTCATATACTGTTTACATAAGCATGAGGTTAACCGTTACCTGAGATCCAATGGGCATTGGATCTCAGCTCTTACCATAGCTTCAGGATCCAGGGGAGTTCGGATCGAAGACAAGGGTAAGGAGCCAGCTTAGGATGCAAACAGAGAAGTTATTTTGATATGTATTTGATTAAGTCCTCAGATGATTGTATTACTATTTGAACAACCAGACATATTACAATCAATGTTATTCAGTTACTCTTTTTAATTTGAAAAAAAAATTCCGACGCTCAACTCTGATTAAAAACAGCGAGAAAACTTTTACGAAAATGGGGTGTTACAGTAGGCAACTCACTACTATCATCATATAAATTCTGAAAATACCTAATCACAAGCTGTCTCAGCTCATCCACATTATCAACCCAGTCACCCGAGTCATTTTTAAGACCTAAGATATTGTTGCACCTTCTCCTCATCTTCGTCTTCAAATGGTAATACCGTGTATTACGGTCCCCCTTAGCAATCCACTCAGTTCTAGATTTTTGGTACCATTTAATTTCTTCAAGCCTTATCAGTCTCTCCAACTCCTCCTGCAACTCCAGTTCTAGATTGCATAAGAAAAGGGAGTACAGATAGGAACTAGATCTCTGGATGCCATTTAATCTACCAAGTATAATACTCTTCCTTTTTTCCACCAAGCCAGAAACTTCCCTATTCCACACTCCAATATCTTCCTGGAATCTTAGAAGGGATTCATTAATATCCTCACCCAAAGACCATTTGTCATTACTAAATTTATCATAAGATTCATGACCAGTCCACATTGCCTCAAATCTAAAAGGCATATCAACAAAATCAGAAAAACCAGACATTCCCAAGCACAGAGAAATGGGGTTATGGTCTGAAAACTTTGTTCTAGGGAGTACCTTTAGATAACATTGCACCAAATCCACAAGAAAAGAAGCATTCACCAGAGCCCTATCCAACCTTTCAAAGAGGCAATTGCAATTTATCAATTTAGGCCCACGCCAAGTATATTGGGGTCCCACAAAACCCAAATCGGAAAGGTCATACTCCTTGATTCTTTCCTGGAAGCATGATATTCTGGAGTAATTTACAGATGAGCCACCTGTCCTCTCAGTCGACTGAAGGATGTCATTTAGGTCACCAATTAATACCCAGGGAGTCGAGATCGACGAGGAGGAGAGACTCCTAAGCTCCCGCCATACAAATACGCCTTATGAGTCGGATTAGGGATAGCATATCTTGCCGTTAGGAGAAACTCACCCGTGCCTACCGGAGAACATCTAACGTGTATGAATTGACGATCAGTTTGGAGCACCGCCACACCAACTCGGTTACTTTTCCAGGCCATAATCAAGCCCCCAGACCTCCCGGTGCTCGGAACAAAAGCATAATCATCGAACCCAAGACGAGTCAGACAGTGGAATTTTGATTCCTGCTCACACTTTGTTTCAGTAAGAATCAAGACTGAGGGGTTAACGCCCCTGTACCTAGCCTTAATTTGTTGGAGAAGATTTTTACCACATGCTCCACGTGTATTCCAATAAACAATAGAGTCCATTAAATTAAAAACACAAACAAAATGGGCTAAAAACAGAGGCCCAAAGTTATAATAAGTATTGGCTATTAGGAACCACACTCACCAAAGATGGCCAAGGCTTGGGTAATCCTCCTCAATATCGTCCTCCATGTTCAAGTGTTGGCCCAACTCGTTCGGCCCGTTCCAAAACTTCATTTGCAAGACCCCAAGCCTTTCATTATCACCAGGTTCAGGTGGAGCCAGATGAGGTAGTTCGGAATCGCTGCTATGAATCAGATTTTCTGCACCTCAAATAGCCACATCCTGCAAGGGCTTCGAAGCGTCAACCTCATTCTTTTCCTCCATCAGGTCTGCACTCTTATTCTCTTCACCTTTTGATATCACATAGGTTGACTCTGAGTTTTCAACGCTTTCCTTCTCCTTTTAAATTCCCCCGCGTGAGCGTTTCTCTTTCCTCTGATCCTGTCGACCATGCTCCTGTTCACCCTTCTGAACCAATGCACTCTGCTTTTTGATAATGTTCTTTTTGGCACCATTTTTCTTCACCTTTAGGCTGCTTCCTGCCGTTATGCTCTGTATGTCCGTTTTAGCCTCTGCACAGAATTATACGACTGGCAGCATTGAGTTTGCTTCACCCCAAACGGCAGCACCACCGTCCTCCGCCAGGATATCAAATCTGGATCCACCGTCGTGATGCCGGAGACCATCTTGTTGCTTCTCTTTTCCCCCTTTACACTGGCGACGTGGTTTTTGAACTACCTTCCAAACATCAAGGTTTCCCATAGGAGGATGTTCTTCTCCGGTAGCAGCCATCTCAATGGTTGCCTCTTCATTACCTTTCACCGCCGCATTTGTATCACCATGTTCCCCTGACTTCCCCCCACTATTACCAGATTTGCATTCCTCCTATTTATGGCCATATAACCCACAGTTTATACACAAACCATGAAGCCCTTCATACTCTAAATGATAGTCATGTCCATCCAGAGAAAAGCCCGACATGAGTTGCTTCCCAAGATCAACTAGAACACAAATCCTCGCGTAGTGACCGCGTAACTGACCAGACGTATTGATGTCCACCTTCACAGTCTCACCTATTCGATCTCCTATCCACGATAACGCCTCCATGTTGTAATATTCCAAAGCAACCCTAGGTAACCTTACCCAAACTGCAACTCTATTGAACGTGGCACTACCCGGATTAAACTTAGGCTCCCATGGTCTTACAGTCAAATAATGATCAAAGATCATCCACTGGCCACCAGTTAGAGCATTCATAAAGTCTTCTCTATTTGTAATCTTGACCACAAAATAACCATGGCCAATATTTATTAAGCTTACGACACCTTTTTTTGCCCACAAAGTTTGAAGGATTGATAGGAGCATTTTGTATCCTATACTCCTACTACCTAACAACTTCACAATAACTGCCTTGTTCCATGCTTTATAGAGTCTTTTCTTCATACTCTCAGAAAATGAAAACGTAGGGAAGTTCCTATTAGGATCTTCCACAATCTGACAGATTGGCTCTCCATCCTCTATCTCAGTATCACTCTGATCTTTATCAGTTGCAATATCATCGACCATATCATTCCCTTGCACTTCACTTGTACTATCTTCTCCTTTACCATTAATACCTATGAGCTTCTCAGCAAAGGATTGTCCTTGTTGCCATGAGTTTTTCTTAACATCGCCTAGCTTCGGCCATTCATCCTCTTCCATGACATTCAATCCGTTTTTAGACTTCTTCGAGCTTCTACGATAAACAGCGTCATCATCATCCCTCAGGAGGAGGGTCTTAGCAGAGGTTTTCTTAGAGACCACAATCGCCATTTGTGCGCCTACTTGGGTGCCCTTCATTGTGTCCTTCTTCTTTATTTTAGCATATTTGTCATTGAAAATTCTATGATTATGGTAACATAAATTTTAGGTTTAAGGCTAAAAAAATATACATGTGATTTTCTCAAAGACGCTTCAACATCAAATGTTTTTTATAGGTAAAAGTAATTATAAACTTTAAAAATTGAGGTTAAAGTACACATAACTGTTAAATCTAGGGTTAATGTGTAAAAATGCACATGTATTTTACCCTCAGGAGCGCCCAAAACCAAATTCTTTTCGAATGTGCAAAAATACTCATGAACTCTCAAAATAGGTGCAAAAATAACATAACCATTAAATCTAACTTAACAGGTGGGTCTCATGCTATTTTCATGAAAATACTAAAATGCCCTTAATTCAAAAAAAAACTTTCATTTCCTTTCCCTGGCTCAATATTCTGAGATCTCTCCCAAACTTCATTTGATTCTGCCAACTTGAGATGATCCGTAGTTTACAAATGGGTTGTATTTTTTGAACGAATCATTGATGTTGTTCAATCCGCTTGAGTAGTTCTTGAACGATTTGATTCTACCGACTTGAGACGATCCGTAGTTCACAAATTGTTTGTTGGAGTAGAGGGCAAAGTTGGCGTCGTTATTGCTGGTGCAATTGGTTGCATCGGAAAATTGTGGAGATGAGTCGAATGAGTAGTACAAATTGGCTAAGGAGCAAAGTGACTCGTAGTGTGAAGAGAGGGTGTTTTGGAAGACGAGCTTTTTGAAGAAGGCGTAGTCATGAGTAGAGAGAGTTTGGAGGCTCTTGCAAGCATGAATTGCGGGATTTAGAGGTTACTAGAGACATGGGTTTTCCAGTATTGAACCAGTGAGGATCTGGGAGTGAAAGGATTTGTTTGTATGGAAGGTGTTTGTGAAAATGCCTCGTTGTTGATTCCCAGACAACTGAGACAAGCCTGCAATTATAAAGAAAACATTACCCCTGAAGACATGTAAATTGATGTGTGTTTGATTTGAATCAACTAATATAATTTTGAAATTGTTAAATTTTGATGTTTTGGAATTTGGTTGTAGGAGTTGTTAAACTCTTTATGTTTTTGGATTTATGTTTTATATAGTTATGTGACTTATATCTTTTAAATATAAAGTTGTTCATTAAATTTGGAGTGGTGACTTATGTTTTTTAACATGCATACACACACACATGTGTGTATGTATGTATATAAAATTTTGTATCTTGACCTTAAGTAATAGAAACTTTACGTTTCGTATTGTTTCTACGATTTACGTTTCTACTCGCTTTCTTCTATTTCCATGTAGAAACTCGATTTTAACAACATTGTTTGTGATTATCCTTCATTTACTTCAGAAAAATCAGATTTTAAGTTTTACGAAAATCTTTTTTAATGAGTAGCTAATTAAATATTATGAAATTTTTTAAAAATATCACTTAAAATTCAAAATTTTAAACAAGTGATTTCCTAATAAAACTAGTTGTGAATTGCTTTACTATTTTTGTTTGTCATTTTTCTTAAATTTAATTAGTAGAAATTATAATAAATAATTTTATGGATTACAAGCTAATTAATTTTTAATGTCTTATCTTGGTTATTATGGATTTAAATTTTGAAATTTGGACAAATTTAGGTACGGCAGAAAATTAACTGGAGTGATGCCTAGATTTAGGGATGTGGTGGAAGTAGAGTTAGGAATCGGGGCTAGCCAATGAAGGGCTGGGTTTATGACCGAAATGCCGCCTCCAAGGCCCGGAATTACTATTTCAAATTTTAATTATTTTTCCTCTATTTTTTTTAATAAGAAAAATTAGTAGGTATCTATACTTTCACTCAATTTTAAATTTGGTGTTTTAATCTTCTAATTAAATTATTAATTTTGCTCTATTGGCACAATTAAGCCCTGTACATGAGTTAATTATAGCAAGGGTGCAAAATTAAAACATTTGAGTGAAATTATATATATCTACAAATAAGTTTTCCCTATTTATAATATTAATGAACAATACTAACCTCTACTCCATATAAAGTAGAGATCAATATAAAAATTGCATATTTATGTAAAATTAATTAAATTAATATGTTATACTATTTCTGAAACATTGCATGGAAAATTTACACGAGACCGGAGTATACTGAGCTCTGGACAATAATTTCTAGATTTTCTTAGTTTTTATTTATTTTTTGTCGTATAGATGAAATGTTGTTATATCGAGATCTGGTTCTTGCGAACCTGGGCAAAGTATGCAGTGTTTAGACTCCAAACCATTGAAGTCGCTGAAGCAATCTAGTGTTCCTATATTACAGTCGCTTTGGAGCTGAATTAATCACCTAAAAACATAATAAAAGCAGCTCCTGCCTCCTGCCCTCTTCTGAGTAATTAAAAAATATAATAATAAAAGCTACGTAAAAGGGTCTAACGGGGCCGATCCGACGACTCAACCCGATTTCTCTACTCTAGGTGCAAGTCATATCATTTTTATTTTATTTTTTTATATAAAAAAGTTTTGGAGGGTTCGACATCGATCTCACTCGCCAGCAAGCACGGCCGGAAGCTCTTTTTTCGAAGACTTAATGAGGACTTACGAGATCGCCTACCAAAGGAGTCTCGCAAATACGGAACGGGATCGAACACACATCCCTTTGGGACTTGAACAAATCTCTTACCATCTACGCCAACTTCCTTTATCATAACATTAGGGATTGACACAGTGGCGAGCGAACAGCTGTCGGCCGCAAGAAAGGTCTCAAGTTCGAGCCTTGTAAAGGCAGAAAAACCCCGCTGGGAGACTTACTCACCATAGTCAGGTGCGCGACCCGGATCCGATTCGGATTAGTCGGGAAAAGCCTGACGGATCTGGATGAAACGCACCAAAAAAAAAAATCATTGATAACGTGAGTATTTTTTAAACACCAAACCTAATTAATTTTAACGATCCGTTATTCAAAATTCTATGATTATGGATATTATAAATTTAAGATTAAGGTGTAAAAATATACATGTAATTTTTTAAAAGTACATCCAATCCCAAATATTTTTTAAAAACAGTAAAAGTAACTACGAACTTTAAAAATTGGGACAAAAATACAAATGACTGTTAAATCAAATCTTATAACGTTGGTGGTGGGATCACATTATTGTCATGGATATATCAAAATGTGCCTAACTAAAGAAGGAAAAAAAAAACTCCACCAACCTCTGATTCTGCTAGAGAGGAAGATTCTAGAGGCAAAATAAGAACTTTACCTTTCGTGTGTATCTGTGGATTGTGTTGGAGATATAGCCCCCAACAAAAAGCTTAACCAAAATGGCACCAATGGTAACACCTTCCTTTTTATCCTCAGACTCTGCAATGATAATTAAATCACTCAAATTGAAGTGGTAACTCCAATACTCACATATGAAAACGAACATCGTAAGGAGAAGGTAGGAATCTTTACCTAATTCTGAATCATCCATTCGAACATATATATATATACAGATCTTGCCCTCCAGAAGCATCGTATCTGACATCAATTAGATCACCAGTTAGAAATAAATATATAGTTGTATCTATAGTTTGTATTATTTCATTATTATTTGTATATAGTATTCTAGAATATTTGTCAGATCCTAGAATAATTCCATAGGGACACATGTCATTGTATTATTGACTTTACATACTATAAATAGAATTATAGACTCAAGCTATTCATTGTGAGCTTGCCCTAATTTCCTTAAAACCTTAACTTCACCAAACCATAAGGCACAACGACTACCTCCCCCTCTGATATCTGAATTAGTATAAGCCGTGCAAGAACAATTCTCCAAGCACTTACGTTCTAGATTCATTGTCTGATCAAGACAAGACAGAGTAGCGTCTGGAACCTCTCATGCCCGTCAACGAAGGTGTAATCAAACCCAATCTCGTCAACCTTTCATGGGTGATAAGTAATAGTCATGTGTACTTTTGTCCGGATTTTCGAAGTTCATAATTACTTATCCACTTTAAAGAAAATCACATCTGTATTATTTTATTGCCAACTCTGCGTGTGTAGTGTGTACCTTACGATTGGACTAGGCGAGTTGATTGTGCTGTGGAAAATCAGGAACAAGAACTGGGGGTTAACGTTATAACATTCAGGTCAATATTTTCTCTCTCTCTCTCTCTTTTTTCCCTCTTTTTCTTCTATAAGAGTCTAAAATTTAAATTAGCTTAATCATATCATTCTTTATAAACACTCAACAAGAGTTTTTTAAAAAAAAATTAATGAGTTTTTTTTTCCATCTTTACCCCTCATTGATTACATATATTGTATTAATTAAAAAATTGATAATACATATATTTATTCTTTATCTCTTTCTTACTTATCCCTTCGTAAATAAGGACATACTTGATAAAAAAAAGTTTATTTTAGATGTACTTATTATTTTTAACTAATTTTGACAATTTTCTTAAGCCATGTACTCCCTTCAGTCCACAATACTATATAACACTTCTACTATATAATGTGAAACAAGAAATGACAATTAAGTCATTTAATATATCATAAAAACTATTATTTTTTTTCACTTTTACCTTTCTTGATAATGTTTAATTGTATTGAGAATGTCATTTTAAAAAAAGTGAGGATGTAATGAATTATCAAAGTTGAAAAGTGAGTATTAATCACCAAAAAAAAAACATTAATTAAACTAGAAGTAACTTATATTCTGCACTATGCCACTTTTATAGAAATGTTCTATATATTGTGAACCATATGGTAATTCGGTTACATGGTGTTATAAATAGGACCCATGAACTGTTAGAAACTTCAGTTCATTGAGGACCAATACCCCCAACACTGTTCTGACATTTTCACCCTCGGCAGATGTAGTAGCTAGCTGCTGCTGATGTTAAACTCTTTGCGTGATGTCAATCATGATTAGATCAACATTTAGCTTTGGACGTACAAACCAATGTGTGTATTAAACATTACTCATCAACTGATCTTCTTGTTTTCACATTTGATGCTGTTTCCTCTTTTCGTATACTATTCTGTTCTCCCATATTCCGGATAATGTTTTATTAAAATAATAAAATAATTATTTTATGATTTCATTTCTGTGGAAGTTCTTTTCTTTTCTTTTTCCTTTTTTCCTCCCTTCTACTTTTGTATGTGAAGAAGCAAAATGGATGATGAATGATGTTCGTCGATGCAGCTTCAAATATCTCGTACTTTAGTCAGTTCTGTGACGATTTTATGTGTGTTCCCTGCTTTTACTTCATCGTTTACCAAGAATTCAATCCATCATGTTTTGTTGTTTGATGAATTTAACAGTTTAGTTGGCGGTCTTTTCAGGTGAAAGTTTTCAAGGAACCTAATTACTTGCACAATTTTGTTCAGGCAACATTCAATGCTTTAACAGCTGAAAAAGTCAGAGGTAGCCTCGTACTCATTCAAGAGCGGGCCTTATTTTGCTTGTAACTTGTAATAGCCAT
Organism: Acacia melanoxylon; assembly: GCA_019022615.1. Classification (NCBI taxonomy): domain Eukaryota; kingdom Viridiplantae; phylum Streptophyta; class Magnoliopsida; order Fabales; family Fabaceae; genus Acacia; species Acacia melanoxylon. The sequence continues at coordinate 533,745 of JAFJYJ010000068.1, read as the reverse complement.
ATTTTATTTTCTCCCAATGCAAGATTTTATGAGATTAGTCAAATATATGAGTTATAATCCTTGATTTCTGCTCTTTATTCCTGAAGATTTTGCTTTGCCTCGTTTATATGTTGCCTTCATAATCCCATATTAGAAACATGTATAAGCTTTGTTGCTCTGTGGCACCGGATGCTCTTCTTTTTATATTATTGAACTGGTAAACCAAATTGGTTCACTCTGTATGAAAAAATTGACTAAGTTTACACTTTCTGGTTTTAAAAAAAATTGTGCGGCTTATGATATTTTGTTTGGTGCTATTTTTCCTTTGCATGTTTTAATTATTTTGTGTGTGTGTGTGTGTTGCATGCAAATATGCAGGTGCTACACTTGTTGTATCTAGCGATGGTCGTTATGTTTCAAAGGAAGCTATTCAGGTACCCTTTAGACACCCCCCCCCCCCCAAAAAAACACACACAGTAATTTCCTAACATACACAGTAAAGTGTATTAGATTCATCTCTTGCTATCTAAACTTTATGTGTTTGTTATTTTAATATTGAATTGAACTTATTAATGTCAATATCATTTAGTGAATTACTAATGATTTGGATGAATTTGTAGATAATTATTAAAATGTCGGCAGCAAATATAGTAAGGCGTGTTTGGGTTGGTCAAAATGGATTGCTTTCAACTCCTGCTGTATCTGCTGTTATACGTGAGAGAGTTGGAGCTGATGTGAGTTATCTGTCCATTATTTTCATATGCTTACCCTTGCTTATTCTTTTAAAAGGAAAAGTTTATGATTTTTTTATGACATGTGAATAGAATTAGCAATCTATTTCCTTGACTCAAAGCCTAACTTTTGGATCCTAAATTCTATTCTTTATAACAGGGATCCAGAGCAACTGGTGCATTTATATTGACTGCAAGTCACAATCCTGGTGGCCCTGATGAGGTGGGTACTTTTATGTGTTCTTTATAATCCATTTTGAACTAATGAATTTTATATTACTGATTCTGATGGTATTTGGCTCTGGGACGTAATATTTGAAGCTTATTACATTCTGGTGATGTGAAATTTATCCCATAGTTTGACTGCTCAAATTTATTTCAGGTTTAAGTTCTTTGTTCTAGTTTCTGGATGAGAGCTTTTGGTTCTTCTTAGAATTCTATATTTTTTCTTTTGATTATGTAAATAATTTTAATATATGGTGATTGATGAGGCCATGGATATCAAGGGCAATGATGAGAAGTGGTTGAGGTGGCAGGAGCACTGAGTTTAGCACCAAAAGAAAAGTTTTCTATACCTGTTTAAAGAAAAAAATTTCTTTCAAGGTTTTAAGTATAATTTAGATTACTGGAAATTTTTTCCAATTAGAAAATTTCTTTTACATAAAAAATAAAAGAAGTAAATGTTCGTGCTAGAAAATGATCTAAGAAAATCAATTCTTTTGAAATAAAACAGATATAGAAAGGTTTTGCTCCCTTGGTGAATTAATTTTCCTTTCTTAACAGAAGATGGAGAACCTTTAACGCTGTGTAATTTATCTTGGTTATCAACAAAATTAAGATCAGTTGCATGTTAAAAGGTTAATGCATGAATAGATATTTCTAAAGCTTGCATTGAGAAGTAATCATTAATGAAATGATTCAGTAGTAACTATCTTGTATTCTTGTTTGTTTCGATGATGGGAACTTTTTTGATGTAATGTTAACTCTGGATCTTCATATGGTTTTGATGATACAGGATTTTGGGATTAAATATAACATGGAAAATGGTGGACCAGCTCCAGAGGGAATTACTGACAAGATCTATGAAAACACTAAAACAATTAAGGAGTACTTCATTGCTGAAGATCTGCCTGATGTAATGTTCAAAACCTGTTCGCCAATTTCCTTTTATACTTTCATTAAATCTGCTGCGTGTTTGCTTTACCTGAACAGTCATGCCAATTCTTGATTTGCTTGCTCAGGTGGATATCGCCACAACAGGTGTTACAAACTTCAAAGGCCCTGAAGGACAATTTGATGTTGAGGTTTTTGATTCAGCCAGTGATCATGTAAAATTGATGAAGTAAGATTTATCTATAGGATCCACATCTTACTTTCTCCTCTTATATATGAAAGCAGTATTGCATGATATTATGTTATTATGCCACTTGACCCTGAAAAACTACCCAATTTGGAAGGAACCAAATGTTAGAAAAATCGCTTATGTGCTGCAAAACTTTGCGTTAATTAACTTGTATGCTCTTTCTGTTTGTTGACTTGATTTTCATAGAATAGCTAAACATTTTGACCATATTATGTTTGCATTTTCCAGTTCTTTTTTAACCTCAATTTTCAATGTCACAGGTCAATTTTTGATTTCGAGTCCATCAGGAAACTGCTATCATCTCCCAAATTCACATTCTGGTATATTTTGTGGACGAATTTGTCTAAGCATGTGACTTAAAATAATCTTCTTGGTTTTTTGTTATACCTCTCTTGAAAAATGGGTGCCTTGGTCTGTTGAAGTTATGATGCTCTACTTGGCGATGCTGGAGCTTATGCAAAGCGTATTTTTGTGGAAGAGCTTGGCGCACAAGAAAGCTCTTTACTCAATTGTATAACAAAGGTCCTACTTTCTTGCTGACAAATACCATGAATCAGAAAAAAACCCTACAAAAGCTCATTTTTTAAACTTTTTTGAATGATTTCCTTTAATACAGGAAGACTTTGGAGGAGGGCATCCAGATCCCAATTTGACATATGCAAAGGAGTTGGTTAACCTCATGGGATTGAACAAATCAGACCCACAGGATGAGCAGCCAGAGTTTGGTGCTGCTGCTGATGGTGATGCAGATCGTAACATGATACTTGGTAAAAGGTGGGCAGTAGTGACCTTGGTTAATCATATATTGAGATCTTATATTTCAGCTTGTAATTTATGTCATGTACCTTTTTTCTGTGGTTAGGTTTTTTGTTACTCCGTCAGATTCAGTGGCCATCATTGCTGCAAATGCTGTTGAGGCAATACCCTACTTTTCTGGTGGCTTAAAAGGTGTTGCCAGGTAGCTCTCACTCCCTCTCTCACTCACTCACACGCACACGCATACTCTCCTACTCTGTTAATATGCTTGTAAGTATATGCCATATGTGCACTTGTAGAATGTGGGTATTAGCAGGGTTTAAAGTTTTGTATTGAATAATAATTGATTCTGTAGTAACTAATTGGTTGTTACAAAATTACCAGGTTGATTATGATATTTAGTGTTCTTGGTGGAAAAATGGCGTGTATAATTTATAAATAAGAAGCCAAGGCTATATTGACTTAACGCACTGGCAAATCTTTGGAAAGAAACTCACGGCTAGAACTAACATCATTTTAGTGGGTATGACAATGCATTTTTAGGTTAATCAAATGGATGAAACCTCCTTGTTAAGATGTATTGCCCCACTATCAAGTATTCTGAATCTGCAATTTTTATGATTGCACATTTTATACTAAAAGCATGATATTCAAATTTGTTAGTTATCTACTTGCTGTGGGCATTTCTAGATTCAAATAATTGTCAAAACATGAAGTGTTCTGTTTTCTTTTATCTCAAGCATGGCTGATATTTATTATGGAAGTTATCATGCTTTCTTCTGAGTAGTTTATGTAAAGTAAGCTTTCCTTAGAAAGAACTGCGTTAAAGAACTATATAAGTGACAATTGCTGGATCTGAATGTACTTCTAACAACTTGACGATTATTACTTAAAATTAGTGCCAGGTGAATGTGTTGAACTTACTAGTTTATGCTACGATACTCTCAATATTGGCCATGTTGGCCAAAACGTTTACTTCATTTACATGTTTAACATTTTGGGCTATATGTTTTATAGGAGTATGCCAACCTCTGCTGCCCTGGATGTTGTAGCCCAACACCTTAAGTTGAAATTTTTTGAGGTATACTGCCACCCCATTCTTGAAATCGGTAAATGTTTGTTTGGGGTAATTAGACGGACATTTTCTTGGGCCTTATAACCAATTATAATTCTATATTTCTTCCTCTAAGCCAGGTTCCCACAGGCTGGAAGTTCTTTGGTATTTTATTGGATGCTGGGATGTGTTCAGTTTGTGGTGAAGAAAGTTTTGGATCAGGCAAGTATCTGCTGTTGGCTTAACTGGACCATTCTATGACTTCAAATAATTGTCAAACTTTGTTCTATTGCATAATAATTTCATATTGTTTGTAAATAGGTTCGGACCATATTCGTGAGAAAGATGGAATATGGGCAGTTTTGGCCTGGGATCTATCCTCGCTTGTAAAAATAAAGATAATCTTGGTGGAGACAAGCTTGTGACAGTTGAAGGCATAGTTCGCAAGCATTGGGCTACCTATGGGCGTCATTATTATACTAGATATGAATATGAAGTGTGCTACAATTGCATTTGTTGTACTTTTTTGTAATCCATATCACGTCGCTTAACCTGTTCTTTGTTCCTCTTTTTTTTTTTTTTTTTTTTAAAGAATGTGGACGCGGGTGGAGCAAAGGAACTGATGGCATATTTGGTCAAACTGCAATCGTCCCTTTCTGAAGTCAATCAGTTTGTTAATTATTTTTTGGTCCATAGTGCAAGTCTGGTGATGAGATAGCAAAGACTTTTGTGATATGTGATTATTTAATCATGTTCAAAAGTAATAGAAGTCTTCATGTCAGGAAGAGAACATAGTAAAGATATATGAGAAAAATCAATTTCTTATGGAATTTAATTAGTGTGCTGGAACAATATATGAATTGTACGGCTTCTAAGGTCTGAAATATAATCTCTTTTGTTATGGAATCAAAAGCAAGAAAAAGAAAATGCTGGTATTTGAAGAGCAATCTCTCCACTACTTGCCTTCCTCTGTCCTTCATTTTATGATGCATTGATAATGTATTTAAAGACCAAGATGATTTCTATGCTTCCATGCCGTGTAGTCCAGAAGAAGTTGGTAGATTTGGGCAATGAATAAGATAGTTTCTTGTACGAAAATAGTTTCACATAAAAATTGTTAATGGCAACTGTGGATCAGTAGTATTTTTAACTTCACCTTTATTTATATCAATAATCTTTCTTTCACTAAATGAAAAGTCATATATAATCTGCAAACCAAGCACAAGGTCCTACGATTGACTCATCATCTTAAAAGCATGGATGGTCTCAAGGTTGTTGTGGATGATAATGGTTGTGCCAACAAGATCACAACAAGGAATGTTATGTATAAAGAGATATTTAGGAATGTTAATTGATTAGAAGATATTGTAGTTTAACAATGTTGAGATTTCATTTTTAAAATGTACTTTGAATCAATTTTATGATGTTGTTTATCATTGTTGATGTTTCATTTCTAATATGATGTTTTCATGTTCCTTAAAGACAATATAGTTACTTTACTTAGCAAAATATGTTTAAGTAACCGTAAAAAAATATCATGGTGTGCAACGTATGGAGAAGTACAAGCTCGTTTAATGAATGACACATTTTGGTGATGTCATGTTGCAGAATTTTGTTCCCCGTTGAATATTATTCTTTAATTAATTACTTCGATTGAAATTAAGTATTTGCCCCCGTTTCAAGCCTCTAATAATGATTATTGCTTCAGTATTAATAGTTTAGTAAAAACGTGGAATAGTGGCAGCTTTCTTACTTCTTAATAGTGGCAGCTTTCTTACTTCTTACTCTTGTCACAAAGATGAATATCGATTGATTTTATCAACCTTATAACCTGTGAATTATTTACAGTTTTGAAGATTTCAGCTGTAATAGCTCATTTTAACACGCAAGAAAACCAAGCCCAAGTGTTAAGATTTTAACGGATGATGATGCCATTTGAAGTAATTTTAGAGAATATATTCTGCACAAAATAGATTTTGTTAAAAAAGTGTTTTGACAAGAGTGTTTGGATGGTTTCAATCAGGCAAATAAGTTAAAAGACAGACTCATTCATATAAACAAAAAAAACTAGTAGTTATCCAAAAATAATCAAAATAAATACAACCTCCTATTCTTAAATATAAGATCTTATTTATAGTATAAATTGCAATATAAATGAGATCTTATATTAAAGACTAGAGATAATAATTTATGACGATCATGTTTTGCTTGAACTAATCATTACTTCAGTTTTCACAGTAACATCAATTAATCCTCAGTGAACAACAATAGAGAACAGGAACTAAATAATTGAGCAAGAATAATTTAAACAAGTGAAGTAGAATGAATCTAGAGTTTAAGTGAGAGATCGATGAGCTGCTGAGGATCCACCTCAGAAGGAGTCTTAGTGAGGGCACACTGAGCAGTGGTGGTTTTTGGGAAAGCAATAACATCTCTGATGGAATCAGCCCCTGCTAATAGCATCACCAATCTGTCCACTCCATAAGCTATTCCACCTGCCACGTTTCATCTTCCACCATTATTAACTAATCCATTCACACTTCAACTAACAATTATTTTCTTTTTCTTGGGAAATCACTGAAGTCTCAATGAAGGAATGTAATTACCCGAAAGTTCCATAACAAGTGAGCAATATGGACCTTTTCTCATTTCCTGACTAAACTTATCATTGCATGCTGTTCACTTGTAAAACTTTTTGGTGATTATATTACTTCCCAATTCCCTGGAATCTCATAAGTGATTTTCCCTTTTTTTTCTTCACGAGGAAGAGAAGATTGGGACTATGACTTAGTTTAGCAGATAATCAGATATAAGTTTGCATACCATGTGGTGGAGCCCCCATGTCAAGTGCTTCAAGAAAATAATTAAACTTTGCTTCCGCCTGTAAGATAATAGAAATCATGTCACTGGAAAAACTCTCATCTTCCACAAGACTAAAACCAAAATAGCAAGAAAAAAATTACATTTAAGTGTATCAGGTCATTAAAAAAAAGGGCAAAATTCCACTCATTGTTTTACTGGATTATAGGCCCACTAACCTGCTCCGTTGAGATGCCAACCATCTCAAAAACCTTTTGTTGTATTTTACGTTTATGAATTCTCAGACTTCCTCCACCAATCTAAAAGATAGAAACAAAATAAAACTAGCAGTTATCAATACAGCCAACGGTGATTAGATTATCACACTTCGACCGAGAGGATTTACTTTTTTGAAACAACTCAATTACCTCTACCCCATTGTAAACCATATCATAAGCCAAGGCCCGAGCAGAAGCAAGATCATTCATGTCTTCAGGGTTCGGAGCAGTGAAAGGATGATGCAAAGCCTGCACTATATAACAATAAGCAGGGCTACAAAAGAGAAACCTAAACACCCCACCTCCCAACAAAAGAAGGGTAAAATAATCTGAATAGTAATCATTCATCAATCAGAGAGGAAATTTTGTCAGGAAATTTTGCCAACTCATATAATGACCTAAGTCTTGCGTGTGTGTAGGTTTAATTAAAAATGGAACATACCTCAAGCCTCTGTTCTGAGTCGTTCCACTCAAACATTGGAAAATCAGTTATCCACAAAATTGAATGCCTGCCCTACTCATACATATAATTTTTTAATACAAATATCAGAGGAAGGATTTAGACAAAGAATTTCTTCTTTTTGAACATAGGTTAGATCAACAACTTACATGGTCGATCAAACCCTGGTCATTAGCAACATAAACTCTAAGACGATCAAGAGTTTTATTCACAGATGCATGATGACCCACTGCAAATAGGAGAAGATCACCTGGTCCTGCAGAGCACCGGCCTAGTAACTTCTCTTTAGTAGTTGGGTCCATACTTGATACTAAAGTAGCAATTCCCTCAACCTCCCCTAAAATAAAGTATACAGCAAGTGATGGAACACTCAAAACATATCTCTGGGGTCAGGACAATTTTTTTATTGAAGACTCATCTCTGTACCATTATCCAAGACCTTGAGGAAAGGCAAACCCTTGGCTCCAGATTTGATAGCTTCATTGTAAATATCACCTTTCTTAAGAGCTGAATTTGAGTAACCTTTTGCACCAGAAGGTACACATAACACTTTGATAATTCCCCAATTATCCAAGGAGTCAGAGAAAACCCTGAAGGAAGATCCTGAGACAATATCCGATACCTGCAGCCGATTGACAATTTTATTTCAGCAAGGTCAATTCATAAGGAGATAGATAAATAAATAAAACATTATCAACTCAGCCTACATTACAAAAATTATGATTCTGACCCCAAGACTAAAGCAAGCATTCTTAAATTAAAGAGATTGTATACATGAAGGGGTTGTTCTGATCTTCTATAACTAATAACTAGAAATATGCAACCAAAATCTCCCAAAGTATTATAGAACAAGTCAAAGAAAAGATCGTTACATCTTTTAATTCAAGATCATATCTGGTATCTGGCCTGTCAGAACCATATCTACTCATTGCTTCAGCATATCTAAGCCTGGGAAATGGATTCGGTAACTCCACTCCCTTGATTTCAAGAAAAACCTGCAACAAACACTTCTTATTTACATCTAGAACAAGACCATATACCTAAGGTAATCAGCATATTCAAAAGACCAAAAAAAAAAAAGAGGAATTGTATAAACATACAATACCTGTGCTCTATGTATACACATGGTATACGTTAGCAAATGCTCATGGTTATACACATGCGGCCATGTATGTTAGGGTTTATATGTGTGGTGTGCCTGTATCTATGCAAGTGTGTGGATTAGTGGATAGGTATGTGCCCCGCCCAAAAAACATAAAATTCCCGAACAATAGGAAGTTTATTATGTTTCTTTCCTATCCCTTCTTCAATTACCCCCTCCCAAAACCTAAAAGAACTTCCCAAGATATTATCAACTTCTATAGTGCCCCTCACTTCCAAGATTTACACTAATAATATATTAATATGCTTACACTATTTTCAAATTAAGTACTCCTTCAATCCTTGATACAAAACATATTTACAGAGTTGATCTTGGTCCTAAATATAAGACATAGATTTCATATTTGTCAATATTTTCCTAATTTACCCTTATTGACGCTCCCTTAACCTGATCAAGGAGGAGAGGAAATGAGGGACTTAAAAAAAATGACTAGGATATTTTAAAAAATAAATGTCATACTAACTAACTTAACCAACTTCCTAAGTCTAATCAAATTAAGTAAATATGTCTTATATTAAGGACCGGAGGAGTAGCATTTTTTAAAATGTATTTTCATAGAGAAGCTTCTAAAAACAAATAATAAAAGCTAACCTTTCTGATCAAATCTTCATTAAGTGCCAACATGTCCTCTAATGGAGTAAAAGCCATTTCCATATCTAGCTGTGTGAACTCAGGTTGTCTATCTGCTCTTAAATCTTCATCACGAAAACATCTGTCAAAATCAGCACATGGCATCACTATCATGCGCAACATTTAACAAATATTAGGCCATATAACTTTCAATAAACAAGGAAAAGAACTTCTCTTGTGTAGTCCATCAAAAGAATAAGAACAGGTTTGTCATACTAAAGCTCAAACAAATTTCTCAGAACTTATGTTAGACACTATGTTTCTGTTCATAGAAGTAATGAAAGCTTGAATATATCTAGAATATATGATAGCAACAGAGGTTTAAACTTTAAATAACTAATAAAAGATCTTACCTTGCTACTTGATAATATCTGTCAAAACCACCTACCATAAGCATTTGTTTAGAGAGCTGTGGACTTTGAGGCAAGGCATAGAATAATCCTGGCTTCACAAGTCACACAAGAACTAATTAAGAACGCCACCATGAAGAAACTATCTCAAGGAAAATGATAATTAAAGAAACAAAATTATAAGTGCCTATTTGTTTTAGCTTTTTAGAAGTGTTTTTACGATGTTCAAGGTAAGTATGTTCGAGGAGTTTTGTCTTGGCTTGTGGAAAAAAGTTTCTAAAACCATGGTTTCACAATTTCCTAAATAGACACTAAGTTTTTCCCTGACGAATTCTATGCTTATGAAATGTGCTATTCCAAATAAATAGACATGGTTTCTGATGCATTACAGTCTATTGTGAGTTGCATTATTCATGGTTTATGAATACTATGACTTCATATAAATTTTATATGATATTGTAATGGTATTGAACCAAGAATGAGAGAGGAAGAGAGATTCAGAGAATAGGTGGAAACAGAGGAGAAGGGATCATGGAGAATAGAGAGGGAAGAGAGCAAGGCAAACTGTATCATTCATTATTCATATAAGACTCAATTTACAATAGAGATTAGGCCCTTATTTATAGGCTAAGAAGACTTAATGACCAAGCTAATCCTAAACTAACTACCGACTAAAACTGACTAACCAACTCTAACTAACTTTTAACTTTTTTTTTTACATTTATATATCAGATATATTGATAGAACATGGATTTGAAATAAATAAATTGACGAGAGAAAGAGTCGGCGGCAAAGGATAAATGGTTTTTCTTTATGGGCAAAATGTAATGTTTCGTAAATCAAGAGATAGCAAGCAGATATACCATCATGAACCACGATGTAAAAAATCAATGACAATGATATTGAGGTGCAGATACACAAGGCAAAATACATACCCACTGAGTGATGCATGGCAAAAGCTAAGTCAGACACAGGTAATCACTTTAGAGTAATATGCTCAGTTAACCCTGAATATTAATTTGATCAGGGGATGGCTAAATGATTAATTCATTCAGAGCAATATGAGACAAGAACTATTGGAATTATTTCAAAAATTAATTGCAAAAATGTAGAATACTAAGTAACCCAAAGGCCAAGCCATTAAGATTTTCCCCCCAATTGTCCGTGAATAGCCTGGTAAATACCTGGATTCTTGAGGGGACCAAATAATCCCGTGCACCTTCTGGAGTGGATCTAGACAGTATAGGAGTTTCAATCTGCCTCGTAACCATAAAAGATAAAGATCAACAGATGATACCAACCATTAACTGCAAAGCAAAATGGGAAAGGGGAGGCACTATAACTCAAATGGTGGGGATAACAACACAAATAATGCACTCACTAGACATTACCTCCACAAAACCATGTGTGTCTTCTAGATATCTTCGAATGAGTTTAACAACTTTATGTCGCAGCAAAATGTTGGAATACATTTGGTGCCGCCTTAGATCCAAACATCGGTACCTGCATGAACAAAAATTAAGAATATATCTCCTACAGAATAAATTAATTAATTAATTAATATAAACAAGATGCAATATGCAGTACCAACTTTCCAACATGTAAAACAAAGCCCCGAAAATCAAGTACACCATAAGAGAATGGGTATCAAACATGTGGGCTTTTGATACATTACTGAATGAGAAGTCTATTTTCCTGAAGGTTGAACTTAAAGACTAAGTTTTGACATCATTATGACAAAATTTCAATGGAACAGCTACCAAAATAATAGATAAACCAATTCTGAGCTGCATGCATCTTTGTCAATACTCAATACCTCAAACGAATTTCTTCTTTAAGAGAATCTTTTGCATCATCAGCTGTTGTCACTAAGAATGGTAACTTTGACTTTACAGCATTTAATATTTGAACACTCTCGGCAGCAACCTACCATACACAAATACATGAAATATTAATGGGAAAAGGCAGTAATTTCAAACTCAAGATATCGGAACACTAAACTTCAATTGGTTTAGTACAAAAAGGCTTTTTTCTTCAAATTCAAAGTACGGATCAAGGAAAATGGGAAAGAATTGAAGGAAAAACAAAGAACTTTCATGTAAAGAAAGAAATTTTCAGACAAGAAAGATTATTGTAGCAGGCCATGCCATTCTTCCTTATTAAGCCATCAAAAGGAACATATCAAGAGCAAGCTCAAGCATCACAAAGCTATCATGGACAACAAATTTCAAATCGTCATTCGATCTATCTCTTACTCAAATTTGACAAATATTATAAAGGAAAAGGCAATATATAAAATTAAGACCTGACAATCAGAATTGCGATGACATGACTAAATATTACCGCATACCTCAACAAAGCCGGTTTTCATTTTCTTGTTGATGGACTCATTTGGCCGAGACCGGACAATACCTTCAATGGCGACAACATATTCAAGTCTCAGATCATTGATTGTTGAATGAGCATCAGGAAATTCGTCTGGAAGGGTCGTAATCTACATTTTAATATCAATCAGCACAAATGCCATTTTAGAAATCATTGCAATGACAAGGTAGAAAAGGCAGGATGAGTACTGAAACTTGCAATAATACAGATAATAGAAACTGCGCTATCAACAGCAATCCTACAAATAGGCAACCAGCTATAACATATCCTAGCTGAGTACCTGAACGATGCCGGTATGATCTCTGAGATTAAGAAATGTTAGGCCACCATGGACACGGTGAAGAGCAACCCACCCACAAAGCCGGACCCTTTTGGCTACATCGTTTAAAGACAATTCACCACAAAAAGCTTTCCTAGAAACCCATTCAAGAGACTCATGGAGGTCAACAGGCCATCGAGAACTAGATGTTAGTGTTTCAGAAGCAGAGGTGGGTGGTTGTATTAAAGGATATGAAGAAGCCGAAGCAGAAAAAACAGTTCTACATAAGGGAAGTGCTCTGAGAAGGGGATTGGAAATGCTGCTAATCAAGAAGAATGATGGCTTAGAGGGGACGGCTATCAAAGGCAAGGCTTTGAGACGCAGAGCCATGTTGCTTCCGAAACTCACCAGGACTGGTACATATAATAATATAATTTGAAGCCTAAAGAAAGGATTCAGGCTAAAAAAGAGGAAAGGGAATGAAAGATTCAAAGTTGCTGAAAAATCAAGTAAAGGAAAAACTTGTATTCATTGAGAACATGGAATGAAAAAACATCTAGTGGGGGCAATAGAAGAATCCTCGAATACGCATTGCCAAGAATAAAAGAAAAGGAAGTTGAAGAAAACAGAACGCGAAACACAGCCAGCTGAGTGGCGCGAGCAAAGATGATGCAGTGACGAGGAGGGACAAACAGCTCGCGGGTGAGGGGAAGGAGATGAGAGGCTGCAAACGGTGTCGCTTAGTTACTCAAAAGAGGATGGGCCAAGTCATGGTATCATGGGCCCAACTATCACCAACCACGTAGAACCATGCCATGCAACAATCGTTCAGCTTTAAAAAACTAGTTCAACTTGGGCCTGTAATGTCGTCCGTTGTTATTTTGTATTTGTATTCTGACTTCTGAGTTCTTACTCCTATATCCAAAAAAAATGGGCCAGTAATTGTAATATCAAAATGCTCAAATGATAAGTTAGCAAAAAGAAATCAAATGAACCAATAGCTTAGGTCTAGTGGGAGACACCAGTCCCCCAGTGAGGTTTGAATTCTCACTTGAAAAGGTGTCGACATTTAGTGCGTGTCAGTCAGCCAAACAAAATTGCCTCTAATAGAAAGAAAACTTGTGCCTAGAAAAAAACAAGAAACAAAGAAAGAAATCAAATTATATGTTAGGATGACCAGCTCAGATTGTGAAAGGATGAGAGTCTAGCTATTACATTCTTTTTTTTTTTTTTTTTTTTTTTTTTTTTTTTTTTTTTATGAATGAAAAAAGCAATTTTGTGGCAGCGTTTTATTGTTAAGTTTGCATACTACCGTGTTCAAACTTCAAAGGCAATAACACGGTAGTATGCAAACTTAACAATAAAACGCTGCCACAAAATTGCTTTTCTCATTCATAAAAAAAAAAAAAAAAAAAAAAAATGTAACTTCAAAGGCAATATTTGGCCAAAAAAAAAAAAAAAAAAAAAAAAACTTCAAAGGCAATAATTCATTTATTTTAGGGTAAAGGTGCAAATGCAGATAGACTTTTCTCCAAGATGTACCCGGCACCATATGCATATGCTTTTCGGAAAAATACACATATTTTTTAATAATGCAAAAATGCACATGAAGAACTCTTAAAATGGATGTAAAAATACCAACACCATTAAATTCCTTTAACTAACTGACATTACTTGCAATGTGAAAATACCAAAATGCCCCTAAAGATCTTCTCTCGTCTTCAGAACAACACCAACAAATCTAAGCTAAAATCAACCTGCGTCTCACAAAAATTGAAGAACAGCCACTTGTTCCAGACAAAAAACTCAAATCAACCAAATAAAAGAGAAAACATTTTCTACAGAGGAATATAGGAGACGCAGGTGTTGGTGTTGTTCTGTTTTTTGTCCTTTATCCAAAGAGAAAACATTTTCTACAAAGAGAAATTAGAGAGGAATTACAAAAAACATAAAGATTCAAAGCTCTGTTTTTCTCCAAATACGAGAGACCTGCGATTTTAACATTTCTGAATATAGTCAAAAATACCGAACCCCTTTAATCCCGAGAAATTAGAGAGGAATTACAAACAACTGAGCTTTGAGGGATAAAAAACAACAATCGTAGCTGATTGAAAGATGAGGAAAATTCAAGAAATTAAATAGAACTTAATGGAAAAAAAAAACCTGAATCTCGATTCTGAAAACACCTGGCTTTCAAGAAATCCTTCTAAGTTTGCTTCTGGGTGAATTAAAAGACAAACCCAAAAATCATAACTTGAAAGACAGATGATTAACCGAAAGGGATTCAGAGAAGCGGGGCGTTACCGGGGGGATGAGATCTGTCCTTTATCTCTTGGTGGTCGATGACACCGCCGGCGAGAGAAGAAGAAGCTTCTGTTCGAGTTGTCGCCGCCTCCAAAGCACGAGTAAGAGCAAGCTTTCGATCAAATCGACGGGGGAAACGACGACGTTCTGCTTTCGGTCGAAGGAACTGGTGGAGACGTGACGAACTGAAGCACAGGGTGCGATTTTGAGGTGGACCAGGGAGGAGGACTGATGATTCAGAGCTGAAAAAGAAAAGAAAAAGTGGATATGAGAAGGGGGAGGGGGAGTGGCTAGCGTACTTCCTCCAAAATGTGCCGTTTTGGCACAAATTAGGGGGAGTTAGGCTATTGAAAAGATACTTCTGACTACCACCAAGACCTTTTTTCAGATTAACCGGTTGGGGTTGTTATTAAAACCAGGAGGCCGAGTTCGAGCGCAGGAACGCGAAGTCTTTGGTGGTAGAAACTTTCACTTTGTGGTCGGCCCATTTCCGATCTGGATTAGTGCGACTGCCGATAAATCCTCCGAGTTAAAAAGAGGTAGGTCCTGGATCTGGGAAGCGTATGCAAAAAAAAGATACTTCTGACTTGTTTTCGATTCATAATCTTAAAAAATATTTTAGGGCATCTGATCTTGAAAAGATAATTAGAGGATATCGAAAAATATTTCATAATCTTAAAAAATTATTTTAGAATTTTAAAAAAAATATGCTGAAATTGTTTTTCATGACCGTCTTGAAAAAATTAATTTTTTTGTATCAGACGTCAAGATATCCTCAAAGTCTTTTTAAGTACTTAGTCAATACCCTAAAATATATTTTTCAAAAGATATCGATCGATATCCTTTTTAGTCAGTCAATACTTAAAATATTTTTTCAAAATCCTAAAATAATTTTTCAATATCATAGAGTAATTTTTCAAGATCATAAAATATTTTTTCTGTACCAACCAGTATCCTCAAAGTATCTTTTTTGTACCAGTCAGTACCCTGAAGTATTTTTCAAGATCCTAAAATAATTTTTTAAGATCATAAAATATTTTTTAGTACTAGTTAGTATGATAAAATATCTTTTTTAGTTAGTACCCAATTTTTTTTTTTAAAAAAAAATAGGATCAGCCTACACAATTTTGTGCCAAAATGGCACAGTTTTAGAGAAAGTGGACGGTAGTGAACCTTAAGGTGAGTGGACGCTAGCCACTCCCATGAGAAAGAAGGTTCAAGCGGGTGGAAAGAAACAGGAAATGGTAAAGTTGGGAATTATAAAAAGTTTGACATTATTTTTTTTAAATGGCATGGGACCCACCTGAAAGTAACGGCAGTTTGGAATTTAACGGAAAGAGTATTTTTGCACTCATTTTGAGAGTTCATGTGCATTTTTACACCTTCGAACAGCACACGGTGTTGGGTGTACCTTGGATAAAAGTTCATGTACATTTTTACACCTTTACCCTTTATTTTAAAAGGAGCTATAATTCATAATTATCTTTATGGAACACATAAATATGCTAAATAAATTACCTGGAACATCAGCCGCTACTGTTTTCACAGACAAACCCACCTACGGAAAGAAAAAAGAAATTAACAAGAATGCAAGAATATATATATATATATATATATATATATATATATATATATATATTTGGAATAACTCCACTTGAATTTCAATTCTTTAAAAAACACTTAAATATCCCATGACGGGCATTCTGTCCTGACTCCTTATATAATACTCCCTCCGGTCCTAATTATAGGACACATTTAACCGATTTTGGATGGATTAAGGATAAAAGTAAAGTTAAATTAGTTAATTTTATTCATTTTCTTAAAATGTCCTTATATAGATTTGACACTTCAATTACTTTGTTGATTTCACATAATCCCTCATTCATATGAATAAGGGTATTTTAGAAAGATATTAACAAAAATTAAAATGTTGTCTTATAATTAGGATCAAAACAAACTCATAAATGTTGTCATATAATTAAGACCGGAGGGAGTGCTGATTTTGTCCCGTCCTGAAATTTTTCCGTTGAGTTAAGCTACCTGTATCTTCTATGTTTTTAATACTAACAATGATTAAAGACGACTGAGGTTGAAAACATAAAAGATAAATCTAGAAAATATTACAGTTATCAATGGGAAAAATAGCAAAACTGATTATTAATTAAAGGTGTTAAAGATGAATATATACTCAAAATATGAAAAAGTGTGATAAAAAAAAAAATAACTCAGAAAATGTTTTGAGGAGGAAATTGCATGAACAAGCATTTGAAGAGACATGGGTCAACGTTGGCCATATAATAATGTGAAGTCTTAGCTTTATTTAAAGAGTAGCAGGAGCATTCTATATTGATAATGAATGTATAAAAGGAAGGAAGATCGAGGAAGACGGTGAAGAATGCACATGTATAGAAGGGGCGTGCATGTGGTGCCGCAGCTTGTATGGATGAAATCGGTGGAGTTGGGGGAAGATTTGGCGGGGGCGTCGGAGTCGCCGGCGGCGGTGGATGGGTGGAAGAAGAAGAATGTGCATGAGAAGAGGAAGAGGAGAAGGAGGCGTTGAGTTGTCATGGTTGGTTATGTTTCTGGGTACTGATTGCGTTCGTCCTTGCTCGTTAGGATTGGCGTTCAGAAACGTTTGGTGGGGGAGGGTTTAAGTAGGCAACAATTTGAGGGCGAATTTACTTATATAGTTGAGACCAGAAGGAGGGGTGGGAACTGGGAAGAGGACTAATGTTCCTTCTAAGCCAAAAGATGACAAGTTTGATGTAATGAATTCTTACAATGGCTCGCTTTGCTTGTTTGATCCTTATGAAAGAAATCCACTTCTTCTTTGTAACCCAATCATGGGAGAGTTTATAAGACTCTCACAATTCGAGAATGATAAATTGATGGGACATCGTATTTATTCTAGATTTGGCTATTTCAAGAAAACTAATGAATATAAGGTGATAAAAATAAATGCACGCCAATTGGCCTATGATTATGCAGCATTTGAAATACACAGTAGAGACTAGATTATGAGGAAGCGTCGAATATCATGGCCTATATTGGTTCCAAATGAGATTCTTGAATGGATCGCTTCACTGGCTTGTTTATAAATTATAGAGAAATATGAAATTTTATGTTTTGACTTGGAAAGTTAGACGCTCATATCATTCCCTTGTCCTTCTGCAATATCATCCATTTTTAACTGGTATTGAATCTAGAGTGAACTAAACTTCAAATTCGACAACATTTTTAACTTCATTCTTTTTTTAATTTCAAGTTGATATAGCCTCTTCAGTTAAGATATTGACGATTCTCAGTCCAAAAAAAGAAAAGAAAAAGATATTGACGATTCTGTGTTCGCATTGTCTTCCTATTTCCCGCTTGAGTTTGATGAAGAAGATAAGGGCAATTGTCTTTTGCCTAATTTTTGTTAGATATAGGCCTCACTTTTATTTTTTAATCCATGTCATACTAAACGTAATTTTGTTAGGCATGATGCTGCCAAACATGCCTTCTAGTACATGAATCATTACAATATATTAAATCAATATTAACACAAATCCATGTATTTTTTTTAAAAAATAAACGCTAATTTATTAATATATCCATAGAGGGCCCCTCGTAGTCCTCAAGCATGGTGTCAAGCACCAGTTCAGAATCACGAGGAGGAAGCTTGAACTTGACCTCAAGCTACATGTAATTGCCCCAACTGAGTCTAGGAGAATACTTAGATGAACACATATGATTACAATCATTATCACCTACCAAATTCTGACCTTCATTACTCTTAAACTCGTCAAAGTAAAGAGTTCTTGAATTACTAGTAAGCATTAAAGGACTGACAAAGCAATCCATGGTCTAGTCTTAAAAGTTTCAATTCCAAGTTTATTTATGTTTAGCCAAATCATCTTATGGTTTACACATAGTCAAAAGCATAACAACAAGGATTAAGTCAACAAATCATACCGTAAACTGCAAGTTAAGATGAGTGAGACGAACAATATCTATCATACATCAAGAAAGATGATTTGAGAGATGGTCAAAGGAATATGGAACTTTATAACAGGCTGAAAAGATGACGTACTAGACTAGATTACTGGTTCAAAGTTATCAGTACTTGAAAACAAATAGCTGCCCAAAATGGCCATTCAAAGAACCATGAGATGAACAATTACTAGAATCAAGCAAAAAATATATTTCATAAAAAAAACCTGGAGTAACCTCTAAAGCAATAATTGCCAACAATTATGCACATACAATTGATCTAAAGAAATAATAGCAGGCTAAAAAAGTGGCTATAATAAAGCAAAACAGTATATAACTATATATTACCTTGTCTTTCACTTTTAGGCGCAGTTCACATTTAACAATAGCTTGCTTTTATGGAGTTTTATGCGTGTTGTCTCTGATACAGTACCTACACTTGCTTTCAATGGATTACTATATACACAGTGTCTTGGTATACAAATAAGAAATTCAAGCCCACTGTTTTAAGTAATGCTAATCAAAATTCACTATTTACCTGTCAAAACAAGGATGATTTAATCTAAAATTAAATTAATATACTTTTTAATAATATACATAATAATATATTATACAAGAGAAAACATTCAATGATAATAAATTTGCATAATTTAACATTCAAGTTCAAATAGCTCCATAAACGTAAAAGTAACATATAATAAACAGAATTCAATCACCAAATTATATCCTTGTCAGCAATCCAAGACTCTACTTTGTCAAACAAACAAAAAACCATCATCAAGAGGTTCATAACTTCTCTTCCTCAATTTTGACCTTACACATAGAATAAAAATAGAGGGTCAATAAGGCCTAAAAGGGTAAGTAACAATTTTGTACAATTAACGAAAGCAAGATCATTTAAGCATTGATGTTCAAGTCTATTTCTTTTGCTGATATGGGATGCATTTGAACAAACGCCAATTTTGCAATGTTGGAGCACCATGCCCAAAAAAATAACGCATCAAAGGCATTCAGATATAAGACTAATAATAATTAGTATTTGAATTTATGAGTATAATATATGATTAATTAATAAATTGATACTTATGGGGTTCTATTTCATTGGCAAACTTGGTTGCTCCTAGAACAACAATTTCTATCCAACCATCTCTTTTCCTAAGCCATTACAAAAATAATCATATGAGTATATGACTGTATGATGGGCATCAGTTCGATCACTGTACAAAAGCACATTTATCCTTTATTCCCTTGTAGCAAGGTCTGACAAATGAGGCATGCTTGCAATATCCTTCAAAACAAGATTCAAACAATGAGCAGCATAGGGTTGACCAATAGATGTGTTCATATTTGTTATGAATCAACTTGCTAACATCTTTATAATGGGTTGCATTATCAGTCACTACATGGACTATATTCATAGGACCAATCCACTCAACAACTTCATAAAACAATGTAAACAAGCCCTTAGGATCTGAGTCATTAGAACGTAGAAGCATCAACAGATTTCACAAACAGTTTGCTAGTGGGAGAGTAAACTAAAAACTTTATTAATGTTTGTTTCCCTTTTCACTCAATCCATCAACCATGAGGGTACAACAACTTTTTGCACACACTTCTAATGGAAAACGTACTTTTGAGGTTTGGTTGGGAACTTTCAACCCCACTAGCTTTTTTTGTTTTTAATCATGTGCAAAGGTCGATACCTTCTTGATTGGAGAAACCACTCCATATTCTGCTTCCTCATCGTACTCTTAAGCAAACTACCAAGTTTCCTTTTTTGTTGCCATATCGTATTCATCACCCTCCTCTATAAATCAATAAACAATGAAGACAAATATAAAATTAGACTTCCCCTTTCACAAGATAAGTATTTCAAAAACCCTCCTAAGTTTTGTCAAGAAACTTAATACTCATAAATAAACAGATGTACGTGCTCTCACATTTGCGTGTGTGTACGCGCGAGCACCTACTATCAAGAAATGATTTCATCTAACGCCACATTTAGACATCTCTAGGGGTTGAGTTGGCTGCATTTTGTCATCTGATTATGTTTCATTTATTAAAGTACATAGCTATTATAATCAAAACAAAAGGCCAATTTCTGCAACATAGAAAACATAAATATAACATAGACCGAGCTTCCAGAACTAATCCCTCCCAGTACTGCAGAATTTTCAACAAAGTATTAAGAACAAGGCAGCTCAGTGCACAAAGCTCCCACCAGGTGGGGTTTGAGGAGGAATAGATGTACGCAGTCTTATCCCACAATAGGAGAGACTGTTTCTAAGATTTGAACCCGTGACCTCCAATGAGGAAAAAAGCGCATAACAACACTGATGAGACAATGTAAAAACCCGCTAACTGAAATATTTATCTATAGTACCCAAAAAAACCTATACTAATGCAGTAAAATTTTCAAAAGATAATCATAAATGCAAATATACCAAAAACTCAACAAAACTAGTACCTTGGCATAAACAGATTTAAAAATAAAAATTAAAAAATGGAATAGTCCTAAAATACTCATGAGTAACCTCTAAAACTCCAAGAAAAATTCTATTATAAATTAGACACATAGTCTCAAAGCAAAAATCTTTTACAAATCAGACACATAGTCTAACTATGCTGTGAAAAATCAGAATTGAATCTTGTAGGCTTTATCTTCAAAATTTTATCACAGATGTCCATATTTCTCCCATTATATGAAATCTTAGATGACTTCTTCAGTTTCATGGGAGTTATCCGCATTTCCTACCCATTATATTTGTTTGTTTATTCTGCTTTCGTTCAGATCATCTTGTCTTTTCAACATAAATTTTGGCTTCCAATTGTTCACCAAAAAAAGATGAAAAAAATAAAAAAGTTGGCTTCTTATCAAATCTCCAGGAAAAAATAAAGCTGTCTACAAAACTAACTTTTTGAGTGAATTATCAACATTCTCTGTGCTGCTATTAGAGTGACCCAACCTCAATAGTTTGAACAAAAGTCTTACCAATAGTGTGATCTGATATCTGCCAAACATTGGGAAAATGAATATAAGCTGCAGTAAAATTTAATGTTACTATTCACTCTTAAGCAATTACTGTATTATCAGAAAATGCTACACATCAATGAATTGAATATTAACTGCAAGAATTTATACGTAACAGCTCTTGTCATCAGAACACAACAAGCGATTGAAACTGCAAGTTCATCCATGTTTCAATCAACCAAACCATCACTACTAGTAATAGTGCATTTCACTTCACATCAATAAAACAAACGCAGTGATCAAGCTGCCATTGATCATGACAGAGAACATAAGGGGAAAATGGAAAATAAAAGCTGTTATGCTATTTAGGACATCTACATCTACAATATACCAATATTAAAACTTTCATATTTACAAACTCAACCATCTTCCAAAAGCTCAAACATTTAGGATTAATATTCAGGTAATACTATACAAATCAATATGTACAGAGGCTAAAAGTGGCTAAAGTAGAGTAAATAAACAAAGGAGTCCAAATCCAATGGTGTCGGGGAGAGCATAAGACAAATGATGCATTTACTCAAAAATAAATTGAAACGCTTAAAACCTTAAGTTCCTCCATTAACAGTGGAAGTTCAATTTACCTAGAGACTGAGTTTTAATTTCCAGACTTCGAATAAACGAGGTTGAGCCTGTTGGTACTCCAATGGCGAATGCCAAAACGCAATGCGCTATTTATCTTTCAGTTGACGGTGGAAGAGAAGTAGCTATAGAGTGAACCAGTGAAAAGGAAGCAGCAATAAAACCATGGCGATTTATGGTAGAGGGAGAGTCTCAGAAAAGAAATAGAGATCAGGGTTTAGGAATTAGAATGGGAAGGTATAGCGCGAACCGCGGGGCATGGCGGGAAGGGATTTTTCTTTGCGAGAATCGCGCAAGCAAGAATATAATAATAAAAAAGGTGCCAGTATCAAGGACGTCGCCGGTTACACCCCTACCGTCCTCGCTCTTTTGGGTGGCGGGTTAGAGGGATTCCTACCGACCTCGCTCTTTCGGGTGACGGGTTAGAGGAATTCCTTTTATTGATTATCTTTCCTTTGTTATGTCCACTTACCATGCATCAAAGTTAGCCCAACAAAGCATTTAATCAGTTTGAACTATTTACTGTACTGGTAAAAGTAAAATAAATGGAAAGTAAAAGTCCCTGAAGGGTTAAGGGTACAGTTATCCAAAATAAATACAAAAAATAATACAGTCATCCCGAAATATAAAGTACAAAATGATAAAGCATTCCCTATTCTTCTCTGCACTGTCGGGCCCTACCTTCTTCTGTCTTCGCCTGCTACTTGCTCACCCCTGTATCTTTACAATGGTCTGGAGTTCAAAGTTGAATCCTAGAGTAACTATTAGACTCAAATACAATATGTATGCAGTGCATGCAATGCAAATAACAATCAGAGTAATAAAGAAAATAATTCTGCCTCAGGCACAATAATCTGGCATGTATGTTCTGCCTCTGGCACAATCCGCAGGACCGCTTGGTCAAGACAAGCCCCTTAGTATAATTATCGCGCAGGGGCCTCAGTAGTCAGGGCGGCAGACCCTAACCACCTACCCCAAGAGGTTTCAGTAGCAACCTATAAACACATAGTCATATAGGCCCCACTTACCTCTCATACCTCAGTACTGCAGTAGAAACCTAAGGACACGCAGTCCAATAGGCACTACATCCCGATCATACATGCCCTCGGTACTGTAGCAGAACCCTAAGGACACGCCGTCCAATAGGTACCACAACCCGATCTTCTACATCATGATCAAACATAACATGCAAGAGCAACATAGAGTATGCAAGTCAACAGTTACTACCTAGTGTGCTATATATTGCCCTTAACATGTATTATGCCCGGAGAATTTTCCAAAAATGCCCTTGACCTAATAACACCAAAATATTCCCTTTTTAGTATTTCCAAAAATACCCTTACAATTCTTTTTGTCAAAACCGAGCTTACACAGAATTTTCCCAGAAATTCTGTAAATCTGACCCAACTTCCCAGATTTTTAATAAATTCCAAAAACATAATTTTCACATGAAACCAGCGCCCTTTAAACCATTAGAACATATATTTTTCAGGAAAAATATTTTCAGAATCTGAAAGAACTTTTATTTTGGCGTGTTGCTTATTTACTACACCTTGGTCAGATTTCGTCCTATTGCACTTTGTTCTGACTTTACCAATTTTTATATCTTAGTAGGAAACTTCAAAAGACACAAAAATATACATCAAGATGAAGCCCTGGATGTCCAATTTCTACCATAAAAATTTCAGATTAAACCAGCTTCATTTACTATTTTTAATACCGAGTTGAAACACCTCTGTCAGAAATTCCAGAATCGCTGACAAGCTTGGTTTTAAGGGTTTTTCGGTGTTTTCGACTTCGGAAACTCAAACCATAACTATACCCTACACAAAATCACGTTCCAGAACCATAGAAGACCCCATAAATGCAAAAATCCAATCATAACACCAAGCCCCAACCCCATGGACGAAAATACTTTAACAAGAACACAAGAAGGTAGAGCTTTCGGGGTTACCTTCGATCGGTGAATCAGTAGTTGTTCTTGTGTTCTTGGCTCTTGAGTCTTGGTAAAGGTAGCTGCAGATCCTCCCTCTCCTTGCCTCTGGAAATTTCTCCCCTTAGGGTGAAAATGAAGAGCCAATTACCTTTTATTAAAGGTTAAATCGCTCCGGTAAAATTAGAATCAATAGGTGTAAATTTCTGTCCTTTGTGTAATAAATGGGATATGCTTTTCTTGACTTATCCTCCAAGTTGTCCAGAAAATTCCAGGGCTGTCTAGGGTGCTGCCAAGTGGCGCTGCCCCCTTGAAAGAGTGCAAATCCTTATCTGCTTTTGGGGCAAATACCCGTTTTGGCCCGAAACTTTTGTAAATTGCAATTGTGGCCGGAACTTACTAATTGTTTCTGACTTTTTCCCATGTACTTGGATCTTCCCAAAAGGACATATGGGGCACCATTTTGGGCCCACATACTTGATCCAATTAATTTTTGCACATTTATTCCCATTTTGCCCTTTTTCCCTAAATGTGGAACCCGCGGTTTGACTTTTACACTGATTTCTCTTTCTTTCTTTCCAAGCAAGTATTTTAATACTTAGAGGGGGTCATGTGGCGCCTAATGGGGCCCACAAGTATGATACCCTTTAATTTATTCATTTTTCCCACTTTATCAGTCCAGTTCTCGGTCTACCGGTCCGTGTGGGTCCCGCTGGTCAACAGGATACTGTTTTTTGTACTTTTCTTCAACTTTTACAGATATTTTCCTCCTGAATGGACATTCACATGTGGCGCCTCCTAGAATTCCAAAGTGGCCCCACACTTGTCCCATCAGTCAAAAGCCCATGGCTGATCCTGTCGGTCCCTTTTCTACTGGTTAATCGCTGTGGGACCCGCACTTTGTGTTTGGGCCTGAGTACAAATAAAATCATCTGATTTTTCCTTCTCTCTTCTGGGTGGACGAAATTGAATACTTAAGGGGTAAGGATTTGAATTTTCTACCTCTGTAATCATTATTTACTTTTTGCTTTTCAATCCGGCAGTGACACGTGTTCTTCAGCAGTGATTACACTGACTTCTGATCTTCAAAAACGCAGGCATCCCTGACTGCTATGAAAACTCTGTATACTTACTTATACCGGCATATTTTCATTCAACTAATTGTCCTATATACCTTAGGACATAGTTAGGGGCATCTTTTCCAACCAAATTTGTACCGTATGGGTCTTCTGTGCCCCTTTTCCATTGACACTTTAATTCCACAGTCCAAAATTCAGGATATTACATCTCCATTACTGAACTTATATATATATATATATATATATATATATATATATATGTATGTATAAGAAGGCTAAAAAGCCTGCGGTATAAAGGAAATTATATACCCATACCCTTAAATGAACAGGGCAATCATATAGAATTAAAGATCTAAAGATACTCTATTTTGCTAGAGCATATGCTTGCCATTACTGAACTTGTCACTGCAAAAGTCACCTACTTTAAAACCAATACCTTTAGGCTTGTTTAGGACATGGGCTTGAGTTTTGATGGATTTGGTGTAGGATTGGAGTGAGAATGAGATTGAGGTTGTTAAATTAGTTTGGAAAACTTGTATTTATGTCTTGGGGAAGAGAACATATAATAAAATGGTTCATTGAAACCTTAAAATTGCATTTAAGTCCCACGAGAGTGTTTTACAATAAATTCTAATTTCACTAACAAGTCATTAGCGTCTTGACAGTGTATGGGTCTCCACTAACAAGTTCACATGCATTTGACAATTAGAATTTATTTCAAAAAAGTCCCACCGGATGTAAATGCAATTTTGAGATTTCAAAGAACCATATTTTGTCATATTTTTTATTACTCATGACCTAAATTCAATTTTCCCAATTATTTTTTATAGGAAGTTATATTTGACAGAAATGCTCTCATCAATTTTATTTTAGGGAAAATCCCTCTCAGAACCCAAGGGATCAAGATATGCTCAAAAAATACCCAAAGAAAAGTCACATGTTAGAAAATGTCCTTTGGCCTTCATCGTATTAATTTCAAACAATAAATTACATTGTTATCCCCTAAATCCAAAGATAAAGCTCCCCTCTTAAATTCTTGATGTGAAACGCATTGGATTAGAGAGCAGCGTCATCTTCTTCCTTCTCAAACTGACCTGACCCTCTCAGTCTCTTAAAACGCCTCCTGTCATTGGACTTGCAGATCCGGTGGCCAAACTCTGCAGATCCACTCTGCAACCTCTGAAGTTTTTCTGGATATTTCTCCAGCTCTATGTCTGAAGATTATAAGGACCCCAATCATTAGGTAGTCCAGCAAAATAACAAGATAAAACGAATAACAACTCATTGGCAACAAATCCATGTATTGGGTTGTAGACGTTGGTAACTACAAGGAAGAAGTATTGATTAAGCAATATTGCAGGATGAGATAGTCTTTGCAAACATAATTTTAAATACAGAGATTAAGAATGCACATTGTAAGCAACAGAGATTGACATTTTCCTCCTTTGGTTCCCTTTTTGGTGGTTTACTTTTTAGAACGATGTTTTCAATAAAAAATTCCCACATACTATTAAACTCCAACAACTATCCAATGGCATGTAACTTTAGATAGATTCCACATTCCTGAATGATGATTCAGATTTTGAAGTTCCGAACAGATTTTCAAGGAATTACTGGTCATAAGTCAAACTAAGCATTACAAATAAAGACCAATATAGTTATAAGGGATGTACCAAGGACAAGGCCAAGTATCACAAAAAACAGAGCTAGTAGTGCTAAAGAAGGATAAATAAGGTGCCAATTTTCTATAATTAATACACATAATTAAAGAAATCATTATAAGCTTTTTCTCTGTAACTAGTGGCATAGAATCTGAAAGTTTACATGTTCAAGTCCCCATTTTAGCAGTATCATCGGTTTATAATCATATTTTGGCCTTTTTACTTTCATGGTCCACACACAAGTTTCAATATAGAAAATTAGACTGTGTATATCTAATAATGTCTGCTAGTTCTTAATCAACCATGTAATAAGAGGTAGCAAAATGATGAACAACATACTGAAATTTCAAAAATAAACAATTAAATAAAATGCTTAATATGATAAGATAATCATATTCATAGACTACTATTAGGAACAACAACCTATTAGGATGAGCTGCTACAAATGCCCAAATTGAAGCAATATGATGTAGAACTCCTGCCATGAATTTCTTTCCTGTAATCGATATTCCATATTTAGACGATGCATCAGATGCCATAAACACATTTTGACCATTTTGTGACAGGCTAAGATGCATATGAGCTCCAGAGCCAATATCATTCAAAAAGCACCTTCAATATTACAAGAAAACATTGTTACACATGCAAAATATATATTCCTAAGCATTCACTTGAAGCAACCAAATATAATTCAATTGCTGTGGGTATTTATTACAAGACTTGTATTTATGAAAATGTTCTTGACAATTTGGTATTGGGTAAAGGTCCATTTGAAGTTACTTGATTTTTGAATTTCAATTACATGATGAAATTTTTTGTCATCAGTTACCACCCACTGATAGAGTTGTTAACACTCACTGCTAAAGTGTAATAATATAGTTGTTAAAGTATACTGATTTAGTTTTTAATGTTGTACTGATATAGTTGTTAATGTGTATTAATATAGTTGTTAATATTGTACTGATATAGTTGTTAATGTGTATTAATATAGTTGTTAATGTTGTACTGATATAGTTGTTAACGTGTACTGATTTAGTTGTTAATGTGTACTGATATAGTTGTTAACGTGTACTGATATAGTTATTAATGTTGTACTGATATAGTTGTTAATGTGTACTGATATAGTTGTTAATGTGTACTGATGTAGTTGTTAACGTGTACTAATATAGTTGTTAATGTTTTACTGATGTAGTTGTTAATGTTTTGTTGATGTAGTTGTTAATGTTATATTGAAATGCTGAATAACATTGATGTCGGAAAAAACTGATTATTTTCCATTTTCTTGCTTCTGCACATGGTGGGATCCGTACATGCAGCGGAAGGATTTCATCCATAAAACTTACAAATCCCAATGAAGAGGATCTATTAACGACGTTTAAATCGGGTAGTAAAGAACTGTATCTATGCGAACTCGTGAACATCTTGTTCAATTCGATCTCGTTTGCGTCCTACTCAGTCAACAGGAGCCGACTCTGTGAATCCACTCCCTCTACCTGTATCCACACGAACAGTCTCCAACACCGACGGCAGTGTGCTGGTGCCTTCAGTATTTTCACGTCTCTCCTTTTCTCTCTAGGGTTTCTCGCGGCTTTTCTAATACGTCTTGCAAAATGTCCCGTAGGTTTTGAAAACCCGATAGGCATATTATATATTCAAAATTAATCCTTATTAATCTTGAAATTTGAATTTGGATTAAAATAATATATTAATTAAATCTATCCAATATATTTAATTTAATCTATTTATTTAATCCGAATTAAAAAGCCTCGATTTAATTTATCTCTATAAATTAAATCTGAGATATGATATCTCAATTCAAATTAAATCGGATATATGATATTTTTATTTGAAAATTAAATCGAGATACAATATCTCTATTTGTTTTTAATGTATCAAATAAATTAAATACAAAACAAATATTATATAATAATATTATAATCTCTAATAAATAATAATATTATATTATTTTCGAATTTAATAATATATATATATATCCATCCTAGATTAAATACAATATTTATTAAATCTTAGACATATTTAAGATTCAATGAATCTGGACACTATTGCTCATGTTGGGCTATTCTTGTGTGCGACCCTGCAGGCCCACATGAGATTGGCAGCGGGTCAATATTGTACCAGCCCACAAGTCGCAAGCGGGTTCTAACAAGACATTGCGACTACCCAATTCATATGGGGATCGATGATACAATACAATCTATCATACAACCATGTCACGTCCCTTTTGTCACGCGATAATTTAGTCAAGGATGAGGCATGGATAATGTCAACTTCCTGTTCTTGACCATTACTTTCTCGATTCTTGAGTAGTCTAACAATTGAAATAGAAACTCTTTTCCATCGTAGTATGGCCATTCATTTTTCAGACTTACTCATCGAGGGGCCCACTAAACTCTCTACAAATGTGAGGGACAAATTCCATCTTGACTATTCACATTCCTCTACATGAAAACCACTGATCCCGATCCAAACCTTTATCATCACCCGGTCAAAGGTAACTTTTGTCTAGGTCAAAGATCAGCGACTCATCATATAGGAATCCATGATGATCTTAGGTCAAAGGGCATTGTGACGTGGTTATACATGAGAAAAACTTATGACTTAATCCATGCAGCTTTCTCGTAGTAAGTCGGTCCAGCACCTTGTACTCTTACAAGTGCCTATGACTTTGATTCGTATCTCCATACTCATCAAAGTCATACTGGTCTTATTTCATCTTCGTTCCCACGATGATGACCGATAGGGACATTTAGGATAATCTATAAGATACATCCAAGGATACAGTTATCACTATAAACATGCAAATGATATGATATCTAAACGAAGAAATACTTTAAATAACATAAACGTTTAAAGTACAATGACTTGCCCCTAGGGCATGATTTCCAACAGATACTAGTAACAAAGAACATAGATGCAGGAAAAAATTCATGTTCTCATTCATATTAAAATGTTAGCTAACCAACATTAGAAAATTTACACAATACCAAGGTTGTGAATGTCATTTTCATCAATACACATGGACCTTCCCGAAAAAGCAAATTCTGCACAACTTTGTCATAAATATATATTCAAGTGTTATGCACAATTGACGTAATAAAATGTGTTGTATAACCAATCAAACTTATGTCCATGAATAACAAGTTAGCCTAAGTATCTAACAAGATTGCTGCCTAATGTCTTATCTTCCGCTTGTGGGAGTCCTTGATCATTGACAATGTAATATCCTGAATTTTTGGCATTGAGACTTGAGAATATGCATGTATCAGGAAGACGACTAAGCCCAGTTCGGGAAGAGTCCCAAGAATGTCAAGAGATAAAATAGCTTTCGGGGACTAAGTAATTCGGCCATGCGGTCGATGTAGACCTACTATGTATAAGCCGTAGAATTAAAGTACCAGTGCGGAAGTGTTACACCCCTACTAGCCTCATCCTCTCGGGTGGCGGATACAGGGATTTCCTCTTATTTATTACCTTACCATCGTTAACTATTCCTTATTAACATATATTAGAGTGTTACACAACAGAGCATATGATTGGTTTGGACAAATACATAATACTGGTAAAAGTATGAATAGTAAACAGTAAATAGTCCCTGGAGGGTTAGGGTACAGTTATCAAAAATAAATACTGGCAGTATGTAAACTTATACATTTATCCACAATCATATTAGTACAAAAGATAATAAGGCATTCCCTATTTCTTCAACCACCAGCTCCATGCCCCTTACCTCTACACTCTTGATCAGCTCAATGAGAATCACCTGTATCTTTAGGATGATTTGAGATCCAAAATTGAATCCCAGAGTAACTGTCAAACTCATATACAATATATATGCAGTGCATGCATGCAACCATAATCAAGAAAATCACAATATCAACAATAGCAATACATACCACAAGCATTCAGTATACTCAATAACGCTGGACAACTTATTGACATAAGCCCCAGTTCCATAGTGCTAGGAAAACAATAACAGCCGGGCCTTAAACCCAAACTACATTGAATGCATCATAGCTCAGTAGCGACCCAAGGACACATAGTCCACTGGGCCCTATCTCCTAAAAGCATGTCCCACTCACGAGACATGTTCCATAATCATGGCACAACAAACATACAAAAGCCACATAGAGTATATAAGTAAACAAGCACTACTGACAACTGATCAGTAATTAATAAAATTTCCCAGATGCCCGAATGTTACTCTGGATATAAAATTTTCCTAAACAAAGAAAATACATTCCATTTCATTTACTTGTACAAACTCTCCTCTTAGTTTCATGAAATTTGACCATAACCCATAAATTTCTAGAATTCATGGTTCAATTTCAAAAATTTATAATTAATTTTATAAATATCCAATTAATGTGATTCCAGTGGCCACTTAAGTGTTAACATGTCTAGTGTTTACTAAAAATGTTTCCAGAGACCATAAAAATTCGTACAATTTTACCGTGTTAAAATTCTATCCTCTCGGTCGAGATAAAGTCCAATTTTCTGGTTATTTTCAAAAATTCGTATTTCTTAGTAGACATATCAAAAAATTACAAATTATATACCAAATTAAAGCTTGGGATGTCTAATTTAAGCATGAAAAATTTCATGTCCATTGGAAATTATTTAATATTTTAAAATCATCCCTTAAGCAGACTGCCCAGAAATTATCAAAGCTGGCAGATTTTCTAATTTCTTGTAACTTAGCTTTTGAGTTTCAAAATCATGTTCTTTACTTGTTCCCATACAAAATTTCGTCCTAAACACTTTGGCATCATCAAAAATACCAAAATCACATCATAACCTCATGCACACAGCCCTAGCCGAAAATCACACCATGAAAGCAACGACAATAATTTCCATTTTAACTTCATATTTATTCATCTCTTTGCTTAATCTTCTCTTTGAAACCATTATCTTAACTTCAAACACTTGATAATTTATTTTAGTGACTAGGGAAGAATCTCCCATTAAGAAATATTATTATCCCATGAACATCTATCATCTTGAGAAGAATTCAAAAATCCAAAACACAAAAGTCACAAACATGCTAGTTTAGTGACTTACTTGGCTTGTGACTTAGTTTCACTGGAATCCCTCTTTCCTTGTACCCCTCTATGATTTTGGTCTTGAGCACAAAGGCACCATGCAAAAATTGTTCATCTATAATGCAGATTAACGGAGGTAGAAGACTAATCCAACATAATTTTGGAACCTACTTGCCTTAACCTTCAAGTTTGGTGCCTTCTCTTCTTCCTTATGTATGAGCTTTTTCTTCACTTTCTTCCTCTCTTGGTGGATGACTTGGCAGCCCAAAAATGTAGGCTTGATGGTTCTTAAATAATAAATTATCATCATGCAAAATATCCCTACAAGTTATTTCTTATTGGCTCTTGGTTTGACTTGCCTTTGTGACTTGTTTTCCTTTCATTTTCTCTAGATTTTTCTTGACTTCTCTTGACCTCTCCATTCTTGGCGAAATGTGTCCCTTCTCTTGGCATAATATTGGCTTGTTTTATATGTTCTTTTAGCTTAGGTTAAGTCTTCTTTCATTGGTTAAGAACTTTAGGCTTTTTGACTTCTCTTTATGTTTCCTTTTCTTGCAAGTCACTTTCCTTCCTTCTTGCCTCATGCTGGACGAAACTTGTGGCTTGTAGAAGAAAAATATTTGACTTTCATTTGTCTTGAATTTAGCTTGTACAATTTGCCTACCTAATAGTCAACTTTAATTCCCAAGTTGACACTTGTCAAGCTAGGGAAATTGCATTTGACTTTGCATTTCACATATGATTTTTGTGCATGGCTTCTTGCTTCTTCTTCTTGGCAATTATATGGCTTCTTGGAGAAGGAATTTTTGTCTTCTAGAAGCCTTTATCAAGTGTCCAATTATTCTATTACAATAGTCAACCCAATTCCCTATTGTGACATTTGGCATTCAAGGAAATAATAGTTGTCTTTTGGCTAAGAGCATGGCAAAATTCATTCTTATCTTCTTCTTTCCCTCCTGGTCAAAATATAAGGCTTATGGGAGAGCATTTTGTGCCTTCATAATGCTTCTTCTACTCTTGCTCAATAAGTTATCTTACATCATCTTTGATTATGTAAACTTAGTTGGCATTGTCCTTAAGTCAAAGATGGTTTATCATATTATTTCTTTGACTTCCAAATGTCCTTTTTTGTATGGAAAATATTCTTGTCTCATATTTCCCTTATGTTGGTCGAAATTCTTAGTCAAAGAGAACAAGAATGTTGCTTCTTATTTCCTTTACAAGCATATGTCATTTAGGTCTTTATCAAATGGATTTCATGTGACATACTTTCCAAAATTTCATTTTCATTCCTTTTTGCCTTGCTTGGCCAAAATCTTGGCCTTACTAAAGGTCCAATAATTCACTCTCTAATGTCCTTTAGGTACTTGTTAATTTTGACAAGTTGACTTACCATTTATTGGCCCAAATTTAATTAAAACAATTCCTCATCTTCCTTGCTTATTTGGCCGAGAATTAAGTCATTACTATAGCGACTTTCACATTATCACAAAGTCACTAAAATCATTTACTTAATATGTTGTTTTAACTATTTAATTAAACTGGAAGGTTCCATGAAAGAGAACAATTTAATTGTAATAAAAAACTTCTCAATATTTCATTAATTCATGCTTTGTACATTGTTCATATTACAGGAAGGGCATAAAACACTTATACTATGCTAATCGGTTGGTAAAGATGCCACTCAACTATGTTTTAAGGTATAGGACGATTAGGTAAGCAAAAATGTGGCAAAATATATGCACATGGCATTTCATGGGCAGATATCTGTGCCCTGCGTTTTTGGGAGAAGACACCAGTATGTGGTGTCATTTGGCGGGTCTTGGTATGTGTGATGTAATCCTAAGTAAAACCAGAGCAGAATCCCAGGTAAACATTGATAAAGTAGCTTTTTTAAAGTGACTTTAAATAAAATAAGGTCATGATGACTAATGACGATAGCTTTTGAGTCATCACCACAAGATCATGACATGTGCCCCTCATTATGACAAAGCATAAAGCTACTTTTGTGTTGGTCTAATAAGAGCATGACACATGTCCCGTCATTATGATAAGGTACAAGGCTACTTTTATGTTATCCCAATGGAACAATGACACGTGTCACATTATGATTACAAAGAAAAAAGCTACTTTTGAGTTGGCGCAGTGAGAACGTAACACGTGTCGACTCATCATGACAAGTGAAAACTACTTTTGTGTTGGTCAAATGGAAAGGTGACACGTGTCCCTTCATGATTACAAAGTACGAAAACGCTTTTATGTTGGCAGCATCAGGACGTGCCACGTACAGTTTGAGTCCGGGGGATCCACCGATCTCCGGTTCAGACACATGTTTGACTTTTCCAAACACAGGACCCAGGAGTCAAGGGAGACACCACCTCACCCCTTTATCATTCTTAAAAGACACCACCTCACCTCTCCCTCTGGCTTGTTCGACAAGATCTCTCTCTAACTTATTGGGTAATGACACGTGGCATGTTCTAGACCACACATGTTTCCTTCCCTTACTTATCCTTAGGCCATTTCAGCCAAAACATGGAAAAGAGGAGAGAGAGAGGGAAAAACAAGATAGAGATAGAGGGAGAAGAAAAGAGAAGAGCTAGAGGAAAGAGAAAAAAGTCTGGGGCTGATTTCGCCTCCGATTTGGCGTTTTTAGCTCCCGAGGCCTTCTCCAACGTTGTTCCTCTTGGTGAGAGCAATGTTTCTATGATTTTGGATTCTTGATATGAGGTGTTTGGTGATGTCTACATGGTGGAGGTGCTGCCGGATCTCCGAATTGATGCGGAGTCAAGATAAGGTAAGTGTATGCTTCGTTTTAAATCGATTGGTTTGAGGTTTTATTGAATTGTTGTGATTGCCCTGATTTTGGTCAGTCACTGGTTCAACATGAAAGAGTGTCATTTTTTCCATTTTAATGCTTCCAAAGTGTTTAAAATGAAGAATAGTATGGGATAAAGGTTGGAATGAGTTTTAGAAGCAAAGAAGACAAATTGTACAAGTTATCAAAAACTGCCAACTTTGAGTTTTTCTGAGACAATCGACTTGTGATAAGCTTTTGGATAACTAAATGGTATCCAATGGCTATGAAATTTTACATTCTTATAGTAGGCATCTCAAGCTTTACTTTGGTGGGTAATTTGTAACTTTTAGAGTCATATCCAAAAAGATATGAATTTTTGAAGTTGACCCTTAATTCTAGAACTGGAATTTGGATATCTGCCTCCCACAAATGAGACATATCTCGAATAGATCATAAATAATAATATAGATATTAAATAATGTAGTAATATATTAAGGCAATCAATCAAACACATCCAAGACGGTATATATAATCAAACTTTCAAGCAAGATTTTGACTAAAACAAACCATACTTCAGTACTACAAAAAGGCTTAGCTTAGACTTTTTATATCGGACTTTTTAAACATCCGGTCTTAAAATATACTTTTAGACCATACTTTTTAAATGTTTGGTCTTAAAAGTAAACTTTTTAGATCGGACTT
This sequence comes from Acacia melanoxylon, assembly GCA_019022615.1. Classification (NCBI taxonomy): domain Eukaryota; kingdom Viridiplantae; phylum Streptophyta; class Magnoliopsida; order Fabales; family Fabaceae; genus Acacia; species Acacia melanoxylon. Next base: position 498,415 of record JAFJYJ010000068.1, on the reverse strand, counting down.
CTTAAACATCCAGTCTAAAAAGCAAGTTTGCAAAAAATAAAATAAAAATAATATTCCCCTTCCTACAACCACCATCGGACCATATTTGGGGAGAGAGAGGGACCTGGGAGGCGGCGGGGGTGGGCGGCGAATCAGTTTTGAGCATATCGTTGCGCCAAAGAGCAGTGAGTCTGATAGAAATCTCTAGCCTTTGTGGTTGATTATGGTGCAGAGTGGTTGCCAAGACCTAATGCTACAGCAGGAGACACTTATTTGAGTGTGGCTTCGTTGCAACTTCTTCCTCAACGTCATAACCTATTAATAACATCAAAATATAAACATGAATCCCACTCTTCATCCTAATCAAATGGAGAAACAATTTTTTAGTTCTCATGTTTTTGATGTTTTGATGATAACAATTATAATGTAATCAATTCTTAATTTTCGATGACAATGTGAAGTTACTAATTTGCCTCTAGTCACTTAATAAGTGCCTCAAGGCATGTGAGTATTTCCGTTTGACCTCCAGCATCAATTTATTTGATCTAATGGAAAACTTGTAATTATGCTAAAACTGATTTGCCTCTAGTCACTTAATAAGTGCCTCAAGGCATGTGAGTATTATTGTTTTACCTACAGCATCAATTCACTAATGACAATCTCATTGTTTTTGCAAAAAATCAAGTTTTGCCTCTAGTCATCTAATAGTTGCCTCTAGGCAACTTGACTCAAGACGTCAATTCATGTGACTCAAGCATCTAATGGCGAACTCATAATTATGCTTAAATTGATGGTTTGCCTCTAGTCATTTAATAATTTCCTCAAGGCAATATGACTCAAGGCATCCAATATTTGACTCAAGGCAAATTTCTCTTTTACACATTATCACGGTGATGTCGATTTTGCCTCTAGTCAAGTCATAATTGCCTCTAGGCAATATGACTCAAGGCACCCAATATTTAACTCAAGGCAAATCATTCTTACACCCATTTTATCGCTGATTTCATTTTATGCTTCAAGTCATTTATTAATTGCCTCAGGCAACTTGACTCAAGGCATTTTATTCATGCCTCTAGTCAAAACAAAGTGCGCTATTTCTAACTCTGTGAAAGCGTTTGCCTCAAGTCATTTATTAATTGCCTCAAGGCAACTTGACTTAAGGCATCAAATAATTGACTCTAGGCAAACTCGACAAACACGTTAACTTGCAAAAATTGACTTTGCCTCTAGTCAAATAATAATTGCCTCTGGGCACATGACTTTAGACGTCATATTTTTGACTCAAGGAAAAATCTTTCCAACATGAATTTCAAACGATTTATTCTTACCTCGAGTCAATTAAAATGCCTCTAGGCATGCCTTTTTAACTAGAGTCATACCTAAATCAACTGATTATGATTTTATTTCTTCAAATCATTACTCATTAATATTCTTAAATGATTTTAATCAGTTTGCTAATGAGTTTCAGATGATCATAACCCGGATTAACAACAAATTGTTATAAAGTAATTTGTATGTCAGAACGCATTAAATGCAGTTGCCAAAACCAATGATATCTCGGCAACCATTTCTTTGATCAATGTAAAGCATTTACTGATATTCCGCTCGCGCATTAAATGCTATTTCTCAATGGGCAAAACAAAAGGAATGAAGAATGTTTGTGAAGACCAAAATTATTAATGGCGAAAGTGTTAACCAAGCTTCATCTGTCTAACGGCTATATTCAAGAGTCTCAACGGTTAATCTTCAAGCTTCACCAACGGTCATTAATTACAACAACTATAAATACCAGAAGCATTGAATTCTCCACCTACCGAAACTCTGTGCATTCAATTCTGTGTTATTGCAATCAACTGTTTCATTAGTTTCATTTAATATCTTCAGATATTTTCTGTACTTCAGTGTTTATCATTTATTTACTTAGTGAGGAGTTTAAACACTTATTTGATTACTTCTTAGTTGTTAAATCTTAAGGTTGTGGAACCTTAAGTGCGGGTGTACAATTGCAGCTTGTAAGGGGGAGTGAGTCCTAGTGAGAGGATCATCCTGAGTACAAAGTGTGTAATTCTATTAGTGATTAAGAGTTAGTGAAAATCCCAAGGTGCTTGGGGACTGGATGTAGGTCGAAGAGTTAGACCGAACCAATATAAATTGCTCTGTGTTCATTTCCTTTCTTTGTCTCTGTTTTTAGTGTTCTTGATCGTTTAGCAAAAAGGTTTTTATAATCACCTATTCACCCCCTCTAGGTGATATTCCACCTTTACAATTCATACACACAAACACAAACACAAAAAAGATTTGGATAAGGAATCGAATCACTGTGAGAAGAAAAACAACACTTACAATCAAATTTCTGTTAGAACTGGCTGGCACCCAAGAGGGGGGTTGAATTGGGTATAAGAAAAAACCTTAGAAACTTTTAAAATCTTTTTGCACTCAGTAAAAGCAATCCGTATGAAAGTAATAAATTATAAATTCATAGTGAGTTGTTCAAAACGGATATGCTGGAAACATAAGAGATAAGGGAAGAGAATATGCAAACTGTGATTTATCTTAGTTTGGTCTGATTCATGATGACCTATATCCAGTCCCTAGGCTACTCTTGAGATTCAAATCCACTATCTTCCTCAAGATTTAACTGGATACTTGAGAACCACTACAATCCCATAAGTTTAGCTGGACACTTGTGAAGCCATTTACAAATCTCTCACTGAGATAAAGACACCCCCTTACACTGTTTCCTACTCAAGATCACTCAATCTTGAGTAACTCTCAGATTGAATGATTATAATGAAGTATACTTCTCTCTAAATGAAATAGATGATGATAAACACTGAAGTATAAGGTGTGGGTTGGATTACAAAGCTTCGTAAGACTCATAGTATCACATTGAGGGCATAGTCTCTCTGTATTCATTTTTGTTTCGTTAGTTTCTTTGTCTTGGATGCTTCTCTATTTATAGGCAATTGTGATTTGTTTGTTGCGAGCATTCATCCGTTGGAGAGAAATAGTCGTTGATGCATTTAACTGTTTTGTCATCTTTCTCGCTCCATGAAATGCTTCACTGTTTGCATTTGATGAAGAACATTTGATCGTTAAGCACAATCTTCCCGTTTTAGAATATAACAGTTGTGAAATTTTAAGCTTTTCATTGTGAATGTTCAAACTATCGGTTAGACTCAGAAGCTTTCCATTAGTCACATATTGGAGTTGTTGGCAGAAAGCGAGATTCAGTCATTTTCGCTTTACGAGATTCAGTCGTTTTCGCTTTGCTGCAACACAAAATCCTTTTGATCTTCTCTGGGATTGCTTAGGTTGGTTCCCTTCGCTTTCACCAGAATGGGTATCTCAGAAGATGATCATCTGACCTTCTCCGAATTAGCTTCCGTGTGTGCTCTATTTTTTGCAACTTTAATTTATGTTCTGACACAAATCTTGCTTTTTGCAACATCTTGATCTGACCGTGAACTTCCAAAAAAGCATATCTCTTCTAGTTGATCTTTGTTTTCCATGATATTGATGTTTTTGAAATGGTATTTGAGTATAGTTTAATATGCCACAATTTTCAACTCAATTGGATGTGTATGTTGTGAGATACACCCAAATTTACCGAACCTATGTCGATATATGGTGTGAATTCAAGTGAAAACTTCTAAAATCCATAGCTCTTTCATCTGAACTCCTTTAAACTTAATTTTGGTGTCTATGTGACTCATTGAGAGTCTAGTTTCATATGAAAATGGTTTTACTTCAATCGAATGTATGGTTTGAGAGATATGTTTGAATTACCGAACGTCGCTCATGTAAAATTTGAACAAGGGTGAACAGAGGAGTTGGAAGAGTGTTCACACTCAAGTGCACACTTTCATACTCGAGTGCAATCGGTGCAGTAGCACACTCGAGTGTGCACTTCGAGTGTGGACTAAATTCTCATTTTGGAAATTCGTGGCACCAAACTGTTATTTCTGAAATTTGAGCCCCAACCAAGTTCTTTCTTTCTTCTTCCTCTTAATCAATCCAATTCAATAACTTCTTTATTGATCTTCATCTTGATCATTCTCCATAATTGAACTTCATATCTTCTAATTTTGAAAATACATTAAATATAGGAATTAGTCAACGTGGGAGATAAATATACTATGCAAACTTTTTGCTCTCAATATTGGGTAGCTATATTTGACATCATCAAAACTAATCATATCCAACAATTTCTTCCAAATAGCCCAAAGATGAGCTTTTCTCGGTCAAATAGAACTCGGTAGCCTATCATGAAGTTTTCTACAATAAACATCAAAACAAGTGAGGGCTAAAATTATGGAGAAAGACTACTAAGAATCAGCATAGATTTTACTTTGTAATAAATTAGCACTGGTTTATTGGTATATAGGGCAAAAGGACCAGATTGGAGTCTTCAACAAGAACAGATCCAATCCTAATTGTAGAGATGAGATGAGAGGTTAGAGGATTTCTGATTGTAGATTTGGAATCTTCCATAGATGAATGAGAGGTGAGATAGATAGTTAGAGATTGTGGTGGTGGGTGAGGTGCCGATTAGTGTTAGATATGATTAGTTTTGATGATGTCTTATATAGATGCCATTATTAAAAGCAAAAAGATTGAGTAACATAGTTATCTCCTACATTGACTAACTCTTTGTATTTAATGTAGATTAATCCAAGTTGAATCTTAGAGATTAATCAAGAAGGAGATATTGAAGAAGGTAGAACCTGCGAGAGAATGATGAGTCCAAGCTAAATTACGAAGAATGATTAAGATGGGAGATGTAAGAAAGAATAACTCGTAGAGAGTATCAAGGAAGCAAGAAGCTATCAAAGGATTTTGGGAATGATCAAGAGAAGAGAATAAAGAAAGAATTAAGTTATGGAGAGAAGAAGAAAGAAGAACTTGCTTAATGGAATGAGAAAATCATTATACAAGCTCTTAGATTGATTCTAGAAGTCTCCACGATGATATGGGAGTTGGAATAGCTCAATTCAGAGTTAAAAACAAGCAAATATAAGGTTCAGGATGATCCAACTCGAGTCATGAGGTTGCAACTCGAGTTAACCACTTTGCTACAGCGTTTTCCCTCTTCTGGGATGAGTTAACTCGAGTCATGTATGAGTGACTCGAGTCATAACTCGAGTCAAACACTAAATGACTCGAGTCAAGGTGTATTTCAGCAACTCTGTTCACCTCTGTTTCGCGTTTCAGCTGGCGACCTCTGGTATTTTGACGATATCGCCCAAACTAGAGATCGGATTGAGATGAAACCAGTGGAAAATGAAAGTAGACTCATAATGCGTCATTTTGATATATAATTCAAGTCCAAAGGAGTTTATATGAGAGATCTATGAATTTCACAAGTTGGCACATCAATTAACGTCATTCAGAAGACCAAGCTTCGATGTTTTAAGTGTATCTCACAAACCACACATCCAAATGAACTCAAACCAGTGGAATTTTAAAGAAGACATAAAGAGCTTTCTAGGGATATGTCATTTGCTATATTTAGAGTTATATTTGAAGAGATATGGTTTCTGGAAGTTTGCCCATGTTCGAAAGAAGACGGAATGCAGCAATGTCAAGGCAGACACTCTGGAACAAACAAAAGGTAACAACTCGAGTTATCATTAACCAACTCGAGTCATCCCTGTACTTAATCTTTGCAAAATGATTTCCTCGATAAAATGACTCGAGTCATCCTTGACATCACTCGAGTCATCATTTCACTCTTCGCTCCTGTTTGAAATTTCTCAGACATGACTCCAGTCATGACTCAAGTCATCTCAGCACAAATCGTTTCTGTTTGAAATTTCTCAGACATGACTCCAGTCATGACTCAAGTCATCTCAGCACAAATCGTTTCTGTTTGAAATTTCTCAGAGATGACTCAAGTCATAACTCAAGTCATCACTTAAATGACTCTAGGCATGACTCGAGGCACATCATCGAAGTACCTTCTATTCATAGTTACTTCATAATGACTCCAGTCATCACTCGAGTCAACTTAATGGATTTTGCAATTATGACTCTAGGCATGACTCGAGTCAAGTATGACAATATTTGAATCCTCGTCTGCGCAATCTGATATCAGCTGATTAAGTAATGGGTGTTTTATGTAATTGATTATTATTGTTTCTAACCAAGTTTAATCAGTTTGCTAGTGTATTCTAGATATATTTAACATGTTTTAAACTTGAGATTACGTAAAGCAAATTCTGTCGAAGCATTAAATGCTTTGAACCGAGATACCAAAGCATGAAAGAGGAAATCAACTTCTGAGCAAGCAAAAAGCAATTCAACTATTTCCTAGACAACACTCTTAGTGAATCTCAACGGACAAATCGAATGAAGAATGTCAACGGAGAATAACGGCTATCCTCGGAAGATTACGAAGAGACAGAGCAGGGTTGAAACACAACGGCTATATTCATTACTCTCAACGGCTCATCAATCTCTCTTCAACGGTCATAAATTGCAACCAACTATAAAAGGAGAAGCATTCAAGATAGAAGAGGTCGGAGACACGAGATTACTTGTTTCATTGTCAAAATGCCAATACTCGACATCTATATCACTTACTCTCCGATTATCTCCATGATCATATAATTTACCTTAGAGAGTGATATTATTTGTATTGTACTTCGATGTTTATTCATTTACTCTTTTAGAGAGAACTTCTCGATTATTAAATCATTGTAAGAATCTCAAGTCGTGGGACTTGGAGATTGGGTTATCGATTTACAACTTGTAAGGGGAGTGTATCTAGTGAGAGGATAACTTCGAGTACGAGTGTGTAATCGATTGAAAGAAGTATCTCGGTGAGAGATTCGGCTTCACAAGTGCACAGGTGAACTTGTACGTATGTATAGGCTTCTCTTGTGCCCGGTTAAACAAGAGGATAGTGGATTGAAAATCTCAAGCGGAGCTTGGGGATTGGACGTAGGTCAAGGATTGGGCCGAACCGGTATAAATCACGGTTGCATATTCTCCTCCCTTATCTCTTATATTTCCAGTATATGCTTGTTTGAATATCTAACTGTTGATTTAGAAGACACGAAAAGATTTTCAAAGATATAAGTTTTTTAATCTTCACCCAATTCACCCCCCTCTTGGGTTCAGCCGGTTTTACAATTAGAATAGAGTAAAGCTGCGGAATGAGAGCTATCACTACGAGAAGAAAGGTTCTGAAAGCGAAATTCATTTTTCAATGTGGGAAAAGAGAATATTCATCTTTTAGACTGGATTTTTAAAATATAAGGTCTTCAAAAATATACTTTTTAGACCAAACTTCTTAAACATCCCGTCTTAAAAGTAGACTTTTAGACAGACTTCTTAAACATCCGTTCTTAAAAGTTTTTATATCTACCAAACAGCCACCGGTCATACTTTTTAGACCGGTTGTTTGGGAAACTAGTCTAAATAATTTTTTTAAGACCTCATATTTAAGGAACAGGTCTAAAAAGTTTTTATATTTACGAAAATCTCACTTGTTATACTTTTTAGACTTGTTCCTCTATATCTGGTTTAAATGTGGTGGCGAGCCTCTTTTTGTAGTAGTGCTTGTCCAACAATCTTTTATTACAAACAAAAAATTCTAAGGCCTATTAACATCAAATAAAAGAAACATGAATAAGAGCATGATAACTTGTGAACACATATAGAATACCAACTTCAAGCAATTATTCACCGGTGTTGGTGGTTAGTGCAAGTCTCCATCCACTTGCAATAAAGCACACATTACAAAATACTCCTCTGATTCTTAATATAAGACATAATTGATTTTGTTGGAAAAATTAATGAAGCTAAATAAATTAAATTAAAATATTGATATTTATCTTTTTTATATCAAATTAGTTTGTCTGACATATGAACTGATATATAATCAAATAATACATGATATAAGCTATGGTTAACTAACTTATTTAGCTTCCTTAATTTCTTAAATAAATCAACTATTAAAGACCGGAGGAGTAAATAAGCAAACATGCATTATTTTCACACTTTTGACGCAGTCTGCAAAGAAACTTGGGTAAAAATTAATGAAGCACAATTTTCTGACACAACTTGAGCATGCGTCCATTGTCATTCTGTTTACCAGTTCATTCAGTACAATTTCTGGTATGAAGCAAAAATCAAACTGTCACCTGATTTTTATTAAAAATGGAAGAAAAAGACCCTCAACAGACATCAGTGTACATCTAGCCTAGATAAAATTTCATTATTGGCATATGGGTATATCAAAGCTCTTTTCTTTTTATAAAAAGAGTTGCATATTGAGCCCAAAGAAATACAAAAAATAAAAGGAATAAACAAAACAGAATTTTGTTGTGGCTTAGGGAAAGAGTATTGTGAGGGATTCAGAAGAAGATGGGTGGCAGCCACGTGATAATACAAACAAACTTTTATTCATTCATTGATAGCGAATATTATGCAGCCATGGAGGTTGCAGTTGAAACAAGGTAGAAGAAGAAAATAGCAACTTTGGGAAGTCACAACGTTCCTTTGACTGGTTAATGAAATAAGGAACACGAACTGGACCAATAAACTTTAATAGATCACAAAAAACGCCAAGATTCTCAGTACACACAAGAAGGATCAAACGAAGGCATAAGTGGAAGAACAAGAATGAAGGGTTTTTAGTTACCTGAATGAAGGTGGCAATAGGCAGGAGGAGAAGGCGGCGGTGGCCGTGGCTGGAGGATCAGGCAACGGCAACGCTGGGGGAGGAGAGGAGCAAAGCAGAGAAGTCGAGTGGAGAGGCAGCAGACGATGAGCAAAAAGGGGTTTTAGTTCAGAGGGGTAACTATGAAATATCAAAAATTTGGCATGGCCAATTTGATCAAGATGAGACAAAAAATTAGAACTTCACAAGCGTCAAGTGCCCACTTTCACAGTTTCACCTTCAACTTGGATTATTTTGAAATTGGATATAATTAAAACACATATAGATGAGATTTCTTCATTTTTCTTTTCTTCTTCCAGATGAGGTTTTGACGGATAGATCTTTTTCTGGTAAAAAAAAAAAACGGATTATCCAATTTTTGGACGGATTATTTATTTAATCATTATCCAATTATATATATATATATATATATATATATATATATATATATATATATATATATATATTTATATATATATCAATTGAATTGACTGGTTACTAATTGAATAAATAAAAAAGTTAGATATAATGATGATGATAAGAGGATAATCCTGAAATATCTTAATTTAATTTGCTTTAAATTATAGGGAAAATTTCATATAGGTCCCAAGGAACGAAAAATATTACAATAAAGTCCCTTGAAATCATCAAATTACGCTTTCCGGTCCCCCGAGGACACGTAATTATTTGTATGGAGGTTTTTAAATGTTGTTGTTAATACATGCATTTCCTTTGTTAATACATGCATTTCATTGTAAATAGCCAGGGACTTACGTAATTATTTGTATGGAAATAAAATCCAGGTTTTTAAAAGTTGTTGTAAATACATGCATTTCACATTGTTAATATATGCATTTCGCATTTGTAAATGGTCGGTATTTAAAAGTTGTTGTTAATCTATGCTTTTTCCATAAATCCAGGTGTTTAAATGTTGTTGTAAATATATGCATTTCACTTGTTAATATATGCATTTCACATTTGTAAATGGTCGGGTATTTAAAAGTTGTTGTTAATCTATGCATTTCACTGTTGTTAATATATCATTTCATTTGTTAATACAAATAATTACACGAAGTCCCTTGGGGCCTGAAAGTAATTTGATGATTTCAAGGGACTTTATTGTAATTAATTCCCTTCCTTGGGACCTGAGCGTAATTTTCCCTATGCAGAAGCATTTTTTAAAAAAATTTTAAAACACATGTATATCTATTGAAATAAAAGAAAACTTTCGGTAGTAACCGGGAATCTGTGAAATGTTAAATAGTCTTTTGGACGAACATATTAAACAAAATCACATGCTGAAAATTTTATAAATATCTTGAATTTTATAATTTAAAATTTCTCAAAATTTTTGTGAAAATAATTTATTTAGAAATCTTCTGAGAAATCTTCATAATTTAAATAAATAAATAAAATCTTCGAAGAACAAAAAATGTGTAAAAACAAAATCTTTGAAGCACGTTTTTTTCCCTATACATCTATAAAATATATATATAATTGTAAATTATAAATAAAAATAAAAGTATAATTTTAAATACAGATAATGCTATTTTAAAATATTTTATTTTAATACTTTGGCAGAATTTTATTTTATTTGATTAGTTGTTAATTAATATTTTTCTTATCATCTTATCCTTTTCAATTTCAATCTCAATTCAACCTGTTATCATTATGAAGTTATCTAGATATGCCTCCCCATTATTAAATACATGCTAATCAAGATTTTCCTTCTTCACTCCCAACTCTTCAAGTTTATACACACACACACACACTCATCACCCCTTAGTTGCTTTGTATCTCTTCCTCTCAGTTTGTCAGTAAATATACAAATTGCTAATAAGATCCAAAATGACTATGTCCTTCAGTTACCTCTTCAAAACCATTATCGTTGGCGATACCGCAGTTGGCAAGTCATGCCTTCTCTATCAATACAATGACAATCGCTTTCAACACTCCCACGACGTAACGGTCGGCGGCGTATTCGGAGCTAAGACTATTCCCATCGATAATAAACTGATCAAGTTGTGCATATGGGACACGGCCGGTGAAGAAAAATTCAGAAGCATCACTAGGTCTTTCTACAGAGAAGCCGTAGCTGCATTGCTTGTGTATGATGTAACTAGGAAGGAGACTTTTGACCACTTGGATTCATGGTTGAAAGATATAAGGGAACATGCTGATACAAATTTGACAGTTGTTTTGGTTGGGAATAAGTGTGATCTTCACCTGAAAAGACAAGTGAGTACTGGAGAGGGTGAAGAGTTTGCTAAAGAAAATGGGTTGATCTTTTTGGAGGCTTCAGTAAAAATGTTTCAGAATGTTAATGAGGCATTTGAAGAAGCAGCTAAGAGTGTTTGCAAGAAGGTTGAAGATGGAGTTTTTGATTTGTCGAATGAACGTTGTGGAATACGAAAAGGTAAGGTTGGGAATATTAATTTACGATTTGGAGGAGGTAGGGGTGGTGGATATTGGGATGGATGCTGCCGCACCTGATGTATTATTATATATAATTTATTTGCTTTATTTCTTTTTTATTTATTTATTTGACATTAGAAAAATAGATCTACAAGTCTTATAGTTTTACTTATTCTTTTAACTATTTAATTCTAATAAAGACTACCTATATGGCTATATCTATTAGTAAGAGGGAATGGCGTCTATTATTTAAAATATGCCTATAGATTAACTTTATTACTTGAACCTGAATAAAATCAAAACCAACCAAATTATATATTTTATATTTGAGGAAATCTTTCTAAGTACAATAATTTATTATTTTTATTTTAATGATAAATAAATTTTATTCTATCTTTTATTGATTTTTTATTTTGTATTCTATGGAAACTTATATGTCAATTAGTCCACATAGAACTTATTTCTAATTAACAAATTACGAGTAGAAGGATTAATGGCTATAAGTTAACTATCACGACTGAGAAATTAATTTTCCTTCCTTTATACAATTTGGATATGAATATTAACATATCTTTTACCTTATTCAATATTTATCTATAATGTATTGAATTTTTTTATACATATAATTTTTTAATACTATAAATATAATATTTATTTAATATTATTATCTTGCTATTATCCATGATTGCATTTTATCTTATATAATAAATATTAATAATAAAACTAAGTAAAAAAATAATAGAAAATAACTATATATAATAAAAAATAAAGCCACTTTATTGACCATTACTAACAAAAAACCGTTTTATATGTCCTCAATACATTATGGTTGTTAGCAAAAAAACCATTAAATAAACCCTTAATACATTATTGTTATTAGCAAAGAACCATTAATACATTATAATTCATGACCTTTAATTATTTGTGCCGAGAATATATTTTTTCTGTAGTACTAGTAGTGAATTTCCTTTGTATCTTTAGGCCCCATTTGGATCAAAGAAAAAGGTGAGAATGAAAAGGAATTGAAATGAAAAGAATGGAATGGAAAGGAAAATATTTTGCCTTGATGTGTTTGGTTCGCATTGGAAAAGAAAATAGGTTGATAGGAAAATTTTTGTTTGGTTGAAAGAAAATAAGACAAAATACCATTTTACCCCTAAAAGAAAATATTATTACCTTTTTGCCCTTAGTTTTAAATAAATAAATAAAAAAGATAAAATACCCTCACCGCTGCCGCCGCCCCCGCAAATATAGCCACCGACGACCGGCCTACGGCAATTCTTGAGAATTGCTTGACAATTCTCAATGAGAATTGCCTTGCTTGGCAATTCTCAAGGCCATTGGCAATTCGCCAAGCAATTGAGGCAATTCTCATTGATTGCCAATCAATTCTCGAGAATTGCTTGGCAATTCTTGAGAATTGCCAGTGACCGACTAATTTTACAAGTGCCTGCAACGTGGGAGAATATTTTCTATGAGACGGTGGAATAGCACTGATCGGGAGCGATGGTGTGGGTGGCTTATTTTGTGAAGGAGAACGAAGCTTTTGGTTACCCCATGATCGAACGACAATTCTCCGCGTCTCAAGATCTAGTTTGACGAAAATGCGGGATGCGGTTGGGTGCCGCCATCACCACCACCGTGACTTCTTCCTCCTCCTTCTCAAGATCGAGTTGAAGTTGAATTTTATGCTGCTTATGATTCTCCTAGATCTTCAAATCCGTATTTTTTTGTGGTTTTGTGGTTTCCAAATAATTAAGAGCCGGAGATTAGCGAGAGTTGTGTCGAGGATTGAAGACACACCAGAAGCTCGCAATGCAGGGAGAGCTATACCAGCAAATTTTGTTCTCTTCTTCGCGGATTTAAGACACACAAGAAGCGCTTGCAAAGGGTGAGTTCGTCTTCTTTGATTTTCTTGCTCCGCCGGAAAATGGTTCCCACAAAACTTGGTGGGAACCCATTTTCCCATGTATAAGGGAAAATCGCCCCGCCGCCGGAAAATATTTTGACGGAAAATGCGAACCAAACAGCCGCGCGCAATGGAAAATACTCATTTTCCTTTTCCTTCCCCCAATTTTCCGCGATCCAAACGGGCCCTTAGACTTCTATTTCAAAAGGAAATTAAAATCAGTGCAGCTACGAGGGGCCCTCTATGGATATATTAATAAATTAGTGTTTATTTTTTTTTAAAAGACATGGATTTGTGTTAATATTAATTTAATAATCCCATGATATTGTAATGATTAATGTATAAAATTAGAGGCATGTTTGGCAGCATCATGCCTAACAAAATTACGTTTATTATGACATGGATTAAAAAATAAAAGTGAGGCCTATATCTAACAAAAACTAGGCAAGAGACACAATTGCCCTTATCTTCTTCCCTCATTGCTATCTTCATCAAACTCAAGCGGGAAATAGGAAGACAATGCGAACACAGAATCGCCAATATATATCTTTTTTTTTTGAACTGAAAATCGTCAATATCTTAACTAAAGAGGCTATATCAACTTGAAATTAAAAAAAGAACCAAGTTAAAAATGTTGTCGAATTTGAAGTTTAGTTCACTCTAGATTCAATACCAGTTAAAAATGGATGATATTGTAGAAGCACAAGGGAATGATATGAGCGTCTCACTTTCCAAGTCAAAACATAAAATTTCATATTTATCTATTGTTATGAACTCATATATGAGGCTCATTCAACGTATGGCCCAACAAGGGGCAATCTACATGACACAGATATGGCGGCACATCACTTGAGCTTGGAGGCATAGGGACCCATAAGTCCAAATCCTAACCTTACAGGTAAACTCTATAAATAAGAGGTAAACCCTAAAGGTATGATTCATTCTCTCTCAATTACTATTCGGTCGTCACTGTGCACACACACCACTCCCTTTGGCTAACGCCTATTCATGCACAGTGATCTACTATACTCATAGGTATCTAATCTATATATGCCTAGAAGAGAGTTATCTGATCCAATATCAATATACCAGTCCAACGGGCTGGACATCTCTGCCAATCTAGACAGAACATTGGCGCCGACTGTGGGGAATCGATAAATTTTGATTCTTGGGACCAAAGATGGTTAATTCCATAAGCAATAGTCAGATGCCCTTGCACGGGCAATTGCCTGAAGATCCACCGCAACAGAATCAGGAACAACAACCTTAGCGTATAGTAGATCATTGATGCGATCACGAATGCTCCTTACCCGGAAGATTTAGATTTGGCTTTTTTGCCAAAGTACGATAGAAGTCAGGACCCAAAAGTTCATATTGATACTTTCGATATAGACATGTACGTGAGGGGAATTGATAAGCCCATCATTTTTCAGATATTTTCCTCAACACTGACAGGAGCTGCACAAACTTTGTTTCATACATTGTACAAAAATTCAATCGGGAAATTTGAAGATTTGGGAGACAAGTTTTTGCTGAATTTTGCAACAAGCAAAAAACAACCAAAGTTTGAGTTTGCTCTCGGCAAAATTAAGCAGCAACCAGGGGAAACACTTCAAAAGTAGTTGAATCACTTTAAAGATGTCGCTTTACAAGTGCATGGATTGCAAGAAAATGTGCATGTGCACCTAACATAGCTGACTTGGATAGCTCATCTCGGCTGGCAAAGTCAATCTATAAGGACCCCGTCAAGACCCTGGTGGAGTTCAGAACTTGGTCAACAAAATATTTGGAGCTGGAGCAAATGGAGATAGCTAATGCTGCAAGAAAGAAGAGAAGGAGGAGTCCACCCCCGAAAGGAAAAGAAATTAATTAAAAGAACATGGTATGCGGATTAACTAAAAGTCTATTACGGTTAAATCCTAGTTCCATGCTAAGTTTGTTTTGTGCGGAATCCGGATAAGCGAAAGTCTATTACAGTTAAATCCAAGTTCCATTTTTAGTTTGTTTTGTTTGGAACGTGGATAAACTGAGTCTATTTCAATTAAATCCGAGTTCCATGTTAAGTTTGTTTTGTTTGGAACACGGATAAACTGAGTCTGTTACAGTTAAATTCGAGCTCCATCTTAATTTTCAATCACAATTTTCCTTTTAAGGATTGTTAACGTCAACTATATCGGCAAATTCATCTAATAAATGAAGCAATTTTTAGTTGAAAGTTGTTTTCAATTTGTTTCGAATTGTGCCAAGTGCGAGGAATGAATAAATAAACCCAGGGTAGTTGAACCCAGTTTTAGATAAAACGTGGAGGAATGAATGAATAAACCTAAGGTAGTTGAACCAAGTTTCAGACAAAGTGTGAAGGAATGAATAAATGAACCCAGTTTCAGATAAAGCGTGGAGGAATGAATAATCAAAGCCAAGGTAGTTGAGCCCAGTTTCAGGTAAAGCGAAGGTATAACAATAAGCCTTTGCAGTTGTGATGCATCCAAAATGTATTCTGGGGTAATGAGCATGGTTCTGGAACCCGGACCGGACCGGTCGGTTCGGAAACCGGTGAACCGGCTTGGAAACCGGTCCGAGTTATGGTAAAACCGGATTCCCGAGTTGACTCGGAGTCAACTCAATCAACTCGGCCTAAACCGGCCGAGTCAGAGTCAAAAAATTGGTTTTTCTTTTAAAAAAATGACTGATAAAGGAGAACGAGAAAGAAGGGAGAGTGCGGCGGTGGCTGGCGAAGATCACGATCTGAGTTCGTCGAAGGTCGAAGCTTCTTTGGTCCAGATAATGAAAACAGATTTTGACGTGTAGAATTTCTTACCGTTCACAAGCAGGAGCACCGCGGCGCCTCCAAGCTTCTTAATCTCGAGACAGAACGAGATGGAGGAGAGACTGAGAGCGAGAGATATCTGAATCTGAAAAGTTGAAGGAGAAAGAGAGATATCTATGACATAAAATGAGAAGGAGCGGGGCGAGAGAGAAAGAGAGATCGAAATTCTGATCGATTGAAGAGTTGAAGCCTTGAAGGAGGGAGAGAAAAGCTCAACGCGAACATGGCGCCGGTGACAAAAAAAACCCAAACAGGTATTGTTAACCATATTGAACAAAAGTCAAAAGTCAAAAAGCCTATACCTCTAGCTTATACCTGCCCCTGCTACGCACACTTCACGATGTGAGAACTGATGCAACTATTATATCTTTTCCTGTGTGATCTCTTTTTTCTTTCAAAAAAATCAATATAATATTATATAGGTTCTCATATACATCCCATCATATCTTCACATATTTTGATCATAATTTTTTTTTTTTTATATTTTTGTTATAAAAATATTTTTTATATTTATCTATTTAAATTATATTATGTTTTTAATTAATACCGGTTTGACTCCGGTCTGACTCCGATCTGACCCACTGACCCTTAACCTAGTACCTCCACTGGTTCAGTGACCGGTCCGGTTTTCAGAACCTTGGTAATGAGGTGAACTGTCATGCTGACCCCATCAAGTCAAAATGTTTAAAGCATTGGTTAAAAGCTGAGTTTGAACATGTGACGGATTGCCCTTACTCTAGATTGAGTCCTAGTTGAGTATACCAGAATGTAATGTGAAGATCTAATTAAAGATCTTCACAAATATGATACCTGGTTTTAAATACGAGATGAATATCCAAGCAGACTCTGCGTAATATATTTTTGACGTTGGCCCAGTCATTGAATAGAACTCTAAAAATATGTTTGAGTTCATACAATCAACCTATTGTTGTGTTGAAGTTAAAACTCAAAATTATATCCGGGTTGGTGAAGGAATAAATGAACTTTCATTGATGTTTGAATTGTTACAATACAAAGAAGTTAAAATCGGGAAAAGATAAACCGGGTTAGTAATCCGACAAAATTGTTACAAAAGCAAAAAAAGGGGCTTAAGTACCCCAAACGAAAAGTTACAAGTCAAACCTTTATCCCGGCCCTTGACTAGGAGAAATTCCAGCCTCCGATTGAACCTCTCCTCCTCACCTTGACCCCTATCCTACTGGGATCAAGAATCAACACCGGGAGAGGAAGTGGGCGGGATTAATTTCCCATCGTCAATATAAGCCTTATAGTGCAGGCCAGAAGTGTTCAACTCGATGCCGGGGTTTAAAAACCGGATTCGTTCCAAGGCATAGTTGAAGGAATCCTCCGCAGCGTCTCTTAACACATCTACATAGGCAGAGACGTCGACGTTGGCAATTTTGAGCACATCTTCGCTCGCTCGATCACGTTTTAAGCTCCTCATGCATCGTCTGAACAGTTTTCATTGCTTGCACACACTAACATGAGTCACTTGAAGATGAAGAAGATCTGAGTTCACCTTTTTAAGCTCCTCCTTGGCCATTATTAGCTCCTGATATGTCTTCTCCTTCTTCGCCTTGGCCACTCCTAGCTCCTTATGAGCTTCTTCTTTCTCCACTCTGACCCGTTTTAGCTCGGCAAAAGTTTTGGCGTATTTGTTTTTCACAGAAGCCAAAGTTTGGCTTAAACCGGAGGCCTTCAGAGCATTTAGCTCAATTTCCTGAAGCTCACGCATCTCGACCTCAGAGAAAGGAATTGGCTCATAAAAATGCCTGGGGAATGAAGAGCGGCACTGAGCTCATCTGTTAGCCCGCTGTTCCAAATGATCCCGTGGGGGATTCTGGTAGTTGGCGGAGGAGGAGGAGAAGTCTGAGTGCCCTGTTGACCAGGGGATTGAACAACGGAGGTCAAGGCGTCTTTGGATTTTTAGGCCGGGACGTGTTGGTTGGCTTTTGATTGCTTGACCAGGTTTTCTTTGTTGCTGTCCTGGCTCCAGCCTTCCCGGATTTAGGAGCTAGTCACTTCTTGCTCTTCTCAATACTTGAAGCCGCCTAGTCGCGATTCAGCACGAAAAGGTAACGAGGCTATTTCCCCATACTTGGATCTGCAAGTCAAAAAAACAAAGGTTAAAAACTATGAGTGGATTTTTATCCGATAGAAAATAAAAGGTGGCAAAATATCATGATTATTACACACAGGACCGGGCCCAAGGGTTACGGCCAGGAAGCCGTGGCCCGCCCATGACACCGTCCGTCTACCATAGAAACCAGAGTTAGCTTCTTCTATGTTTTTGAACCTAACCTTGACAGTTCAAACATGAAAGAGAGTGGAAAGAAAGAGATGAACAAAGAGAGAGACCGAGAGACCGTGAGATCGAGAGGAAGAGCTAGAGCGACCGCTACTTCTTTCCTCTTAGAAACACGGGAGATCGACGAGGAGGCCACCGGATATTGAACGAGACCAACGAAGGCTATGGGTGGGTGGCTAAGCAGTTTCTGAAGCTGTGGGTGGAAAATGGAGAGGCTTCAACTGGACTTGAGGTAAGCTTTGATGATAAGGAAATGGAAAATGCACTACTACGGGGCCAGCTACTTTTCTTTGTAAAGGAAAATCAAAAAGTGTACAGCTGCGCCTAGCTAGGCGTGAGCTATAACTACGCAAGACATGACATATGCTACTCATATCACTCTTTCACTCTTCCCAAACATTATTTGAAATTAAAATGGATTTTTTTTAATTTCACGTCAATAATAAAATATTTACTTTCTTACCGGTTTGCTCCCGGTTTAGCTCCGGTTTAACTCCGGTTTGACCCACTAACCCTTAACCCAGTATCCCGACCGGTTCACTAGCCAGTCCGGTTTAATAACCTTGCAAAATATAAATACAAGAGTCATACTCATTGTCGAAGTCAACTCGGCTTGGGGCTGTAAAATGAATGAAGCCATGCTAACGTGGCCGTGCTTTTCGACGTATTCAACCAAGGATACTACCAAGCCGACCTCGAAATCTGATAACTCATGTTGAAGGAAACGATAGGAGGAAGAAGTCCAGTCGTGATGAACATGAGTCCAGTACATTGGGGATTTCCATTCCTCATCTTTAGACTCGGAGGCGCTAAGGAACCAAGTTTGTTTGCCGGGCTCGGCAACAACTTTAAAAAAGCTAGTTTTAAAGTTATTAAAACTTTCAGAAAAAACTGTAAAAAAATTTCTATTGGGGCACCCCAGAGTGTGGTCCAACCTTTTCTCTTTGCGGGTCTCTATCAGTTGAGCCGTTTGGACCATAAAAAAGTAAAAGAAAAGACAATTGTACAAGGTATATTTAAATATTTACACAAACATTCAAAGGCTATGACAAAACCCCAGCTATTGGGGTGCAGTTGGATAAGAGGTAAGTGTAAATGGTTTAGAACGTCAATTTGAAACTCGGTAAACGAGAAGCGAATACCGAGCCGGGTAACCAGATCCTGATAGAAGAAGAAAAAAGATGGGTCATTCCTTTCCCTATGGGAGCAGTTTGGCTCATCTCTATAGGGTAGGCCAATGGTACAGTTGTCGGGATTGCTGACGGGAAGCCTCGCAACGTCATCCGCGGTCAATTCAGATAGTGTTTAGTACTTCATGGGTGACCCACAGGTACTTGTCCGTTAAAACTTTTAGAGGACATGCGGAACCCGACTCCCCAGAGTAAGATTCCTCAGCGTAGTGAGAAGAAGGCGAACCCATATATACCTATAACAGAGAAATAAAAATCAGAAAACAGACGGCATACTTGAATCATGGGAGCTACCGCATGAAGAAAAGGTTGATGAACCGGGGGATTTCTCCGACATAAGACAACCTTTGGTATCAGAAGCCGAGATGGTCTTAGAAGTTAAGTTGTGTCGACATGAGGCTAAAGTAGACTCGGCTAAAGAGTCACAACCGCTCTAGAGGAATTTGGAGCTTAGATAGACATAATCCAAACATGGATCCATCAATTTCTCTGTGTAGGATCCCAGGTTGGTTTGGCTTATACCCTCTTGCTAGGCAACGTGTGATGTCGGGATAGATTTGCTCTTACCCCGGCTCTCAGTTTTTGGTGTTTGAGTATGGGATGCTGGACTAGTTATGCTCTCACCTTGGCCTATAGTTTCACCCCGACTCTTAGTTTATGGAGGCTGAGATCTCTTCCTACTCCCACCACTACATTTTCCACGAAGCAATGCCGCTTGTTTCTCTTCTTTAGTAGAGGGAATACCCCAAAACTAAAACCAAAACCGAGCTCCAGGAGGAACTGTTTGGCGTAACTCTTCTTCCTCTTCTGGACTTATCTTATCCTTCTCCATTGACAATGGAAGTATCACCCAAGGATATTGTGTTTGGTAACAGGGGGAGATATAACGATCTGTTTCTACGTTTGGTAGGAGGATTCTAGGTTCCATAGCAGATGTACAACACCATACAAATTCAAGGTTCAAGACACGGAACTGGAAACTAAATAGTAAGAATCAAGAACAAAGGTTCATATTCAAAGAGATGAACCCAAGAATCGATATCTACCTAGAAATTAAAGTGGCCGAAGACACAGATTAAGAATAAAAACAAAGCAACAGCTAATTCAAGAGAAGCAAAGCAAAATCGAAGGAAGTATTGAGAAAGGGTTGAAGTACCTGATCTGGAAAAGCTTTATCAAACCCTAAAGGTGTGAACTGGATGATTGTAAGAAGGCAAGTCTTTAAAGAAAATGATAGGTTTCTTGGAAGAAAGAGAAAGCGATGAATGAGAAGTGGTGAGAATGGAGGAAAATGTGAAAGTATAAACGTAACTGTTGAGATTGTGAAGCAATGATGACATATGTGAAACGACATGGGCATTAATTGTACACGAATATTGAAGACAACAAAAGGTGGTTGTACTATGCAAAGGTGGCAGTTTTACGCTATGACGATTGCAAGTGTACAACTACAAGGTTGTCATAAAGGTATAAGCAAATTGAGTCCGTTCCTCTTCAGGATAATCCGAATTGGGGGAAACCTGGTGTTGAAGCATGTAAGCCTGGAAACCCAGACGTTGGTGCAAAAGAAATCCAAACAATCATGAACAGGAATAGATAGTTTCAAAGTGAATTAACCCGGATTATATATCTGGGGGCAAGTCACAACTAGAATATGTTGGATATGATTAGTTTTGATGATGTCTTATATAGATGCCATTATTAAGAGCAAAAAGTTTGCATACTACATTTATCTTCTACTTTGACTAAGTCTTATATTTAATGTAGATGTGAAGTTCAATATTGAAGAATGATCAAGAAAGTAGATTGAAGAAAGAAGTTATTGCACACAATATAATGGGAATATTAGAATGTCAAGGAAGTAAGAAGTTATCAAAGGATTTTGGGAATAATCAAGAAGAGGAAATATTGAAGAAGGTAGAACTTGTAGAGAATGATGAGTCCAAGTTGAATGATGGAGAACGACCAACAAGAAGATCAATAAAGAAGTATTGAATTAGAGAAATAAATTGAATCAAAGAAGATGTGAAGTCAAATGATAAAGAATGATCAAGAGAAGAGAAGAAAGAAAGAGTTGAGTTATGGGGAATGATCAAGAGAAGAAGAAAGAAAGAAGAACTTGTTGAATGAAATGAAGATATCATTATTCAAGTTTCTTGATTGATACTAGAAGTATCCAAGATCATATGGAAGTTGGAATGGCTCAATTTAGAGTTAAAACAAGCAAATATGAGGTTCAGGATGAGGAAACTCGAGTCATTAAGTTTAAACTCGAGTTTACTACCTTGCTACAATGATTTGCTCCTCTGGCACGACAAAACTTGAGTTAAGGACACAAAACTTGAGTTAGTAGTGTTTGCAGCATCTCTGGACTAGGAAAACTTGAGTTTACAAGTACAAACTCGAGTTCTGACCTTGATCAACAACTGTTTCACGTTCGGCTTAGGCAAAGGTCAGTAATTTAATGATATCTCCCAAACCCGGAGATCGATTGAGGTGAAACTAGTGGAATATGAAAATAGACTCCCAATTCGTCATTTTGATATAAAATTCAAGCCAAAAGGAGTTCAGATCAAGGAGCTATTAATTGTGGAAGTTGACATTGAAATTCACGCCACACAGCAGACCAAGCTTCAATGGTTTGAGTGTATCTCACAAACTACAAATCCAATGGAGCTGAAATTGGTGGTATATGAAAATATACTCAAAGGGCTTTCCATCAAGATTTGAACAAACTGAAACGAAGTTTAGACCAGGGAAATATGGCCTTCGAAAGTTGACGATCAGTTCAAGAAGTTGCAAAAAAGCTCAACAGAGTCCAAACTTGAGCCAGGCCAAGTCAGGGAGCAACCAAGGGCAAAAAAACTTGCAAACTCGAGTTTCCGAGAGGCAGAGAGCAAATGTTGTTTTGAGAGAAAACCAAACTCGAGTCATTAAGTTGGAAACTCGAGTTTGTTAATTCCCTATGTGTTTTGATGATAACTGACAATTGTAAATGCAAATTAAAATGTCTTTTGGTAAGTTGAGAAACTTCTTTGTCAAGTGAATACTCGAGTATTGGTTTCAATACTCAAGTATTGAGTTGACGAGAGAATGATTCATCTTGTCACAAAGATGAGCAATACTCAAGTATTCCCATGAATACTCAAGTATTGAGGTTACAAAGAGCATTCCAAGTTTTTCACAATGAGTCAATACTCAAGTATTGGTTTGAATACTCGAGTATTGATCATACAGAGACTTTTTCACTTAAAGGCAAAATTGTCAATACTCATGTATTCATTTGGATAATCAAGTATTGGTTATACGAGAAAGTCACCAAATTATTCCAACATGTGAATACTCGAGTATTGGTTTGAATACTCGAGTATTGGACAAACGAAAGTTTTCAAACTTTACACATGTTTATGAATACTCAAGTATTGAAATGGAAACTCAAGTATTGAATTGCGAAAACCTTTCCAAGTTTTTAAAACATCGAATACTCAAGTATTGAGTTGAATACTCAAGTATTGGCCATACGAAGGTTTGCTATTTCCAAGTGATTTGAATACTCAAGTATTGACTTGGAAAAGATTTCACAAAGTTTTTCAAACAAATTGAATACTCAGTATTGAGATGAATACTCGAGTATTGGGCATCGAGAGAGCTTGGCTCTTTTTCAAATGTTTTGAAAACTTAAGTATTGATTTAAATACTCAAGTATTGAGGTTTTGGACTTAAACTTATTTTCACATAAAAAGTTCAAAACTCGAGTATTGGTTTGAATACTCGAGTATTGACATTATTCAAAGACATGGTCCAAAGCTCAAAACTTGAAGTTCTTCTCACGGAAGAAGAATACTCGAGTATCGACATGAATACTCAAGTATTCATATTAGTGCACAGTGACATACTCAAGTATTGAAGAACATACTCAAGTATTGGTCGTAAGTTTTGAAAATCAAATTTAACGGATTTGTGAAAACGTCTTTATTTAATCCTAATACTTGTTATTATTATTCTCTGATATTCCCAGCTATGTTTAACCACTTTGTTAGTGAGTTTCAGCTTGTTTAGAAGAGATTAAATGAAGGTTTAAAGAAAAAGCAAAAAGCATGTCAGAACATTAAAGGCTAAACCCAGAAAGTTGCATACTTTTGGGTAATCCCTCTACACATGCTTACAAAGGATTAATGTCTACCTACCACATCCAAAAGTTTGCTGCTATTCCAAGATTAATATTCAAGAAGTCAACTCGGAACTTCGCCTATAAGCTGGATTAAGTGAAAAGTATAGAGAGAAGACTCCAAAATGCCTCCAACGGACTAGATTAATGCACCAACGGTCATAATGGAGCTTGCAACGGATCTTTAATGCTCTCTTAGTATAAATAGAGTAGCATTCAATTTCTCTCAACAACCAAGACTACAGAAAACAAAAATCATTCAAAGTTTCCAACTACTCTTGAGTTTTTCTGTGTAAAGTATCTGTTGATACATTAGAGCTTTAGTGTTCATTCTTATCCACTCTTAGAGAGAGTTTCTTACTTGAAAATCATTTATTGTAAAGAATCACAAGTCAAGGGGACTTGGTGATTGGGTTCATTGATTACAACTTGTAAGGGAGTAAGTTCTAGTGAGAGAATTACTCTTGAGTATAGAGTGTGTAATCTTTTGATATAGTGGAAATCCTAGTGTGGTGACCGGACGTAGGTCGGTGGTTGGACCGAACCGGTATAAATCTTTGTGTCTTGCTCTTCTACTCTCCTCTGTCTGTCTATCTCTATTTTTTATTTTACAAAAACGAGCAAGTTTCAAAAAGATTTTTAAACATACCCAATTCACCCCCCTCTTGGGTATTTTGCTCCATTTTCGAGTTTCCATCGGACGGAAGCGCAAACGTCGGAGCATCTTCCAAACTCGAGTTTGTGAGACCAAAACTCGAGTTTCGATTAGACAGAAAGCAATCTGGAGTAACGCAACAACCTCCAAACTCGAGTTTATTTATGCAAACTCGAGTTTACACCTCTGCTTCAGAAAATCACCGTGTCGAAAATCTTGTTTCTCATCAAGAACATCCAGATGAATACCTAGATGACTTATAATACTTCTTAACATTATTTATATCATTTGTGTACATGTTTCAAATGATCAAAGGTTGTTAAACGAAGATCAAGGGTAAAGTAAATCTTTGGTGTCATAGGCGGTTCGAGAAAACGAAGTTCTAACGGCTAGTTCCATCGAGTCTAACGGCTATATTTCTTTGTCCAACGGTCATTGAATCTTCTCAACGGTCATAAATTGCAACTACCTATAAAAGAAGACAGATTCAAGACGAAGGGCAAGACACAAGACTACGTCTTCAAAATGCTCATACTCTAATCTTCATATTATTTACTCTCTGTTTTCAATGCCTACATAGTCTATCATAGAGAGTGAAATTATTTGTAATGTACTTCAGTGTTTATTCATTCACTTCTGAGAGAGAAGATTCATTATAGTCATCCTATCATTCTATCTGAGAGTTACTCAAGATTGGGTGATCTTGAGTGGGAAACCCATTGTATTGATTACAGCTTGTAAGGGGAGTGAATTCGGTGAGAGGATTACTTGATACGAGTGTGTAATCAAGTGAGTTTATTGATTGCGGTTTGTAAGGGGGAGTGAATCCTAGTGAGAGGATTACTTCAAGTACAGAACGTATAATCAAGTTGAATGAAGATAGTGGATTGAAAATCTCAAGCGGAGCTTGGGGACTGGACGTAGGTCAAGGATTGGGCCAAACCAGTATAAATCTCATTTTGCATATTCTCTTCCCTTATCTCTTATATTTCTAGCATATATATTTGAATGACTGATTATCAATTTATAAATTATTTCTATCATTCAAACTGCTTTCAGTAAGTTGTGAAAAGATTTTTAAAGTAACTAAAGTTTTAATCAAACACCGAATTCACCCCCTCTTGGGTGATAGCCAGGTCTTTCAGAATATAAATAAATTCGAAGTTCGTTAAAACTTGGATAAAAGTTGAACAACTCAGAAATGAGACCCGGGTTAAACGGTCAATGCACCCCGACAACCCAGAGACATTGACTACTAGACTAGGGGGCAACTGTTATGGACTCATATATGAGGCCTATTCAACGTATGGCCCAACAAGGGGCAATGTACATGACACAGATATGACGATACATCACTTGGGCTTAAAGGCACAGAGACCCATAAGTCCAAACCACGACCCTACGGTAAACTCTATAAATAAGAGGTAAACCCTAAAGGTATGATTCATTCTCTCTCAATTACTATTCTGCTGTCACTATGCACACACATCACTTCCTTTAGCTAACGCCTATTCGTGCCCAGTGATCTACTATACTCATATGTATCTGATCTATATATGCCTAGGAGAGAGTTATCTGATCCAATATCAATATACCAGTCCAACGGGTTGGACATCTCTGTCAATCTAGACAGAACATCTATAATTATAAACAAGCCAATGAAGTGATCAACTCAAACAAGTGGGAGATCTCATTTGGAACCAATATAGGCCATGATATTCGATGCTTCCTCATAATCTAGTCCCTATTGTGTGTATTTTAAATGTTGCATTATCATAGACCAATTGGCGTGCAAGTATTTTTATCACCTTATTCATTAGTTTTCTTGAGATGGCCAAATCTAGAATAAATACGATGTCCCATCAATTTATCATTCTTGAATTGTGAAGGTCTTATAAACTCTCCCATAATTTGGTTACAAACAAGTGGATTTCTTTCATAAGGATCACACAAGCAAAGCGAGCCATTGGAAGAATTCATTACATCAAACTTGTCGTCTTTTGGCTCAGAAGGAATATTAGTCCTCTTCTCACACCTCCTTTTGGCCTCAAGCATTGTGTCAAGCACCAGTTCAGAATCATGAGGAGGAAGCTTGAACTTGACATCAAGCTTCATGTGATTGCCCTAATTGAGTCTAGGAGAATACTTAGATGAACAAACATGATTACAATCATTATCACCTAGCAAATTTTGACCTTCATTACTCTTAAACTCATCAAAGTAAAGAGTTCTTGAATTACTAGTAAGCATTAAATGACTGACAAAGCAATCCATGGTCTAGTCTTAAAGTTTCAATTCCAAGTTTATTATGTTTAGCCAAATCATCTTATGGTTTATGATATGTAAAGATAATAATGCATTTAGGGACCTAATTGTAATGTGAACTTAGGGACCTAAGTGTAAACTAGATAAGTAGTTGGGTACTTAGTCATTAACCCATTAGTTAAGACTTGAGGGAGGCTATAGGTTATAAATAGCCTACCCCTCTATTTTGTAAAGAGATCAGTTTTGCTATGAGTGTGAATACATTGTGAGAGAGCCATAGTTAGCTCTCTTCTTCTCTTCTAATCCCTTTCTTGTGTCTTTCTACTCCTATTCTTGTGTCTTTCTATCCTATTTTCTATACTTGATCTAAAAAGCATATCAGTGGTATCAGAGTTGTCCCTCCTTGGCCGCTTTTGTTGCTGTTTCTGTTCTTATCACTCTCTGTTCTTACTAGTGAGAAACGAAAAAAAAATTGGTTCTGTTTTCTGTTAATTTTTGGTGTTGGGGCATGGTTTCTGGTTCTTCCAGTCATTAAAGGAGCAAGAAACCATCAAAGAACAGTTAAATCTGCGTTTCCATGATTAGTTTGGAACCCGAAAAAATTGAAAGAATAGTTAAATCCGTGTTTCCTTGATCACTTTGGAACCCAGTAAAACTGAAAGAACAGTTAAATCCGCGTTTCCATGATCGCTTTGGAACACCTAAAAACGAAAAGAAAGCGATTAAATCCGCATTTCCATGATCGTTTAGAACCCGGTAAAATTGAAAGAACAGTTAAATCCGTGTTTCCATGATTAGTTTGGAACCCTAAAGTTTGCACACTCTCTCTCGATATAAGCAAATGGAGCACATTTTTCTTCATGACAAGAGGTAAACCCTAAAAGTTTTCACACTCTCTCTCAATTAGCATTACGCAGTCACGTGCACACACTGTACCTTTTTTTGTGTAACATCCCAAATTTTGGGATTTGAAATTTGAAATATTATAGGGAGAGTTGATTATGAGATTTGACCTAAAATTATTATGAGAATAATTTTTTGAAATTAAGGCCTATTTTTCCTTAAATTTATTTTAGGAAAAGATTAAGGAATATTTGGAAAGAATAATTCATGGCCTAAAATAATTATTGGAAGTTAAGGCCTAATTTCCATGAATTTTGGGAAAACAAGTATTGAAGTTAATGGCTTAATACTAGGAAGAAAAGGAGAAGCTAATATTAGTGCTATTATGCGTTGGTAATCTCTACCCCTTAATGTAATATTGTATTAGTTACTCAAAGACTCAAAGCATATTATGCATAACCAATATGGACTGTGAAGCACGATCATACCCCTTTAATTCATTTAATCTGCTTCAGCCCAAATACTCAGTTGTCATTCCTTCTTGGCCCAGAAGCTATTAGACACAAAGCCCATCTCATTTTACATTCTCTTCTCTTCAGCCCAACACATGACAGTTGGAGGGGGGCAACAAAATATATGTAATCCTATTTCTCTAATATCTATTAAACTGAAACACGTTATCACAGAGAAAGATCTCAGTCAGCACCATTTATGCAAGATCAGCAAGGCCATGCTTTACCAGCGGCTCATACGCTTGAACACTTTACGACAATAGACTTCCCATACCCCTTGAGCCTCACAAACTGAAACATGTTTTCTCCTCTACCTACTCATGCCTCTCGGACTGGACCGTGAGTCCTTATTTAAGCATTGTTCCTTGATTTTCATTCATTCACTCTGGTCATCCAAGTGAAACCGAGAGCAAGAGGGAAACCGAGAGTGAGAACCGAAGGGGAGAGAGAGAGAGAGAGAGAGAGAGAGAGAGTTCAAGCATTTGTTGCTCTGTTCTTGCTCCAGAAAATAGTGGTTGGTGTGACATTGAGAAGTAGCAAGCCTTGGCATATATGAAAGACTAACAAGGTAAGCCATTAAGCTAAATATATCTACTACTATCTATGGATACACACACACACACACACACACACATGTTACTGTGTTTGGAGAGAGAGAGAAGAAGTTTTTGCTGTCAGAAAACTATGGATATGAATGTTTATATATATACATAAGTTTTTGATCATAAGGAAAGAACCAAAGCTGCTATCTTTAAGAAACCCAACGTTGCTATCTGAGATATCTACATATGCGCATGAACTATGAAGTTTTGTTTGCTGTCACAGTGTAACTATAAGTATATGTATAAATAAGAGGAAAACAAAAGCTTACTATCATATATATAAGTAGATTCGCTATCATATACTCCATCTCGAACCCGACAAACCTTAACTCATCCATCTCCCACTCTCATACACTCTATCTCAATCCCGGCAAACCTCAACCCATCCATCTCCCACTCTCATACTCTCTATCTCAATCCCGACAAACCTTAACTCATCCATCTCCCACTCTCATCTACACCATATCGCGAACCCGGCAAGCTCTTAAGTCATCACCACTTCAGCCCATACACTATATCTCAAACCCGGCGGCCTCTCTAAAGGGTTCGAAATACGCCTTTATGTGTGTATGGACGACTTTATTTAATAAATGGAATTATTAATTAATAAATAAAAAGGTATTATTGATAAGGGAATTTTAAGGGTTAGCTTTTTAATCCTCTAAAAATAATTCGCATAGTTATTTACTTTGCGAATGCAAGAAGTGACTAATGACAATGATGAACGTTTATAGGCATACCTTGACACCTTTACTGATCCCAACAACTTTGGACAAAGTTAAGGACTCAAGCTTGAGGTGGGTAACTATTATCTTATTAGCTTGTATGTATGTATTCATGTATAACTAACCATGTTTGCTAGATAATTTGCATATGTGTATCCTAGCTATGGATTGGGGCTGCGTGTCTCATAGGGCTGTGTGTCCTAAACTAGGGCTGCAATCCTTGGCCAATAACTACGGTTACGGTGTGACTTGTTTACTGTGAATTATTCTATGCTTAACATGTGATATGTTTTCAATTATATTTCGTACTTGCATATAAGATTAACTGTTACCCTTAGGGTTCATTCATTTGAACTCCAAATCGCATGAAAGAGGCAATAGTGGATCAGGATCAAGAGGAAAGATGCAGCTGTAAGGGTTACAACATAAGGAACTTGCTGGAAAAATATGAGTAGATGGACTGTATTATTTCGTTTATCATTTGTCTATTTTGGACTAATGTATTAACATCCCACTATGGGATAGATTTGAATCACGAAAAATTTATCCTCATGTTTTCAACTAAGATATTTTAAGAAAGTTTTATTCCGTAATTAAGTCGTCCAAACTATTTTGATGCCTGTGCGCTTAAACTCTGATAAATAAAGGTGTATTAAGTAAGGGCGTCACACTTTGGCTAACACCTATTCGTGTACAGTGATTTACTATTCTCATAGGTATCTAATCCATAGATAAATACACTAGTCCTTTGGCTAGACATCTGTGTTCTTATACAGATCAGAAAGAAATATATTACAGAAATTAAGTTTATTTCACTTGACTCTTACTTTACATATTTTCATATTGTTAAACTCATTAATAATTGAATATGTGCTAAAACTCAAAACAATTTGTTGTCCAAAACTCAAAACTTGTCCAAAATACTAATATTAAAATATTCGCTAATCAGTATAAAAGTAGTATCATTAGAAAGATAAAATCATATATAATAAATTTCATGAAGTAAATTTAATGAAAAGAAGTGATTTTAAGTACCTTATTGATTCTCAAAATTTGCCATAAGCTATTGAAAAGAAAGTCGGACAAGCTGCCAAAGTGAAAGGAAGAAGAGACAATGGCAATTTTCGAAAAGTACAACATAAGTAAGGTTGGGGATATATATTAAAGGTGTGGGCCCCACTTCTTTACTTTTTCTTAAAAGCACGGAAAGAAATTAAGTCATGAACCTTTCCTAATATCTCATACCTTTCTTAATATCTCATACCTCACGAACCTTACATATTTTAAGTACCTTATATATATATATATATATATATATATATATATATTAAAAAAATAGGGGGGTCGGGGGCTACCCCAGCCCCCCTATGTCGGGTCCCCATTTCGCTAACCGCGTCCAAAAAGACGTGGTATAAAAGAAAATTACATATAGGGGGAACTAATTCTATATTCTCTTGTTATACCCAAACTCTTAAATGAATAGGGCAATCGTATAGAATTAAAGATTTAAAGATGCCTATTTTGCTAGACCATTTGCTTGCCATTCTTTGAACTTGTCACTATAGAAGTCACCTCCTTTAATTTAAAACCAATACCTTTAGGCCTGTTTAGGACATGGGCTTGAGTTTTGATGGATTTGGTATAGGATTGGAGTGAGAATGAGATTGAGGCCATTAAATTATTTTGAAAAACTTGTATCTATGTCATGGGTAAGAGAAAATATGACAAAATAATCCCTTAAAATTCTAAAATTGCATTTAAGTCCCAAGAGACTGTTTTGCAAAAAATTTTAATTCCACTGAAAAGTCCATAAGCATCCACGACAAGTCCATGGGTCTCCATTGACAAGTCCACAGGTATTTAATAATTGGAATTTGTTGGTTATGATTAGTTTTGATGATGTCTTATAGAGATGTCATTCTTAAGAGCAAAAAGGTTGCATACTACATTGATCTTCTACTTTGACAAATTCTTATATTTAATGTAGATGTAAAGTTTAATAATGAAGAATGATCAAGAAAGGAGACTCAAGAAAGAAAAACTTGCACTATATGTGATGCGTAAGTCTCCATGATCAAACGAAGTTGGAATGAAGCTTCATCATATTTGAGCTACAATGGACTACACATGAATAAGTGCTGATCTGAAAGGCGACACAAGATATTCGGAAGAAGTTCGAATAGGATCAGCTTTCGGATATTAAAGAAGGTAGAAGGCTGCAGAGAATAATGAGCCCAAGTTAAATGATAAAGAACGATCAAGTTGGGAGATGAAAAAAAGGAAGAACTTGTTGAATGGAATGAAGATATCATTATTCAAGTTCTTATATTGATGCTAGAAGCCTCCAAGATCATATGGAAGTTGGATTGGCTCAATTCAGAGTTAAAGTCAACAAATATGAGATTCTGGATGAGCAAACTTGAGCCTCCAAGTATTAAACTCAAGTTTACTATCTTGCTGAAGTAATTTTCCTATCTGATATGAGAAAACTCGAGCTTAGCACTTCAAACTCGAGTCTATAAGTGTCTTCGGCAGCTTTGGTGTTTTACGGACTAGGCAAACTCGAGCTCATCGAGTACAAACTCGAGCTTACGGCGGTGATCAACTACGTTTCACGTTCAGCAAAGGCAACGTCACGGTAATTTGATGATATCTTCCAAACCAGAGATCCGATTGAGGTGAAACCAGTGGAATATGAAACTAGACTCCCAATGCGTCATTTTGATATAAAAAAAAAGCCCAAAGGAGTTCATATGAGAGAGCTATAAATTGTTGAAGTTGACAGATAAAACCACACCACACAGAAAACCAAGCTTCAATGTTTTGAGTGTAACTCACTATCTACAAATTCAATTGAGCTGAAATCAGTGGAATTTGAAAGTAGACTGAAAGCTCTTTCCATCAAGAGTTGAACCAACGACAACGGAGTTCAGACCAGGGAGATATGGCCTTCTAAAGTTGACCAAGTTGCAAGCTCAGCTTACAAGTAGCAAACTCGAGCTTACAAGTAGCAAACTCGAGTTTACGGGTTACAGAGAGGAAATGCTGATTTTGAAGAAGTCCAAACTCGAGTTTGAAGTTACAAGCTCGAGCTCGAGAGTTCCGGAGAAGAAATGAACTTTTGGAAAAAGCCAAACTCGAGCCTATAAGTGACCAAACTCGAGTTTAGCTCGGACGAGAGAGCAAGCGAGTCCCGATAAACACCCAAACTTGAGTCTATAAGTCACAAGCTCGAGCTTGAGACTTCGGAGGCAAAAATCCAAGTTCAAAAGAAGACCAAACTCGAGCTTACCTATGCAAACTCGAGCTTGGAACTCAACAGATTTACACATCGATTCGGATAAATCACCATGATTTGAAACATCATATCTCATCAAGAACATCAGATGATTACTCAAATGATTTATACTACTTCTTAACATCATTTATATCATTTGTGTATAAGTTTCAGGTGATTAAAGTTTGAGATAACATCAATTTGTGAAAATCAAAATCATCAAGAGTATGGAGATGAACTTTCTTTGTTTTTTGAGAATCGGCAAAGAAGACAATTCATGAGGAAACAAAATTGAATACTCGAAGTAATGGATTCGAATGTCCAATGTCTTTGATATGCTTTAACTTCGGACTTGAGAAGATTTGAATTTGCTTTAAAGTCAAATAAAGCAACTCCATGAGCCACTTGTATTATTTTATTATATCTTCTCAAACAAAGCAAATGGAAGACAGCCTGGAAAGATGGATAGCCATTTCTCAATGACAGACAACAATGCCTCCACCAACTAAAGGTGTACATCATCATTTCTCAAACAAGACCACATGGGACACATTCTTGAAGAGCCAAAATTCAAATATTCAAATCAGCAAATGTTTCCCAACAGCTATATTCAAACAGCAGTGGTCATAACAGCTAGATCCATGGAGAAACACTCATAACGAATACTACATTTTTGAATGTGTTCAAGTACGAACGGATCTATAACGTTCATCTACTTCAACTAGCATAAATACCTAAAGATTTGAAGCTTTCAAGTAGAGAACACAGAGTAGACAAAGCAGAAAAATGCAGAGACACAACTTACATCTTCAACATGCTAGTACTCTGATCTTCACATCATTTACTCTCTGCTTTCAATGTTTACATAGCTTATCATAGAGAGTGAAGTGATTTGTAATTGTGCTTCAGTGTTTATTCATCTACTTCTGAGAGAGAAGAGTCATTGTAAACATCCTATCATTCTATCTGTGAGATACTCAAGATTGGGTGATCTTGAGTGGGAAACACATTGTGTTGATTACGGCTTGTAAGGGGAGTGAATCCTAGGGAGAGGATTACTTGAGTACGAGTGTGTGATCAAGCAAGTGTATTGATTACGTTTCTAAGGGAGTGAATCCTAGTGAGAGGATTACTTCAAGTACGAACGTGTAATCGTGTTGAAAGAAGATAGTGGATTGAAAATCTCAAGTGAAGCTTGGGACCGGACGTAGGTCAAGGATTGGGCCGAACCAAAAGATAAATCGGTTTGCATATTCTCTTCCTTATCTCTTATATTTCCGGCATATATACCTGAATATCTATACATGTTTGAATGACTAACTATTGCTTTATCAATCATTATTATTGTCATTCAAACTGCTTTCAATAAGTTGCGAAAAGTTTTTCAAAATTCATAAAGTTTTAACAAACACCCAATCCACCCCCCCTCTTGGGTGATAGCACAGTTTTTTCATTTGGTATCGAGCTAGGCTCTTGTTTAAAGGACTTAACCGTCTCAAGAGTTTCAATGGCTAATTTTGGGTGCTCTACATTTTCAGAAGGGTTTGATTTTACCATTCCACCGCTTTTCAAAGATATTGATTTTTGGTTTTGGAAAGCTAGAATGACTAGTTTTATCAAAGCAACTGATTTTTATATGTGGAATGTTTTTACAAATGCTTTTGATTTCAAACCAAGAAAGGATTGAATGAGAAAAAGA
The DNA here is from genome assembly GCA_019022615.1 of Acacia melanoxylon. NCBI lineage: Eukaryota > Viridiplantae > Streptophyta > Magnoliopsida > Fabales > Fabaceae > Acacia > Acacia melanoxylon. The sequence continues at coordinate 464,373 of JAFJYJ010000068.1, read as the reverse complement.
CATGAAGATGCTTTCATTGAACATTAGAGCAATGAACATATTATACGATGCCTTAATGCGAAAATGATTTTGAGAAAATCAAGTCTTGCTCTAGTGCTAAAGAAATTTGGGATACTCTTGATTTTATATATACTTCTAACAATTGTGTTGAAGTTGAAAGTGTTGAAAGTTCATCGAAATTACAAACTTGCACATTTATGGATGATGAACAAATGGAAGAAGGCGAAATCGAGAGAATGCTTTCTTGATTCGGTCAACACAAAAGAACAAGAGAAAAAGGATTCCCAAGATGAGCTCATTGACAATTGTGATCAATCATTATCTGGAGCTCTAGATGAACATGAGATAAACAATTCCAATTCTTCTTGTGTAGATAAGACAAATGTTTTTGAACAATCGCAAAGAAGTGTTTTTCAACCTATTATGCGATTCTGTTTTGAAAAACAAACATATTTTCAAAAATGATCTTTGGAAAATCATGTGGAAGAATGAATGTTCAAATGAAGATTATTTGAAGTCTTACTCTATCACCAGCACAATACTTGCAAAAATGTTCACAATAAGCATCATTCTATTATTTGCAATTATTGTGGTAAATGGACATATTTCTTACACATGCTATATTAGGAGAAATTCTCTTGTGAGAAATAAATTTGTTTGGGTTCCTAAAGGACAATCAAGGTCCATTACTAACGAGTCAAGGACCCAAGTATAAATGGGTACCAAAATGTCCATCTAGTGATTTAAGTGTGCAAGACAATTTGAAAATCAATGGACATAAAGTGCGAGAAGATGAAGAAGAATCCAAGAGTTTCTCATGAACCTAAAAGGAAACTCACATCGATTAGGAGAACTTGTGGAAAAGCCATTCTGGAACTACAAGGTTTAAACATCAAAGGAAGCAATGGATACAAGCAAGAAGAGTATCATCTACCTCAAGAATGAATTACCACAGTACCATTCAACTATCTTGAGGAGAATAAGAAAAGAAGGATCTTTCATGCTCCAAGGAAAAGATTCTTGCATTCTGAATCATATGAGAAAGCATTACTTGATCCTAAGACTAAATTCAAAATGACAAAGTATCAACGAATGATACATTGGGTAAGCAAAGCCAATCTCCTAAGTACCTAAGGCTAAGGTATGCAAAGGTAAAACCTCCTATGCTATTATCTGAAATATTCATTGAGGTTTATCTTGTAGTCTTAGGAATGAGCATTGCAAATTATATTTTTGGGTTCTCACATCCTTATCTATATTTTGAAAGAGATTGCAATGTTCAATAGATTGAACTCTTTATGCATTCATGATGATTTGAAAAGAAAATATTTCTTTGTGCATAAACTCATGATTAATTGTGCTTTCTTTACGAATTGTCTATATTCATAAAAACATATGATTTTAATTCTTGTTCCTATAAGCTAACAATGATTGGATCCAAGTAAGGTTGGATACCAAGAAAGAAAAAGATTTATACGGTTTTGTAGGATCAGAGAAAGCTTCTCAAGAATGTAACATAGAGAAATGATTCAACTCTTGAGAAAGCTGAACAAGCTAAGCTTGATGTTGATGGTGATTCTTTGGAAAAGAAGTTATCTACAACAATCCATCTCAACCAAGCAAACTTCTATGAGGACAAGAGGAATTACGGTGATATCTAATTCTTACCTCATACTATGATTATATGAAATTCATTTTTGGGTTGTCTTTGGTTAAGTTAAAATGTTTTGAAACTTATTCAATTTCAATCAGAAATTTTACTGTCAGTGCCAAACTCGAGCTTGCCCCTTACAGAAAGCAAACCAAGCTATTTTGTATTTTCTAAACTTGAGCTTGGTCCATAAACTTGAGCTTGAATTTGTTCAAAGTTTACTCATATTCAGAGTAAGCTCGAGCTTACCCTTGGAAGCTTGAGTTTACGAAGGGTTGAGGATTTTATCAAGTTACTCAAATCTCAAACTCAAGCTTATTATTTTTAAACTCAAGCTTGCTTCTTCCGAGACTTTTCTCAATGAGTTTACAAATGTGTAAACTCGAGCTTGCCGTTACAAGCTCGAGCTTACCTCTGGCGAAACTATTGTTAAGTGAAAACCTTTCCCTAAACTTGAGCTTATCATTTTCAATGTAGAGTTTGTGTTTTTCAAAGAGTTTACAAAACATGTAAACTCGAGTTTGAAGGTTCAAACTCGAGCTTGCATCAGGCAAAAAGTTTTCAAGTTTTTCCTTCAAAGAGTAAACTCAAGTTTGGAGTTGTAAGCTCAAGCTTGCGTCGACTTAAATCTTTCAAAGTTTTTAAAAACCTTTAGCAAACTCGAGCTTGCCGTTTGTAATACCCGGGTAATTATTTATCTGGAATATTATATTTCGATAAATAATACCTATTGAAAATATGTGAATATGTGGTTTCAAATAATAAGTAATAATTATCTTATTTTCTAAGGTAATTACTATGGAAATTAGGAGAGATAAAGAGCTAAAATGTATTTTTAGGGCATTAAATGACCTAAAAATATTATGATAAATCCCAAGAGGCAATAAAATATTTATTAAAAATTAGAAAGTATGTTGTCTCTAATTTTAGGAATTTATGGGATTAATTTCCTTGGAAAATATTGAGGCAAGATTTAATATTATTTTGGGGATCATAATTGACCCCATGATTTTTAATATTTTACTAGGATATAAAATACCAATGTAAGTAAAATAGTTGTGAGATAATGATTTATCCTAATTAAGAAAATTATCAAAAATTAGTAAGTGGCTAATCTGGTAATTAATGGGATAATTAAGGTATAAAGTAAATGAATTAAAAATAATTATTTTTAATTGGAGAAATTCGAAATTATTAAATAAATAAAAAATAAAAAATAAAAAAAAATATTTTATGCTTAGAAAAAAAATATCATGATATTTTTGTAAAATTGTATTATTATATAATATAGTGAATAGTAATGGAATAAATAGGAAACAGATCCTATCTAGAGAACCAGGAATAGGAATTCCAAAGTCAAGGTAAAATATTGATCAGTGAGTTTTTACCTTCAAGTGACCTCTTCGGAAGTTAATTAGAGGTCGGTAGCGCATTTGCCTAATAAGACGAAATAGGGAAAAATGAAAATATTCACATTTTGGATTTGAAGAAAATAATTATAACTCAACATCTAGAGATGAGTTTATAATTATCTGGACATATTTGGAATCGGTGAATTATTATCCGAGAGATTGATGATTCCGAAGCGATTTCCGACACCGGACGTGTTCGTACACGTTTTTCGAGAAAACTTCAACTAGGCTTGTTGGAACCACTGTAAGGGACCGAAATCTAAGTTAAATTAGATATTCTTGATGAGGAAGAGAAGATCTTCAAAGTTATGAATTCAGAATTTTGAGATTTCTCCGAAGAGACAAACGGACTGGAACAGGGAAAATCATCGAACCGGCCATAAAGCAAGTTGACTCACCATTTTTGGACCAATTGTTTGCTGCCAAATCAGCCTTGAATGTCGACCAACATGCTGCATGGCTAGGAATTAAACACCATTATGCTTTGATTTTACTTGGTTGTAAGGTAAGAGAAAATTACAAGATTTGGAATATGGAAATTACCAAAGTGGCACAATTTTTCCCTATATAAGGGCATGAGCACCTTCTTCATTTTTCACACCAAAAATCTGCCCCTTAGAGAGAAGTTAGAGAGAAGCTGCGGAGAAAGTCGAGCAAAGTGCGGGTAAGTTCTTCGGTCCACGGTATTTAGTTTTGGTAGTTAACTTTCGGTAGATATAGTAGGAATGCTAGATTTATCTTTAATTTTTCAAGATAGTCTAGATATCATATTTATGGGTAAATATGATATATATTTCGAAAATACGATGAGGAAAAGATCTGTCAAAATTCTAGAGAGATAGAGCGAAAACAGTGAAGCTACGCGAAATTCCGAGATTAGGGGTTCGGGGGCAAAATGGTAATTTGTACCTAAAATGCATGTTATGCTGCTAAAAGTTGTTAAATATTATCCTTATAGGATATCGAGATAATCGTACCGTGTCGAGCCGCTTGTTGTGCCGCGAAATCGCACGTTGTTTTTCCGCATCGGAAATTTACCGTTTTACGTAAAAGTACCGTTTTCCGTCAACGAAGGTACGTTCGCGTCTTGTAACACTAACTCGATGGTTATTGTATGATTATATATGTTTGTTGTGTAGTAGTGTACGAGGTTATGCTATATACACGGTATGTTACATACGAGGTTATGTCACATACGAGGTTATTAATGTTGTATCATACGAGGTTATGTTACATACGTGGTTATTATCTTGTATACGTGGTTATGTGTTTTAAATCATACATCTGTTGTGGACTGTTGTATTGATTGCTGCTGTCGTGTGTATGTGGTCATATTTAAGCATGAGGTTAACCGTTACCTGAGGTTCAATGTGCATTGAACCTCAGCTCTTAACATAGCGTCAGGTTCAGGAGGACCGAGGACCGAGGGAGAAGGCAAGCGGGCGCATAGAGATCCGTGAAGATCTCTTGTTGACACGGCATGGGCATTGCCCGGGGAGACACTTTTGTTGTTATTCACTTTAAAAACTCTCGGTCATTGTACCGTTTTTTGTAAATCAGCCAGACTTACGGCATTTATAAATATATGTATCAGTTACTCAATCGCTCCGATGCTCTACTCTGATGAAAAAAAAATATACTGCTTTTGAAAATGGGATGTTACACAGTTGCAAACTCAAGTTTGGGTCAGACAGAGAGCGTTGTCATATTTTGAGCTTAGCAAACTCAAGCTTACACCTCTAAGCTCAAGCTTGCATTTTGAGAATTAAAATTATTTTTGACATGAATAGTGTCAAACTCGAGCTGCGCTCACTAATAGACTCGAGTTTACATTTTTCTCAAAATGATCTTCAAGATGGTTTCATGGTAGTTTCCTCGACAAAACTCTAAACTCGAGCTTAGAGATGGAAGCTCGAGCTTGGTATACGAATAAACTCTCCAAACTCAAGTTTGTCTTTCCAAACTCAAGTTTGTGTCAACCATGTTTTTTGAAATCATCTTGCTCGATTTTTCAAAAACTTCTTGTATGATCTATATACTTCATATCATCAATCACTAATATTCCTAACTGTGTTTAATCAATTTGTTAGTGAGTTTTTGATGATCAAACAAGTGAATTTGTGCATAACTTTTTGATTTTATATTTTTGAAATGCACAAGTGTAAAATTTGTTTGGATTTCAATTCACATTGTCTTGTGTGAATGCATACAAATGTTTTTGAAAACATATCCATACTTTAATTGCATTCAAATGATGTTTCAAATTGGAAGTTAAAATTGTATATTGAATGTTGGATATGCTTCAAATTTGTCAAGTTGAGTCTTTCCTATCATTCACATATTGACCTTTGGTATTCAATATGATGCTTGAACTCCTCATTCTTCATTCTCAATCAAGTTAGATATTATATCTAACAAGTTGATTATCTATATGAGTTTCAAGCTTATCTCCTGAAAAGAATTCAATTTGTGAAAGCCTTATGCTTATTGGATAAACTCTTATGATCAAGTTACTCAAATATACATTTATCTTCATCCATTTCGAGTAACTATATTTATATTCTTGCCTTGAATATTCATATACTTCAAGACTCTATTCTAAAATGCAAGATCATCTCTTAGACAATAGCAAAGTCATTGTGCTCATATATTTCTGTTGTGCAAAGCATGTTTCGAAAATGCTTTACCATTATGACTTTTGCTCTTGGGAAAATTCTTCTACATGTAAACTGAAAGTGAAGAAAATCACCAAGAGGGGGGGTGAATTGGGGATTTTAAAAATTCTTTCGGATCACCCACACAACGGATGCTTAACCAAGGTAAATGGAGTTAAAGAGGAAGAGCTTGACCACGTAAGATTTATACGGTTCGGTCTTAACTCTTGACCTACGTCCGTCCCCGGACTCTGGGTTTTTCTACTATCACTCAAATCAGATACACACTCCTTGTACTCGAAAGTTATCCTCTCTAGGATACACTTCACATACAAGTTGTAATCGATAACCCAACCTCAAAGTCCCACAACTTTGAGATTCTTACAAAGAATGATTTACGAGAAATAAACTCTCTCAAAGAGTGAATGAATATAAGCACAAGGAAGCACAATGTATCAAAGATACAAATGAGAAATATAAAAGTGAAAGACGATGTTCTTGTGTGCGTTTTTACGTGTATGTCTTCTCTGCGTTCGGACTTCAAATCCTCATGTATTTATACTGGTTTGAAGCTTGTGAACGTTGTAGATCCGTTGAGACTTGATCTAATTCGAAAATATAGCTGTTGTGAGTGTGTCTCCATGAATCTAGCTGTTGTGAACAAATATGTTTGAATATGGTTGTTGCAGATTTGAATATTTGAAATTTGGCTCCTCAAGAATGTGTTCCCATGTTTTTATGTTTAGTGGAGGCGGTTGTATAATGTTGTCCGGCTGTTTGGAGGCTAGCTTTCTTTCTGGAGAATGGTTGTGTTGCTATCCGAGGTTGTAACCCATTGCTTTTGGAGAATAATATAATATTGCAAGTTGTCAAGTTGTTTGTCTTAAAGTCTTCTTTAAAACAAACCTAGATCTTCCGTAATCTCATAAGCAAACTGGTTAAATCTGGTTAGGAAATATTGATATGAATCATATAAATCATATACAACCAATTCGCGGAATCAAGTTAAAGCATAAATCAAACGAACAAAATACACCCGGATGCGTTCATCGTTTCAAGTTCCAAGCTCGAGTTTACTATACCAAGCTCGAGTTTGGTCTTCATTTAAAACTTGAGGTTTGCCTCTCGGAAGTCTCAAGCTCGAGCTTGTAAATGTGTAAGCTCGAGTTTAGCATTTGTCGGGAAATATGTTTGAATTCACTTTGAGAGCCAAAGTGGAAAAACGCAAGCTTGAGCTTATTAGTGAGTAAGCTCGAGTTTAGCACTATTCATGTCAAAAATAATTTTAGTTCACAAAATGCAAGCTTGAGTTTAGAGGTGTAAACTTGAGTTTGCTAAGCTCAAAATCGACATTGCTCTCTCTCGACCCAAGCTTGAGCTTGCAAGGGCAAGCTCGAGTTTGGCAATGGTTTAAAAACTTTGAAAGATTTTTGTCGTACGCAAGCTTGAGTTTACAACCTTAAACTTGAGTTTACTCTTTGAAGGAAAAACTTGAAAACTTTACGCACTTTAGTGCAAGCTCGAGCTTGGTATGCCAAGCTCGAGTTTACAACTTTGTAAACTCACAAACTCTACAAAAATGATAAGCTCAAGTTTAAAGGATTTTGCCAGAGGTAAGCTCGAGCTTGTAACGCAAGCTCGAGTTTACATATTTGTAAACTTAGTGAGAAAAGACTCGGGAAGGGCAAGCTTGAGCTTAAAACTAATAAGCTTGAGTTTGCAATTTGAGTAACTTGATAAAATCCTCAAACCTTCGTAAGCTCAAGCTTACGGTGCAAGCTCGAGCTTACTCGGAATATGAGTAAACTTTTGAAAACCTTCAAGCTCAAGTTTATGGACCAAGTCAAAGTTTAGAAAATGCAAAATAGCTTGGTTTGCTTTACGCCAAGGGGCAAGCTCGAGTTTGGAGACCCAAGCTCGAGTTTGGAGGCGATGAATGTTTTTCAATTGGAATCATCAAGCTTTACCAAGTCTTTAAAAACAAAACATTCTCTCATGTTTACAATTGTTATTAATCATCAAAACACATTGAGAACTAACATTCTCCCTTTTTTGATGATGACAACACTTGTAAACATTTGTTTCTTTTCAAAAACAGATTTGAGCATTTGAGCATTGAGAAAGAGATTTTGGTAAAATATTTGCAAACTTGAGGTTTTGAAATTTCAATTTGATAAACTCAGATTTAACAAAGTTAAACAATTCAGATTAAGTAGATATCAGAGTTTAGCAACTGAAATCACAATTTAATTCTTAAACATATAAACATCATATCAGTTTCAGCAAAATATTAGAATTTCAAAAGTAAATAGCGTACAATGATATAACTGAAATGATCAATCCATTAAAGTAGAGTTTCAAAAGCAAATATACAAAATCAAAGTTAAAACTACAATGAAATGATCAAAAACAAAAAGAAACATGAAAGTGCTTTCATTCGCTTCTCTTCACTTCTTTTCTTCTCCCCTTTGTCATCAAACAAGGGTGGAGCTACGGGAGTAGAAGGGTTGTCCGTTGAGAGGAGGCTCGGGCGATTGGTGAGAATTGTTTCTTCGGGTTCAATGGAGATGGGTGGTTCGGTGGTTGTGGCGGGTTCGAGTCTTCTTTTGGCATAGTAGAACTCGGTTCGGTGATAGATGCACCCAAACCGAACTTGAAGCAGCTATGGACGATTTTTCGGTTTGGTCCATTTTGTCACTAAGACTCATCATAGTGACCGGAAGAGTTGATATGCTTGGTTTGAATGATCTTCAATGTGACCACATAGGTTCTCAACTTGTTGTTTCAAACTCTTCGTCCTTCTTTCAGCTTCTTGGCCTATATTAAAACCTTCGAGTATCCACCAAATTACTATGACCCGATTTACTTCGAAACCAATTTTCCCATTTCTCGCGATTCCTTTCCCATAGATCGAAATAGCTTTGTCAACTATCTCTTTGATCCTTGCATCCAAATCGGGAAGGCATGGTAGGGCGAGGAGGAGGTGGAGGAGCACTCAAGTCTTCTTGCGCTCTGGGAGGATGAGTGGCCATGATCTTGTAGGCCTTGATTGAGGAGGAGCCCTTGATTGATCGGAACCCTCATCCACATTTATTCTCATCGATTTAGGATGTGTCTACCAAAAACTTGAGGATTTTCTAGTTTTTCTTTGGCGTGAACATACCAAATTTTCTCATGGAAAAGGATGACAGAGATAAGGTTTGCAAAAGGAATTCGGGAGGTTTTTCGGAAGCAAAATGAAATCTTACCATTTCTTGAAAAATCCAGTACCCAACATTATGAGGTACCTTGGCAATAATGGAAGCAAAGATAGGATAATCCTTCTTTGCGAAATGGGTGAAACTTCCTCCTTTTTGCACAAGATTTCTGGTGTAGATGTACCAGATGGCTCTGAATGTAGGTTCATTGATCCAGGTTCAAAATTGAGAATGTTTAACCCTCCGGAATAGGCTCATTGGGTCTTAGGTTCATAGATTTGCCTATCGGTATAGTTCAATGAAGCTACGTATGGAGGATTGGAAATTTGCGGAATTGAATTTAGATAGGAAGGGAAATGTGAATCATTTTCCTCTAATAGATGTAGTGACCCTTTCCTCAACTAAATTTCCCTCATTGTCTAGCAAGTTATTGTAGGACATGCCATGGTAGAATACCTTGACAAGAGTGGGGCTGTAAGAAGCACTTATAGAAATCAGATTTTCAAATTGTTTCAGCCATGGAAAGAGATCCAAATTGCATTCTCTCTTAAGTGCGGCAAGGTGCACATGAGAGACGATGGGACGAGAAAACTTTGGAACCAAATTTTTCTTTAAAATTAATAGCATTGTCTCCTTCCAAACGAATAGGATCACTAGAGAATCCTTCGGGTATAGTAGAGTAATTGTAAATATCATATAGTGCGGGAGTTTCCTTGGATACCCGAGGAGTAGGATCCTCTTGTTCTTGAGACTCGAAGGAACTTGAGAACTTCCTTGATCGATCCTAGAGGCGATCCTCTTGCTTCGTTTGGACTTGTAGGTTGCGATCACCTCCGGAATTTTGCCTTTCCTTTCTGGTTGCTTCTTCTGATTTGGTCGTTTCTTGGGAGCCTCTGGTTTGTCTCTAATTTCGATTCCTTTTGGTCTTGATGGAGGAGTCGAATGGGTTGTCATTACTCCGAGGAATGTGGGTATCTATCCCAACATTAAATCTTTTAGGCAGCATTTTTGATCTACTAGGGCGTTCGGGGTTTTGAGTGGATTGAGAATCGAGACATTGACGGAAGCGAGTGTTACCGGGGCCATTTTCGCTGGGTTTTGTGAAGAAGATGAGAGAATTTTGAGAGTGAATAGGAGCAAGCTCGAGAGTTGAGTGAAGTGAAGAGGAACAACGGAGTTTTACATATATAAAGTGCGCGGCAAGCTCGAGTTTAGGAAGCTAAGCTCGAGTTTGCATAAACTTGTACTAACACGGACTTCAAGAGTGTATATGAAAACTCTTGAAATTCCTCTGCAAGCTCGAGTTCACTCACTTATAAGCTCGAGTTTGGGTTTCTCCACAATTTTATTTTCTCTCTGACTCCCTCGAGCTCGAGCTTACATTGCTAAGCTCGAGTTTGCTTCTCTTGACAGCAAACTTCAGCAACATGTCAGAATTTTTTAATATTATAAATGCCCTGTATAAAACACATCTAGATACTCCGATGCTTAAGTTAGTAAAATATAATCATAAAACACATAACTAACATTTAAGTAGGAGCTACTTACAACTCATTGGGATTTACCATTCCCAATTCTCTTCTTATGAACACAAATTGTTCCTTTGCTAATGGCTTTGTGAAGATGTCAGCAAGTTGGAGATGTGTTGGGATGAATATGACCTTGACATCTTTCTTTTGAACATGATCCCTTATGAAATGATGTCTCACATCAATATGCTTGGTTCGAGTATGTTGAACTGGATTCTTGGCCAAGCTTATTGTGCTTGTGTTGTCACATAGAATCGGGATCTCCTTTAAATTGATTCCCAAGTCGGAAACTTGTTGCTTAAGCCAAAGGACTTGAGCACGACAACTAGATGCAGCCACATATTCAGCTTCGGTAGAGGATACAAGCAACACTTGTTTGCTTCTCACTGAACCATGAAACAAGTGAACCACCAAGAAATTCACATTGGCCACTTGTGCTTTTTCTATCGGTCTTATATCCAACATGATCTGAATCGAATATGCCACCAATTGTTCAGGTTGACCTTTGGGAAACCATAGACCAAGAGTCTTTGTGTCGGCCAAGATATCCGAATATTCTTTTCATATTTTCAGCATGTGACTCCTTGGGAGCAGATTGAAATCTTGCGCACACATCCCCACACCTGAATTGGATGTCGGATTTGACTTCTTTGTGAGATAGAGTAATGATCCAATCATTCCTCTATACTTTGTGATGTTGAAGTCCTTGCCTTCTTCATCAAGATCAAGGCAAATGGTTGAACTCATTGGAGTATCGGCTCCATGCATTCATTCATCCCAAACTTCTTTAAGAGATCATTGAGATACTTGGTCTCTGGGAAATGAAAATTCCATATTTCCTTTGTTTAATTTGCGAGACCAAGGAAATAGTTGAGTTCTCCCATCATGGACATCTCAAATTCTCCCTGCATGTTCTTAGCAAACTCTTCACATAAAGCATTGTTAGAAGCACCAAATATTATATCATCAACATATATTTGAACAATTAAAATTTCATTAAGTTTATTGTTCTTTATGAAGAGAGTTGTATCTGCTTTACCTCTAACAAATCCTTGATCAAGAAGGAATTTGCTTAATCGCTCATACCAAGCTCTAGGAGCTTGCTTAAGACCATATAATGCTTTCTTGAGGCGATAAACATGATCTGGATGATGATCATTTTGAAAACCGGAGGTTGTTCAACATAAACTTCCTCTTGAATAAAACCATTTAAAAATGCAGATTTTACATCCATTTGATAAAGTTTGAATCCTTTAATACAAGCAAAAGCTAGAATAACTCTTATAGCTTCCAATCTTGCTCTTTGGAGCATAAGTTTCTTCATATTCAATTCCTTCTTCTTGATTATATCCTTTTGCAACTAGCCTTGCTTTGTTTCGAACAATTATTGCGATTCATCACGTTTGTTCTTGAATACCCATTTAGTGCCAATGATCGGATGGTCTTTAGCCTAGGTACCAAATCCCAAACTTGATTTCTTTCAAATCGATGTAACTCTCTTTGCATTGCTATAACCCAATCATTGTCGAAAGGGCTTCATCAATCTTAGAGGGTTCAATTTTCGAAATGAATGCGAGAAAATGTGACTTCATTCAAGGTGCTTTTTCTGGTTCTAACTCCTTGATTAACATCACCTATCACTTGATCCAGAGGATGACTCCTCTGTATCTCCATGATTTAGGTTGGTGTTGATCGGTGTTTTCACGACATTTTCACAATGATTTTCAAATTCAGGTTCCTTTTCCAAAGATTTTTCAGAATTTGTTAAAGTACGAAGTGTTTCGAACCGATTGATTTGAAATAGGAGAAACATCATCATCATCATCCAAGGATTTGTCTAGATTGGTTTCACGAATACAACATGCATAGATTCTTCAACAATACGTGTTCTAGTGTTAAAGACTCTATAAGCTTTACTTGTTTGAATAACCCAAAAATATACCTTCATCCGACTTGGAATCAAACTTACCCAAGTTGTCCTTACCATTGTTGTGGATGAAACATTTGCATCCAAAGATGTGCAAATGAGCTATATTGGGTTTTCTTCCTTTGTACAGCTCATATGGAGTTTTGTTCAAACTTCTTCCGGAGATATGCTCGATTTGAAATATAGCATGCGTGCTCATAGCATCACCCGAGAACACTTGAGAAGTCGATTCTCATTTAACATGGCCCTTGCCATCTCGGTGAGGACTCTATTCTTTCTTTCAACAACTCCATTTTGTTGAGGAGTTCTTGGGTCGAGAAATTGTGATCAATGCCCATATTATCGCTGAATTCTCCAAAAGCATGATTTTCAAATTCTCCACCATGATCTGCAATTCTGCAATAGAAATCCTTTCTCGTTTTGGACCTTCTTGGCAAATACGGAAATTGATCAAAAGTTTCATCTTTTGAAGATAAAAATATGGTCCATGCAAATCTAGAGAAATCATCAACTATGACCAAAGTATAAAGATTGCCACCAAGGCTCTTTACTCTAGTGGTCCAACTAAATCCATATGAAGTAGTTGAAGAGGTCTATTAGTTGAAATTTCATTTTTAGATTTGAAGGAAGTCTTGGTTTGTTTACCCTTTTGACATGCATCACAGATCATGTCGTTTTTAAACGTAATTTTGGTAAACCAATAACCAGATCCTTTTTACGTAACTTGTCAAGTTGAAACATATTAACATGAGCTAATCGTTTATGCCAAAGCCAACTTTCATCCAAGTTACCAACAAAGCAGTTTTCAGAAATAGAGTTACTAGAGAGATTGAGAGTATAACAGTTACCTTCTCTAGGAGCTCTAAATAAAGCTTTAGTTCTAATGTTGTCTAAAGAAAGAACATCTTTGCTCACAATTAAACATTCCTCAGAATCAAAGATAACTAAGTTACCTTTATCGTGCTTTGACTCACACTAAGGAGGTTGTGACATAAGCCTTCTACAAGGTAAACATCCTTGATTTGTGGTCCTTCGTTGTTTCCAACTTCTCCAATTCCAACAATCCTTCCGGATTGATTTCCACTAAATGTTACCTTGCCACCATCCTTAGGTTTAATTGTAGCAAATTTAGATTCGTCTCAGTCATATGTCTTGAGCATCCACCGTCAATGAACCACTTTGTTGGATTTTGATGCTCTAAGACAAACCATGATATAGAATATCAAGTCTTAGGTACCCATTTTTTCTTGGGTCCTTTTTGGGTTAGTTTGTGTCTTAGGAATCTTATAGGATCCCTTAGGCACCCATTGATAATTACCTATAGGCTTGTTTCTTCTTTCCTTTTTATGAAAACAAGAAGAAGTTGCATGACCTTTACGATTGCAATAGTTGCAATGAGCAAAAGGATTAGAGGAGTGGACTGTTTTTCGAAAATAGTTCTATAAGATCTTTGTCCAACCTTCTTCTTCCTTTTCGTTTATCGAATCGAGGTCTATAACCAATTCGACTTATCATTTGTGAACCTTTGCTGTTTTAAAATAACATTGAGCATTTCACTACCTCTAGTGAATTTCTCAAGAGTTTTTGTAAGATGCAAATTTCTTTTCTCTAGAATACAGCAATTGTCACAAACTTTTTCTGAAATGTTTTCGCAATTCTTTTCGAAATGTTTTCACAAGGAGAAACGGAAGAAGAAACAGGTTTGAGCTTGTTCTTCCAACAATTTAATTTTCTTCTTTGAAGACGAAGCTCTTTTGCAATTTTTCAAATTCAATGAAAAGAGAATTATATTCGGCTGAAAGTTCATCATAAGATGAGTCAGAATTATTTACCTCTTCACTATCTGAATCCTCTTCTTGAGCTACAAGACAGATATTGGCTCTGTCTTCTTCTTCAGCTTCATCTTCATCGGATGAGCTATCGCCCATATAGCTGAAACATAAGCTCTTCTTTTGAACTTATTGAATTTCTTATCTTTGTTCTTCAAATTGTGACATTCGGACTTGATGTGACCGGGCTTCTCACATTCATAGCATATGATGGGTTTCTTTGTTTAAATGTGCTAGAGCTATTCTTGTGAAACTTTACGTAGGCTTGGTCCTTTTTGAAGAATTTCTTGAACTTTCGGACCATCATGCCTAGCTCAAAGATCTTCATCTTCATCTTCATCATCGATTTTACCTCTTTAACAGTCTTGAGAGCAATTCCTTTATTCTTGCCATCAATCTCATCAAGCCCTTTTCTCGAATTTGATTTTTCCTTCATATTCGGAAAAGAAGCGCAATAAATAGTCTTTTTGCCTCTTTTGAAGCCATTGATTCACCGCGAGCTTCTTCGATTGCGGTGACCTTAGCTTCCCGTTCCTTGCGAGGATATTTAGTATTTTCCTCACTTGGACGGAGTTGGTCATAGACTTTTCCCAATGCAGCAAGTTGATTGATCGGATGAGTGAATAAAAGGAATTCACTAATGGATTCTCCGAGACTTCATGCGAAATAAATCATATTCGATCATGAGAGTGTTTACTCGATTTTCCTTGATTCCAGCTGTCCTTCATGGGCTATCTCAAGAGCATCCCACATAGCTTTAGCGAGATGACAAAGTGCAAATTCGAAAATACTCTTTTTGGCTTAGAGCACTTTGCAAGATGTGAATGCTTTCATGTTGAGAGTGACTTGCTTTCTGTCATTCTCATCATACTCTTCTTCTAGCTTAGGAGTTCGACACCATCTTCTGTTGTTGCTTTGGTTCATAATTTCCTCTCTCGAACACCTCCATAGGCCATACTCGATTGCCATTACATAGACTCACCGAACTTGGCCTTCCGGAAGGAGTAATGTTCTCCATTGAAACCTGGAGGTCCGTTGATTGAAGCTCCATCGGGTAGAATTCCTTCCATTGGATCTTTGATCTAGGATGTTAATCCTTAATGTAGATAACCAGGCTGATACCAAATGAAAGTGAAGGAAATCACCAAGAGGGGGTGAATTGGGGATTTTAAAAATTCTTTTCAGATCACCCACACACGATGCTTAACCAAGGTAAATGGAGTTAAAGAGGAAGAGCTTGACACATAAGATTTATACTGGTTCGGTCTTAACTCTTGACCTACGTCCAGTCCCCAGACTCTCTGGGTTTTTCTACTATCACTCAAATCAGATACACACTCTGTACTCGAAAGTTATCCTCTCTCTAGGATACACTCCCTTCAAGTTGTAATCGATAACCCAACCTCAAAGTCCCACAACTTTGAGATTCTTACAAAGAATGATTTACGAAATAAACTCTCTCAAAGAGTGAATGAATATAAGCATCAAAGCACAATGTATCAAAGATACAAATGAGAAATATAAGCGATGAAAGACTGATGTTCTTGTGTGCGTTTTACGTGTATGTCTTCTCGTGGACTTCAAATCCTCATGTATTTATACGGGTTTGAAGCTTGTGAACGTTGTAGATCCGTTGAGACTTGATCTAATTCGAAAATATAGCTGTTGTGAGTGTGTCTCCATGAATCTAGCTGTTGTGAACAAATATGTTTGAATATGGTTGTTGCAGATTTGAATATTTGAAATTTGGCTCCTCGAGAATGTGTTCCCATGCTTTGTTATGTTTAGTGGAGGCGGTTGTATAATGTTGTCCAAATTGTTTGGAGGCTAGCTTTCTTTCTGGAGAATGGTTGTGTTGCTATCCAGGTTGTAACCCATTGCTTTTGGAGAATAATATAATATTGCAAGTTGTCAAGTTGTTTGTCTTAAAGTCTTCTTTAAAACAAACCTAGATCTTCGTAATCTCATAAGCAAACCGGTTAAATCTGGTTAGGAAATATTGATATGAATCATATAAATCATATACAACCAATTCGCAGAATCAAGTTAAAGCATAAATCAAAGTGAACAAAATACACCCGGATGCGTTCATCTCGTTCAAGTTCCAAGCTCGAGTTTACTATACCAAGCTCGAGTTAGGTCTTCATTTAAAACTTGAGTTTTGCCTCTGGAAGTCTCAAGCTCGAGCTTGTAAATGTGTAAGCTCGAGTTTAGCATTTGTCGGGGAAATATGTTTGAATTCACTTTGAGAGCCAAAGTGGAAAAACGCAAGCTTGAGCTTATTAGTGAGTAAGCTCGAGTTTAGCACTATTCATGTCAAAAATAATTTTAGTTCACAAAATGCAAGCTTGAGTTTAGAGGTGTAAACTTGAGTTTGCTAAGCTCAAAATCGACATTGCTCTCTCGACCCAAGCTTGAGCTTGCAAGGGCAAGCTCGAGTTTGGCAATGGTTTTAAAAACTTTGAAAGATTTTTGTCGACGTACTTGAGTTTACAACCTTAAACTTGAGTTTACTCTTTGAAGGAAAAACTTGAAAACTTTCTGCCTAGTGCAAGCTCGAGCTTGGTATGCCAAGCTCGAGTTTACAACTTTTGTAAACTCACAAACTCTACATTAAAATGATAAGCTCAAGTTTAAAGGATTTTGCCAGAGGTAAGCTCGAGCGTGTAAGCTCGAGTTTACATATTTGTAAACTTAGTGAGAAAAGACTCGGAAGGGGCAAGCTTGAGCTTAAAACTAATAAGCTTGAGTTTGCAATTTGAGTAACTTGATAAAATCCCCAAACCTTCGTAAGCTCAAGCTTACGGTGCAAGCTCGAGCTTACTCGAATATGAGTAAACTTTTGAAAACCTTCAAGCTCAAGTTTATGGACCAAGCTGAAGTTTAGAAAATGCAAAATAGCTTGGTTTGCTTTACTGTAGGGGCAAGCTCGAGT
This sequence comes from Acacia melanoxylon, assembly GCA_019022615.1. NCBI lineage: Eukaryota > Viridiplantae > Streptophyta > Magnoliopsida > Fabales > Fabaceae > Acacia > Acacia melanoxylon. Next base: position 447,239 of record JAFJYJ010000068.1, on the reverse strand, counting down.
TTGGAGACCCAAGCTCGAGTTTGGAGCCGACGAAATGTTTTTCAATTGGAATCATCAAGCTTTACCAAGTCTTTAAAAACAAAACATTCTCTCATGTTTACAATTGTTATTAATCATCAAAACACATTGAGAACTAACATAAACTTCAATGTTTCACATGTTCTCTTAATCTTGAAGCATTCTGATCTATTCTTTAACATGTTGACTTCCACCATGTTTAAAATGAACATTGTTTTCAAGCATGTTTCAAAAATGAATCTTTCATTCATGAAAATTTTGATTTCATAATGCATTATCATATTTTGAAAGAAAATTCAAGATTTGAAACACTTTGCATATTTCATTATCATTCTTGAAAAATCGAGCTCACTCATAAACCGTGAATTGATAAATGCTTATCTTTTTGGATAAGATTTTCTATGCTCTTTGATCAAACTTACATGCATTTTATCAATGACATCTTTTCTGCATAAAAAGTGTATTTACAAAGTGTCATTGAAAAATAACATTCTTGATATCATTTAGTTATTACCCTATTTTGATTCATTGGCTTGAATTTACTTGATTGGGTAAAACTATGTTTTGATCTTTGATTGCTATACTCTTTGCTCCAATATCATATTGTTAAATTATATGAGCTTAAGAGTTGTCATGTCTAATCAGTTGTGGACTCAAGAATCATTGGGTACCAAAGAACATATATTTTTGCGGAGTTGACCAAATTGTTCATTGTTGAATACAAAGAACATAGGCAAAACAGAATAGACCATTTCGGTGGCTATGTCTGCAAATTTTGTGATATCACTTGAATGACATCCCATCACTAGCAAGAGGCTTAGACCAAGATGATAAGAGCATGCTAGCTTGATGATAAGTCATGAGAAACTAATTTTGAAATCCTATACAAAGCTCGTTTGGGATTTCGGCTTCTAAGATGCATTCAAGACAATTGAAAATTGCTATCCAAGAATGCATCTATGGACTACTGATTATAACTTGAGTAATTACAATATTACTCAAGTGAGGTATTGTATTATGCATATGTCATAATCATGCTAGGCTAACTAGATTGTATTCATTTCATTTTATTTCAAGAATCTTAGCCTGAGCATACTCAATTTCTTTTTAGAAATGATTCTTATGCTTTAAACTCTTTCATCATCATAAAAAGCATAAGTGATTTCTTCATATCAATTTCAAGTCCATCCTTGTGTACTTGAAAGTTCTTAATTCTGAGATACCATGTTATGTCCATTGGAGTTAGATGAATTCCAGACCTCATAACACTTGGTATCACATCATTATTTGGTATCATTAAAGGGAGCTACAGGTGTTTTAATCATGCATTCATTAAAGATGTGCTCTACATTCCTACAGCCAACTCACTATGCTAGTCCTTATACTGATCAGGCGTGGTATGTTGATAGCGGAGCAAACTTTCATGTGACTCCAAATCTAGAAAATCTTGCAGAAATCAACTCCTCTGGTAAGTTGCGTTACCTTACTACTTGCACAGGTGATAAATGAAAAATTCTAGGGGTTGGTTCTGCAACTATATCTTGTAAAAACTCACCATAGTTATTACTTAAAGATGTGCTCTACATTCCTACAGCCAACAAAAATTTAATCAGTGTCAATCGATTGATACGAGATAATCATGTTGATGTTGATTTTACTAATCATGGCTGTCATGTGAAGGATTCAGTGACAAAAAGTCTTCTAATACAGGGAGCTCCAAAGGAAGGGATGTACCCACTGTCAACAAGAAAGCTTGAAGAGCAACCGAGAGTATTCATGGCTTCCTGTGCCAGTAGAAATCAATCTGAGCATCTGAAATGGCATCATCTACTTGGACATCCTAGTGTTAAAGTTTTGAATCAAGTTTTGAATAAATGTAACAAAAGGCTCTCTGATAGTTCTGTTTATGACAATGCTATATGTGAAGCCTGCCAATTGGGCAAATCAAAATATTTACCTTTTCAATCATCTATCTCGCAAGCTTCTTGTCCTCTAGAACTGATTCACACTGACTTTTGGGGGCCTGCTCCCACACAATCTAGTGGTGGTCATCGCTTTTATATTCACTTTGTGGATGATTTTAGTCGTCACACCTGGTTGTATCCGTTGAAACATAAGGGAGAGGCTATCCATGTATTCAAACTTCTCAAAACGTTTGTTGAAAATCAATTTGATTCAAAAATCAAAGCTATCCAATGTGATAATGGCAGTGAATACAAGCCGTTCATACCTGTGACACAAGAAGCTGGAATTAATTTACGTTTCACTTGTCCATATACTTCGGCGCAGAACGGGAGAGCTGAACGAAAACATCATCATATTGTGGAAATGGGATTGACCTTACTGGCTCACGCTAGAATGCCTCTGAAGTATTGGGTGGATGCATTTCAGTATGCTGTGTATTTAATCAATCGATTACCAACGCCAGTTCTTGATGGACAAAGTCCTCTGTTTCGTCTCATGAAAACAGAACTAGATTATATGAACTTGAAAGCTTTTGGATGTGCCTGCTATCCGTGTTTGAAACTATACAATGCACATAAGTTTCAATTTCACAGTGAAAAGTGTGTTTACAGTGGCATGGCATCCCAACAGAAGGGCTACAAATGTTTAAGTGGAACAGGTAAAATTCTTGTTTCACGTCATGTAATCTTTGATGCAGCTGTATTTCCTTTTCGAACAGGTTTCCTAAATCAATCTACAGCAAGTAAGGATGGAATAATATCGGTTCCTCTGATAATTCAGTCAGTAAAGAATTTTCAGCTCTCTGGTGAAGACGACAATGGAAGTTCAGATGAACATGAGGAATTGAGAAATTGTTCGTAGGTTGTGTCATCATCGTCATCGTCTACAGACTCAATATCTGAGCCCAATTCTGTCAATTCTGTTGATTCTGCAAGTCTAAGTGAATCTAAAGCTAACACACAAAGCCCAAATCAAAGTGGGCCTGTGAATCAGCATACAATGTTAACCCAGTCCAAAACCGGTATAACCAGACCCAAGGTTCCCTACGTCGGATCCCTAAAAGCTAGCACACAAGCTCCGTCTTCATCGCAATCCTCACCTGAGCAACATTCAGTTGAGCCTCTCTCGGTCCGAGAAGCCTTGTCGTCACCAACATGGTTCAATGCCATGAAAGAGGAGTACGGAGCTTTAATGAAGAATCACACTTGGGAGCTTGTGCCTTACACGAATCAGAAGCTAATCGACAATCGGTGGATTTTCAAAACAAAACTCAGAGCAGATGGCTCAATCCTGAAGCATAAGGCGAGGTTAGTGGCAAAAGGATTTCAACAAACTCCCGGTGTCGACTTCGGAGAAACTTTCAGTCCAGTAATTAAATCAACAACTATCCGAGTTGTACTATCAATTGCAGTGACATTCAGATGGGTCATTCGCCAATTGGACGTCAACAATGCGTTCCTCAATGGAGTTTTGAAGGAGGAAGTATTCATGTATCAACCAGAGGGATTCCTTGATCAACGACGGCCTTCACATGTATGTAAGTTGAACAAAGCTATCCATGGCCTCAGACAAGCTCCGAGAGCTTGGTTTGATCGTTTAAAATTAACTCTTCTCAGTTGGGGTTCCCAAAATCTGAAAAGCGATGTTTCACTATTTATGCTGCAAACTCGTAATCTCACTATATTCATTTTGATATATGTTGATGATATCATTGTGACTGGCAATGACTCTGTTTGTGTTGAGAAATTTGTTAAACAATTGAATTTGGTTTTCTCTCTCAAAGACTTAGGACCCTTGTATTATTTTCTTGGGCTAGAAGTTCATAGAGATGCTAAAAGTCTTTTTCTGAGTCAAACAAAGTATGCAACTGATTTACTTAAGAAGTTTGGTATGATCAACTGTGCGGAAGTACCCACACCTATGGTTACAGGCCAAATGATATCTGCTTTAGATGGTGAATTATTGAACAATCCAACTGAATACAGACAAGCAATAGGTTCCCTACAGTATCTTACTACCACTTGCCCAGACATATCCTTTGCCGTGAATTTAGATATCTGAAGGGAACCTGTAATCTCAGTTTGCACATAAAACCTTTCTCACAACCTCAATTAGTGGCCTATACAAATGTTGATTGGGCGTGTGATTTAGATGACAGAAAATCTATTGGAGGAATGTGTATTTTTATGGGTAATAATCTCATATCTTGGGCTTCAAGAAAACAGAGGGTAGTCTCAAGATCTAGCTTTGAGTATGAGTATCGTTCATTAGCTGATGGTTCTGCAAAAGTTAAGTGGTTGAACTCGTTATTGTCTGAGATAGGTCTGTTTCTCAAAAGACCTTTGGTAATTTGGTGTGACAATTTGAGTGCTAAGGCACTAGCAGCGAATCCTGTTCAACATGCAAGAAGTAAGCATATTGAAGTGGATGTTCATTTTATTCGTGATCTAGTTTTATCTAGATTGATTGATATTAGATACGTTCATTCGTCATATCAGATTGCATATTGTCTCACCAAACCATTGTCACAAGCTCAATTTCGGTTCTTCAGAGACAAACTAGGATTAGTAGTTACTCATCCTCGTTTGAGGGGGAATATTAGAATATAAGCGTATAGCATTAGCGTTATTCTAATGATTGTATTATGATTGAATTGTAATTGGTGTGGTCCCAATATTCTGTTATTGTAGTACATCAGGTACAGCTCCTGGAGAATATTGTGCAGGGTCTGTGCCTTATACGTGTCATGATTTTATAGGATTAGTTAGGAATTTGTTATTGTACAGATTGTTCTAGAATGATGTATCAACTATTATATATACATGACAGCATCGCTGAGTGTGTTCTTACCACCTCAGTATTATTCAATTCTGCCTATTTTCTCACTAACACGTGGACAAGAGGATCAGGATAACCCCCATGATGACATGCAGCTCCTTTGTAAGCATGGCAGATGTTTCTCAAGGCCATGATCATCCATTAAATGGAAAGTTTGATGCGGATAATTCTCGGCAACATGCATTAATCGATCATAATCGATCCGCTTCCACTTAGTTGCTCCGGACTTCAATTTTCCTAACTCATTAGGGTCTTTAACTCGCTTCATTTTAAACGAGTTGGACCGAACCAAGGGCTCAATCTAGTTACATCCAAATTAATTTAATTAAAGTGCCACTTATTCCATAAGTTAGACCCTGAACGAATCTGGCATATTATTTCTCAGTGTAAGCTAGATAATATCTCTCAACTTGCCACTGTGGTGGGCCATCTTAGCGTCACAGAAGCCCAGGAGAATTATCGCTTTTGGTCCAATTATCTTATTCTTGAAGGCTCGTGGGTTGAAGTGCTCCCTTCTCTGGACTTTGATGAAGACATGAATTGGCTTGATGGAATTTTCTTGGCTCTCTTGTATCTACAATTTTCGAGATCAATCATATATTCATATATTACCTTTACTGGAGCATGGACGTCACGGTGAAGCTTCTCGACATGTGAAATGAAGATGCTTCTCATAGTGGGAAAAGAGCTAGATCGACAACTCTTCGCACAGATGCGGTTTCAACTTGGTCTTAAAGCCCCTGCTGCCTCTCTTCGTGTTGACACTTACTCCTATTTGCTGGGTTTTAGCAGTGTTTGTGCCAAAAAAACTCCGCAAGGTGCCATGAGGCTTTTATCATGGAACTTTTGTGGTTTTGGAAAAACCATGATAGTTCAACAAACTAAATCACTTTGTTGTAAATATTCTCTGCACTTTTTGTTTCTTTGTGAAACCTTATCTTGCGAAGCTAAGATATATAGGATGCTTCGTTCTTTGTCTTTTGATGATGTAGATATTGTGAACCCTATGGGTCGTAGTGGTGGTCTTTTTTTTGGGTGTTGGTAACTCCGTTTCATGTAATGTTTTAGATAGTTCTCCTGACTAGTTTCACACCTCCTGTACTTTTGGTAATCATGATATATATGTTACTTTTGTGTATGACTTTCCTTCTGTTACAGATAGATATATTTTACCAAAACACTTGAGAAATTTACTAAGGAAAGTGAAATATTCAAGGTTAGCTTGAAGGCTCTGAGTGTTATAAATGATAAGTTTGGTATAGGATATGATCTAGACTTGGACAAAAAGAAGGGCAAAAATAATAAGGATGGTAAAACTTACCTCAATTATTTTCAACACTCTGCACATATATCTAATCCTTTTGTTCATTGTAACTTCTGCAATAGAAAAAGGAAATTATACTTCTTGTTATCACAGAAAATAAGGAATCATATACACTTATAAATGGGTTCCAAAAAAATCACATGTACCAAGAGTGATTCACACTAACCACAAAAGACCCAAGAAAGTGTAGGTACCTAAAACTTGATTGTCTATGATTGTAGGTATGTCTCAAAGCATCAAATTAAAGACAAGCGAATGGTACATTGACATTGGATAATCGAGACACATGAATTGTGACAAGAACAAATTTGCCATAATGGAACCAAAAGATGGAGGCAAAGTAAACTTTGGAGGAAATCAATATGAAAATTGCTGGAATTGGTAAAGTTGGAAAGAAAGATGGAGTACAAGTTAAAGATGTCTACTATTTAGTAAAAGCCAAAACACTGACAAAAACGATTGGGTCATCTTTGACTCAGAAGAGTGTCTCATTGTTAGCAAGAAGGATCTTAAAATCAACAAAAATGATCTCAAAGTCAAGATAAGGGCCACAAGGGATGATAACTACTATACTCTTGATATAAATACTGATGTTGCTGAAAAATTGTTTTCTAAGTTACGCCGATGAAAGTTGGTTATGACAAAAGAGATCAGACTTGCATCAACATGAACCAACTAGAAAAATTATTAAAAAATGATTTAGTCATTGGTCTGCCTAAACTTCATTTCAAAAATGATATCATCATGTGATTCTTGTAAAAAGGGGAAACAAATAAAGTCCTCTTTCAAATCAAGAAGGTAGTCTCAATAGAGAAACCACTCCAACTACTCCATATGAACTTAGTTGGACCAACAAGAGGAAAGAGTTTCGGTGGAAATATCTATATTCTCATGATTGTCGATAATTATTCTAGATTTACTTAGACTATATTTCTTTCCACAAAAGATGAAACTTTTAATGAATTTGTTGTGTTTATAAATAAAGTCCAATATGAGAAAGGTATGTCTAATGTGTCAATCAGGATGGATCACAGTGGAGAATTCAAGAATCAAGCTTTTGGAGAAGATTGTGGTGCAAATGGGATTGATCATAACTTCTCAACTCCAAGAACTCCACAACAAAATGGTGTTGTTGAGAAAAAGCCTAAAATTGCATCCACTATTATATAATTAAATAACTGGTCTTAAAAAGCCTAAAATTGAAACAAAATCAAATGTATATTTAAAAAGGGAAAATCCTTTTGAGGGCTCTTTTTGGTGTAAAAATCCCAATAAAGGCCCTCAAAATCTGACAATACCTGAAAAGGCCTTAGGGCCTTTTTAGGTATTTTCAGAATCTTACGTGAGTTGTTAATTTGGCTGATATAGTTGTTAGTTAACAACTATATCAGCCCCATTAACAACAATTTTTTAACAACTAAATCAACCCCCATTAACAACTATAAACAACTCCCGCAAGATTCTGAAAATACCTGAAAAGGCCTTAGGCCTTTTCAGGTATTGTCAGATTTTGAGGGCCTTTTTTGGGATTTTTTACACCAAAAGGGCCCTCAAAAGGATTTTCCCATTTAAAAAAATCCCACTTTTTACACCAGGCATGAAATTAGCTGGTCTAAATAGTAGGCATTTATTTATTTTAAATTGAAACTTTTTAAGACTAGTCATTAATAAAATTAAACAATTGGTCTTGACCTTTTAGACCCGTCAATATAAGACCGAACCTAAACTTGGTCCAAAAAGCTAATTTTAGCAACCTAAAAGACCTTCTTTTCCGGTTGTGTTGTTCAAGGTATTCTTCCTATTTCCAATCTTGACGTAAGCATATTTTGGATTATGAGGTATATGCCTCTTGTTCCTCCAATGATGAATCTGTAGATAATTTTTTTTTTTTTTTCATTTTGTCCTTTTACTAGAGCTTGTTGGTTTGGATGTCTTTTCGGAATTAGAATTGATGAATATCCTCACACAAACTTATCTCACTGGTTGTATTGTTGAATGAAAAATCACAAGGATCTTAGCAATTTTATGTCGTTCTTACCTTTTAAAATGTCATATTCACTACAAGAAAATTAATTTCCAGCGGTGACTTTATGCAGTGACATTTGAAGTCACTACTAAAAGTTAATTTCAGTGGCAACATTAAGGGTCATAACTAAAGATAGAACCTTAATTACAAGTCGCCGCTGAAGTTATACATTAGTGACCACCAAAATTATCGTCACTGAAAGTTATACCATTTATGATGACTTTTGATGTCGATGCTGAAAGGTAAAACTTTCAGTGACAAAATTTGTCGCAACCAAAAAAGTTATACCTTCAGTGGATACTACTTTTTTCGCCACTAAAAATTATAGTTTCAGTGCTTGACTTTCTTTTTTCGCTATAGAAAGTATTTTTCAATTTTTTTTTAATGATTTTAAAACTTTTATATTGCTATCAATTTTATATAATAATTTTGTTCTTTAATATAATTTATTGTCAATAAAATTAAAATTATAGTTACAAAAAATAAAAAATAGTTACTAGTAATTTATTATTGAGAAAATATTGAAAATACATAATTAAATATATTTAATGGATAAAATGCATATAAATTAGATATCATATAAATGCAAATTTTTCTAATAAAATAATGTTGCATAACTAGTCGGATCAAGGGTAAATCAGGGTTAATAATAAATTACATATAGCAATGCTTACAACAAAAGATAATTGTTGAGATATATTATATCTTATTTTGATATTTGATATAAGATATAATATCTCAACAAGAATCAAGGGTAAATGAGGGTTAATAAAAAAAAATTATTAAATGCCTTAACGATTAAAAACCCGAACAGCAAGTTCATAAGCACATGCCGATCCAAACATTTTCTTTTTAAAAAAAAAAAATTGGTCAAAGATCCAAGATCAAAATGGGCTAAAAGCTTATCCAAACATCAAAATTTTCTTAAAATCGCATATAAGTACATTCCAGCCGATTAAACACGTCTAATCGTGAATCCAAACACATACTTTATCAGTTCAATTAACTAATGAGGTCAAGTCATATAATTTAAATATTTTAGTATATATTTTTTTTAAAAAAAAAAAGTATGCGCGTGTGTGTGTCACCACTAGTACAAAAAATGGTTTCAAGACTGCCTTATTTAAACCGGATTGTACAGATTAGGTCTAAAAGTATGGCCAAATTGGCAGTTTAGAAATATAAAAACACTTTTTAGACTGGATTATAGAGGATCCGGTCTAAAACTAAGACTGGTGACAATTTCGTAAATATAAAAGACACTTTTAAGACTAGATGTTTTAAAAGTCCAAAGATAAAAAGTCTATGTTTAAGACCGGCTATTTAAAAAGTCCAAACAACCAGTCTAAAAGATATGACTCGTGGTAGTTTTGTAAATATAAAAAAAATTTAAAACCGAAGGTTTAAAACATCTGGTCTAAAAAGTCTACTTTTAAGACTGGATATTTAAAAAGTCCGGTCTAAAAAATCTAAAAGATGAATCTTCTCTTTTCCCGCGTCGAAAATTGAATTTCGCTCAAACAAAGGTGTTTGGATCAAAGAGGAAGACCAACGCCTTATCGATTATATTTGCCTCCATGGTGAAGGCTCTTGGTGTTCTCTCTCTAAAGCCGCTGGTACTCATTCATTGATTCATTCATAATTTTATATTCCTCTTTGATTTTGATTTTGAATTTCTCTTTTGATTAATTTTTTCTCTCTTTCTCTTGATTCCCTTTGTGTATAGGATTGCTCAGATACGGAAAGAGTTGCAGATTGAGATGGATTAACTACCTTTATCGAATTGCAAATTTCAAGCTAAAGAAACCTTAGGACGAAGTAACCTATTTTCGAGTGTGACTTGAAGTAAATCCGGGAGCTGTGAGAGAATGTTCCACCGTTGATCACAGTCTTCCTCTGCTCGGACTGTTCTTTGATTTGATATACCTACTGCCTATTCACAATGGACCGTTCTTCTCGTTTCTTGAGCAGGTACCTGGTTTTTTACAAGTTCTTTGATTTGATATATATCTACGCAAAACCCATTTCTTGGTGAATATTTCGGTCTACTTGAAGATATTACAAGAAAGTGAGAGATGTTCTGAGGAAGAAACTAGGGAATGAAGAAGCCAAATCATTGTTGTCCAGATCAGTGAACCTATTAAGCGTTGGGTCCAATGACTATAGAGCACGTATTGTCTCAAATATCAGTGTTCTTCAACGTTACTCCAACTCCAAGCACTAGTTCATGGACATTGTGATTGGAAACATCACAGAAGCCATAAAATTGAGTGTGTGTTTTGCAGAAATTAATGACCAAGTTTCTTCCTTTCTTCTATCTGGGAGGAAGGAAATTTGCGTTTGTGAATATTGGTCCCACAGGTTTCACTCCGATCCGAGCATTAGGTTTCAGTTAAAAGGATATGAATGTAACGAAGAGATAATAGAATTTGCAAGGCTACACAATGTTGAATTTCCCATAATGCTCCAAAAGCTTCAGAAACAGCACGTGGGTTTCAAATACTCTTTGTTCGAAAATTGAAATCTTTTGATTCTTTTTCAATTGCATCGATTTAGGAAGCATCAAGGCGGTTTGGATGGTGGTTGTGGCTTTGCTGAGAAGGGGGAGATTTTTTTAAGACCAGATGTTTATAAAGTCCAGTCTAAAAAGTCTACTTTTAAGACCAGATGTTTATAAAGTCTGGTCTAAAAAGTTTTTAAGACCAGATGTTTAAAAGTCCCAGTATAAAAATTTTTATTTTTAAGACCTCATATTTTAAAAATCCGGTCTTAAAGTTTGACTTTTAAAACCTCATATTTTAAAAATTCGGTCTAAAAAGTTTTTTTAAAAAAAACCAATTGCACATCCGATCTTAAACGTAACAGACTTTTTAAGACCTGTAACGAGACCGGTCCCAGATCTAGTATTACAAGGCGTTTTTTATCAGATCTTAAAAGCCTTTTTTGTATTAGTGTGTGTGCGTGTGTCCGCGCGCGCGCTTTAAGACTGGTCGCACATCCAATCTTTAAAGTAACAAACTTTTAAGATCGCATGTAACGAGACCGATCCCAAATCCAATCTTACGAGGCACTTTTCGTCCGATCTTAAAAGCCTTTTTTATACTTGTGTGTGTGTCTACACACATACTATATCAAAATAGCTTCTTCTTATTTTTTTCACCCTTTAAGTGATTCCATGGTATAGTTAACACCCAATGCAAATTTTAAAGAAAATGAAGGCATTGTTGTTAATATACTACAATAGAAGACACTTTTAAAATTCGTTTTTAGTATTCTTAAACAACTATTTTAAGAGGGTAGCATGTGAGTTTTGTTGAAAATTTTAAAATACAAAAATTTTTTTTTTTAAAAAAAATAGTCGTTGTAAGTAACGACTGTTTTATAAAAAAAAGACCGTTGTAGCCGAAAGAGGACTACTTTCTAGTAATAGAATAAGTGTTTAAAAAATTTAAACTTTTCGTATCAGAAATTTCTATAGAAGGAGGAAGTAGAGACAAAAAATTATCATAACGAGATTAAAAGGCTATAAATGAAACCGGACCTTAAAACTGTTTGTTTCTGAGAACCTAGAACTGTGCTCCTTTTTTTTTTTGTTCAAAACCTAGAACTGTGCTCTAGCTCATAGCAAATGGTGTTCTAGCTCATATCTTCCTCCAAGCGTCACTATTACCCATCTTCTTCATCCGAGTTAGGGATATTGTTCTGTGCTCATAATCATTGGTCCTTTCCTTGTCTATCTCCTCACTCAATTTATCCCCTCTTTTCTACCTTTTGATTCCATAAAAAAATCTTACTCCCTCCTATATATGCATAAACCAGATATCCTTACATCCAAAAGATCCGCCACAGCAACTAGCTTCTTCTTCTTCTTCTTCTCATGACCACGAAGCAATCATCAAATCCAGCAGATGGATCCTCCTCGGAGAGCTGGTTGGATGATGCTTGCATTCTCGACATTGATTTCTTTATCAAAACTCTCTAAGGTATTAAATCAAAAGGCATAAGTGCATATCTAATCGGCCCTATTTTCACTCACTATGCTTCCAAATGGCTCCTTGAAATTTCTTCAATCAACGTCGCAGAACAAAGCCTCACTCAATTGCAAGAATCCCCCAAAAGAGTCACTGTTTTGTGGATGAAGAAGCGATTCTTCGTCGAAACCTTAATCCACGTTTTGCCTCCGGAGAAAAAATCAATCGCCTGCAATTTCCTGCTCCGGTTCTCAGAACAGCAATTACGTTCGGCGTTGAGGCGGCATTCATATCAGAGCTAGACAAGAGGATTTCACGATAGCTTGATGACGCTTCATTGAAGGAACTAATGATTCCTTCTTTCAATCACACTTATGGGAAATTGTTGGATGTGGATCTTGTGATTAGGTTGGTGAATGGGTTCGTGAGTTTGGATCGTAAGGGAGTGAAGAGTGATGCTACTTTAGTTAAGGTGTTAATGGATTTGTACCTCGCTAGGCCTCTATTGATGCCAATTTGAGCTTGTTAGAGTTTGTTGCGCTTGCCTGAGCACTACCTTCTCATGCGAGAGCTACAGACGATGGCTTGTACAGACTCTATATTAAGCAAGGATATATTCATTGACAACGGCCAAATCCACCTAGTTGAATCTGCTTGTGACGATGTCGAAGATGATGCATGTCTTGGAAGCCTTCAATGGAGCATTTGTAGAAGGTGCTGTGATATGCTTGGTTGAATACGGCCATACCCTGCTCGGCGTCGCTTGTGGTGTTCGCAAATGCAAGGTTTATGGGCCAAATTATTGGATGAATATAAAGACAGAGAGAAAGAGGGAACGCACATACGACGTCTGTTTCTTAAAAGTTGATGTGAAAAAGGTAAGGATAACTACATAATTGCAACCGCCTCATTTTACAACATCTCTTTTCTAAAAACTAGCGTGAAAAAGTTTGAAATAATTACAAAATTGCCACCGCCTCATTTTCCTACATCTGTTTTTTAGAATCAGACATTATGTAGTGATGTTAAAAGTATTATTTGTAGTAGTGATATTATACTTATGTGTGGATGTCCATAACATCCGACAAAAAGAGCATTTGAACTTACATCTCATATTGAAGGACACAATGCCATATAACCCCCCCAATTAAAGGCCTCTACTTTTATTATTATAACCTCCAATGATATCATGGTGTATCATAATGTAGATTAGTTCTCCTACTTATGATATATTGTAACCGTTGGAAGGGTCTATCAGAAGCACTTGCTTTCCTATCATTACAAAAAAAAAAAAAAAAAAAACCCCCATCTTTTGTAGCGGTTACTATGTAGCGATCAACAAAAACCGCTACAAATAGTCGATTTTGTAACAGTTTATGATAAACCGCACCAAATTTGTAGTTGGAGTAATGGCACCAAAGCGTGGGCTTGTTTGCAACGAGCTTTGTAGTGGTGATGATAAATACAAGCTGCTGCAAAGTTGGCGCCATCTTGGCGCGTAATGGCGAGAAGGTTTGTGGTGGGGGCTTTGTAGCGATTACACTAAATAAACCGCTACAAAATTGGCGCCAGCTTGGTGCGTAATTGCGAGAACATTGTGGTGGTTAATTTTGTAGCAGTTACCTAAAAATAACTTATACAGAATGCGAAATGACACAATATTTGTCGTGGTTAGGGAGAAGGGAGGCGTAAACCAGAACAAATATTCTATATTTGTAGCGGTTATTATCCAAACCACTATAAATATTCACTCTATATATACACTCATCCCCCCAATGTTTTTCTCAAGATAGTACAACATGAAACGGAAGATTGGGTTGCAATATAGCTGGCTTTCTCTCTGAAAATATCTCTAATGAAAATGAGTCGGTGAGTTTTTCATCGGAGATTGGCATCTATCTTGGATATTCAATCTTCACATGGCATGTTGTACTATCTTCAATAACTAAGAAAGCTTGTAGCAGTTTCTCCTTGAAACCACTACAAAATTCAAATTGTCACGCAGTTGTAGCGGTTTTGCCACAGTAACCGCAACAAAATTTCAAAGGTCAGACATTTTGTACACAATGTCACGATGAACGAGGTAGGATTTTGCTTTTAGTAGTGGTTTATGCAGCGGTTTTTAATAAACCACTACTAAGTGTCAACATGTAGCCGGGTTATAAGATAACTGTCACAAAATGACGCCTTTTTAAAATAGCACCTCCCCTCATTTCAAACCACGCAAAGTTTGATATATTACCTTTTTAACTTTCATTCGCTTATGTGTAGCTTTAAAATTTAGTAGTTTTGGTTTCTAGGGGAGATGAAGGGAAAGGGAAAGATATTATACGCGGTAGAGCACCTATAAAGGGCAGCGGTAGTAGAGGGGGTCGTAGTAGGGGGCGTGGGGGTCAAAGTATCCTTCGCCACCTCAGGTGGGAATTGACATAAATCAACTTTTCGTCGATAAGCCAATCCCACAGCCGGAGACTGTAGGGGAGCACATGGCATACATCTTTGCGTCAGCGACCTCGATGATGATGAAAATGAGGAGTTAGAGATTGCCTTTAACATTCCCATTAGCGAGGCGGAGCAATTTATTGATTGGGAGGAGGAGCGGGACCAAGGGAACCTTTGACCATCATGTTCACGTTCCACGGGATTTGAGGTGGATGTCAAAGGTAAATGTAATTATTTTTTATTTAAATTTAAATTCCTTACAATTAATTAAATTATATTTAAATGCAATACAAACATGTTTTTATAATTGTGTAGATACGCAAGGGAACATTAGTAGGAGGACGTTGGATGTTCCGGGGGTTAATCTGTTGGAGGGGCCTCACGTCGTAGTCCCCGGAACGAGCACACGACTAGCCGATCGGCAACGGTGGTTACTTGTTCAACCGACTCCACGACACACCGGGTGGGAATTGGGTGTGGTTCCCCTCAACTTCCGAGTTGGAAGCATGTTCCAAAAGAGAACATGGACTTGGCGTTTGAGGAAGTTGTGCACGTAATTATGTTGTTTAATTATATTTTTCATGTAAATAGTTATAATTATGGTTTATTTATTTATTTATAAAATAATTAATTAATAATTAAATTATGATACATCATAACTTTAAAGTACGAGGCAACACGAAGAGGTATGCACTGCTGAAGCTAAGAGACAGCTGGAAGAACTGGAAGGGTAGTCTCTACACCAAGAGGAATGGAGATGAGACGATTCCTCTGTAGTAGTTGATCAATGTTAGTTTTCTATGTTTTGATGATAACAATTATAATGAAAATAAGTTTAAAGATTGAAGGGAAAATCTTATGTTTAAAACTCTATCTTAAATCCGTAAAATGTTTTGAAGGTTTTGTCAAAAGCTAACTCAAGTTATGGTCAAAATAACTCAAGTTAGTTGTTTCAAACTCTTTGTGAAAATAGCATTTGGTCTTGAATGCCTCGAGTTTAATCTATGTTGTTTGAAAGTGTTTAACTCGAGTTATGGTCAAAGTTTTTAAGAATTTTTTTTAACTTGAGTCAATTATGTTTCAACTCAAGTTAATTATTTTTATAGATTTAAACTTGAAGTCTCGCGGCAAATCAATCCTTCTTCAACGTTCTATTTTTACAAGTTTTGACTTAAGTGAATATTTCTTTAACTCAAGGTACCAACTTGAAGTTAATGTTATTAACTTGAGTTACTTTTGTCCGAAATGTTTTCAATATTAGTTGTGAATCAAAATAGCTTAACTTGAAGTTAAATTATAACTAACTCAAGTCAACGACTCAAGTTAATGATTCAAGTCAATGACTCTAGTCACCTTCCTCCTCGAAGTCAAGATATGTGTTGTCTTTGGAAGGAAGTAGATGACTCAAGTCAGTAACTCAAGTTAATTATTTTTGAACTCAAGGTTACATATTCAACTTGACTATTTCAAAATGAAAGTTTTTTACTCTCGCATAAACATTCTTATTTCAAGTCATTGACTCAAGTCAATAATTGGCTGGACTCGAGTTAAAGACTTACAGAGACTTGTTTTACTTAAACTCTTTTCCTGAAGCAATGACTTGAGTTACTAATTATGACCTCAAGTCATTAACTCAAGTTAGTTTTAATATTAACTTGAGTTACATTTACTGATTTTGAAAATCACCATGTTCGTAAATCTAAAATAATTGATTGTGATTTTATTACTTCTTATCATCACTCATTACTATTCCTAACTATCTTTAATCAATTTGTTAATGAGTTTTAGATGATTATATGAAGGATTAACAACAAATTGTCCTAAAGCAATTTGTGTGTCAGAATGCATCAAATGCTCTTACCTAAACGAAGCACAATCACGAGAACCATTCATTTGAGCATTCTAAAGTACCTTCTACTATTCCATTTATGTAATAAATGTTGTTTCTTAATGGGCAAAAACAAATGGAATAAAGGAATGTCAAAGTGGCACATTTACACATCGAACATTAATAGCGAAAGTGACTATCAATCTTCCACGGTCTAACGGCTAAGTTGAAGAGTCAGAACGGAAAATCTTCAAGCTTTTCCAACGGTCATTAATGTCAACCATTATAAATACCAGAAGCATTGAATTCGCCAACTACCAAAACTCTACGCATTCAATTCGAAGTGATTACAATTTACTATTTCATTCATTCCATTTAATATCTTTGGATATCATTGTACTTCAGTGATTATCATTTATCTACTTAGTGAGAAGTTAAACACTTATTTGATTATTAACCTTTTTATGCAATAAAGGATTCAAGCTTTATCAAATAGATGTAAAGAGTGCTTTTCTTAATGGATTTATTCAGGAAGAAGTTTATGTAGAACGACCTCCTAGTTTTGAAAGTGAATCTCATCTTGACCATGTTTTTTGTTTGAAAAAGGCTCTACATGGTCTTAAACAAGCTCCTAGAGCTTGGTATGAGAGGTTAAGTAAGTTTTTCTTGATCAAGGATTTGTTAGAGGTAAAGCAGACACAACTCTCTTCGTTAAGTGTAATAAGAAAAATGATTTGATTATGGTTCAAATATATGTAGATGATATTATTTTTGGTTCTACTGATGAATCTCTATGCAAGGACTTTTCAAAGACAATGTAGGGTGAATTTGAAATGTCAATGATGGGAGAATTAAATTATTTCCTTGGACATCAAATTAAACAAAGGAAGGACAGGATATTCATCGAGCAAACCAAATATCTGAGGGATTTGTTGAAGAATTATGGTCTTGATCAATGCAATGGAGCAGACACCCTAATGAATTCAACTAATTTATTGGATATTGATGAAAAATTAAAAGACTTCAACATTACCAGATACAGAGGAATGATTGAATCATTGTTATATCTAACAGCAAGTAATCCAGACATCCAATTCAGTGTAGGGATGTGTGCAAAGGTTCCAGTCAGCTCTTAAGGAATCACATGCAGAACATTGGAAGAGGATATTCTGATACCTTGCTGATACAGAGGAGCTTGGACTATGGTTTCCCAAAGGTCAATCAGAGTATTTGGTGACATATTCAGACTCAGATCATACTGGGTATAAGATAGATAAAAAGAGTACAAGTGGCCATGTCAATTTCTTAGTGGCTCACTTGTTTCCTAGTTTTGCAAGAAGCAGACAACTGTCTCCTTTTCGTCTACCGAAGCTGAATATATTACTGCTTCAAGTTGTTGTGCTCAAGTTCTATGGCTTAAGCAACAACTTCAAGACTTGGGCATCCATCTGAAGGAAATTTCAATCCTCTGTAACAATACTAGCATAATAAGCTGGCCAAGAATCGAGTTCAACATACAAGAACCAAGCATATTGATGTGAGACATCACTTCTTTAGAGATTATGTGCAAAAGAAAGATGTCAAGGTATTGTTCATTCCAACACATTTGCAACTTGCGAACATCTTCACTAAGCCTCTAGCCAAAGAACAATTCACATTCATCCGAAGGGAATTGGGAATGGTAAATCCCAATGAATTGTAAGTAATGTTAGTTTATTGTTAATAATCTTGTTTTGATGATAATTAAATACTAACTTAAGCATCAGAGTATATAGACTTTGTCTTTGCAGGACTCTTCTAAGAAGAAAGGAAACAGAGGTTAACAGAGTGCCAATGACTTAAGTCATGGAATGAATACCTCGAGTCACATCAGTTCAAATATCAAAAGTTCAAAGTGCAATCTGAGCTCACTTCAAGTTATTAAGTTGTTACCTCAAGTTAACAACTCAAGGTAGAGGTAAAATGACTCCAAGTTAAAATGAATCAAGAAATAATACTTGTCTAAATTGTGTAGATGATTCACTCACTGGAAGTCAAGGATGGGTACCTCTAGTTAGTAACTCGAGTTAACTCAATAATTAACTCGAGGCATGTGCAAACAGAGAGCAAACCTTTTTTTGAAAATGAGCAATTTCCTCGAGTCTATGCGTGTTTGCCTCGAGTTAAGCAAAGGCATAAAGCAATTCATCTTAGGAAGACTGGTTAACTCGAGTTGACTATATAAGAACCTCGAGTCAAAGGCAAGCAGAGAGCAAACTCCTGGAAAGACTAAAGTGTACCTTGAGTCAGTTTACCCGATAACTCGAGTGATAAAGCACTGATCAAGTATTCTCGATACATACTTGATGTCCAGGTAAGTACTGTTTATTACCTCGAGTTAGTTGGTAATTGCTTCGAGTTAATTTCAAAATATGTATATATATGTTTACCTATTACCTCGAGTCAGTTAGTGTTAACCTCAAGTTAATTTTAAATACATATATAACCGTTGGTTCACTCGCTCTCTATCCCTCGAGTCAGTCTTTCCCCTTCTCTGAAAAAATGCTCAAACCCAACCTAACTCAAGCTTGTTCCTCTAAATTCCTTCAAAATGCGCTCAAAAATTCTGTTTAAATCCGAAGAATCCTCTGAGTATCAACCAAATCAACCTTCACCTTCTATTACACCCTCCATTCGACCAAAAAGGGAGAAGAAACTACCAAAGCGATATCAACCAAAAGTCGCAAATGAAGAAGTTGTGTCTCAAAAACCTAGATCAAAGATTGTTGTGCTTAAAGAGCCACCTAAGTAGCCAATCAAACCGAAGATTGGTCCTGAAGCCGCCAAGAGAAAGGATAAAGAAACGATTGTGGTTTCTCCTAAGAAACGTCTGAAGAGCTCTATTCCTGCTTCTACATTTTGAGGTGAATCAACCTCAAAGGTATCTAGCTCTGTTCCTTTATATGGTCTTGTTCCTACCTTAATTGAATCCTCAAGTGTTCTTAGACCTGAGCGTGCTTTTGTTACTAATCCTATTATTCTTTTTTATTTTGATCTAAAACTCTTCCAAGAGCGTTGTGCCAATAATGGGTTATGTACCACTATCTATGTTGATTTGGCTAAACTCAAACAAGATTGTAATTTAGATCTCTCTTCTTGGCTTTTGCCGTTTGAAAATTTGCTTGCTATTCGAACTCCTTATTCTCCTTATGTTGTTAAAAAAAATTTACTTCAATATGAGGATTACCAATCTTTTAGATGATAATGGTGAACTTCAAGAAGCAATAATACCTTTGTTAGAGGTAGAAGAATCATAGTCACTGCAAAGTATATCAACACTCTACTGATGATCATTGATCCTCCTTCTGTTCCTATTCTTAACTATTCAGATGAGAAAATCTTTCAAATCCTCAGGTCAGGAGAGCTTGTAGGGCCTCTGAACTTTCCTCCAGTTGCTATGCCTCCTTTGTATAGAGCTATCAGGAATATTTACTCCAGAAATCTCGTGCAAGAAGGAAATAACTTCACTCATTTTGCTAAGAGAGATTATGCTTTATTTGCTTCTATCATCGATAAAATTCCTCGCAATATTGGTGAATGGGTTTATTCGATATGCACAAGTTTAGATTTGCATCTAAACCTACTGCTCCTATTCCCTTTCCAAATTTGATTGCTCTTATACTCTTTAAAGCTCAAATTTGGCATCTTAAGTTAAATGAAAAACCTGTCAAACCCCTTATGTTTAGCCAATTTCATCTCAACCCCATGAGGATTACTTTTAATGAAGATTCAGGTCAGTCAAAGGCTCCACCTAAGTCAAGAGACTCTCATTCTCGAGCAATTGAAGCTCAATCATCTCCTAACGATGCTTTGCTCTCGCTCTCGACCTTCTCAGCCTCCACCATCAATGTTTAACTCCTCTGTTCAAGCAATTGTAGAAAAGGGTGTGAATGAGGAAGTTGGCTCTCTTCAGGTTTCATTGATTAGCCTTCAACATGAGAATACAACCAAGATTGAATCTGAGGTTGGAAAATTGCTAGATACTAAAATAGAAGAAAGGCTTGGTAACATTGAAGTACACTTGGATGACTATGGTGCTCGATTTGACAGTCTCAATAATACCTGTCTGCTACTGAACTCCAAGTTTGACAAGCTACTCAAGACTTTATCTGCTCAGTCTGGTCCTTCTGGTGTTTCTTCTTCTATTCCCCTCTCACCTATCATTCCTGCCTCCACTCCCATTCCATCTTTCACCACTCCAATTGCAGCCACAACCCCTACTACAATTCTTGTTCCATCTTTTGAACCTTCCCATGTTAATCCTTCCACTGTTCATCACCCTATTATGATCATTCACCTCTTTCTCCATCAGATAGACCATCCTCTGTTTTGGCTGATGAAAAAGGGAGAGAAACATTGTGAAGCTTTTTACCTTTCCTGATGAAGTCTTTTGATTATTGTATTTCATTTTGGTTAATGTATTTCATTTCTGTGTATCTATGGACTTTAATGCTTGAAATACATGTCTTTTGCTTCAATGCTTGAACTCTTCCGAATGAAATGCATATATTTAGTTTCAAAGTATATCTTATACTTCATTGAGCCATATTTACATTGTTCCTGTATTTCTTTATCTCTAGCTAATCCTTTTCAAAATCTTCTCGAATATTATAATTGTTGTCATCATCAAAAAGGGGGAGAATGTTATTCTCTATGTTTTGATGATAACAATTATAATGAAAATAAGTTTAAAAATTCAAGGGAAAATTTTATGTTTAAACTTTATCTTGAATCGCAAAAATGTTTTGAAGGTTCTCAAAAGCTTACTCGAGTTATGGTCAAAATAACTCAAGTCAATTGTTTCAAACTCTTTGTGAAAATAGCATTTGGTCTTAAACGCCTCGAATTTAATCTATGTTGTTTGAAAGTGTTCAATTCGAGTTAATATCGTTTTTAACTCGAGTTAATTTCTTGAAAGTTTTTAAGAAAAAGTTATTAACTCGAGTCAATTATGTTTCAACTCAAGTTAATTATTTTTATAGATTTAAACTTGAAGTATTGTGGCAAATCAATCCTTCTTCAACGTTCTATTTTTACAAGCTTTGACTTGAGTGAATATTTCTTTAACTCAAGATATCAACTTGAAGTTAATGTTATTAACTCAAGTTGCCTCTGTCTGAAATGTTTTCAATATCAGTTGTGAATCAGAACAACTTAACTTGAAGTTAAATTATAACTCAAGTCAATGACTCTAGTCACCTTCCTCTAAAGTCAAGATATGTGTTGTCTCGGAAGGAAGTAGATGACTCAAGTCGGTAACTCAAGTTAATTATTTTTGAACTCAAGTTACATATTCAACTTGCCTATTTTGAAACGAAATTTTTTAACTTGCATAAAGATTTTTACTTCAAGTCATTGACTCAAGTCAATAACTCAAGTCAATAATTTTTGGACTCAAGTTAAAGACTTACAGAGACTTGTTTTACTTAAACTCTTTTCCTGAAGCAATGACTCGAGTTACTAATTATGACCGCAAGTCATTAACTCAAGTTAGTTCCAATATTAACTCGAGTTACATTTACTGATTTTGAAAATCACAGTGTTCGTAAATCTAAAATCATTGATTGTGATTTCATTACTTCTTATCATCACTCATTACTATTCCTAACTATCTTTTAATCAATTTGTTAATGAGTTTCAAATGATTATATGAAGGATTGACAACAAATTGTCATAAAGCAATTTGTGTGTCAGAATGCATTAAATGCTCTTGCCTAAACGAAGCACAATCATGGGAACCATTCCTCTGAGCATTCTAAAGTACCTTTTGCTATTCCATTTATGTAATAAATGTTGTTTCTTAATGGGCAAAAACAAATGGAATAAAGGAATGTCAAAATGGCACATTTACACATGGAACATTAATGGTGAAAGTGACTATCAAGCTTCCACGGTCTAACGGCTACATTGAAGAGTCACAACGGATAATCTTCAAGCTTCTCCAACGGTCATTAATGTCAACCATTATAAATACCAGAAGCATTGAATTCGCCAACTACCGAAACTCTACATATTAAATTCGAAGTTATTACAATTTACTGTTTCATTCGTTCCATTTAATATCTTCGAATATCATTATACTTCAGTGATTATCATTTATCTTCTCAGTGAGGAGTTAAACACTTATATGATTATTAGATTAACAGTGTAATCTCAAGGTAGTGAGACCTTGAGTGTGGGTGTATGATTACAACTTGTAAGGGGAAGTGAATCCTAGTGTTAAAGGATTGCTTCAAGTACAGAGTGTGTAATTGTATTTGTGTTGAAAGTTAGTGAAAATCCCAGAGTGTCTGAGGACAGGACGTAGGTCAAAGAGTTGGACCGAACAAGTATAATCTCTTTGTGTTCATTCTCTCTATCTTTGTCTTTGTTTTATCGGTCTTTGTCTAAAAAGCAAAAAGAATTTGAAATCCCTTATTCACCCCGTCTAGGTGATATTCCTCTTTCAATTGAAAGCGTCCCCAGGCAGTGTCGACCCAAATGATCGGGTAGGTTTTTTCCAGGCCAAGAGGAGTCTAGCGGGACGGTATGTTTTTTTTTTAATAATTATAGTTTAATTTTTTTTAAAATAGTTTGAATTAATTTTGTTTAAATTAATTTATAGTTTAAATTAATTTAAAGTTTAAATATAGTTTACAAAATATCAAAATAATAATTAATTTCACTTAACATTTTGTTTGCTCCTCCTTACAGGATCTGTCCCAAAGGAACACCAGAAGCTGGCAACGGCAGAGGATCCATCACACGACAAGATCCAAGATGTTTGTTGTGACCTACAGTGAGTTGGTATGTTCAAAGTTAAACTAATTTTAGGTTTATTAATTGTTTTATTTTTGAAATAACAAAGTTTATATTCTTTTAATTCCTTAAGCAAAGGATGGCTCAGCAAGAGAACCGTCAGGCGGACTATGGGTAGTTATTCACATACACCCATAGACACGTGATGGGATGGCGACCTCTCGTGCAACACAGGGAGATTATAGTAAGTTACAAACAAATTATTTATATAGTTAATTTAAATCATTTAAATTTAATTAAATTGTTTTATTGATGTTTTATGAAATGTGTGCGCCAAGTTCGATTGAGCGAGACCCGAGCGGGGCTGCGGCGTCGCGGACCCAAGAGTCACGGGGTCTATGGATCCTACTGCCCAATTGAAAGCTGTCATGAGCCCCAGTCGAGCATCCTTGCCGCGTTAGGGGTATGGGGCTAGGCGCCAAGCCTAGCATGGTCTACAGCAAGACCGCCGTCTTTGAGGCCGGAACCTCTGGCTTGATAAGGCCGACAGCTAAGGGGGTTGAGGCAATGATTGTCAAGCAGGTTAACGTTAAGACTTAGGAGATTGCTAGGCGGATGCAGGACTAGGCCGAAATTTGGTACGCTCATCAGAGGGAAAGTTGAGATGTTGTTGATGGTGCGCCTAACGTGGTCTACAGCAAGACCTTCGGCTCGAGAAGACTGACACTGAGGGGGTTCAGGCGATGATTGCCGAGCAGGTTGATGCCAAGACTCAGGAGATTGCTAAGCGGATGAAGTACTAGGCCGACAATTGGTACGCTCATCAAAGGGAAAGATGGGATGCTCTTGCTGGTGCCTTTACTGAGATGTTTCTTGACAGGCAGTTTCCCCCTACCTCCTACGTTCAGCTTCAAGCCTCCCCTTCCGCCTCTTGTTGTTCCTAATGATGAGGGAGTTGTTACCTCTACTCATGCGAATGCTAATCCTCACCCCCTAGACAGCCCCCTGAGATAGGACCCGATCATCGGGCTCCCGATAGTTAGTTTTTATTTATATTTGTAGACACATTTTTGTACTTAAAATGGTTGTTATCTTTTTTTATTTGGTTTTTTAACTATTTATTTCTTTAAAATATTTGTTATCTTTTATTTTAGTTGGTTTTGATAATGGAGTACTATTTTAATATTTCTATTAATTTATATTAGTTTATTAATGTTACTTATAATATATAACAATTGTTATTGAAAAATATATTTAGTGAAATAAATTTATTACACTTAAATAAAATAGATATTGTTAAATAAATAATGGAATAAATATGGGAAAAGGGTCTTAAATGCCATGAAAGTTTTCACCAGAGAACACTAGTAAGACGGAAGTTTTTTTTTTGCTCTTATTTGCCCTGGAAGTCTTAAAATTGTAGCAAAAATGCCCTATCGTCACGGAATTGCCACGTGTACAGTTAAATTGACACATTACATCTGAGGAGAGGCCACACAAGGATTGAAATTGGACAGTTGACACATCAGCTCTTCCTCTCACTCAACATTAGGGCATATCGACAGAGGCAATTTGAGAAGCAGAAATCAAGGGTAAGAGGAATCTGCGAAGACCAGAATGAGAAAGAGGAATTGAGAAGACCTAAAGGCGAAATCCAAGCGATTTGCAAAACCATGGGTGAGTCGACGACAAGTTCCATGAATGGGAGCCAGCGGAGGGTGGCGCGGTTAAGACGAGGAGGTCAAGAGCTACAATGAGTAAATATATGAAGTTATGAAATCACAAGCATTGATTTTCAGTTTACACAGATGGTGATTTTCAAATCTGATAAAGTTAACTTCAAGTTAAAAAAACAAAGTTAACTTGAAATAAGAAGTTAACTTGATATGATGACTTGAGGTAACATTATCTTTTAGAAAGTAAAAAAACGAAGATATAAGAAGAGAACAATATTTGACTTCAAGTTAAAATAATGTTAACTTGAAATAAGAAGTTAACTTGATATGATGACTTGAGGTAACATTATCTTTTAGAGAGTCAAAAACGAAGATAAGATAGGATAATAATTCAAGAAGACATTGACTGGAGGCATTAAGTAATAACCTTCAAGTTAAGTGAAATTGCCTTGAGTTACAAATATCTTAACTTCAAGTTAAAAGAATGCAAATTGGAAGAGGACAATCTTTAACTTCAAGTTAAAATATTTGACTTGACTTAATGACTTGAGGTGACTTCATTTGAAAAAGTTAGAAGCATTTATGTCAAAAATAGGCAAGTTGAGAAGCATGTCATTGTTGACTTGAGGTATTATGTTTTCAACTTCAAGTTAAAAACTCTATTTGATTGGAGGCATTAAGTTTTTGACTTCAAGTCAAAAACGCAACTTGAGTCTAAAACATATGTTGAGAGAAAAGTTGCCTTGAGTCATTTAGTTGTTAACTTCAAGTCAAAAACGCAACTTGAGTTTAAAAGACATATTGAGAGAAAAGTTGCCTTGAGTCATTTAGTTGTTAACTTCAAGTTAAAAACTTAAATTGCCTTGAGTCATTTAATATCTAACTTGGAGTTAAAATCGATATGCTCTTAAAAAAATAGTTCGAAGGACATTACCTTGAGTTAGTTCATTTTCAACTTCAAGTTAAAGATGGATATAGGCGCGAAATGAATATTTAAAATTTGAGCTCAGTTAACTTGAAGTAAGGCAAAACTGACTTCAAGTTAAGATTTTATTCAAAACTTTATTAAAAGTATTAACTCTAGGTTCCTTCACAAAAACTTCAAGTTACTTTAAGGAAAGGGACGAATAGTACTGTTACTAAGGCATCACTCGGGAAAGGAATAACTAAACATCACTCACAAATTGGATTCAATTTGTTCTCACGCATGAGAGCAAAGAAAATTGGCCAAAATATGAACAACCACATGACAATACCAACATAAATAAATACATAATAGTTGGCACCAACTACATGACAAAGATAGTGGCCAAAATATGATAGTGACAATGAACTCACCCAAAATACCGACCATTACAACCAAAGAAAATACGAGAATAAAATGTAGCCACGAGAGGAGTACAAATCCAAACCAAAAAAGGTTGACCATTACAACCAAAATACTTGCCACCGATTACAACACACATTACGGGAGTTCAATTACACCCACACATTACAACAAAAAAAGGCTAACCACTACAACCAAAATACAAGTCAACCAATTACAAAAAAGACTTGTCTAAAGCAGTTAGTGCTGACCCCTTCCCTTGCCTCTTGTAGTTGGAAATTTCTTCCTGGTTGACGCTATGATGGTTTGGTCCCTATGTGCTAGAAGCCGAGATGTTGGCATAGCCGGTGTTCCTCGCCACATGAGTCTTGGAGGTGTGACAAGGAGATTAGATGGCATAGTTATTAATGGTAGCAACATGGATGGCATAGTTATTAATGGCATAGTTGTAGGGTCAGAAATGGCTTCTCCATATCCAAATAGATGTCAAAAAAAATTTCTTCTACATTTACATCCACTTTATTATCAATTCCTTTCCTCTGCATCACATTGGCATCGTAAAGCCTATCCACATGGCCAAGAAGCTCGTTAATCACCTGAGATGGTCTCTCACCCATTTCACCATCATGCCATTGGAAGAAGCCACACCCAATGCCCTACAGCATCATCAACCATTATCACCATCATCAGCCATCACCATTTTCATGAAATTTCACAAACATCCATGAACTAAATAAACACCAACATACTTGTTGATAGTTTCGATAGCTAAAGAATCTTCGCCCTGGGTTTTGCTCGGTCCAAGACGTACACAAAGGAGCCACGATTCCATAGTGACAGATCCTCACCTATCCCTCGTATTGCAGCTCTCGACCTCCTCATCTTAACCGCGCCACCCTCTGCTGGCTCCCATTCATGGAACTTTCCGTCGACTCACCCATGGTTTCGCAGATCGCTTGGATTTCGCCTTCAGGTCTTCTCGATTCCTTTTTCTCGTTCTGGTCTTCGTAGATTCCTCTTACCCTTGATTTCTGCTTCTCAAATTGCCTCTGTCGATATGCCCTAATGTCGAGTGAGAGGAAGAGCTGATGTGTCAACTAAGGTGTCCAATTTCAATCCTTGTGTGGCCTCTCCTCAGATGCAATGTGTCAATTTAACTGTACACGTGGCAATTCCGTGACGGTAGGGCATTTTTGCTACAATTTTAACACTTCCAGGGCAAATAATAGCAAAAAAAAAAACTTTCGTCTTACCAATGCTCTCTGGTGAAAACTTTCATGGCATTTAAGACCCTTATCCCAATATATATTTAGTGAATAAAAATATATTTATTTAAATTTAAATAGTTAAATATAACTTTTGTAGCGGTTTGCATATATAAACCGCTACTAAAGTATGACATTTGAAATTCAAAACATTAAAACCGCCACTTTTTTAAATAGTCACACTTTTGTAGCGGTTATATGGACACCAACCGCTATTAATTTGAATTTCAAACTGAATAAAAGACCATCAAAGTTTTGTAACGTTACGATCATAAACCACTACAAATGTCCAATGGCCTATAATTTGTAGTAGTTAATGTAGCGGTTTAACAATCGCTACAAAACTCTAGCGAAATTTAATTTAGTTTGAATATGAAATTTGTAGCGGTTTTGTAACCGCTTACAAATAATATTATATATTTGTAGTGGTTAGTGTGGTGATTTTTGAACCGCTATAAATGATCCAATTTTGCATTTAAGGATCATATGCTATGAAGATAATTAAACATTCTCTTTCATCTATATTCTATCTTAGCTTTGTTTACTACATATGGATAAGTCATAGATCAAGTTGCTGCGCAATTCTCCACATATTTAGCGGGATTGAACATTTTCTTAGATTTTGCTTTCTCTCACGCTAGCATTAATGGCAAGATCATGTGCCCGTGTTGTTGATGCAAGTTTAAGAAGTGGCATACACAAGAAGTTGCTATAGAACATCTGCTTCTGAAGCCTTTCCCGGAAGAATATACATTTTGGGGAGTTCATGGTGAGAAACATAGTATGAGATATGGGGAGCATCTTCCTCGAAGCTCAAAAGTAGGAAATCAATTAGAGCAAGATGATCCGGTTAATGAAGTTGTTTGCGATGCTTTTGGTTTTCAAGATGACAACTTCACGGCAGAAGTTTAGGGTGTAGAACTGTTTTCTTCAAGAATCATGCGGCTCGAAATTTTTTAGCCTCATGGATGAGAGTGATCATCCTTTGTATCAAGGTTGTCGAAAATACTCCAACTTATCTTTCTTGATCAAATTGTACCATATCAAGTGCTTGTGTGGGATCACTGATAAGGAAATGTCAATGTTGCTGGAACTACTACGAGATGCTTTCCCTAATGCGGACATTCCCAGAACCTTCTACGAGGCCAAGAAGATAATTAACATATTAGGCTTAAACTACAAAAAAATTGATGCATGCCCCAACGACTATATGCTTTATTGGGGAGAGGACACTCACGGGAGACTTGTAAGAAGTGTCACACTCGATGTTCGGATAGTTCGGAAGAGGAAAAAGTAGAAGAAACCGAAAGATTCTCGTGTCCTTTCCGTTAAAGCTTCGCTTACGAGATTGTTTATGTCATCTAAGACAGCTGAGCGTATGAGGTGGCATGAAGCTGACAAGAACGAAAATGGTAAACTCAGACATCCACGGGATGCTGAAACATGGAAAACGTTCGATTCAAACTTTCCAGATTTCGCGGCGGATCCTAGAAATGTTCGTCTTGCTTTAGCAACCGACGTTTTAATCCGTTTGTTCGTCTTGCTCTAGCAACCGACGGCTTTAGCACAAGTTATAGTATATGTCCAGTTGTCTTAATACCCTGCAACTTGCCCCCTGGATGTTTATGAAACAAAGCTCCTTCATTATGTCTATGATCATTCCGAGCAAAAAGGCATTGGGAAATGACATCGATGTGTATCTCCAACCGCTTATTGCGGAGTTGGTAGACTTGTTGAATGTAGGCATCGAGAATCAAGACGTATAATGAGAACGAGAAGACACTATTCAACTTGCATGCGGCCTTGATGTGGACAATAAGTGACTTTCCTGGCCTGGGAACATTATCCGAGTGGAATGTGCATACCGTCCTTACTGTCCAGCTTGCAATTTTGACTCTAACTCAGTGAGCCTTCCCCACAATCGTAAGTGGTGTTTCATGGGTCATCGAAGGTTTCTCGATGGTACGCAACTGTTTCAATGGACAACAGGAAAAAAGATGACCTCCTCAGAATTTATTTAGTGTAGATATCATGGAGCAGCTTCAAGATGTTGAATTTGAGTATGAGAAAAAAGATGATCTAGCAAAGGCTGGGACAAAGACTGCCAAGGCTTCTGGTTCTGCGCCTCAGCAATGGTCGAAGATAAGCATCTTCTTCACTCTTCCGTATTGGAAAGATAATTTGCTCCGACACAGTCTAGATGTCATGCACATTAAAAAAAATGTGTGTGACAATGTCTTGTACACGATTCTAAACAAACCAAGAAAGTCAAAAGATCAACTTCAAGCGAGGAAAGATTTACAGGACATAGGAGTTCGTGGAGACGTGTGGCCGAATGAGCATGATAGATTTCAATCGGCAAAATTCACCCTGACAAAACCGAATAAAGAAATTTTCCTTACGACATTGAAGAAAATAAAATATCCTAATGGGTATTCAAGCAACATTTCACGATGTGTTGACGTGCAAGCATGAAAAGTTGCCGGCTGAAGAGTCACGACTCACTTTGCTTATGTAACAGTTACTTCCGCTGGCCATCAAAATATGCGCCTTGCTCTCGATGTGTCGATCGTTTTGGTCGAGCTTGTGTTCTTTCTTTTGGAAGTTGTGTTCCAAGGTTTTGATCATGGAGTAGCGATAATTGAATATTTTATACACTTCTTTTTATCTCTTGATTAATAATTTAGGACTTTTTAGTTAATAAATAATGGCTTTTATACTTATTTGGGCTTTGGGCCTTTGATTATATTTTAGCCATTTTTATTAATAAAATTCCAATTTTACATTGCTTCACTAATCTTACCATAACTCTTGAACCAGACATCGGATTTGCCTCTTTTTTGTTTCATATTTCAGATGATTCAGAGATCTACAATTGTTATGAAGACATGAAGGGCAAATTCGGACAAGAAGACGGTCGATTTTGAAGCCAAAGTCGAGATGTTTTATTTGGGCTCGAATTTGTGACTAAAGCCCATTCTCATTATTTTCCTGTTTGGGCCTGGATTATTGATTGGAGCCCCATTTCGTTTTCCAATTTAGGTTAAGTAAGCGCAGCCACAAACACATTCATTCACGTTTTTATTCTGCTTTGTGGATCAAAGTAGAGGTTTTCGATTCTCGAAATGTTCTTCGTGTTCTTCGTGTTCTTCGCGTTCTTCGTACGTTCTTCGATTTTCCCAGCCATGTTCGGCTAAACCTTCGTGGTTAACCCAACGTTGAGGATTCCATGATTCATCCAGAGAACTCGTACTCAATCGGTAACTTTACTCGTTTCTGTTTTCATCTTATCGGATCCGATTTCTGGAAATAGTTCGAATATTAGATTTAATATTCGGTTTGGTTCATCCCAAGGACTGAGTTCGAACTAGGTTAGAGTGTTGTTTGTGCGATTGCACGGTGAGACGCCATGTTCGGACAGATTCTAGACGATCGTCTAGTCGAGGGATTTACGGACGAATGCGGAGATTTCGGTTCGTCCGGGGCCAAAAACGCGAGTTCGTTTATATTTCGTTCAATGAAGGAAGTTTCGGAATCTAAACGTTGGGTTGATCGTTTTAATCTATTTCAATCTCGTTTTTATCTTTTTCGCATATTTCAGATCTGTTTCGCTTTGATTTCGTTTTTAATCTGTTTCAAATCAAAAACCCCCAATTTTATTGTTGTTCTGTTTTGCTGTTGCTGATTTAAACCCACTGCAAATTCCTTGAGAGAAACGACCCAGGTTACATTATACTGCAAATCCTTTCTAATCTGGTTATTTTGTGAGATGACGGCAAATCTCTGTCAAAATATGGCGCCGCTGCCGGGGAATTTGCATCGGTTTCGTTAAGCAACGGTAGTTTTTGGTGGTTCGGGTGGCTGGACGAGAAAATATTTTTGACCCGATCACTCAAACCAGGTCTTATTCACAAGGAATTGGGCATTTTAAAGTTTCTAACGTTTAGACCTCGTTTTCACTTTGTTTTAAGTTTCTATTTTGTGATTTCTACTAGGTCAATTTTTCCGAGTATCTCCGAATGAGCTGAAATTTTTACAGACGATAGAAAATGGCTAAAAATGAGGGGCACACCAGAAATCTTTGATTTCTCGTGTGGTATGCTCAGAATTGCCAAATTCCATCGTTTTGACCACTTTTTCATTTTTTGAAGTTTTTTTATTTCATTTTTGTGTTCCCCAATTGTCTAGGAGTTTCCCTTTGTCCAAGTCCCATAAATTTTAAAAATCATTTGATGCTTGTTTTGGACTTGTTTTGGTCAAATTCCAACATAGGTTTTTGTGTTTTTGTGTCATCTTAGTGTTTTCTCATTTTTACCACTTTTAGTGGCATTTTCGTAATTCTGATTTTCTCGCAAATTCTGCCTTGTGTGTTTTTTCGCCTTGTGTTTGTGTTTATGCTTTGCATGAGTACTAGGAGTACTATTGATCCAGAAGACTTGTTGCCACTTGATCCCGAAATAGAAAGAACAATTCTTCTTTTAGAAGAGTTGTTAGGCTAAGTCGTGGGATTGATATCGAATTTGACATTGAACTTGAGTCGATGTGTCCATTCTGTTGATCTTGACTCGATAGTACTTCGCTAGTCTTGTTGTTTTCACTGATTCTAGTAGCAATTTTGCTAACTCAGACATCATGGCAGAAGAGCAAGTAGCTCGTCCCACTTTGAAAGAATTAGCTACCCCTGATGTGGGTAATCAGAATTTGTGTATTCAATATCCTGAACTTGCTGCTAACTTTGAATTGAAATCTGGTCTTATCCATTTGTTGCCCAAGTTTCATGGTCTTGCGGTGAATGTCCTCACGAGACATCTCAAGGAGTTCCATGTGGTATGCGGCACGATGAAACCTCAAGCAATTGATGAGGACCACATTAAGTCGAGAGCTTTTCCATTTTCCCTAGATGGGCGTGGCTAAGGATTGGCTATACAATTTGCAACCCACATCCGTCTGGGGAGTTGGAATGATATGCGAGAAGTTATTCCTAGTGAGGTTCTTTCCTTCCTCAAAAGCCATTGCTATTCGAGAAGGAGATCACTAGTGTTAAACAAATCAATGGGGAGACCATGTATGAGTATTGGGAGAGATTCAAGCGATTGTGTGCAAAGTTCGTCACACCACCCGATTTCGGACCAACTCCCGATTACATATTTCTATTCGTTTGCTACCGCTGGATAAGAGTTTCGTGGATGCGTCCGGTGGTGGGGCCTTAGATAGCAAGACACCCGAAGATGCCCGAGAGCCGATATCTACTATGGTCATGCTAATTCTCAACAATTTGGCACCGGGGCCAATGGTACTCTGTTTACCATATTCAAACACCTCCCGGTCCGATGACGATTCTCGAGAGATTGGAGAATAGACTTGATGATCGACTTCCCTTGTGAGGCGGTTAAGCAGGTGACCAAACAAGTACAATCTTCCCCTCCTCGGATTGGGTACTCCCGTGGGTTACGTTCGACCCTTGTCATTCTACGATTCTTGCCCTACTTTACATGATCCCGCTTTGTCAAGACCCGTCGGTAGCTGCAGGTGGGTGTTTTTCCGGGAAAACCACAATACCGCGAATAATGCCTTCTCCAATACCTACAATCCTGGTTGGAGAAATCACCCCAATTTTCGTTGGAACCGAATCGAATCGAACCGGAGTAACCAATATCGCAGTGCAGGGAATTACCGGCAGAGACGAAGACATGCCACAAAATTTCCAACAACACTCGCACCATTTGCCCCGCACCTCCTCGACCACCATATGTGCACTCCACAGGCGGCACAACAACGAGCTAGTACCGAGTAGCGATGGTTCTTCACTAGAGGATATGATGAAGCAATTTGTCACGGCCAATATGCGGTTTCAACGAAAACCGACACTTCCATTCGGACTTTGCAAACACAAATTGGGCGGTTGGCAACATCATTGAACCAACAACCTCGGGGATCCAACACTCTTCCTTCACAAACAATTCCTAATCCTAAAGGGAATGTGAGTGCTATCTCCCTTCGATCCGGCAAGCAATTGGAGGAACCTAAACCAAATTGTAGATGTGACTTCCACATCAAAGAGAGAGTCGAAAAATGTGAAGATTGACTCTAAAAATAAAAAAGGCAATCCAAAGGTGAAGAGGAAGACATTCCCATTCCTCTTCCTTTCCCTCGAGAGCGATTAAAACCAAGAAGTTGGCGGAAAAAGCACAAGAGAAGGATATACTTGAGACGTTCGGAAGAGTAGAGATCAACATTCCTCTTAGATGCATCAAACAAATTCCAAAATATGCCAAGTTTAAAAGAGTTGTGTACCAACAAGAGGCGATCGAAGGGAAATGAACGAGTGAGTTTGAACGAATGTATCGGACTCATCCACCTACCATGCCTCGCAAGTGCAAAGATCCGGGGGACGTTTTCTATCCCTTGCCTTATTGGTAATTATAAATTTGATGATTGCATGCTAGATTTAGGTGCTTCTATAAATGTCATGCCCGTATCTATTTATAGATCTCTTGGTCTTGGTCCCTTGCGTCCAACTGGTGTTATTGTTCAACTAGCTAATAGGAGTAATGCCCATCCTTACGGTTTAGTTGAAGATGTATTAGTCAAAGTTAATGAATTGATATTCCCCGCTGATTTTTACATCTTAGATATGCGGGATGAGTCTTCTAGTAGTAGGTCACCAATCATTCTAGGGAGGCCTTTCATGAAAACAGCTAGGACGAAGATAGATGTGTATTCGGTACTCTTTCCATGGAGTTTGGTGATATTTACGTGAATTTTAATATCTTTGATGCCATGAGACATCCTAGGGAAGAGCATTCTATTTTTACGTATTGATGTGATTGATGATCTTGTGGATGATGTTCTTGCTGATTGGTGTCTTGATTATCCCGACTTTTCATCCGAGAGTGATTCTGCCATTTGTGCATGTGTTGATAATGAATGGTGCTGTTTGTACTCATTTTGTTAATGCTGCATTATTTGGTGATTCGACTTCTTTGGGTGATTATTCGCATTACTTGTGGATTCGATATTCATTCCGAGTTTGAGCTTCATCCCGATCCCGATGTGCATCCCGATTTTGATTTTGATGAGCTTAACTCGATTTTGATGAGCTGAATTGATGTTAACATTGAGCCGTGTAGACATAGTTCTTCTGCTTCTTTGAATGTGGTTTCAGGCATTTCCAGTGTGATGACATCAGAGTTGTTGCAACAACCACCCAAACATCTCCCGTCTACTGAGCAACCACCCAAACTTGAGTTGAAATCACTTCCAGATCACTTGAAATATGCATTTCTGGAGGTGGATGAACAGGTTACCGATCATTGTGGCAAATAACCTTATGCACGATCAAGAAGAGAAGGCTTGCTAAGCTTATTGAGGGCGAACAAGAAAGCCATTGGGTGGACATTAGTCGACATAGTTGGCATCGGCCCTTCCATGTGCATGCATCGAATTCATTGGAAGAGGACTCTAAGCCGGTGAGGCAACCCCGAGACGCCTTAATCCCCTTATCCTGGATGTGGTGAAGAAGAGGTCACTAAGCTTCGCAAGCTGGTATCATCTATCCCATTTCGATAGCCGCTGGGTTAGCCCGGTCCGGTGGTTCCCAAGAAGTCGGCGTCACGTAGTAGCCAATCGAAGAATGAGCTCATTCCTACTCGAGTTCGGAATAGTTGGAGAGTTTGCATTGACTATAGGAGACTCAACCAAGCCACTCGCAAGGATCATTACCCTTTACCTTTCATTGATCGATGTTAGAGCGATTGGTGGCAAGTCTCATTACTTGCTTCTGGATGGCTACTCCGGATACTTCCGATCCATATTGCTCCTGAGGATCAGGAGAAGACGACCTTCACATGCCCTTTGGAACATATGCCTACCGAAGGATGCCTTTTGGCCTCTGCAACGCACCTGGCACCTTTCAGCGTTGTATGGTAAGTATTTTCTCTGAGTTTCTAGAGGATTGCATGGAAGTCTTTATGGATGATTTCACTGTATATGGGTCTGATTTTGATGCATGCTTAGCTAATCTATCTAGAGTTTTGCATAGGTGCATTGAGTCTAATCTTGTGCTGAATTATGAAAAG
This sequence comes from Acacia melanoxylon, assembly GCA_019022615.1. Classification (NCBI taxonomy): domain Eukaryota; kingdom Viridiplantae; phylum Streptophyta; class Magnoliopsida; order Fabales; family Fabaceae; genus Acacia; species Acacia melanoxylon. Next base: position 411,704 of record JAFJYJ010000068.1, on the reverse strand, counting down.
TGTCACTTTATGGTTGAATCTGGTATAGTCTTGGGACACATAGTGTCTAGGAAAGGGATTGAGGTAGACCACCGCTAAGATAGATGTGATTCTTTTGCTTTGCCTTACCCCGCATCTCGTGCGGAAGTTCGCTCTTTTCTTGGTCATGCGGGTTTCTATCGGCGTTTCATTCGGGATTTCGGTAGAAGACCGCCCGACCCTTGTCCAACCTTACGCATAAGGACACCGACTTTGTATTTGATGATGCTTGCAAGGCGGCCTTCAATCATTTGAAGCGTTGCGACTCCAACCCCATGATCCAAATTTTTGATTGGTGCATTCCCTTTGAGTGATGTGTGATGCTTCCAACTATGCGGTTGGTGCTATCTTGGCACAACGGGTCGATAGGGCATCTCATGTGATTGCATATGCCTCCAAGACTTTGGATCCCGCCTTGATCTAATTACACCACTACGAGAAGGAGTTGTTGGCTATTGTATTTGCTTTTGATAAGTTTCGGTCATATCTGCTAGCTAGTAGAGTAATTGTTTTCTCGACCATCCGCTATGAAATTTCTTTTGAAAAAGCGGATGCTAAGCCACGACTCATCCGGTGGATGCTATTGCTCCAAGAGTTTGATGTTGAGATTCGAGACGAAGCGGAGCACAAAACCGGGTAGGCCGACCACTTGAGTCGTATCACCCATTCTTCCTCTCACCCTCTTCTATTCATGATGATTTTCCGATGAGCGGCTTTCCGCGGCTACAAGGTAAGCTTCCATGGTATGCTTTGATCTCGGTTAACTACTTGGTAGGCGGTGTTTTGCTCCGAAGATTCTACTAGGGCCCAAACTTTTAAATTAAAGAGTGAGTCTAAATACTATGTTTGGGATGACCACTTTATCTCGTGGAAATTTTGTAGTGACCAAGTAGTTAGGAGATGTGTGCACGATCATGAGTTTCACTCTATATTGCATTTTGTTCATGCTTCGCTTTGTGGTGGTCACTTTGGACCCCAAAGAACTGCTAGGAAAGTGTTGGATAGTGGATTGTTTTGGCCTTCCTTGTTTCATGATTCCCATCTATTTTGTAAGTCATGTGATAACCGTCGAGAGAGCGGGAGTATTTCTCGTAGGCATGAGATGCCCCAAAACCCTATATTGTTTTGTGAGATCTTTGATGTTTGGGGTATTGATTTTATGGGTCCATTTCCGCTTCATATGGTTATACTTACATCCTGGCGGGCCGTTGATTATGTCTCGAAATGGGTTGAGGTGAAAGCCACTCGGACTAATGATTCTTCCGTGGTGGTGGATTTTGTTAGGTCTAACATTTTCTACGGGTTTGGCATTCCTAGAGCTATTATCGGTGACCGGGTTCCCGTTTTGCAACCAAAGCATGGGTGCCTTGTTACGCAAGTATGGAGTGCTTCACAAGGTCTCCACAAAGATACCATCCTCGGACCAATGGTCAAGTCAAGTCTCAAATAGAGAGATTAAGCAAATCCTTCGGAAGACCGTTAACTCTACCCTAAAAGATTGGAGTAAGCGATTAGAGGATGCTTTGTGGGCATATCGCACCGCCTACAAGACTCCGATTGGGATGTCTCCTTATCGGATTGTCTTTGGTAAGGCATGTCATCTTCCGGTTGAGTTGGAACATCAAGCCTATTGGGCCATTAAGCGTGTAACATGGATTTGGCTAAGTCGGCATGGAACGGAAGTTGCGGTTGCAAGAGTTGGATGAACTTAGATTGGATGCCTATGAGAGTTCGCGTTTGTACAAGGAAAAGACTAAGGCATTCCATGATAAGCATATTCGAGGAAAGAATTTTCGTAGGCGGAAAGTTCTTCCGTTTAACTCCCGTCCCAAGTTTATGCACGGTAGCTTCGATCTAAATGGGATGGCCCTTTTGAGATCACTAACATATTTCCATTTGGTGTTTGTTGAGCTATGTGATCCACCCACAGGAGAACCTTTAAGGTCAATGGGCATCGCCTCAAGCAATTCCATGAGGGATCCCGCAAAGAATGACTGAGGAAGCGGAGATTATCCTCATTGATGCCACTTATCCTCCTTAAACCCTTGGGGAGTATTCTTCTTTCCTCTCCTCTTTCTCTTTTATTTGTTTTCATATTTGCAATTTGCTTTTCGAAAATAAATACAGTCTATCTTTCTATGATTGCTATATATTATGAACTAGGACATTTTGGTTTTAATGGATCATTCTGTTTGGTCTGTGATTCTTGACTCTTCGATTACATATCTTGGTAGTTGATTTGATGTTGTTGATTGCCTAAGTTGGTACTGACCTTGTGCGGTTTTGGGCCTGCTTGAATGGAATTCATCTTTTCCCATTCTTTCTTTCATGTGTGCATCTGCTCCTGATTTATGTTCTCTAGAACTTGCTCCTTTTCTTGTTGAAACTACATTTTTCACTTACATGCATAAATATGATAGAAGCTTGTTTTCTTTCTTTTATTTTCCTCACTTTGGCCAAATAGCTTTCCCTTGCATTATGTTTCCTTTGCTAGCCCGTTTGTGCCTTTTCGACTCATTCTTTTCTAAGCCACATTACAAGCCTAAGCGTAAAACCATTTTATTCCGCACCTTGGAGATTTATTGAGCATTGGTTTCACCTTGGTTTTGTGTTTAAGTGTGGGGGTTGCTCAGGAGTGCAACAGTTTCAATGTGGGAGGGAGATGTTTGGTTTTGTCATTGTGATTTTGTATATAGTTCTGAAAAAAAAAAAAAAAAAAAGCAGAAAAAGAAAAGAAAGAAAGAAAGAAAGAAAAGAAAAGCGAGAAAAAAAGGAGTAAAATAAAAGTTTTTATATTTAGAGAACTCAAGTTAAGCAATGCTCTTTTTAATTTCTTGGGTGCTTAGCCTCTCATTCCATACTATTACCTACCTTTTCCCTAACCCCATTACAACCTTTAATAATAAGCTCTCTTGGTTTGTGCATGCATGTGTTATTAGTAGTGGAGACGTAGAAATTGAGCAAGCTTATGGTAGAACAATTTTCTTGAGTAGAATTTGAGCGATATACTTATTTACCTTAAACACTTGAGAGATTGATTGATTGAGCGCATCATTTGAGAGACCATCATTTGTGATTAGCATCATTGATTGAGATTACCAGGAATTGTAATTTGAGATGAAGGGATTTTGGGTCTTGATTGATTGGTTCTAATGAAGCTCTGTGTCCCTTGTTCAATTTATGCATTGTTAGCAATTTGTAGAAAAGAAGAGTTTCTCCTTTACGTCTTTTTCTTTGAATTTTGCTCAGGAGTGCAAAAAGATAAGTGTGGGGAATTTGATAATTGAATATTTTATACACTTCTTTTTATCTCTTGATTAATAATTTAGGACTTTTTAGTTAATAAATAATGGCTTTTATACTTATTTGGGCTTTGGGCCTTTGATTATATTTTAGCCATTTTTATTAATAAAATTCCAGTTTTACATTGCTTCACTAATCTTACCATAACTCTTGAACCGGACATCGGATTTGCCTCATTTTTGTTTCATATTTCAGATGATTCAGAGATCTACAATTGTTATGAAGACATGAAGGGCAAATTCGGACAAGAAGACGGTCGATTTTGAAGCCAAAGTCAGATGTTTTATTTGGGCTCGAATTTGTGACTAAAGCCCATTCGTATTATTTTCTGTTTGGGCCTGGATTATTGATTGGAGCCCCATTTCGTTTTCCAATTTAGGTTAAGTAAGGCGGCAGCCACAAACACATTCATTCACGTTTTTATTCCGTTTTGTGGATCAAAGTAGAGGTTTTCGATTCTCTCGAAATGTTCTTCGTGTTCTTCGTGTTCTTCGCGTTCTTCGTCATTCTTCGATTTTCCCAGCCATGTTCGGCTAAACCTTCGTGGTTAACCCAACGTTGAGGATTCCATGATTCATCCGAGAACTCGTACTCAATCGGTAACTTTACTCGTTTCGTTTTCATCTTATCGGATCCGATTTAAAATAGTTCGAATATTAGATTTAATATTCGGTTTGGTTCATCCCAAGGACTCGAGTTCGAACTAGGTTAGAGTGTTGCGTGCGATTGCACAAGGAGACGCCACTGTTTCGGACAGATTCTAGACGATCGTCTAGTCGAGGGATTTACGGACGAATCGAGGAGATTTCGGTTCGTCCGTGGCCAAACGCGAGTTCGTTTATATTTCGTTCAATGAAGGAAGTTTCGGAATCTAAACGTTGGGTTGATCGTTTTAATCTATTTCAATCTCGTTTTTATCTCATTTCGCATATTTCAGATCTGTTTGGTTTGATTTCGTTTTAATCTTTCAAATCAAAAACCCCCAATTTTATTGTTGTTACATTTTCTTGATTGCTGATTTAAACCCACGCAAATTCCTTGAGAGAAACGACCCAGGTTACATTATACCTAAATCCTTTCTAATCTGGGTTATTTTGTGAGATGACGGCAAATCTCATCGATGGCTTCGACCAACCGCAACAAAAAATCATTCTTGCGTCGTGTCATTTGGAGATGATCTTTCCTCCGTCTTTTTCACGGTGATGGTTCATCTAACAAGACACCTTGTATGTTCGCGAAACAAAACTTGCTGGCCTAATTCACTACCAACAAATGTATCCTTTTGAGAGGTACTCATTTAAAATTAATTAATTCAACATTACTTCCAAGTCACACATTTCAGCATTGATATATCGACATTTTTCCTTCTTTACTTTATAGGTTTCTTAGGAAACTAAAATCTTATGTGAGGAATAAGGCATGGCCTGAAGTTTCTGTTAGTTCTCTATGTGTTTTGATGATAACTGACAATTGTAAACACAAGTTAAAGTTTGTCTTGCTAAGTTGAAAAACTTACTGTCAAAGGCAAACTCGAGTATTGGTTTCAATACTTGAGTATTGACTTGACAGAGAGTAGCTCATTTTCATTAAACTAAGCAATACTCGAGTATTCCTATGAATACTCAAGTATTGAACTCACGGAGAGCACTCCAAGTTTTTCATTGAGTCAAAGCTCGAGTATTGGTTTGAATACTCGAGTATTGACCATACAGAGACTCTTTCAATAAAAGGCAAAACTTTCAATACTCAAGTATTGGTCATACAGAGAGTGACCAAAGTATTCCAACATGTGAATACTCGAGTATGAGTTCTAATACTCGAGTATTGGGTTAACAAAAAGTCTTCAAACTTTACACATGTTTATGAATACTCAAGTATTGAAATGAAAACTCAAGTATTGATTTGGCAGAAACATCACAGTTTTTGAAAACATCTAAATACTCGAGTATTGATTTGGAAACTCGAGTATTGGCCATACAAAAACCTTTGTCATTCTCAAGTGACTTGAATACTCAAGTATTAAAATGCATACTCAAATATTGACTTGGAAAAGATTTCACAAAGTTTTTCAAATAATTTGAATACTCGAGTATTGAGTTTGAAACTCCAGTATTGGGCATACAGAGAGCTTGGCTCTTTTTCAAATGTTTTGAATACTCAAGTATTGAGGTTTTGGACTTAAACTCATTTTCACATAAAAAGTTCCAAACTCGAGTATTGGATTTGAATATTTGAGTATTGCTCTTATTCAAAGATATGGTCCAAAGCTCAAAACATGAAGTGCCTCTCTGGAAGAAGAATACTCGAGTATGGACATGTATACTCAAGTATTCATATTAGTGCACATGACATACTCGAGTATTGGTCGCGGAGTTTGAAAATCAAGTCGACAATTTGTGAAATCTTCTTGTTTGATCTCAATGCTTCTCCTTTACATTCACTACTATACTTAACTATGTTTAATGAGTTTGTTAGTGAGTTTCAGACTGTTTAGAGAACATTAAATGGAGATGTGATCAAAAGCAAAAAGCATGTCAGAACATTAAATGCAAGTCCAGAAGCTTGCATTCTTTTGTGCCCACATTCTTTACACATCTGCAAAAGGATTAATGTCTGCTTTCCCTAAGCGTGCTCTTCCAACGGATCTATTACAAGGAAAGTCAACACTAATCCTCTAGGCAAAAGGAATTAACGAAGATTAGAGAGAGAAAGACATCAAAGTGCCTCCAATGACTAGATTAGCCTACCAACGGATATAATGGAGTTGGCAACGGTCATTTAATGCTCTCTTAGTATAAATAGAGCAAAGCATTCAATTCTTCTCAACAACTAAGACTACGAAAACGAAAATCATTCAAGTTTCCAACTACTCTTGAGTTTTCTTGTGTAAAGTATCTCGTTGATACATTAAGCTTCAGTGTTTATCATTATCCACTCTTAGAGAGAGTTTCTTAATTGTAAATCATCTATTGTAAGGAATCACAAGTCAGGGGACTTGGTGATTGGGTTCATTGATTGCAACTTGTAAGGGGGAGTAAGTTATAGTGAGAGAATTACTCTTGAGTACGAGTGTGTAATCAATCGTGATAGTGAAATCCCGAGTGTCGGGATCGGACGTAGGTCAAGAGATTGGACCGAACCGATAAATCTCTTGTGTCTTGCTATTCTTCTCTATCCTTTGTTACTCTCTGTTTTAGTGTTCGAAAAACAGCACTTCAAAAGAATTTTTAAAATCCCCAATTCACCCCCCCTCTTGGTGATTAAGCTCCACTTTCAGTTTCAATAGCATAAGGTTATATAGGGATGAGGTCTTGTATTTTTGTTTAAGATACTTTGATGACATTGAGACATCTTTCAATCGACCGCCACTAGAAAAATGTAAAATAGTGACGGATTTTGCTACGGAAACAATTCCGTAGCAATGGGTACGGATTTTGCTACGGATTTTAAGATCCGTAGCAAAAAAGGAAAAAACAGAACGGATTAAATAATCCGTCGCTATTCGAAACGGAATTAGCGACGGATCACTGATCCGTCGCACAAGGCCGCCAATTCGAGACCAAATTGCAACGGATCGGTGATCCGTCGCAATTATTTGCGACGGATCACCGATCCGTCGCACAATGGCGGCAAAAGGCCGCCAATCTGAGACCAAATTGCGACGGATCACCGATCCGTCTCAATTATTTGCTACGGATCACGATCCGTCGCAAAATGGCGGCCAAAAGGCCGCCGTTCCCGAGGCCCAATTGCGACGGATCACTGATCCGTCGCAAAATGGCGCCAAAAGGCCGCCATTTTGAGGCCCAATTGACGGATCACGATCCGTCGCAAAATGGCGGCCAAAAGGCCGCCATTTTTTAGGCCCAATTGCGACGGATCGGTGGATCCGTCGCAATAAGGCCATTTTTGCGACGAATATCGGATCCGTCGCAAAAGGAGGTCTCATTTTATGAGACCTCCCCCGTCTTCCTCCCCACGTCCGACTCTCCCCCGTCCGACCCTCCCCACCGTCCCCGCTCCGGCCCCCTCCCCCGCTCCGACCCTCCCCACCGTCCCCCCCCCCACGTCCGACTCTCCCCCACCGTCCCTTTCCCCGCTCCGACTCCCTGTGTCGACCCCCGCTCCGGCCCCTCCCCGCCAGCTCCTCCTCCACCACTCCTCCCCTCTCGCGTCCCCCAGCTCCTCCACGACTCTTAGCTCGTTGTCCTCTTCTCCGATCCGGTCCACCGGGTTGGTCGATGTATTTTTTTTTTTTTACTATATGGATATATCTATGTTATATTTTCTTTATGTCATAATTTAAATATGCATGTTAGTAGAAAAGAATTCTTCTTTTGTATTTTAGTTTTTCCTTAGCTATTAATTACATAATGATCTTGATAGTTTATGAATTTGAATTATGCTTATTGTTAGTAGGAGATTACATGATTTTTTTTTAATTGGGTTTAGTGATTTTTATTAATAATATATTTTTTTTTAATCTTGTATTATTTTTTGGGACGAAATGTGTATGTTAGTAGAAGATAAATCTTAATTTTTGTTTTGTATATTAGTGGAATTTACTATTTGATTTGGGCTATTATAAAAATGAGTGTTAGTAATTTGTTTAAAAAATATTCCATTAAATTTTTTTATTTGAATCTATCTTTAACAAGTTATACAATAAATTTGATTAAGTGTTAAATAATCTCTTTGATCTAGCCCATATATGTTAGAAACTCCAAAATACTTAGTATTCTATTCTTTGTTTTCCCCCTCCACATGCATGTCCCCATGTTCTCAAAGTGCTATCCTCATTCTCACGGTTGCTTGGCGGAATATGTTCTTTGTTCAATGCATGTGTTTGTTTTTCAGTTTCTTGATTAAGTGGCAATTGGTAGGCATAAGAGGTGACTTATATATATTTGTGGTATGTTGAGAAGTTAATTAGGGTAGTAACTGAACTAGCTAGGAAGTATGGAAGGCAACCATGATAGAAGTTGGATGTACAATCGTCTAACGATAGAAGACAAGTAACAACAAAGATTCTTCGCGGGTTTGGAAGAGTTCGTCCAATTTGCTTTGGCGAATTCAAATAATTCAAGAATGGAGATCGGATGTCCGTGTGCCAAATGTAAGTGTTTAAGATTTACGGATGCGGAGACGGTCGGAATTCATTTGTGTCAAAAGGGATTCATTAGAGATTATGAATGTTGGGAATTTCATGGCGAAGTCCGACAGACACCGAGTGGTTATTACGGGGACAGTAGTCATCGAGAAAACCTTAATCAATATGAGCAGTTGGTTATGGATGCCGCGGGACCGTCGATCGGCCAATATTTTGATCCCGTTACTCATGCTGAACCGTCATACATGGGAGAGGAGACCGGTACCCATCCTCAACCATCAAACATGGGTGATGACCCTCATCCGAAGCCGCTAGGTTCTATAAAATGCTTCAAGAAGCACGGCGTCCGTTATGGGAAGGTTGCGAACACTTTGAAAATAGTGAATATTCATCGCTATCGGCTACCCTAGCAACACTAAGCTTGAAGACGATCACCATATGAGTGAGAGGAATTACAACGAAATGATGCGAGATCATGAGTAAGGTTGTTCCCAAAGACAATAATTTGCCGAAGGACTTTTACCAAGCCAAAAAAAGGTGAAAGAGCTTGGGCTTGGATGTGAAAAAATCCATTGCTGCCCCGAGAGGATGTATGTTGTATTACAAGGATGATGCGAGGTGACAAATTGCAAATTCGTGGACATGACAGATATAGAGTTGTGGGGAAAGGAAGGAAAAAGACCCGTCATGCAATAAGCAAGATGTGGTACTTTCCTCCAGTGCCCGGACTTACGAGATTGTATGCATCCGAACAAACAGTGCTCACGAGATGGCACCGGAGCATCGTAGGGATGAGAACTTTGTGACGCATCCATCCGATGCCGAAGCTTGGCGTAAATTTGACGAGGCGAATCCTTTCTTTGCTATGGATCCCCGTAATGTTTGTCTTGGTCTATGTTCGGATGGGTTCGCTCCTTTCAACAATACGGGCGGAATTATTCTGTTGGCCGGTCATTGTGACTCCGTACAACCTCCCACCTTCTATGTGCATGAGAAGAGAGTTTTTCTTCCTTAACGCGTTAATCCCCGGGCCGTTGAACCCAAAAAAGAAGATAGATGTGTACCTCGGGCCTTTGATAGACGAGTTGAAAATGTTGTGGAGTGAAGGTGTTCTTACGTATGATATATCATTAAGTCGAAATTTCACCATGCGGATCGCCTTAATGTGGACAATAAATGATTTCCCCGCATATGGGATGTTGAGTGGGCGGCAAACGTCGGGAAAGCTCGCATGCCCGGTATGTCTTGAACGAACATGGGTTTTAGCTTGGAACACAGTCGCAAAGTCGGTTGGTTTGACGTGCACCGACGATTCCTACCCCCGATCATCCGTTTAGGAGAAATAGAAAAGACTTCACGCGGAAGGTTGTCGAACGAGCGAGATCCACCTCGTCGTTTAAGTGGACAAGAAATATGGGACGGGTCGCACATTCCGAGTGTCGAAGAGGGGCGCTTAAGCGAACCCGAGGGGTACGGCATTGATCATCATTGGAACAAACGCAGATCTTCTCGGGAACTACCATATTGGAAAGATCAATTGTTAAGACACAACCTCGATGTCATGCATATTGAGAGGAATGTGTTTTGCAATATTCTCGTACACCGTGATGGACACCAAGGGCAAGACGAAAGACACGGTCAACGCAAGATTGGACGTTGAAGCGATTTGTAGAAGGCCGCTTTGCATTTGGTGGACAGTGGCACCGGACGAATTTCCAAACCCGAGCGCCGTACACATTCAATAAAGAGCGGGATTTAGAGATGTTGCAATGGGTTAGAGATCTGAAACTCCCGACGGTTATGCGTCAAACGGAAAAGATGTGTCGACATGCACGAGGTGAAGTTGAGCAAGATGAAGAGTCATGATTGTCATGTGTTTTTCCGAGAGATTGTTGCCGTGGGCCTTCAAAGCACTACCGAAGCATGTATGGTCTACTCCTAACGGAGTTGTCCATGTTCTTTAGAGAAATTTGTGCTTCGAGCTTAATGTTGAAAAGTTACGACACAGGAGGCGAGCATGCCCATAACGCTATGCAAGTTAGAAATGGTGTTTCCTCCTAGCTTGTTTGACTCAATGGAACATTTGCCCGCTCACTTGGCCTACGAAGCAAAGGTAGGAGGCCCGCAACAAAAAGATAGATGGATGTATCCGTTTGAGAGGTAATATATATATTGATTTGCGCTGTTATTAATTGACCGACATGGTACTTTAGCTCGAGATATTCCATTGTAGGTTTTTACGCACACTTAAGCACAAGATCAAAAATACAAGGTACGTTGAAGGATCTATCGCTGAAGCTTATCTAGTCGAAGAGGCCGCAAAATTTGCGTCATACTATTATCCCCCTGAAATGATGTCAAGCTGGAGAGGGGTACCCCGTAACGATGATGCCGGTGATACGAGGGATCAAAAATCAATATTTAATATTCCAGGGCGAGTCGTGGGAAAACGTTGGAAGTCAACTCTTGACGGAAGAGATAAGCGAGTTGCAGAGTGGTACATTCTAAACAACTCGTGAAGAGGCCGCAAAGTACCTAGAGTAAGTTTTTTTGTTTACCCTTACGGTAAGTATTAAAGTATTAACTTAAGTTTTTTGTGTTACGATTACTTCTCTAATTGGGTCCGATCGGGAAATCCTTCAATGTCGGTGTCCCAAGTTGATCAATTCACTAATTCGAGTTTCCAAAATGGTTTCGATCATATTTCTTGGAAAATCCATCGATCCCAATGAAGTTGCGTGGAGTTTATCTTATGGAGCTGCAATGACGGTTACCCGATGCAACAAATATATAATCAATGGGTATCGATTTGCAACCGTTGACGCGAACGCAGTACACTATGTTGCAATTACGGTGTATGTTGTCGAGGTGACCAAGTTGACGGGGTGGAGACTGACTACTACGGGAAGTTAGTTGAGATAATTCAGCTAAGTTACCAATGGGACAAGGTGGTGACCCTTTTTAAGTGTGAGTGGTTTGATAACAGTCCGCGTGGGACAAAAGTGGACAAACATGGAAATATTGAGATCCACCGGACAAGGAGATATTCGGTTGGTTATGACCCATTCATCCTTGCTCAACAAAGGCGGAACAAGTTTACTATACACCATACCCTACATCTCGCCAAGGGTGGACGGGAGTTATTAAAACCAAAGCACGAAATATTATACCAAAGTCAAAAGAGCGAGAATCAAATGACGATGGCTGAACCTTTCCAAGCGATGTGGAACATGTGCTGCCCATAAACATCTTCGATGACGAAGTACCAAGCAATCTCTTTGATTCTCGTGCGGAGTTAGAGTTGATTCCTATACAAATTGACGATGAGAAATCGACGATGAGGATGAGGCGTAAATGAGCTTCTCGATAGTGAATCGAGTTCGACGACTATGAGTTCGAGATGAAGACATGCAAGTAGATGTCGATGAACAGGAATCGTCCGGTTGATTTGTGTTAGTTCTTTGTTTATGACGATATGTTATACTACATACTTTGTTTCTTTGCTACTGTCATATTAACTAATTTTTTTTATATATATATTTTGCCATGATGTCTATAAGTGTTCATAGATGGAGCATCCGGGAGGACGTTCGGGTAGTGGACGTGGCGGTGGTCGAGCCCGACCCCGTACTATAAGAGGGGGTAGCGCAACGCCAACCGCTCCATATGGAGGCGAGGGCTCGGCTCTTCTCCCGAGGTGCCACTATTTGATTTTTCGTCGTCACCATCGGGATATTTGTCATCTTCACCGTCACTTTATACATCGTCATCACGGCGGCTACCCCCGATGCACAAAGAAAGGGGACAACAGTGTTTACTTTACCGTTTCGATTGATTTACATATGTTTAGTTTCTTGAAACCATCTATGTACAAAAATCTTCAATATTTCACATTTCTTCCTTAGCACACTTCGTCGCCTCGAGCCACGTCGGGGAAGCGGGAAGTTCCTCCGATACACCTATCCGGGGCTCAAGAGATCCCGAGACGGGGTTTCTTTGGATCTCGCACTAAAGGCAACGAGTAAGTCATGCGAAGTTACTCGTAATGTTACAATTCTCTTTTGAGATTGGTTTGTATGCTAATATTTGCACGATAATCTCTGTTTTTAGATTTGTGCCTGATAATCCGGTGGTGACTTTCATGTCGACCCAAATATTCCGTAACTACACTCAAGCTTGGACCACGTGGACAGAGATTCCTACGGAGCAACGAGATATGTGGTTCACAGAGTTCTTGGTAAGTTATTTGTTTTATGCGTGTTAATTAAGTACTTTTAAAATTTGGAGCACTAATTGTTCGTTATTGATTTTCAGGAAAAGCATATGACATTGCCTGAGCATCATGAAAATCAAAAAAGCTTTTAACCACAAGAGGCGTCTTTGGGTGCGTCGAAAGCTCTATTCATTGAGAAGGTCGAGAGGCAAGACAGTTGGCTTCCACAGACACTAAAGATGAATTACTTGGCACTTGGGAAAACAATGAAAAGTTTAAGGCCATAAGTGCGAAAAATAAGGAAAATAGGGCCAAAATGGCGGGACCGTCATATGCGGGGGCTCCATATCTATTACGAGCATCGACGTAAAGTTGTAAGTACACGTTATTTTCTATTTACGTATTGAATATTTTGTACTTTGAAGTAATTAATTAATGTCATCATTTGCGTTTGCGGGAAGAGTCCGGGGAAGCTCCACCGGATCGGTTGAGTGGGTTACCTTTCAAATGGACCCATTCCCCGACAGCCCGAAGGGAGTGAGAGGCAATGGATTAACCCAAAGGCGAAACAAATAGCGGTGAGACATTTATTGCCTTTATTACTTGTTTTATGCACGTTATTTTCTTATTTGTTATGTTTTTGTTTGCTTGTAGGAAAACTTTGAGAGGCTGTCGCAGCGTGAGACTGACCCCTCATCCTCTATATCCGATAACGAGAGTCTCTTCTTTGAGGCTACTCGGATTTGACAAGAAAGGGAGGGTCTTTGGATACGGTGAGTCTGCCACCATCAAGCAATCAAAGCGCCTCTCATCTAGCACTGCAGGGTTCCTTTAGGTAAACATAATACATTTGATATTGATAATTTTCATTCTCTTGTCCATTCAAATGAAGTACAAATAATAAATGTACTAATCAATTTTGTAGATGAGCCGAAGAAGATGAAGTCGTTGGTGGAGGAGCAAGCAACACGAGATGACCCGGGAACGAGAGATGATGAGCCCAATGGCGACTCGAAAACGAGAGATGATGAGGCGGCAGATGCTTATGGAACAACAACGAGATGAAGCGGGCGTTGCGCGAGAACGGGAGATGATGAGACAGAGATGAATCAAAGGGCGGAGATGATGAAGGCGGAGATGATGAAGGAGATGCAGCTTCAAATGATGTCCCTTCGAAAGATAGAGGTTTCGGTCCGGGCCGACTCACGGTGATGATGACCGTCTTGGTGATGATGATGATCACAATGTGCCGTTTAGCCTACTTTTTTGTATTTGTTTGTTGCTACGGATTATATATATATATATATATATATATATTGTGTTTTCACTATGTAAACTCTTTTTTATCGTTAATATATTCATGGTACATTATTTTACTATTTGTATTCAATTTTTCTATTAAAATTTTTAAAAAATATAAATAAAAAAATAAAAATTTGCTACGTAAAATAATTCAAAAATTTGCTACGGAAAATAAATCAGTAGCAAATTCTTGAATTTTTGAAATTTGCTACGGATTTTAAATCCGTAGCAAAATTTCAAATTTGCTACGGATTGTTTCCGTAGCAAATTGCTACGGAAAACATCCGTAGCAAATTGCTACGGATTATATAATCCGTAGCAATTGCTACATTGTGATTGTGAAATCCGTAGCAATTGCTACGGATTGTGAAATCCGTAGCAATTTGCTACGGATTTCACAATCCGTAGCAAAGCCGTCGCAATTACGACGGAGTTTCTCAAATCCGTCGCAATTGCGACGCCATATTTTGCTACGGGCAAAATCCGTAGCAAAAACGTTTTGCTACGGATTTTTGAGTTTTTGCTACGGATTTTTTCCGTAGCAAAATCTGAAATTTCTAGTAGTGCGATTGTCCCGAGCAAAAGCCCGAGCCATCATCACGAGTTGTTAATTCCTCATGTTGGTAAACCTTTTGGCGGAAGTGAGAACTTCAAATTGACAATACTTGAGAAGTTTCAAGCATATAGACATGTCTTGATTAATTGCACTAAAGTTGAACCGTACCTTCGCAAGAATTGCATACAAATATATGTTATCCTATATATTTCCTTACATTTTATACTTCCACTTCATTATTGTCATCGTATGTTTAATTGCAAGGAATTCAGGAGTCATGTCAACCGTCAACTAAGAATCCGTTCACAGACATCCTCTAAAATTGATAGAAACATCCACAGAGAATTCTCGAGTTGGTTTATGAGGAGAATACTAAATAACCACAACTCATACTCACTAGAATTCGAGCTCTCGCACTCATTTCGCTTGACCACGCCTAAAGATTTACGACATTCAATGTCAATGGTTTCAAGTTTTGCACCGTTTCACGAGATCAAGGATTGATAACCCAAAACTTGGGTGTTTATGGTACATTTTGCACTCAGCTCGCTTGCCCACGCCCAAAGATTTACGACATTTAGTGATAGGGAACATGCAGTTCGGTGATGCCCCGTATTATGGAAAGCTGCTTGATGTGGTCAAAATAAATTACCAAGCGGCTTTCACCGTGACGCTGTTCAAGTATTTGTGGGAAAATACGACAATGTCCTGTGGACTCACGACTGACAACTTAGGCATCACATCAGTGAATTTCTCTCGACCTATTCACACTGGTCAATTTGAAGATGATGAGCCATATATTCTTGCCTCAGAGGCACATCAGGTTTATTATGTCACCGATGAGAGGCACATGGATTGGAATATAGTGGTTCACTTAAAGCCTCAAGACCTTTACAACATGGGTGATGGTGATAACGTCGCCTAGGAAAGTGAGCCGTTCTAGACTATCAATTTCAAAAACTTCTTCCCAAACGGCGGTGACAATTTACCTATAGTTCGGTACATTTTTTAAGATATGGTTTTATGAAATAATAACATTTAACTAAAGTTTAATTTGTGTTCAAACATATTAAACTCACAAGTAACATTTTCTCTATACATTTTTGTAGGAATGGCGACGAAGATTGAGACAAAAAAATTATGGTTGCGATTTAATCTGTAATCTTCTATTTTTTTTATAAAAAAAACCATAATAGACTTTGTAGCGGTTTTACAACCGCTACAAATCTTCAACCACTACAAACATTGTCGCCTTAACCGCTACTAATAGAAACCGCTACAAAAACGTCATCTCAACCGCTACAAGTGTTACACATATATCAATATAAATACCCACACCACACCTCATTTTATATGCTTCATTTTCATTTTCCACACATGTTTTCTCTTGGTTTCTTTCATCTTTCTACATTTTCTCAAAGAGGTTAAGTGTTTGAAGAAAGTAAGTGTTGTTCAACCAGATCAAATATGATGATCATCGGAATATTTCTTTTTCTTCTAACTTTGTGATGCTATTTTTTTTTAATTCACATTTTTACGAATATTTTTCAACTTTCCATCCACTTTCACATACAATATTTTGAGAATTAAATATTATTTAAATAAAATGATACTTATATGTTATTATACCTACACAGTCTTGTTTTTTACACCTATATAATAACCATATATAAAAATATGTATCATATTTTAATATTAATTATTTTTACTAAAAATAAAAATCATTTATATTACAATTATTAGTTAATTAATAGAATAATCTAAACTAACTTTTTTATTTTCTTAAAAACAATTTTATTCCTTTGTAGTGGTTCCACAATTGCTACAAAATCTAGAAAAAAATATTATCCATTATTTTGTAGCGGTTGTAAAACCGCTACAAAGCTATGAAAAAAAATGCGGCAAATTGTTTTCCAAAAAAATGGCAAGAATCTTTGTAGTGGTTACATAACCGATACACTATAAGTTGAAACTTTAATTTGGTGCGTCTTTTAAAATTTCATCAAATCTTGTAGCGGTTATTAGACCGCTACAAATGGTTTCCGCCATTTCTCAAAAATTTGGTAATATATTTAGTAGCGGTTACAATGTTTGTTCATTTCATATTGTAATGGTTTAATAACCGCTACAAATGCTGCACACACGACGTCATCCCAACCTCATATATTAGCGGTAGTGTCAAACCGCTACAGTTGCAGTAGCGGTTACGGCATATGTAGTAGTGGGTTTTTATAACCGCTACAAAACATCTTGCAACGGTGAGTTTTGTAGCTATTCTGTTAACTACTACTAATGTCATCTGGAGCAGTAAAAACTGCTACAAATGAGTCATTTTAACCGCTACAAATGATCTTTTTTTGTAGTGTATGATCTTATAACTAGGTAGTTGTCCTTGACTTTAAGTTGCTTTTCTTCTCCAATTGATTGTGTGTTCTAGCATTAGCAGTTCTCTATACTTACCCTACAGGGAGATTACATTAATCTATCACTGGGGCAATTTTGGAAGTTATTATTTTAGACATTCATTTACTGTGTTTCCTTAAAATCAAGTCTACTAGATGGTTGTTTTATCAGTAAGTTTTGTATTCAAAGAATGATATTTTGCATGCATTATGGCATTGAAAATTATTCATCATGCATGACACTTTTGATTTTGGTTATGGGTTTGCTGGAAGGGTACTTTTATTGTTAATTCACTTTGAAAGTCTATTTTTATTTCCCTTACTACTTCTAAATATCAAGTAAAATGTAATTTTTCTGAATATAACATCGTAATGTTTCTGTTGCATGTTTCCTACTCTTTTATTTCCACCAATTCATTTGATATATCAAATTGGCAGAAGTGTCCTGGATCATGGTTATCAGAATCACATGAATCTCCAATCCTATCTAACAATTCAATTCAAAAATAGATGGGGAAGATACGAGTTTGTTGATATATCTTACTTGTGCATGTATCTTGCAATTCTAGGAGCGATACAAGCCGGAATCGAAGGAATCCCGTGACGCCGGCGATTCCTGTGATTCTAGGTGAAGGTTTTGCGATCTAGTTTTTCGTATTTATTTAAGAATTTCCTTTTACTTCTATAATTATCCTTTATTTCCTATCACTTATCCCAATCAAACCCCTATTTTCTTTTTTCTTTTTTTCCTGAAGTGTTATTTGCCTTCAAAATGCTAATATGTACAAACCTTTGATGTTCTCTTATGTAAAAATTATATTAATATCATCATTAAAATTGATCATGCATCCTACGATTCACAATAAACGTTTCAATTCACAATTCTAAAAATAGGCTTTCTGATTCACGATTCGTATCTTGATTTGATAACCTTGTCCTGGATCACCAAAACAACAGATCGATTGAAAAGTCAAACACACAGCGTCCACTTTCAAATCACAGTTCCGCAAAGTGGATAATGAGTCATTAGATTTTGTCCAGACATTATGTGAGACGTCATTAGGGTTAGTGGATGTATTTCCAATTGAATATCGCAAAAGTGCTCTCCGTGAGGTTATTTCTTTTACAGTTTTCTTTTTCTATGCTTTGTTCACTTCATTGATGTAGATAACGTACAGAAATATGCATATGTTCTGCACACGTTTCAGTTTTTTTTGTTCCGCTTTCATGTTTCTGGCACATATTTTTACTGTTTCGTCTGTGTTTTCAGTCACTCAGAGATAAATTTACATGTAGCTGAGGCACAAAAGGCAGGAGGTATTTGCCAACTATTATTTTTATTATTTCAGGGAGTTCATGTAAGGCTACTAGGAATTTCAGTAAGACCATTACCTATGTGGTGTAAACCTATTTCCTTGCTTCAAAATATGTGTGAGGAGTGATTGAGTTTTTGGGTTCATTAAATTTTGTTCTGTTTATAATCTTGATGTCAAGAATGCATTCTTATCCATTAACTCCATATTTCTCTGGTTTATAGTTGTGAAGAGTGATCTATTGAGTTTTTTTGGTTGATTGCAGGAATTGCTGCATAGGAAGGTCATTTTGAAGACACGAATTTGTAGGTGGAGATAAAGCGTGAAGCAGGTGAATTGTGAATTTTACATATCATTGTGTTTACTTAATCATTTTTATTTTTATTTTTATTGTCATGCCCGTGAGTGTTTTATGATCACACTGTCTTCTATTGAGCTTTGAAAATCATATGCACGACTTCGAATTTCTTGTCTCGCAAAATTTAATATTGTTTGATGAGGAAAAACTGTCAATAAAATGAATGCATGCTTTTGCTCTATATATTTTGAAAACTATCTATAGACTCGTTAATTTATTCCTATTGATCTGAACATTAGTGTTTTTTCATATGCTATAATGTTTGTGGTTTTTTTAAATAATTGACTAACTTATACCTTTATTTGTTCTTCCACAATGACAATCATAAACTACTGCCACCACATAGGCTCTCGTCAGACATTAGTTCAAGATAGTTTAAGGAATTTAAGAGATTTTGCTGGGGCTGTTTTAATTGAATATTTTTATCTTTCGTTGGATAATTTGTGTTCTCTTTTTAAGGAGATCGAATAACTTTGATGAAGGTAAATAATTGTGTAAATATTTTTCTTTGATACATTATTAGTTCAACATATGGTATATCTTTCAATTTTACTTTTTTTTTTTTAGTTTGTTTCAATGTTTCTAATCAAATTAAAGGTTTTAAAATTTATAACATTTAAATAAAAAGGAAAATATTATTCTTAATAGCTTTAGTGGCGACAATACATTATTAGTTCTACATATATATGGTATATCTTTCAATTTTACTTATTTTTTTTAGTTTGTTTCAATGTTTCTAATCACATTAAAGGTTTTAAAATTTATAACATTTAAATAAAAATGAAAAAAAAAAATTCTTAGCTTTAGTGGAGACAATAGTCATGGCTGAAACTCTATTTTCAGCGGCTACTTACTCTCTTAGGGTATTTGTGTTGACTTTCGGTGATGACAAAAAGTCGCTGCTAATTATATACTTTCAACGGTGACATGAAAATGTCACCACAAATACTTTCAGCTACGGTCACAACGGCAACAACCCAATGGCAACAAAAAGTTACCACTAAAAGTCAAATTTTTTGTACTGATTCCTTGTACGTGGTTTGTTCGAAATTAGATTTGTCATGCAAGTGCAACTTTCACTCCTAATGTTGTTATTCAAATGGTGCACTCTCAAGCATCAAGTATCGTGTGCAATGATTTGCATACCCGCCAAGCACCTCCATGTATCAACTTACATCCAGGCAATATTTACGAAATATTTCTTCAAACTACTGGTTCGTCACGTTCCAAATTAGTACAGCTTCTCGTATGTTTAGGAAAATAAATACTTACCAGTTCAACAATGTTGAGATGAATGCTTGGTATGTATACCTATCCGAAGATAAAGCTATGTCCACTTCAACTGTAGTTGATGGCGCTGAGAAATGCGTTATGGTTTATGCTACAGCAACAATACATCAATTGTCCTCAGGAAACTCTGCTGTTTTGTAGCCTTGTCAAACCTTCTCATGCAAGAATAATTTTAGTGCATAAATCTGTTAAGTTGAATGTAGATTTTATCCTATGTGACATTAGACACTTGCTAAACATCTTTATAAAGGTAAGACATTTTGAACCAAATCATGAATGCTGTAACAACAACACATCATAAGCCCTTCAACATATTCAAAAACACTAAGCCACACACTGAAGACTTCCAGCCACCCTCCAGAAGGTTTTTGAATATTCCAACACATTGTTGAAGCGAACTTTCCACCAACCAAACCACCATTGTTGAAGCGTACCTCCACCAACCACCCTTGTTCACACCTCACCTACCCCAAAACTCATACTATAAATAGAGGTGGATACCTCATTTGTAAAGCATCCGAAAATCAGTGTTAATCACCAAGAAGAGTGAGAACAAGAGTGATCCTGAGAGTGATCCTTGTTTGAGAGTTTTTTTTATATGAGTTTTGTAATCTATTCTTGTGAGTAATAGAGGTTATTTTCTCTCCAATTCATGTTTACCAATGCCCAGTTGATCCGAAAGTCCAACAAGTGGTATCGGAGCTTGGTTAGAGGTGTTGGTTGAGTTTTTGGTTCACCTGGACGAATTTGGGTTTTCTGAGTTTTACTCAAAATCCAATTCTGAGTGCACCATTGGATTCGTCTCATCGACACGAGTCCAACGCACCAAACGGCGACCTAATCGGAGTTCAAACGAGCCCGAAATCACGGTCAAAGTTTGGTCAACCTTGCCGAGAGTTCGCGGAGAAGACGACAATCGTTCACCGGAGTTCCGCCGGAGAAGACGACCGGGAATACTGTTCCTCACCGGAATTTGCAGTTTTTCGGAAATTGAAGAAAGACCCCTCAATTTTTTAAAATTTCAGTTTGGTCCCCAAATCTTTCCGAAATTCCATATTGTTTGACCCCGATCTTTCGAAAATTGCGCTTTGGTCCTCAAAGTTTTCGAAATTGCTGTTTTGCCCCTAGAGTGGAATTTTGACCCCGTAGTGTCAATTCCATCTTTTTGACCGTTCCGCGTAACGGTGAGCTCCATTTTTAAAGATTCAACCCCGATCGTGTTGAAAAATTATTTGTAAGGTGATAATGTCCACGGAAGAGTCAACATCATCTTTCGGAGCAATGATTACGCTTATCGCCACAAATTACACGCTGTGGAGACCTCGGATGGAAGATCTCCTAAGCTGTAAAGATTTGTTTGATCCCATAGAATTGATGGGTAAAAATCCCGATCCCGCCAAGGAGTTAGAGTGGAAGAAATCAAATCGAAAAACTATTGGTCAAATCCGTCAATGGATTGATCATAGTGTCTTCCACCATGTTGCACAAGAAACAGACGCATATGCCCTCCGGAAAAAGTTGGAGGATATGTACCAGGCCAAGACCGCTCGGAATAAAGCTCGTTGATGAGGCGTTTAGTCAACATGAAGCTTAAAAGTGGAACTTCGGTTCGAGCATACCAAAGAGTTCCGAGCTTGGTCAACCAAATTGTCGTACGTAGAGATGCCACTTGGCGATGAAGTTCAGGCGTTGCTACTACTCAGTTCCTTCCTGATAGTTGGGAAACGCTGGTCGTGTCACTCAGCAACTCAGCCCCAAATGGCAAACTTACCATGTCAATGGTCAAGGATGCCCTATTCAGAGAAGAAGCAAGGAGAAAGGACATGGGCACATATCAGACCCATGCCCTTGTCACGAGAATGTGGGGAGGCAACAAAAGAAGAGTAATAACAAATCGAGAGGCGAAGCAAGAGCGGGGCAGGTCCATTGATGGTAGAAAACCATCTTATAACCGCCATCATTGTGGATTAGAAGGACATATGAAGAAGAACTGCTACAAATGGAAAAAGGAGCAAGACCAGAAGCGGTTCATAGAAGAACAAGGGTGGAGAAACATTAGTTACTATCTCTGGTGATGTAGCTTATTGTTCAACCCAAGATGAGACATGCCTTCACGTCTCACGAAAGACACGGAATGGGTGGTAGATACCGCAGCGTCTACCACGTGACTCCATACAAGGAATACTTCACAACATACAAAGCCGGTGACTTTGGAGCCGTGAAAATGGGAAATTCCGGTTTCGCGGGGATTGTCGGAATTGGTGATGTTCAGATAAAGACAAGTTCCGGAGCACAATCACTTTGAAGGATGTCCGCCGTGTGCCGGACCTTCGGCTGAATCTATTGTCGGGAATAGTTCTTGACAAACAGGGGCTATGATAGTCACTTCGGTAAAGGCACATGGAAGTTGTCAAAAGGCGCTATGATAGTCGCTCGAGGACATATTTGTGGCACGCTATACAAGACTCATGTGAAGATATGCACCGACGCCCTCAACGTTGCGAAAAGGAGGCGTCACAAAATCTGTGGCACCGAGACTCGCCACATGAGTGAGAAAGGGTTGTCTACCCTAGTAAAGAAGGAGCTTATCAATGTAGACAAGGACGCCGCACTAGATCCTTGCAATCATTGTTTGTTTGGTAAGCGAAGATAGAGTCTCGTTTAATTCCTCTTCAATGAGAAGATCGAGTTGCTCGATGCGGGTACACTCTGATGTTTGCGGTCCCTTGGAGGTTGAATCACTCGGCGGCAACCGATACTTTCTGACGTTCATCGATGATGCTTCTCGAAAGGTGTGGGTGTATTTTTTACGGACGAAGGACCAGGTATTTGATTACTTCAAACTGTTCCATGTCATGGTAGAACGTGAGACAGGAGAGAAGTTGAAGTGTCTTCGATCCGACAATGGAGGTGAATACTCCTCCGTGCGCTTCAATGCCTATTGCGAGATCATATGGCATTCGACATGAGAAGACGGTCCCACGCACCCCTCAACACAACGGTATAGCCGAAAGAATGAACCGAACAATTATGGAACGTGTTCGGAGCATGCTCGATGGCTAAGCCGCCAAAGCCATTCCGTTACGGAGAAGCGATCGAGCCGCTTGTTACTTGATCAACCGATCTCCATCGTTACCATTGGATTTTGAAGTTCCTGAGAAACTTTGGTCTGGAAAGGATCCATCATACTCCCACTTGAGAGTATTTGGGTGTTTAGCGTACGCACATGTATCCAAAGAGCTCAGCCAAGCGGATGCAAGGACCACTCCATGCATATTCATAGGCTATGGAAATGAAGAGTTTGGATACGATTATGGGATCCTAAGGAAAAAATGGTAATCGGAAGTAGGGACGTGGTGTTCCATGAAAGCCGACAATAGAAGATATTGAAAAGCCCACAATATCTCGGAAGACAAATGTTGCTCTTCGGTGCCGAGGCAACATCGGAATCATTCGTGAGAAATGATGATATAGTGCCGTAAGAAATGCCAAGTAGAAGACAATGAGGAAGATGACGGTGCTTTGAGCGGGGAGCCACAACCCCACCGCCAGACGTTCCCGGAACCATCACAAGGCCAAGATGATGGTGGATTTCCTCAAATTGCTCCGAGAAGTTCGTAGATCCGAACGAGGTCGATTCCGTCGAGAAGATATCCGAATCCGAATACCTTCTACTTACCGAGGATGGAGAGCCGAGAGAGTTTCCATGAAGCAAAGATCTCATAAGGACAAAGAACAAAGGTGGTTGCTCGCAATGCAAGACGAGATGGAATCTCTGCGAGAAAAATCAAACTTATGAGATCGTAGAACTTCCACGAGGGAAGAAGGCACCGAAAAATAAATGGGTGTTCAAGTCAAGAAAGATGGCAAAGTGGAAAAGTGGTGAAATACAAAGCACGGTTGGTAGTCAAAGGATTCCGGCGGAAGAAGGGGATCGACTTTGATGAGATTTTTTCACCCGAGTAGTCAAGATGACTTCAATTAGAGTCATACTTGGATTGGTCGCAAGTATGAACTTAGAGCTTGAACAAATGGATGTGAAGACAGCTTTTCTTCATGGAGATTTAGAAGAAGAAATCTACATGGAGCAGCGGAAGGTTTTGAGGTTTCGGGGATAACCTCGTTTGTAAGTCAAGAAAAGCTTGTACGGTCGAAGCGTGCACCTAGACAATGGTACAAGAAATTTGACTCGTGCATGGTGAGTCAAGGGTACAAGAAAACTAACGAGATGAGTGTGTCTACATTCAGAAGTTTTCTGATGGAAATTTCGTTGCTCTTCTACTATATGTAGACGATATTCTGATCGTGGGGAAAGACGCAACGAAGATCAGCCAGCTGAAGAAGGAACTTTCTAAGTCTTTTGACATGAAAGACTTAGGACCACTCAACAGAGATATTGGGAATGCAAATCACCCGAGACAGGGAAAACGGAGGTTATGGCTATCTCGGGAGAAGTATATTGAACGAGTACTTGAACGGTTCAATATGAACAATGCCAAACCGCTTAGCATTCCATTGGCCAACCATTTCAAGTTGAGCAAGAGATCGTGTCCCTCATCCAAGGAAGAGATTGGGGAGATGTCGTCGTACCATATTCTTCGAAGATCGGAAGTTTGATGTATGCTATGGTGTGTACGAGGCCCGATATTGCTCACGCAGTGGAAAGGTGAGTCGTTTTCTCTCCAACCCCGGAAAGAGCATTGGGAGGCGAAAGTGGATTCTCGAGATACCTTAAGGGTACATTGAAATTATGTCTTTGTTACGGGGAGCCGATCCAATCTTGGAAGGCTATACGAGATGCGTATATGGCCGGAGATCTTGATAGTAGAAAATCTACTTCGGGATTCATTTATACTTTTGCGGGGAGTCTGTTTCATGGCGATCCACGACTACGAGAGTGCGTTGCTTTGTCCACAACGGTAAGCTGAATACATTCTTTGCCGTCACAAGCCGGAAAAGAGATGTTGTGGCTAAAGCGTTATCTCCAAGAGTTTGGAATCAAGCAAAAGGAGTATAAGGTACATTGTGACGATCGAGTGCTCTAGATTTGAGCAAGAACTCTATGTACCATTCCCGTACAAAACATATTGATATTCGCTATCATTGGATACGCGAGGTAATGGATCGACAACTGTTGAGACTAGTAAAGATCCATACGAAGGAGAATCCCGCGATGACATGATGACGAAGGTGGTGACTCGAGAGAAGCTAGAGTTATGCGAAACATAGCCGGAATGTTTTTCTTCGGATATGGTGGAGGGGAGAATTGAAGACTTCCACCACCCTCCGGAAGGTTTTTGAATATTCCAAACCACCATTGTTGAAGCAAATTTCTCCACCAACCAGCCCACCATTGTTGAAGCGGCCTCCACCAACCACCCTTGTTCACACCTCACCTACCCCAAAACTCATACTATAAATAGAGGTGGATACCTCATTTGTAAAGATCCAAAATCGGTGTTCATCACCAAGAAGAGTGAGAACAAGAGTGATCCTAGAGAGTGATCCTTGTTTGAGAGTTTTTTTTTATATGAGTTTTGTAATCTATTCTTGTGAGTAATAGAGGTTATTTTCTCTCAAATTCATGTTTACCAATGCCCAGTTGATCCGAAAGTCCAACACACACCACCTATAAATTAAATTTGAATCCATAAAAAAGAAAAGGAACAAATATAATACATATTAGTTTCTGGAATCTACACCAATCAAATTGACATGCAACTGGCTGCAAACGTTAATGAGAAAAAAGTTTATTAATCGAGCTAATACTTTCCCGCGCGTTGTACAAGGAGATAGGGCTTCAAAAACTGCTTCTTGGCTTCATCATAAACAATCAAATTCAAAAGCATGACAATCCAAATCTAATCAAGGGAGGGGATTTGGATGTTGAAACCTTAACCCTGAGATGAGATGAGATGTCGGGGAAGGAGGAATGATACTGAAAAAGTGTAAAAGAAGAGATAATGATAAAATGAATAAAGATACAAAAAGGAGATTGGAGAAACTCAGATTTTGAAATTTGAATTTGAGATGTGATAGGAAAGGGAAAAGATGGAGAGAGAGAAAAATGATTAATCAAACAAGGAATTAAAAAATAAATAAGAGTAAATATTTCAATCAAATAATTATCTTTTTTCTAATGATTCTTCACATTTATTTGTTTGTACCAATTCTTTATGTTTATTTTAAAATAATAATAAAATTCTATTAAGTAGACGATTTAGCACAATTTATTTTTAAACACTTCTAAGAATAAACGTTAACTTTAAAAATAATTTAATTTTTTCAATAATTATAAATTATTTTTCCAAAAAATAATATATTTAAATATTTTTTAAGAATTAAAATCATAGATTTGAGCAATTATAATATGTTCAAAAAAATAATATATTTAAATATTTTAATAAATATTAAGAGATTTTGAAAAAAAAATAATTTTAAGAGATATTCTAATCAAATGGGGAGAGAGAGAGAGAGAGAGAGAGAGAGAGAGAGAGAGAGAGAGAGAGAGAGAGAGAGAGAGAGAGAGAGAGAGAGAGAGAGAGAGAGAGAGAGAGAGAGAGAAGCAGGGTATGTGGTTTAACTGCATCCCATGAAAACGCTGAAAAAGGACATATAGGAAGCTCGAAAATTAGTCTTCCAGTCACATATATATGAATCCACATGTAGTCTTTATAATTAGGTCTTAGTTAGGTGCTTATACCTCTAATAAGAGGTATAAGTAATTTTTTTAATTTTTTTTTAATTTTTTTATATATTGTATTTATTTAGATTTAAATCATATGGTCTTTTCACGAGATGTTTTTTACGATCCAAGTCTCAAATTAATTAATTCTCGCCAGATATTTATAACATACACCGATATTATGAAAATTAATTAATTTGAGATCATCGTGCAAAAAAATTTTCGAGAAAAGTACCATATGATTTAAAACTAAATAAATACAATATATAAAAAAATTAAAAAAAAAATTAAAAAATTTGCTTATACCTCTAATTAGAGGTATAAGCACCTAACTAAGCACATAACTATAAGCACCACATGTACCCCATATATATTGCAAGAACTTGCTTGCACGAAGCTCGAGTCAGAAATTTTAAAATGAAAAAATGACCTAATTGTGAACAATGTTCTATGAGGGGAGCCAGTGATAAGCCGTGCAAGAGCTCCACTTGAGAGATGTTAATTATTTGAATCCATAAAAAAGGAAAAGGAACATATATAATACATATTAGTTCATGGAATCTCCA
Source organism: Acacia melanoxylon (assembly GCA_019022615.1). Classification (NCBI taxonomy): domain Eukaryota; kingdom Viridiplantae; phylum Streptophyta; class Magnoliopsida; order Fabales; family Fabaceae; genus Acacia; species Acacia melanoxylon. The sequence continues at coordinate 384,588 of JAFJYJ010000068.1, read as the reverse complement.
CCGATCAAATTGACATATGCAACTGACGGCAAACCCTAATGAAAAATAAGGGTGCCCAACTGTAGTGTACAATCACAATGTCAAGCCTCAAGGAGATCGCTACGAGCGCACTTAATATAATAAGATATATCTTTTAAAAAATATTTAATATAATATTGATTTTTTTATCAGATAATATAATATTGATGACTCATACAAAAACGAAATTTGACCATCATGTAAGAAAACATTTTATTTTTAATTTTTCTTAAGAAAAAAATAGAAAATCATAAAAAATTACTTTTAACTATTTTCTTAAGTTAAATAAATATACTTAACAGGTATAAAAAGCAGATGAGAGAGTGTAATTTATGAGAGAATTAATAAGTGAATCAGTTATCATTAACTACTTGAGACATCGAATATATTATTTCTTTTGTTGTGACATATATGTCAATCTCCCTTTTATATTTTAATTTCTCTTTATAACTCAAAACAACATCATTTTAGCCTCAACAATAAAAGGAAAAAAAAAATATAAAATCAATCTAACAGGTAGTATGACCATGAAAGTGGGATTGCTGCAAAACCACCCACCTTCGAACGACCTTCCCTATTCGTCCAAAGGACGAGTAGGGGCGCGTTCGTGTTAGCCTAGAGATCTGGCCGTCCGTGTCTGAGATTTGGACGTTCCAGATCTCTCCCTTTTTTAAATAAAAAATGTTTTAGTACCAATTTTTTGAAGTATATTTTGAGTATCACTTAAACTCTAAAATAATTTTTAAAAATCATAAAGTATTTTTCAATACCCCGAAGTATCGTTTAGTCTCGGTAAGTTCCAGAATTTTTTTAAAAAAATCATAAAAAATTATTTTAGGGTACTGACTAAAGTATTTTTAGTATCATTTAGTACCCTAAAATATTTTTTATAATCTCAATCAGTTCCCTGAAAAAAAAAATCCTAAAAGAAATTTTCAGAGTATTGACTGGTACTGAATTTTTTTTTTCAAGACCCTAAAAAATTACCTCACATAATTGATCGAGACTAAAAACATACTTCGGGGTATTGACCGATACGAATAATATTTTATACTCTTGAAAAATTATTTAACGGTCTTGAAAAAAATTATTTGGGGTGTTGGGACGATATACTTAAAAGATACTTCAAAATACTAAGTACTAAAATATTTTTTTAAGAAAAATCCAGATCTCAAATCTGGACAAAGAAAATCTCCTGGCCAAAACGAGCACCCCTACTCATCCAAAGGACGAGCATGGAAACTCGTTCCTCAGAATCGATTCCCTACCGATAGGCGGGAGAGCATATCTCATCTAGGCCATCTAGATGAGATTTGACGGCCAAGATTTAATTTTTATTTTATTTTTTCAAAAAAAAATTATTTTAACAAGTAGAGAATATAAAATAAAGATAATCTTTCAACTAATATTTTTTTTCAAAAAATCACTTTTTTAATTTAAAAATCACCAAATAAAAAAGATATTAAAACCCGACCGTCCATATCTCATCCGAACTACTGCAGATGGCATGCCTCTCCCTGCCTATGGGAAACCGGTTCCGTCGTTCCCCGCTGCCTGATATTGAAAAGGTCATATTGAGATTGGAAAATTTTGAGACAAAACTGTCCCTAGTTCTAATACGACAGAAGTTTCTTCCCATAAGCCTTCACGCCACTGTGGTACTCCCTTGTTAGTTGTTGCCTCTCTTGCTTTTGGATAGGGGCAAAGCATTCAATCTGAGTTGAGTCTTGAATCTCAGCTAATAATATATTGTTTATATTAGTTTGTGGATTTGTCAGTATGTGGTTTTTTATTTAAATTGATTTGTGCTTTTTATAAGTTTGATTTTTGACTGTACTAGACTTATGAATTTCATTTTCTTTCACCAAACTCCATTTGTACCAGCAATATTTACACCTCACCGTTTACCAAAACAGCGAATAGAAAATGAAGGCCGACACTTCTCCTTCCATTTCAGAATGATGCTTCTTATCCACTCAACGCAAAACTTGACCCTCTAAGACTGCATTAAAGTCTGGTCAATCCATCTAATCTCACTCCTCTTGTTTAAATTTTGCTTTCCCACTTCAACTTGCACTTTCACATCATTTTTATACTATTATTTATGATCACCATTAAATAAATCCCTCCATTTTCCGCACTTGCACAATTAAATATTCGGGTTGAGATTTTAATGGTCAACCATTGAAAATGACTCTTTTGTTTATTTACTCTTTTGAGTGTATACCAGAAAAGCCCCTTGCATTTGCAGGGAATATCAAACTTATATACGTAGCCTGATACAAAAATTTGAAAGAAAAAAAAAAAACTCAATCATGTCCTATTTAGGAAAGCATGTAATTTGAATCATTTTTTTTTAATAAGATCTCACTTAAGATTATTTCAGTATTTAATGTATTTTATTTGGAATGAGCATGGACCATACTAAGTTTGGCATCAACCTGAAGTCTGATTTTGTGGAAACTTCGGGTTGCACAAGACAACCGTAGGTAGGACCGGACTTGGTCCAACTTCATGTATGTAGTCCAGGACCTCCATGTTTTTTTTTTTTGTCTCAATTTTTTTTTCTCAATGGGAGATAAGATTTCAACCTAATAATCACAAATAACACAATAGAAAAAACTATAATAATGTAAAACTCATCTTAAAACATTAAAATCAATTCAATTCAATAATTTTTTCTTTGTTTTTATATTGAAGTAATAAATAGATATTCAATATAGTAGTTGAATGACTATAGAAAAAATTCAAGTCCAGTGGATGTGTGGGTTTGAGGAGAAAAACAAGGTTAATTTGTGAATCATTGTCTCAGTGAAGCAATAAAAAGCCCTCCATATACATTACATATAGTAAAATATGAGGGTGTTACCGGGGGCGGAACCAGGAATTGAAATTAGGAGGACAAAAAATTATAGAATAAAACCTAAGTGTTCATGAAATTACATTCAGCCCTATAAAATTTTTAATGTTTTCATTTTAGTCACTTTCTATAAAACTTTTAATGAGACTAAAGTGGAAAAATTAAAAGTTTTATGAGACTAAAATATAATTTCTTAAAATTTTTGGTTTGATTTCTATAATTTTAGGGGGGACGGGGGCCACCCCTAGCCCCACATGTAGGTCTGTCCCTGGGTGTTACCAAAAAAAAAAAAAAAAAACAATCTGGTTAGGGTTGACCAAACCAGTTGGTCTGACCCCTTAGTCCCTAGTATAATTTAACCCTTATTTATCTTTTACATATTTTGACAATTTTTTTCTATCATTCTTCTGAATAAAAAAGTACTACTAAATGTAATTATAATAATAATAATAATTGTACCTTAAATAATCTGCATTTGACTGGCTCTTATACCTAAACGTAAAAAAGATTTGACCTTGCCACCCAAGACTGAATTGTCTCACATATCGACAGAAAATGAGCATCCCCATGCTGTGTCTTACATCACACCCACTTCTATCTTAAATTTCTTTTTTGTCTTTTCTAATTATTTTTCTATTTTCTATTACCATATGTGCAGTTTTTTTATCAAAATCATATGTGCAATTTGGACTATCCAAATTTTAAAACTTGACTTGTTAACAGTCACATTTTAAAATCGTGTATTTTAAATTTGGGAAAAAGACAAAAAATGCCTTCAAATTATACAAGACTAATTTTTTAAGTATTTAGGGACTATACTCTAAGATTAAGTTATGGACTAAATCACCTATATACATACCCTTAATTTGAAATACAATTAAAAAAAATAAAAATACCAACTGTTTAAAAAGTAAGTAAAACCTTATTTTATCAAACCACAACAACAATTAAGATATAAGATAGCACAACTATCCGTCCAAAAAAGGAAGGAAAAAAAAAAAACAGCGACAACTAATGTTACAAAATTTCTTGCTAAGTACTCTCTCTGACCTTTTTTTATAAGCACTTTTTTTGTTTGATTGTTAAGATAAGCAACTTTCCTTCTTTTTTTATTCGTTTCACTTCATTTTCCTTTTCAATCCTATTAAATATATATATCTTTATATAAATTATCTACCACTCACCACTAATTCTCTTTCATTTAATCATTTATTATATATTCTCTCTCATATATTTTTTTATTCATTCTCTCTCCTATCCACTTTTTATAAGTAGGAACCGAAAATGACATGACATTTTTGATCACATTTATTATTTTTAACTAATCTTAACCGACCATTTCTTTTGCACAATGAGAAGAAAAATTGCTTATAAAAAAGATATAATGAAGTAGTATAAATGATAACAGTATTTTAACAAATAAACTTTTTATATGAAAGTATAATTATATCATTCATTTATTATTATATTTAAATTTTTATATGAATATACTATAAGTATATAATATATCAAATAAAAAAATTATAATAATAAAAGAATATATAATTCTACAATCATATAAAAAATTTAATGCTATAACTTATAAATAGGATTCAAATAAACTTACTCTCTCTGTTATGCTATATGCAAGTAGTAGCAGAGGAGTCATGTCTTTCTTCCATAAATTATATGCACGTCTGGCAAATGCTCAAGAGTAGAGCCGGTTCGAGTTGGCGTTTGAGAAGCATATTCATACAAGCCAAGACAAAATTTCTCTCACATACTTATCTTGTATACCATATATTATCAACAAACATGGTTGGATTTGGAACATTCAATTGAAAAGACTCTTTCTCACATACAACAATTATCTATAATGTTATGACAAAATCTAATTAACTAGTAATAATTGAAAACCATTTCTTTCAAGAAAACACATTGGGGTCTAGGGCACAAAACCGCCTACAAACCCACTACAGAAAATCCATTACTCGGGGCACAAATAAGAAACAGGAGAGAACATTGCCCATGAGTTTTACAACGCTAGATAAGCCACACAACAAAGAGTGTACACAAAATAATTTTTGAAACAAGATAGTATTGTCGATCCACCAAAATATCATAGTGCATAAAATAAGGCCTCATGCCCAAGCATGGTTAAATATTCATCCCAAAACAGATATCAAATGATAAATATAATATCTCAAAAACATGAAGGCCCTAAAATGACAATATAAAAATCAATATAACACCAATACCAAAAGAGGCCTACAAGGCTTTCAGCACCTATACATCTCTGGCTGCTTCCCTTGGCCTCTAGCAAAAATAGAAGCCTCACCTAAAAAATGTTAAACAACGACGGGGTGAGACATAAAATCTCAATAACCAAAATCAATTTACAAAGTATTCAAGAAAGGATTGCAAGTTAGAGAAACAAGTTTAACTAACATAATAATAATATTCTCAATAGTTAAACACTACATAATACATTCAACGATTATAACCATCCCCACTCATCCATTCTACTTCACCTTATATCTTCTAGACGTGGTACAGTTTATCAGTGCTAGTATATCCGGCCAAATGTTAGCTAGTCACTTCAAGAATAATATCTCTTTCCATGCCACCATCAATGTATTGTAATAAGGAGTTGTCCACCCAAAACACTCAACTCAAAATTCGAGCCAGGAATGAGAGAGTCAATAGGCACAATTTCACCATATGTCTTCCACACAACCCAATATAACTCACAACAAAAAATAATATATCAATATAGTTTTCAAAACCATTTTACAAGATTGTCATTCCATATACAATATTCTATCACAAATATTATAACTATCACAACAAGTAACAATCTTAATAATAATCTCTACTAATATATATAAGTTGGAAAATACACTGTTTGACTAAACTAAGTTCATATTCAAACATATACATAATTTTTTAGAACACATACAAATAGTATAGATGAAAGTAAAGTTTAGAAAACGTCTGACATTCCAAAACATGCATATAGAATAAACTAACCACAGTTACCTCAACTCCAAAATAACCTTAACTTGAATAGCAAAGCACGAGCAATTACCAATCACAAGAAAGCTATACACTATCAATGTAGATACCAATCAACCAATAAAATAAATAAGTTATACAATTCAACTCCCAAAAAATGTTCAATTTCCTCTACAACCATTATCCTGAATATCCTAATTTTCTTAACAGTTCTTACAAGTCTCCCTGCAAGCATTATTACCCCAATATAGAATACAATCGTTAGGACATGCATCAATTTTTTTCGTAGTCCAAGCCTAATCTGTTAATAATCTTCTTGGTCTCATAGAAGGTTGTGGGAATGTCTACGTCATGGAATGCATCTTGTAATAATTCCAGAAACATCGACATTCCCTTATTAGTGATCCCACACAATTACTTGATATAATACAATTTGATCAAGAAAGATAATTTAGAGTATTTTCGATAACCTTGATACAAAGGATGATCTGCCTCATCTATGAGGCTGAAAAATTCCTGAGCTGCATCATTCCTAAAAAAAACATGGTCTACACCTTGAAGTTCTGCGGTGAAATTGTCATCTTGAAAACCAAACACATCACGAACAACATCATTAACAAGATCACCTTGATCTACTTGAACTCCTACTTGTGAACTTCGAAGAAGACAATCATCATATCTCATACGTGGTTTCTCACCTTGAACTCCCCAGAACGTATAGTCTTCCAGGAAAGGCTTCATAAGCAAATGTTCCTTAACAACTTCTCGTGTATACCACTTCTTAAACTTGCATCTACAACACAGACACACGATTTTACCATTATAGTTGGCATGAGAGAATGCAAAATCCAAGAGAGTGTTCAATACGGCCAAATATGTTGGAGAATTGCGCTGCAACTTGATCCATGACTTATCCATATGTAGTGAACAAAGTTAGGATAAAAGATAGGTGAAGAGAGAATTTTTAGTTCTTTTAATGACGTGTGTTGGATGCTTAAATGCAACATTAAAGACTTTGTAGCAATTAAAAAACCACTACTATAACTGCTACAAAGTTAATGACATTATGTAGCGGTTAAACAACTGCTACTCTAACTGCTATAAAATTCATAACTTTGCATCGATTATTGGGCAAAAAATTGCTACAAATTTCAGCTCGTTTACATTTTGTAGCTTTTTATACACAAAATTTCATACTCGCTACAAAACGAAGACCGTTGGCGGGTTACCAAATTCAAAGTTTAAAATTTAATATTTGTAACAACGGTTTTACTGTAATCACTACAAATTTGTGATCGTTGTGGGTGGGAAACTTAAAATTCAAAATTGCACATTTTATAGTGGTTTTACTTTTGAAGCTGTTATAAGATTGGTGGATTTAAAGAAATTCAAATTTCAAAATTTTCACATTTTGTAGCCGTTTTAGTTAATAAAACCGCTACAAATTGAAATATATATAATTGAAGACTTGCAAAAATATTTTCCTAGTCTGTTGTCGATAGGTATTTGTGGTTCAAGTTGGGATTAATCAAAATCCAGCATCTAGTTGTAATTAAATTGATTGTGTCCTAAATGGACATAATTCATGAACTCATTTTCTATTTAATTAGTTTCTTCAAAATCATGTTTACCATATCAAAATCTTGCTAACTTGTTAGGCATATAGATTGTTTGCATCAATTTTTGTCTTTATATAAATTACAACTAGAAGAAATAAAAAATCAAATGTCTGATATCATAAAATAAAAGATAACTAACTAATTAAAAAATATAAAAATGTCATAAAATAGAAATGAAACCTAACTAACTAGCTGAAGCCTGATCATCAGGTCTTTTCTCAGGGGAGTAGGATCACCAAGCTGACTAGAGGTAGCAGTACCATCGTCACCAGCAGGAGGAGGAGGACAAGGCAAACTTGTGGGATCAACAATGAACTTAGGCATAGGAGGGGGCTATGGAAGCTCCTCATTAGGAAACATTCGACTCCACGCCTCTAATGAAATCCCAAAGACTGGGACCGTGAGCGTACCAAGTGTCGGCCGGTTCTAAACTGTCGGCAATCTCCTGAGCCTTCTCCTTAACCATTACTTGAACCATCTGCTTCGTCAACCTTTTAATGCCAGAGGTCCTTGCTGGAGAGGTATGGGCCTCAGAGGCGGCACTCCTGCCGTAGACAATTCTAGGCTTGGTGCCTATTCCCATACCCCTACAGCGTCTAGGGTGCTTAATTAGGCCCAACTAGCTTTCAAAGGGGTAATGGGATCCATAGACCCTTGTGGCTCGGGTTTGGGAGTAATTCAACTCACCGCTGAATCTGCTCCCGGTAAACGCATTTTATAAAAAAAAAAATTAATGAAACAATTTCATCTAATGTAAATAAGTTACATAAATTATATCTATTTATGTATATAACTTACAATGGCATCCTTTGCTAGGCGAGAGGTCGGTGTCCCATCCCATGTCTTTGGGTGTATGTGAATAACTCCCCATAGTCTGTTTGGCGGTTCTCCTCCTAAGATTTCTTCTCCTAAAAGAATTAAAAAGATATGAACTTATTTGTAGTAAAAATAAAACAATTAATAAAATGATAATGTAAAACTAAAATTAATTTAACTTTAAAAAATACCAGCTCACTGTATGTGACAACAAATGTCTTCAATTATGCCATGTAATAGAACCTTTGCTGCACTTGGCTCCCGGTGTTTCTCGAGAAAGAACCTACGGAAGATACAAAACATTAAAATAATTTAAAAAATATTAATTATGAAAAAAAAATTATAATTCTATAAAAATTGTCCTGTCCCTTTTGGCTCCTCCCCGTATTGGACAAAACTCGCCTCATCTAATGCTGGGACGTAGTCTGGCATGCTCTCGATCAACTGCTGCAAAGGAATCGTCACATGCTTATTCCTCTTATGGAAGAGACTACCCCTTCAGTTCTTCCAGCTATCCCCCATCTTGATCGATGAGTACCACTTTGGCGCGGACAACAAACTTATGTTGGATCATAATTGAATTACTAATTAATTAATTAATTACAAAAGCCATAAATTATAACTTTTTACATCTATATTATAATTAAATACAATTAATTACCATCACAACATCATCCCATGCTTTGTCCTTCGGCTCCTTCATCATTTTCTTTCAAGTCCGGAAGTGGATAGGGAACCGCAGCCAATTCCCGCCTACCTCGTTCAGGTATTGGTTGAAGAGAGGACTACAATTCCCAATCGGCTAGTCCGTGGCCTTATTCCATGAAGCTATGACATGTGGCCCCTTCATCTTATTCACACCTACCACGTCCAGCTTCTTATTGGTGATGTTCCCCTACAGATCTACACAATTTACCACATTTTTTTTATTAAATTTAAATAAACTTTTTAATAAACTATATGGCATTTAAATATTAAATTCATTAACACAATAATTAAATTTACCTTCGTCTTCCACCTCAAACCCGGTCACTCGTGAAGAGAAGGGTCGAGGTTCCTTGGTCCCAACCCTCCTCTCGTCCAGGAACCGCTCCACCTCACTAATGGGTAAGTTGATGTCAAACTCATCATTTTGCTCACCTCCTATGGGAAAAGTTGATGTAGTTGGATCCCCTACTGCAATGGCATGGGGACATTTCTACCTCATGCTCCCCTTGACAGCCCCTATCACCACCCCCTCTACTATTGCCCCTTTGCATGGTGTTCTACCATGTATCACCTCCTTCCCCTTCTCTAAATCTCTCCTTGAAGCCATAACTCTGTAAATGTTGTAGCTTAACGTCACAAGACAACGCATGAGAATGAAATTTGCATGGTGAGAAAGAAATTTGCGTGGTTAACTGTTTCGCGGAAGAGAGAGTTTAAACACTTCAACTTTGTAGCAGTTTTACATCTAAACCACTACAAAGTGTAAACGTTTGTAGCAGTTTATATAAAATCGCTGCACTAACCACTACAAAACATGAACCCTACCTCGTGCACTGTGACATTTTGTGGCGGTTTTATATAACCACTAAAAATGTGATTGACTATTTGGATTTTGTAGTAGTTTATAGAAGTAACCGCTGCAAATTTAATTGATTATTTGCATTTTGTAGCGGTTTTTCTTATAACCACTACAAACGTTCAGTTACAGAAAGAAAATGCAACATGAAGTCAAACATTGATTTGAAAGTAGTTGCCAACTACATGAAAGAATTCAAATGAGGTACTAGGTAACATGTTATGTATCATGATACTAAACACAAAGCCATTTGTATTTTTTTCATGGCCGACAAACCTACTTCTAAACCAATATTTAGCTTCATGATGCTAATTCTTAACCCATAATAGAATAATTTGTGTTGGAAACTCTTTATATAAGCTTAACTTTGTAGTAGTTCTATAAGTAATTTCCACAAATGTAAGTATTCTTTTGCGGTTTTTACGCCTAATGACTACAAATGAGAAAATTCTTTGCATTTTGTAGTCGTTTGTACATACAACCGCTACAAAAATGCGAGACTCTTCATGTTTTGTAGTGGTTTTTGCTTTTAAATCGCCACAACTTTCACATCATAACACGCCCAAGAATTTTAATGATGGGGTGAAAATAAAAAATATTTTATCATAAATAAAAGTACTTAAAATATAATATAGACATAATATACAAAAAAAAAATTGAAAGAAATCTATTATAGAAATTAAGAGCACTTCACTTGACTCTTACTCTATGTGTTTTCATATTGTTAAACTCATATATAATTGAATCAGTGCTAAAACTCAAAATAATTTCTTTTTCAATGTATGTAATCAAAGAATTATAAAGAAATTGGTCTTCCATTCACACATTCCATTTCACGTAGATATATAGTTCACAAAATTCCATATCACACATTCCATTTCGCAAATTCCATATCATAAATTGCCTATCACAAACTCCATATCATAACTCACAAATTTTCTAACTAAACCCTAACTTTATTTTCCTAAAATCAAACACTCAAGTAAGAATATAAACCATACAACTTTTACTCAAGCCTCGTTAACTCCATTAAAAGAAAAATAATAATCTAGAAGCCTCAAAATTTCAAAATTTAACATATTTTTGAATTTGTCATAAAAAAAATTCCATCTAACTAAAAAAATAAGAAACTAGAAAGATAAACTATATCAATTACCTACACACCCAAATAAATCTCCTTCTTGTAATCTCCTTTTCTCATTAATTCATTTAATTGGTGAGCTCCCCCATTTCTCACACACCCACACAAACACATATATGTACATACATACATTTATATATATATATATATATGTACATACATATATATATATGTACACACACACATATTCGTTACAAAATTGGCACCATATTTTGTAGCTGTTTACAAACGCTCGTTTTTAACCAACGTACGACTTGGGAAAGTGAGGAGTCCCGTTGTAAGTTTGTAGTCACGTTTGGGGCCTAGACCGCTAGAAAATATGTCATTTTGAGCGGTTTTATGTAACCACCGCTACAAATCAACATTTTTTTTTGTAGTGCAAGTGTTTGTTCGACATGCAAATCAACAGTTTGCATCATCAAGTCGAAGATGTGATTCTTACCTTGAGAATTGTTTTATCTCAAGGAAATTTATCAGGAACCCTTCTTGTGAGTGGATTCCTAGAGAAGCAGATTTAGTAGCCATGGGTGTTGCTAAAGCTTCAGTAGATGGGTCTTACCCTTCAATTCGGTCATTTCGACATGTAGGGATCCGTACACGCAATGGAAGGAATTCATCCAATAAAATTTTATGAATCCCATAGAAGAGGATCTATCAACGAGCGTTTAAATCGGATTGGTTAGAACCGTACCTTTGTATTCGTGTGCGTCTTGTTCGATACGATCACCAGGAGCCGATCAAATAATCCACTCCCTCTGCAGTATCCACACCAACGGTAGTGTGCTAGCGCCTTCAACGCCTTACGTCTCCGTGCTTTTTCTAGGTTTCACTTTCCCAACTTTCTAATACATCTTGCAAATTGTCTCTTAGAGTTTTCAAACCATACTAGGCGTATTATATATTCAAAACCAATTTTTATTAATTTTGAAATTTGAATTTGGATTAAAATAATATTAATTAAATCTTTCCAACAGATCTAATCTAATCTATTTATTTAATCGAATTAAAAAGCCTACCGATTTAATTTATCTTTATAAATTAAATCAGATATGATATCTTTCTATTTAATTAAATTTGAGATACCATATCTCTATTTGTTTTAGTTATTTAATTTATCTAATAAATTAAATATTAAAAAAATAATACATAATAATATTATTATCTACATAAATAATAATAATATTATTTTTGAATTTATATTATATATATATATATATATATCCACCCTAGATTAAACTTTGTAGTCATTAAATCTTAGACATATTTAAGATTCAATGAATCTAGACATTATTGCTCGTGTTGGGCTATTCTTATGTGCAACCCTGTAGGCCCACATGAGATTGGCAGGGGGCCAATATTGTACCAGCTCACAAGTCGCAAGCGGCCTCTAACAAGACATTGCGACTGCCCAACTCATATGAGCATCGATAATACGATACTACCTATCATACAATCATGTCACGTCCCTTTTGTCACGCGATAATTTGGTCAAGGATGAAGCATGGATAATGTCGATCTCCTGTTCTTGACCATTACTTTCTCGATTCTTGAGTAGTCTAACAATTGAAATGGAAACTCCTTTCCATCGTAGTATGGCCATACATTTCTCAGACTCACTCATCGAGGGGCCCAGCATTATCTCTCTATAAATGTGAGGGACAAATTCTATCTTGACCATTCATATTTCTCTGCATGAAAACCTCTAATCCCGATTGAAGCCTTTATCATCACCCGGTCAAAGGTGACTTTTGACTAGGTCAAAGATCAGTGACTTTCATGTAAGAATCCATGATGATCTCAAATCAATGGGCGTTGTGACGCTTATACATGAGATAAATGTCGTGACTTAATCCACGCAGTTTTCTCATAGTGGTCCTGCCTAAAGACTTGTCTTACTTACAAGTGCCTATAACTTTGATTCGTATCTCCATACCTCATCAAAGTTATACTAGTCTTATTTCATCTTTACTCCCGCATAGATGACCGATCGCGACATTTAGACAATCTTTATGATACGTCCAAGGATACCAGATTATCATAATAAACACTTAAAACGATATGATAACTAAATAGAAAAATAATTTAAATAATAATAACATTTAAAGTACAATAATCTACCTCTATGGCATAATTTCCACACGACACTCATTTCAGTTGCAGAAATTGTTGCTAAAGGATGCTTAGAAGTTTCTCATTAGGTTTTGTTGCTTAGATTTATCTCTTAACTATTCTGTTTATTTAGTTGCTTTATATATGTTTGCGTTTGTTGTAGCTCATGTTTTAGTTTATGTTCTGATTTGTTGTTCTAGTTTATTTGTTTCGTTTCTATCTTCTTAGCACAAAGACTTTTGTACTTATGGGTTCATGATTAATGCATTTTTGTTGGCCAAGGAAAAAAAAAACCACGTGATTTGTGGGGAATCATGATCGGACGGCCATCATCACTTGTGACGAGGATAAAGATGATTCCAAATACAATAAAGCTCAGTAAACGACAAGATTTGCGCGGAAAACACCCCTAAATGACAAGGATCCGACTGACTGCAAAACGCGCATTTCGTCAACGAAGCGGTAAATAACTAAATACTAAAACAGAATCTCTTAGTATTTTCCCCTTCCAATATCAAGCTAATTTTTCTATATTTCTATTATCAGATTTTTTTTCAACGAATAATTATTTTAGAAGAATTTAAAATCTGATAATCAAAATATAAAAAAATGTTAATGGACAAAATATAAAAATATATATATATATATATATCAGTTGAGCCTAACCTGACCAATTTTTTTTTTCTTTAAAAAAAAAAAAAAACCGAATTGTGAGGGAGAACATAGAACCGGGTTGGCTCAACCCGGGTCAGTATTTGGATACGACCCATCCGCTGGATTGCTGTGTGTGCAATTACCCCTACCGCCACTAGGTCCAATTCCGAGGTGAAGCTCACCAGCACCCAGCAAGAACTTATCCATCATGACCGCCATGTTTGGTATCAAAATGTCATCATGAGAGGCCAAGTCTAAATCATCTTCAGGGAAAGGGCTCGTGGCTTCATTGCTTAACATGGGTTCATCGGTGCATTCGTCTTTTGCCGCCACCGCCGACAAAGGCGTCGTCGGGGAACGCTGTGAAGATGACGATGCCCGGTTCACGTTAGTGCTTGGTGACCCAGATTCATGAGAGGCGGGTTGACGGGTTGTGGTCAAAGACGACGGTTTGTTCCTAGTACTTCCGGCAAGCGAGTTCCGATGGGTAGGTCGCGGATGCGTATGTTCTCCGGTGTACGTGACGATGAACATATCTGGTTCAGTATTGCTTCGTTCCACTTGCTTCCGGGCCCCACAACCTTTTAAACTGCTACATCTATAATAGTTCCTGCGATACATAACACAATACATCGTAACAGGCCCAACCCAGAAAATTAAAATTCAGTTTTCCTGAGAAAGTTAAAAAAAAAAAAGTGACAAAAACTCAGAAATTAGAGATGTTCATAATCATATACCTGGGATATGGAGAGCCTTTAATAGGCTTTTGACCGTATTTTCTCCAGGCCCAAGAATCTGCGGTGAGGTTTTCCGCTGTTACATGGCAAACCATTCTTCTCTGTTGACTCTTTCTGCAGAATTATTACAAAGAAATCCTCCACTTTTAGCCACGAACAATCACACAGTGAAAGATCAATCATATATATTCACACACTTTGTAAAAAAAGAAGATTCCAATTTTCATACCTTTTTCTCGATCTGGTTGTTGCTTGAGTAGCTTGCGTATTTGGTAAAGTCATAACCGAATTATTACTACCGCCGCTGCTGATTTGACCTGGCGGTGTTAGAAATTGCTGTTTCTGATGAACTAGTTGTTGTAGTTGATCTTGAATTTGCTTTTGTTTTTGGAGTTGCTGTACATGTTGGTCATGGAATCTTTGAAATCCAGGAGAACTAGTGGAGTTTGAGGCTTGTGGCACAAAATGAGGCCTAGTATTGGAAGCGTAAGAAGAAGATGCAGAAGTATTTATGTTATTATTAATATTATTACTACTGGACCCTGGAACTGCAAAATCAGTGAAAGAGGAATTGGGATAGATGCCACAACCACTAGTAGAGATAGTGGTGGTTGTGGTGGTGCCTGCAGTGGTGGTGGGGATAAAGGGTCTGAGCAATTGGTGTAGTTCTTGGAACCCATTGGTTGTGGGTTGAATCAAACTGGGATAAGAGAAGACGTCATTTTCTTGCTTAATTAATGGTAAACGAACGTCCTTGGATGAAGAAGAAGAAGATGACGGTCGTGGAGTATTGGTGCTGGTAGCCGCGGCGGCGTCGGAGGATCTGCAACCTCGCACCACGGCAGAGAGATCCCAGTCTTCTTCACCCATTTTAGTGTGATGAGGACAGAAGAGATTGATAATATTGAGAGAGATCTGTAGATTCCCACATAATCAGAGAGTGTTTGGTCAATTTGGCGCAAAAACCAGAACGAAATAGAGAAGAACAAAGGACGGCGCTGACTTTTTGGACTATTGAAAAGGCAGGGAGAGAGAAGGAATGGAAGAAGCAAGAAGAATGGTGGTGGCGCACTGGCTGACTTGGGCTAATTCTTAATTATTTATACTCAGAGAAAATATTTTTTTTAAGAAAAATGAATAACATAAATGAAAGTGAATTTATTTTGGGCAACAAATCATACAATATTTAGTGTTATTATTATAATTGGATTCTACCTACCCAGTTAGAGATAAACGCTGTCAATTAGAATATTTTTTATTTAAATTTGAGATTTTATTTTATTTTTTAAATAAAAAATGATAGGTAGGGGATGGAAAAGGGTTTAATTGTTTGGGGATGCCTTTTTGATTGACTTGGGATAAATGTCAAAGCTGGGCCCCGCCAAAGGTGGCAAGACGAGGATGAGGATTCTGATGCTGTGAGAGATGCCTACTCTACAATATTGGCCACTTATAGTATAGTACTCGATGTCCTATTGGTGTGCGGGTCCTCAAAACATCGTCATGACAAGTGTCTCCCACGCGCATCTCATGCGAGTGTGAGTTGTTTGTTTAGCCCCCAGAGATGCTCCTCTACACCCGTGTCTTACCTTTTCTTTTTCTTTTAGTTTTTAGTTTTTTTTTTTCCCATTAACAGTGTCTTGCATTTCACGCTCCCACACCCCACTGGACCCTCCAGCCAAAATGATAAAACGAGATACATATAAAACCGATTCTGAATTAGGACTAAATTGGGGTTTAAAACATAAACAAATTACAACTTTTGAACACGTAAAAAACATCTAAAACAAGAATTTGCTGAGAAAATATATTTAGGAGTGTGGATGAAAGGGAATATATATACGCACACAAGGAAGAGAAGAATTTTGTCTAGAAATATATTCAAGAGGGTGACACTAGAATTAGAGCTAGGAAAACGGGTCGAACCCGTCAGGCTTGCTCGTTTAGGTTTTGAATTTGTTAGGGTCCTATTTGATATTTTTGTTTTTAAAGTGAAAGTTGGCGCAAAAAAACTCGTAACACTGCCCAAGGGCTTTAAAAGGCCGTCCTATAAGACGCCAAGGGCCGACCCTTTTTAGTCCCTATTTTTTTAAAAAATATATTTTATATTATAAAAATATTATTGATTTTTTATACGTTGTTAATGATGTTATAAATATTTAGTTTAGAATACATATTTCTTCCTAAGTTTATATTTATTGACTTATCTACTAGTGATTGTTTTGTCCATATCTTATATTGTTTATTTTGTTGTCTACTTACACTTTTCAATACATATTTATAAGAAGTATTTTTAATTTTTTTAAGTGTCCTCATTAATTATTTGTAATTGTGGTATGTCGACAATAATTTACTTTTAATTATGACTTTGTGATTGTGTTTGTTTATTATATGATACATATCGTTTAGACCTTAATTTTGACAACATTTATGTGTTAAATTAAGACTTTCATTGTGTCAATTTTATTTCTTTATAAAAACTAAACAATAGTAATAAATTGATAAAATAGCTTCGGTTCGTAGGCCGACCTTGATCCTAATGCTCAAGGGTCGCCTCAAAAAATAATTTTTTAGCCCACCCTTTTTATATCAAGGAAAAGAGGCGAAGAGTCTATTTGGTAGTCCCCAAAACCTAGGTTTTCTCAAAACTCGCCAAATTTTCTTCAAAATCTATTCTCCACTAAAACCTAAGTTTTGGGGTCAAAACCTATCCAACTTTTTTTCACTTTCAAAACTCTCCTTCCAAAGTTCAAAACGCAAGTGGGACCACCATCATTGCAAAAACAAACCCCCCCCAAAAAAAATACCCTCAATTATATCCGTTAAACATTCCTGTCTCTCCCAACACAAGCGTGCAAAAGAAATTTCGTTCTCTCTTCTCATCTTCATCCTCTCTTCTCCGATCGCCCCAAAATACACGAAATACTCAAAGATACACCTTTGTGGCTAGCAGCACAGAGAATTCGCGATCAAAGCCAATCCCCAATTTCACTTTGTCACCAATATATCCAGATTTCGTCTATTCTTGTTGGAATTTTCACGGCTCCTTCTTATAGACTCAATTTCTAGTCGTCCGGCGTCTCTAATCGACACTTTCACCAAAGATTCAATGAATTTTTTTCCCATGGTAGAGAAGAAAGATGAACTTACCAAATAATCGGTCCCCATTCAACCATCCACTCTACCTCCATCCGTCCGACACGCAAGGCTCGCCTTTGATTCCTCAAATCCTTACAACAATTTTTACAAAATTATACTTGAAACATATTCCACACGGCCGAGCTTTGGTACGTCAAAAATAGTTTATCAATGCTAGTTATGTCCTAGCAATTGGTCTAGAAACTTTAACCCTAGACGTTTATAGTTCATCGCTCACTTCGTGTTCGGACCTCATACATGTGGCGTCACACATGTAACAAACTAACAATGGTTCTCCTAACACATGTAAACCTTTTATATGTGAAGAGGGTTTAAAAACTATGATCGGTACGATTTTGTAAATATTAATATAATTTTAAATCTGTCAAGTTTCAACGTTTTCTAAATTATATTTCTAGACCGATTATAATATAACACTATTTTGATATAGATAAAATATTTTAAAAATTAAAACATTTAAATTTTTATTAGACCTAATGCTCATACAACCGATTTAAGCATCCTTCTAGAACCCGCCATTTTTTATGACTAGTCTTAAAAAAAATTGGGTTTTGGTCGTTTTAGTTTCTAAAGTAATCTTCTTTAACGTGTCTCTTCAAAATCTGTATCTTATAGGAGGAACTTTAAAAAAAAACAAGTTGAGAGATCATTTGTGTCAGACGGGAGGCATGATATTCTAACCGTTGCTACATGAAAACACGAGCATTCGCCCGAGGTAAGGGAGTTGGAGGATGTTAGTATTTAAGTGTCATAAAGACAATATGTAAGGACAAATCATCATCATTTCTACGTTGTAGTATTTCATTATTAATAAATGGGCACATTTTATCTTTATCATATTTATGTCTCGCCTTTATTTTAAGGTAAATATGTGTTTGAAGATAAAAGTCCTAGGAATAGAACATGTGTTAATCTTGAGGATCAATTATGGAGATCATGATCATGAGACTCAAGAACACTAGATATCTATTGACTAAAACTTGTTCCTAGTCTTGAATTACCAAAAAAATGGCATTGATGATCTCAATAGACTAATACGACATCATCTACATGTCTAAGATACAAGGTACAAACCTCATGAAATACAAGCATAGTGATGCCTTAGTTAATGTTGTGAGTAGATATGTTGAAGAACAGATAGCACTGAGCAGACCCGCCGAGAGACTCCAAAAAGATTCACTGTAGAGACTATAATTAGATATGTAAAGTCTCTCATCGCTTGATAGTGCGGATTATCCTGGACTTAAGGATGTCATCAAACACTATATCCTAGGGTTATACTAACTCGGATACATGAGTATAGATGGAAATGCTGAGAGGATTCACAGTCCGCTACAAGGGATTAGTCATTCAAAAGACCGGTAAAGCTTAGATAGCTTCTAATTAACTCGGGAGTTTGTGAGCACAGTAAGTTATCATGAAGAGTCATTCAAAAGACATGTAAAGCTTGGATAGCTTCTAATTAACTCGGGAGTCTGTGAGCATAGTAAGTGATCATGAAGAGTCATGATCCATTATAAAGTTAATATAAATTTCTAGTTTTGTGAATTAGCTACATTTAGTCAATTAAGAGAGATGACACTCTATCTTTGCTCTTGACTAAATTTGAACGATGATGTGAGGGATGATGCTTGCACGGTATCCAAATATAATAGGTAGATCACTTGATCAACTCAATTAGTTCTTGGGTCACAGAGCATTGTTAGTGTCTTATGAGGTCATTAAATAAATTGGGTCCATTAAAGGAGTTTTAAGTGGTCTAAGTTTATTTATGTCAGTGACTAATTGGGCTTAATAAGTCACATACAAAGGTTATTCCCGATTGTTTAAAATTAACAAATTTGGGTCAATAATTGTTATTGAGCTTTATTAAGAGTAAATGTGTAATTGGGTTGGAGTGAGACTCCAATCCCAATAAAGAGAAAATGGCATCATATATGGTGTCCCTAGTGGAAAATCAGTTTCTCCACAAAAAGGTCTAAATGTGTTGGAAGACCCAATGAGGTCTTAGGCTAATATATATATATATATATATATATCGGGTTTATCGTTTTTCTATTTCACTTGATATTGTAATACCCTAATTTTCATAATTCATGTAAACATTGTATTTTGGTAAATAAATTAGCAAAATACAAAGGTGAATATGTGTCTCAAAGAAATATAGTCTATTGATTATATTTTTGTCCAAATTTCACTTTGGAATTAATTAACCAATGGTTGATTAATGAGACCACATATTAGGAGCTATAAAATATGACATAAAATCACATGAAATAATAACTATTTTAAATGCTCATAAAACGAGAAAGGGAATAGGGAAATACTTAGTTTAATTGTTATCTATTAACAATTATCCTTAACAAAATAAGCTTGCACTACTTGAGATTAGTGGGCATATAAACACTTGTTTAGCATTTTAAATAGCTTCATGAAACAACTCTAAAAATCCTAGCATTTCGTTCGGATGGGAAGAATGCAAATCAAAGATGATGAAATAAAATCATTATATATATATATATTGGAGTTGAAATTGTTGACCACGTCTTGTGAGGAGTTTGGATAAAATTTATTATTAAATAATCATGGCATATTTAATTAATAAAAGAGCACATTATATGCTTATTAAATGGAAGGACGTCGGCGGCCAAAGCAAGCAGGTGGGATTGAATGTCATAAAGTGGAATTTAATCTAATGGTTGTGAAGAAAGAAGAAACTTTGGGTGACTTTGGTAATTACCATTGTGACCTAGGAAATGATTAGGAAAATTCCCTTTCATGTTTGGAAGTCTCCATTGCTTTTAAAATGCAAAATGGAGTGGAAAACATGTTAGGGAATAAGTTTTGAAATCAATGGATTAAGATTGTGAAAATTGTAGAATTTTCGGTTTTTGAACTTTCTGGAGGCAGCGAAATTGATGCTATTATTTTATTTATCAAATGAAGTAATTAAATCATGAAATTTTACAGGAATAAAGTAGACATATAAGGCTTTCCAAATATATAAAATATGTAACGTTTTGATTTCTGGACAAGGAGATATGAATTTTTGAAGATAAGCCTTGTTTACTGTATTTAAATCTGAACAGTGTTTGAAAACGCAAAATCTTGGAATGATACGTGATATTCTAGCTTCTAGAAATATTTTTTTCTTGAAAATAGACATGTCAAGAGTGATGAAGAATTTTGCAGCACCTCATTTCGATTTTTGTAGAATTAATTATGATTTTTTAAAGTTAGTAAAAAATCTGCCCACAAAATCCAAGATTGCGTTTTTAAGGAAATGTAAGAGTAGAAAGGTAAATTAACTCTTAGGATATTATTCTAAGTGATATGGTAATATGTTAGGATATCCGAGGAGTCCGGGGGTCGATTCAAAAGGTCGAGCGTTTTGGTAACTACACTAAGTGAAAGGTATGGACGCTTCTCGTAACTTTAACTCTAATGTGTCTTGTATGCTTATATGTGATGGATTATTCATAAAGTCATGGACAAGACTAGGTCTTGGGTCATGTACTATGGCTAATACTCGGTCTTAGGTCACCTGTTTATATACATTCAGTTTGTGCGGGTTATAGTCATGATAATGTCGTATGGTTGTTTTGCTAGCATTGAGGACACATGGATTCGTGGCACAGGGTGAGTGTGCAAACATTGTGAACATTACATTTGCTGTGTGCTATGTATTGTTGTGCTGTTAACATTACATTTGTTGTGTGCTATGTAATGTTGTAACCTTACATCTGTTGTGTGCTATGTATGGTTAATGCTGAAATGTAATGAATATCTATCATACATATATTGTATATACTTGAGCATGAGGTTAATCATTACCCGAGATTCAATGGATATTGAATCTCATCCTTGACTAATAGTTCGCAAAGGAACCCGGATCTAACGAGGCATCGATGGACGGAAAGCCGTGAAGAGGCACCGATGGACGGAGCCGTGAAGAGGTACCGGTTGAGATAAGAGTCTGAAGAAGGTCAATAGGGACTAGTTTCTGGCATGAATCCGATAGAGTTATTTCAAACCATGTGGTGCTTAAACTAAGAAAGGGTTGGTCTATGTGGTTCAGTCATGAGTCGCCATGAAAGGCGGGGAGATTTCCACTAGACTTTACCCAGCTTGGCCAATGGGTTTGATTAACTGTATTGGATTTTAAGCCACAAGTCTAGTTAAGGCTTAGTTTAAGATTGTATAGTTACCATGTAAGAGTTGTAATTATACAAGTTTTGTATTATTGTATCACATGAATATTCCTTCGGGAAATATTTAATTTACCAGCTTCTGCCTGGGCATTTTATATCAGTTTCTCATTGTCCAAACGTTAATGCATGCTCTCTGTTTCGCTTTACTCAGATTTGTCAACACCGTATTCCTAGATACTACGTGTCACTGGGCACAGTAAGTAGTATGGAATTTGGGGTATTACAGACATAAGGTTTTGTTAAGTCATTCCAAAACTACGTTGTTTTGGGAGTTAGGGGAATTAATGAAGGGTGTTTTGGTAAAATTCATATAATAAATATAAAAAAAATACCAAAATACCATTCACTAATTCCACTAACTCCCAAAACGATGTAGTTTTAGGGTTAGAGGAATTAATGAATAGGGATGGAAATAGACCAGGGCCCGGCCTTGTTCGGAGCTGGTCGTCAGCCTGGCTTGTCAGGCTAAAAGGCCAGGCCAAGACATATTTTAAGGCATGTTTTGCTTAACGGGCCGCCAAGGCCTACCAAAGAGGCCTTTTAGGCCTAACAGGCCGGCCTGTATAAGGGTAAATCTAGAAATTTATAATTACTCCCCTGCCCTCTCTTGAGTTGACACGTTGATCTTGGCTTCTTTCAAAATTAACCTAACCTCGTTGCTTCTGTTCGGCCGCTCCTCTCACCCAAAAAACCTAGCTTTGTATAGTGTTCGGCCGATCCTCTCACCATCGATAGTCTGACGGTATGACACCCTCCTCTCCTCTATCTGTGATCTCCAACTCTGGTAAGCATTTGCTTCTCTTCCTCTGCATTCTCAGTTTCTTCGATTTGTTATTTCTTCAAAACCAAACTCATGAAGAAATCTATTTGTTTAAGTTTTTTTACTCTACTAGCTTTAGTTTCTTCGATTCTCAATTTCTTTGATCCTCAGCTTTAGCAATTTTTTTGTTTAAGCAATCTTTTATTTATTAGTTTCTTCAATTCTCAGTTTTTTATTGTTAGGTTATTGTGAGCACATCGACTTTCCTATTAAGAATTGCAGTTGGCACTCAACGCTCCTCTGATCCTCCCCATAAACTTCGAGAGGTAGCCAATCTTCCTTTCCTATGATCTTTAAAATTTTATCGGGCCATTTACTCCTTGATATTTGACAGAATTATTCCCAAGGAATGCCCGCATTGAATTCGAACATTGTTGTGTGCACTATTACTTGAGTTACTAGGCTCAACTCTCGCTGACAACAAAATCTTGGGTGAAGTTTATGGGAGAGGAGTTATGACTGACGAAAGAAGAGCTATACATTTCTACTCGAACTGATTCTGTTTATTTGTGTGGCTCATATTGATTGAACTTTTAGAATCCTAGTATCATGTTAAAGGAAATCAAATGACAAATTGGTAGGCTCAGAAAATAATTCTGCCCTTCGCATTAAATTTTTGTTTCATTTATTATGCTTCCTCAATACTTAGTTGAGATAAGCATTCTCCCCTCTGAAACTGCCATTCTAGTTTAACGCCACACCAAGAGAAAAGCCCGGAAAATGTTTTTGTATAATTTATTTCAAACATTAAAAATGGTGAACTTGTTCAATCCGATTGATTAAAGGTAGTCGCGTGTCTTTTCTTTTTGGCCTGAAGTCGTATATCCGTGTTGATTGAAAATCAAGAGGTGATGAGAAACCCGCTTGCTTATGGCCTTACTCCTTCGGTATCAATAGACTGGTCTATTATCTATATTTCATTTTGCGTATTATCGAGTTTGTTGCGTTGCTATCCGCCTCTTTTAGGGTATAACTAGCAAGGTCATGTATTTTTAAAACTCAATGGTACTTGAGGGATAGTGGAGTTATGGGCTTATTTCAATATGCTAAATGTTTTAAAGGTAAGAGTTAGAATAATTGATGGATGCTTTGCCTTGCCAAAGACATGATTTATCTTACATTTTAAGTCTTCTCAAGTTCCGTCCGAAAAAAAAGTTTTCTCAAGTTACACACAATGTATAATTATCTAATTTTATCTTCTTTAAAAAATATTTTAGTTAATATGGGTTAATGCTTGAGTGTTCGTACATATTAACTTTGTTTCTATTCATGGTTTAAATATTAGTTTGATCAAGATGCATTGATAGGCATTTAAAGTTCATAGTCAAGTTATGAGACAAAGGCGGTCATGCACTTTATGGCTAGTACTTGTTCATTAGGAGCATTTGTTTGGTTTGTAACTTTTTGATGCCAAATGCTGATGATATTGCATTTGTTGCAGGTTCTTTGTGTTGTCAACTACTGTTTCTTATCATCGTTAATTTCTCTCATGATAATAGTGGATTAGATAGGTATTCCAGATTTCCAGTATTGCATTATAATTATGTTTCATGTTTCATGTGCAACAAGTCATCACTTCATTGTTTAAATATCCGTTTGCAGGATTACATGTGACTAGTCTTTCAATTGTACTGAATATTTGCATTGATTTAATTTCATTCGCTGCTAAAATGATGTATTTTAGATCATTAGGAATAATTTATGTAAGGCCTATTTAAAGTAGGCATGTTTTCACCGTTACAAGTGTGCTGCTTTTTGTTTACGCTAGCCACTTTTTCTACTGCTTTTTTGTTGAGGTCTGTGTGGCCTCTTAGCCTAAGTACAAGATTTTAAAAAATACAGGCCTCTTAACAGGTCACAGGCCAGGCCATGCCTGTATACAAGCCAGGCTCAGGCCAAAAATTAAGCCATCAGAACAGCCAGCCAGCTCGTGCCACTTCCTTGCATAACAGCCAGGCCCGCAGGCGGCCCTGGCCTGGCCTGGCTTGATTCCACCCCTATTAATGAAGTGACTTTTGGTAAGATTCATATAATAAATACAAAAACAAAAATACCAAAACACCCTTCATTAATTCCCCTAACTCCCAAAACGACGTAATTTTGGGGTGATTTGACAAAACCTCATGTCAAGTGACATGACAAACGATAAACCCATATGTATGTATGTATGTATGTATGTATGTATGTATGTATGTATGTATGTATGTATGTATGTATGTATGTACATACAGACACACAAACACACACACACACACACATATAAAGATTCAATGAAGATTGGATGAAGGTAGGATAAATAATAAATAAAGATTGAATTAAAAATGATTTTTGAATTTTAGTTTAAGAGATGAATGTGATCCATAATCTTAAATTATTATTCAATCAATCAATTAAAATATGGATATGATTCATCATCTTAAATGATTGACTCAATCAATCAATCAAGAAATAAATGTGATTCATCATCTTAAATTCATTCATTCAATCAAGATATGAATATGATTCATCATATTAAATTCATTCAATCAAGATGTGAATTTAATATGACTTGGTTAATAAGTAGTTGGCTTAGCTTATTACCTAAAACTTCTTTTCTTAGTGCATAGGCCCACCAAGGCTATTTAAAAGAGGGTCTTGGCCGAAATTATGTATGCCTTATGCTCTTTAAATTTCGGTCATTACTAGGGAAATGCGCCATCCAAGAAAGGTAAAGTTCCAATCTTCTTCATCCTATTTTTAACCTAATTCCAAGAAACCACTACCTTAAAAAGAGAAAAAACCAAGGAAACCAAACCTCAACCTTGCCTTCGCCTAGCAAGCATCCAATTAGTGAGAGGTTTCAAGAGAAATAGTTCTCATTGCAATCGGGGGATAGCTGTGTGGATCAACGTTAGAAGACATCAACAACGTTAAAGTCTTCAACTGATCTAAGGTTATCCTAATCTCCAATAATCATTTTATCAAGTTATCCTAATCCCCAATAGTTGTTTTAATGAGTAATCCTGAAACTTATGAATATCATAAACTATTACGAATTCTCATGATTTCCGTAAAGAGTTACAGACTTATGATTAATAACTAATTAGCGTAATGAGTTAGGGTTAATAATTCATGAGGGCCGTCAGGAGTTACGGATTTCCGCAACGATTAAACAAAAATTTTGTTGTCAACCTCATGAAACTTTGAATGAAAGTGGTGTAATAGGCAAAATTAATCATTAGAGGAGGGGTAGGCATAAGGGATTATTTGGATCAATCAAACACCATTCCTCAAGTGTGGTGACTAGGGAGGAGATGGAACATATTTTTTCCATGAGGGCGGAAGTAAGGGAAGAGGCTAAAGCTTCATTTGATCCAATAATAGAAGCTCGATTGAGCAAGATGAAGGATAAAATGATGATGATTACATATCAAGAGATCAATGTTGCCAAGGCACATTCACTTGCACCTATATATTAAGATCACTAAAGGGAGTTGTTGTATTATATGACAGTCATCAAAGAGTCCTAGAATGCAAATTGCTGAACCTATTGACCTTTTTATGAAGGATCTTTTGAGACGATTAGTTGTATGTGGGAGTGTCCAAAACTTGGAATCAATTGTACACCACCAACAAATATAATATGATCAAGTCAAAGTGTTAATTGAAAAGGTGATCATTGTTGATGCACATATCCCTGTCCCTACTAGTGATTTGAAGATTGTGAGTAATATCCAGGGTAACTTCATCTTGTGGACAAAAAACCTTGTTTCTATTCAAGCTGAGGAAACCTCGATCAAAATCTCAATTGTAGCTCCATCTAATGAACAAGTTTCACAGCCTAAGTTGAATGCTATGCAAGAAGTGATTCTTATGGCATATTAACATGCTTTACAACAAGATCGTGGTATGGTTGCAGTTGCAGGCAAGCCAGCGATATCGGTTTTTCTTGAGAGGGATGATTTAATGTCCCTGGTAACTCCTAAATAGGAGCTTACGGTAGCAATAATCCAAGTATTTTTGATGTAAGTATCTTTTTATAAGTGTAAATATCTTAACAATATAATTAAGCCATTATAACTTTTGTTCTTGTATTATTGTAGATACATGAATCATAGGTTGGTTTCCTCATGCAAAAGCAATGTTTTGGATTCATTTGCCCATTTCAAATAACGAAAAAGGGACTATTGCTTCTATCGCACACACATACTTATCGAGAGGTTTAGTGAAACCAAACTTGAGTGTTTCTTGGCACCATATGTGCATGGGTAAGAAGCAAATTTTTATTTCATAATATATATTGTTTGAATCAATTTTATGTATTACTAGTCAATTCTTTTATTTTCAATGATCATTGGCAGTTAGTGCTTTTATGATGGAAAATTTATACCATCATCGTCTTATGCTCCCTTCACTACAAACCAAGGAATGAAATGAAGAAGAACATGAACTCGTAAGTTTTTTTAATTACTAAATAAAGTAGTGAACTAGCTAGCAATGTCATTTGAATAAGTAAGCTTTGTGATTTTGATGATAGGGCAATGAGGATATACCAACACGCTGCTGGTGGTAAGCATGTGCATGAGGTAAAAGACCTTAAATGGATCACATTAAATGTTAGTACATATTTGTTTGCTTTATGACCTTGTTCAATAAGCTATGCTCTATACATTTAATTGTGTCATGTTCTTTTTTAGACTCATAGGTAACATGGGGATCAAACTTATTGGACTTTTATGTGTTGAGACACATATTTAACATTTTCACATTATACATGATTGGATTCACTTAAAATGTAAATGTGTATTTCAACAACTTTGTACGACTATACTTTTAATTTATTTTAACTTAGGACACAAGTTAATTATTTTTATGGCTTTGATGTTATAGATGTTTGATTTTACCAATCCTTTTCCTGAAGAAGATATTGACTTCATCCGCAAATGTTGTTGTGAATTCATTTATATCCTCTTACAAAAATAATGAATTTAGATCTTGTGTTTTTATCATGTATGTATTCATCATTTGAAGATTGTGAAACGTTGTATGTGATCTATAATGAATAATAGTTATTAGATCGAAAATAGTTATTAGATCAATTTTGTTCCCACGTGAATTGGAATATTGTTGGCATTATATTCATTTTCAATAATTGGTCAATTTGTATATTCATTTCCAACAATTTATATTCTTTTAGTTGATGATGAATATATTCGAGGGTGGGTAAGAAGAAGAATTAGAGTGGATACGTGAAAAAAACATGGAAAAATTTAGACCGGATGTTATAAATATCAGTCTAAAAAGAATTAAGATGAGACTTTTAAGACCGATTTTATAAATATAAGGTCTAAATACTATTTTTAAGATGTGTTTTCGAAACAACAAATCTATAAAAGTGAGACTTTTAAGACTAGATATTGTACACACCGGTCTCAAAAGTCATACTTTTAAGACTGAATCTTTTACACAATTGGTCTAAAAAGTCATACTTTTTAGACATAATATAAGCTAAGTCATGTCTCAAAATTAACAGATTTTTTAGACTAGCTGTATCGAAACCTGATCCAGAACTAGTCTATAAAGTGAATTTTTACCCAGTCCAAAAAGCGATTTTAGTGCAATCACATTTTTTAAACATTCCCCTCAATGAAAGGTCTAAAAACAAGATGGTCTAAAAAGCATTTTTCTAGTAGTGACAAATGCTTTGACCCCATTTCAAAACATACTTTTTGTAGCCCCGACATTACCTTTCATGAGGATATACCTTTCTATCATAATTCTTCAATTCAAGGAGAGCGCATGAGTGATTCTGAGACTTAGGAACTAGAACTTAATAAAAAACAGATCTCACCTAAACCATGGGTTATGCTAATAGAGCCACCCTTACCTAAATCATTGAATCCTCATCTGAATCATTACCAAAGTCCTCACCTACACCATCACCTTCCTCGTCTCTTATGCCGCTCATAGAGGAACATTCAAGAGTAGAACTACTACAGATTTGTCGATATTTAACAGTTATTTTTACCTATATTTATTTAATTATTTTCAACCGTTAAATATTTGAGCGCTAAATATTTATTTTTAATGGTTGTTAATCATTAAATATTGGGCCATATATTTTATGGTTGTTTAAAGGAAAATTACGCTCAGGTCCCAAGGAAGGGAATTAATTACAATAAAGTCCCTTGAAATCATCAAATTACGCTCAGTCCCAAGGGACTTCTGTGTAATTATTTGTATTAACAACAGGAAATGCATAGATTAACAACAACTTTTAAATACCTGACCATTTACAACAGGAAATGCATATATTTACAACAACATTTAAACACCTGGATTTACAACAGAAAAAGCATAGATTAACAACAACTTTTAAATACCTGACCATTTACAACAGGAAATGCATATATTAACAACAGAAATGCATGTATTTACAACAACTTTTAAAAACCTGGATTTTATTTCCATACAAATAATTACACGAAGTCCCCGGCTATTTACAACAAAAATGCATGTATTAACAACAGAAATGCATGTATTAACAACAACATTTAAAAACCTCCATACAAATAATTACACGTGTCCCTTGGGACTTGAGCGTAATTTGATGATTTCAAGGGATTTTTTTGTAATTTTTTTCGTTCCTTGGGACCTATATGAAATTTTCCCTTGTTTAAATACAACCGTTATTTTTAGGACACTATATTTAGTGGTTGTAAGACAAGGACTATTAAATTTACAACCTTTAAATATATCAATATATATTCAATGGTTTTTTTACTAATAATTGTGAAATATTGTGTGCAATACTTTATAATTAAAATTATGAACAATAAAGTGTTTGACATTAGTCTTGGTAATCTAAAAATAGTTTATTTGATGGTTGTAATTTATAACCATAAAATATGTCATATACTTCATGGTTGTAAGAAAACCATCATATATGTGAAAATATATAACTATAATTATTGGTGACATATTTTTTTAAAAAAATTTGGTGATCATTATATTTTCGATCAGGCCCTATGGCTATTACATATGGAAACATCTGTGAATACAAAAATCAAAACAGAGATCCATTTCAATAACCACAATGGCTACTATATAGCCAAAACATAAACCAAAAGAAAATCTCTAGAATAGAAAAGTGAAACCAAAAGCAAAACCATATCTGAAATACCTAAATTAAGAACCTAACTAAGAATTTGACATACACTTAAACAAAAAAATGGCTACTCTATAGCTATCTACTGGTGATTAACAGTCATAGCCAATGTTTCTATGACTTCTTCAATTTGGGCAGGCGAATATTGCTCACAATACCTATTTTGCAAAGTACTCTAGTCAAGAACAAATTAAATATGTTAAAATATAAATGACTTTACTTTTAATTGAACTTAATTAAACACACATATATATACATACCTTAGTATTAATAGAGTTGGGATTGTGGGTGACTATATCCTTTATGAACTCCATGACACAGTAGCCACAAGCTCTTATCTTTCCGTGGATATTATAAACAAACAAATGATAAAAGGAACACAAATAAACAACTCTGACAAGTACAATAACACAAATGAAATATAAACCGGTGAATTACCTTTGCATTCTTCCATTTGTAAGCATATCTATAGCCACGGCCAAGTAACCGGGCAAAAAAGGAGGCCTTCATCCGTAGCGTAATAGTAAACAACTTTGACAACAAAATACGACATTAAAGAATCAAATTTATAATAAACTCTGACAAGACAATAAGAATTCAAAGTACCAAATTTAAATTTATCAACTTACTTATTGAATGCCTTGACTATTTGTGGTCGACCATGAATTGAGTCAAAGTACCAAATTCTTTGCGTGAAGGATTTAGCATGATGATAAAGTACCAAATTATTTGAATTTGATTTTGATTTTTTGGATAAAGGATGATGAGATGGCATGACTTCTTTAAAAAGATATAGGGAAATTGATGATTTGTCCTTTGATATTTGGAGAGATAATGACATCTGCATTTTTCTCTAAATATATTTGACGAAAAGAATTGAGAATTGAGAATTGAATTCTCAAGTGATAAAAAGATATAATAATTTAAATTTAATCCCTTTTTGAATTAGGATCAAATCTATCCTTTAAGATTATGAGAACATGTGGCATCATGAGAATTGAGATTTTATAATGTCTTTTGGACTTTCATGAGTTATCTCTAATTATTTCTTATGACGACATGTGGGAGGTAACCTAGTAAAATCATCTTCCTACATTTCATTAATAAGGTGGCGCCTTCTTATAATTTGGATAGGAGGTAACCTAGTAAAATCATCTTCCTACATTTCATTAATTGTATCTAACCATGCTTTTGCTCTTTATAGGTCATGGAAGACACGCATTTGGGCTTAAGTAGTGGTCATAGGGCTCATTCAAGGAGGATAAGTAATAAGCACTACTACAAAAATTGAATATTACTACCTAAAAAGACGTCCTTATTTCGAATTAGGAAGTAAAAATAAAGACGGTGGCATTTTTGTAATTATTTTGAGCATTGAGTGTCCCGAAATATAGTTTAGGACTTGTAAAATTTATTTTTGTCGTCCTAACAATATTTCGACGACTAACATCTTCCCGCCATGGTAAATATGAGGATTTTTTGTTGGGTGCCATGTGATTTAATGATTTATTTATTTATTTATTATTTTATTTTTTTACAATGGGCGACCTAAATAAAAATTCAAGTCGCCAATTGAATATTTTGAATATTTAATTCAAGTCGCCCAAGGATTATTATCTTTTTGGCGGCAAGGCCATTTTTTTTTTTAATAATGGGTGACCGAATGAAATTCGGTCGCCAATTGAACAATTTTGGCGGCAAGCACCCAATTATTATTATCTTTTTGGCGGAAATGGCGACACTGAATTTAATTCGGGTTGCCGCCAATTGAACAATTTTGGCGGCAAGCACCCAATTATTATTATCTTTTTGGCGGAAGGGGCCAACTTTTTTTTTTTTTAATAATGGGCGACTGAATTAAATTCAAGTCGCCAATTTAACAATTTTGTCGACCTGAATTTAATTCAAGTCGTCCATTTAGTAATTTTGGTGACCTGAATTAAATTCAGGTCGTCCATTTAGTAATTTTGGCGACACAATTTAATTCGAAGTCGCCATTTTGAAATTTTTTTAAATTCGAGTCGCCCTTGTGAGAATAGTGGCGACACTTTGAATTAAATTCAGTCGCCAATATTCATTCATAAGTCGTACCAACACGGGTTTACCCCTCATTTCCCTCCTCCAAATCACACACACACACTTCACTCTCCGCCTCCTTCCCCAAGTCCGAGATCCCTTTTCGTCGACATCTCCGCCGCGCCGCGCCTCCGGCTTGTCTGTCTCTCATACTCCCCGGCTCTCTTTCACTCCGCCTCCTTCCTGGAACCCAAACCCAAGTAAGGAAGATGATTTTTGTTGTTTACAGAACTTCTAGTTTTGTTTGAATGTTTTTGCTCTACTTAAAGTTGTGCGCTTTTGAATCCATATTTTTGCTCTTCTTTTATTTGTGAATTTGTGAATGTTGCTAGATTTTTATTGTTTCCATGAGTACTTCCCTTTGTTATTGACGGGTGAGAATCATTAGTGCGCACCTCTTTGTATTATTTTTTGGTGCTTGTTCTTTGGAATTTTGTTTTTTTACGGGTCTTTTAGTTTTGTATTTAATTGTTTTTGCTAGTTCGAGTTATGGTTTTTATTCATCTCTTTGCTTCGAAGTTGGAGTAGTTCTTCATGTTCTTCTTCGTGATGATCCGAACGAGAGATATCGCCATTGAAATATCATGGTCGAATCTGATTCACTCAAGAAAGCTATATAACTTCCACAGGTGAGTGAATTATATCAGTTCATGAATTGTGATCCTATTATTATCTTTACGAAATCCGATCCTATTCTCCATTATTTGTCAAATTTACTTGAGAGGGGGCTCGGTTGGAGCGAGAACTTCAAAATATCGTGATTGAATTTGATTCACTCGGGAATTAAAGTCAGTATCTTCCAAAGGTGAGTGAGAGATGTTGATTCACCAAGTGTGAACTATATTTTTCTTTTTCTTTCTGAAATATGTTCCTCTCTTCATTATTTCATGGTTGATTTCTTTACCTTTCCATCTTTTATACATTTACAAGTTAGATTGTGATTGGAGCTTCAATTGAAAATCATAGCACATACTACATGTCTCTGCTTTCTTTTTGTCAAAAGAGCATTTTGCCAATTTAGTTAGCACCTTAACAATAATTAAAATAAAAATTAAGGTAAGTCCAACATTCTGATGTTAATTTTTTGGGTGCACTTAGTGTCCTAAAGTTTTTTTTTTAGTGCAACTTCAACCATGAACTAATTTTTATGGTGTAATTTCATCTAAGCCTAATATTTTATTTTTTTTTGCATATATTGCCAATGCTTAATTGTTTTTTGCTATCATTCACTAGTTGAAATTTAGCTATATGTGAATAGACCTTTGTGAAGAGAAAGGCCCTGATGATGTTGTTGTTCTAGAAGTTTTCACCTTTGAACTAAGTGTCTTTCAATGAAGAATTATACTTGCTACTCATGATTATGGCTACCTTGTGTATTCTAGAATTTTAAGCATACCGTTGTATTTATATGTGGATTCCTACTTCTTTAAAACCTTGTTCTTTGAGCTTAAAGCTGTTTGACTTATCGATTCAACTCTCCATATTTGCCGAGATTTCTGATTGGAAGATCTTGTTGTCAAGATAGATTCTGTTCTATGAGCTTGTTTGAACTTCTGAAACTTGCTGTAAAAAATCAGAGAAGTTGAATAAAACTTATTTGCTGGTTCTGCTGGTGCTTTTTTTTTTTTTTTAGTTTAGTAACCAGAGTTCTTAAAGAAAAAAAAATCCATGTTTTGCTTTGATTGTTCCAGATTTGTACTTCCTCTTGAGAACACTCAAGCCTCTTGATTCAGTAAATTGCAAAATCTCCCTATGAATTGGTTAAACACTCATTGAATCGAGTTTCTTCTACTCCTTAGTTTTAGTTTGGAATTGTTTTTTGGTTGGACGAGTTGTACATTTCAGAATGTGATTCTAGGATTTGTTAGCTGTATTTGATATTGGAATTTGCGACTATATTTAGGTGTAGATGGATACTGATTCATTTGAAAGGTCTTGTTGGACTTGTTCCTTCTTATTCTTGAGTTGCTGATTCTGTCTTGAGCTTTACTTGTTTCTTTGTTTCAAACTAATGTGACTGCAAATGCTTGCTTAGAGAACTTACATTGTTAACAAGATTTCCTACAACCACTTGCAAATAAGTTTTGTGCTTAGTTCTTAATAGAACAACCACATGTTGATAATTCGATATAGACGAGAAGAGATTAAAGGAGAGTCATCTTTGTCTTTTTTGACTACGTCCCGAGAAATCTTGGTCAATTGGTTTGAAGCAAACAGTTGTGCTCCCAAATTAGGTCAGTTGCTTTCATTTTATTCACATACACATATATTGTCCTTCTATGATACCTTTTTCTTGAGAGAGAACAACACTTTTGTCTTATGGCTTCATGGTTTACCATTATTGATTTAAGTGTTTTTAATCCAGTTCGTGAAATTTTTTTTTGGTCTATCCTTTATTATTAGCCATAAGAACTATGTGAACTTGATTATACAAGTGATGGCTTCATGGTTTACCATTCCCATTACCATTGAAGTATATGTTAGTAGGAATAATTCCAATGTTCTCGTTAGTTGAAGAAATTGTTGGATTTAATAGTTGATATTGTTCTGAATTGCTTTAGTTAGTAAGTTTTGTTGAATTAAGTTGAAATTGGTTGTTATTGGAATTTTGGGATGTCTTACTTTTAAGGGGACATGCTGCCGAAATTTTCTTAAAAGAAAGCATGTCGTTCTTGAAATTGTTATGAACTTGACTGTTGTTGGAAATGTCGTAGGTGGTAATAAAATGGGTCATAGTTGGATGAATGCGTTGAGAACTAGTGAAGAATATGAGAATGGGGTGGAAGAGTTTATTGAATTTGCTAGAAGGAATGTGGCTACAAAAAATGAGATGTATTATTGTCCATGTATTAATTGTTTAAATGGGAGTCAAAGGGATATTTCTAATATAAGGGATCACCTACTTTGTGATGGAATACACCTTCGATACACAATGTGGATATGGCAAGGTGAGGAAGTAAGTACCGGTGCGTCCCACGAAAATGAAGTTGAGGTAGATGATGATGGAATGGAGAAAATGATTCATGATGTTGAGGCGAGAATCTTTTGCACAATCGGGTGAATATGAAAGCGTGCGGAGTGATGACCTTTGTTCCCGGGTTTACTAAGTATTCACGGTTGATCGGAACCTTACATTTGGTCAACTTAAAGGCAACTTGTGGGTGGACCGATAGTAGTTTCACGTTCGTTGCTTGAATTGTTGTGTGATATGTTGCCGATGATAATGTACTTCCAAATTGTATGTATGAGGCCAAGAAAATCTTGTCTACGATGGGTATGGAGTATAAAAAGATACACAGTTGCCCTAATGACCGCATATTGTACGAAAACGAGTACGAAGGCCTCGCAATTGTCCGAAGTGTAAAACTTCACGATACAAAGTGAAGAAAGTTAGTGTTTACGGAGAGCGAGATAACAAAAAGGCAACCATTGAGGGCATTGTGGTATCTTCCAATAATTCCACGGTTTAAGCGTCAGTTTCCTAGTGAAGCAACGACGAAGAAGTTGAGATGGCATTCTGATGAGAGAATATTCGATGGAAAATATCTTCGGCACCCAGCTGGCTCTCCGCAATGGAAGAAAATAGATGAAATGTTCCCTTAATTTGGCAGTGAGCCAAGAAACCTTCGACTGGGGCTTTGTATAGATGGCTTCAACCCGTATCGAACTCTTAGCAGCACCCATAGTGCATGGCCGGTTCTCCTTGTAATATACAACTTACCTCCCTGGCTATGTATGAAACGCAAGTATGTGATGCTTTCTATGATGATTTACGGACCAAAACAACCCGGGAACAATATCGATGTGTACTTGGCGCCTTTGGTTGAGGATTTGAAGAAGTTGTGGGAGGAAGGCGTAGATGTGGTTGATGCATATAAGAAGGAGTCCTTCAAGTTGCGTGCAATGATTTTTACCACGATAAACAACTTTCCTGCATACAGAAATTTGTCAGGGTACAGTGTGAAGGAGCATAAAGCATGTCCTATATGTGAAGCAGATACAAACTTCCATCAACTAAAGCACAGAAAAAAAACGGTCTACCTCGGTCACAGGAGGTTTCTTCATCAGTTCCACCCATATCGTAAGTTAAGAAAGCGTTTTAACGGCTTACTGGAGCAGAGCACGGCTCCAAAGGCATTAATCGGAGATGACATTTATAGTCGGGTGAAACATATCAATGTCATATTGGGTAAGCAGCAAATGAAGGCGAGTGAGAAGAATATATGGAAGAAGAGATCAATTTTCTTTGATCTTCCATATTGGCGTAGTCTTGATGTGAGACACGCCTTGATGTGATGCATGTGGAGAAAAACGTTTGTGATAGCCTTGTCGGTACTCTTTTGCACATACCGGGTAAGACTAAGGATGGAATTAGTGCGAGACTAGATCTGGTTGATATGGGAATAAGAGAACGGTTACATCCACGAGTAATGGAAGATGGTAAGAGGGCATACATGGAGCCGAACTCATACACTATCAAAAGCGGAGAAGAAAAGTTTATGTGGATGTCTATATGACATTAAGGTGCCACAAGGATATTGTTCTAATTTGAGAAGGTGTGTCTCAATGAACGATTTGAAGTTAGTGGGAATGAAGTCCCATGATTATCATGTGTTGATGCAACAACTACTACCAATAGCTATTAGAGGCACTATGAAAGATGAAGTTCAATCCACTATAACAAGATTGAGTATTTTCTTTAATGCTATCTGCAACAAAGTTATTGACATTGAAAAGTTGGATGAATTGGAAAATGAGGGTTATATTATTTTGTCACAACTAGAGATACATTTCCTTCCTACTTTTTTTGATATCATGGTGCACTTGATAGTGCACTTGGTAAGGGAGGTAAGACTGCGGTCCGGTTTACCTAAGGTGGATGTACCCTTTCGAGCGATACATGAAGATCTTAAAAGGGTATTCTAAAAACCCTTATCGGCCGGAAGCCTCAATAGTTGAGAGATATGTAGTTGAAGAGGCTATGGAGTTTTGCAAAGATTATCTATCTGGGGTGACGATACAATCTCAGCATGACCAGGGGATAAGTGAGGGAACTTGAGGAATCAAACTGAAGAATAAGCCTCGTGAAGAGGTGTTGCAAGCACACCTATACATCTTGAATAATACGGAAGAAGTTCAACCATACATTGATGAACACGAAAGAGTTTGAAGGATATGAATCCAAGGAAGAATGACATGCATATAGCTAATGAGCAAAAGAAGACATTCATAAAGTGGTTCCGGGAGACGGTATTGCACGAGACCGGTGTGTCGGATACAATCGAGTGGTTAGCACAGGGGCCTTCTTTTCAGTCATCACTTGGAGCGGTTACGATGTAAACGGATATTCTTTCTACACAAAAGACCAAGATGATAGAAGTTCTGTGCAAAATAGTGGGGCGATGGTTGAAGCTGAATCCATGCACTTTTTGAGTTCAAAAGACAAAAACCCGGTGTTAGCATCAATGACCTATTATGGAGTGATTGAAGAAATATGGGAGATCAGCTATAGCAAGTTCAAAGTTGCTTTATTGAAATGTAAGTGGGTTAGCAATAATGCTTTGTTGTAATAGATCCTAAATTTGGATTTGTCTCGGTTGATCTTCAAAGACTTGGTCATAGAGATGAGCCATTCATTTTAACAAGTCAGGCGAAACAAGTGTTTTATGTTACAGACCCTGCAAATAAAAAAATGTCCATTGTTCTTCAAAGTAAAAAACAGAAGTATGGTGAAGAATCCTTGAACCTTGACGATACACTCCCTTTCACAACAAATCCACCTACAACACGTGAAGTAGAATTGGTAGATGATGAAGAATATGCTGCAAGAAATGATCATTGTGAAGGGATATGGGAAAAAATGTAAAGTAATGTTCTTTTTGTGGTCGTTTAACATGTTGGTTCATTTTATTAATTTGTTTATTATTTAATAAACTATATAACATAAATGATTTGTCTTTGATGAACAGGAATATGTCTAGCTCAGACGAGTCATCGGGTGATAGGGTTGATGTGCCCGTTGTGAGAAAGGGGAGAGGTAGCACACACATGGGTGCGCTAATTGCTCATCGTGATGATCGGAAAAGAGGCTGCATGTGGAGTTCGATGAAAATATGAATCCAACCTAGAGAGGAAGATAGCTTCATTAGCTATTTAGGCTATCTGGCTCGAAGCAAAGTGCGTATTGTATACTCTAGTTGGAAGATGGTTCCTGATAAAACAAAGGAGTTGATTTGGTCACAAATTTTGGTATCTCACTTTCGATATATCTGCATTTGTATCTTTAGTCTTATTACTTGATTTCTTTCATATCTTCTCTTTCACCTTGCAAACATTTGATGTCCCTAACACTAAGGCAATGAACAAGCATTGGATGGGTGAAGTTCGTCTCCGTTGGAAAGATTTTAAGAACAAGCTAACAAAAAAGTATATTCGAGGGCCAAAGAGGAACGAGGATCCATGTATGACCTATGATTTCATTTCTCCGCAGGACCGGAGGGAGTTTGTGGCGTCACCGTGCGTAATCCTGAATTTCGGTAAAATTTCTGTCATATCTTATCTTTAATTTGAATCTACTTGACTTCGTACGCTCGCTTTGTTTGTTTTCGTGTCACGGAAACAAGTCAAGCCAATAGAGAGAGGCAAGCGAAAAATAAGTATCTGCATTGCTTGTCTAGAGGTGGCTACGAAAAAGCTTGAACGGAAGATGATGGAAGAAGAGTTACAAAATAATGAAGGAAGCTTCTCAATCCGATCCTTCCACCGCTATCCGTGCCCCGAGCGTCCTCCTCGTCACAAAAAATGGAAAGTCATGAGAATGAAGGGTGACAAATACATCAATGAAGATGTTCTTGAGGTTGCCTCAAAGATTGTAAGTAGTTAAATTAAAAGTATTGAATAGCCTCGCTTGTTTCATACTATATAAGAGTTTAGTTATTATTTATGAAAAATCTTATGGTACATGATTCACTTGAGCAAAGAGCAGCCAAGGCTCATTCACGCCGTACACGCGGGACATTTTGTCAACGGCAATTGGGAAGCCGGATTATCTTGATGCTGTTCGAGGGGAGACGAGGGGAGTGAGTGTCGCAAAATATTTCGGACGGTGTTCACATTTGCATAACGAAGAGAGCCATAAGTGAAGGTGGAATATCACCTAGAGGGGGGGTGAATAGGTGATCTTGAAATTCTTTCGCTAATTACTCAAGAACACTTAAAACAGAGATAGAGAGGAGAGCAATGAACACAAGAGATTATACTTGGTTCGGTCCAACTCTTGACCTACGTCCATCCCGAAACACTCGGGATTTCACTATCTCCAAACTTGATTACGGACTCGTAACTCTCGAGTAATCCTCTCACTAGGACTTACTCCTCTTTACAAGTTGTAACCAACTAACCGTGGACACAATTACACACTCTGTAAACGAAGGATGATCCTTTCACTCTCGGACTCACTCCCCCTTACAAGTTGTAATTGATACACCCACACTCAAGATACCTATACCTTGAGATTTGAACGAATTGTAATACAAATGATAAGACTCTCTCACGAGTAGATAAATGATAAACACGAAGCTCGCAATATCCGAAGATATGTACGTACTATAAATGGATTACTTTGAATGCTTTGTCTGTGTGTGCGTCTATGTCTGCACTGATGAATTCAAACCTTCTTGTATTTATATTGGTTGAAGATTGAGGACCGTTGAAGGATTTGAATCTGTCTATTTGAATGTTTGAATATGTCCGTTGGGAGTGTTCAGACATCTGCGCCTTCCGTAGCCATGATCAAGTGTCCGCTTGGTTGGGACTCAGTATAGCCGTTATTCACGTGGTCCGGGATGGAGAATAACTTAAAATATTGATTCGGTGCTTTTGACAGATGGGCCATCCTTCATCATGTCGGCCGTGTCTCCGGTTTCGGTGCTTCATGGCTCATCAAGATTCAAACAATGATTAATCATTCGAGAATCCCATTCTGTGTACTCGAGTAGCCTTTGCGAGCACAAGCTTGATTCTTTGTCAATACTCAAGTAGCCATAGTTAATACTTGAGTATCCATTTGATTCAGAGATATATCAAAAGCTTTGTCATTGATCATACTTGAGTATTCAATCATGAGTACTTCCCGAATACTTCCTTGAATACTTCCTAAATACTTGCTGAACATTTCCTCAATACTTTCGAATACTTTCGTAATACTTTCGCAATACTCAAGTATCCCCAATCAAATCACAGAGGTTCATAGCTTGTTAATACTCGGGTAGCATAAATCCAATACTTGAGTATTCATTTTAATCAATTGACAAATGCTCATATGGTTAGAATAGAATCAATGATAATAAATAGCAAGGCATATTCCATGATTTCCATATCGCAACAATCTTGGTGTTCTTCGTCGAATTTGAAACTTGATCATGAATCTGAAAAACACTCAGGAAGATGATTAATGATATCATAGTTAATATTGAATGATGTATTGGAAGATAAAATCAATTAACTAGATCAATTGGGTGAAGTTACATATGAATCATGTTTGCTGTCAAGTCATTGGTACCAATGCTGTCTGGGCATTCTCGAGAGTTGATATTATCATACTCGAGAATCACTCATTGAATCAAAGCGATCTTTGAACAACTTCTGATCATTCTCGAGAATCACCAAGTGATTCTCCGAAACCATTCTCGAGAATTGGTTCCCAATTCTCGAGAGTCACTTTGAGGAACAATTTACACGAAAGCATCGACAAGGCGAGACATTCATTCTCGAGAATTCTTTGGTCATTCTCGAGAACCATTCCCGAGAGTTGATTCCTCATTCTCGAGAATCACATGTTCAAAGAATATGCAGAACGCTTTTCCCGATTATTCTCGAGAATTAACTTCTAACTCTCGAGAATCACATCAGAGAAACTTCAGCTGTGTGATTCTGCCTCTATCATTCTCGAGAGCTGCTGGTGCATTCTCGAGAACCATTCTCGAGAGTTCCTTACTTATTCTCGGGAATCAGAACTGATGTAGGTGAAGAAGGTTCAGAACCTGCGATGCTGATTCTGTCACACACCATTCTCGAGTCAATTTCACATGGACATGTGAGTGAGTTAATTCTGATTCAAATTCTCGAACTCTTTAAAGCCTTCTTTCCATGCAAGAAGAATCAGCCCAAACTTGTTGAATTCCGTTAGTTATCATAGGATGAATGTAAGCTGTTCTTAATCAACGCTGATTGCAGCTTCCTGAACATACTACCAACTTAAAAACATCATAACTTCTTCAATTGATCTTCGTTTTCTGTCTTATTTATGTTTTTGGAAAGGTATTTGAGTCTAGTTTCCAATGGCACCAATTTCAGCTCCATTGGATTTTTCGTTTGTGAGATACACCCAAATTACCGAAGTTTGGTCTGGACTGTGACGGTGATTCTTGTTCCAACTTGAGAAAATCATAGCTCTCTCATCTAGGCTCATTTGGACTTGATATTTTGTAAAAAGTACGTGTTGGATGTCTAGTTTAATATGCCGCTGGTTTCATGTCAATCCGATTCCTGGTTTGGGAGATATCATTGATTTACCGAAGGTCGCAGAAACAGAGCAGAACAGAGGAACCTGAAATCCGATGATTCTCGAGAATCGAGTACCATTCTCGAGAATCATTCTCGAGAATGCATATTTCATACTCGAGAATCGCTGACAATTTTCACGAGAATCAATACCATTCTCGAGAATGGCTTCGGGAATGGATTGCATTCTCGAGAATTGCTTCGAATGAACTTGTGACCCGTTTTCACTCATTTTAACTCGAATTGACCCGTTCCAACTTCTATACCATCGTGGAGACTTCTAGAATCAATCTAGAAACTTGTATAATAATTTTCTCATTTCATTAAACAATTTCTTCCTTTCTTTCTCCTCTTTTCTTGATCATTCTCCATCATTAAACTTCACATCTACATTAAACATCAGAATTAGTCAAAGTAGAAGATAAATGTAGTATGCAAGCTTTTTGCTCTGGATAATGACATTTATATAAGACATCATCAAAACTAATCATAGCTAACAATAAGGAGCTTGAAGCCAGAATTCGAGCGTCCCTCGTAGATGAGGTTATGGCACAACTATAGGGGTGAAATGAAAGCTATGGTACAATAGGATCGTACAACCCACGAATCCCCGACCATCCCCAGCAGTAAAGAAAGTTTTCAGCCTCCAGAGGTACCTATTGGCGAACCTTCTCCCCCTCCAGATGTACTTATTGGCGAGCCTTCTCACACTCCACGGGAGGTATACCTTGCACTCTATATTTGGATGACCCACGCCGGCGTATTGTTGCCGATGGTCTTGTTTACCCAGAACAAGACAAACACCACGGCAAGCAAATTTCAGAAGGCCAACGTCGTGTGACTGTGAAAAGTGTGCGAGAGGGGGAAGAAGAGACAGCCGTCCCGATTGATGATGAGAAGGTTACCACACTAGGCGCTGCCATCTCATGGTTTATCCTTTGGCCGCATCATCTTATTGAGATGGGGACGACACCTCTAATGGTAGGAAATACATTACTGATTGATGATGAGTAGGTTCCCGATTAATTTTCATTGCTAACCCACTCATAATATGTTTTTTTTTTCATAGCATGAACAAGCTGTGAGCTTATTTCCCTACTTAGCACAAATACGAGAGTTGTACAAGGACATCGACTTTATCGGCTTGCGAGATGCCTCCGGCGTTGTCGGTGCGAAAAAGACATATCCGATAACAATTGACAAGAAATATTTGACGAGTTTATGCATATGGATTGTTTAGATATACAGTTTCTTCAACTTGCAATCCTGTAAGTTTTTTTAACCCTTTAATTATGTCAGTACTCTTTTTTTGTTTAATATATTCAATAACATTTATCATTTTATTTCATTTCATAGTGTCTGCCGCGAAATATGCGCCAACACAAAGCGAGCGGATTCGTTTGGATACTTATGTCCTGGATGCACGACTTCGGCTCGCAATAAGTTACCCAGAAGGTCAATTTATGTTGGTTTAACAATGGGCGACAGAGGAAAGTCTTGTTATCTAGCGCCAATACATGAAAGGTGCGTACTTTTGTTTTGTCTATATAAGATTTTTGTGAATAAATTGCTTTCTTATCTTAATTTAATATTAATACGTATATGTTGTAGTGGTCATTGGACCCTGTGTGTTGTTTGTCCCGTCAAGAACTCCTGTTATTGGTTCGATTCAGTAGATGGCAATCCAACCGAGGATATCAAAACCATGTTTGCCGAGTAAGTAAATTTTTGTCTAAATCATCGATTCTTCTTTTAAATGACTCGGTTTAACATGTATGTTAATTTCCATTTTAATGATAGGGGCCTCAAGACGTATAGATAGCTTGTTGGAGCAAAAGAGCAGGGTGGACTGAAGTGGTTTTATCCAAAGGTAAGTAGTTTCAATTCAATTCATTTCATTGACACAATAGCTTTCGATGTGCCTTTATTCGTTTTAACAATTTGCTTTTGATTTATAGTGCCATCAACAACCAGGGAACACCGAGTGTGGATACTACGTTATGAATTGGATGCAATCCATCGTTAGCGCCCGGACGTATTCAAGGTTTTCAAAATGTACGTAATCGCTCCGTGATCCTCAAATGATGATATTTTTGTTGTTGTACTTGAGTTGTTAATTATTTCATTCACTTCATTACCTTGTTTTCCAATTTACGCTTTTGGGGATCGGATCCGTACTCGTAGGATGACATCGATCGGTTCGAGACATGTTGGCTAGACATCTTCTTCAACACATAGCCTAGTTAGTAGTGAGCATGATTAGTATGTTATTGTGTTAGTGATTCTTTGCTACTTTTGTTGTTCGTTTGTATCTCGTTTGGTGTTATTGTCTATTCAAAATCTGCAACAATTGTGACCAACTTTCTTGGAACTATGAACCTTCTTGTGTTGCTTGGTGGGTTTCTCGGCGATGCAAAACTTGGTAGATATCTCATTGTTGTAATCTCATTGATAGTTTGTGTCTTTGCAAGTTTGGTGTTATTGTGGGTATATTATTTTGATTCAAATAGGCGATGCAAAACTTGGTAGATATATATCTCATTGTTGCTATCTCATTGTTAGTTAGTTTGTGTCTTTGCACGTTTGGTGTTATTGTGGGTATTCTTGATTCATGTATATATATAGCGTTTGGTCTTGATAGATGTGCATGAAGCCAATACAAAACTTAAATCCAAAATACTAATTAAACTTTAATCCAATATACATTAAAGCCAGTACATTGTCTTTCTTTGATTGATTCTATCAGTTACAACATCTATGATTATCCTATGATTGATTATTTGATGGCATGGTTGTGTATCACTCAAGGGATGAACGAAATAACTTCTGGTAGAATGTTAATTAACTCCTCAAAAAGGCATTGTTCGTATTTCAACATTACTATTTTTGTCATGCATATTGTTGGGGACATGATGATGCCAAATCATGTCTCGTGAAAATGAAATCTGTTATTCTACTTTGAGCTC
The DNA here is from genome assembly GCA_019022615.1 of Acacia melanoxylon. Taxonomy (NCBI): domain Eukaryota; kingdom Viridiplantae; phylum Streptophyta; class Magnoliopsida; order Fabales; family Fabaceae; genus Acacia; species Acacia melanoxylon. The sequence continues at coordinate 340,136 of JAFJYJ010000068.1, read as the reverse complement.
TTAAATGAATCCTCCAAACCTCAGATCGTCTTACTATTTTCTATGTATTTCAACATTGCTATTTTTGTCGTGCATATTTACTTGATTCATGTTAGCGTTTTCGGGCAAGATTAAATATGTAGCCTATATTTTTTTTTTAAAAAAAATCATAAAAAAGCGTCCCGAATTATATATTCAGACGCCTTTGTGCACCAAATAAGGTGTCCTTAATTGAAAGCAGGACGCCTTAACAAGGCGACCTGATTTCTTCAGGTCGCCTTATTAAGTCGTCCCGAATTGAAATCAGACGCCTTAACAAGGCGACCTGATTTCCAATTCAGGTCGCCTTATTAAGGCGTCCTGAATTGAAATCAGGTCGCCTTAATAAGGCGACCTGAATTTTATTCAGGTCGCCTAAAGCCTAAAAAACAGCTACCCCGGCCAAGACGTCCCTCAGTAAAGGGATGTTAATTGGGTCTTATCTAGGTCGTTGTTTAGCTTTTTTGCAGTAGTGAAGTTAACATAGATGGGCCTAAACCATGTTATAATCTGGCTAAAAAATAGTCTTAAGGTCTTGTTTTTCATGGAACTTTTAGCCTACGCAAATTTCCACCTATTTCTATAGTTCTTCATCCATTTTCTAGATTTGATTGTCTTTTTAACTTTAATCTTCGTTTTCCCTACAATAAACACAACCAAAACCTTCATGCAAATCAATTTAGTATAGGGAAATAAAAATATGACAATTTCGCACTTTTTAACAATTGTTTTGTGCAACACTTTCTAATCCAAAATAACCATAATAATAATAATATTTAAGCACAATAATAATGATAAAATCCAATAAATATATATATATATATATATATAAATCTATAATAAAATAAGGACTTATCACCCATTTCTCTAAGAAAGAAGCCTCGATCTTCTATATTGCACCCAATTTAGAAACCTATGTCCTACAAGGCTCTCTCTCCAAGTTATTGGGCATTTATCACCAACCTAGACAAAGTATGCATTCCCAAAAACATTTAGGAGGCACTAGAGATACCAGAATGAAGAAATCTATTTATGGCATAAATGAAAGCACTAGAAAAGAATGGATTATGGCAGATTGTTGAAAGGCCTAAAGGCAAGAAACTTATTAGATGCAGGTGGATCTTTATTCCTAAATATATGGCTAACGGTACTCTTGAAAAGTTATAAGTACGTCTAGTAGCAAGAGGGTTCACTCAGACATATGGTTTAGATTACCAACAAACGTTTACAGTAGTGACAAAACTGAACATTATTAAAGTTCTATTATCTGTTGCAACTAATCTAGAGTGGCCACTTCATCAATTAGATATCAAGAATTCATTACTAAATGAAGAGTTAAAACAAGAAGTCTACATGATTCTACCTCTAGGTTTTGAAAGAGGCAAAAATGATCAAGTATCCATACTAAAGAAATCACTATATGGTCTAAAGCAATCTCCAAAGCATAGTTTGATAGGTTCTCAAAAGTTCTCACTTCAGAAGGCTACATGAAAGGATTTTCATATCACAGGATGTTTGTAAAAGTTGAGAAAGGAAAGAAGTGCATCATTATTGTATATGTTGATGACATAATTCTCATAGGAAATAGAAAGAATAAAGGTTGCACTTAGAAAAGAATTTGAAGTCAATTACCTTAGAAGTTTAAAATACTTTCTTAGGATAGAAGTAGTAAGTTCAAAACGAGGATCTGTGTCCTAGAGAAAGTATATGTTTGATCGTAGAAAAAGCATATGGAAGTAGCCTATACAATTATGAGGTATCTAAAAGGTGCTCTAGAAAAAGGCTAATTTTTCCGAAAATAGGAACAGAGAACTATAGAGGCATACACAGATGGAAGTTGGGGAGGGGCACATCCTGATCGCATATCAACCTCTGACTACTGCTCATTTGTATGCGGAAATCTAGTTACATGTAGGAGCAAAAAATAGAGAGTTGAAAGTAGTGCTAAATATGAGTTATATGGGCACGTTCTGTAACACCCCAAATTCCGTAGCATAAATCGTGCCGGTGACACGTGGTTTTATAAAATTTGTCAGAGTTTTGAGGTGCTACAGCTTAGCGTAATGCGGAAACGGAGAGCATGTACTAAAAATTTGAACAACGAGTTTAACAATGAGTAACTGATGTAAAATACTCAGACATATGATGATGCCTGACGTATACTGATATATTAAAAATTTCCTGAAGGAATGTTTAGGTGATACAGTAATACAAACTTTATAATTACAATTCTTCTATGTAACTATACCCTCTTCAACCAAACCTTGAGTAGACTTGGGCATAGAACCTAACTCAGTTAAATCATCCCATTTGGCCAGGCCAGGTAGGTCTAGTGGGAGTCTCACCGAGTATTTACGGCGACTGATTGACTGAACCACATAGACGACCCTTTCTAGTTTAAGAACCAAATGATATGAAGTAACTTTATTATATTCATGCTGTAAGGTAGGTTCTGTTGACCTTCTTCCCGCATTTTCTTTGACCGGTGCCTTCCCACGGCTCCGTCTATCGGTGTCTTTCCATGGCTCCATCTACTGGTGCCTTCTCTGGTTCATGATTCTTCCCTGTCTATGAGTTAAGACTGAGGTCCAATGCCCATCGGACCTCAGGTAACGGTTAACCTCATGCTTATGTAAACAATATATGTATGACAGGTATTCATGACATTTTCGCAATAATCACTACAAAAGCTTATGACAGATGTAGGAAATACATATATGTATGTAAGGCAATAACAATACACAGCCCCTGCAGTATTCTTGTTATCCCAGTTTGCACTATCAAATCCAGTGCCACGATGGCCTATCGTGTCCTCAGCGCTAGGAAAACTCTAAACGGTGTTATCAAGACTATAACCCGTGTATTCATGATTGCATTTAAAAATAATTGAGACAAAGTCTCAGTACAAGAACACATCGATCATATATAAGCATAACCATAAGCATCAGAGTCAGTGTTATAGTACGCCGCGAACGTACCTTCGTCGGCGGTATAACGAAACTCTTGCGGAAAAACGGCAAATTTTGACAGCGGTGCAAATAGCGGCACAACAGCGGTACGACAGCGATGCGATTATCTCAGATATCCTATAAGGATAATATTTATCAATATCTAGCAGCATAACAGGCATTTTAGGTACAAATTACCATTTTGCCCTTCGTTTTACTAATCGGCGAAATTTCGCCAGAGCTTCGCTACTTTGGCTCTATCTCTCCCGGATTTTGACATATCTCTTTTCCCCATATATTTTCAAAATAAATATCATATCTACTCCTAAAACATGATATCTAACTATTTTGAAAATTTAGAGATATATCTAGCAATTCTACTATATCTACTGAAAGATCTACCAAAGCTAAAGACCAGGGACCGAAAAACTTACCCAAGGCTCCGCTATATTTTCTCCGGGCTCCTCCTTCTCTCTAACCTCTCTCTAGGATTCTAAATTTTGGTGTGAAATGAGAAGAGGAGAGCTTGCTATTTATAGAAGAAAAAATGACACTATTTATGCCTTTTTCAGATCAGTTTTCGACCGTTGGATCGCACTTCGACACGTGGCATCATCTTGGCTCTCCAATGCTCAAGGACGACCTCCTTACACACTTCCCAAGGCAAATTGAGGTCATGCATGACATCATCCCTCTTGCTTTATGAGCCGGTACTGATAAAGTATCCAGTTCGGTGTCCAAATCGCGCAATCTTGGAGAATCTTAAAAATCCGAAGACAAGGTATATTCTTCTTCTTTAAAACTACCTGGGTTAGCTAAATTTTTGATCCCATTAAGGGTATTCCGTAGTCAGTTGAAGATTTTTGGATAGACGCTGTCGGTTACGGAAATAACTTCCGATAGCACCAGCTTCTGGACAAAAATTCACTGGCTTATAATATGTCCTGACCTAAGCAACCTTGTTCGTGGTTTGTCACAACTATTTCGTTTTCTATAGGTTCTCATTTGTACTATCTGCCCTATTTCTTACTTATCCTGTCTCTTAAGTACGTTGTTGGTTTCAGAAATGACTTCGGAGATAGCTCACTCACTGGATAAAATTTCACCGTTTACAAAAGGTCCAGATGTTAAAGACTTGATTCCCATGTTTTGAGGTAGGATTTTATTTCTATCGGTTCTCGTTTAGCCAACCTGGTCTTTCTACCTAATATATTATTATTTAATTACCAAATATCTAGATATTATATTTGAAATAACCACAACCCTCTTCACACTATCCTCTTAATTATTTATTATTATTTATTTAATAATTTCGCCTCCCCCCTTTTTTAATTAATTTTTATTTATTTCTTAATTAATTCACTTATATCTTAATCTAAGTAATTAGCCATTAATTACTTAATTAGTCATCTACTAATTGTTAACAATTTTATCAATTAGGATTAATTATTATCTCACAACTATTTTACTTGACATTGATATTTTATATCCTATGTAAAATATTAAAAATAATGGGGCCAAAAAGTGTCTTTAAAATAATATTAAATTTTTCCTTTTATTATTTTCAAGGAAATAATTTATTAAATTACTATAATTAAGGACAATATTTTCCCTAATTTTTAATATTTATTTCACTGCCCTTTAAGATTTATCATAATATTTTCAGGCCATTTTATACCCCATAAATGTATTTTTGGCCCTTTGGCAACTTATCTCTTCAAATTTTAATAGAATTTCACCTAAGAAAATAGAACAATCATACTCATTATTTGAAACCATATATTCACCCTTGAATTTTCAGTATTTATTTACTAGTATTCAATATGTATTTTAGGGTATAATATGATCCCTAAATGAAATCTTAAAGAGAAATTGCCCACAAATCTATAACAATAAAGTTACGTGCACTGTATAATATACTCCCTTGTGAAAAGTTTATCCAAATATATCATTCATATTAGTTTAGGGTTTTCGCGATATTACACGCTCTAATCAAAGTATCATCCTCAACAAGTTAACAACAAACCCTAATATTTAATATGAAAATGACAAAACTATCCTACTCCCTAGTTTTTTTTTTTAACCTCAGATATAACAAAAATTAATGCATTTAAATCTAATTAATTTGCATCATTAATTTTTAATTAAACTCTAAATTATCTGCACAAATAAGATAATATTCAATATCAATATGTATAAAAATATTAAATGAAAAATTTAATAAGAAATTTTAATATTTAACCAATTAATTCTCACAAAATATAAAATGGCTAATAAAATAAATTTAGTTTAATCAAGCTCAATTAGTTGCAATTCAGAATTCAAAAGACTAAATGAAGATGGAAAAGAAATATGATTTATTAATATATCGAATATTTTTTTTATAACTTCATTTATCAGTAATTAAAACATTTATTTAAAATGATTTTTATATAGTTAAATATAAATTTTTTATCTATTTTAATTAAGTTATATTATTTAAATTATTATGGGTCTAATACCAAGTTGACCCTAATATAACCCATTAATCCTTGAATCACTGTCTCAAACGAGTGAATGTCCGACCGGACTTTTTATTTCTTGCTTTTTTCTAAGACAACAGATTTTACAAATATGACTCCTTCAATGCTGCTAATCTGCAACGAGATTCACACACATCACGGCATCAACTCGGATCCCTCTACACCGTCAGATTTATCGCACGTGTATTATTTTTATATGGGCAGGATCACATGGGCCTCCACAATGGGACATAAAAGGAAAAAAGAAAATCAGAATAGAAGGTAAGTTTCCATAATTATCCTTTTGCTCACCAAATTTCGGGTTCGAATTCGTTTAATAGTTCAGCTTTTATGAGTCTTTTTTGGAGGTGACGAAATCTAAATCTGGAGCCCTTAAAATTTGGGTCCTTTAATGATTCCAATTTTTTTCGGAAAGTTTTCATTATTTCTAATAATTAAAAGAAAGAAAAGATGCTTTTCAAAGTTTTCCCGAGCATCTTTGCAACTTTACCTATGGGTGAAATCATGGTACTGGCTTCTTGATATTGGAAATTATATGGCATGTTCGATTGGTTTTGATTCTCATTAATGCCTAATTACATTAAAAAAAAAGAAAAAAATAATTTAGTAATAAGTAGTGAGTAGTGACAAAAAAATGGCCATACTACTCTCCCTCTAGACCCAAATATAAGATATTTGCTATTTTTAATTCTTTTTAAAATGATATTAACATTTAGTATATTCAATAAGGATAGTATTAAAAAGCATTTAAATTTTTAGTGGTTTTAACTATTTTTCTTGGTATCTGAAAATCAATTAGAAAGGACTTATATCTAGGATTAAAAGAAGTATAATCCGTCGTAGCACATTTTCATTCCTTCTTTGCTTCTGTTATTTAATTTATTGATTCAATTAAAAAAAAAAACAAGAAAAGAAACAGGGGTATAGATGTGATAGTTGATACTCCCTCACCTCATAATAAATATAGGAATCAGTTATAAATTAATGTTTATTTTGATATATGCTACATATGAGACTTCAATCTATTTGTCTCCTCAACTTTAATTTTTCACGAACTATTTCTGTTAAGGGCACATTATAAGGGATTTGTTTATCATGTGTAGTTCTAAAACAAATAAAAATTAAAGAGGGTATATTATGAAAATCTACACACACACACACACACACACATATATATATATATATATTTATTTATAAATGACTAACTTCAATAATTTTCTTAGTCTCTACCAATTACTTATCTAATTTTTATTTTAAACCCTATATAGAGTAGTATATATATTATATATTATATATTACTCGCTTCTATCGTTTTTATAAGCAATTTTTTTTCCTGATTGTGTAAAATAAACTGACGGTTAAGATTAATTAAAAAAATAAATGTGTGAAAAATGTCATGTTTTTTTCCCTCAAATATGTTTCTATTTATGAAAAGAGCATAGGAGAGAGAATGCTGAAAAATATGAGAGAAAATGAGTATAAAATATGAAAGATAATGAGTATAAATGATTGAATAAAAGATAATTAGTGATTCATTAATATAAAGATATGAATTTAATAGAGATAAAAAAAATAGTTTAAAGTTTGAAAAAAAAAAGCTTATATTAATGACCAGACTTAAAAGGATTGGGATTGCTTATAAATAGAACTGGTGGGAGTATATAACATAGATGTTGGCTCCATACTATTGGATATGATTAGTTTTGATGATGTCTTATATAGATGTCATTATTAAGAACAAAAAACTTCTATGATATATTTATCTCTTACATTGACTAACTACTATATTTATTATAGATTACTCTAAATTGAATTGTGAAGAATGATCAAGAGAAGAGAAGAGAAGAAAGAAAGAGTTGAGTTATGGGTAACAATCAGAAAGGAGATAAGAGATTTCAGAAAGAAGAACTTGCAGAGAATGTCAAGGAAGCAAGAAGTTGTCAAAGGATTTTTGGGAATAATCAAGAAGAAGAGGAGAGGTTGAAGAAGGAAGAACTTGTTGAATGGAATGAAGATATCTTTATTCAAGTTCTTAGATTGATACTAGAAGTCTCCATGATCAAATGGAAGTTGGAATGACTCAATTTGGAGTTAAAATAAGCACAAATGAGATTCAGATGATCTAACTCGAGTCAAAAAGTCACAACTCGAGTCTACTACTTCGCTACGAGTGATTTGCTCTTCTCGGAATGATTTGACTCGAGTCAAGATATCATTAACTCGAGTCAATAAGTGTTTTTGGCGTCTACGGATTGGTTTGACTCGAGTTATCACTAAATGACTCGAGTCAAAGTGTACTCCACCCACTGTTCACTTCGTTTCACGTTCGGCTCGGGCGAGGTCGGGTAATTTGATGATATCTCCCAAACGAGAGATCAGATTAAGGTGAAACTAGTGGCATATGGAATTATACTCCCAATGCGTCATTGTGATATAAAATTCAAGCCCAAAATAGTTCAGATCAAGGAGATATAAATTGTAGAAGTTGACACTACAATTCACGCCATAGTGCAGACATAGCTTTGGTATTTTGAGTGTATCTCACAATCTACACATCCAATTGAGCTGAAACCAGGGCCATTTGAAAGTGGACTCAAATACCTTTCCAAAAACATTAAGAACATAGAAAAAAAAAGATCAAATGAGTGAGATATGAATCTTTGAAGTTGACCGCTTTGGAATGCCGCAAAAACGTTGGTCTAGGACGACTTCTATTTATCCGATCACAACGGTCGGCAGTTTGAACTTTAGATCGCCGATAGGATTACTAGGTCTCAAAATACTAAAAATCTCATTATCGAGCAATTTCTTGGGATTTTGGTCTAGGATATCCACAACACCAAGAATGGTATTCAAATGCTCAGCAGTAATTTTAAGGTCAATGCCCCTCATTGAAGTTATCAAAACATCTTCATCATTTCGATGTTTCTGTATGACAATCCCTTTGGCTTTGGGTTTGGGTTAAGGTTTATCAGCTTGAACTTTCGACGATAAGAGGAATATGGTTTCTTTTTGAGAGGTTGAGGAGGTGATTTCGGTAGCGACTCTGACGAAGACTGAAAGCCATGGGCCACCTTTAGGTTCTTGATACGAGCCATTTGAGAATCAAGATGGAAGAGGTAGAGGAAATTTGGAGAGAAGGAAACAAGGGTATCGATGAGAGTTTTGATGGTAATGGGATGATTAATTGAGAAGATTGAAAATCCGGGGGGTTTAGGGTTTTTATGGAGGGAATGAAGGAGGGTAACAGTTGAGAAAGTGAAATCGACATGTTTGTTGGGAGGAATTGAAACGGTTTGTTCTAATGGTAATGGATTTGAAAATGGAAAATGGGTAAGGGTTTGAGTGAAAGGACGTGACGGAAATGAGACGGAGTGAGAAAATGAAACGCGAGATTGAGCTTTAAATTGATGAATGTCGACTTTGCTCAAACACGATCATATCTCGCTTGAGCAAGTATGCTTTGCTCTAGCAAACTCAAGTTTGCTCGAGTAAAGACACTCGGGGTCATGCTTGAGCAGCCACTTACATGCTCGAGCATGGTTGCTAAAAATGCTGAAATACCTTGCTTCAAGTGTGTTTTGTGTGAACACTTGAACCACTTTGAAGAGAGATTTGATCTTTCAAAGTTTGCATTTATCAGTTAGTTGAAAGGTTGCTCGAGCATATCTGTGAGTTTGCTCAAATAGACTTTGATCTACGCTCAACACCGCATCGCTTCACGACTTTGCTTGAGCACAGATTACCCTTTGCTTGAGCATACCCTTTAGTTTGCTCGAGCACACCCTCATCTCGTGTAGCTTTTTGTGCCTTGTTCGAGCATGCCTACCTCTTTGCTCGAGCATGCTACTCGAGCAAGCCTACCTGAAAGCACCAAGAAACTCATTAAATTCTGATATTAGTGAAGCATATGATTATTATGCTCAAGTAAGATACTAATTTTGCCCTATTATAGTGTAAGTCTCTATGGTATTGCTTGGGCATCAGAGAGTCTACTTGAGCATCATTGGGTCTCGTTATACTCTTTTTTATGGCATTAGAACAACGCATCCCGCAAAAAAAAAAATCTAGATACTCTAATGTTAAAGTTAGTAGTGATCTCACAAATTAAACTTGAAATAGACTAGTACGGAAAAGATTACTTACAACTTATTGAGGTTTACCATACCCAATTCTCTTATGATGAATAGGAATTATTCTTTTGCTAAGGGCTTGGTAAAGATATTAGCAAGTTGTAAATGAGTGGCAATAAACAACACCTTGACATCTTTCTTTTGCACATGATGTCTAATGAAATGATGTCTCACGTCAATATACTTGGTTCTTGAGTGTTGAACTAGATTTTTGGCCAAGCTTATTGTACTTATGTTATCACAAAGAATTGGAATTTCCTTTAGATGGATTCCCAAGTCTTGAAGTTGTTGTTTAAGCCAAAGTAATTGAGTGCAACAACTTGAAGCGCTACATACTCAGCTTCAAGTGGATGACGAGAGACAATATTTTGTTTCTTGCTAAACCAAGACACGAGAGATCTACCGAGGAGCTCATATTGTCCACTTGTACTCTTTTTATTTGTCTTGTAACCAGCATAATTTGAATCTGAATAAGCCACAAGATATTCGCTTAAACCTTTGGAAACCAAATTCCAAGTTCCTCCGTGTCTGATATGAATATTCTTTTAACTATCTCAGCATGAGACTCTTTTGGAGCAGATTGATACCTTGCACACATTCCCACGCTGAATTGGATATCTGGTCTACTTGTTGTCAAGTATAGTAATGAGCCGATCATCCATCTATACTTGGTTATATTGAAATCTTTTCCTTTGACATCAACATCAATGAGAGTTGTTGAACTCATTGGAGTATTGGCTCCATTGCACTGATCCACCACTTACTTCTCGAAGGTCTCGTAGATATTTGATTTGGGAGATGAAGATTCCATTCTTTCATTGTTTGATTTGAAGTCCGAGAAAATAGTTCAGTTCTCCCATCATGGACATTTCAAACTCTCCCTACATAGTCTTAGAAAACTCTTCACACAACGAATTATTAGAAGCACATAATATAATGTCATCAACATAAATTTGCGAATTAGAAGATCATTTTTCTTATTGTGTTTAATGAAGAGAGTTGCATCAACTTTTCCTTTAACGAATCCTTGATAAAGAAGGAACTTGCTCAGTCTTTCATACCAAGCTCTAGGAGCTTGTTTAAGGCCATATAGAGCCTTTTTGAGACGAAAGACATGATCAGGATGGGAAGTATCTTCAAAATGAGAGGTTGTTCAACATAAATTTCTTCTTGAATGAAACCATTTAAAAAAAAAAAACACTTTTCACATCCATTTGATAGAGCTAGAATCCTTTGATACACACAAAGGCCAAGAGTACTGTATAGCTTCCAATCTAGCAATTGGAGCATACATTTCCTCATAATCAATATCCTCTTCTTGATTATACCTTTTGGCAACCAATCTTGCCTTGTTTCGACAATGATTGCGGATTTATCACGCTTGTTCTTGAATACCCATTTAGTGCCAATGACCGAACGGTTCTTAGGCCTGGATACCAAGTCCCAAACTTGATCTCTCAAATTGATTTAGTTCCTCTTGCATTGTTATATGTAATATTTTATTTTTATTTTTAGGATTAAATTACAATTTTACGGGGGAATAAAAAAATAATAATATCTAATAATTAAAATATGAATATTTATAGTAAGAGTGTTCTTTTTGACTTGGGAATGAGAGAGGGCAAACCACTCCCAACTACCCCAACCACTCCTCACCCTTTTATATAAACACACACCCCCACACAAACACTTACAAACACGGTCAGTGAGAGGTGAGAGGAGTGTGTGAGGAAGAAGGAGAGGAAAAAAGAAGAGGTGGAGGCTATTTTTAAGGTATGCTATTTATCTTATAAGATTATTTAGGTAGTTAAACTAGCTTATTTTCAACAAACTTCCTTCATGAAAGTTATTTTAATTTTCATCGGTTTAGATTTGTTCGTTGTTTGTTGCGGAATTTTTTTTTTTTTTTTTTTTTTTTATATATTTGAAAAGTTTAGGATTTATGTGATAAATGATATTTTTACCGATTAAATGTTGTATAAATAATTTATTGAGTTAATAGAGATATTATTGAAATTTTAGTCGGTTTAGTTTTTAAATATGAAAGATCGATATGTCATTTCGAAATTCGTAGGACCAAAATGTCATTTATGAAATTCGTAGGACCAAACTGTCATTTATGAAATTCTTAGGACCAAACTATCATTTCTGAAATTTGTAGGACCAAACTGTCATTTATGAAATTATTAGGACCAAATTGTCATTTTTGAAATTTGTAGGATTAAACTGTCATTTATGAAATTTGTAGGACTAAACTGTCATTTATGAAATTTGAAGGACTAGATGGTCATTTTTAAAATGTAAACCCCAAACTGTTATTTTAAGTTTTTATTATAATAATATATTATTATTAAAATTTGTATATTCTAAATTATATGAAATTATAAGGTATAATTTGGATTATGTGAGTTCTAAAGAGTTATTAATGGTTAATAAATTGATTGTGGTAGATTATTTTTGGGTGTGTGTTAGAGCTCTTGGATTAGGAACGGTGTAATAATAATTGTGTATGCTTGCATGATGTTTGTGAGTGATTTTAATTATATAAAACTATGAATTATGTTGATTGTTAGACACGGCTATCACCCAAGAGGGGGTGAATTGAGTGTTCGATAAAACTTTGGGAACTTTGAAAATCTTTTCGCAACTTACTGAAATATATTCGTATGATAGAAATACTTTATTAAACAATAGTCAGTCATTCAAACATATATGCTGAAAATATAAGAGTTTAGGGAAGATAATATGCAAACTATGATTTATCCTGGTTCGGCCCAATCCTTGACCTACGTCTAGTCCCCAAGCTCCGCTTGAGATTTTCAATCCACTATCTCCTTGTTTTACCGGGCACAAGAGAAAAGCCTTTACAACCTCACAAGTTTAGTCGGGCACTTGTGCAGCCTTTACAATCTCTTACCGAGATACTCCCCTTACACACTCAGAAGGATACAATTACACACTCTGTACTCAGGATGATCCTTTCACACTAGGACTCACTCCCCCTTACAAGTTGTAATTGTAAACCCACACTCAAAGGTTCCACAACCTTGAGATTTGATCACTAAACAGATAATCAAATAAGTGTTTAGACTCTCTCACAAAGAGATGAATAATAATCACTGAGGTACATAATCGATTATCACACTCTCTACTGAAAACTATATAAACATTGTGAAACATAGAGTATATGAGATAAGTGTTGGATTTAGAATATCAGCATTTTGACAGTGCAAGCTCGTATCTCTATCCATTTTGAATCCTTCTCCTTTTATAGTTGATCGTCCTTAATGACCGTTGAGAAGGTTTGTAAACTAGCCGTTGTGTCTCTTCGTATTTCCGTTAGGCACAAATGATTTCCATTGAAGTTAATCGACCGTTGCTTCATAAATGCTTTGCCGTCGAATGTACTTGTTCGTAGAGTGATTCGAGTAATAGCCGGAATAAGTATTCCTCGAAAGAATGTCTTCGATCGCAATGAAAATCTTATTCCGATTGTAGCTCGCTTTTAGAAATGAGCATTTAATGCGTCTCGCCATGTCGGATTGCCTTTCGTTCAAACACAAGATTAACACGATTAATTAATTGAAACTCAATCAAAAAGATGATTAAACATGATATAAATAAGTTTAGATATGATTAATAGATAATACATAATGACCCATTGATTTTATGAAATCGATTAGCGACACTGGAAAATCACAGAACTAAGAAGAACTCATTCTCGAGAATTGCTTCAGTCATTCTTGAGAATGCTATGACCAGAAAGCTAATTGAAAGAATTGAACTGACCATACTCGAGAATCATGTTAATATTCTTGAGAATCAGAAGAGTGTAGTTACTTGAGAGCATATGGATCAACGAATGTTAACCGTGCATTCTCGAGAATTATCTAGCCATTCTCAAGAATTGCTCTAATCAAGAATGGTTATATAAACAGGATAGCCACGCTCATTCTCGAGAATCATGGTATCACTCTCGAGAATCACTCTGATCGAGAATGTATGTTGAAACATAACAACCACGCTAATTCTCGAGAATCATGGAACCATTCTCGAGAGCCATATCAGAAGCTGCATCTGTGATAGCAAATTTGTCAAACCACCCATGCTCAGAAAGATCTTCATGTCTTTTTTTCATTTCAAGAAGAATCTTCTTCAAACTCGTTGTATTTCGTCTGTTATCATCAGATGGATGGAGGTTGTTCTTGACCAACAATTTTTGCAGCATCCTGAACTAATCGTAAACTTCACAACATCATATCTCCTTCAATTGATCTTCGTTTTTCATGATCTTGATGTTTTTGGAAAGGTATTTGAGCCTAGTTTCAAATGGCATCAGTTTCAACTCATTTGGATTTGCCGTTTGTGAGATACACTCAAAATACCAAAGGTGGGTCTGGACTGTGACGTTGATTGTTGTGGAAACTTGAAAAACTCATAGATCCTTCATCTGGACTCCTTTAGGCTTGAATTTTATATCAACATGATGCATTGGGAGTCTATTTTCTTATGCCATTTGTTTCACCTCAATCCGATCTCTGGTTTAGGAGATATCATCGAATTACTTGACCTCGCCAGAGTGAATCGTGAAACAGAGCTGAATAGAGTTGCTAAAACAGGACCATTCTCGAGAATTGATGTTTCATACTCTAGAATGACTTGCAATTTTTGCATGAACAATACCATTCTCGAGAATTATATTGTCATACTCGAGAATGACTTCAGGAATGCAATTGTAGCTTATTTTAACTTCGAACTTAGCCATTCCAACTTCTATTTGATCATGGAGACTTCTAGTATCAATCTTGGAACTTCAATAATGATATTCTCATTCCATTTAGCAAGTTCTTCCTTCTTCCATCTCTCATCTTGATCATTCTTTACCATTTAACTTGGATTCATCATTCTCTCGTAAGTTTTACCTTCTTCAATATCTCCACTTCTCTTTTCTTGATCATTCTCCATAATTCACCTTCTTCAATATTAAATATTTAAATATAAGCATTAGTCAAAGTAGAAGATAAATGTATTATGTAAACTTTTTGCTCTTAATATTGATAAGCATATTTGTCATCATCAAAACTAAGCATAACTAACATTGATAATGCAATTGTCGGTATTTTGTGAACCGATTATGAGAATGAAAATAATATATGGATATTAATTAGATATATAATTAGTACTTTGAAATGGTTATTGAGAATGAGAAAGTTATTATGATGTTGTTGAGTATTTTAATAGAAATTGTCTTATGAAACCTTATGATTTGAATTGTGAAATATATACATATATATTTATCTATGTATAAGAGTTGAGAATTGAGATAATGTGGCATGTATATGATAATGATTTAAATAAAATTATATAAACGTGAAAATCTTGGGAAATTTCCGTTGGGCTATTTATTGTGATAATAATTATGATGGTTAGATTGGGAAGAGATAGAGTAGTTTGTTTCACCACATGGTGTAGCCTCCATTGGTGCACAATGGTTGGCTTTCTATTGTCCAACTAGTTCAATGAGAGACTGCCCTATTGTTTTAATGACGGGCTTCGACACTGCACTAGTCCAATAAGGGAAAAACACCCACGGTTTGGGGCATATGCTCTAAGGATTTTGGCCGGTCTTCCTCCCATGATCTGTGAGCTTTTGAGTAGCCAATAATATGGATAGTAACTTAGCCCATGGGTCCATTCGGCGGAAAAAAGGCGGTTCAGTTTGATTGATGGAAGGTAACTTCATAATTGTGTTATGGAAATTGTGATACGAGAATATGCTATCGAGAATTCCCGATATGAAGTTTATTATATGAGATTTAATATGGAATTTGTGTTACAGAATTTATGGTATGGAATTTAGGATACAAATTTGTGATTTAGAAATTTATGAATTATATTTCTAATACTTTATTATATAAATAGTTCCATTTGACACCTCATGAGCAATTACTCGCATGCCCAATGAGATGGATTGATGGTTACTCATTCTTCGTGTAATAGTTCTCGTGCGGGTCCATTAGGGAAGATTTTAGAAGCCTAAGCATAACTTTTGCTAACGTAGTGCTTCCATCTTTTTGGTATATGTTGGATTATTGTATATTGCCACATTAGGGTTCATTTTGCATACTCTGGTTTATTTGAATATTTGGATAAATGATGAATGGTTTGATCAAACCCTTAATTAGTTATTATGTTAAAAAATAGAGAATGTTACAAATTGGTATTAGAGTAGACGATTTTGCGTATAGTTTTGCATACACTGCATATAGTGGCAATATATACTATTTAAACTTACCTTCCCTGTTTAGTTGTTTATGTTGTTTAACCACTCACTTGGTATGGTAGGTATCATCCTTAAGTGGGGAGAAAGGATATGAAACCAAGATATTTTTGCGCATTAATATAATTATGTTTCTTAATGATGCAAATTTATGGGGAATAAGTGTTATATTATTAAATTTCAGTAGGAAATATAAATCTTGAAAGAGACAATGAATATGTGATGAGGACTTACTAATTTTAATGTAGAAGAATCCTTTGTGGAAGTAGTGCTAGTTAGACCTGATGTCTTGTGGATTGGCAAGATGCAGCTGTGATGGTGCTTTTGTTTATGAGTTTGGGACCTTGAAATAAGTAAGCTTGTTTACTCTTCTGGGATAAAATAATGTCAAATTACATTTTTTTCAAGGATATGTAATAAGTATGGTCCTTTAGGTGAGTGGTATCTTATTACATACTTAGCCAAATAATTGTTCTTGAAGTTTGCCAATATATGAGCAAACATGTTCTCATTATTAAGGAAGGGGATTTTAAACGATAAGATTGTATGTCAGAAGAAATATAGAAAAATGTGAGTTTAGAAGATTTTTAAGTTTATAACAATTGAGGATTGTTGTATCTTAGTTGAAATGACTACTAGGTGATTGTATAGTTGAGAACATAAGGAATGAAATTTTGTAGAAAGCTACAAGGCACAGCAAAAAAAGAGAGGAGACACTTAGAAGTGTTAAGGCATGCAAGATAATGAAGTTAAAAATAATGAATTAATAGCGAATTGTGTAATAAGAAAGGTGGTCAGGTGTGAGACAATTGTGACAATAGTATTTTCTAAGGTAGAGGGAACTAAGCTGGACATTTGTATATTTGAAGGTCATGAGATAACCATTTATTTGATATGTTTGCACTAAAGAACATCAATACAAATGTGGGTTTGGATTGGTTGTTAGTTGACAATAATATCTTGGAGTAGAAGCGTAGAATAATATTGTTGCATATATATAGTTGTATTGTGTCTCGCTGAGGAACCTCGTGGTTTAATGTTGTTATCTCAATGCAAGTGCAAATGAGTGTGAAGGAGGGTTTTCAAGCATATGGTGTATTCTTTACTGTATGCTAGTAAACTTAGAAGGAAGCATTAATTGTTTTGATACGGTGACTAAATTCTTAGAAGTCTTTCTTGAAGAAATGACTAGCTTACTCAAAGCGTGAAATGAAATTTTCAAATTTAGGCACTATGAATTGAGTATATATTTAAGACTCCTTATCACATGTCACTATATGAGTTGACTAAATTGAAGAAGTAAATTGAGGATTTATTAGATAGTGTCTCTTTTGAGTATTCACTAGTGTTATTCGTAAAGAAGAAAGATAGTAACTTGAGACTTTTCAATTACTATCAATAGTTGAATAAAGTCACCTTTAAGAATAAATATTAGTTGCCTTGCGTCGATAATTTACTAGACTAGCTTATGGGAGCCGTAGTGTTCTCTAAGATCGATTTGAGATCGGATACCGTTAGCTCGAGTTAGGGTTGAGGGCATCTTGAAGACTATTTACCAAACTCGTTATGGGCATCATGAGTTTTTGGTTATGCCCTTTGGATTGATAAACGCTTCAGCCATTTTCAAGAATTATATGGACCAAATTTTCATGGAATCGATTTAGTGTCACCTTCATTGATAGCATTTTCATTTACTTTAAGAATGAGGAAAAACACCGAGAGCATTTAATAATCACATATTGAGGGATAACCAATTGTATGCTAAGTTTAGTAAGTGTGAGTTTTGGCTCGGGAAGTGGATTTCCATGGCCACTTGTTGGTCGATTTCTTGGTTGGTTTCCTTGATGGCAAGTGAACCATTGAACAAGTAATAAAGAGTAAGTAGAGTATTGTCCCACAGAGACTGAGATACCGATGATGATACTGATTTATGGAAATAGTTATGTGTAAAAAGAAAAGAAAATTATAATTGGTTTGGGTGTTTTTTATTATAACCATTAAATAGAAAAATTAAACGTAATCGTAAGAAGATACCAGTTAAAAGATAGGCTGAGCTCAGATTTCATCCTAAGCATATCATTCCCCCAGTTCACCTTAACGCATTGCTATAACAATTATGTTGCACAGCTTCCGCAATGCTACAGTATAACCGCCTTTCACAATGTTATTCAGTTAGCCCATCACTATGCTATATAGAAGCTTCCACGTCTTGTAAGTAAACCTTAGCTATACCTTTCCTATATGCCTATGGCAATTTTCTAGTTCAGATTATCATTCCAAATCAAAGTGTTATGGCTATGAGCGGTAAACTCATTCCTGAAGCCTACAATGATAGGTCAATCCTTGCACCCGGCCGCCTTGACAAACACTATCTATCAGATGTCTAACCCCGATTCCCTTCCAGTAAACCGAGGCCACTGATCTAGCCCTTAGATTCCGTTAACCGACAAGAGATTAAAATACTCATAAACAAACTGAATGTATTAAATTAAAGAACTAGCAAACTGGGTTCCTTCTACACTTAAGAATTCATCCTCGCTCAACCAAAGGAAATTTAGCTCATGACTGATGAAGGAATCACAAAACAAATCACAGCAGAATAGCTCATAGAAAAAGATAAACTAAAAATCAACAAAACAAAAGGGAAAGTTCGCCGGAGGGAGTCGACGGCGTGAAATGCGTTTGTCACTTTGGACGTCTCCACGTCTTCTCTTCTTCGTCGTCCGCAAGGAAGGATCTTTGGGTTCTTCGGAGATCTTATGCTTCATAGCTTCTCTCACTCTTCTTTTGAGCCTAGCCGAATAAGAATTTCTTTGACTCTCCAACAACTTGATGGGTTTTAGGGTTGGCCATCTTTCTTTTTATAGTTAGGTTTACTTGCGGCATACGTTCAGTGAGTCGGGCCTTTCGAAATCTTTCAAGTCCAACTGGTCTAACTTTCCAAATTTGGTAGACTGATTCTGCTAATACTACAGGATTCTCCAAATCTTAACTTCGACCCTCTGCATCTTCTGTTCTAATACGTCAACAATCTAACCGTCGACTAACGTCTGTCTATTAACCTACATTTATTTTCCTGAAATAGCTTCGAGGAAAAATCAGAACATATGGCACATAGCATGCTTCACTTACATTGTTATAGCATTAGGGTTGTATTGTATTACGACTTGTTATGGCTGACTCGATGCTATAGCATTGTATCGGCTATGATATGTGCTTTTCACATAAAACCTCAAACTTGTTCTTTGTCTTATGCACATGTATAAGATGCTTATACAATTGCTATAATTTATGAAAGTCATCCTTCATTTCCTTATATGCATGAATTGACACATTTTTGCTCAGATTAAATGCATATAAGCTTATATTCACCATACCAAACAAATCATACAATATAGGGAAAACATGGCATAAATAGTACTTATCACCACGTAGTGTCTTTTGAAATGGTAGCTGTTGTTCCTAGTAAAGTGTATGCTGTGTTGAAGTGGGAACCACCTAAGTCTGTGACAAAGGTGTGTAGTTGTGGGGTTGGCTAGTTATTACCATCGTTCTAGAGAGGAATTCTATTGGATTGTCGTGTTGCTCATTAGATTGACTAAGAATGAGTAGGTATTTATTTGGGATAAGCAAGGTGAGACAATATTTTCAGGAGCTGAAGATGCAATTAACCATTACTCTTGTTCCCATTATACCTAACCCAGATCGACTGCATATGGATGCGTCACTGAAGGGTTTGGGATATATGTTCATGTAAGATGTTAAAGTAGTGACATACACATCTAGACAGTTGAGGTCTCATGAGGAGAATTATTTGACCTATGATCTACAATGACCCTTATGGTGTTATTGTTTGTATGGATTGCAATTTGAGATATTCAGTGATTATAATTGCTTGAAATATTTTGTGGATAAAAAGGAATTGAATAATCGACAACAAATATGGATGGACTTTTTGAAGGATCATGACTTTGAGTTGAAGTATCGTCCAAGAAAGGCCAATATAGTAGTAGACACATTGAGTCTACACCTGTTCCACATGCGTGAGTATGAACATAACTTGTTGCGAGGATTAGCAAAAGTTGATCTTATGCCTAAGTTCGAGGTGGGTTTAAGTGTATTACTCGGGAATTTTGAAGTCTATAATGATGGCTCAAAGAGAAGGTGACCATTTGTTGAGGATAAGAGAAGAGTTAGAGAATGGTGAAGTTTCAGATTATGATATCAGGGAGAGGGGTAAAATAAGGTATAAGAAGAGGATTTGTGTTATGAATAATGAGGAAATCAAAAAGATTATTTTTGAAAAGGCTCATCGAAGCAAGTACACCAGTCATGTGGGAATCACTAAGATGTATCAAGATCTGAAGCAAGGTTATCAGTTGCTTAAGATGAAGCGTGACATGATAAACTTTGTAATGAGGTGTCTGATTTGTCAGAAGGTGAAGATCGAGCATTAAAAGCCTCTAGGGCAACTTTAATCTTTAGAGTTTCTAATAGAAGTGGGACATCATTTTCATGGATTTTATTGTAGGATTGTCTAAGGCTACAACACACTATAACACCATAAGGGTCATTGTAGATAGATTGACAAAGTTATCCCATTTCTGTTCGATCCATATCAGATATAGCTTAGAAAGGCTAGCTTAGATGTATGTGGATTGAACTATCAAGTTGTATGGTGTGTCCATAGAGATTGTGTTAAACCGTGATTCGAGGATCACATCAAACTTTTGAAAGGCATTATAGGAGACCATGGGGACTAGGTTGAAGTATAGTACGACTTATGATCCACAGACCCGTTGGTCAAATAGAGAGGAGGATTCAGACCTCATGGATATGTTAAGAGTTTGTGCCATTGAGTTACCTAGTAGTTGAGATCATTACCTGCCTTTGGCAGGATTTGTTTACAATAAAAGTTAACACTCAAGAATTCATATGGCTCCTTGTTGGTCGATTTCCTTGATAGCAAGTGAACCAGTCGAACAAGTAATAAAGAGTAAGTAGAGTATCGTCTCACAGAGGCTAAGATACCAATAATGATAATGATTTATCAAAAGCAATTGTGTGTAAAAAGAAAAAAAAAGTATATTTGAATGGGGTGTTTTTTTGGTATAGCTATTAAACAAGAAAATAAACAAGTGATCGTAGTCGTAAGAAGATATTAGTTAAAAGATAGACTGAGCTAAGATTTCATCCTAGGCATATCACTCCCCCAGTTGCCTTAGCGCATTGCTATAGCAATTATGCTGCACAACTTTTGCAATGCTACAACATAGCCTCCTTCGCAAAGTTATTCGGTTAACCCACCACTAAGCTATGCAAAAGCTTTTGTGTCTTGTACGTACAATCCTAGCTTTACTTCTCTCATATTCCTATGGCGATTTTCTAGTTCAGATTATCATTCCTAATCAAGGTGTATTGGCTATGAGCGGTAGACCCATTCTTGAAGGCTACAATGATAGGTCAAGCCTTGCACCAGCCTGCCCAGCAAACACTTCCTATTAGATGTCTAACCCCGACTCCCTTCTAGTAAGTCGAGGCCACTGATCTAGTCCTTAGCTTCCGCTATCCGATAAGAGATTAAAATAATGATAGACAAACTGAATATATTTAATTAAGAACTAACAACTGGGTTCATTATACACTTAAGAATTCATCCTCGCTCGGCCAAAGGAAGTTTAGTTCCTTGTCGATGAGGAATCACAAAACAATTCACAATAGAGTAACCCATGGAAAAAGATAAACTAAAAATCAACAAAAGGTAACAGAAAGTTCGCCGAAGGTTTCAATGGCGTAGGAGAATCCTGTCATGTGACAACTCCATATCTTCTAGTCTCCGCCTCACTGTAAGGAAGGATTCTGGGTTTCTTTTGAAGCTCTCATGTTTCGTGCGTTCTCTTCTCTTCTTTGGAGTCTTAGCCAAATAGGAATGTTGTTGGTTCCTTCATGACTTAGATGATCTTTAAGGTTGGTCATCATTTCCTTTTATAGCTAGGGTTACTTGAGGCGTATGTTTAGTGAACTAGGCCTTTCCAAATTTTTCAGGTCCAAGTGGTCAAACTTTCCAAATGCGATTGATTGATTCTGCTGATAGTTCGGGATTCTCCAAATTTTAACTTTGATCCTCCGTATCTTCTATTCCAATATGTCAGAATACATGGCACATATCATTGTCTCACTTATGCTGCTATAACATTAGGGTTGCATTGTATTGCGGGTTGTTATGGCTGACCCGATGCTATAGCATTGAATCGGCTATACTATGTGCTTTTCACATAAAACCTCAAACTTGTTCTTTTCTTATGCATATGTATGAGATGCTTATACAATTACCATAATTTGAGAGATTCACCCTACATTTCCCTATATCCATGAATTATAACATATTTGCTTAGATTAGATGCATTTAAGCTCCTATTCACCATACAAAATAGTCACACAATAGAGGAAAAACATGGCATAAATAGTACTCATCACTCCTTTAGAGGCATTGTATGGTAAAAAGTGTAGATCGCCTCTTTGTTGGACTGAATCGAGCGAGATAATCGTGATTAGATCGGACTTGGTAAATGAAACTTTAAAGAAAATTGAGGTGATTCGCCGGAAGTTGTTGACCCTCGTGAGCAAACAAAAGAGCTATACGGATAAGTGGTGTAGACCTTTGGAGTTTGGAGTGGGTGATCAAGTATTCCTTAAAGTTTCACTACTAACTGGTATTTGCAAATCCATTAAAACCAAGAAGTTGACTTCTCGATTTATTGGGTCATACGAGATTCCAAAGCAAATTGGATCAGTTGCTTATCGAATTGCCTTGCCACTGCACCTATTGAGTGTGCACGGTATGTTCCATATGTTATGACTCAAGAAATATCATCCAGATTCTTCCCAAGGAATTGAACTTGAAGAGGTCGAATTAAGAGATAATTTGATCTATATGTCGAGCGTAAAGGATCCTTGGTTTGAAGGACAAGCAATCACGTAATGGAACAATTCATTTCCTAAACTTTTTCCTGGAAGGGTATGTCTTTCGGTGATGATATCTAGGAAACTAAAGAGTGAATGCGACGTGATTTCTCCGACTTGTTTGGCTAGGTATGCTTGGGTGTTGTGATCAAATTTGTGCGACGTGGTGATTTTATTTGTGTTAGTGATTTCTTTTTTTCTTTTTCTTTTTTAAAATGTGTTAGCATGCCATTGAATTTTGATAGTGTTGTTTTGACTTGGATGTTGTTGTATTGGAATCTTGTCTTGTAAATTGTTTTCTTTAATGACTTCTTGGGAATTTTGGGGACAAAATTCTATTTAGGTGGGGAGAATTGTAATATCCTAATTTTAGTTTTAGGATTTAAATTACAATTTTAAAAAAAGGGGAATAAAAAATAATAATAACTAATAATTAAAAATATATATTTATATTAAGAGTGTTCTTTTTGACTTGGGAATGGAAGACGGTAAGCCACTCCCAACCACTCCCCACCCTTTAATATAAACACAGATACCCACACACAAACACTCACACTCACGGTCAGTGAGAGCCGAGAGGAGTGTGTGAGGAAAAAGGAGAGGGAAAAAGGAAGAAGAAGTGGAGGCTATTTTTAAGGTATGTTATTTGTTTTATAAGATTATTTAGGTAGTTATTATAGCTTCTTTTCAACAAACTTCCTTCATGAAAGTTATTCAACATATTTTTGTCTTTCTAATGAGGGTAATATTGTGTTGGTTAGTGAACATTTTGGGTTATAATTTTGGGAAAGTTTTGAGTTTTGACAAAAGATTTGTTGGTTGTTTGTTGCAGAATTTTAAAATTTATTTTATATTTGAAAAGTTTAGGATTTATGTGATATAGGATGTTTTTACCGATTAAATGTTGTATAAATAATTTATTGAGTTAATAGAGATATTATTGAAATTTTGGTCGGTTTAGTTTTGGAATATAAAGGACGATATGTCATTTCTGAAATTCTTAGGACCAAACTATCATTTATGAAATTCTTAGGACCAAACTGTCATTTATGAAATTCTTAGGATCAAACTATCATTTCTGAAATTTGTAGGACTAAATTGTCATTTCTAAAATTTGAAGGATTAAACTGTCATTTATGAAATTTAAAGGACTAAACGGTCATTTTTAAAATGTAAACTCCAAACTCGTTATTTTAAATTTTTATTATAATAATATATTTTTATTAAAATTTGTATATTCTAAATTATATGAAATTATAAGCTAAAATTTTGATTATGTGAAGTTTTAAAGAGTTATTAATGGTTAGTAAATTGATTGTGGTAGATTATTTTTGGGCGTGTGTTTGACCTCTTAGATTAGGAGTAGTGTGATAATTGGCTTTGGCGAGAGGTAACCACTTTCCTCTTATTGTGTATGCTTGCATGATGTTTGTGAGTGATTTTAATTATATCAAACTATGTATTATGTTGATATATAATGCAATTGTCGATTTTTGTGAAAAGATTATGTTTGATTGATGGGAGGTAACTTCATAATTGTGTTATGGAAATTGTGATACGTAATACGCTATACAGAATTCCTGATATGGAGTTTATTATATGAAATTTAATATGGAATTTGTGATTTAGAAATTTATGAATTATATTTCTAATACTATATTATATAAATAGTTCCATTTGACACCTCATGAGCAATTACTCGCATGCCCAATGAGATGGATTGATGGTTACTCATTCTTCGTAATAGTTCTCGTGCGGGTCCATTAGGGAAGATTTTAGAAGCCTAAGCATAACTTTTGCTAACAGTAGTGCTTCCATCTTTTTGGTATATGTTGGATTATTGTATATTGCCACATTAGGGTTCATTTTGCATACTCTGGTTTATTTGAATATTTGGATAAATGATGAATGATTTGATCAAACGCTTAATTAGTTATTATGTTAAAAAAAGAGGATGTTACATTATAACCTAGTCATTGTCTGAGAGGGTTTTATCTATGTTTGAGGGTTCAGTATTAGAAATAAAAGCAGAGAAGAAAACATCATATAGAATGATGTTCCTAGTTCTTACACCTTCATTTACATAACCTATTACTTGGTCTTAAGAATCACTTTTATTGTATCTCCAAAATCTAGGTTGAGACTGATAAGAGATTTTGCAATCCTTTGCATTTACAGGCTCATTTTCAAAAACATTTTCAGAATTCTTAGGAACTGAATGGATTTTTGAAATGGATTGATTTTGATAAATAGATTCATTTTCATCTAAGGATTTGTTAGGCTCAGCTTCACAAAACACAATATGGATAGATTCTTCTACCGCAAAGTACGTTTATTATAAACTCTATAAGCCTTGCTTCTATTAGAGTAGTTGAGAAATATACCTTCATCCAACTTAGGATCAAACTTGCCTAAGTTATCCTTACCATTGTTGTGAATGAAGCATTTACATCCAAAGATGTGCAAGTGAGCTAGGTTCGACTTTCTTCTCTTATACAAGTTCATAATGGAATCTTGTTAAGCTTCTTTCGTAGATATGCTCAATTTGAGATATAGCATGCCGTGCTCATTGCGTCCGCCCAAAACACTTGGGAAGTCTTCCTCTTGTTCAACATTGCTCTAGCCATTCCGGTGAGGACTTTATTCTTTCTTTCTACGACTCCATTCTCAAGAGTCCTCGGGGCTTAGAAGTTATGATTGATCCCATGAGCATTGCAAAATTCTCTGAAGGCTTGATTTTCAAACTCTTCTCCATTATCTTTTTGTATACCTGAAATATACAACCCTTTCTTGTTTTGCACCTTCTTGGTAAAAATGACAGATTGATCAAGTGTTTCATCTTTTGAAGATAAAAAGATTGTCCGTAAAAACCATGAAAAATCATCGACAATGACCAAAGTATATAAATTGCCACCAAGGTTCTTTACTTTTTGCCGGTCCAACTAAATCCATATGAAGTAGTTGGAGAGATCAATTAGTCGAGATTTTATTTTTCATTTTGAAAGAAGACTTAGTTTGTTTACCCCTTTGACAAGCTTCATAGATCATATCATTTTTAAAATGAAGCTTTGGTAAACCGAGAACTAAATATTTTCTTAGTAACTTGTCCAGTTGATACATGTTAACATGAGCTAAGCACTTATGCCACATCCAACTCTCATCCAAGTTGCTAACAAACAATTTTTAGAATGTACATTGGGTAAATTAAGGTATAACAATTACGAGTCTCTAGGAACCTTAAATAAGACTTTTAGATTACCTTTATCAATTGAAAGATCATCCTTGTTGACAATGAGACATTCCTTTGAATCAAGATAATCTAGTTATTCTTTTCTGCACTTTGACTAACACTGAGGAGGTTGTGACAGAGTTCTTCCATGTAGTAACATCTTTGATCTGGTGTCATTTTTTTATTTCCAATTTCACCAATTCCAGCCATCTTTCCAGATTGATTTACCCCAAATGTCACTTTGCCACTATCTTTTGATCTCATTGCAACAAACTTAGATTGATCTCCTATCTTATGTCTAGAGCATCCGCTGTCAATATACCACTTATTAATCTTTGATGCTCTTAGACATACCTGAAAATCAGTAGATATCAAGTCTTAGGTACCCATCTTTTCTTAAGTCCTTTTGGGTTAGTTTGTGCCTTAGAGAATACATAAGTACCCTTAAGCACCCATTAATAATTCCCTACTGGTTTATTCTTTCTCTCTTTTCTATGAAAACAGGAGGTAGTACTATGCCCCTTCGGTTATAATGGTTACAATGAGCGAAAGGATTGGAGGAATGTACAGATTTTTGAAAATATTTCAAATAAGATCTTTCTTCTCTTTTCTTATTCCCTTTACTCTAGTCTAGATCAAGACTATAACCTATACCTGATCTTTCATTTGTAAACCTTTGAGCTTTTAAAATAACATTGAGCATCTCACTACCTTTAGTGAATTTTTCAAAGGTTTTGGTAAGATAAGAATTCTTTTTCTCTAAAATGGGACAATTTTTGCAAGCTTTTGAACAAACCTGGGGAGTAACTTGAACTTGTTGTTCAAGAGGCTTGATCCTTTTCTTTGAAAGAATGAGTTCTTTGGCTATTTTTTGAAATTCAAAACATAAATCATTATATTTAGAAAGTAATTCATCATAGGAAGGGTCAGTATCACATACATCCTTGTTTTATGTTCTTCTTGGGCGACAAGGCAGATGTTGGCAACCTCTTCTTCTTCACTTTGTTCCTTAGAAGAGTTATCGCCCCATATGGCTTAGACATATGCTTTCTTTTTGAACTTGTTGAATCTTTTATTTTCCTTCTCTTTATTCTTTAGTTGAGGACACTCAGATTTGATGTGTCTAGGCTTTTGACACCATAACAAATGATGGGTTTCTTGGATTCTTGTCTGTTGCTAGGTCCTCCTTTGTGAAATTTTCAGAATCCTTGATCTCTCTTGTAATTTTTTTTTTGAATCTTCGGACCATCATGACAAGTTTCTTGTCTTCACCATCATTGTCATCGTCATCTTCCCCTTTTTCTTCTTTGACAATATTGAACGCAGCTCTCTTGTTTTTGTTGCTAATCTCGTCCAAACCTTTCTTGAATTTTATTTTTCCTTCATACTCGACAAGCTTCTGAATAAGGCAGCCACGGATCTCATAGACTCTCCATGGGCCTCTTCTACTGTTGTGACCTTCACTTCCCATTCCTTGGTAAGTATATTCAGAATTTTCCTTACTTGGGAGTTTTAATCATATTCCTTTCCCAAGCTGAGAGTATATTTATCATGTGCATAAACTTGAGCTGAAATTCAACAATAGACTTTCATGACTTCATACGAAGTAAATCATACCCAGTCATTAGAGTGTTGACTCAATTTTCTTTTATGCCTGTAACACCTTCGTGAGAAGTCAGTAACGACATGCTCAGGTAAACTTGTATCGGTGCTTGAGCAACGTGCTCGAGTAAGCTGCCAGGTTTGCTCGAGTAAAGGTCTTACTCAAGTGAATTATCATATGTGCTTGAGTAGAATGCTCTGTAGCCTTTTGAATCTACTTGAGTAAAGACCTGCAAGCCTTTCTATCAAGTGAGTTAGTGTTATACTTGCCTGAGTAGGACTCTGGACATGCTCGAGTAAGAAGTCTGCTCAAGCAACCACTTGTGTGCTCGAGCAAGCTCTTGCTCAAGTAAGTTATTACCGCTTCGAGTAAGCTTCTATACTTTGCACTTTTCCTTGATTGAAAACCTTATACATTTACAAATCCTTGTTATTAGCAAAGCATATAAACCAAGAACTAACAAAGGCGGAAGTCACGCAAGGATATATAATACTTCAAAGTAACGGTTAGTTATGTGCACCGTCATGTATTGCATAGCAGAATTCAAGAAAACAAAAAAATAACAGTTATAATTAATAACCATAAACTCTGATAAATAAAGGTGTGTTAAGGACGGGTGTTACGGTTTGGTATAAGAGCAATGGTTTGGAGAAAATTTTGAAAAAGAACTAAACAAAACTTGGTTATTTTGAAAACCGGATGAGGATTCACAAGGAGGCTTAGCTCAAGCGTACCTTATGGTTCTACCGTACGCATAGAGGAGCGCTGAGGGCGCAAATTGCTAGAAAAAGAGTACCGCCCATACCTGAACCTATAAAAATACACCAAAAACGTAAGGTTGATGTACTTGCGGATCATCCATCCGTAGGAGACCCCGACGCTAGACCTTCCAAGACCGAGAAGCCTATACTTTTCTAGCTCATAGATACTGATTTGTGGGGTCATATTAGTGAGCTTCATATGCAGCTTATTGTGAAATAACCATCCAAGCCGACCTATACAAGTCATACCTAGAGAGGGTTAACAACCTATATGCCAACAAGAAAAGGCATGTTTATGAGGATAATGATCTTGACACATGGATACAGGTAAGCTTATTCTTCTTTCCCCATACCAAAGCTTGGTGTGATAGGATAAAGGAAATCTTTAAGGAGTATGCTTTTAATGACTTTGAGATCTTTATAGATGTCATGAAGACATTTGTAGCTACTCATATGTAGGTAAGGGTTAGGAGAAAAAGGAAACTCAACCTAGTACTAGATTAAGTGTAGTAGGCATGTACCAACTTTCCCAAAAGTCCTAGGGGAGTTATGTATTAAAAAATGGCATTTTGTAATAGTAAGTACTTAACATCTTGACAAGATTATGAAATGTTAGTAAAAAGTATGATGTATGTTTTAAATGCATAAGAATGTTAGGAATGATTATTATACCTCTATTATTAACAACTAATTTTCTTGAGTATAGTACTAAAGTATTACAAATGGCCAAAACAAGAGGCAATCGAGGGCTAAGACTGAACTAAAGCCTCAACGTAACCTAAATCCACCAGACTTGGGCAAGGGCGAGGCCGAGGTCGAGGTCGAGGTCGAGGTAGAGGCCGAGGATGAGGCAGGGGAAGGCCCAATCAACAAGAACCTCTAGCCCAAGATCCCATGCAACAAGTACTAGGGATACTGGACTAACATCGAGATTCATTAAGAGAACTTAGGGATGAGGTATTTTTGTTGAGAACTGAGCAAAATGAAGAAAGACAGCGTGATGAAACTGCGGAGGCACAACTAGCCCAGAAGGTGGAGACAGAGAAAGAGGAATAACAGGAAGTTAACCTTCCACAATTATAGGCTCCACCTCCTGCCCGATCGCAACGACGGAGGGCTTTGGAGAATCCCGATTATGGACTAACTAGTTACGCAAGCATAGACCACCATCATTTACTAGTGAGCTTAATGCGGAAGCCGCCGAGAATTGGCTGCTCGGGGACGGAGAAAATCTTCGAGGTCATGGAGTGCCCCGAAGAGCAAAAGACACAATTGGTCATTTATAAGCCGGAAGATGATGCAAACCGATGGTGGAAGAACATGCCCGGGACTCGTGTACCGGATATACACCGCATTACTTAGGAGTTGTTCAAAGAATAGTTTATTAAGAAGTACTTTCCCGATCAATCCATCTAAAAATGGATTCTAAGTTCTGGCTATTAAGCAAAACACCGAGGAGTCTTTTGATGAGTACCTATCCGGGTTTGTCAATCTGTTATGCTATTCCACCTTACTAAAACAAAATAAAGACGAGGGTTGTAGGGCAATATTGATTATCAGGGGGTTAAGATTTGAAATGAGGGATAGACTGATCTCCCGACAATTTCTTACATTCCATTAAGCCGAGGAAGAATATAGGATAATTGAAAGCAACCTAAAGGAGCTGCATGTAGGAGCGGAGTGAGGTGACTCACAATGGGACTGGCCGTGGAAACCCCTCGAATAATCAAAAAAAGAAGGGGAATTGGTTTGGCTATAAGGGTGGAAACAAAAAGTCCAATCAATCTGGGCAAAACAACCCAAGACCACCAGTGTCCTGACCTTGTGAGAAGTGCAGGAAGAGTCACCTCGGGACGAGATGTAACGATAAGCTGCTATGCCTCAAATGTAACAAACTGGGACACTTCAGTTTTAACTGCTTGCAGCATGCCGCGGAACGAAGGCCGCAAAAATCAGGGGAGTGTCTTTGTTTTAACCCAAGAAGAGGCCAGAAGATCTCCCGAAATGATCTAAGGTACAATCTTGTTAAATGGTAATTCTTTACAAGCATTATTTGATTCAGGGGCTAGCCATTTGTTCATTGCATGTGATTGTGCTAAAAGGCTAGGGATGAACACCCATAGATTACCATACGATTTGATTGTAAATACACCGCTTGGTGTTAAGTCCGTAGTATCTAATGCATGCTTAAATTGTGTGTTGATTGTAAATGGACATGAGTTCACATTAGATTTAATTTGTTTATCGTTGGTGGATATTGACGTCATATTGGGATTGAACTAGTTGACGGTTAACAACACTTTGATCGACTGCGGTAACAAGAGAATCATGTACTCACAATCATCAGCGGATACTATAGTAAATAGTTTGAACCTTCTCACCACCCAAGAAGCTAAAAGATGTCTGAATCAAGGTTGCCTAGGGTACATGGTATTCTTCTCAATGCAGGTAGAGATTGAACCTTCATTGTCAGATATACCAGTAGTGAACAAATTCCCTAAAGTATTCCCAGAAGATATTAGTGGATTGCGACCGATGAGGGAAGTTGAGTTCACTATTGAGTTGATGCCTGGTATTGGAACCATATCTAAATCACCCTATAGAGTGGTACCCAGTGTAATGGCAGAATTGAAGAAACAAATCGAAGAGTTACTAAAGAAAGAATTCATCTAACCCAATGTGTCACCCCGGGGAGCTCCTAACTATTCCTAAAGAAGAAGGATGAGAGTCTACGACTCTTCAATGATTATAGGGAGTTGAACAAGGTGACTATCAAAAACAAATATCCACTACCTAAAATTGATGATATGTTAGACCAATTATCTAGTTCATGTATTTTCTCGAAAATAGATCTGCGCTCGGGATACCATCGATTGCGTGTAAGAGCGAGGATGTTCCGAAGTTAGCCTTCGGAGACCATATATGGCACTATGAGTTTATGGTGATGCCCTTTGGTTTGACTAATACACCTGCAGTGTTCATGAACTATATGAATCGAATCTTTATGAGTATTTAGATCGATTTGTAGTAGTCTTCATTGATGACATTCTGATCTACTCCAAGAATAAGGAGGAACATGAGCACCTTAATGTACTAAAAGGGAAGCAACTCTACGCCAAGCTGAGCAAGTATGACTTTTGGCTTTCAGAATTTAAATTTCTAGGCCATGTGATATCACGAGATGGGGTTGCAGTTGATCCCGGTAAAGTGGAAGCAGTACTAGACTGGAAGAGACCAGAGACGGTAACTGAAATACATAGTTTCTTGGGTCTGGCAGGATATTACCATAGATTCATAAAGGATTTCGCCAGACTTGCCTTGCCATTAACGAAGTTGACGTGAAAGAACCAATCATTTGTTTAGGATGAGCGTTGTGAGGGTAGCTTCAGAGAATTGAGGGAGAGGTTGACTACAGCACCAGCGTTGATTATCCTAGATCTGGGTGAGACATATGTTGTCTATAGTTATGCTAATAAGCATGGATTGGGATGTGTCCTGATGCAATAGGACAGAGTGGTGGCTTATGCCTCTCGACAGCTGAAGCCTCACTAGTCAAACTATAACTAATGATTTGAAGCTCGTAGTTATTGTTTTTGCATTGAAAATTTGGCAGCATTATTTGTATGGTACTACCGTGGAACTGTATTGTGGCCACAAGAGTCTCAAATACCTCTTTGACCAGAGAGAGCTAAATATGAGATAGCGTAGATGGATGGAGTTGCTGAAGCATTATGACCTGGAGATTAAATATCACCTAGGGAAAGCCAATGTTGTCGCAGATGCTTTGAGTAAAAAGGTGGTGCAGACAACATTCATGATGATCCATGAACATAAATTACTAGGGATCTGAATCTGTCCAACCAAATCACTGTAGAACCAAAAGAGCCTCATGAGGCTTATCTTGTAAGTCTTCTTGTTAGCCAAGGAGAGTATGATTTGAGGGATGAAATTGAAAAAGCTTAGAAGCAAGATAAACAAGCAAATGCTATACGAGAGATGATATCTCAAAATGGAACTCAAGATTACGATCTGTTACTCAGCGGATTGGTTAGGTATAAGAAAAGGATATATGAACTGCCAAATGTTGAGTTTAGGCAGAAAATACTGGATGAAGCTCATAAGAGTAGATACACGTTACATCCATGCATGATCAAAATGTACCAGAATCTGAAATCTGAGGTCTAGCGGCCAGGGTTGAAGAAAGAAGTAACCCAGTATATGGCTAAATGTTTAACCTGTCAGAAGGTGAAAATTGAACATCAACGGCCGCCTGGACCACCGTAGAAATTGAAATTCCGAATGAAAGTGGGAGGATGTTACCATGGACCTAGCAAAAATGGGATTGATAGAAATGGCATTTTGACAGGAGATTGCAAGTATCAGAGATAAGCCACAGAAGCAGATAGACAAGTTGAAATTCACAAAATGCATTCATTCACTAATGTGCAAAATATTACATCAGATACGCTAGAAATTTCAAAAACAAAAGCACAATTACAAAAATTGAAACTAAGACTACATAAAACTCTCTACACATCTCTTATCAACTCAAGCTACTCTTCACGTTTCTCTCCCCCTTTGTCATCAACAAAAGAGGATGAAGGCGAGATAGAGGGCTTAGAGAATGGGTCTATGAGAGGAGTAGGAGGTGGTGAATCAAGTTTGACAGTGGAGGAGTGAGAGGGAGGTATAAGCTCTAAGGTTGGAGAGGATGAGGGGGTAAGATTTTTGTGGTAGGAGTGGAGGCTACAGGAGGAAAGGTAGAGACAAGGGGAGTGGTGAAGGTGAATGATGGTGAAGATAAGGGTTCAGGATCAGGCTTAAGACTAGCATCTGGACCAAAATCAGATTGAAAAGCACTGGGACCAGCAGGGGTGCCAAAACTAGATGAGGAACCAGGGTGAAGAACCTTCAAAACCTTGTCCAACTTATCACTGAGACTAACATTGGAGACCATTAAGGTAGTGAGCTTAGCATCATGGTCTAGCATATGTCCAGTAAGGTCCTCAACTTTCTCCTTCATTGCATCCTGAGCATCAACCATCTCATGATTTCCCCTAGTCACTTCATCTACCAGTTTTCCAACTTCAAACTGAATTCTGATAGACATGGCAGCAATGGCAGCATCCACAATAGCCTTGACTCTAACATCAAAGTCAGAGGGCATAGAGGATTGAGGAGGTGGATGAGCTGACTGAGCCTCTTGCCCCCTTGCATGGGAAGCTCTGGACCTAGAGAGGGCCCTTGATTGGCCTGAGCCTTCTTCTTCAAACGTAATCCTCATGAGGTTCAATTGCGATTTGCCAAATACTAGAAGAGTTTTGATTGAGTCAGGAGGACCAAGATACCAAATCTTGTGATAGAAGAGAATTACTGAGACAAGTGATGGAAAGGGAATATGAGAAGGTTTGTGAGACGAAAATTTGAACTTGACCATTTCCTGGAAGATCTAGTGGCCAAGATTGATGGGAACTTTGTGAACAATAGATGCAAAAAGAGGTAGTCCTTCTTTACAAAGTGAGTGAAATTACCACCCTTTTGAATTAAGTTCCTAGAGTAGATATACCAAATGACTACGATTGGGGGCATAGACACGGGATTGAAGGAAAGAGAGTGCAACTCGGCCTTCCGAGATAGGCTCATTGTGTCGAGAATTTCAAAAATCTCTCTTTGCTAAACTCAATTGTGGGAACGGGAGGGGGATTGTCAATTTTCAAAATGGAGTTGAGGATAGAGGCGAAATAGTGAATGTCACCCTTTTACTTTGTAGTGGAAACTCTTTCCTCAACTAAATCACCCTCGGGGACCGAACAGATTGTCATAAGTCATATTGAAATAAAATAGCTTGACAATATTGGGGGTATATGAAGCAGAGATGGAAAGAAATGATTCATAATCTTTCAACCAAGGTGCAAGATCTAAATTGCACTCATTTTTTATTTTGGCTAAATCAACAGAAACTACTGGACATAATTCTTTCTTAAGGAAAGATTCCTTGAATTTAGCAACTAATTCATTTGAAAGAATAGAAGTAGCATAGGCAAACCCTGGAGGAGGGGAATGATGATTGTAAATCTCCTCTATGGCATTAGGTACAACCCGAGGCTCCTCGGGTTGGGTAGCGACGAGAGGAGGGCCTTGAAGATGCTTGCCCCTTTTCGGTGCCTTGGGACTCAGTGGCAGTGGCTCTCTTCTTCCTGGGAGGCTTAGAGGCCTCAGTAGCCTTCTTCTTTCCCTTTCCCTTTCCCTCAACAGGTTCTGGTTCATGTCGCTTCTTGGTGTGAGTCTCAGAGGGTTCTTGGATAGTAGCTCCTTCAGGTTTAGGAGATGAAGTAGGTTGAGACGAGCGAACCCCAGGGATGCTTTTATCGATCCCATAATGAAATCTTCTAGGTATCGACTTCATGCATCTAGGTCTCAGAGGAGGAGGCGATGGCGAAGGTTCATAGTCTGAGTCTTCGTCGTGAGCGGCTCTGGAAGGTTGTTTGTCGGCCATTTTAGCGCTTTTCTGGAAGGGCTTGGACAAAAATGGTGAGAGAGACGAGAGGGTTGAGAGAGAAGCTAGGGCAAAACTTGAGTTTTGAAGAGAGTGTAGACGAACAGGCAAGGCAACACATATATATAAGGCACGACAAACTCGAGTTTTCACTAATGAACTTGAGCTTTCATGAATATATACTTACCTGGACTTCAAAGGGGTAATGTGAACCTTTGAACTTCCGCTACAAAACTCGAGTTTATACTTACCAACTCGAGTTTGCACTTCTCTTTAAGACATATTTGCTCTTTGTCTGATGGAAACTCGAGTTACTCACTTAATGACTCGAGTTTTGGTTTTCTCCAAAAACAGAGGTTGCTCTCTATCCCCGATAAACTCGATTTTGTCTTCTCAAACTCGAGTTTGCTTCTTTTGACAGCAAACCTCAGTATTTCAAGCATCATGCACAAGACATAACTGAACACTTCGATGCTTAAGTTAGTATTTGATAATCATCAAAACCATAACTAACATTGAGTAAGAGATACTTACAACTCATTGGGATTTACTATTCCCAATTCTCTTCTTATGAAATTGAATTATTCTTTTGCCAATGGTTTGGTGAAGATGTCAGAAAGTTGAAGATGAGTTGGAATGAACATGACTTTGACATCCTTCTTTCCGAACATGATCCCTTATGAAATGATGTCTCACATCAATATGCTTGGTTCAAGTATGTTGCCTTTGGATTCTTTGCCAAGCTTATTGTCTTGGTGTTGTCACACAAAATTGGGATCTCCTTCGGGTTGATTCCCGTGTCGATAGTTGTTGCTTGAGCCATAGGACTTGAGCACGGCAACTAGGTGCAACAATGTACTCGGCTTCATTCGATGACACGAGACGGTTGTTTGCTTCTTGCTAAACCATGAGACAAGTGAGCCACCAAGGAATTCACTTTGGCCACTTGTGCTCTTTCTATCCGTCTTATATCTGGCATGATCTAAGTCTGAATATGCCACCAGATGTTTAGGTTGACCTTTCAGAAACCATAAACCAAGGGTCTTTGTCAGCAAGGTATCTGAAGATCCTTTTCACATTTTCAGCATGAGACTCCTTGGGGGCTGATTGAAACCTTGTACACATCCCAACACTTTGAATTGGATGTCGGGCGACTTGCGGTGAGGTAGAGCAATGATCCAATCATTCCTCTATATCTTGTAATATTGAAGTCCTTTCGTTAGTTCTCTATGTGTTTTGATGATAACTCGACAATTGTAAACGCAAGATAAAATGAGTTTCTGATAAGTTAAAAAAAGAGAGAACTTGTCGTCGGTGAATACTCGAGTAATGGTTTCATTACTCAAGTATTGAATACTCGAGTGATGGTTTCATTACTCAAGTATTGAGTTGACAAAGTGAATGGCTCCTTCGTGCAAAAATGATCATTACTCAAGTATTGATTCCAATACTCAAGTAATGAATTTACAGAGAGCATTCCAAGTTCTTTTCACAAAGATCAATACTCGAGTAATGGTTTGATTACTCGAGTAATGAGCAAACAGAGACTCTTCATCTAAAAGGCAGAAATGTGAATACTCAAGTATTCATATGGATACTCAAGTATTGGTCATACAGAAAATGATTAAAGTATTCAACATGTGAATACTCGAGTATTAGGCAAACAGAAAGTTTTCAAAGTTTTTCACATGTTTATCAATACTCAAGTATTGATATGAATACTCAAGTATTGGAATGGCAGAAACTTCACAAGTATTGAAAATAGTTCAATACTCGAGTATTGATATGATTACTCGAGTATTGACCAAACAAAAAGTTTTGCTATTTCCAAGTGATTTGAATACTCAAGTATTGAGGCGAATACTCAAGTATTGACTTGGAAAAGATCTCACAAAGTTTTCAAATAGCTCAATACTCAAGTATTGGTTTGAATACTCGAGTATTGGCCATACGAAAGGTTTGGTATTTCCAAGTGATTTGAATACTCAAGTATTAATTTGAATACTCAAGTATTGACTTGGAAAAGTTTTCACAAAGTTTTCAAACAGTTCAATACTCAAGTATTGAGTTGAATACTCGAGTATTGAGCATACGAGAGCTTGGCTCTTCTTTCAAATATTTTGAAAACTCAAGTATTGATTTGAATACTCAAGTATTGAAGTTTTGGACTTAAACTTATTTTCACATAAAAGTTCAATACTCAAGTATTGGTTCAATACTCGAGTATTGGTCCTACTCAAAAATTGTCCAAACGCTCAAATCATATAGTGCCTTCTCGGAAGACGAATACTCAAGTATTCATCTGAATACTCAAGTATTCACATTAGTGCACGATCCAATACTCAAGTATTGAAGAACATACTCAAGTATTGGGCGCAAGTATTCAAAATTCAAATCATACGAATTTGTGATTTCTTCGTGTTTGATCTTAATGCTTTCCATTATTATTCTCTGATATTCCCAGCTATGTTTAACCACTTTGTTAGTAAGTTTCAGCCTGCTTAAAAGGAGATTAAATGAAGATTTAATGCAAAAGCAAAAAGCATGTCAGAACATTAAATGCTTCAACCAGAAAAGTTGCATACTTCTGGTAATCCATCTCGTACACGATTGCGAGCATTAAAGAATGTTCTCTACTTCCAAAGAATCGCTTCTCCAATGGATTTATCTACTAGAAGTCAACTCGAACTTCGCCCACCGGACTAAGTGAAGATTAGAGAGAAAAGAAGACCAAAACTAAACCGAACCTTGGTTAATGTCACCAACGGTTATATGAAGAATTACAACGGTCATTTAATGCCTTCTGAGTATAAATAGAAGAGCATTCAATTCCTCTCAACAACTAAGACCTCAGAAAGCGAAAATCATTAAAAGCCTTCATTTACTCTTAAGTCTTTCTGTACTAAGTATCTGTTGATACATTCAATCTTCAGTGTTTATCATTATCTACTCTTAGAGAGAGTTCTCTTCTTGATTATCATATATTGTAAAGAATCACAAGTTTGGGGACTTGGTGATTGGGAGTCATTGATTACAACTTGTAAGGGGGAGTAAGTTCTAGTGAGAGAATTACTCGAGTACAGAGTGTGTAATCTTTTGATATAGTGGAAATCTTAGTGTGGCTGAGGACTGGATGTAGGTCAGTGGTTGGACCGAACCAGTATAAACCTTTGTGTCTTGCTCTCCTTCTCTTATCTCCGATTATCTCTATTTTCCTTAGTCAAAAACAGAGCATTTTAAAGAAAAATTTGAACATACCGAATTCACCCCCCCTCTTGGGTATTCTGCTCTATTTTCACTTTCCCTTTTCATCAGCATCCAATGAAGTGGTTGAACTCATAGGGGTGTCGGCTCCATTGCATTCGTCCATTCCAAACTTCTTAAGCGAGATCATTGAGATATTTGGTCTGAGATATGAAGATTCCATTCTTCTTTTGCTTGATTTGCAAACCAAGGAAATAATTTAATTCTCCCATCATTGACGTCTCAAATTCTCCCTGCATATTCTTAGCAAACTCTTCACACAAAACATCATTAAAGGCACCAAATATAATGTCATCTACATATATTTGAACAATTAAAATTTCACCAAGCTTATTACTCTTTATGAAGAGAGTTGTATCTGCTTTTCCTCTAACAAATCCTTGATCAAGAAGGAATTTTCTTAATCATTCATACCAATCTCTAGGAGCTTGCTTAAGACCATACAATGCCTTTTTGAGACGATAAACATGATCTGGATGATGATCATTTTGAAAACCAGGAGGTTGTTCCACATAAACTTCCTCCTGAATAAAACCATTTAGAAAAGCACTTTTTACATCCATTTGATAAAGCTTGAACCTTGACACAAGCAAAGGCTAGAAGAACTCTTATGGCTTCCAATCTTGCCACTGGAGCATAAGTTTCTTCATAATCAATTCCTTCTTCTTGATTATAGCCTTTAGCAACCAATCTTGCCTTGTTACAGAAAATGATTGCAGATTCATCTCGTTTGTTCTTGAATACCCATTTAGTGCCAATGACCGGATGGTCTTTAGGCCTAGGTACCAAATCCCAAACTTGATTTCTATCAAATTGATGTAACTCCTCTTGCATTGCTATCACCCAATCATTGTCTGAAAGAGCTTCATCAATCTTAGAGGATTCAATCTCTGATATAAAGTCAGAAAAAGTCACTTCATTCAAAGTACTATTTCTAGTCCTTACACCTTGATTTACATCACCTATTACTTGGTCCAAAGGATGATTCCTAACGAACCTCCAAGCTCTAGGCTGAGATTGATCGGGGTTTTCAAAAGTATTTTGAGGATCAGCCTCGAAAACATTTTCAGGATTTTCAATAGAGGCAGGAGTAGTTTTCGAAAAGAATTGATTTTTGGAAACATTTTCCTCATCATCATCCAAGGATTTATCAGTTTTGGATTCACAAAAAACAACATGCATTGACTCTTCAACAATACGAGTACGAGTATTAAATACTCTATAAGCTTTACTCCTATTTGAATAACCCAAAAATATACCTTCATCTACCTTAGGATCAAACTTACCCAAGTTGTCCTTACCATTATTGTGGATGAAGCACTTACAGCCGAAAACATGCAGATGAGCTAAATTTGGCTTTCTTCCTCTGTACAGCTCATAGGGAGTTTTGCTCAACTTCTTTCGGAGGTACGCCCGATTTGAGATGTAGCAAGTTGTACTCATAGCATCAGCCCAAAACACTTGGGAGGTAGAGTTCTCATCGAGCATAGCTCTTGCCATCTCGGGGAGGACTCGATTCTTCCTTTCTACAACACCATTTTGTTGAGGAGTCCTCGGGGCTGAGAAGTTGTGACTGATGCCCATATTATCACAAAACTCACTAAACGCATGGTTTTCGAATTCTCCACCATGATCAGTTCTAATTCTTGCAATAGACATGCCTTTCTCGTTTTATACCTTCTTGGCAAAAATAACAAACTGATCAAATGTTTCATCTTTAGAACATAAAAGAGTAAATACCCTTTCTGGTCCTTGACAAAAAACGCGATCCCCATTTTGGTTCATTACAAAAAAAGGTCCTTTTTAGTCCATAAAAAGGACGAAGAAGGGTCGATTGGTTGACATTTTGATCCCTCACAAATTTCCAAAATGTCATTTTTAGTTTATAAAAAGGACAAATAAGGGTCGATTTTTTTTTTGTAAGGGACCAAAATGGGGTCTGCCAAATAAGGCCGCTATAGATGCCATTGATGCACTATGAGCTTCTTCGATGGAGTAACCTTGGCTTCCCATTCCTTGCTTGAGAATGTTCAAGATTTTTCGACTTGAACTCGGTAGATCATATACTTTTCCCAATGCAGCAAGTTGGTTGATCGGATGAGTGAACCTAAGCCGGAACTCACCAATTGATTCCCCTGACTTCATACGAAGAAGGTCGTACTCAGTCTTGAGGGTGTTGACTCTATTCTCCTTGACTCCAGTGGTTACTTTGTGAGCTAACTCCAAGGCGTCCCACATAGCTTTAGCAAAGGTTAAAGTGCATATTCAAAAATATTCACTTTGACTTAAGGGACTCTGGAACATGAGAACAGCCTTGCTATTGAGAGTGACTAGTTTCTTGTCATTCTCATCATATTCTTCTTCGAGCTTTGGAGTTCTCACTCCATCTTCGGTAGTTGTCGGAACATAATCTCCTCTTTCGAACACTCTCCAGAGACCATATTCAGAAGCTAATACAAAGACTTTGAATTTGGCTTTCCAGAAGGAATAGTGCTCTCCAGTGAATCCCGGTGGTCGGTTGATCGAAGCTCCATCTGGTAGAATACCTTCCATAGTGATCCTTCTTGAGATGTTAATCTCTTCAGAGAAGACCTTGCTCTGATACCAAATGAAAGTGGAGCTTAATCACCAAGAGGGGGTGAATTGGGGATTTTAAAATTCTTTCGAAATTGCTTTGTTTTCGATAACTAAAACAGAGCTGGACAGAGGATAGGGAAGAACAGCAAGACACAAGAAACTTATACTGGTTCGGTCCAATCTCTTGACCTATGTTCAGTCCCCAGACACTCTGGGATTTCACTATCACGATTGATTACACACTCTGTAACTCAAGAGTAATTCTTTTACTAGAACTTACTCCCCTTACAAGTTGCAATCAATATCCCAATCTCCAAGTCCCCGGACTTGAGATTCTTTATAATAAATTATTTACAATCGTGAACTCTCTCTAAGAGTAGATAATGATAAACACTGAAGCTTGATGTATCAGAAGATACTTTACAAGTGAACACTGAAAGAGTAGTTGTAAAACTTGAATGTAATTCGTTTTCAGCAGGTGTGTTATTGAGAAGAATTGAATGCTACTCTATTTATACTAAGAGAGCATTAAATAACCGTTGCTAACTCCATTATAATCGTTGAAGCATTAAACTAGGCGTTGGAGGCACTTTGGTGTCTTCTCTCTCTACTCTTCGCTTAATTCCTTTTGTCCGGAGGATTAGTGTTGACTTTCCTTGTAATAGATCCGTTGGAAGAGCAGCTACCGCTTAGGGAAAGCGACATTAATCCCTTTGCAACGTGTAGAGAATGATGGTACAAAAGGATGCAAGTTTCGGACTTTGCATTTAATGTTCGACATTGCTTTTTGCTTTTGTTCAAATCTTCATTTAATGTCCTCTAAACAATGCGAAACTCACTAACAAACTTGTAACACCCCGAACTTCGGACCATGAGAATTGAAAATAAACCTAAAGTAGGTGGACGACTAAGCCCAGTTTGGGAAGAGTTCCAAGAATGTTGAGAGTTAGGACACCCCTCTAGGATTAAGCAACTCAACCATACGGGTCAGTGGACCCTGTATGCATAAACCATGGAATTAAGGTGACAGTGAAAATAAGACACAAAAGATCTATACAGCGTAAATTCGGTGGAAAAGATGCCACCCAACTATGTCCTAGGGTATAGGACAATTAGTTGAGTGAAAATGTGTCGGTATAAGTACGTACACGGCATTTTCAGGGTAGTTGGGTATGCCCCGCGTTTTTGAGAAGGCATCGGTATTCGTGAAGAAATCCCGAGTAAACCGGGACAGGATCTCGAGCAAGTACTGATAAAGTACTGTCATGATGACTAATAATGACATACTTTTGTGTTGGCCAAATAGAATGGTAACATGTGTCCCTTTATGAATTACAAAACACAAAGAGTAATGATGCTAGTAGGACATATGGTATTTTGGGGTTGGACGTTTGACTTTTTGGCACCCCAAAGTACGAGGTAATTATGAGACATTAAAATATGCATTTCTCACTCCCCAAGAATCAGGAAAAACGTGCAACCACATCAGGGGATAGAAAAAGCTTATTTAAACACATATAAAAGCCCAATTTCAAGGTCAAAGACTTAGGGAAGCGTTGACCAATGAAAGGGAACCGACCGGGATACTGAAATGTGGATTTTTGGATCCTCAGGGTACTATATTCCGCCCCCTTTGGTCAGGGAGAAGAGACTGATGATCCGGGCTCACACAAGTCAAATTGTGTGGCACGAGTTATGAGGAAAGGTGTACCGGCAAAAGGGAGCTAAGCGAGACCGGTTAGGGTTTTCTGGAGTCGGGCCCAGACCCTGGACACAGAGGGAGGACGAATTTGGTGGGCCCGAGGAGAGAGAAAGTGACTTGGAGGAAAATAAAAGGTCATGTCATGTAATTATGAAGAGAGAGAAAGTCACATCAAGTAATTATGATGAGAGAGAAAGAATAAAATAATCCGATGTAATCTGGACCACATCTTTTGAAACTGACATGACAATGAAATGACATGTAATTATGACTCTTAAAGGGCGTTTATGGCATATCCTAGGGCAGATTTTGTGGGTCCCACGGCCTTGAAGAAAGAGAGGGTGAAATGACCGTTTTACCCATAGACCTAAAATCCACAATTAGCAATTTCAGGAACCACCACCAGGGGGAACTTTGGAATCTCATTTTTGCCTAGGAATCCACCACCCATCTACCCATGGAGGACTCTAGAAGACTTGAGAATCAAGTAAGGAAATGATATTTTAATCCGAAACACTCTTTTACCCAATGGACACTAACCAAGATTGGATAATAGCTTGCATCCTTAAAGTCTATAAATAGGACACTTCCTCCTCCATTCTCCATCATCCAAGCATGAGCTAAGGCTGAGGGAGAGGAAGGTCCAGCTGAAGGTATTGCTTCAAGGGAAGAGGAAGGCACCCGCAACCGAAATTCCAAGGTAAGCCCTAAACCGACAACTTGGAAATTCTTGCTTCTGCCCTATGGTGATTTTCGTGCGTTTGCAGTAGGAATTGGATATTGTTAAGGTTTCCAATGAGTACAAACCGTGATTTTGTGTGGGATTAAGTCAAGGTTACCTTTTTCACACCCGAAAACTCCTAAGACGTTAAACTATGCGAATCTCGCCAACACCGTGATTTTTGGGCAGCGAAGACAAATCGGTGGTTTTAAAATAGTAAATGAATTCCGTTTGCTTTGAAAGTTTACATGGTGAAATTATACATCCTGAGGATGATTTTGATATAATATTTTGTGTCATTTGGATTTTCCAACTGAGAGTTATTTAAGGTTGAAAATGACCTAAAAACCTAGACTCTGTCTCGGACTAGTGGCTAATGTTTGGGAATAAGGACAAGTTTCGAACCCATATGACTTTGGTAATTATTTTTAATATAAAATAGGCATCCTAAGGGTTCCATGGCCACTAATTTAATGTCAATAAGATGTTTCTAGTATTTATTAAAAATCGGCAAAGTAGGGTCGGATATTGCTGGAATTTTGGTGCTATGCGAATTTTAGGAAACTTGAAGTAAAGTTTGAATGGGAGATTGAAAGCATGATTTTTGTCTATTTTTAGGGTGATAGAACGTGTCAAATACATATTCAGTACCGAAGGAGAGTTTGCGGATTACGAGAAGTTCCAGGTAGTAACTGTAAACTTGCATACTCTATGTAGCTCTTGTATGCTATGTTTTATCATGATGGTGGATGTAGGCTAGGTAGTAGCTATGGGACTTCGTGTCCTATGGTCGCTACGAGGCCAAGGTATGCGAGCTAGGTAGTACACTGTAGGGGTGCTATTGAGGACGAGGCATGCGGCTATGGAGTATCTCTTCGGGGTACTTCCGAGGCTGTGGCATGTGGTCTAGGTGGAGCTCGTGTGTTCATAGGTGTCCATTGAGGCCCAAGGTATGTGAGGCTAGGTGGAGCCGATATGACGTGTTTATAGGTGTCCGGTGAGGCCTCCGGGATAGGTGGTCGGGGTTGGCCCCCTGACTTCCGAGGCCCTTTGCGCGCTAGTTCCAAGGACTTGTCTTGACCAGGCGATCCTGCGGAGTACATGCCATGTTTGTGTTCCTGGTTGTGATTTGCATTACATGCATTGCATACATATTGTATCCGAGTTTAACGGTTACTCTAGGGTTCAATTTTGAACTCCGATCTAGTTCGAAAGATACAGGTGTAAGGTAGTAGCGGCTGGAGGACTTGAAGAAGGTAGGGCTTGATGCGGAAAGATGAAGAAACAAAGGATGGCCTGTTGCTTTCTATACTTCTATATTTGGGATGATTGTATGCCTTATATTCACTGTTTAGTATTTGTTTTGAACGATTGTACCCTTAACCCTACGGGG
The DNA here is from genome assembly GCA_019022615.1 of Acacia melanoxylon. Lineage (NCBI taxonomy): Eukaryota > Viridiplantae > Streptophyta > Magnoliopsida > Fabales > Fabaceae > Acacia > Acacia melanoxylon. The sequence goes on along the minus strand of JAFJYJ010000068.1, from coordinate 295,526 downwards.
ATTATTTTACGTTCTTGTATGTAACTTTACCAGTACAATGTAGTTGTCCAAACTGATCATATGCTCTGCCGCGCACACTCTGATATTTGTTAAAAGTGAATAATTAACAAGGAAAGGCAATAAGCAAAAAGGATCCCTCTAACCCACCACCCGAAAGGTCGAGGCCGGTAGGGGTGTAACAGTTTGGTATCAAAGCCAGGTTTGGACGGTACTGGTAAACGGTACATGGTTAAGGGTATAGATGTAAGTTTAGGGAAATGGAGCATAAAGGATAAATACCCTAAGGAAGAGGGTTGAGCTCCAGTAAGACAAGACTCTTGTGATAGAGGAGGTAGCACAGAGTATGAAAGCTGTTGCTAACCTTGGGTCCTCTGATATGGAAATTAGGGACCGATTCATACAATAAAAAAATAGAAGGGAAGTGTATGGAGAAGCTGATACCTGGAGTTTCTGGGAAGGCAAATGAGTTGTACTACTATGAGTACCCCAAAACAAGGTTGGCACCCAGAAGTTAAGTGTGCTTAGGCGGAAGAAATTCTCAAGATAGGTGACCCCCTGGGAAGTATTATAGGAATTTGAGATTCCTTGACTTGAGGCTTTAATACTCTAAGTTTTGACTTATAGTAATCCCTAGAGATGTTATGAGGATGTCAGGATATAGTTGGGGCTAGGCTTGAATCTGATCTTAAATGTGAATGAGGTTGAACTAAGGTTTTAGTATTTGAGAGTAAGGATCCTGTGAATATTGATTGATATTGAATTATTTGGGTATGATTGAGGTTTGACGATTGACTTTGAGGTAATAGAATGATATTAGGATATACCCCTAGGATATTGAGGATTGAGATAGAATTAGAACCTTGTGAATAGTGTTGAATGTTTTGAGGTTTAGACTAGGAAGATGAATTGTGATCCTACTTTGTATTTTGGGTATTGTTGAGGTAATATGATTCCTTAGCCTAAGTGATGTTGAGGTTCTAGGAGTCAATTGTGAATCTGATTTGAGGTTATTTGAGGATAGTGATTGAATGTTATAGGCCATGAATTATGATGATCATAGCATGATTATTGGGTATGTTCGAGGTTTTAGAATTTGGTTGATGAACCTAATAATTTGGTTTGTTAACGAAAGATTCTTTAAGCATTTGATTGATCTGAATGCATTGAGGCATAGTACCAATATGCATAAGGTATTTAGAGGTTGCTAGCTGCTAGGGAATGATTTTGATCTTATGATATTCCCTTAGAAAGAACGATTAAGAATAGAACTCTTGATAATGATTGATGATGTTATTTGAGGTATGTTTGAGGTTATTACCTATTTGATTTGGGGTATTTTGAGGTTGTTAGTTGTTGTATCAGCATAGGGAAGGATCTTAAATATAGAATATTCCCTAAGAATGGGTTGATAGGTAGAACCTTGATAGCCACAGGTTTCAGTCTTATGATTAGGATCGATAGCTGTAGATATGATAGTGGCTAGTGGACTCCCGGAAAGATGTGAATTAAATACCTGTTAGAGGAAGTTCAATCTGTGACTATGCCTGGAGCTGGATTGTTATCGGAAGATTATATACAGAATAACCCATATGAGGTTTATATGATGTGATGTATTACCATGGGGTGCTCCAGTGCTATGTGAAGCATGAATATTTAGTAGGTAAGGAGACCTACTAGATTGGTATGATTTTTGGAGTGATTGAATTTGATATGTGTTTGGTGAAAGGACTAAGTCCTATGGGACTATTATCTCCATGGGCTGGTAGAAATTCATGACCTTTAAACCCTGAATATCGAGTAGAGTGCCGAAGAAGTTGTAAACCTAAGAGTTATAGGCATTGTATCTAGAATGATCGAACAAATGAAATAAGTGGACTGAGTATCCGATGGATGGCCTGAGTAGCCAGAAAAATAAAGCTTGAGATGTAATTGGAGTGATGACCTTCTATGTCGGTTATGTCTTGTTCCTGGTATCTATGAAAATTGAATTTGAACTTACCAATGCACCCGCTATATTTGTAAATTTTGGAATTGGATTTTCCAAACTGAATTTTCGAATGAAATGTTTTTTTAGAATTTGAGAACAGTTTGAAAAGGTTGTTTTTGAACTATGTTGTTTCATCGATAGGGTGTCCTAATGGAGCCCCAATTTAAAATTGAATTGTGAACTATGTTTATGGTGGAAGCGACGGAACATGTTTTGAAACTGTTTTGAAATCGCGGCCATTGTTGAAAGTTTTGAGGGGATTAGTTTTTGAGAAGGCGACACTCGCACCAAATGTAGGCACCCAATCTGAGTAGTTTCCCCTTGTAGGGCGTGTGTTTTGCCTTGTCGAGCCGGCGCCCCACCGGGCGGTTAGAGCGAGGCTCCTGGGCAGAGGTCCTTTGTTCCGGGTATGGGATTCCGGTGGGTGGCTTGTTATTGTATGTGTCAGTACGAACACTGGGTCCCTAGAAGGGACGGAAACTCTCACACATTGGCCGACAAGTGCATTGCCACTTTGGTGGTTAGTATTGAAAGGATTGGGCTGCGCCGCTGTATCGAAAGGTTGAAGTGGTGGCGAGAGCTGTCGAATAATGAATTTGCGAAATGAATAATCCCGCTCAAGAATGTGTGCCGGTAGTAAATGTTTTCTGAAAATAGACCGGCATTGAATTGTTTTATTGAGCTGGCAGCAATTGTGGTTTATTGAAAATATACTGTTTTGTGAAAATGTACTGCGACACAGAAATTTTGAATATGTGAAAATTAGAAGTTGAGTATGAGACAACATAGTAAGCGGTGACATGATTGTCGTCGCTGTTGTATTGAAATGAAAAGCGGTGCAATTGGTGATTATGTTGATACCGGAACAGCAACTGATAGATTGGTCTAGAAATCTGAACCGATTAAATCAAACAGTATTTACCAGTTACTGTGGTAAGCAAGAGGAAAATGGTTTAAAAGCTTAGAATTGAGGAAGCTCAAACACAATAAATGAAGCGAGAGGCTCGGGCGATAAGGCCGGTATGCGGCTTGCACGGCGGTGTCCCTAGGACTATGAAGACCGTGATGCTTAGCACTATGTGGAATACTTACTCGCATGGTGACTTTAGATTAATGTGTCTAGAGTGCAGCTTGAAGTTGACAAGACATATGATCTACACCCGGTGTAAGTTGAGATGCCTAAGGCCTGAAGGTGATTCCCTGGTCAATAAGGTAAGAAAATCCTGCGTTATGGTAATAGAATGAGCTGGAAGGATAGTATGTGATAAGTCAAGGGGCAAAACAAGTAAGACAGTAAGACCTGCATAACCATACGCTGTGAGGATGGATCAATTAGTCCTGGATGGTTATGTACCACACCTGAGTATAGAATAGATAAGAATGCGGTGTGACAAATGGCGTGCAAATAGCGTCCATGATGATAGCAGGGCAGAAGTTGATTGAGGATTTTAAAGATTTGAATTGGTCAAGACAAGTGGTGACAAGTAAGAGTAAATTCCCTGGAGTTTACATTGCTAATCTCCTTGTCAGTCTTGAGAAGAATGGTTTAGGATCGGAAATCGCAGAAGCTCAAGAACAGGATGAGCTAGCGAAGTCCATTTGAGAGAAGATATCTCATGGTGAATCGATGGATTATGACCTCTCGTCGAATGGACTAGTGCGGTATAAGAAGAGGATCTATGTGCCATCAGTGGAGGAATTGAGATGGAAGGCATTGAATAAGGCACATAAAAGTAAGTACACTATTCATCCAGGAGCAGTGAAGATGTATTGAAATCTGAAAATAGAATTTTGGTGGTTAGGTATAAAGAAAGACATAGCAAGGAATGTTGTCGAATGTTAACTTGCCAAAAAATTTGGATCAAACATCAGCTGCTGGGAGGTTTATTACGGAGGATCGGGATTCCTAAATGGAAATAGGAAGACGTTACCATGGATCTAGTAGTAGGCCTTTTTAAGATAAGGCACTACGATGCTATTTGGGTAATTGTTGATCGACTCACGAAATCGGCACACTTTATCCCTATTGGTGTAAATTATTCTCCGTTAAAGTTGGCAGAGATTTATATCAAAGAGATTACACGACCCCATGGTACCCCAAAGAGCATCATTTTTGACAAAGATCCCCGATTCACTCCCAATTCTGGCAAGCATTACATGAGGCAATGGGGACGAAGCTGAAGTTCAATACAGCTTATCACCCCCAGACCGACGGACAATCGGAAAGAACTATTCAAACATTAGAAGATATGTTGCGAGCACCGTTATGGATTTGAATGGCAGTTGGGATTGGTATTTTCCTTTAGCAGAGTTCGATTACGATAATAGCTACTATTTCAGTATACAGATGGCTCCCTATGAGGCGTTATACAGAAAAAAAAAATGCAGATCACCCCTTGGATGGGCTGAGTTATCAGAAAGGAAGTTGTTCGGACCTAAGATAGTTGATGAAATGTTTGAGCAAATTAGTTTGATCCGGAAGAGGCTCCTTGCAGCATAGAGCAGACAAAAGAGTTAGGCGGATAGGAAAAGGAGACCTCTAGAATTTGAGGTGGGTGATCATGTATTCTTAAAGATATCTCTCGTCACTGGAAATGGTAGAGAAATAAAGCGGAGAAAACTAAGCCCTCGCTATATTGGTCCATTCGAGATATTAGTAAAACGGGGACCAATGGCATATCGGTTGGCACCGCCACCAAACCTCGCGGAGTTACATGACGTCTTTCATGTCTCCTAACCGAAGAAGTATCGGAAGCCACGGAGCTTATACGGAATACGAGGACGTTGATGTCTAAGATAATCACACCTTTGTAGTGGAACCCAAAGTTATTGGTCATCAAGAGAAGTAGCTCCGGTGGAAGAATATTCCTTCGCCAAGGTAGTTTGGAAGGGATTATCTCCCGGGAAGCAATGTAGGAGCGGTTGAGGAGATGAAGACGAGTTACCAGAATTTTATGTTTAAGAGTATGATTGATGTATAGCCAAATTTCGGGACGAAATTTATTTAACAAGGGGGAGAAATGTAACACCCCGAACTTCGGACCCTGAGAATTGAAAATAAACCTAAAGTAAGTGGACGACTAAGCCCAGTTCGGTAAGATTTCCAAGAATGTTGAGAGTTAGGACACCCCTCTGGGATTAAGCAACTCAACCATACGGGTCAGTGTACCCTGTATGCATAAGACATGGAATTAAGGTGCCAATGAAAATGGGACACAAAAGATCTATACGACGTAAATTCGGTGGAAAGGATGCCACCCAACTATGTCCTAGGGTATAGGACAATTAGTTGAGCACAAATGTGTCAGTATAAGTAAGTACACGGCATTTTCAGGGCAGTTGGGTATGCCCCGCGTTTTTGAGAAGGAATCGATATTCGTGAAGAAATTCCGAGTAAACCCGAGCAGGATCTCGGGCAAGTACTAATAAAGTAACGTTGATAAAGTACTATCATGATGACTAATAATGACATACTTTTGTGTTGGCCAAATAGAATGGTGACACGTGTCCCTTTATGAATTACAAAAGACACAGAATAATGATGCTAGTAGGACACGTGGCATTTTGGGGTTGGACGTTTGACTTTTTGGCACCCCAAAGTACGAGGTAATTATGAGACATTAAAATATACATTTCTCGCTCCCCAAGAATCAGGAAAAACGTTCAGGCATATCAGGGGATAGAAAAAGCTTATTTAAACAAATATAAAAGCCCAATTTCAAGGTCAAAGACTTGGGGAAGCATTGACCAACGAAGGGGAACCGAACCGACCGGGATACTGAAATGTGGATTTTTGGATACTCAAGGTACTATATTCCGTCCCCTTGGTCGGGGAAGAGAATGATGATCCGGGCTCACACAAGTCCAGTTGTGTGGCACGAGTTACGAGGAAAGGTGTAACCGGCAAAAAGGAGCTAAGCGAGACCGGTTAGGGTTTTCCGAGTCAGGCCCAGACCCTGGACATAGAGGGAGGACGAATTTGGTGGGCCCAGAGGAGAGATAAAGTGACTTGGAGGAAAAGAAAAGGTCATGTCATGTAATTATGAAGAGAGAGAAAGTCACATCAAGTAATTATGATGAGAGAGAAAGAAAAAAATAATCCGATTTAATCTGGACCACATCTTTTGAAACTAACATGATAATGAAATGACATGTAATTATGACTCTTAAAGGGCATTTATGGCATATCCTAGGGCAGATTTTGTGGGTCCCACGGCCTTGAAGAAAGAGAGGTGAAATGACTCATTTTACCCCTAGACCTAAAATCCACAATTAGCAATTTCGGAACCACCACCGGGGCAATTTTGGAATCTCATTTTTGCCTAGGAATGCGCCACCCATCTGCCCATGGAGGACTCTAGAAGACTTGAGAATCAAGTACGGAAATGATATTTTAATCTGAAACACTATTTTACCCAATGGACACTAACCAAAATTGGATAATAGCTTGCATCCTTGGAGTCTATAAATAGGACACTTCCTACTCCATTCTCCATCATCCAAGCACGAGCTAAGGCTGAGTGAGAGGAAGGTCCAGCTGAAGGTATTGCTCCAAGGGAAGAGGAAGGCACCCGCAACCGAAATTCCAAGGTAAGCCCTAAACCGACAACTTGGAAATTCTTGCTTCTGCCCTATGGTGATTTTCGTGAGTTTGCAGTAGGAATTGGATATTTTTAAGGTTTCCAATGAGTACAAACCGTGAGTTTGTGTGGGATTAAGTCAAGGTTACCTTTTTCACACCCGAAAACTCCTAAGACGTTAAACTATGCGAATCTGCCAACACTGTGATTTTTGGGCAGCGAAGACAAATCGGTGGTTTTAAAATAGTAAATGAATTCCGTTTGCTTTGAAAGTTTACATGGTGAAATTATACATCCTGAGGATGATTTTGATATAATATTTTGTGTCATTTGGATTTTCCAACTGAGAGTTATTTAAGGTTGAAAATGACCTAAAACCTAGACTCGTATCGGACTAGTGGCTAATGTTTGGGAATAAGGACAAGTTTCGAACCCATATGACTTTGGTAATTATTTTTAATATAAAATAGGCATCCTAAGGGTTCCATGGCCACTAATTTAATGTCAATAAGATGTTTCTAGTATTTATTAAAAATCGGCAAAGTAGGGTCAGATATTCTGGGAATTTTGGTGCTATGCGAATTTTAGGAAACTTGAAGTAAAGTTTGAATGGGAGATTGAAAGCATGATTTTTGTCTATTTTTAGGGTGATAGAACGTGTCAAATACATATTCAGTACCGAAGGAGAGTTTGTGGATTACGAGAAGTTCCAGGTAGTAACTGTAAACTTGCATACTCTATGTAGCTCTTGTATGCTATGTTTTATCATGATGGTGGATGTAGGCTAGGTAGTAGCTATGGGACTTCGTGTCCTATGGTCGCTACTTAGGCCAAGGTATGCAGGCTAGGTAGTACCTGTAGGGGTGCTATTGAGGACGAGGCATGCTGGCTAGGGAGTATCTCTTTGGGGGTACTTCTGAGGCCTGTGGCATGTGGGCTAGGTGGAGCCTGTGTGTTCATAGGTGTCCATTGAGGCCCAAGGTATGTGAGGCTAGGTGGAGCCTATATGACTGCATGTTTATAGGTGTCCAGTTAGGCCTCTAGGATAGGTGGTCGGGGTTGGCCTCCTAACTTCCGAGGCCCTTTGCGCGCTAGTTTCGGGTTGTTATTTGCATTACATTCATTGCATACATATTGTATCCGAGTTTAACAGTTACTCTGGGGTTCAATTTTAAACTCCAGTCTGGTTCGAAAGATATAGGTGTAAGGTAGTAGCGGCTGGAGGACTTGAAGAAGGTAGGGCTTGATGCGGAAAGATGAAGAAACAAAGGATGGCCTGTTGCTTTCTGTACTTCTATATTTGGGATGATTGTATGCCTTATATTCACTATTTAGTAGTTTTGAATGATTGTACCCTTAACCCTACGGGGATTATTTTACGTTCTTGTATGTAACTTTACCAGTACAATGTAGTTGTCCAAACCAATCATATGATGTGCCGCACACACTCTGATGTTTGTTAAAAGTGAATAATTAACAAGGAAAGGCAATAAGCGAAAAGCATCCCTCTATCCCGCCACCCGAAAGGGCGAGGCCGGTAGGGGTGTAACAAAACTCATTAAACATAGTTAAGAATAGTAGTAAATACGGAGGATATGTATTTAGATCAAACAAGAAGATTTCACAAATTTGTCAGATTTGATTTTCAAATTATGCGACCTATACTCGAGTGTGTTCTTCAATACTCGAGTATTGGCACTGTGCACTTATATCAATACTTGAGTATCTAAGATGATACTCGAGTATTCCTCTTCCAGATAGGAGTGTCGTGATTTGAGCTTTGCACCATATCTTTGAAATAGGAACAATACTTGAGTATGCAAATCAATACTCGATTTTTGTACTTTTGATATGAAAATAAGTTTAAGTCTAAAACCTCAATACTTGGGTATTCATTTCAATACTTGAGTTTTCAAATCTTTGGAAAAAGAGCAAAGCTCTCTGTATGCCCGATACTCGAGTTTCTAACTTAATACTCGAGTATTCAGAGATTTTGAAAACTTTGAGAAATCTTATCTCAAGTCAATACTTGAGTATTCAAAACATGTGTAAAAGTTTGAAAAGTTTTTGTCAATCCGTTACTCGAGTATTCATACCCATACTCGAGTGATCACAAGTTGAAAGATTTTGGTGACTCTCTGTATGACCAATACTTGAGTTTTGTAATGGATACTTGAGTTTTGAAAGACATGTGTAAAACTTGAAAACTTTTTGTCAATCCGATACTCGAGTATTCCCAAGTTTGAAAACTTTGGTGACTCTCTGTAAGACCAATACTTGAGTATCCAAATGGATACTTGAGTTTTGAAAACTTTAGGGGATATGGAAAGAGTCTCTATATGATCCATACACAAGTATTCAAACCAATACTCGAGTTTGGCTCAGGGTGAAAAACTTGCAGTGCTCTCTGTAAGTTCAATACTTGAGTTTCCAAAGGGAAACTTGAGTATTGCTTTGTTTAAAAAAATTGAGCTACTCTCTGTCAAGTCAATACTCGAGTATTGAGACCAATACTCGAGTTTTCAACTTACCAAAGACAAACTTCAACTTGTGTTTACAATTGTCAGTTATCATCAAAACACATAGAGAACTAACACATATGCTACGGTAAAATCGTAAATGAACGAGTATTGTGCGTACATCCGTAGCAATTATTGCCACTATTCACGTACTGTAGCATCATTATATTTTGCTAATTGAATGTTGATCTTCAAATAAGGAAATATCAAAGTAAACGACCTTTTCTGACCCTAACATTTTATGGACATATTGTAAACATTTTAAGCTTTAAAAAGAGTCCTAGATCATGTTAATTGGATATCTAGAACTCAAGATATAATTTTTGGAAGTCAGGTCAAGAATCTGGAGAGTTTGAAACTTAAAGCTGGAGTGATAATTTTTGAGTGAGATAAAAACTAAGAAAACGACCTCCTTTGACCTTAAATTGTTTTGAATATATAGTAAACTCCTTAAAATTTAATATGAGTCCAAGAACACGTCAATTGGATAAGTATATAAGGAGTTGTGAATCTTTTGAAAACAATTTTTCCTAGAAACTATACTTAATAAGGAGTTCATAAGCTTTGGAATCACCTAATTTGGACACCCAAGATACTCCGGATATAGATTTTTTAAGTTGAACATTGAAAGCCGGAAGTTATTGTTGGAAATTATGCCCTAGGGGCAAGTCATCTCCATTTAGTTATCATTTTATTTGCATGTTTATAGTGATAACGATCCTTGGATATATCTTATAGATTATCCTAAATGTCCACTGGGTCGGTCATCTACGCGGGAGCGAAGATGAAATAATACCAGTATGACTTTGATGAGGTATGGAGATACGAATCAAAGTCATGGGCACTTGTAGGAGTACAAGGTGCTAGACCGACCCACTATGAGATAGCTGCATGGATTAAGTCATCAGCTTTTCTCATGTATAACCGCGTCACAACACCCTTTGACCTGAGATCATCATGGATTCCTACATGATGAGTCGCTGATCTTTGACCTAGTCAAAAGTCACCTTTGACGGGTGATGATAAAGGCTTGGATCTGGATCAGTGGTTTTCATGCAGAGGAATGTGAATGGTCAAAATAGAATTTGTCCCTCACATTTGTAGAGAGATAATACTGGGCCCCTCAATGAGTGAGTCCGAGAAATGTATGGTCGTACTACGATGGTAAAGAGTTTCCATTTCAATTGTTAGACTACTCAAAAATCGAGAAAGTAGTGGTCAAGAACAGGAAGTTGACATTATCCATGCCTCATCCTTGACCAAATTATCGCGTGACAAAAGGGACGTGACATGGTTGTACGATAGGTTGTATCGTATCATCAATTCCTATATGAATTGGGTAGTCGCAATGTCTTGCTAGAGGCCGCTTGCGACTTGTGGGCTGGTACGGTATTGGCCCACCGCCAATCTCATATGGGCTGCAAGGTCGCACACAAGAATAGCCCAACACGAGCAAAAGTGTCAGATTCATTGAATCTTAGATATATCTAAGATTTAATGAATAATGTATTTAATCTAGGATTGATATATATATATATATTATCTAATTCGAAAATAATATAATATTATTATTTAATGGAGATTATAATATTATTAAATAATATTTGTTTTGTATTTAATTTATTTGATAAATTAAATATCTAAAACAAATAGAGATATTGTATCTCACATTTAATTTTCGAATAAAGATATCATATATCTATTTAATTTAAATTGAGATATAGTATCTCATATTTAATTAAATAGATAGATATCATTTCTCGGATTTAATTTGTAGAGATAAATTAAATCGAAAGGCTTTTAATTCGGATTAAATAAATAGATTAGATTAGATCTATTAGATAGATTTAATTAATGTTTTTTTTAATCCAGATTCAAAATTCGAATTTCAAAATTAATACAGATTAGTTTTGAATATAATACGCCTATCGGGTTTAGAAAAACCGACGGGACTTTAGACGAGCATATTAGAAAGCCGCGAGAAACCCTAGAACAAAAAGAAGAGAGACGCAAGTACGAAGGCGCTAGCACGCTGCCGCAGTCGTGTTCGGAGATTATTCGTGTGGATACCGGTAGAGGAAGGCGATTCGTAGAGTCGACTTCTACTGATCGAGAAGGTAGCCTACTAGTTCAAATAGTATGAGATGCAGACAGGTTCGCCATAGGTATGATTCGGATTCTTTTAACCTTGATTTAAACGTGGTTGAGCGATCCTCATAAGGGATTCGTAAAGTTTTAATTCCGCTGCGTGTACGGATTCCAACAGTGGTATCAGAGCCAACTCAACCTAGCGTTTAAATTGGGTTTTTCTACATGCAATTATATGAGATATATGTATGTTTTAACCGAATTTGCTGTGCATTTAAACGCTAGTTCGCATTAGGGTTTCTACGAATAGCCAGTCGGAGATGGCGGCTGGTTTTGAATTGTTCAGAACGGTGGATGATCACGTTCAATCGTCGGTCCACTCGCGCCTAGGTCGCGTTTCTGAAAAGTTTGGAAACTCGATCACGCTGGGGACGTTGGGGTCGGCATTGTCGTACACGCTCGATGACAATCGAACGTCGGTGATTCTCGGACGACCTGTAACGTTTGCGTATTGGTCACATTCTGAAACGTTCAGAGAACACTGATCATGCTCGACGTTGGTTAATGCTGGGTCGAACACGTTCAGACTTGCAAGGGACGTTAGGGTTCGTCCTTCAACCATGTTTTTCTGAGCTGTCCGGATTTGACGATGGTCAGGTTAGACTTGACCGCGTTCGGACGTTCAAATCAACATGTTGAGGATGACTTTTTCGTCCACATGAAGGTCATGATCAGATAACGCCTCTTGGGAGTTGAAATTATTTTTTATGAAAAGAACTTTCTAAAACAATATGACGTTTTTCAAAAGCTGCGGGCGCTGCCCCGGCAAGGGGGCGCCCTTTTGAAGATTGGAATATCACCTAGAGGGGTGAATAGGTGATCAAAAAAAAACTTTTCGTATCTTTGAAGAGAAATGTAAGTAAGATAAAGTGTGAGAAGAGTAAATGGACACGAGCAATTTATACTTGGTTCGGTCTAATACTTCGACCTACATCCAAATCTCCAAGCACACTTGGGATTTCCACTAATCTTCTAAAGATAATTACACACTCGTAAACGAAGGATGATCCTCTCACTCTTGGACTCACTCCCCTTACAAGTTGTAATTGATACACCCACACTTAAGGTTCCACAACCATAAGATTTTGACAACTAAAGAATTAAATTGTGCTTGAGAACTCCTCACTGAGTAAATATTGATAAACACTGAAGTGCAGCAAAATATCCGAGGATATTAATGAAACAGTTGAAACAACAGATTGTAGTAAATTCAAATTGAATGTGCAGCGTTTCGGTAGGTGAGATTTCAAGGTTTCAAGAATTTATAGATGTTGTATTTAATGACCGTTAATGAAGCTTGAAAGTAGCTGTTGGGTTTTCTTCAATATGTTCGTTGGAATTGAAGCGCGAAAGCTTTGTCCACAATCCAGACATCCTAGCTGTAATATTCGTTAATTCCTTTTGTTCCTACAATTATGGCCGTTGAGGACGAGCAAAAGGAATGAAACTATCTTGAGCAAAAACGTCTTTCCAATGACCAGAGGTTTGTCCGTTGGATATGATCTCAAATAGGCAACCGCATTTAATGCGTTCTGACACGACTACTTTATTCAAAATCTTAAGATAATCTGTGTTTTAATCAACTGAAACTCACTAACAAACTTATTAAATCAAGTTAAGAATATCCATACAAGATGATATGATGAAACCATAATCACAATCGAGAGCTAAAGATTTCGAGATAAGTATTTGCTAAAAACAGAGACAGGTTAGGCTCGAGGCAACAGTCTCATAAGCTCGAGTCAAGGAAGCGAGAAAGACAAAAGGAATATTTGAAAAGCATATTTGACTCGAGGCACACGATATCTTGGCTCGAGTCTGGTCACAGACTCGAGGCACCATTCTTCTAGGCTTGAGTCGATCATAGGATTTAACCAGCAATAATGAAGAACGTAGACTCGAGGTAAATTGTGCAGCTCGAGTTAGCTTCTAACCTTGAGGCAGTGAAGTAGGCTCGAGTCAGCCATTTTAAGATTTCGGAAAAGCATTGTGTGAGTTTTAAGCTTTTGGCTCGAGACTCTGAAGATGCTGGCTCGAGTTTGGACCCAGACTCGAGGCTCAGTTTTTACAACCTCGAGTTCCATTGATCCTTAGTTTGAAGAGCGTTTTATGATCAACCTTTGGCTTGAGTCTTCAAATGGTCAGACTCGAGGCAAGAGCTAGACTCCAGGCGGTCAATTGGCAGGCTCGAGTCAATGCGTCATTCTGGTGATAACTACATAGAGATTTGGCTCGAGCCAATGTGACTGCAAAATTATACTACGATAAAACATGATTTTAACGAAGTCAAGGGAAATTTCTTTATCTTCCTTGTTCATACACTTATTTTCAAACTTAGTCATCATCAAAACATCAGTAGGGAGCTAACACCCTTGACCCTGCCCGCTAACCGGCTAGCGAGACCACCGTAGGGACCGGCTGATTGTTCATAGCGCGAGAATTTAAATCATGATATTATATTATATATAAATTATATAATATAATATAAATTAGAGAATTTTTAATCATGAATAATATTTTATTTCATAATTGTATGAATTAAAATATGTTGTAATTTACCTTTCAAATGTTGTTTGGGTATGGTGAACAACATGGCTCTAGAGTTTTACAAGTGTTGTAAATTTTTAAATATGGCTTGCGAGCCATGCCTCTCTCTAAGTTTTCTTGATGTACATTCTCTTCTCATCCCACTCCTCTCGTATGTTGAAACAAGGTTTCTCCTGATGTATTTCTTTTTCTTATTTAGAGAAGTCCTCCCATTGGCTTGAGAGGACTTTAGGTTAGGTGAGTCATGTTGTGTCACAATTTTAATTATGTTTTGATTTGATCACTGCATGATTAGTTTAGAGATTATATGAGATACAATCGCGATTGCATTCATATAGGAAGAATTAATAGGATTAATTAGTTTATATCGATAATACCCTCTAAATAAAATCTTAAGTCATAATACCGTCAATAAATGAATACTTGTCAAAACCTAGATCGCCCATTTGTATGTTCCACCAAAGTGGATGCATTTGAGTTATCTTGGTGAGACAAGAGTGAGTAATGGTGATACTCAATATTCATTATTGTTCTGACTTAATTGAGATTATCAAAACGGTTTTGGATCTCAAGGCATTAGATGGGATTAAACATGCCAGGTCATATGATGATCGAATCCCATAAAGATCTCGAGTTACATGTGATGTAATTGGCAAAGAGGTCGCCTACCTAAATAACTTGATTTTAAGCGTCCTGCCAAAGCGGACTTAAATTTAAGCCAAATATGGATCTTAGCCCACTAATTATAATGAGGGTTGTTAATTCAGTGGGAGGTTACTAATTAAACTTTGCATAAATGTTAATTGTAGAATCATGTCGTCTAGTAATCTTTAACACCATCAATGCGATCGGTCCTTGAGAAGGATGAACTTGATGAGACAAACTTTCTTGACATGTTTGGGAACTTTTAAGCGTTGATCCCAAGCACGAAAGAAAGGAGTATCTCATCGATCAACCCATTCTTGACGAGCCGCGGCCAATACTCCAAGAGCTCACAAAGGTGCTTACTTAAAGCATCACGATGACTCTATGCATGCAGGATGCCTGATGCCTGCCACTATGATTCCAGACCTCGATGGATATCTGGAACATATGGAGGTCTCTCAGATGATTGATCATCCAATGGAAATGTTCCAGCAACAGGCAAGGCAAGAGAGGTATGAGACCACAAAGGCCTTATTTTCTTGCAAGATGGCTGAAGGTGAATCAGTTAGTCCTCATTTGTCGAAAATGAAGGGCTACATTGATCACCTTGAGAGGCTTGGATTCCCCATCTCCCAGGAGTTAGCTACAGATGTGATCTTGAACTCACTCCCAGGAAGTTATGAACACTTTGTCATGGATTACAACATGAACAACGAAGAGGAATCTGAAAGACCTGGCTATCACCCAAGAGGGGGGTGAATTGGGTGTTTGATAAAACTTTAGTTACTTTGAAAAACTTTTCATAAACTTACTGAAAGCAGTTTGAATGACAAAAATGATTTATAAAGTGATAATCAGTCATTGAAATATATATGCACATTCAAATATATATGCTGGAAATATAAGAGATAAGGGAAGAGAATATGCAACCGAGATTTATCTTGGTTCGGCCCAATCTTTGACCTACGTCCGTCCCAAGCTTCACTTGAGATTTTCAATCCACTATCTTCTCTCAACACGATTACACGTTATGTACTTGAAGTAATCCTCTCACTAGGATTCACTCCCCCTTACAACCGTAATCAATACACTTGCTTGATTACACACTATACTCGAAGTAATCCTCTCACTAGGATTCACTCCCCTTACAAGCTGTAATCAACACAATGTGTTTCCCACTCAAGATCACCCAATATTGAGTATCTCACAGATAGAATGATAAGATGTTTACAATGACTCTTCTCAGAAGTAGATGAATAAACACTGAAGCACAATTACAAATCACTTCACTCTGTATGATATGCTATGTAAACATTGAAAACAGAGAGTAAATGATATGAAGATCAGAGTATTAGCATGTTGAAGATGTAATCTTGTGTCTTGCTTCTTCTGTCTTGAATCTGACTTCTTTTATAGGTAGAGATCAATATATGACCGTTGGATGAAGAAATATAGCCGTTAGACTCAGATGGAAACTAGCCGTTAGAACTTCATTTTCTAAACCCGCGACGAATACTCGAGTATTAAGGTTGTTGGGTAACTCCAAGTTCCTCTCTGTCTGATCAATACTCGAGTATTGAGATGGAAACTCAAGTATTGCAAGATGCTCTAACATTCGCTGCTCTCTGTCTGATGGAAACTCGAGTATTGAACTTACATACTCGAGTATTGACCTTTGTTGAACTAACCGTCAACTTTCGAGGGTCATATCTCCCTGGTATGAACTCCGTTTTGGTTCTTTCAACTCTTGATGGAAATCTCTTTGAGTCTACTTTCATATGCCATCAATTTCAGCTCAATCGGGTTTGTAGTTTGTGAGTTACACTCAAAACATTGAAACTTGGTTTGCTGTGTGGCGTGGATTTATCTGTCAAATTCCACAATTCATAGCTCGCTCATATGAACTCCTTTGGGCTTTAATTTTATATCAACATAACGCATTGGGAGTCTAGTTTCATATGCCACTGATTTCACCTCAATCGGATCTCTGTTTTGGAAGATATCATCAAATTACCAGACGTTGCCTGTGCTGAACGTGAAACAAAGCTTATCACCGCTGCATACTCGAGTATTGACTTGGATACTCGAATATTGCTAGTCCAGAGAGGCCAGAGATGCTGAAGACACTTCAATACTCGAGTATTTATGAACATACTCAAGTTTTGACTCCTAAACTCGAGTATTGAGTTCTTTACTCGAGTTTTCTCATCCTGAAGCTGATTTTTGCTGTCTTTAACTCCTAATTGAGCCATTCCAACTTCCATATGATCTTGGAGGCTTCTAGCATCAATACAAGAACTTGAATAATAATATCTTCATTCCATTCAGTAAGTTCTTCCTTTTTCCATCTCCCAACTTGATCATTCTTCATCATTTAACTTCACATCTTCTTGATTCAATTTCTTTCTCTCGATTCGATTTCTTCTTGTTAAACGTTCTCCGTCATTCAACTTGAACTCACCATTCTTTGCAAGCTCTACCTTCTTCAACATTTTCTCTTCTTCTGATTATTCCCAAAGTCCTTTGAGAACTTCTTGCTCCCTTGACATTATGATATTCCTATTATATTGTGTGCAAGAACTTCTTTCTTCAATATACTCTCTTGATCATTCTTACATCTTCTTCAATATCCATAAAGCCGAGCCTATGCTGAACTTGTTCCAGAATTTAATGTGTTGACTTTCCGTATCAGCATTATTCATGTATACTCCACTGTAGCTCAAATATGATGAAGTTTCATTCCAACTTCTGCTTGATCATAGAGATTTACAGTGTCACATATAGTGCAAGTTCTTCTTTCTTGATCAATCTCCATTTTTAAACTTTGCATCTACATTCAATATAAGAATTAGTCAAAGTATAATGTAAATGTAGTATGCAACCTTTTTGCTCTTAAGAATGGCATCTATATAAGACATCATCAAAACTAATCATATCTAACAGAATCAATTTCTGAACTGCATGGGATGCTCAAAACTGCTGAGCAAAGCCTTGAGAAGAGGCCTAGTACTGTTTTGTCCGTTCTGAAAGGAAGGGGTATGAAACAGAAAGCCAAGAAGGCAAAACCTCCGAAGGATGGGCTCTGCTTCTTTTGCAATGAGATCGGTCATTGGAAGAGGAATTGAAGACTCTACCTTGAAGATCGGAAAGAACAAGAAGGATAGCCGGGCTATCGCTTCGGTATCTATGTCATAAATATTCACTTTTCTACTTCCTCTACATGGGTATTAGATACGCATGTGGATCTCACATGTGCATAAATGTGCGGGTGTCAAGGACAAGAGAAAATTGAAGAAGAGCGAAGTTGACCTACGAGTTCAAAACCGAGCAAGAGTTGTTGTTTTAGCCGTAGGCACTTATGAATTAGTTCTGCCGAGTGGGCTTTTGTTGATTTTTGAACAATTGCTTTTATGCTCATGCTTTGAGTAGTAACATTATTTCACTTTCTTATTTGGATAAGGAAGGTTATACTTCCATTACTAGGAATCGTAATTGTTTAATTTATTATAATGACAATTTTATGCTCATAGTGATTTGCATGTCTTTGGTCATTATGTACTTAATTTAGAACACTCTAATAATGGACATATCTATGACATAACTACTAATAGGATCAAGTCAAATGATTTGAATCCGACCTACCTATGGCATTATCGTCTCGGCCATATAAATGAGAAACGCATTTCGAAACTCCATAAAGATGGATTTCTTAACTCATTTGATTTTGAATCATTTGATACATGTGAGTCTTATTTATTGGGAAAGATGACCAAGGCACCTTTTCCGGGCGTAGTGAAAGGGCCACCGATTTATTGGGCCTCATACATATAGATGTCGTGGACCAATGAATCCTTCGCGCAAAGGAGGTCATTTGTACTTCATTACATTTATAGATGATTTAGTAGATATGAGAATATCTATCTAATGAAATATAAGTCTAAATCTTTTGAAACGTTCAAAATATTCCAAAATGAAGTGCAAAACCAGCTTGGAAAAAACAATTAAGGCACTTCGATCTGATCGAGATACTGAATATTTGTGCCAAGAGTTCATTGACCATCATAGGAGTCGTGAGATCATCTCACGACTTACTCCTCCAGGAACACCTCAATGGAAAGGTGTTTCTGATCGGACGAATCGAACTCTATTAGATATGGTTCAATCTATGATGAGTCAAACAGATCTTCCACCTTGTTTTTGGGGCCATGCCCTAGAAACAGCTGCGTTCACACTAAATCGTATTCCATCAAAGGCAGTTGAAAAGACACCATATGAGATATGGACTGGGAAGAAACCCAGTTTGTCATTTCTTAAAATTTGGGGATGTGAGGTTTACGTTAAACACGAAGCCTCTGATAAATTATCATCCAAATCCTCAAAAATGCTTTTTTGTGGGGTATCCTAAGGAAACTAAAGGATGCCGTGTCTACAATCCCGCCAATCACAAAGTGTTTGTTATTCATAATGGTATCTTTTTGGTGAAAGAGTTTATCTGTAAAAGAACCAGTGGGAGTAAGGTGTACCTCGAAGAAGTTTGAGAGTCACAAGACCACATAGAACCACAGATGGAAAGCGGAGAAGACTCACAACAAGTTAATGAGCCTACTCTAGTGACATAACCGAGAGGGCTTTGTGCGTCCGAGAGAGTCGGTAAAAGTTTGCAAGCTTCAAAGATCCATTTATGGATTGAAGCACGCATCTCGGAAAGGGAATCGTCGTTTTGATGAAGTAGTCAAAGAGTTTGAATTCACTCAAAACATCGATGGACGTTGTGTTTACAAGAAGGTTAGTGGGAGCACAGTTGTATTTCTAGTGCTTTATGTTGATGACATCCTACTCATTGGAAATGACCTTCCTACCTTGCAGAGTGTCAAGTCTTGGTTAGGAAAGTCTTTCTCAATGAAATATTTAGGTGAAGCTACTTACATCCTAAGGATTAGGATCTATAAAGATAGATCCAAGAGGCTCATAGGCCTAAGTCAGAGCACATACACAGACAAGATACTGCATAGATTCAATATGCAGGATTCTGAAAGGGGCTACATGCCCATGTCTCATGGCATCCATCTTAGTAAGGATTTATGTCCTAGTACACAAGATCAAAGAGACCGCATGAGTAAGATTTCATATGCTTCCACTATTGGATCTTTCATGTATGTCATGTTATGTACTCGACCGGATGTGTCATTTGCCTTGAGTATGACCAGTAGATATCAACAAGATCCCGGTAAGGGTCACTGGACTGCTGTCAAGAATATCCTTAAGTACTTAAGAAGGACTAAGGACTTATTCTTAGTATATGGTGGATTGGAGGATGAGCTCTGTGTGACTGGTTACACAAATGCGAGTTTCCAAACTGACCAAGATGATTCAAGATCGCAATCAGGATATGTATTCTTGTTGAATGGTGGTGAGGTAAGCTAGAAGTGCTCCAAGCAGAGCACTGTAGCTGATTCTGTGATAGAAATTGAGTATGCAGCAGCATCAGATGCAGCTAAGGAGGACTTTTGGATTAGAAAGTTCATTAATGAACTTGGGGTGGTTCCTACCATCTCAAATCCAATAGACTCATTCTGTGACAATAGCGGCGCTATTGCGCAGACCAAGGATCCTAGGTCACATCAAGGACCAAGCATATACTCAGGCGATTTCATCTTATCAGAGAAATCAATAATAGAGGTGATATAAAAAATTATGCAAAGAACCAGGAGAAGACAATGATGTTGATCCTCTTACTAAGCCGCTTGTACAAGCAAAACATGAGCGTCATGTTAGGACAATGGGAATTAGAGTAATTAATGATTGCGCCTAGTGCAAGTGGGAATCTGTTGGAAATTATGCCCTAGGGGCAAGTCATCTCCATTTAGTTATCATTTCATTTGCATGTTTATAGTGATAACTGATCCTTGGATATATCTTATAGATTATCCTAAATGTCCCTGGTCAGTCATCTACGCGGGAGCGAAGATGAAATAAGACCAAGAGCACTTGTAAAAGTATAAGGTGCTGGACCGACCCACTATGAGAAAGCTACATAGATTAAGTCATAAGCTTTTCTCATGTATAACCGCGTCACAACACCCTTTGGCCTGAGATCATCATGGATTCCTACATGATGAGTCGCTGATCTTTGACCTAGTCAAAAGTCACCTTTGACCGGGTGATGATAAAGGCTTGGATCGGGATCAGTGGTTTTCATGTAGAGGAATGTGAATGGTCAAAATGGAATTTGTCCCTCACATTTGTAGAGAGATAATATTAGGCCCCTTGATGAGTGAGTCTGAGAAATGTATGGTCGTACTACGATGGAAAAGAGTTTCCATTTCAATTGTTAGATTACTCAAGAATCGAGAAAGTAGTGGTCAAGAATAGGAAGTTGACATTATCCATGCCTCATCCTTGACCAAATTATCACGTGACAAAAGGGACGTGACATGGTTGTATGATAGGTTGTATCGTATCATCGATCCCCATATGAATTGGGTAGTCGCAATGTCTTGCTAGAGGCCGCTTGTGACTTATGGGTTGGTACAGTATTGGCCCACTACCAATCTCATGTGGGCCTGCAGGGTCGCACACAAGAATAGCCCAACACGAGCAAAAGTGTCCAGCTTCATTGAATCTTAGATATATCTAAGATTTAATGAATAATGTATTTAATCTAGGATGGATATATATATATATTATATCTAATTCGAAAATAATATAATAATATTATTTAATGGAGATTATAATATTATTAAATAATATTTGTTTTGTATTTAATTTATTTGATAAATTAAATATCTAAAACAAATAGAGATATTGTATCTCACATTTAATTTTCGAATAAAGATATCATATATCTATTTAATTTAAATTGAGATATAGTATCTCATATTTAATTAAATAGATAGATATCATTTCTCGATTTAATTTATAGAGATAAATTAAATCGAAGGCTTTTAATTCGAATTAAATAAATAGATTAGATTAGATCTATTTGATAGATTTAATTAATGTCCAGAGGTATGTCTGTTCACTAAGATAGGTAAGTGATTTAAATGCTCTGACACGTCGGATTGCTTTATTCAAACTTCTGAGTTAATGCTTGTTCTAATCATCGAAACACTTAGCAAAGCCGGTTAAATGTAGTTAAGAAAGTTAATGATAGCTTATATAAAGAATTCAAAATCATACCCGAGAGATTTAAAGATGGTTGTGAGGCATTTAAAAGAATAGAGATGAATGAGGCTCGAGTCACCATTTTCATAGGCTCGAGTCAAACCATAGTTAAAGTCAAAGAGAATGTTTGAAAAAGTTATCTGACTCGAGTCAGTCAATTCATTGGCTCGAGTCTAGGCTGAGACTCGAGGCACCAATAGCTAAGGCTCGAGTCACCGTGAGGTAAAAAGCATTTGAAATTTGTTAAGCAAGACTGTGACTCGAGGCAGATAAATGTAGGCTCGAGTCACCTTTGAATGTAACGGTCAATATTCTACCTGAAGTTGATGTTTGCTGGCTCGAGGTAAGAAATTAATGTTTTGAAAATCATTTTTAAAATTCAGAGCTTTGGCTCGAGTCTCTAAAATTCCAGGCTCGAGTCTAGCGACAAACTCGAGGCAGACTTTTTGTAGGCTCGAGTTAGTCGATTTTTTCTTTTGAAGATATTTTACAATCAAAGATCATTGGCTCAAGTCATTGATCTACCAGGCTCGAGTCTAGATCCGGACTCGAGGCGCCTTTTTTGTCGGCTCGAGTCAATACATTATTCTCGCGATCGATGCATAAGTGATTGGCTCGAGTCTGCAACATTGGCTCGAGCCAATGTGACAGAAAAACCATTTTTTTGACAAAACGTGATTTTAGTCAAGTTAACTTGCTTCTTTTGATCATACATTGATTTCTAACTTAATCATCATCAAAACATGAATAGGGAACCAACATATAACTTTGATCAATTCCATATATCACCAAGTGTGACTCATAACCTGCCTGGATCAACATGCTTAACAACGCCACACTTTATGCATGGCCAAATAATCATATCGCAATCGTTATCACTATTACGAACTACAAACCTTATGAAATGTCCCACCCCATCCAAGCACTACTTTGATAGATGATTAGCAGACATCCATTCTTTAGTTGCACTCTCCAACTAGAGCATATCATATATGTAGAGGGAAACGTGATAACAACTTAACAAAATCACTCAAAAACAATATTTCTAGAAACTTTACTCAAATCAATACTGACAAATAACAACTTTAATGATAGCAAACACTTAAAATCAGTGGCAAAATGCTATGCACATACAAAATTATTCAAAGAATAATCTTTACTCAAATCAATACTAACAAATAACAACTTCAATAACACCAAACTCTTAAAATCAGAAGCAAAACTCTACGCACAAACAAATCACTCCTAAAACAATCTTTACATACTTTTTACTCCAATAAATACTAACAAATAACAACTTTAATAACAACAAACCGTAAAATCAGTCACAAAAACCTATGCACATACAAAATTGCTAAAAAACAATATTTGCAAACTCGCTACTCAAATCAATATCCACAAAATGCATCAATGAAACCAAATTAAAGAAGGATGAAATGAACTCTTTAGTAAGAAGAAACAAGCTCAAAAACTGAACCCACAAACCCCAAAAGAAGAAATGAACCTTGAAGCCACTATTTGCAGAACACACAAACTAACAATAACTCTAAGAACCGTAAAATCCACGCACCCAAAAATTACAAAAGAGAGCTATGAAGGAGAGCAACCAAGGAGAAAGGAGTTAAACCACCAAGGGAGCGACAAAGGAGAGAAAATGATAGTGGAGAAGCCGGAATCAAGTCGGTAGATGTATTAGGAGTGAGCTCTCTGTAACTTGTAACTTTGAAATGCTTAACACAATAGGGTCTGATAGGGGGTTTTTAAAGTCAACTCTTCACTGTTACTATTAAACAACCATGAAATATATGATAGTTTATGGTTATTTACAAACCATTGTCAAATATATGTGAACAATATTTTATGGTTGTTCCTAAACAACCATCAAGTAGTAAACGAAACAAAATTGTTTTTCCAAAAAACCAAACTAATATATCACGGTTTTCCTATACAAACTAGCCAAATATTTGCCATATACTTAACGGTTGTTCAAAATAGTTGTTATCTATGTTATTCCCATAACTATGCCTCATTATATTTCACGGTTTCATTACAACCTTTTAAGTATGGATTGTCAACTATTTATGAATTTGTAGTAGTGTTTACACGTTGGCCATATGCTAGATTCTTTAGAGGTAAGAGCAAAATATTTGTGTAGAAAAGTCATTTTGTGTACTGCTTGATGATCTTTTGGATCAAGAGATATAGCCTTATAATATATGCATAAGATAAAGTTTCTACTTTTGCTTTGCTTGTTGGTTTTAACTTTATAATAGAATAGTACTTCACACATCGAGTATAAACATGCAATTTAGGAAGGATCAAGACATTTCATGCTTTCTGGCTAGGCTCAATCAAATTCCCTACTGCAAAAGGGCAATATGCGATATGCAAGCCTCGAGTAAGATTATAGAAAAGGAGAGATCAAATGTTACAAGAACGCCATATGTTATGGGAAGTAGCAAGGCACTCGCCAAAGCATATGGCGTTCTATAGTCACATCATATCCCTCCTTCTTTATCGAGTCTTGCTTGAAGCTTGCATACCCCATACTACCCTGTACGGTAGGAAGTTTCGTAGAGCCTAGTCACAAAGCAAGGAATGTCTTGATCCATCCCAAATTTCATGGCTATACTTAATTGTGAAGTTTTTTTTTTATTATATAGTCAAGTCCAACAAGCAAAGCAAAAACTTTATATCATGCATATATTACATATAGGTTTTAAACTTTTGGTTTTAATGTATATATACATGAATGCTATAAATACACATACAAGTTTGTGTATAATTTTGTTTTGTATGTATGCGGGCGATATAGAAAGGAGAAGCCCCCATTTTTTTAAAAAAATAAAAAAGCCTCAAAACTTAACGTTTCTTACTTAAAAACCATTATTTATGTATATATTATATATTATGGTTATTTCATTAAAACCATTTGTATTTCTATCAAATAAATAACAGTTGCAAATGGAAACAGATTACCAACAGATTTTGTTCCATTGCTATAAAAAACATGGATAATTGGTTGAAATTCTGTCGGAAATTACGACAAAAAATAGTTGTGTTTTATGAAGAAGGGAGAAATTGAAACTTCAACCTCTCGCACGTGTTCTAATGCCTTTGTCGGTTTGAGTTGCTTTGCCCTTGCGTTATTTTTATTAACACACACACACATCACATTTTATAATATATCGTTTAAAATTTTATTTATATATTTATTATTCATATAATTTATATTTAATATATTATATTAAATATTAATTTTCTTAAAATTAGGTATTTATATTTATATGTTTCATTATATATTATTTTTTATTTTTTATTATATAATTAGGTATTTATATTTATATGTTTCATTATATCTTATTCTTATATATATATTATATAAATTAATAATATATAATAATAAAAATTATAAATTTTACCTACAATTCCGTCGGTAATTTTCGTGAGTAATTACCAATGGAAGAAGTTTTGTCGGTAATCCATCGGTAATTATTGACGGAAAAACTTTCGTCACTAATCCACCGAGAAATTTTTTTGTCGAAAATTTAATTTTCGACGGAAGTTACTAACGAAGGATTCCATCACAAATAAATAAATAAATAAAATTTCCTCGATAAATCCATTTGGTAATATCTTGTTTTTTTTTGTAGGGATGTCTATACCATATATATAACAGTTTGTGTGAAATATGTATGTTAGAGAATGTATAACACTTGTTTACATGAGCCCATGTTTTATCATGACAACATCACACATATCATGGCCTCACCAAGCCCCGATACATTGCGGGTGTTATATTAGAATTGTTATAATAGGTACTGAATAAATCACAGTTTGGAATCATTATGTACACTACTACAAAAATGCAAAAAGACGACCTAAATTAGACCAAATTAACGTCCCTTTACTGAGGGATGTCTCGGAGGGGGTAGTCGAATTTGTCGCTTTTGGCGACCTGATTTTAAGGCGACCTGATATAAGATGAGGACGCCTTAATAAGGCAACCTGATTTAAAATCAGGTCGCCTTAATAAGGCCAAAATTCAACAAAGGCGTCCTGATTACATAATCAGGACGCCTTTGTTGAGTTTTTTAAAAAATATATATATGCTGCATATTTTAATTTTGCCCGTAAAAGAAGAACAGACAAACGCTATATATACATGAATCAGTAATATACATACCCACAATAACACTAAACTTGCAAAAGACGAAACTAACAATGAGATAGCAACAATATAATGAGATATTTACCAAGTTTTGCATCACCGAATCATAATATAGCCACAATAACACCAAACTTGCAAAGACACAAACTAACAATGAGATAGCAACAATGAGATATCTACCAAGTTTTGCATCAAATTTTGAATCGATAATATACCCACAATAACACCAAACTTGCAAAGACACAAACTAACAATGAGATAGCAACAATGAGATATCTACCAAGTTTTGCACCCGACCAAAAACCCACCAAGCAACACAAGAAGGTTCATAGTTCCAAGAAAGTTGGTCAAAATTGTTGCGATTTTGAACAGATACCCACAATAACGTACACCAAACGAGATACAAAGGAACAACAAGAGCAAAGAATCACTAACACAATAACATACTAATCATGCTCACTACTAACTAGGCTATGTGTTGAAGAAGATGTCTAGCCATCATGTCTCGAATCGAATCGATGTCCGCTGGTAACGATGGATTGCATCCAATTCATAACGTTGTATCCGCACTCGGTGTTCCCTCGTTGTTGATGGCACTATAAATCAAAAGCAAATCATTAAAATCAATACAGGCATATCGAAAGCTACTGTGTCAATGAAATAACTTGAATTGAAACTACTTACCTTCGGATAAAACCACTTCGGTCCACCCTGCTCTTTTGCTCCGGCAAAGAAGTGTCTATACGTCTTGAGGCCCCTATCAAAAATGGAAATTAACATGTTATGTAATACTTGGATAATTATTTATCGGAATATTATATTTCAATAGATAATACCTATTGAAAATAGGTGAACATGTGGTTTCAAATAATAAGTAATAATTATCTTATTTTCTAAGGTAATTACTATGGAAATTAGGAGAGATAAAGAGCTAAAATCCATAAAATATATTTTTGAGGCATTAAATGGCCTAAAAATATTATGATAAATCCCAGGAGGCAATTAAATATTTGTTAAAAATTAGAAAGTATGTTGTCTCTAATTTTAGGAATTTTTTGGGATAATTTCCCATGAAAAAATAATGAGGCAAGATTTAATATTATTTTGGGGATCATAATTGACCCCATGATTTTTAATATTTTACATGGGATATAAAATACCAATGTAAGTAAAATAATTGTGAGATAATGATTTATCCTAATTAAGAAAATTATCAAAAAATTAGTAAGTGGCTAATCTGGTAATTAATGGGATAATTAAGGTATAAAGTAAATGAATTAAAAATAATTTAAATAATTATTTTTAATTGGAGAAATTCGAAATTATTAAATAAATAAAAAATAAAAATAAATAAAATATTTTATGCTTAGAAAAATAAATAAAAAATAAAAGAAAAAATAAATAAATATCATGATATTTTTGTAAAATTGTATTATTATATAATATAGTGAATAGTAATGGAATAAATAGGAAACGGATCCTATCTAGAGAACCGGGAATAGGAATTCCAAAGTCAAGGTAAAATATTGATCAGTGAGTTTTTACCTTCAAGTGACCTCTTCCGGAAGTTAATTCCGAGGCCTCGTGTAGCGCATTTGCCTAATAAGACGAAATAGAGAAAAATGCGAGATATTCACATTTTGATTTGAAGAAAATAATTATAACTCAACATCTAGAGATGAGTTTATAATTATCTGGACATATTTGGAATCGTGAATTATTATCCGAGAGATTGATGATTCCGAAAGCGATTTCCGACACCGGACGTGTTCGGACACGTTTTTCGAAAACTTCAATCGGACCGTTGGAACCACCGTAAGGGACCGAAATCTAAGTTAAATTAGATATTATTGATGAGGAAGTGAAGATCTTCAAAGTTATGAATTCATAATTTTGAGATTTTCCAAGATTACGCGTTTATAACGGGATCGAAACTTTATCGTCTTACTCTCGAGATGTCACCATCAAGATGACATCATTTTGTTGACTATTGGGGAGGGGAGGTCTGCACAAGAAATGGAGGGCCAAGAGTGTTTTGTCCTCAAAAATGCGATCTTACGGTCCATATTCGTCAAGACCGAAGTTCGAATTATTTACCGTTCGCCATCCGTCTCTTCTATAAATACCAAGCTCCTCTTCTTCATTTCTCACACCAAAAATCTGCCTCTTAGAGAGAAGTTAGAGAGAGAAGCTTTGGAGAAAGTCGAGCAAAGTCTCGGGTAAGTTCTTCGGTCCTGGTCTTTAGTTTCGGTAGTTCTTTCGGTAGATATAGTAGGAATGCTAGATTTATCTTTAATTTTTCAAGATAGTCTAGATATCATATTTAGGGGTAAATATGATATATATTTCGAAAATATGATGAGGGAAAAGATCTCAAAATTCTAGAGAGATAGAGCGAAACAATAAGCTCGCGAAATTCCGCCGACAGGGGTTCAGGGGCAAAATGGTAATTTGTACCTAAAATGCCCGTTATGATGCTAAAAGTTGTTAAATATTATCCTTATAGGATATCCGAGATAATCGTACATTTGTCGAGCATTTGTTGTGCCGCCGTCACACCGCGTTTTTTCCGCCGTCGGAAATTTCACGTTTTTCCGTAAAAGTTACGTTGTACCGCCAAAAAGGTACGTTCGCGTCTTTGTAACACTAACTCGATGGTTATTGTATGATTATATATGTTTGTTGTGTTCTGTTTGTTGTTGTAGCATACGTGGTTATGTTATATACACGGTTATGTCACATACGTGGTTATGTCACATACGAGGTTATTATTCTTTGTATCATACGTGGTTATGTTACATACGTGGTTATTATATATCTTACATACGTGGTTATGTATTTTTAATCATACATCTGTTGTGGACTGTTGTATTGATTGCTGTTGTCGTGTATATGTAGTCGTATTTAAGCATGAGGTTAACCGTTACATGAGATCCAAATTGTAATTGGATCTCAGCTCTTATCATAGCGTCGGGTTCGGGAGAACCGAGAACCAAGGAGAAAGGCGAAGCGGCCGCACGAGACCCGGCGAAGACTTTCTTCGGGTGTTATTCATTTTGAAAACTCTTGGTCAATGTACCGTTTCTGTAAATCAGCCAGACTTACGGCATTTATAAATATATGTATCAGTTACTCAATCGCTCCAATGCTCTACTCTGATGAAAAAAAAAATTACTGCTTTTGAAAATGGGATGTTACATGTTAAACCATTCATTTAAAAGAAGAATCGATGATTTAGAAAAAAAATTACTTACTCGGCAAACATGGTTTTGATATCCTCGTTTGGATTGCCACCTACTGAATCGAACCAATAACAGGAGTTCTTCACGGGACAAACAACACACAGGGTCCAATGACCACTACAACATATACGTATTAATATTAAATTAAGATAAGAAAGCAATTTATTCACAAAAATCTTATATAGACAAAACAAAAGTACGCACCTTTCATGTATTGGCGCTAGATAACAAGACTTGCCTTCGTCGCCCATTGTTAAACCAACATAAATTGACCTTCTAGGTAACTTATTATGGCCAAGCCGTGCATGCGGGACATAATTAAACAAAAAAAAAAAAGATAAATGTTATTGAATATATTAAACAAAAAAAGAGTACCGACATAATTAAAGGGTTAAAAAAAACTTACGGGATTGCAAGTTGAAGAAACGTATATCTAAACATTCCATATGCATAAACTCTGTCAAATCTTTCTTGTCAATTGTTATCGGATATGTCTTTTCTGCACCGACAATGCCCGGAGGCATCTGCAAGCTTATAAAGTCGATGTCCTTATACAACTCTCGTAGCTATGCTAAGTAGGGAAATAAGCTCGCAGCTTGTTCATGCTATGAAAACATAAAAAACACATTATAAGTGGGTTAGCAATGAAAATCAATCGAGAACCTACTCATCATCAATCAGTAATGTATTTCCTACCATTGGAGGTGTCGTCCCCATCTCAATAAGATGATGCGGCCAAAGTATGAACCATGTGATGGCAGCGCCTAGTGTGGTAACCTCCTCATCATCAATCGGGATGGTTGTCTCTTCTTCCCCCTCTCGCACACTTTTCACAGTCACCCGACGTTGGTCTTTTGGAATTTGCTTGTTATGGTGTGCGGTTTGTTCTGGGTAAATAAGACCATCGGCAACAATACGCCGATGTGGGTCATCCAAATATAGAGTGCAAGGTAGACCTCCCTGTGGTGTGTGAGAAGGTTCGCCATGTCCGCCTGATGGAGGGTGAGAAGGTTCACCAAGATTTACATCTACAGGCTGAAAACTGTCTTTGTTGCTGGCGAAGGCCGGGGAGTCTTGGGCTGTATGTTCCGTATTTTCCTTCTCCTGTACCATAGCTATCATTTCACCCCGTAGTTATTCCATAACCTCAGCTACGAGGGATGCTCGAACTTTGGCAACAAACTGAGGACTAGGGTTGTCTTAGTCATGCAAACGTGAACGCCGTCCGAAATATTTTGCGACACTAACTCCCCTTGTCTCCCCTCGAACAACATCAAGGTAATCCGGCTTCCCAATCGCCGTTGACAAAATGTCCTGCCGTGTACACAGGTGAATGAACCTTGGTCGCTCTGTCTGCTCAAGTGCATCCTATACCATAAGATTTGTCATAAATAAGAACTAAACTCTTATAGTATGAAACAACTGAGGCCATTTAAGACTTCTAATTTAACTACTTACAATCTTTGAGGCGACCTCAGCAACATCTTCATTTATGTATTTATCACCCTTCATTCTCGCAGCTTTCCATTTTTTGTAACTCTTCTTCCATCATCTTCCGTTCAAGCTTTTTATAGCCACCTCTAGACATGCAATGCGGATACTTATTTTTCGCTTGCCTCTCTATATTGGCTTGACTTTTTTCCTGTGACACGAAAACAAACAAAACTGGGCCTACGTTGTCAAGTAAAAGATAAGATATGACAGAAATTCAGGATTCTGCCGTGACGCCACAAACTCCCTTCAACCCTTTGGAGAAATGAAATCATAGGTCATACATGGGTCTTCGTTCCTATTTGACCCTCGAATATATTTTTAAGTGAGCTTGTTCTTAAAATCTTTCCAACGCAAACGAACTTCGCCCATCCAATGCTTGTTCATCGCCTTATTGTCAGGGACATCATATATTTGATGCAAGGTACAAGAGAAGATATGAAAGAAATCAAGTAATAAGACTAAAGACAAATGCAGATATATCGAAAGTGAGATACTAAAATTTGTGCCCAAATCAACTTCTTCGTTTATCAGGAACCATCTTCCAACTAGAATATACAATACGAACTTTCCTTCGAGCCAGATAGCCGAGATAGCTAATAAAATTGTCTTCCTCTCTACCAATCGGATTCATATTGGCATCAAACTCCACATGCAGTTCTTTTTTTGACTGTCACGACGAGCAATTAGGGCACCCATGTTTGTGCTACCTCTACCCTTTCTCACAACGGGTTGATCAACCCTATCACCCGATGACTCGTCGAGTGGACATATTCATGTTCATCAAAGAAAGATAAATCAATGTTAGATAGGTTATTAAATAATAAACAAAATACTAAAATGAACGACCATGTTAAACCATTACTCGTCGAGGTTGAAATCTCACTTTATATGGTTTCCCATATTCCTTCACAATGATCCTTTCTTGCAGCATATTCTTCATCATCTACCAATTCTACTTCACGTGTTGCAGGTGGATTTGTTGTGAAAGGGAGTGTATCGTCAAGGTTCAAGGATTCTTCACCATACTTCTGTTTTTTACTTTGAAGTACAATGGACATTTTTTTTTGCAGGGTCTGTAACATAAAACACTTGTTTCGCCTGACTTGTTAAAATGAATGGCTCATCTCTATGACCAAGTCTTTGAAGATCAACTGAGACAAATCCAAATTTAGGATCTATTACATTAGCATTATTGCTAACCCACTTGCATTTCAATAAAGCAACTTTGAACTTGTTGTAGCTCATCTCCCATATTTCTTCAATAACTCCATAATAGGCCATTGATGCTAACACCGGGTTTTTGTCTTTCAAACTCGAAAAGTGCATGGATTCAACTTCAACCATCACCCCACTATTTTGCACTGTAACTTCGTCATCTTGGTCTTTTGTGTAGAAAGAATATCCGTTTATATCATAACCGCTCCAAGTGATGACCTAAAAAGAAGGCCCCCAAGCTAACCACTCGATTGTATCCGACACACCGGTCTCGTGCAATACCGTCTCCGGAACCACTTTATGAATGTCTTCTTTTGCTCATTAGCTATCTCGTATGTCGTTCTTCCTTGGATTCATATCCTTCAAACTCTTTATGTGTTTATCAATGTATGGTTGAACTTCTTCCATATTGTTCAAGATGTACAAGTGTGCTTGCAACACAGCTTTACGAGGCATATTCTTCAGTTTGATGCCTCGAGTTCCCTCGCTTATCCATTCATCATGCTGAGATTGTATCGTCGCCTCTGATAGATAATCTTTGCAGAACTCCATAGCCTCTTCAACTACATATCTCTCAACTATTGAGGCTTCCGGTCGATAAGGATTTTTAAAATACCCTTTTAAGATCTTCATGTATCGCTCGAACGGGTACATCCACCTTAGGTAAACTGGACCGCAAAGCCTTACCTCCCTTACCAAGTGCACTATCAAGTGCACCATGATATCATAAAAAGCAGGAGGAAAATGCATCTCTAGTTGGGACAAAATAATATAACCCTCATTTTCCAATTCATCCAACTTTTCAATGTCAACCACTTTGTTACAGATAGCATTAAAGAAAATATTCAATCTTTTTATAGTGGCTCGCACTTCATCTTTCATAATGCCTCTAATAGCTATTGGTAATAGTTGTTGCATCAACACATGATAATCATGAGACTTCATTCCCACTAACTTCAAATCGTCCATTGAAACACACCTTCTCAAATTAGAAGAATATCCTTGTGGCACCTTAATGTCATATAGACACTCACACAAACTTTTCTTCTCCGCTTTTAATAGTGTATGAGTTGCTGGCTCCATATATGCCCTCTTACCGTCTTCCATTACTCATGGATGTAACCGTTCTCTTATTCCCATATCAACTAGATCTAGTCTCGCACTAATTCCATCCTTAGTCTTCCCTGCTATGTGCAAAAGACTACTAACAAGGCTATCGCAGACATTTTTCTCCACATGCATCACATCAAGACTGTGTCTCACATCAAGACTACGCCAATATGGAAGATCAAAGAAAATTGATCTCTTCTTCCGTATATTCTTCTCACTCGCCTTCCTTTGCTTTCGCTTACCCAATTTGACATTGATATGTTTCACCCGACTATAAACTTCCTCTCCTTAATGCCTTTGGAGTCGTGCTCTGCTCCGGTAAGCCGTTAAAACGCTTTCTTAACTTACGATATGGGTGGAACCGATGAAGAAACCTCCTGTGACCAAGGTAGACCGTTTTTGTTCCGTGCTTTAGTTGATGGAAGTTTATGCCCCTTCACACTGTACCCTGACAAATTTCTGTATGCAGGAAAGTCGTTTATCGTGGTAAAACTCATTACACGCAACTTGAAGGACTCCTTCTTATATGCATCAAACACATCTACGCCTTCCTCCCACAACTTCTTCAAATCCTCAACCAAAGGTGCCAACTATACATCGATATTGTTCCTAGGGTTGTTTTGGTCCGAAATCATCATAGAAAGCATCACATACTTGCGTTTCATACATAGCCAGGGAGGTAAGTTGTATATTACAAGGAGAACTGGCCATGCACTATGGTTTTGCTAAGAGTTCGATACGGATTGAAGCCATCTGTACAAAGCCCCAGCCGAAGGTTTCTTGGCTCACTGCCAAATTGAGGGAACATTTCGTCTATTTTCTTCCATTGTCGAGAGTCAGCCGGGTGCCGAAGATATTTTCCATCGGATATTCTCTCATCAGAAGGCCATCTCAACTTCTTCGCCGTTGCTTCACTAGTAAACAGACGCTTAAACCGCGAAATTATTGGAAGATACCACAATGCCTTCAAAGGTTGCCTTTTTGTTGTCTGCTCTCCAGAAACAATACATTTCTTCACTTTGTATCGTGAAGTTTTACACTTCGGACAATGACTGAGGCCTTCATACTCGTTTACGTACAATATGCGATCATTAGGCAACTGTATCTTTTTATACTCCATACCCATCGTAGACAAGATTCTTTGGCCTCATACATACGATTTGGAAGTACATTATAATGCTGGGCAAAGATATCGCACAATAGTTCAAGCGGCGACGTGAAACCGCTATCGGTCCACCCACAAGTTGCCTTTAAGTTGACCAAATGTAAGGTCTCGATCAACCGTGTATACTTAGTACACCCAGGGAACAAAGGTGTCTCGCATCACTCCGCACGCTATCATATTCACCCGATTGTGCAAAAGATTCTACCTCAACATCATGAATCATTTTCTCCATTCCATCATCATCTACCTCAACTTCATTTTCATGGGACGACGGTACTTACTTCCTCACCAAGCCATATCCACGTTGTGTATCGAAGGTGTATTCCATCACAAAGTAGGTGATCCCTTATATCAGCAATATCCCTTCGACTCCCATTTAAACAATTAACACATGGACAATAATACATCCCATTTTTTGTAGCCACATTCCTTCTAGCAAATTCAATAAACTCTTCC
Source organism: Acacia melanoxylon (assembly GCA_019022615.1). Taxonomy (NCBI): domain Eukaryota; kingdom Viridiplantae; phylum Streptophyta; class Magnoliopsida; order Fabales; family Fabaceae; genus Acacia; species Acacia melanoxylon. Next base: position 261,083 of record JAFJYJ010000068.1, on the reverse strand, counting down.
ACCCCATTCTCATATTCTTCACTTGTTCTCAACGCATTCATCCAACTATGACCCATTTTATTACCACCTACGACATTTCCAACAACAGTCAAGTTCATAACAATTTCAAGAACGACATGCTTTCTTTTAAGAAAATTTCGGCAGTATTTCCCCTTAAAAGTAAGACATCCCAAAATTTCAATAAAAACCAATTTCTTCAACTAAATTCAACAAAACTTACTAACTAGCTAAAGCAATTCATAACAATATCAACTATTAAATCCAACAATTTCTTCAACTAACAGAACATTGGAATTATTCCTACTAACATATACTTCAATGGTAATGGAAATGGTAAACCATGAAGCCATCACTTGTTTAATCAAGTTCACGTAGTTCATATGGCTAATAATAAAGGAAAGACCAAACTAAAAACAACAATATTTAACTATAATTACCTCAACTTTAAATTCTATCACTTGAAATTTATTTTGCTCTATTCAAGACAGGGAGTAGATACCAAGAGTACGAATCATGTTGAAGTAACAAACTATCGGGGTAAAAAAAGATACAACAATTCTCTTAATATAGACAAAAGAAAAGGGCTCCCAAAAACATACATCTTGAACTTTGAAAGGGCTCTCTCGACTACAATCGACTACTGATTTCCCAAAGGTCGTGATGGCTCTTCCACAATTTGAACAATGAGACTTGCATGTAAACTATGGCAAATCTTGATCACTTTTACTCTTCCAAAGAGTTCTTTTGTTAACCTACTTGCATTTGTCATTATGTTATATTATATATATTTTTTTTCACTGGGACATATTTTATATGCAAACAGGAGACATGATATTATCCTACTTGCATTTTTCATTATCGTTGTTTAGACCCTATTACAATTTCCATTCTGTTCATTTCAAAAGCAAAGTAAAGAAGCAGGAAGCCAGAGGGGCACATCAATGAGCTTATACTTACAATATGGCAGTCACGGACAATGAGAAGGAAGCAACTATCTGCAATGAAACTTCAAAAAAAGAAGCGTAGACGCGCTTTATTACATCTGTTAATGAGATAGGTATATATAAAAATTGATTGACCCAGCTTAAATTAATCTTCAAACAAATAAAAAAATAACAGATTCGTGACGCAATGATTTAGTCAAGTGCCTTGGAAGATATCAAAAAAGAAACGGACATGAAATAAGAAAAGCAAAATGTACATATCATCAAAAGTAATCCATATCCAAAAACTTCATGAGAACCAACTCGCTTAAAGGTGAAATAAGATAAGTGATGATATGGTGAGCCATAGAAGATGAGCCAAGAATGATTTGAGATCACCAAACACTTCAACATATAAATCACCATCGAGTTGTTGGTACATAATATAAATTACTTAAAAAATAATTAATACATAAACTATAACTTCAAACAAAAACGCCAAAATATTCTTTATCAATTTCCCAGAAATCACATATATTGCACTAAACTGCCTCTCTGTCTTGATGTTTTTACTAAATTCCATATGAAGGTGAGCTTCAGAAGCATGTTTTTAACTCCTGCATCTGAATAGACAGACGACTAGACCACGCTTAGGAAATACAAATTTCTTCGGAATTCACCAATCATGCCACAACAAACTTAATCAATATCACTTTTTCCACTATCTATTCTCCAAAATCACTTTTAATCCAAACAAGCCAGGGCCTTAGAAAATGCCTAAAGCTAGGAGCAAGAACCAGGGGAAAAAACAAAGAAAGAAAGAAAATGGGAATGGTACAGGTTTGAAATTAATGTGGAGTCTCAAATGACACAACAATGTCTAGAATGTCTTTAGAAGGAAAAGAAAATCAGAACAATGAATTCTCAAACCAAATACAAATTTTTTCTAGGGCGGGGACTTGTACAAACATCTATCGGGTGAAAAGTATTACCGCGAGAGTGAAACGTAGGTCTCAGTTGCCGAAGACGAAGGAGACAGTGATACGGCTTGGACTTGGGTTTGTATGGGTTTCAGCTAAGATGGAGGAGAAGGACGCTCGGCACGGCGCGGCGGAGGCGTGAGGAGCGGAGGCAAGGCTCGGCGAAGACGGAGGAATAGGAGGCTCGCAAGCGGCGACACGTGCGTGATGAGAGAGAGTGAGGGGAACCGAAACGATTTCTATCGGGTGAGAGGATTTTGCAAAATAAATGGCAATATTGGCGACTGAAAAAAATCGGTCGCCAATTTTATAATATTGTCGACACGAAAGCAAATTCGGTCGCCATAATTCAAAAAATGGTGACTGAAATTCATTCGGTCGCCAATATTTTAATTTTGGCGACTTGAATTTCGTGTCGCCATTTTTTGAATTATGGCGACCCGAATTTGCTTTCGTGTCGACAATATTATAAAATTGGCGACCCGATTTTTTTTCGGTTGCCAATGTTAAAATATTAAAAGGCCCTTTTCCACCACGGCGCCAAACAAATAAATTTTTTCCCAAAAATATCCCATGGCGCCAAAAAATCATTTGAATATTGGCGACCAAATTAAATTCGTGTCGCCAATGTTAAAAAAATTAAAAACTAAAACCACCCACGGCGCCAAACATATAATTTTTATTCCAAAAAAAATCCCATGAAACCAAATAAAAGAATTATCATTTGAATATTGGCGACCTGAAATCAAAATCAGGTCACCAATTGTGAAAAAATTAAAAATTAAACCCACCCACGGCGCCAAACATATAAATTTTATTCCAAAAGAATCCCATGGGGGTTAAACATAAAAATATCATTGGCATATTGGCGACTTCGATTTCCGTGTCGTCAATATTCAATTTGGGCGACACGAATTTAATTCGGATCGCCAAAATGCAAAATTGGCCACCTTAATTTAATTAAGGTCGCCTTATCCATGGCGCCAAACAAAAATTCTCGCGTGAAACTACTTAAAGCGTCCCGAAATAATGTAAGAACGCCAAAAATTAATTTTACAAGTCCTAAACTATTATTCGGTCTCTCGAAGGCTAATTTTCCTTCCATATATTTACAAGAATGCCACTGACTTCATTTGTTACTACCTATTTTTAATTAAGGACGTTGTTTAAGGTAGTAATATCAATTTTTTGTAGTAGTGGTATCTGCGCTGAGCATATATAGCGCTCGCATATATGACTATTTGTAACTGTGTATGGTCGATAATAACCATCATATATCGGCGATTTTGTAGTGGTGTGACTTATAGAAAAGAAGTAAGGGATGTTAGACCTAAGGGTCTAGATTATATGTTTTGATGATGTTAAGTAAATATAATAGATTGAAATTTAAATAACATTTTATATATCATGCAAATAATAATGGATTAACTCATTGTAGGAAAATATAATTCATTTTAGGAACATTCAAGAGAAGAAGGAAGATAATAGGGCTTTAGAAGAATTGACCTTGGAAGAAGCTAATTAAGAAGGGAAGTAAAGATGTATAAATGCTGTTTAGATTTTATCATGAATCTGTTACTGGCAAAGCCATGATTTACTCCGAAAAATCCAAACACCCCTTAAAGCTTAAAATGATGATTTTGTTATAGGCCATCCATAACGGGATAACAAAATCTATTTTCAAAATAATAATTATAAATCAATTTTATTTAAAATTTATTTTTCACATTGCTAATCCAAACCGGCCCGTTAAGTCTCCAAAGGCCAGGTTTAACTATTTAAATCTTAGATCTCAAGATTTAGATTTCTGTAAACAAGCAATTAACACCCTTAATAATCAACTTATCAGATAAAAAAGAACTAATTACTTAACTTTAAAACAATGATTATATGAAAACCTAAGGAAATTAAACCCATGAAACAGTTTTTTGGAAGTTAAAAGGCCTAAAAAACGGACGTTAAAAGCATTAAATTTGTAGTAGTGTTTTATACCAATTACTAAGAAAACCGATATAGAAAGTCAATAGTATCGCTTTTTATTTATAAAATTGTCACCGATTACACTTTCTTCATTATCCCCATTGTAACCAACGTAGAAATGCACTGTGGGGGAAAAAACACATTTTTTGCACCAGTGTGACCAATTTACTTAAGCCCAAATTTATCAAGGTTCTGTATAATTTAAAAGAAACAGTCTATGTTAATTCAAAACAATATTGACCACAAATAATGAGCTTTAAGTTTGTGGGAAATATTCCTGAACTGATATGCATGCATTGTCTTTTCTTTTATCCTATAAAGATGAAAATTATACAACTTTCTATGAATTATGGAGGACATGAACAGAGTTGTTCCCTGAAATATACAAGTGCATGAAATGATTATAAAAAAGAAAACAATGACACACCTAAAGGGACTAAGCTGGGTAATTTTTGGGACCACGACCACTATTGTCTGATGCAAAACCGCATTATTTATGGGAGGGGTCCAAATCGATTTTTGAGAGGCATATATATAGAAGAATAAGAATTTATCAACCAGCGGGAGTTGGCTCAAGTGGAAGGGACTTGGGCCCCTTAAGCAAGGGTCTCGAGTTCGAGTCCTTGTGGATGCAGAAAACTCCTTCCGGAGAGGCCCCGCATATGCGCTCGACAGACGCTTTATCCAGCCTAAGCTCCTACGGTGGGCCAAAGTGCATGAAAAAAAAAAAGAATAAGAATTTCTCAAGGGTTTGTTCTTTAATATTCCATTTTTGTTTGGTTGGCCAACTTTTTGCCATTGGAATAGCCAGAAAACGCTAGATCTTTCTGTCCCTCTTTCTTCCTCTCCCTCTTGCTCTCTCTCTCTCACTTTAATCTTATCAATGTCACTATCTCTTGTGATGACGAAAGCCCACTAGGGTAAAAGGGAAACTTGGGCAGTGATTCATTTTCATTCATTGGCCTCGTAATTAAATTATAAACCTAATTAGTATATTGACTATAATTATATACGAAAAGAAGTCAGAGCGAAGTGGAGAATAAAAGCGTTGACATGTTTAATTTTCACGGCATCCGTTGATTACTTCATAGTATCTAGGGAATTTTATGTGGTAACTTCTTGTCTTCTTTCGTATGTGCATATGCTTCAAAATATTCACTTATATTTTGCTATAGCATTAGGAAATTATTAATATAAATATTGGCACCTCACAACTAGCGCAGTCTTTTTATATATAAGATAAAACAGATAGAAATGTACTGAGATTCGCTGGCTCTGAATAGTATATCATTCATTAACTTGATTCACGGATAATATGGAAATATGTGTTTTGCTACAATGTAGATAACAAAATTAGACATATTTTCTCATATTTAGCATGAAATCTAATTAAAAATGTTTAATTATTATTACTACTATAATTATAAGTTTTTATACATCATATAATTATAATTGGGCTAAGGTCCATTTTTGCTTCGAAGTTTCTTTTTGGAGCAATAATGTTGCCGTAGAAGTTTCTAAATTGTAACAATTTCACTTTGGCCGCTATTTATGTGAAGTTTGACCATTACTTAACCAAATAAGCTGAGCTGGCAAATTCATATGTCATCCACATTATTTCTGTTAAAGTGCAAATTTGTCTTAGAAGTTTTTACCCAGGAGTAATGTAACCCTGGAAATTTTTTAGGTTCAATATTATATTGCCATAGATGCATATATATGTTTCCAAATTGTAGCAATGTTATCCTGACCATTACAATTGTTAGGTTTGACTGTTAGTTGACCAAATATGTCAAGCTAGTAGTGTGAACGACTTAAAGAAGAAGCTATAGATGTAGGAGGAGCCCACATTTGCTCAAGAGTAATGAAGAAAAAGATTCATTACGGATTTAAGTCACACTAAGCAAGATTACTAAGAACAAGGCCACTAGTAACCCTTTGTCTCTGTACCTCAACAATGTTGAGATAAAAAGGTGCGTCTTCAACTTTTTCTTCATCGCACAAGATGCTTTAACCTCTTTGATTTTCTCTAATCATTCATATGGGGTACTTAAAAAAAAAATCCTTATTCATAAATATAAATTGGAAAAAAAATGACATTGGTGACACATGGACTTATCATATAAGCATATTTGGCCAACTAACGGATAAACTTAACTTGGATAATAGCTGAGGTAAAATTGCTACGATTCAAAAACTGACGGGGCAACATAGCTCTAGAGTGAAAAAAAAATGGGCAAATTTGCATCTAAACCCAAAACAAAAATGATGTAGATGTCATATGTACAGTCAGCTCAACATTTTAGTCAACTAACGGTCAAACTTGACCAATAAAGTAGCCAAGGCGAAATTGCTATGATTTGAAAATTTCTAAAGCATTGACATTGATCTGAAATATTTTTGAGGCAAAACTGGGATTTTTTAACAATTTTCAGGACAAAAGTGGTCTTATCGCTTTATAATTTTACCATACGTATATAGACTACACACATTTTTATGGGTGTCATGTGAAATTTAGGAAATAAGACACATTATTTAGAATTGTAAATAGTACAAATGTACAACTTGATGCAGATTAATACATACACATAATGTTATATTTATTAAAATATATATATATATATATATATATATATATATATATATATATATATATATATATACTTTGAAGTATATTATCTCAATTTTAGATATCTATATTCATATTTTTTTTTTAAAGGTAAGATTAGTGCACATTAGATCTTTTAGCTTTATATAAGGTTTCAATTTGTTCCGTTAATCTTATATTTTTCAATCCTATAATCCTAATGCTATTGGTCTCAAATAATTATATTTTATGTTAATCTATGGTATTTAAAAAATTAAATTTAATATGTCTGCATTTTTTAGAACTTCATCAATATTTAAAATCTCAATGTCAGTTTTTTTTTTATTAATATATTAAACTAACAGTTTTAATATTATATGACCAAAAGGACACTTTATAAAATAAAGGGATCAAAATGAAATCTTATATAAAATCAAAGGATTAAAGGTTTAGTTTTGCCCCATTTTAATTAGATATAAGCAAGAGCTTATAGTTGTTTGTTTGAATGATGGGGTGTTGCGTAGGATGCATACCTTTGTCCGAACACGAATGTATTTAATCATTGAATATGAAAGAAACTTTGATGGGTATAGTTCACCAATATGGATGGAGCACAACAAAAACAGATCAACCAAGTATAGTTAAATGAATAAGAAGTACCTAGCTAGCCTTCTTATTTGGCAAATGACCTTTTTTCTTGAAGCATCTTGTATCCTGATCTTACCTCCTTTAAACTTGAAGGAGTTATTAGGGGTCCAGACTAATATAGAATTAGCTGGTAGAACCATAAACGTGCCAAAGCTCTACCCCACCTATTTAGTGAATGACTTTAGTATACAAGCTTTGAAATTTAAATATGCTTGATTTGCTTTTCGTGGCATCCATTTACATTCACCAATTTAATATTAGGGTTTGTTTCCAACACGTTTTTCTATTCCAAAGACAAATACTATTTTGAAAATCTTTGCCTGAGCTTTTGTGTGGAGCTCCCCGCAGCGCCCTGCCGCCCGCCCCCCGGGGGGGAGGGAGGGTGGTTGCATTGCATGGTGAGAAAGAGTTTTGATTCTTTAATTTATGTTAAAGTCGTTTACTGCTTAAAGAACACACTACTACAAAAAAGCTTTTTTGTGTCCTATTTTTCCCACTTTTTACATCCTATTTTGTGCAAACATCTATTTGGGAGGTATAAAAAGTTGAAGTTTAAGGCATCTAAACATTTTTTGGACGCCAAATGCTTTAAGAAAAAAATCCCCCCAAACCACGTTGGGAGCTATCAATAATAATTCCAGATCTACATTCCAGATTCAATCGGATCCAAAATCGAAAATCAAATGGCGTATCCTTAATAACAAAATCAACTCAAATAAAAAAAAAAATTCTACAAGTGTAGATCTATACATTACAATAACAAATCAGATCCAATAAGATCAACTCAAAATCATATATATATATATATATATATATATATATATATATATATATATATCTCTCTCTCTACGAGTGTAGATCTACATTACAACAAGGATCCAACAAATCAAAATAAAAAAAAATAAAAAAAATCTATAGATCCAAAAGCTACAAAGAAAATCATGAAACGGAATCAAAGAAACCATAGGCAAGAAGAATACCGGAGGTTTCCCAACTGATTAAAGAACAGTTGCTCACTCGGTCGTAGGGAAAAGAGTAATAGTCATCCATTGCCTTGAGTGGAGCTTGGTCCGAGACGAGCCCTTCTGCCCTATCATCCTCCTTCATTAGCTCGATTTCAGGGAGAGGTGACGCTGGCAGGATATTGGAGGGTGTAATAGACGGGGTTGGAAGGTGGGAGAGGCGATGGTCGATGGAGAAGGGAGGCGGTGGAGGCGGGGCGGTGGTGGCGACGGCGACGAAGAGAAGATGGTGAAGGTCTCGAATAACGGGCACGTTGGAATTTCCAAGAGAAAAGGAGAAGCGTGTGCTGATGGAAATGAAATGAAATGACATAAGGAGAGAAGAGGTCAGGGGCGTTGGGGGGTGTGACGGAGTATTTTTGGCGTCTAAATTTTGAACTGAGACTCCAAAACTGATTCTTTTGGCATCTAAATTTAAACTTGGGCACCAAAAGTGATGTTTTTGGCGTCTAAATTTTGAACTTAGACGCCAAAAGTGAACTTTTCTTACATATAATTACAAAAATACCACCGCCTTTTTTTTTTTACTTCCATTTTTTAAAGAAGGACGCCTTTTAGGAAAGTAAAACCCCTTTTTTGTAGTACTGGAATTATGTAATTGTTTGTTCAACATATCTTAAGTGAATTTTTGTTGTGTTGAAGGATTTCATGTATATATAGCTAAAATTGAATTGACTTGTTGAAGTTCCCACATGAAACTAGATCATTGATGCGAACTTTGATTACGTTACATAGCAAATTCACAATAGAGAGGGAAAGAACCTAGAGAGAAAAGAAAGGAAATTATAAGGCGTGTGAAGAGTAATCAATTTCTTGAATATGTTGTACTACTTACTCCTCATTCCTATATATATAGTATTCTAAATACCCCTTCCTCAACCAATATACCCCTTCTTCAACATACTCATTATATTAGTTCAACAACACAAATTAGGACAATTGGGGAATATCACAATTATTATCCATCTAAGCTTTTCTTTTAATTTTTATTTTGTTGTATTTTGACCCTAGCGAACCATTGGGTTTGGGCTTGATTCAACTAGGATCACTACTACAATAGATTATCTATATATAATAGCTTTTGTGTGTGAATATTTAACGGTTTTTCGAATACTATGTATGGGGCACTATATTTAAAGGTAATAAGATAATGACTGTTAAAGATAACAATCTATATTTAACAATTGTTTAATAACAACCATTATGTACAATACTTAACCGTTAAAATGATAACGATAAAGTATTGGTCACCAGATGAAGGGTTTTATTTGACGGTTATTTGAAAAAATCGTTGTAAATGTATAATATTTGACAGTTATAGTCGACTAATCATTAAGTATGTGTGACAAATTTTTAAAAAAAATTGGGGGGCCTCACTTTCGATAAACCCCCATCTACATACTACATACCTATAAAACTGATTACATATCCAACAAAAATCAATTACAGAAATTACTTAAACTTATATATCCATTCCATGCAATCATCAAAATGAACATATACAAGTTAAACTCTACATTATAGAAACCAAAAGCTAATCCAAATTACCAACTACCAAAAGCAAATCAGTTAGAACAAAAAGAGAAAACAAAATAGAAACCAAAACATGAACCAAAATTGTCATAGCTAACTATGCTCCCATCCAATGTTGTCAAAAACTAGTTTCTACGTAGACACGGAAGGGGGTGGTAGAAACGACACGACACGTAAAGTTTTTACTTTCTACTACTTAAGGTCAGAGCTCAAAATTTTATATATATATGCATGGAAAAATAATAATCATAAATCAGTAAATAACTACTCAAAATTCAATGGAAAAAAATCATAAATCACTAGTTCACTATTCAAATATATAATATAAGTCATATAAACATATAAAACATAAGTCCAAATACATAAGTCCAAAAACGTCAAAATAATATAGGCTTGGCATTGTCATAATTTCTAGCTATTGTAATTTCTAGTGATAAACAGAGGCCAAGAGCAAACCTGCCATCGAAGTCGACTTGGCAAGTTCTAGCATATTACTCAATATTACTCGATAATTAAATTTAGCAAGAAGAAGCCAAGAACATGAGCACTTCAACGGTTCAACCTTCAACTATCAGCCTATCGCCTATCAAAGAGCTAACAAGAAAGGGGCCAAAAACCAGGGGAGGAAATAGGAGAAGTTCGCACCTTGGAAAGAAGCTATAACGGCCGACGTTTTATTTCCGGTAAGAAACGCGGCGGATCTGGGCCTGAGTGAAAGAGGGCGCACAAGAGCCGACGAGTTCTGGACTTGGGTCAGTAGGAGTAGGAAGCACAAGTAGAGGCGACGGGCCGGAGTGGATCAGTCAAGGAGGGGGCGACCGGCGATGCCACGAGTGGAGGACGCAGTCGATGATTTGGGCTTTAGGGTTTGGCCGTTTGGGAACTCCGGAACCAGCACAAATGTACGATGGAGATTGGAGAGAATGGGATTTGCGATTTCCTTTGTGCCTTTGCCCGATGGTGTTACACTGTTAACTTAGTCAGTTTTTTTTTTGGTCTTAAGTAAAAACGGTCAGGACGGTAAAAACTTAAGTTTCTACCAGTTTCTACGTTTTTACACTAGTGTCTACCCATTTTTACCTCAGACAGTGTTTACCTGCGTTTTATCATTGAAGACCCTAGTAAAGACATAAAATTTATGTTTTTACGTCTTTACACTAGTTTTTGACAACACTGCTCCCATCCATTGACAATAAACTATCGTAGTCAACTTTTATGACTTCTTCAATTTTTCCGGGCGAATATTGCTCAAAATAACTATACTCAAAGTACTGCATGCAAAAACAAAGTATGGTTAGTGAATTTGAATATATATGACTTTACTTTTAATTATACATACCTTTGTACCAATTGATATGGAATTGTGGGTGACTATGTCCTTCATGAATTTATGACATAGTACCACAATGAGAGCCCTGATATGGTTGCCGCAAACAGTATAAACAAACAAATGAAATGCATCAGTCTAACACAAAATCTAACTCTAACAAATACTCTATTCTATTTATAAGCAGATGTAATGCCTTTGTTTTTTATAGAAGAATGGATGAGGCCTTCGTTCATGGCATAATAGCAAACAACTCGAGACAAGATATATAAATAAAACACCAAATTCATAATAAACATTGAATAAAAGGACTAAATTAATCAACTTACTTATTGAAAACCTTGACCACTTGTGGTCGATTTTCTGTATCCCTATGAACCGAATCAAAGTGCCAAATCCTATGCTTGAAGGGTTTTAGCATGATCAGCATCCAAAAAACCCTAAGTACATTAAACATAATAAGATCAAAGCTAAAAACAAAAATAATGAGCATCCAATTTAATGAAGTAGTATACTTACCCCTCGCAGTACGGTGCCAAGAAAAAATTGTTATTCTTCTTTGGTGCCCTTTTAATGACCAAATCTGCCAGTTCTCTCGCTTTTCTCTCCACAAAATCTGGCTTATTACCTTCATCCAACATTCCTAAATAGAGGTGAGGGTTGAGGAATAGAACGTGTCCCGTAGGCCATTGCGGGCTACATGCTCCTGGTGAAGGTACCTTACATACAAAAACAAGCAAATTAGTATATCTAAATGCTATTAGTAGCTAAGTATTCATTCACAGTAGAAGACATATTAGATATAAAAGATACAAGTACTTGAGCTAGCCATATCGCTAGTGATGATCTTTTGACTAACACCCTATTGATAGCGTTAAAGATGCCTTGTTCCTCTTAGATATCTTGCTCAAAGGGACTTTTCTGGTGTAGTAGTCTCCCTTAGGGCCTCTTTCGGTGACTACGCTATCGTGTGCCTAAAGAGCCATCTGGAATTTATTGGAAACTAGCGTAACTGGTGAAACTAGAAGATGAGGCATGTGCACATGCTCATCCGTCTTTTTCGACGCACACAAGACATCGAACCATAGCCATACTAAGCTCCGAAATTGCTCTTCCTCCTCTTCGGCTAAACAAGTTGAGAAGTTAGGAAAATAGTTACTATCAACTTCATTAGATAGCTCAAAATACGATGATATACCTTTGTTTTCTTCCCAAGTATGACAATTAGGTGGGTGGCCACACAACAACAAATCCCTTCCATTATATATATGTCTGGGGTGGGTGTCGGAAGGGTGTGCTTATGATCAATGGACATCTTCAGCTCTGTCCTAACATAATTCTGAGGGAGAGGAGAGTTGTGAATTGAGTTCTCCTCCAGTAAGTTGTACATGTGGCCCATAGCAACGATATGCCGCTTGGGGCTATAGGCCACATACTAAACCTCCACCTCGCTTGGAACTAAGAGATAATACAATTAGTGTAAAGCAAAAATAAATAAAGCATATGCTTTCAATATGAGTCCTCCTACCTCAGGTAGATTCTGAGAGTAGAATATGAAGCTATCTTTGGCACGTGAGGTATGAGCCATTCTCTGCTTCCCCATGGTGTCTCGGCTCATTAACTAATCAATAATAGCTTGTTGTTCTTCAACTTGCTACTTTAGCGTCTCGGTCATCTCCATATACTATTGAAGCTTCTGATCAGACACCCTTATCAGCCTCTTCCACTTCCCCAAGTATTATTTTTTGCTGACTCCATAGCCGATACCCTTAAAAGACCACTACGAGCAGGACCCAAAGCCTTTTCCAAGTCATCCTCATCCCCAGGAAGCTTGCCTTGCTATAATTCTTAACTCAAGGTCTCTTGTAGCAAAATGAAAGGTTAAAAACTCTTTTAGATAACATAAACATAATTGAATCAAAATCATTAGTACTTACCATTCTTGAGACCACCTCTTGGACGCGAGGATTATTTATGAATGTTTCCTTCTTTGTTTTTCCTCGCAGTAGCCCACAACACTCCACAGTTTATAGTGAAATCTGATCCTGAACCCTGCTTCTATATTAACTACTTCTCAATGCTTGCATACCCTGTGCGGCCTCCACAATACGTGTATTCATTGTTCTTTATCCTCTCATGGTTTACCGTGCTTAATGCCTATGGACAGAAACAACAAAGATGTTAGAGATAAACATTACATTAATACAGAAGTCATGTATCTAGAGTTACACATTACATTAAATTTAATTTACCTTGAAAGCATCGTGACCATACAAACGTAGCCCATTTCACGCTATTCAACAACTACCTTTAGCAGTGTCTAAAGCACAACTCATCTACAAAGTTGGATTGCGACAAAAAATTCTTCGTCACAAACCCTCAGGACGAGCACATACTCCTGCCAGCCTTCCCAAGCACATAATCCTTCTTCTCCTTATCAATGTGGAATCCAAACTACAAAACATCTTTGAAAATCTGCACCAATTCTTCCCAATATCTTACAAACTTGTTTTCCGAAGAAACCCAAGTAAAAGTGTCCATTGACTCTCCCTTGTGTTGGTTTTGATTAGTTTTGATGATGTCTTATATAGATGTCATTCTTAAGAGCAAAAAGGTTGCACACTACATTTACATTATACTTTGACTAATTATTATATTTAATGTAGATGTGAAATTTAATGATGGAGAATAATCAAGAGAAGAGAAGAAAGAAATAAGAACTTGCTGAATATAATGATAATATCATTATTCAAGTTCCTAGATTGATTCTACAAGTCCCTACGATGATATAGAAGTTGGAACAACTTAATTCGGAGTTAAATCAAGCAAGTTCAAGCTTCCGATGAATACCGGGTTTTTGGAGGGCATTTATGTAATTTCCGCTCTTGAATATCCATATTCAAGTCTCCGTGATCAAACAGAAGTTGGAACGGCTCAATTCGGAGTTAAAACAAGCAAGTTCAAGCTTTCGGAAGAATACTGGTTTGTTTGGGGGCATTTATGTAATTTCAGCTATTTCTATCACTCCTTGCCCGAGCATATTGAGTTTCAAAGGCATGCTCGAGCAACAACAAAGGTCTGCCCGAGCAAGGTGAATTTTCAGCCCAAAATCGCCCAAAATCCGCTCTTGCCGAGCAAAGAAGAAGCTTGCCCGAGCAAGGTTCTTCTTCAAGATACTGTCAGCTGTTTCGCGACCTCTGGTAATTCGATGATATCTCTCAAACCAGGAATCGGATTAACATGAAACCAGCGGCATATTAAACTAGACATCCAAAACGTACTTTTGAAAAAATATAAAGTCGAAAGGAGTCAATATGAGAGAGCTATGATTTTCGTAAGTCAGAACAAATATCAACGTCACAGTCCAGACCAACCTTCGGTAATTTGAGTGTATCTCACAATCTACAAATCCAATTGAGGTGAAATTTGTTCCATTGGAAACTAGACTCAAATACCTTTTCAAAAACATCAAGAACACAGAAAACGAAGATCAATTCAAAGAGTTATGATGTTTTTAAGTTGATAGTCTGTTCTGGATTCTACAAAAACGCTGGATAAGATCAACCTCCACTCATCTGATGTTAATGGACGAAATACAACTAGTTTGGAGTTGATTCTTATTGAAATGGAAGATATATTTAAAGAGCTTTCTGAGGTGTATTGATCATGAATGCCCAGCAACGAAAGTATAGGAAAACTTGCCCGAGCATCCTTTGAAAAAGTCGAAAAAGTATGACCTTGCCCGAGCAAGGTTATAAGCTTGCTCGAGCAACGATGGGTTCTGAGGAAAGTTGAGATGAAGCACAAGCAACTTGCCCGAGCAACCTCCGAAAACATCCGAAAGTAAGACCTTGCCCGAGCAAGGTTCTTATCATGCCCGAGCAACATTGAGACGAAAAAACTCGGCAAATCGAAGAGCTTGCCCGAGTAGGAAAGAAGGCTTGCCCGAGCATATGCTCGAGCAAAGGAAAAATGATGCCCGAGAAACCACCGCCTTTCTACTTGGAATCACTTCGCTTGAGTTTGCCCGAGCAAACATGAAAGCATGCTCGAGCAACATCAGCAAATCTTCATTTCTCCGCAAGCATACTTTCGCGCTTGCTCAAGCAACAACGATGCTTTCATTTCTCCGCAAGCATGCTTTCTACCTTGCTCAAGCAACAACGAAACGTTCTCATTTCTTCGCCTCTGTCTATGTCTTGCCCGAGCAAGCAAATTATCTTGCCCGAGCATCAGCAAATCTGAAGTGCTTTCGACTGATCCAAGTAAGGCTTGCCCGAGCACACATATGATCTTGCTCAAGCAATGTCGTCTCTTTTTTCAAATCACCGTCCGCCAAGAATCATGAATCATCAAATGAACATTTATTTCTTCCGATTCTTACTTATTGCGATTATCAAATGCTTTTAATCCATTTGCTAATGAGTTTCGAGATGATTAGATCATGGATTAACAACAAATTGGCATAAAGCATTTGTGTGTCGAAGCATTAAATGCTACGTCGAAAAACGCAGGGAAAGCTTCGAGTCTAACTGGATAGTTTGAGCATTCTCACGAAAAGCTTGAATCTTCTCAACGACTATTAATACAACACTCAAGACGGAGCATTAACGAAGTCAACGATAAACACTTTATGATTAAAGTTGGATTAGAGCTCAACGGGCAAAAAGCAACAAAAGCTTCAACGGATACTTCCAACAAATCCTCAACGGTCGAATGCTCGCAACGGTCAAAACACAAATACCTATAAATTGCGAAATCTTCAAACCAGAAGAGGTGACGATGATTGAAGAATGACTCGACGAACCCAATGAAATGATTTTACTACTTCACCGTCGATAGTTCAATAACTCATACACTCTGCTTAGCAATGTTTGTATAGTTTACAATAGAGAGTGTGATGGTCGATTATGTGCTTCAGTGATTATTATTCATCTACTCTGTGAGAGAGTCCAAACACTTATTTGATTATCTGTTTAGTGATCAAATCTCAAGGTTGTGGAACCTTGAGAGTGGGTGTACAATTACAACTTGTAAGGGGGGAGTGAGTCCAAGAGTGAGAGGATCATCCTTCGTTTACAAAGTCGGTAATTGTATTCTTACGACGTAAGAGGATATCTCGGTAAGAGATTGTAAAGGCTACACAAGTGCCCGAACAAACTTGTGAGGTTGTAAAGGCTTTCTCCTGTGTCTTGGTCAAACAAGGAGATAATGGATTGAAAATCTCAAGTGGAGCTTGGGGACTAGACGTAGGTCAAGGATTGGGCTGAACAACCAAGATAAATCTCTTTTGCATATTCTCTTCCCTAAACTCTTACATTTCCAAAGATATATGTTTGAATGACTGATTATTGCTTTATAAACTAATTATGTCGTTCGAACTACTTTCAGTAAGTTGCGAAAAGAGTTTCAAAGTTTTCGAAAGTTTTATCAGACACCCAATTCACCCCCCCTCTTGGGTGATAGCCGGTTCTAACACCTTGAGATTCATTGATTTACATCAATCGTTAAATCTTCGGGTGTCTGGTAATATCGAAAATATTTCTCATCTTTTAAAACCTAGCCTCTTGGATCACCTCCTCCATATTTTGGAAATTCAACCTTTGAATGAGGTCGTTTAGAAGGATTTCTACTCCACTAAGGATTCTCCATATCAGCTTCATCATGATCACCGTAAGTCTCTCTGTTGTTATGACTTATTTCTCTATGGACTATTGTTGGTGCTTTCTGCTTCTTCAAGGAGTTAATTTTTGAATTCTTCAAGTTTAATTGTGCCAATTGTTGCTGATTGGATTCCAGCCGCCTTTGTGATGGTTGTTGCACCAAAATCACAGCGAATCATTCTGTGGATTTGAGTTTGGTGGGTGTTCTATGTTCTGGTTTGTGTTTAAAGGAGAATCAGTCTCAAAAGAAGATTTCCTAGTGTTAACCATGGTATTTTATAGGTCTGAAGATTCACCGCTCTGATATCAAGTTGTTAGCACTTGTAGAATTATAATTTAGGAAACAAAAATATGGATAATCTAGAGCCAAGATCAGTAAACAGCCAATACACAATAATCCTCAGGTAATATCATCCTGACATTCATAAAACACAATACACATATTTATAAGGTTCAGCCATCATACCTGCCTGCCTATAACTACTTATAATAATTGCTGTATAAAACTTCCATACCGATAATCCAAACAGATAAGATAATAATAACTACCCTAAACTATAAATAACTTCTTCTAAACATGTGTCTTTCTTCTGAGTATACCAAAAGAGGATGTGTCTCTAACAGAAACTACCTTCCACTCAAAATTATTAGTGATGATACTTGTAGTGTTCAAAAGTCCTTTCCAGATTCAGGATGAGTTATCGAGCAACTTATTGATTCAAGGGATATATTAACATACTACTGAGTCAATTAGATTCAATCCTATTAAGAAAAACTTATTTCGAAGGAGCTTAATCATCTTATCTTCTGAAACTTCAAAAATAAAAAATCCACATCTAGCAGCTATACGATCACAGATATATTGGGGAATCTTCACACTTGATAAGCTGTGAACGTTTTCAATTGACAAGACCAATTTGACTAGAGCAAGCCTGGCAGCTTGAGATGAAAGATTCACTTTCCAAGCTCTGGTCCTTCTTTCAATAGACTCAAGAAGTTAGTTATAAATGATAGACTTGCTATGACCCGAACCAATCTAGGTTCCTAAGTATTTCTTCAATCTAGAAAATAAATGAAATCCTAATAGATCAGAAAGCTGAATTTTATCTAAATGGGGAACATTAGGGTTAAAAATGACATTGGATTTTGATTTATTAATCTCGTCTTAACCATAAGGCATTAGTATCGACAGCAGAATGAACAGCTTGAACATTAAGAGTTGTGCTTTCAAAAAATAAGAGAGTTATCTGCGTAAAGGAGATGAGGTACACGCAAAACCTCTCTACAAATTTTGATCCCCGTCCACTAGCCTGAAGTCTCAAAATGACTAATAAAACAAGAGAGAACATTTGCTCATAGAATGTAAAGTTGAGGGGAACGAGGATCACCTTGTTTGAGCCCACAATAAGGAAGAACGGAGCAAGCAATGGTACCATTAAATTGGATATGGTGATGCCCATATGAGGTACACTGTTGTATGAATCAATTTTCAAAGCTGCTAGTTGCTTTTGCCGAAAACGGCCTGAATCAATTAGGTGCATTAAATAAACAGCTAGCAAGATATAGTCAGAGATAAGATGACCTTTTAAGAAAGCACATTGATTTGGTACAATGCAATATTCCAAAGGTTCCTTTAGACGATTGCACACGACTTTTGATATGATCAAAATTACCGTTTTTAAAACATGGAAAGGAAAAAAAAAGGGGGGGGGGGGCATTTAATAGGCCGTAAATCTCAAAAAAACTGAGGATTATCAGTCTTTGGTATTAAAACAAAGTACTACTATGTTTCAGGTCCGCACCTCGTTTCATTCTCCAACAAAGTGCACAAAAAGACAAGTGTCATAATCTTTCTTCGTTTCCTGTTAGTTAGCAAAATGTTCAACATGGATGACTTCCAAAATCATTTACAACATTGATCAAAAATCAGTTAATATTTATGCTGATTAAACAACGTTGCAGTGACAATGACGTACATCCTACATACAAAAAGGCTGAATGTGAATTTGCGTCTCTCAATACTTTTCTGTTAAACTCATCTTATTGGCTTATGGTAGACAATACAAGAAGGGATATCTCCAGCTCTTTAGCAAGAATACATTATCATGCGTTAGATGGCAATAGGATCTTCCACTTCTTATTTGAGGGCAATACATTATATACCATCAGAACTTACTTTCTTGATGTGGGTTTAGTTGTTCCCACCACGAATCCATCGAGTAGATCCCGTCCTCGCTATACCCGAATAGTAATCCCCAACATTTGCTACAAACAAAGGATCCCTATCTTCTACTTTGCCCTCACTACTATCACCACCAGACACATCAGCAAGGTCAGTCTTCTCCAACTCTCGTGTTAGATCCTCCATTGTCTTTTTCAAAGTTGCTTTGCTCATTTGGCCAGATTCCTCTGTAGAGATGCCAACCATTGTAATCTTTGGAAGAAAAGGATTTTGCCTAGGATCCTCTTTGACGCCTTTCTTTGATAAGCCTTCTTTTTGCTGCCTTGGTTTTGGCCACATGTGATGAAACCAGTCAATAAAAGGTAGCCTAGGTTTTGGCTGACGGTCCTTGATTGCCTGAGTATTATCTCTCAAGTTGTGATCAGAAGGGCCTATGAATTCACAATTTTTACTGTTCTCTTCCACTTTAGAGTTGGGAAGGCGCCTG
The DNA here is from genome assembly GCA_019022615.1 of Acacia melanoxylon. Classification (NCBI taxonomy): domain Eukaryota; kingdom Viridiplantae; phylum Streptophyta; class Magnoliopsida; order Fabales; family Fabaceae; genus Acacia; species Acacia melanoxylon. Next base: position 241,751 of record JAFJYJ010000068.1, on the reverse strand, counting down.
TTTGACTCTGAGGCTCTAAGGAGAGATGCTTCACTTCTGCAGGATAACAAACATGAAAGTTTATAGACGTTGCACTGATAATGCACAAGATCTAGATGCTTAAATAACAGAAAAAGAACTTTATAGGGTAAGGTGAACTTAAAAGAGAATAATGTGCAAACTGAAAAATGGATATCTGATGACAAAAGAACCCAACAGAAAGTCATTTTATTGTATTTCATTTTTAATAACACCTGGATAGTCATTTTCGAATCTACAAAATTCCACTCATAATCTTCTCACTTCACCTTTTAAAGTCTGCAAACCACCCCCCCCCCCCAAAAAAAAAAAAAAAAAAAAAAAAAAAAAAAAAAAAAAAAAAAAACTTATGACTGCTAAATTTCGCTAAATAAATCAAAATACAGAAAAGCAGTTCAGTGTCCCCCTATGTGAAAGAAGAAATATGAAACATCCGGAGCTGCTAATAACTTCAAATTTCAAAACATCAGATGGTTAATTTATGTAGAAAAATCTACAAACTGGAATCTGCTTCCAAAACTACAACTAAAACATCAGTTTGTTGATGCAAACATGTCAACCATAAAGATGAGTGTAAACTTCCTCAATCAGCCTTGTTCTAACTATGACAAACTTCAGCCAATGGGTTATAGTGTCAGTGCTCATTCATAAAGTTTGCTGGCAAACAACATGAATGTAAAATTCAGATTGAGATTCATGTTATGTGAGATGTTTTTTTTTTTTGGTCGAAATGTTATGTGAGATGATAACTCCTATTTAAGAAGTATTCTAGGCAACCTCTGTAGAAGGTTCACATACACCCTATAACAGCACTGCATTTGGAAATTCGTCACAATGCTGTCAAAGGCAAATCATCCAGAAAGAAACTGTGAATATATATTAATAGACATGAGAAGAGGCCACAACCTCTCCCTAGCAACCTCAAACATTGCATAAACCCTCAACTACTGCTAGTTTTTCCAAGAACATTGCTCTTATCACGTGCATTTTATCACTTCAGGAAACCAGGCAACACTTAGCTGCCTTTGCTGCTTTTCCCTTCTCTTCAGCGTCCCCAGTAGTTTAAGACCACTGGAGTGGTCCCTTTAACTTGCTTCCTCTAACGAACCCTACCCCATCTTCTCTCAACTGGCATTCTATCATTTCTCTGAGGAGAAAACTTAGGTAGTTAAATATCATATACTTAAACAGTTTTCAAATAAAATGTTGCCAAATGGACTTTTTAAACAACTCATATTTGACCTCGTTCTGTTTCATTGATTTTCCACTAACAAGCAAAATATCGTTAAAAGACTCAGATTCTTAGAAACTTATGGCGCAACATATCAGCACTGCTTCTTTGTGGTTGCCTCTTTCAGCCTTCACAAATCCCAAAACTACACCTATCATTACTGATCCAATTTCTTGTACAGACTGCACATATGCAGACAAATGCAGAACAATCTGCATCCCCAGAAACCACAATCCCGTAACCCAATACTTTGTCCGCCTCCATTGTTAATGGTAACTGAAAATGCTCAAATGGTCAAAGCTACACCCAATCAGAAAGCAATCTTCCAACCAGTCATCATTCTAGAAGAATAATATGGATAGGATAGATGAGGGCAATAGTATAACATATGAACAAGGCAACAGTAAAATGGGTTGGTAGAAACATAGAGGATTTGCTGCAAACAAATGTTTCAAGGAGGGCGAAGAGAGATGACCACAGAAGCAGCATCCACACGAGGATTGTGAAAAAGGTTTTTGACTTCTTTTTTGTTAATGGAACATTAATGAAAAAAAGGGTCACTGATGTTTTGTACAAAAAATCCATGTAGCAACCTTTCACTTGAAAACTGGACATAAAGCATAAGCATCCAAGTCTTTCACTTCTGGGAAAGGCCTTGCCCGAGAAGTGATGGAAGATAGCGCTTTTGTGGTTATATTCACAATATGGTGCTTAATAAAGGATATAGTACTATCAAGAACCAATTTGGAAAATGACTTCTTTACAATTGTAACGCTAAAGCAACTTTAAATGGTCTCATTTGGATTAGTAAAATCATTCTTTACTCTTGGGGAAAGCACGCCTAGCTGTCAAGTATTTCATGTTTTAAGCATGGAAACCGGACAAAGAAACCACAAGTCTAACAGAAAGAGTGACATTGCCGCCGGTTGGAACATTTAAAAATCAGTTCAAAAGGGCTAAAAATATACCTTTTCTCAAATGAGTCAACCATATATGGAAATTTTGGCTGTATGCCAGTTGATTTTCGCAACCACCTATTACCAAGTAGTACCTTGTCAACAGTATAATGGAATTGTATCTCTGCAGCCTTCGAAATAACACTTAGTGGTATACTCGGAGGACCCATTTCATCTAACACTTCCTGAACCTGTACGGAAAATCGGGTAGATGTACCCAATATTTGACGATAAATGAGTGTAAATATTATATTTATAAGTCTCTAGATATGAGCAAACTAATTTTCCTATAATAATAACAGAAAAGAAAAATGAAAAAAATAACAAAAAACAAAAAATAAATTAACTTTTTGAACAAATCACAAAGAAAAACATAATTTTCTCCAACTAGTACTCATCGAACGAAACTAGGAAAGAAAGACAAATGTATATGGATTTAATCATACTTCTGGAGGCTCCCATAAACTATCTCCCATCTCTTCAATCACCTCCGCAGCCAAGTTGTCATCAATCACATCCCTCCGGCGCTGCATGTGCCGAGTTTGGATTAAAGCATGGAAATGTTGGTCAACAGATTCTTCAAGAATGTTATCAAGAATTGTTTTATCAAAGAAGTAGGGAGTGTACCTGATGGAACAAAAAGAGTAAGATTGCAAGCATAATATATTCTGTTCTGTTATGTAGACTGATAAGATAATAGACATGATGACACCATGAAGGCATGAACAATGTCTAGGCTACTACTAAAGATGGAAAAAGTATCAAAAAAGATGAGTATGAATAATGACCACTAAAAATTATGAAAGGAAGCTCACAGCACTAAAAATCTAAATTCCAAAGCTAATCTAAAGCACATACTATCTATCAACTGTGAAGGAAATAAAATTACAATTGTAAAGAAAACAAGTAAAAAAATATTCCCAGTTACTAAACTATGGGGGGAATGAAATAAATCCATGCAATCAAAGCATATTTTCATTTCATGGACATCAACACGATATAACCAGATTTTGCGAAATTTACACTAATGCCATTTATAGTGAGGGGGATGAAAAAACACACCATTTAATTCCATCCGTAGTTGCAATTGCAATATCTAAATTCTGGGCACTAAAAACTGGCACCCCATCCACCTTTTTGCCAATGCCATTTTGTGGCAATGTCTTCAGAAGTTTATTGGCTGCTTTAACCTATAGAAAAATAATGATAACATAAATAAGTAATAAATGCAAATGAAACTATTGGAGATACATAACTATGTCAAGAAAACCATACCTGCTTCTCATTCGGAACAAATTGGAACAAATGAGGCTTTTCCTGCATTATACATAATAAGAAATGTCAAAACAACTATAAAAAAAAACTAAACAAAAAGGAATAATATGAAGAACGATTAGAATGACAAATTCCACGGTCATCTGGATTCAGGACTAAGATTTGACAGTTGCAAGCTGTGGAATAATATGAGAGAAGAAATGTATTCTCATTGATGTGTTGATAGTGAAGATACAAGTCCTAATTATACACAAAATATAAGGACATAATAGTAAAGATACAAGACACTAATGGAGGACATTAATGGATGAAATGATGGAGGGAATTAGGTAGTGATTAAAGGAAGGAATCATGGAGGTAGTGGAGCACTAAGGAGACAGCTAGGTAGAGTGAAGCATTAATATAATATTCCAACACTCCCCCTCAAGTTGGATCATGGTTGTTAATCATATCCAACTTGAAACTGTATACTACTGGCTCCCCTTTAGGCTTGTACTTCTTGAGTCTCAGAGGTCCACTGACTTCGGACTTGTACTCCTTTTTGAGTCTCGTAGGCCTATTTTAGAAAGTAGCGGATACTTGACAACGTTGGGATTTACTCGACAGATCGATGGGCGAATCGTGACAAGACAAACGGGTAGCGATACTCGACAACTTTGGGAGTAACCGGCAGAACGGATCGATGAGCAAAGAATCGCGACAAGATCGATGAGCAAAGAACTACAACAAGATAGACGGAAATGATCATGCGACTAGGTTGATGGGCAGCCATCTGCGACAAGATAGACGGGTAATGACTCGCGACTAGGTTGATGGGCAGCCATGCGACAAGACGGACGGAGCTCGGAGGACGACGTCGACGGACTTTGGCTTCGACGGGCTCTAGAGGACAGTTTGATCCTTGATAAATGACATATTGGTCCATGTCGGCCATAAATCTGAATTAGGCGCCACAATAGACTTTGCACTTGTTGGCTGGGAATTGATGTCCTTCATTTTCATCTTCTCCTACTCCTTCGATCTGCAACAATTGGCGAGGAAGGGATGGTGTGCTGACGGTGGAGCACAGAGGAGAAGGGACAGCGTCGATGGTTCTGTTCTGAATACTCCGGCGATTGACGGTTGATTCTGTTTTTCCGGTAGTGAGGTCAAGTTCGTCCGATGGTGGTGGCAATCTATGTTGCTTTGCTTCTCCTACCAAATCTGGACTTTTCCTTTCCTCTTTTCGGAATACTCACCGGAATCTGGGGATTTCATCGGAATCTGGAAATTTTGCTTGGAACCGCTGATCGATCGGGTCGACTAATGGAGAACCCGTGGAGCAGAAAATATGATCAAGAAGAAGGTTACTGTTCGCTGGTTGTATTTCAACCTTGCCGAATCCGGGAATTTCGCCGGAACCGCTAATCGATCGGGTCGATCGATGGAGAACCCGGAGGAGCGAAAAATATGACTGGAGAAGAAGATTCTGGTTCGCTGGTTGTATTTTTGAACCTCGCCGGAATCTGGAAAATTTCGCCGGAATCTGGGAAACTCGCCGGAATCTGGAAAACTCGCCGGAATCTGGAAATTTTTGCCGGAGTTCGCCAGAAATTGCTGACACTGGGTCTGACAAACGGAGAACCCAGGGAGCGAAAATATATACGTAAATTACTCGCACTGGGTCTCGACAAACAGAGAACCCAGGGAGCAATTAGACGAGGAGAAGAAGTAGGAGACGAGGTGAGGAGCTGAAATCATAGATCGATTTAATGGACAACGACTATGGGCCGACACAAAGATAATGAAGGGTAATTGTCTCCGTATTTGTGTAACTCACTCGCCTGTCTGAATTCTGAACAAGAGCAAAGTCACCCGGCCCGGGAAAACCGAATTGAACTGCTGATTTTCTTCAAGGCTTTCTTTGAACTCCGCCTTCGATACCATGTGGAATAATATGAGAGAAGAAATGTATTCTCATTGATGTGTTGATAGTGAAGATACAAGTCCTAATTATACACAAAATATAAGGACATAATAGTAAAGATACAAGACACTAATGGAGGACATTAATGGATGAAATGATGGAGGGAATTAGGTAGTGATTAAAGGAAGGAATCATGGAGGTAGTGGAGCACTAAGGAGACAGCTAGGTAGAGTGAAGCATTAATATAATATTCCAACACAAGCAATACTATGTCTTAAGTCTTTACCAAAACAACAGAAACTGTATAACCTTAGATGTGTGATAGAGTACCGGATTAGCGGAAGATAAGGGAAGTTGCAGAAAGTTAGAGATTTTAGGAATAAATATTTAATTAATTGAGTCTGTTTTATTATTATTTAATTGAGCCTGTTTCTGTTTTATTATTATTTAATTGAGCATGTTTCTGTTTTATTATTATTTAATTGAACCTGTTTTTATTATTATCTTGAGGAAATCGGGAAATAAGTGGAACATCCCACTAGATAGATTTAGTTGCTAGAATATAGGATTAGGAGTTATTTGAATTTCATATTTGGATATATTTTGGATTTCGTATTTGAATTTTGAAATCCCTCTGTAAACTATTATAAATAAGCGTAGTGCCTCATCAATAAAAGCATGGGATATTAGTAAATTGGTATGGGAGATTCTCTTTGGGCTTTAATAGTCTCATGAGTTACAGATTTTGGCTCATCTTCCTAATAAGGATGTGGTCTGATTTAGAGAAGAGGCGAGATTCTTGCCTACTCTCTATCTCAAAGAGGTTGTTCTTAAAGAGTTAGTAAGATATTTGCTTCCTCTTTATATCAGAGTAATTGTATAGCTTACTATCATCATTATTCTTCTCAGCTTTATTATCTCTCTTTACATTCTCATTCTCATTTAATCTTCCCATCAGCTTAACCAAATCAGTATCTCATCAATGTGCTAATTCAAAAAATTCTGGCAGCAAAACTTGTAGTTGATGGGATCCATCCACATTTAGCTTTATTTTCTTAAAAACAATTTTTAAATTGTTTTTATACACTTCAACATAATTATTGAACAACAGAAAAGGCTAGAACTTCTGCCAATAACAAACTACCAAGTTTCCTGCATTATGTCATACAAGTCTAATTAAAGCCAACATTTTTATTAACCTTTGTTTACCAAAAGTCCATTATCACCACTTTACTACATTCAATACAAACGGACAAGCACAACTTTGGATGCTGATGGATACTAAGCAATCCTCTAATTTCTCTACAACAACACAGCATAAGCATATGACAAACAGACTTTGTAAGGCCCCATTCCACATGTTCAACCTTATAACTAATTCAAAGTATATAGATGGGAAACATTAGAGTCACCGATTTGCCATAGAAATAGATAGCAGTTACAAATAAGTATCTATCCAAAACATAAATTTCAAAAGTGGTAGAGGATAATAGTAAGCAGGGGAAGAAATTCAGAGATGGTTAAAAACTATAAGCTGGCAGTAATATCCCATCCAGAATTTAAATAATCGATTCCTCGCAATCAAAAGCAATATAAAAAGTCAGCAATACCTTGAAATGTTCATATGCGAGATCAAGTCGACAAGCACCCACTACGCCACTTGGAATATTCAGCTTTTTGACATATGAAACTAAGACCATGAAAGAAATTCGTATTCAAAAAATAACTAATAATTAGCCAGATACCTTTTGACCAAACAATAGAAGGGAAAGGAAAATAATAATAATGAATATGCAGAAAACACATTGTCTAAAAAATTCAAACAAGCACTGAAATTACTACGATCAGACATTTATTTAACTGTCAAGTAAGATAAGCCCTGAGTTATATACAATAGGTGGAAGACATATATAAAACGTTGCTGTTGTCCAATGAAAGAGAAAAAATGATGATGTTTATATATTATCATCGCCAAAATTTTGATCAGAATAGCCACAGGGTTTTGGCAAGGAACTGTAATCAAAGTAAACTTGAAGAACGTGGAAAGTTAATAAAGCCTAGTACAGTTGTAAGTCTCCATAAAGACCAGAAAAAGGTAGGAAGGTGCTAAAGAGCTAACCTGCATCTCCTAGATCAATAAAGAAACGAAATACAGGGCCATTTCTTTCACTCTTCACGATTGTCGCAAACATTTTTTTCAGCCACTCAGGTGTTCTGCAAACAAAAGATAGCGGTTAAAAAGTTGTTTCAAGAAAAAGAACGCCAAAAAAAGGTCTTATTATCATTATCACATTCAAGTCTTTTGAATGATCAATACTGTCTAATCATTGATGAAAACAAAAATTTCTTGACCTTGATCCCCCCGGGGCCTGACACAATTTTCCCAATTGACGCAACACACCAAAATGATTTTCTTCGCAAACAGGTTTAGAGACGGTTTCAATAAAGAGACCACATAAATGTTGCCAACATATTGTAATTTTCATCATCAGTATAATTCTTCACATACACAGCTATGAAGCACCGATACTTCAGAAATTTCTTTCCAACGTATCGGACACGCGTATTGGGAACATATTGGACACGCCGTGTATCGGAAAATTCAAGGGTTAACCCAAAGTAACGTATCAGACACGCGTATCGGAAACGTCGTGTAGGAATCGGTTCTTCATAGATACACCGGTTCTTCATAGATACACAGCGCTTCAAACACACAAAACTGGCAATTGGCATCCATAAACTCAAAACCATCAACAACAACGACTAAATACAAAAGAAAACTAACCTCTTGGAGATAAAGGGGATGTCAAAGTGGGTAGAGACAGCCATAAGACCAGTACCAGAAAGATCACACATGCTGAATACCTGACCCACGAAGGCGGGTCCACCACCCTTTTGAGTTGAATTCAACTCTGAAACCCTGACCGTCGACGGGAATCCTGAGTTGGACTCGGCCGCTGAGGACACACCCTTGATTGCGGAATTGGAGGAGGAGAGCGAGTCATAGTGAGTGGAATCGGTAGGAGGTTTAGGGAAGTCGGCGAATAGGAGAGGGAAGCAGATTCTGGAGGGAGAGGTTGAGGAAGAAGGTGATTGTAGAGGCGCAGGTGGTGAGAATTTTGTGGGGTTGAAGAGAGAAACGAAGCTTGAAGCAGTGGATTGAAAGAACTTGGAGATGTCTTTGTTGTGGTTACGATGCGATTCAGATGGCAAATCCATACAGTGTAATCGTACGGGTTGTGCGATGGCTTCGCGGTATCGGAGGAGATGAGGAATACAAAGTCGGAAGTTCCGAGGGTGACGCGAGTGAGGAGATTCACTCGATGATGTTTTCCGGGGTCAGATAAACCTCGATATATCTTTGTTACTCATAAATATGATTTTATGAAAACTGAAAGAAAAGAAGAAGAAAAAAAAAAATCATCCATAAGACAAATTAAGCATCTTAACATTTTTGAATACAAGTCCTTAAATTTTTTTTGTCCTTCCTTCAAGCATTAAATTATAGGACAATAAGTTAATTTAAATAAATTAAAGGGAGAATCTTATATAAAGACGGTTGAATTACCTAAATTTTAATTTAGGTTGATAAACTTAACAAATTATTAATTAGGTTATCTAATATAATTAGATATTTAAAATTTCGGTCAAATTACCTCTGTATTAAAACTTAGTTGTTAAAAAAAAAAAAGCAAAATTAAAAGCAGAACAATTAGGTTGCTGTTTTGGAGCGGAAACTGTATACCCTCTTCCGTATGAAGAATCATATTGTTGTTGATAGTTTTCATTATATGCAGTTGCAGGAACACCTTGCTGCACTTGTACGGATGCTGGCTCCTAATAAACAAGCAATAAAACAATTTAAAAAAATAATCAATTGCAGCAAGATAGTGTTTTCCCTGGAGAAAATGTTGAAGGAACAATATACATACCTGATAATTTCCACCATATGCGGAATTATCCGCACTGTAAAAGATCTGCTCTATGATTGAGAATTTTCAAAGGCAGTAAGTAGTCTTTGAGTCTAGCTCTTGCAGCCGAATTTGAGGAATATACAGGAAAAAAACATAGGCCTTCAATTTCTTTCTTTTTTATTTTTCCAAATACTGAGACGAACATGGTAAAATTACTGGCTAGAAAGCATAGCACAATTACATTAAGATCACAACTATTTTGAATTACATGAAAACAGAGCTTTATAATCCAGGATACTAAGATTAAAATAATTGTCTCACTCCAGCAATAAAAACTTTTCCTAGTGATCTGCAGTTCGACAAGGTAAATAGCATATATGATTCTTGTAGCATATTCCTCAATCTCCAGAGCATGTCGTTGTTGTTTTCGGCTAGACTTTTGAATCGGCTTTTGTTCAAGTGTGTAGAGACTTAGGATTCACTCCCAAGCTAGAAGACAGATCCACCCCTGATTTCTCCGCTGTGATTCCAAAGTTGGCTCTCAAATCAACGATATCCAATTGGTCCGTTAAATCTGGAGTGGAAAAACCTCACCCGCTGGAATATAGCTCTGTGGAGAGGCTCGTTCGTACAACAATGGCGTCCTGGCTTCCGTGGATGGACAAGGTTAGGGATATTATTGGAAAATATCCCAAATTTAAATATTCTAAATTGGGTCATTGACCTAATTTAAGATTTGTTGAGTTTACCAGCCTTATATATAATTTTCCTATTTCAACCATCTTTTTATGGAATTCTCCCTAACTTTTTTTAGTTATTTTTAGGAGATCAACAAGTTAATTAATTACTTTGATCTATTAATATTTCTAGTTTTTTCAGCAAACTAATTTATTGGACTTATATACTTGGCTCCCTCTGGTCCTAATTATAAGATAACATTTGGAAGTTGGTTTTGGTCCTAATTATAGGACAACATTCTAATTTTTGTCAATTTCTTCCTAAAATACCCCTATCTTATTCTCTCAAGAGGAAAAACACCAAAATAAGAATTAAAAAAAAAAATGTATCGGACTGAAGCACTTTTAAAAAGAATTACCACACTAATGTAGTCAAACACGTTGACTAACAGGACGCCACCAGTGACGTCAGAAAGTCTGACGCCACTGGGTAGTGGTGTAAGACTCTCTCACGCCACAGGTGGCGTGAATTTGATTCACGCCACTCTCTAGTGGTGGTGTGAATATACCACTCTCTAAGAGTGGCGTGAATATTTAAAATATATATATATATATATATATATAATATTATATTTAACATTATAAATAATAATTTTAATTAATTATAAATAATAAAAAGAGTAAATAATAATTTTAAATAATAAGTAAGGAATTAAAATATCTAAAATTTATTATAAACCTTAGGAATAAGACTAATTAGTAAATTAATTAATTAATTAGTGAATTTATTATAAACTTTAAGATATATGACTACTTATTTAATATTTTGTACATTAACAATTTGGTATTTAAAGTAGGCTTAAGTTACAAAGATACACATGTGCTTTGGTTAGAAGAACATCCAGTAGCAAATGTTTTTTTGAGGCGTAAAAGTGACTATGTGGTTACAAAATAAGAGCGAAGTCACAGAAATTGTTATAGGAATGACGTTGACCGTTAAGTTTGAAAGTTTGACTGAAATTACTGACATGTAAGCTAATTTGGACTGTGTAGTAGGCAAATGGAATCCTAAATGGCTTAGTAATTGATGACTAGGATAGTAACAAGCAATGGCTCTCCCTCATTCGTTCTTCCCGAACCTCCCTCTCTCTCTCCTTCTTCCTCTTTCACCGAGACCGCTTAGCTTGCCTCCTCCTCTCCGAACACTCTTCTATATCCTCTCTGTCTCTTTTTATTTCCTCTGACTTCGCCGGCGCCGCCATTTCCTCCACTGATTCTGGAGTCTCGGACTGTATCCTCGTCGTAGTTTCCTCTCGCTATTCTCGGCTTCGTGCTCTGAGATTTATGCCTGACCTTGTTTCCTTATCCTCTCTGAATTCTCTCTCTACTGCATGTACTCAGCTGACTTTTCTTTGTATTAATCTCCCATGAGAACTCTAGCCTTGACACTTTACAGGAAGCAAGGTTTCCAGGTTGACACTTTGATCGAAGAATACTACTCATCTGATCAAAGTGCATATAGAATGTACTTGGATTTGGACGACAATTAACGCAGTGGCTGATTACTATTCTAAATTTTAACTATTTTTCCTCCACTTTTTTTGAAAAAATATAATTAGTAAATTACAACATGAATCATCCAATAAATAAGCACAGTCACTAATTCATAATCAAAAGCAAACTATGTTAACAAATAACTCACATAAAACATAAAAAGCATATCACTAAGCGACATTAGTACTATGACTATTATTGTCGTCATCTTCGTCACTATTATTAATTTTAACGACATTTGATTGTTCTTCACTTTGAGTAGTAGCCTCTGGCTCATGAGTAAGAATATCATGAATTTCTTCTCCCGCATCATGTACACATCCATAATCTTTATTTGTAACAAATAATAAACCAAATCATAAAATTAGAGTATAGTTATTATGTATTTTTAGTTAATGGATAAATAACTCTATAACAAATACAAAATATATATAAATTAATAAATTTAAAAAGGAAAAAAACAAAAAGCTACGGTGAAAAGTGGTCACGGCTAACCCGTTTAAGCAAGAGGCCCTTCAAGGCTGGCCCTCCAGGGCTAATTTCAAATATCTCGTCCATTTTTCAAGCCCGGCCCTTAAAGGGCCAGGGCTTAAACGGGCCGGCCCGATAGATCTTGCCCGATTTTCTGGCTCTAATTCACGCCACCACTAGAGAGTGGCGTGATACTTTATCACACCACTAGTGGCGTGAGAGAGTCTTACGCCACTACCCGGTGGCGTTAGACTTTCTAACGCCACCGGTGGCTTCGTCGATCAACGTGTTTAACTTGCATTAGTATGGTAATTCTTTTCAAAAGTGTTTTCAATCCGGGTACATTTTTTTTATAAAAAAAATATATTTTGGTGTTTTTCCCTCTATCAAGTGTATTTGATTTTTTGTGAGTATATGTATGTAAGTGCGTAGATTCTTCTAGTCAGTGAAACTTTTAAATATATATGTGTGTGTGTATTTATGTATGTTTATATGTGTGTGTCTACACACAAATATATATAGATACACACACGATTTGTGTCTCTGTATATATGTATATATATGTGTGTGTCTACACACAAATATATATATATATATATACACACACAACGTGTGTTATGTGTATAGATATATGTATATCTGTGTGTGTGTCTGTCAATGTGTGTGTACATATATAAACACACACACACAAACATATACATATATATCTTTGTGTGTATGTCTGTTTATATGTGTGTGTATGCATATATATGTATGTAGATATATGTACACTCACACACACACACACACATATAGTAAGATCATTATTTCAGTTAGATAGTGTGTGAAAAGGAAAATTCTAGATCGGTGAGGTATGTAGCAGAGCCGTTAATTCGGTTTTACTTATGTCATTTTAAATTTATATAAGGGCATTTTAGAAAAATAAGTAAAAATAACTAATTTAACTTCTTCTCTTAATTTCCTCAAAATCGGTTAAATATGTCCTATAATTAGGACCGAAGGGAGTATAATATATTATAATCATATGTAACATATGATATGATTAGCTAACTTTTTATTTTTCTTAATACCTCCAAAAAAAAAAAATCAACTATCTTATTTTTAGGCGGGTAATATTATGATTTTATAATTTATTTAACTTTCTTTCCTTTTAAAATAGAGTCAACTTAGTCTTATATTTAAGGTGAAAAAGAGTAATAATTATTTTTCAATTTTAATTTATTTAATTCTCATTAGACAGAGGGATATATGAGAGAGATTTGAGAATAATTTATAAATGTTGGTGAAGGAAATTTTAATAAAGGTAATTTTTTAAAAAATTATTAATTTGAGACACTTTTAATGATTTGATTGTCATTTTTTAGTACTACTAGCCAAAAAAAAAAAACCATCGTTTTTTGAGTATAAAGTTAAAAATTGACTTGTACAGTATGGTTGGCGGAAAAAAAAAAGTTGAAATATCAAAACTGGGACATGATTTTTTGTTAAAATTATAAACAAAAATTTTATGACCTAATATTTTTCATCGGCATCTTAGAAATTTTTAATATGGAAATCTCGGAAAAATACATTGGAAATTACAAAAGGATAAATTACTGGTTTCAATATTCCATATTCCATGTCAAACCAGGGAAAGGAATTTGCAATATTAAATGTTTGGAAAAGACGATACTACCCCGAGTTTATACCAAAGCGTCACCATCACCTTAACCCCATCTTCTCCTTAAAAAAATTAAAAAAAATATGCTTATACATCTTATAAGAGGTATAAGCACCTAAACGATTACATGCTTATAAGCATGTAATGTGAACCCTCTCTCTATGCTCGTAATCAATGGCGACGAAGCACTTGATTTAACCAAAAAAAATTATAGAAACACACCGGCCTTTCTCGACTATTTTGGCGAGGAAGAAAGGCGTTTCTAAACCGTCGAAATGGCAATCGGAATTCGAGACCCATAGTTCGGACTTGAGCTTGTTGAGTCGACGGTGAAACATATATCTTTCTCTCTCGGCGTGAGAGTCTCTCCTCCTTCGCGAGGCCTCACGATGAACCAACTCCGCCAACGTTTTTTCCCATTCGGGTTTAAGCGTGAACCGTGAATCTCTTTCTTCTTGCTCCTTCTCTGCCCTCAGATCTAGGTGTAAGGAAGAAGAGTGTTGTTTTCTTGAGGTTTTTGTTTTCTGGTATTATGAAGGCTGGACAATACAGTAATGCTAGAAGATCAAAGCAGGTTGTTCTGAACCTGGGGCAGAACCTGGAAAGAAAAGGATGGTCTTTGGTGGGGAAGATCGAAACTGGTAGAAAGTTGAATATACCAACAATTATATATATGATCAAGAAAGGATGGCAGGTTTATGAGGGCTTGGAAGTGCACGACCTTGACCGGAACCAGCTTATATTTCTTTTTCGTTTTAATAATAGCAATGACTATGCAAGGATTCTCAAAGGAAGGCCTTGGTCCATCCAGGGCCATTTATTGAATCTTCAGATTTGGGAGAACCACATGGTCCTAGATGATGTAGATTTTTGCCACTCTCCATTTTGGATTCAGTTTCATGGTCTCCCCATTGATGCTTTCGATGGCCCTAATGCAAAAAATCTTGGAAATGCTGTGGGGGAGGTTGTTATGTATGGGAAACTGGTTGTGGATGGGAAATTAGTACGGAGCTTTGTGAGAGTTAGAACTCTACTCAACCTGGATGCTCCGCTAACTGATGGATTCTGGGTTCCAAGATCAGAGAAGGCTCCAATCTGGGTCTCAGTTAAATACGAGCGCTTACAAATATTCTGTCTTAGATGTGGCCGGATTGGCCATGAGAGCCGTGGATGCAAGGTCAGCGATTCCTTAAGGGATAAAGAGGATGAACGTGAGTTTGGCAACTGGATGTGCGGTTTAGGTACTCGTACCTTTGAAGATATTCTAGAGATATGCGGGAAGATTGGTGTGAAGCAACATTTCTTGATCATAACCCGTCCCACCGTTATCATCAGCAATCTGCTCCGGCGAATAAGGAGAACGAAGGTGGGCTCTCAGCTCCACGGAGGCATCTCGGTACTGCGGGAAGGAATCTTGAGAGGTTGATGTCTCGAAGAAATGGTCCAACCGAAGAGCTCCAAATCCAGAGCTTTCACCGGAGGTGGCCGGGGTTGTCGCCGGAAAATATGGCACCAGCTGGGGATATGCAGGTTGCCATTATAGATCAGAAGGTGGTTGACTCAAATGCGGGTGGCCAGTCTTGCATAGTAAGCCGATCCGTATCTCCGTGACGAAGGATCCGTCCGGTTTCGCACATCACACCTGTCGGATCGAGGCACGGCTAGATGACCTCGATTCGTGCTACAAGAATGCCCATGCCACCTCGGAGTTTGAATCTTTGAAGTATGTCCCGGAAAAGGGCAGCAAGAAGAGGTGGCTGTTGCAGAGGGCCTGCACACGCCTATCGAGGAGGTCAAGCTGATCAGCTCCTCATGGGTTTCACAAGGGCTAACAGTTTTGGACCCTTATTCACAAGCCCGAATTGGTGAAGGGGAATTGGATATTGGGCCTTCTTTGGATAGTGGGTTTTCTTTGGGTTCGTTGATCACTAATACCCCATTGATTATTGATGGACCTATTCCAATGGGCTCAATTTGTTTTCCACCGAATGTAGCAACGCCATTAACAAACACAAAGATTCTTGCATTTGGCGACCCAGACCTTCATATTCCAATTATTGCTCATGGTAGTGACGACATGAATGGTCTGTGAGTTATAATCGGTTTTCTCCCTCGGGTTCATTCGGTCAAACCACTGCTTAGTTAAGGATGAGGTGGCTCCGAATCCTGGTCAAGAGCAAGCTTACGGTGTGGAGTTTTCTATTATTGAAGCCGGTACTCCGAGTTGCAATTGGTTAGCTCTTTAATTCATGATGGTATCTGTAATTACTCCCCTTTTAGTTCCCAACCTTACAGTGTGGACTTCCCAAGTGACGATGAACTTAAAGAAAAATCTATTATTCCTTTTAATGGGTTGTCCCCTATCTCGGCTGTATCTGCGGGTTTAAAAGGAATTAGGATTAAGAGGCAACATGATGATGATCTGGAGGTGGACAAATCATTTAAATATAGGAAGCTGGATTTTTCTTCATTTGAGGACTCGACTGGTGCTAAATTAGTCCCGGGCAAGGAGAAGAAGGAGCGTAGGAGGAGCTATAAGTCAGTTAAAAAATTTCTTCGTCAGTCTGGTAATGCATCAGGATTGGGTTTTTCTGCTGGTAGCCCTTCTTCGCTTGAGATTATTTTTCCGGAGTGTTGGTTGGCTGTTGGTAACAATGCTGAGATGGACCTAGGATCTCCTGTCCCTAGTAACGCCGGTGGTTGGAGTGGACCAACCACCGGTTGGCCATGAATCTATTAGCTTGGAACTGTCAAGGTGCGGGGTTGCCTTGACAATCGGAATTTTGAGGAAGTAGGTTCCGGAAAAAACCCCACTTAGTCTTCTTGTTGGTGATTTTTGTTTTTTCTTGTGATAAGGCCATGTTACCAGACTTGTATGATTGGAGGTGTAGGAGTATTATCCAATATGTTATTAGTCTTTTGTCTTCTAAGGTTGGGTTCTCTGTTTCCTTTTCCCCGAGAGGGGGCAAACATGTTGCGGGTATCCTTGCAGCTGATGCTTATAAAGGGGTGTGCCCTGTTGGGTGGGTTTCGCAACCAGCACCCGCTTTGTTATCTCTTCTAACTCTGGAGGCTCAGAAGACTTTTGCTGGTGTTGATATTCCTTCGCGTACCAGTTCTTCATCGTATGGTGGCTTGTCTGATTTTTTTCCTAGTATGCTTTATGTTGTTGTAGTTTCTTTCTGTTGTATCTGTTTGTTGTCTGTTGTAATTGTTTTGCTCGTGTTGTATTTGTTTGGTCCTTGTTTTGTCTATTTTTGTTATTTAGGCTTTTGTTTCCTTAGTCTTCTGTTTGTAACCTATTGGCTTTGATGTGTTATGAATAGATCTTCCTTTGACCAAAAAAAAAAAAAAAAAAAAGTCTGACGGTGAAGTGCGTGTGTTGAGATCTATCAATCTTCAAGTCCATGCAATTAGATCCAAAAGTCTTGAGAAACTTTTATTTGCTTCTCCCAATCATTCAAGGGAATTAATTCGAAACTTAACCAGGAAGAAGAGTTCGAGAAAGATGGAGAAAGATCCGACCTTTTACTTCATGGTCCTCTTCTCTAGTGATCACTACCTCCAACCAAAATGGTCTTGCTGCTCTTAACTTTTTTGTTTCGCAGTTCTAGTTTCTTTCTTTTTGTGATAAACTCCGGTGAAAAATAATTATTTACAGTGTTATTTGAAGATTGGGATAAGGGGTTTGAGCTTCCCCAGATGGCCAGATGATAACATCCGTGCTTCCCTGTCATTTATAAATTTGATAGTAGCAAATGAAGAGTATAGGAGTCATTGGTCGTTTCTAATCAAGCAAGTTCCTCATCTATCTCTATATGCAGTGATAAAATAATTTCTCTATTTATCCTTTTCTCCCTACATTATGGCCTGTTAGAACTATTAGTACTCTGGGTTGATGTTGTTTTAACTCCTTTATCCTTTGCTTTCATAGGTTTGTATATTCTTGAAGGTGTTTTCTTAAATTCAAATTGTCGTATTTACATTGTAAATTTGGGCAATAGTGAGGTTAAAGTCGTTGTTACCAAGCATGCTTTTGTTGTATCTCTATTTTTTTTTAATATGTATGAAACATATTTGGTGAATGTTAGCTTATACAAATCGTTAATTTGAACTTCAATTTTGATATTATTTGCCCGATTTTATTTTTTTTTGGTCTACTTGGTTTTTACAATTTCCAAGTTATGAAGGGACCTCTACGTGTAATCATAATTATGTATAAAAAATTATTATTTAAGAATCATAATTGACAATTTGAGTATTCATATTGACTATCTGGGTAAAACAAATGTCCACAACTTAACAATTTTTGAAACCAGCCCTGTAATGAACCATTGACGACTTATATATAGATAATGACTTCTAAGAAGATGAATATTTACAACTTACCATCGGAGCATTTTTGTATTTTAATTACTCAGTTTTATTCTTTTCATTAACCATATTGAATTGACATAAATTACCATATTTTGTCAGAGGTTAGAAATTATTGTATTTAATCAACATTATGGCATATCAATAGTCATATGTTCTTTGCCTAGCTATAAAAGGCAACGTGTGGAGTGTGGTTAGTGTCCTAAGCTCTATCCTCAAGCTTTATTCAATTGATCTAAGAAAAATATAGTTGTTAATCATCATTAAGCCCATGAACATTATGGCTCATTAACAATCATATGTTCTTTGCCTATGAAAACACAATGTGTGATGTGTGGTCAGTGTGCAATGAGCTTCTATATCCCCAAACTCCCTTATTCTCTTCTCTTGAGTTACATTACTATTATATTTTTTTATTGTTTTGTCGCCCTACTTTTAGCATTAAGGGATCGTTTAATTTGGGGGGAGTGTCACATCTTTATTTATTGAAAAAGTTTACGGACAATGATACAACTCAGATTATACCACCTTCTTTTTCTTTTTTTCTTTTTTGCATAGGTAGTCCCATCGCTTACTAACTACCATGTTCCACCATCAACAAGCCTATGTTGATGGCCAATGGGTTGAGGAATACAACTTCTTAATTCTAAATCATTGGTACAATACTTTATATTACTTATGGCCAACGCGCATAATGCTTTCTAGCCATGTCAAAGAACTAATGATAGCGCAATAAAATTGTACAAACATAAATAGAGGACCTAAACTATCAGCCTCAAAATGATTAATAAAAAACTGATCGATTTCCTTAACTCTATCAAGATCCAAAATAATTCAAAGCTACATGAGTATATGAACTATGAAGGTCACTTTTAATCCTCAATTCTATCATGATAGCCAATTTACTTCTCTATTAACGATTTTTAGGCTTTTAATCTTGCTCTTTCGGCTAACTTGGGATAGAGAATATTAAATGAGCGTACTCAGTTATGGTTGAGGCCACTAAAGTGTAAATATTGTTCAAACTGTGGCTTTCTCAATGCAAAAAAAGAAAAAAAAAAAAAAAAAAATAGAGTGTCATGGCTATGGCATAGTATAATTGAAGGAAGAAGAGTGCTTGAAGGTAGCACCTTAGTAAGCATAGGAATGGTAGAGTGACCAAGGTTTGGGGTGATCCATGTGTTAGTATTTAGGTGTCCTAGAGACAATCTGTAAGGACAGATCAGTACCATTTCTACATTGTAGTATTTTATTATTAATAAATAAGCACATTTTATCTTTACCATATTTATGTCTTGCCTTTATTTTAAGGTAAATATGTGTTTAAAGATGAAAACCTAGGAATAGAACATATGTTATACTTGAAGATCAATGATAGAGATCATGATCACAAAGACTCGAGAACACTGGATATCTATTGCTTAAAACTTGTTCCTAGTCTAGAATCACCAAGAAAGGGCATTGATGATCTCAATAAGACTAGTACTACATCATCTACATGTATGAGATGCAAGGTAGGGACCTCATGGAATACAGGCATGGTGATGCCTTAGCTGATGTCGTAGGTGGATTTGTTAGAGAACAAATAGCACCGAACTGACCCGCCTCATGGACCTCATTTTATCATTGGATATGTAAAGTCTCTCGTCGTTTGGTAGTGCGGATCGTCCTAAACTTAAGGATGTCTTCAAACACTATGTCCTAGGGTTATACTTTGACTTTACAACTCTATCCGCCTGAAAATGTGGAGAACAGTGTACTTTTGGGTGTAACTCGAATACATAAGTATAAATGGACATGCTGAGAGGACTCATAGTCCCCTACAAGGGATTAGTCATTCACAAAACCGGTAGAGCTTGGATAGCTTCTAATTAACTTAGGAGTCTGTGCGCACAGCAAATTGTATTGGACACCTTGTGTAGTGCATTGCATTGCTTTAATGTTGGAGGATTTGGAAAAGAGGATACCAATTTTCCATCATACTATTCCAAGGGGGAAAATCACAACCTATATTTATTTAAGAACTTCTTTGATTACTTTATTTCACCACTTCACTAAAGGAAAAGATTTAGTGAGACCAGCCATCATTCACTTTGCCTCATCTTACATAACTTTGGGGTGCCTCCATGATATCAAAGGAGCATTGATTCATATGTTCATCTCCAAAGAGTGGAAGTCTAGCTGATTTGCAAAGACAAAGGATGTGAAGCTTATAGAAGATGTGGTTTTGGACAAGGATTTTTGGAAAGATATTATTACTTGCTTGAAAGGTGCTTATCCTTTGGTCAGGGTCCCCCGTATGGTTGATTCAGATGTGAAGCCATCCATGGGCTTCATTTATAAGGAGATTGATAGGGCTAAAGAGAGAATTGCTCATGCCTTCAACAGCGTAGCAAGAGGGTAAATTATCAAGTTTGATTTAAATGTTAAATTTGTAGTTTTGTTCTCTACACTAATTCAATTTTTTTTTATTCTTCAGTTATTTGCCTATGTGGGAAGTCATTGATGATAGATGGGACAGGCAACTTCATTGTCCTTTCCATGCTGCAAGCTATTACCTTAACCCGCAATTACATTATAATTCTTCATTTAGGGCTGATTTTGAAGTGAAACATGGATTATATGAATGCTTAGAAAGGATGGTGGGGGATATAGAAGAAATATCTATCTAAGATTGATGCTCAACTTGAAGATTTCAATTTTCAAGTATCAAAGGTAGTTTTTTGGTAATCCAATAGCCAAGATTGCAATTAAGAAAAAAAAACTCCAGTGGAATGGTGGGAGACGTATGGGGATGAACATCCAGAGCTCCAAAAATTTTCTAGTCGTATTTTGAGCTTGACATGCAGTGCCTCCAGTTGTGAGCGTAAGTGGAGTGCCTTTGAGATGGTAAATTTTCATGAATATGAAATATGAATTATATTTCATTTCAAAAATAAATTTTGCATTAATTGTTTTTATATTCGCTTAGGTCTATACAAAGAGAAGAAATCATTTGAAACAAAAAACTATGAATGATGTTGTTTTTGTGATGGCTAATTCAAGATTGGCCAAGAAGAAGGTGGCTAGAAAAGTGAATGAGTATAATATTGATGATATTTCTTCTGATGATGATTGGATTGTGGAAAATGATGCAAGTCCATCTAATATTGAAGACTTAGATGTAGACAACTTGGTGCCAACTCAAAATGAAGCCTTGATTGAGCCTAGCAATGATTTGGAGTTACCAAATTTTGATGAAGAAGCCTTTGAAGATGGAGAGGAAGATGTCATGCCCATGATGTTAGATGATGATTGTGATTTGAATGCTTTAATGGATTATATTTGATGTATTTTGTTTTGGTTTTGGTGATTTGGTATTTTGTATGTGTGGCTTAAGTTGATGCTTTGAATTGTCTTTTAGGATTTATTAAATGTTATTTTGAATGCTATATATTTTTATTTAAAGATTAAATTGTCTTTTAGGATTAAGTTGTGAGTTAAATGTTATTGGGTTAAGGTGCAAAAATAGACATGTGATTTTCTCTAAGGAGCGCCCAGTAGCAAATGTTTTTTTTAGGTGTAAAAGTGACTATGTGGTTACAAATTAGGTGCAAAAATAGCGTTTGACCGTTAAGTTTGACTTTTTTTGCTGACTGGATGATGACGTGGCATTTCAAAGGTGAAAAAATAATTTTATGATCTTAAAAAAATATTTCGGTATTATGGCTGTACTAAAAGGATAATGAAAAAATATTTCGAGTCTTATTTGGTACTAAAAAGTATTTTCGGGATAATGATTGGTACAAAAAAAATATTTCATAATTTTGAAAAAATATTTTAGGATCTTGAAAAAATATTTCGGTATTGATCGGTACTAAAAGGATACTTGAAAAAAATATTTGAAATGCCACGTCATCGTCCGATCAACAAAAAAAAATCAAACTTAACGGTCAAAACGCTATTTTTGCACCTAATTTGTAACCAAATAGTCACTTTTGCACCTAAAAAAGCATTTGCTTCTTGGGCGTGTAATCTGGATTTTTAGCAAATCTGGAATTTCACGAGATAAGGGAAAATTATTGAATATTTTAATGAAGTAAATTCATGAGATAAAAATGTTATAGAAAATTGTTATAATTATAGAGTAAATTGTTGAAAAAGTTACGGAAAATCGATGAAACAATGACTAAAATGATATAATGGTGATAAAAACAGTCTAAAAGTATTATGATAAATACTTTGAAAGATCATGAAAAATTATGAGAAAAATATGGAAGTGATATCCCTAAATTAGGAGAATTTAATAAATTATTTCGGAGGAAATAACTTGAAGAAAAGTTTAAAAAGCATTTCGGAATCATAAAGTAACCCGATGGGGTAAACATTTTTAATATTTTACACGGGATATAAAATGACAATATCGGTATAGAAGTTTGTAAGATAAAAATATACTATAAATTAGTAAAGATAAATATATGAAGAAACCCGATCCTAAAAAGATCACTAATCGAAGAAATTAGGTCAGATTAAGCCCTAACGAAGACAGGGGTAAAATGAGAATTTTTGGTAAAAAAAATTATATTTTTAAAAAATGGGAAAAATTATAGAAAAATAAATAAATCTGAATTTTTAAAAGAGGGGGCTCGAAATTATGGTTATTTTTAATTAAAAAGAATTGTTTAAATAATTAAAATGGTAATTAGAATAAAATAATAATATAATGCGGTGAGTCGCTTATAAGGCGGGCCGAGGGAAAAGTTAGGAATAAATTCTACAGGTAAACCAGAGGTAAAAGTCTTTTCGACTGATCAAATTAAGAACAAGGGAATTTTTACACGAAGAAAGAATTTACCGAGACGTCGATTCCGCAACCGAAAACCCTAATTCCTAATAAGACGGAAAGGCGATCGGATAGAGTAGAGCCGGATAGGCAAAGTGAGAACCTATAGAAACAATTGCGTGTTTTCAAACACGGGATTAAGTTAGGCAACCACCGGACGTTTTACGATTCGAATTATTGCCCGTAAGTTGGTTCTATCGGGCGATTTCCGTGAATCGGACACGTTTGTTCGAATATCTTCCGACGCACCCCAGAATACCTGGATATGATCAAAAGAGGATCCAAATAGATAATATGAAAGAGGATGAAAAGATCTTCAAAGTTACATGCCCAGATTTTTGTGTTTTTTACGCGAAATCGCGCGAAACGGACACCGATCGGGTAGCTTTATCGACGGAGGCCATAAAGCAAGATGAAAACTCATTCTTTGACTTTTTGGGCCTTAGATGTCGACCAAGACCATGAATGGTCAAGATTCCATCTTACAAAACCCTAGATCCAACGGCGAATCATTTCGAAGACTTTTTGTTAATACCCACCTTGTCCCTATTTTTCCCTATAAATAGCAAGCCCTCTTGCTCTCATTCTTCACACCAAATTCGAATCCTAGAGAGAGGTTCTAGAGAGAGAAGCTCGGAAAAATTCGCCTTAGCTCCGAGTGAGTTCTTCTCCTTAGTTTTTAGTTTTAGTAGTTCTTTCGGTAGTTATAGTAGAAGAATGTTGTTTTGATCTAGGAAGTTTCGAATTTGTTCCTATGCTTGTTTTTATGCCTCATTGCATTGAAAGATGCCTGACGAGGTAAAAACATAGTGGGGATAATTTTGAAATGGAATACGGTCAAAGTAACGAAGTTATGGCGAAATTCCGCCAAATTAGGGGTAGAAGGGCAAAATGGTAATTTTTACCTAAAATGCCAGTTATGATGTCAAATCACTAATGAAAGTGGTATTACTCCTATAGGGCATCGAAACTCGATTTGCTGCCCGTTCGTTGCCCCCGACGTGCATTGTCAAACATTTCACGTTTTTCCGTAAAAATACGGTTTTCCGCGAAGTACCTAACGTCGTCAACGAAGGTACGGACGCGTCTTGTAACACTAATCTTGTGCTTCTTAAATGCATATATGTGATAGATATGTTCGTAGACCAATATACGAACAGTTTTACACGGGTTATAGTCATGATAACGCCGTATGTTTTTCTAGCGAGAACATGAGTGGTATCGTGGCACTGTGAATAGTGCAAGCTGTTATTGTTGTTTTACATTGTGGGGCTTTACATACTGCGTAATGCTTATGTTTTGTCGGCATAATGATCATGCATCTCGTCGTATGCTTATGTAGTGATATCTTGTTGTATTGTCTAGAATATCTTATCTCGTATCTTTGTATTGTTTGGGTTTGAGATTAATTACACGAGATTCAATGCGGTGAATTGAATCTCGGCTATAGCATCGAGGATCCGGAGGAATACGGATCGAAGATCGAGGCAAGCGAAGAGACGTACAACCAAAGACTTATCTATCTTTATCGTTTTCAGTTATCCAATTTCAAACTCTAGGATTACTGTAATCATTACAATGTTACACTATGGTTGATGGTTGTTATGAATCAGTTACTCACTCGCTCCAATGCTCTACTCTGACTACTCTGCTTGAAATATTTGGAAACGTTTTTTTTTTAAAAAAAAAAATCCGCCGTTTTCAAATGGGATGTTACAGGGCGCTCCTCAGAGAAAATCATATGTCTATTTTTGCACCTTAACCCAATGTTATTTTATATGCATATATTTTTTTTTATTATTACTAAAAAAATTTTTTAAAAAAAGATCTTTACGATCCGTCTTGATCCCACAATTTACGATGTTGCTACCTCCTTCCGATCTTACGTAAAATCACGATCTTGACTACCTTGTTGGCATCAATTATGTGGAGAGCCATGTACTGGCTAGAGGAAAGAAGTTTTCTGCAATATTTATGTAGGGTCTGGACTTGTTAGAGATTTTGCATGTTAAGTGGAGATTGATGCAGCAAAATCTGTACGATCTAGCTACTAATGAACTTAACAAGTCTTCTTCTTCTTCCTGCAGATGTCGTGATGGTAATGGTATTTTTGGTTTTCCAAATAGCTTTGATCCTAGATTTTAATGATTACACTTTTGGGGGAAATGAACCCTTAATAGTGTTTTGGATTATTCTATTCAAGTCCATTATGCTTTATAAAGAAGTTGTTTAGTGTAACATCCTGAATTTTAGACCTAAAGATTAGAAAATTAGTCTATTTTTGGGAGACTACTAGGACCTATTTTTGAAAATGACAAATTTAGGATCAATATCAGGTTTGAACAAATAGGATTAAAATATAAGTAAAACCTATCCCTATTTCCTCCTATTTTCCCGTGACTTCTATTATATATATATATATATATATATATATGTATCATGGTGGACAAACCGCCCACATAATAAGGGGGAGGGGGTATTACTTTTTATAATATTATATATATATAAATATATTATTATAATATATTATATTATATTATAATAATATATTATATTATAGAGTATTCAAAGTGGGAGACAATTTCATTGAGCACAGTGTGTGATGTGTTGAAAAGTTTGTGGGGAAAATTACATGATTGTACCCAATGGTAGAAATTACACAAAGTGACCCATTTTCCTACAATTATATAAACACACCATACGCACACACACTGCAGTCGGGAGAGAGCGAGAGAGAGAGAAGAGAGAAAGAAAAGAGAAAGAAGAGGAGGAAAGAGAGAGGAGCCGTGGAGAATGATGGTGTAAATTGAGGTTAAAATATTTGATATTAGTCATTTGGGAGTATTGAAGTGTTGGTAAAAATATGCTTGGAATTGAGGTAACCGTGGTTATTCTTTTATATACTTGTCAAATTTATATGTATGTATATATATACTGTTTTGGGATATGTTATGCCTATGGAAGTGGTTTTGGAATTGTATATTTTTATTGATGAGATTGGTTGTTCTGTGAGGGTGGGTGGACGTAATTTGTACCCTGAACTCTGAGTTTTGTAGGTGGTGTATGTGCCTTGGACTCTAGGTTTGTGGGCGGAAGTTGTATCCTCGACTCTGATAAGGATGATCTATGCATCAATAATATATGGAACATATGTGAGATCTCTTATGAAATGTTTGGAAATTAAATTATGATATTCTGGAACCCTTTTTGGGAGGGAGTTTTTGGTAACCGAGTCGAGAACTATTTGTGAAAGGTTTTATATGAAAGGATATATTTTAATTACCATGTATTTACAACTGTATGTTCTCGATCTTGGTTTGCATGTATATTTCTGAATAACCAATGGTTACTGGGATCTTTGGATCTTACGGTTATTTTGTTTATTTTTTTTTCAGGTGATTAATTTAGTAGGGAAACAAGGGAAGGCACATAGGAGTCATGAAGACTCTTTTGTAATGTTATGTGATTTGTATTTGCCACAACCTTAAGAATTCCGCATTTTATAAACTCGATATATTATTTTGGACTTAATTTGGTCTCGTATAAATGGATTATTACTTTTTGGACCTATTGTAAATAAGTATTTTTATGTTGGAAAAGAGGATGTTTCATTTAGAATGATGAATGCAAATATTCAAGTACCGATTTTTTTTAGTTGTATTTGACTTGACCTATCTTTAATTTCGGGATGTTATGTTTTCATTCGATGCATATATATAATTTAGTTGCTAGAATGTGGATTATTTTGGATAGTTTGACTCGACTTATTTTTGGTTATGTTATATTTTTATGTGAATTTCACAATGTCTCGCGATTTGATTGGATAAAAATCATTTATATATGTGAGGATGCCACTTGTTTCTTTTGTTTTATTTGCATCTCATTGTTCATTTTCTTTTTTATTCTAACCTATTTCTCTTTCACGTATAGAAGTCTATTCCCACAAATTAGTAAAAAAATATGTCCAAAGTGAAAAACATGTGAAAAATGTTATGAATCCTTTCTACCAATAGCTTTTCACAAAAAGTATCATAGTAATTCTAAATATTCATGACTCATGAGAGTTCAATATCGGTTCATATAAACTTGTACTTCAACCGGTTTTGAACCAACTTCATGTTATGAGCTTCGTTGAAGTCATTAGTCAGTATAGCTAATATATTCCTCTATATGTCACCAATGGCCATTAAGTCTAGTGGTAATATAGTGGTATGATCATGGTTATCAAAATCGCCGATCCATCTCGTAAGATCGACGATTTCACAATTTTCACGGAGGAAAACAATATGGATCGCAGGCAGGATTGGATTGGAGCAAGATTATGTGGGATCACTGCGCAGAATCGTGTAGTCGTTGAAGATTGTCGATCCTGCTTGGTGGGTGACCCGATCGAACAAACCTGTGTACCCCGCCCACTACCCGAGATTTGACCCGTTTCAGCCCATTTGAAAACCCTAAATTGACTCGCCTCGATTGTTTTCTCTCGCGACCATCATCCACAATCAACCACCATCATTCACGATCATCTACGGCGGCATCTTCGGATCACTCCACAGTCTTGCGTCGGCATCTTCGGTTCCAGGAGCTCTCTCCACAGTTGGCGTCCATCTCTGATCTCTCTGTAGTTGCAGCTTGCATTGCACATTTGCAGGTCATCATTACTCCTCTCCTCTCTTCTCTCGAGTCTCTATCATCTCTCCTCATTTATTGTTTTGCGGACTTTTTTTTTTTAAAAAAAAATTATTAATCAATTAAATCTTCAGCCCCCTCAAGCTGAAATTTTTTTATTAATCAAATTATTAGAATGCTGCTCATATAAATATTAGATTGTGGTATCCATATTTGATATTAGAATGATGCTCTTTATAATTGTTGTTGATGTTGGTGCCAATATTAGATTGTTCATTGTTCAGTTCTTCATTTTGCTCTTTATTTCTATTTTGTCTTATTATATTGTGGTGGTTTAGCATTTGGAAAATGGCTTATAGTGCTGGTGCCAGTGATGATGCTATTGCTACCTCCTCTAGTAGAGGAATTAAATTGAAAAATGCTACTGGAAGTAGGTCTAACCTGGGATGGAAGCATGGTGTTGAAGTTGATGGAAGTGGGAGAAAAATTCAATGCAATTATTGCAAGAAGACAATAACGGGAGGTGTTTACCGATTCAAGCACCATTTGGTGGGAACACAAAAAGATGTGGGGGCTTGTAGCTCGTTCCGGAGAAAGTGAGAAAAGAAATCTTTGAAATTGTATCGTCTTTACAAGAGAGATTGATGAAGAAATCAACCACATCCACGAAGTTGATGATGGTGATGAACTTGGTGGAAAAAGAAAACAGTGAAGAGCATGGTGGGCATGATAAAAATATTTTTTAAAAAAGGGGAGTGAGCGCTCAAGCTACAATAAATAACATCTTCAAGAAGAATTTGAGAGAGGAAGCATGTGAAGACATTGCCTCTTTTTTTCTACAATAATGCTATTCCATTCCATGTGGCAAAGACAGGAGGAATTCTATAAAATGTTTGAATCGGTTGCAAAACATGGATTCAAGCCACCATCCTACCATGAGATCGAGTTAAATATTTGAAGAAAAAATATGACTCAACAATGCAGGATATTGAAGAACATAAAGCTTATTGGAGGAAATTTGGATGCTCAATAATGACAAATGGGTGGACTGACAAAAGGAGGAAGACAATCATAAATTTCTTAGTGAACAGCCCTAAAGGAACTATTTTCCTCAAGTCTATTGATGCATCTGACATATCTAAGACTGCAGATAAAATCTTTAAGATGATTGATGATGTTGTTGAAGAGGTTGGTGAAGAACATGTTATTCAAGTGACAACGGATAATGCAGCAAATTACAAAGCAGCAGGAGAGATCGATGTTAATGGAGAAAAGAAAGAGATTGTATTGGACACCTTGTGCAGACATTGCATTGATTTAATGTTGGAGGATTTGGAAAAGAAGATATCAATTCACCATGATACTTGAAGATGAAATATCACCTAGAGGGGGTGAATAGGTGATTATAAAATTCTTTCGCTAATTGCTCAAGAACACTTAAACGAGAGAAGGAGAGAAGAACAATGAACACAAGAGATTATACTGGTTCTGGTCCAACTCTTGACCTACTTTCAGGTCCCGAAACACTCTAGGATTTCACTATCTCGAAACTTGATTACACACTCGTAACTCTCGAGTAATCCTCTCACTAGGACTTACTCCTCTTTACAAGCCGTAACCAAATAACCACAAACACAATTAAACACTCGTACTCGAGATAATCCTTTCGCTAGGACTCACTCCCCTTACAAGTTGTAATTATACACCCACACTTAAGGTTCCACAACCTTAAGATTTAACGATAAACAAATACTCAAATAGTGTTTAACTCCTCACTGAGTAAATAAATGATAAACACTGAAGTACAAGAATATCCGAAGATATTAAATGAAAATAATGAAACGGAAGATTGCAATAATATCGAATTGAATGCACAATGTTTCGGTAGTTGGCGAATTCAATGCTTCTGGAATTTATAGTTGTTGTCATTAATGACCGTTGGAGAAGCTTGAAGATTATCCATTGTGACTCTTCAAAACTAGTCGTTAGATACGAAGCTTTGATAATCACATTCGTCGTTTAATTGTTCAAAATTGTAATTGTGCTATCACGACATTCTCTCGTTTTTCCTGTTGTGAGATAGCATTTATTGCTTGATTGGAACGTCAATAAACACTTTAGAGTGATCAGAGGAATGGTTTACGTGAATATGGCTTGTTTAGGAAATAGCATTAAATGCTTTCTCTAACACAAATTGCTTTATTGCAATTTGTTGTTAATCCAAGATATAATTATCTGAAACTCATTAACAAATAGGTTAAAAGAATTTAGGAATAGTAATGAGTGTAGATATGGAGTAATGAAATCACAAGCATTGATTTTCAGTTTCCGCACACGATGATTTTCAAATATGATAAAGTTAACTTCAAGTTAAAAACAATGTCAACTTGAAATAAGAAGTTAACTTGATATTCACTTGAAAGTTAACTTGCCATTGAAAAAGTCAAACACGATAGATATGAGAGGAGAACAATGTTTAACTTCAAGTTAATATAATGTTAACTTGATATAAGAAGTTAACTTGATATATTACCAGAAATTTAACTTGATGTATGGAGAAAGTTAAACCCATAAGTGTAAAAGGAATGATACACTTAGTTGTTGACTGGAGGCAATAAGTGATTTAACTTCAAGTTATACTTTAAAATAAAGTTAACTTGATATTGGCCAAAGTCAAAAACGATAACTCCAAGCCTTTGACAAAGTTTACTTGAAATAAGAAGTTGACTTGATATTGGCAAAAATGATAACTTCATTTAAAGACAAAGTTAACTTGAAATAAGAAGTTAACTTGATATTGGCTTGCCAAGTCAAAAATGATAACTTCAAGTTTTTGAGTTTAAAGACAAAGTTAACTTGAAATAAGAAGTTAACTTGATAACTTGAGCTTTAAACAAAAGTTGACTTGAGTCATTTAATATCTAACTTGGAGTTAAAAACGATATGCTCTTCAAACATAGTTCAGAAAGACACATTACCTTGAGTCAATCAATTTTTAACTTCAAGTTAAAAAAATAGATTCGGGCGCGAAAGAGAATATTTAAATTTTAAGCGCAGTTAACTTGAGGTAGGGCAAACCGACTTCAAGTTAAGATTCTAATCAAAGCTTTATTAAAAAGTATTGACTCAATATTCCTTTACAAAAACATCAAGTTACTATAAGATAGAAAATTCACAATGAATTTACTTTGAGATTAATTATAATTGTTATCATCAAAACAAGGGAACTAACAATACTATTCTAATGGGGAAAAATCACAGCCTACATTTATTCAAGAACTGCTTTGATTACTTTATTGCACCACTTCACTAAAGGAAAATATTTGGTGAGACCAGCCCTCACTCACTTTGCCACATCTTACCTAACTTTGGGGTGCCTCCATGATAACAAAAGAGCATTGATTCGGATGTTTACCTCCAAAGAGTGGAAGTCTAGCCGGTTTGCAAAGACAAAGGATGGGAAGCTTATAGAAGATGTGGTTTTGGACAAGGCTTTTTGGAAAGATATTGTTACTTGCTTGAAGGGTACTTATCCTTTGGTCAGGGTACTCTGTATGGTTGATTCAGATGTGAAGCCAGCTATGGGCTTCATATATGAGGAGATTGATCGGGCTAAAGAGAGAATTGCTCAAGCTTTCAACAACGTAGAGAGAGGGTAAATTATCAAGTTTGATTTTAAATTTTAAAATCACAACCTAGTTTTGTTCTCTACAGTAATTCATTTTTTTTTTATTCTTTAGTTATTTGCCTTTGTGGGACGTCATTGATCATAGATGGGACAAGCAACTTCATCGTCCTTTGCATGTTGTAGGCTATTACCTTAACCCGCAATTACATTATAATTCTTCATTTAAGGCTGATATTGAAGTGAAACGTGGATTATATGATTGCATGGATAGGATGGGGGAGGATATAGAAGAAATGTCTAAGATTGATACTCAACTTGAAGATTTCAAGTATCAAAGGAAGCTTTTTGGTAGACCAATAGCCAAGAAAGCAATTGACACAAAAGCTCCAGCAGGATGGTGGGAGTCGTATGGGGATGAACATCCGGAGCTCCAACAATTTGCTATTCGTGTTTTGAGTTTGACATGCAGTACCTCTGGTTATGAGCGTAACTAGAGTGCCTTTGAGATGGTAATTTTTCATGAATATGAAATATGAAATATATTTCATTTCAAGATTGAATTTTGTATTAATTGTTTTTTATATTTGCTTAGGTCCATACAAAGAGAAGAAATCACTTGAAACAAAAAACTATGAATGATGTTGTTTTTGTTATGGCTAATTCAAGATTGGCCAAGAAGAAGGTGGCTAGAAAAGCGAATGAGTATAATGTGTTGATGATATTTCTTGATGATGATTGGATTGTAGGAAATGATGGAAGTCCATCTAACATTGAAGACTTAGATGTAGACAACTTGGTGCCAACTCAAAATGAAGCCTTGGTTGAGCCTAGACCTAGCAATGGTTTGGAGTTAGAGTTACCAAATTTTGATGAAGAAGCCTTTGAAGATGGACGGAAGATGCCATGCTAGATTATGATTGTGACTTGAATGCATTGATAGATAAGATTTGAAGTATTTTGTTTTGGTTTTGGTGATTTGATATTTTGTATTTGTGGCTCAAGTTGATGCTTTGAATTGTCTTTTAGGACTCATTAAATGTTATTTTTAATGCTATATATTTTTACTTGAAGATTGAATTGTCTTTTAGGATTAAGTTGTGAGTTAAATGTTATTTTATATCCATATATATTTTTTATTATTACTAAAATTAAAAAAGTAAGATCTTTATGATCTGTGCCGATCCCACGATTTACGATCTTGCTACCTCTTTCCGATCTTAAGTAAAATCTCGATCTTGACAACCTTAGGTATGATGCTTCCTTGTAAGTGGGAAATCGCGACTTCAATTCTAATTATAACTCCGATTGTTATATATATATATATATATATATATATATATATATATATATATATATATATATAAAGAACTCAGGCGGTTAGTGCCTACTTGTCTTTATAACTTAAACAAATATATTCCTTTTTGCCCCATATTCACTCCTCTCTTGCGAGATAGAGCATATTACCTTTACCAAATAAAAAACAAAAAAGAACATATTACAATATTTAATTTTTATTTACATTTTATTCTTTTGTATGATCTTTCGCTTTTTCCCTTACAAGAGTTTATAATATTTTTTTAGTATTTAATGTCCTAATTAAACAAGTACAATTCTTTTTCCTCCATATTTATTTCACTTGACCGGTGTGTGTTTAGAAACCTTATTAAATTCTCGTGTATAGTTGTGCAACTACTTGTTTTCGTTTTTGAAAAAAAAAAATTGATGCATTAGCTCATTATTTGAGGATGTAAGATATAGTAAATTGTAAGAGTTTTGTATTAAAAAAATTTAGGAGTTTTATAATGAAACCTCAAACCTTACCATGAATATATTTCCTGCAGATTATAGATCATATAGAGGTACAATTTGCAATCCACTCTAGCAAATTTCATATAGAGGTGTATCAATTTGTTTAAAAATCAAAAAGTGCTTCTAAATACGTGAAATGATTACTTTTAAAAACTTATCAGACGGGTATGGAATAAAAACATAACTAAGAGAGAAGGTACAAACCAAGATTTGACACATTTGAGCTACTTTCTTCTTTTTTAACAAAAAAAATTTATTGAAAAAGGTTATAACTTACAAGATTGGGTTTTGGAAATCCTATACTAGGACAAATTACGCCGGGACTTCGAGATTCAAACTCACCAAAGATTTTGAAAGGGATGTGTTACGGTGTGGAACCGAATGTCTAACCCGATATGGGCTAGTACTTTGATCTTGGATCTACCGGCCCCGCGGAGTATCTATGGGCGTATATCCGGAGAGCGAATGACCACCGTACACAAGGTAGGCTTTCGCCAATAGAGGGGTGCGAGTGTGTGTACGGTGTGGCGAGAATGTAAACTAGTTCGGAGTTAGAACCCGTGTACCTTAGATTTATGCCCTTGTATATATAGGGTATGCATTGATATCGTAACTGCATGATCTATCTTATCTCTTGATTGTAGATATGATATATTCTCCATGATTGTAGGCATATACGAAATATATGATATATTTCGTATTGGGCCGTCTAGGCATTTGGGCCGTTATGCCGGACCGTAACAGTTGCCCCCAGCTCGGTAGTTCAAGCGTTTGATCTGCCGAGATGTATCACGCTCTGGTACTTTCTGTCCGAGGTGCAATACTGAGATAGGCTATACCCGTCGGCCTAGCATGTCGGATTTTTGATTTATTTGGGCTTGACCTAGGAATGGCGCCTAGGGCCTACGTACCCTGTAAAGGGATCAAAGCCACCGTAGTTCGAGATATCGCTAATCCTTTAACCGGATGGTGTATGGTGAAGGCCTGAGTCGGTTCACTATTAGCATCGGCCACGGTAGTTACGTTCTCAAGAATCTGAGGTCTGAGCTCAGGATCCGAGATCATGCATGGGGTTGGCCGAGTCCGTGATATTGCCGAGATATTTCTATTTTCGAGGAACTTTATCCCGGGGCCGGGTCTCAAGATAAGACCCAAAGTTCTAGCGTGTTTCTAGGTCAAAAACCTTCGCCTTCTCCATCATTGCCCCACTCGCCATGTGGCGCCCGTGGACTGGCGAGGGATTTTAACCGCCCTGCTTCGCCTTCTTTGGATTTCATGCGCATTTAATGCTCTCAGCGTACGTCACACGTCATACTTACTTTTCCCATTTTACCCCCGTTGTTTGAACTTTTGCTTTACTTTTCCCTTCGTTACCCACATTTTCTTTCACTTTCCAATCATTTGACATTTCTGCTTTCTCTATCTTTCTCTATTCTCCGATACGACACTTTCGCCGCGACAAAGCTTCATTTGATCCTATCTCAATTCTTCCTGCATTCCGTCTTATCAGGTACTGTTCTTTCTTCTTTTCTACTTACTTACTGTATTGCGACTTTGGTAGTTTTGATCATTCATCCCTGTTTTTCTTCTGTGTAATTTCTGTTTGGTTTGTTCCTGAGTTCTAGTGATAGCTTTTGGGTCATCATGGGGTTCTCGAGTTTCTTCCCTTAGGTGTATGTCCTTTTTGTTAGAATATCCCCTTTGACTTCTCCCGTCTCATCCCCTTTTGTACTGTTCTAGGTTTCTACCTCGTGTTTTGATGGATAGGAATAATCCTTCGTCATTTTCAAACCCATCTCTCACCCCAGAAGATGAAGAAGAGGCATTACGCTCTCGTTTCCTGAGGGCCAGCCACTGGATATTGGGGACACCTTTGCCTAAGGGGGTTAGATCTAACCTTTTACTCCATGGTGGTTCAAGTAGGGGGAGTACTACGAGGTTGCGTTCCACCTCTTTTAGACGTCCAAATGCTCCTCCTTTCCAAAGCGGATTGCCGAACCCCGTAGGCCGAGATGTACCTGAAGCCATCTCGATCGAGCCTCTTAATTTCTACAAGCCCACTCCGCGCGCCAGGGTTGAATCTATGCCTGAGGGATACCTCGGCCCCTGTTGGGACTGTCTCGCCGACAACTCGTATTTTATCGCGAACGGCTGGGATTCCCTGGCAAATACTACCCTCGGCTTGTAACATCCTAATTTTTAATTTTAGGATTTATGTATAATTAAGAAATAAGTATACATATAATAAAGGTGTTTAGTATGTAATTGATGAATAATAATAATAATAAATAAGTAAATAAATCCTTATATTAAATAAAGGATTTATTTTCCAAGATTATCCAATACTTGCAATTATGAGTATTGAAGAGGATCAAGTAGGATAATGTTAATGGGCCTCACAACAACAACACAACACTCCCTACTTTTACACAACACATTAACTCCCTCAATGTACATTGTCTTTTGGCCCAACACATGAACAGCAAAAGAAAGCCATATTATTTCAACTCACGTGCCTATACTCAATTATGCAGAACCATACTCATCTATTAGCTATCTATTCCATTTCTTCATTCTTTTTCCATCGGCCCAACAACTACAAAGACCATTATCATCTTATTTTGCTCAAGCTGCAACACGTGACTAATGTATGCAACACCTCCCATTCTTTTAAAAACAGCCCAACTCACGATGGCAGCTGGAGAAAATCATATATCAGCAAACATCACGCTGATATCCGTTGCTCAGCGTCGATCACGGTGAAGAGCAGAGGAAAATCACGGAAAGGAACAGATCACGCAACACAGCCTCTCCCATGTCTCTCGAGCCCTGTGCTGTGTAATTCCCATCGGTTCATCCCCTCTTCTCCTCAGACCGGACCCCCTTAATTCATTATATACCTACTGCTCATTAGCTTACACCATTCCATCATCATTCACATTGCTTTAGCAGGAGTCCAGAGACAAGTCCGAAACTGGGTAAGGTGAAGGAGTAAAGGGGGAGGGAGAGAGTTTCAACCATCTTATTTTCCTGTGTGTCTTGGCATCTAAAACAGGGGTGTTTTATCCTCATCAAAGATCACTTCTCATGAGCCAAAGTTGAAGGTAACCATCGGGTCTACTTTCCTTCTTGTTTCCATTATTTCCGGCGTGAGTTTAGAGCATGAAACCGTAGGAAATAAGCGGTGGGTTTGTTGCAATAAGAATAATGAAACAGGGGTTTGTTGTCATAAAAATAAATATACACACACATTGCAACGCATGAACCATGAAAAGAAAGAGAGAAACTTGGTGCCATGTTGTTACTGATATATTTTGCTGATGCATATAGGTATGCATATTAAACCCAAACTTGCTGTTTTATTATATATATATATATATATATATATATATATATATATATATATATATATATATATATAAGGTTATTGGAGGTAGTCTTGTAGAATGAAAACTTTGGGAAATTAAGAAAAGCTTGTGTGTGCGTGGTCGTAACTGTACAAGAGTGAGAAAAAGAAGCTTTTTGCAATTATGAAAATACATGTGTATATATATATGTGTGTGTTTAAAAAAAAAAAAAAACTTGGTGATGCATTTTTCTGTACATAAGAAACTAAGGAGAAAGATTGATAGTGTGTGTGTGTGTGTGTGTATAAATGCTATCGCTGCATGTAGGAAAGAAAAGAGGAAACTAAATACATGAATATATACAAAGGAACACGTTGCTGCACCTAATTGAAAGAAAGGAATGACAAAACTTTTTGCTCTACGTGAAAATATGTACATGCCCTGATGAATAATAAAAAGAGGAGGTTGTTGGAATGGTGTGTATGTGTGGTTAAATGTATATGTATATGAAACCCAAAGTTTTTTTTTTACTGTACGTGGGGTGTGTGTATATATAATTGAAACCTCATGATTGAAACCAAAGTCTTATTGATGTTAACGCTTCACGTGGAGATAATTGGAAAAATGGTTATATATATATATATATAAAATAAAATGTATTTTTATGTTTTTAATATTTATTTAAAACTCCTAATTTAAAGGATAAAAATAAGCTCTGAAAGTTTAAATTAATAATAATAATAGTAAAAAAAATATAGTGATAAATAATATTATTATTAGAATTTTTTTTTTAAGTTATAGGAAAATTATAATCTTTAATTGTGATAATGTAGAGCCTTCTTGGAATTGGTGATTGTGCGAGTTGTGCTCTTCAAGCTAAGATTAAGCTTGGAAGTGAGGTAACCGGGGTTAATTTATTTTATATGCTTGTTTTGGGCTGTAAGGTATTTTTCTAAAGTCTTACTTTCATATATATTACTTGTATGTGTTTTGAAAAATTATGTGTATGTTTGTATATGAAATTATTTCAAGTGAAGCGAAACAGTAGTTTTCCAATCTATGTATTTTAGTAAATATTATTATTGGGGTTGTTGTTGTTGTGATGGTGGAAATGTTTGTTGTGAGATGAGATATATGGAATAATAATTTAGTAAAATGTTGATGGAAATTTTAGTGTTATATTATTTATTTTGTTGTGGGATATGTTGGGTTGTGTGGAAGAGATTGAGGGTGAAATTGTTCCCATCGGCTCTCATTCCCGGCCCGGAATTTGAGTTGAGTGTTTTAGGCGGGACACCTCCCGTTACGTTATATCGGTGGTGGGTTTGTGGGAAAAATTTTGTACCCCGGACCCTAAGTGGTAGCATGTGAGGGGACAGTATTCTTGAAGTGACTAGCTAACCTTGGCCGGGTATACTAGCACTGATAGGTTGTACCACGTCCAGATGATATAAGGAGGAGCAGGATGGATGAGTGGGGATGGTTAATTGTCATGGTTATTATGTATTAATTGTTTTATTTGTGGTTATTTAATTTTTGAAATTATTATTATCATTATATTATTAACAAACCTACTTCTCGACTTACAATCCTTTCCCCGCATATTTGATAAATTAATTTCGGTTACGGGGGACTTTATGTCTCACCCCGTCATTATTAAATTTTTCAAAGCGAGACCTCTAACCCTACTAAAGGACAAGGAAGCGTCGAGGCATAGACGTCGTGAAACCGGTAGGCCTCTTTTTGGTACTATTGTTGTATTGATTTATATATTGCCATCATAGGGCCCTCATATTCTTGAAATACTACATTAACCACTTTTGGATGACTCATTGATTTTCCGAAGGCCTTATTTTATGCACTATCATATCATCGTGGATCCACCACTATATCTTTGTGACCACTGTCTTGTGTAGACCCTTTCTTGTGGGTTCGTGTTGTATGACTTGTGGGCTATAAAATCTCATGTTCGATAATTGTGCCCTGAGTTATGGATTTTTCTGTTGTGGGTTTGTGGGCGAAATTTGTGCCCTGGACCCCGAGGTGTGTGTATTGAAAAGGAAGGTTTCCCATAATCACCTATTAATACAGTCTTGAGAAAACTTTATGGTTAATTGTTATCTTGTGAGAAAGGGTCTTTTCAACTTGTGAGAAAGGGTCTTTTCATGACTCCTGCCGACATAGGTCCCCCATAATTTCTACCTTGGCCGTTAACATCGGAAGTCGCCCTTCTTCTAGCATTAATATGCATGCGTCGGGTATACCCTTCGATCGATCTTTGCCTTTTTTCATTTTTATTTGTTTTTAGGTCTACATGAGTCATCCTCTTCTCAAGTTAGTGGCCGATCCGACCCCCCGAGGAGACGAATTCCTCTTTCCTTCCAAAGCCCTCCTTAAGCGGTTTCCCTGGGTAACATACGACGTACTCATTACTCGCTCCTTAATGACCACAGCCGAGATTAATCGGATGAACCTGGGGGAGTTCGAAGGTTGTTGCCTGAGCCCTCCTGATGTTGATGAGCCCATTTACTCATCTAGGGCAGCCAGGTGTACTAATTTCTTTTTCTTCTATAAAGCCTACCTGTCCCGACTCGATATTCGCTTCCCGTTTACCGAGTTCCAAATATCTTGCCTAGATTACCTTCACCCAGCCCCTTCCCAACTTCATCCCAATGGGTGGGCCTACATAGTGGCTTTTGAGCGATTGTGCAGCTTTTTGTTAGATCCTATTTCTTGCACGACCGCCCTCTTTTTTTATTTCTTCTGTTCTTTTACACCTCGCTCTGGTAAGGAGGCGGAGAAATTGAAGGGGCTTACTTCACTTCGAAGTGACCCTGACAGGAAGCTCTTGACTGCTTTCTCAGACTCCTTCAAGCACTTCAAGAACGGCTTCTTTAAGGTCGTCGCCAAACCAGGGTAGCAGCCCTGGTTTCTGAAAGGGGCTGAGGGAAAAACGGTGGAATGGAGATTCCCGTTGTATTGAACTTATGATGACCACAAGGTGACCCCCTCCTCGTACCAAGTCGCATCGGACGATCTCCTTGTCGAGGAGGTTCTATCTGTTGACCGGCTGGTGTCATATGTTGATGCCTACGGCAGCCGGAGCACAGCTTATTTTATTACCGGTCCTGGCTCCAAGCCGGGATACGTCATTTGTATGAATTCTTTGCATGCTGGTGGTTTTAACGTTTTATCTTTTCCTGCTCCGTGAGCTAACCTTTTTCTTATCTTCTTATTGTAGCTCAAGGTATGGTGGGGCCGCCTCCCTATCCGTCCCGTGAACTCGATGGTGGGGTGCCTCCAAGGCCGAGTCCCGCACCCGTCTTCGCTATTGAGGCCGGAAGCGAACCGCGTCTCGGGCGCAACTGTCCATAAGGGTCTGTACCTCGGCTCCAATCGAGACCTCAAATCCTCCTTCCGCGACCAAATTCTCTCACGTGCGAGAAGGAGTTGTGGTTGAGGAGGCTCGGCCTTTCTTCACGGTCTCGTCCCGGCTACACCTTCTCCCCTCCTCCTCCTACCCAACCGCCGCGGGGTTGGCTTGGGAAAAGGGGGTCACAAAGGAACTTAGTGTTGCCTTTTTCCCTCCCCGAAGGTTCCTCGATACCGTCGTTACCCTGACTGACGCTGATGAACGTTTGGCTCACTTAGTCCAACATCGTATGCTGTAAGGGGTCGGCTTGGTGCAGTCGATGCTTCATTTGAAGCACCAAGTCGTAGGGATCTCGGCGGAGAAACGTCGTGCGGAAGCAGAAAGGGATCTGGCTGTGGCTGCTAAGGCTAGAATGGAGGAAGAGCTGGGGGCCGCTCAAGAGTTGGCTGGGAAGGCAGTGATAGAGCTAAAATCTGTCCAGGATGATCTGGCGTCAAGGAGCTCTGAGCTCCTTAGCCTGAAGACTGCCCATTCCCAGTGTCTGGATGCAGTGAAGACGATATAGACTCAAAGGAGGGGTTTGGCCGAGGAGCTGGGTGTGACCAAGGCCACCCTTGAAGACCTTCAGAAGGCGCATGCCAACTGTTCCTCCACCATCGTTACTACTGCCAAGGATGCCTTTGATATGACCTTGACCCAGATCAATTAGTGGAACCCGGATGTTGCGCTGAATCTGGGCAAGTGTCATTATCGGCATATGTTCACGAAGGCCAATTCTATCATCCTCCTTCGAGTCCCGAAAATGCCTCGCGTCGGAACTTGAAGGCGATGCGCAGGGAAAGGAAGAAGACGCCGAGGTCTCTCCTGAGGATCTTCCTGAGGTCTCACCTGACACTCCTTCAGTGGTCTTAACTGACGCTCCATCGGCAGATGTACCCGAGGCTGCTTCAGCGGATATACCCGAGAAGCAGAGTGGTGCCGATTCTTGAGCGACCGGGGCTTTTTTGTTTTTGTTTTTTTGGGCGTCTGTGCCCTTGTTTTGTATTTTGTATTAAACACTTGCCGCTTTGGTTTGACGTTTATAAATTACTTGTTCTTTTTTATTGAGCACTTTAACATGCTAATCATTTGATTTGACCGGGCTAGGGTCTTTAGTAGTGCAGATCTGCATTTTCTTCCAGACTTGCAATCTGGGGATGGTTGGTAGGGTTTTCTTGATCTAACCGCATGTGATGTTTATCTTAACGTACTATAGAGTTCTGGCTCCCTCGTCTGGGTTCATCACCAAGATAAGGGCAAAATGTCACATGTTTGAGCTGAGGTGTCTGTAACACAAAGCCAAACATTTTGACCTGATGAGGGTCTGCATGACAATTCATCTTCTTTATCAAGGAACGAGCGTTGACGCGTCAATTTTGTGAAGACCTTACAGGCGACTTCACATTGCTCGTAACCTAGACACATCGGCCCTAGTGTCATCCATCTAGATGTGTTAATTGAGACCGGGTTCGTGGACCTCGGTGTAAAAAACTTAAGTTATAAACAACACGCACTTGAAATAAGAACTCCACTACGGGTTCCTTCTTTAAGATAAAACTTCAAAGAGGTAATGACGTTAATGGAAAATAACCAAATGTAAATGGCATGAATTTAAATAAGGAAAAATAAACCAAGTTCAATCATAAACGACGTCCGAGCCGAGGTCTAGCTATGGTAGACCCTCAGCTTGGCGGCATTCCAGGTTCTTTTGACGAGCTTTCTTCCTAGGGTTTCAAGTATATATGCCCCGTTGCTTAGCTTTTCTTTGATACGATACGGACCTTCCCAATTTGCTGCTAGCTTGCCATCTTTGGCGTTTTTGTTTCCAATATCTGCACGTCGAAGTACTAGGTTGCCCCGTTGAAAGAACGGGTCTTACTTTCCGATTATACTTTGCCGCGATGAGTTGCTTGGTAGCTAGCTCCTTGCAATGCGCCCGACTCTGATCTCGTCAATTTAGTCCAGTTCGGTCCTCAAGGCATCTTCGTTTGACTCACCTCCCTCTTGAATTGCTTTAGCCTTCCTCCATGACGGAAGCCCTATCTCCACAGGGATCATCGCCTCGCATCCATAGGTCAACCAAAAGGGGTTTCCGGGTTGAGGTCTCGCACACTAGTCCTATACCCCCATAGTATGTTGTAGAGTTGTTCGACCCAGTTGGACTCTCGCATCTTGCATCCGCTTTTTAGGCCGTCTAAGACGACTTTATTGGCCGCTCACCGGCCGTTCGATTATAGATGTTCCACTGAGGCGAAGTGCTGCATAATATCCAGATCTGACATCATAGCCTAGAACCCTTTGTCTATAAACTGGGTCCCGTTGTCCGTGACTATTTCGGCCGGGATTCCGAATCGAGAGACAATATTGTGTCGAAAAAATCTTTGAATCCGTGCAGATGTGATAGAGGTTAAAGGCTTGGCTTCGATCCATTTAGTAAAGTAATCTACCGCCACTATGAGCCACCTAAATTGCCCCGGGGCTGCTTTAAACGGCCCTAGGAGATCCATTCCCCATTTGTAGAATGGCCAAGGGGCCGAGATGCCGTTTAATTCTGATGGCGGAGGCCAAATAATCTTGGCATGTTTCTGGCAACTTTCACACCTTTTGACTGCTTCCATGGCATCTATCTTCATTGTTGGCCAGTAATATCCGGCCCGCAAAGCTTTCCTAGCAAGGGCCTTGCCCCCATGTGATGGCCATTCATGGCTTGATGTATCTCGGCCAACACATACTTGGCCTCGATGAGTCTAAACATCTCATCATTGGAGAGTGTAGACCTTTCCGGTATAGCTAGTCGTCAATCATCGTGTAGACGGCGGCTTCCCGTATTAATTTCTTTGCATCAACTGAATCCTTCGGTATAATCCCTCTTTCAAGGTAATCTTCAATCGGCTCCTCCAATCCGTAGTCTGAGATAATCATGACACAAATCGGCTCGGTTAGGTTTTGGCGGATGACGGTTCGTGCTTCCGGGCCCTTGGTGCTAGCGAGTTTTGCTAGGATGTCGGCTTGGGTGTTTTCTTCTCTTGGGATGTGGGTGATTATAACCTCATCGAAGTCGGAGATCACCTCCTTAGCTTTATTGAGATACTTAGCCAGTAACAGACCTTTTTTCTGATAAGTGCCCTCTATCTCGCGCGCTACAAGCTGTGAGTCGGTGAAAACCCTTACTCTCCGTGCTCCATGTTCTCTGGCTTGCAATAACCCGGCAAGTAGAGCTTCATATTCAGCCTGGTTATTCGAGGTCGGGAACTCCAATTGGAGGGAGTGTTCAATGGCGACACCTTCCGGGCTTTCAACTATGATTCCGGCTCCGCTACCCTTTACATTTGAAGAACCATCGACATATACCTTCCATACTTTGTCTTGAACCTCATCGGTCCTGTCCGTCGAGGTGAGTTCTCTGACGAAATCTGCCAATGCTTGTGATTTGATTGCATATCGGGCCTCGTACGAGATGTCGAACTCAGACAGCTGGATGGCCCAGCTAGTTATTCTCCCTGCCAAGTCTAGTTTGTGTAATATTTGTCGAGCGGCCGGGCTTGTTCGGACAATAATCCGATGTCCCCGGAAGTAAGGTCTCGGTCTTCTTGCCGA
The DNA here is from genome assembly GCA_019022615.1 of Acacia melanoxylon. Lineage (NCBI taxonomy): Eukaryota > Viridiplantae > Streptophyta > Magnoliopsida > Fabales > Fabaceae > Acacia > Acacia melanoxylon. The sequence continues at coordinate 198,471 of JAFJYJ010000068.1, read as the reverse complement.
GATAAGCGGGGCGAAAGCCACTTTTTCCAATTTCTGATATTGCAATTCCGAGCTCTGTAACGCCTTACTGACAAAATAAACTGGGGACTAGCCGGCCTCGGTTTCTCTCACTAGGGCCGCACTCACTGCTTCTTCTCCCACAGATAAGTATAAAAATAAGGACTCACCCGGTCGGGTTTTGATAGGATCATGGTGGGGTCGCCAAACGAGTTTGATCTTTTCAAATGCCGCCTCGCGATCCCGTGTTCCATCCTCCTTGTGTTTCCTTCTTTAGCAACCTAAAAAATGGGAGCGCATTCTCGCCTGATCTTGGTAGAAACCTGGTTAGCGCAGTTAGGCGGCCGGTTAACTGCTGCACTTCCTTCTTCATCCTCGGCGACTGCATGTCGAGGACGACCTTGCATTTATCCAGATTGGCTTCAATTCCTCGGTTTGTTAACATAAAACCCAGGAACTTCCCGGCTGGGACTCCAAATGCACATTTGGCCGGGTTCAAACGAATTTGGAACCTTCTCAATTTACTAAATGTCTCCTCTAGATCCTGGACATGGTTTTCCGGGTCCTTTGTCTTTACGATCATATCATCGATGTATACCTCAACGTTTTGTCCAATCTGATCAGTGAATACCTTGTTTATCATCCGTTGGTAAGTTGCCCCGACATTTTTTAGACCAAAGGGCATCACGTTGTAGCAGTAGTTGGCTTTGTCGATCATGAAAGCTGTCATCTCTTGATCATTCGGATGCATGGGTATTTGATTGTAACCGGAGTATGCGTCCATGAAGGATAGCAATTGAAAGCCCGACGAGTTGTCGACCAACTGATCGATGTTAGGCATTGGGTATGCGTCTTTTGGACACGCTTTATTTAAATTGGTATAATCCGTGCATACTCTTCATTTTCCACTTGGCTTTTTTACCATAACTACGTTGGAGAGCCACGTAGTGTATTGCATTTCCCTGATGAACCCGGCTTCCAAGAGTTCCTCCACGTGCTGCTCCAAAGCCTTCCGCCTGTCGGCCCCGATATTTCTCTTTTTATGTGCCACTGGTTTGGACCCCGGCTAGATAGCCAGCTTGTGACAACAGAAGTTAGGATCGATACCTGGGACTTCGGATGACGTCCATGCGAATACATCTTGATTCTGCCTTAGGAATTCGATCAACCTATCTTTTAAATCTTGATTCATTGCTCCTCCGATCTTCGTTGTTTTTGAGGGATTTCCTCCGAGAATTAATTCTTCTAATTCGCCTTCTGGTTCTGGACGTGGGATTTCAGGCTCGTCCCTGAGGTCGAGCTCCACCATGCTAACAGGTCATCCGTCTCTTCTGCGGTTTTCAGGATTTGTTCGCCTCTTTGAATCCGAGGTGGGGATGATGGTCCCCCTTCTCCGTCTCGAATTGTCTCGAAATAACATTGACGGGATTCCTTCTGATCTCCATTAACAACAATAACATTATTTTTGTTGCTTACCATCTTCAACTTCTGGTGCTTCGTGGATACTATCATATCCCAACTATGAATGGTTGGCCGAGTATGATATTATACGAGGAAGGGAAATCAGCAACTATGAACCTTACCTGTTTTGATTTGAACGCCTTTCTGGTTCCCAAGGTTAGTCTTAGGTCGATATATCCCTTGGGAGGTGAATGTTCCCCGTTGAAACCTATAAGGGTCGTTTTGCACGCTCTAAATCTTCGGCATCCATCTTCATCCTTTTATAAGCATCCCAAACTAATAATGTCTTCCGAGCTCCCCGCATCGACAAAACCCTTCTCACCCGGCATTGAGCCACGGTTGTCGTGATAACCAATCCATCTTGGTGCCCCGGCACCACGTCTTTTAGTTCTTCAAAGGGGTAAAGACTAATGGGGGCCGTGTCGGTTTGGTTGGATCGTCTTTGAACTTTGGGACATCCCTTACGTAAAGCACTTCTCTCAAATATTTCTTGCGGCTGGCTCATCGTGTCTCCTCCTCCGCCAAAACCTCCGCCGACAACATTGCGGTGGAATTGGGCTTCGGAAATTCTTCTTCCTCGACGGCACGTCTGCGGGGCTTCTCATCTTTCTTTGGATTAGTGGTTGGACTTCTACTTCGGCCTCCTTGCTTACGTTTGTAATTTTTGCGCCCTTGAGTTTGTATCACGTATTGGTGTAGTTTGCCCTCTCTGATGAACCGTTCTTTGGCGTCCCTGAGTTCAAAACACTGATTCGTGGTGTGCCCCGGCCCATCATGGAACGCACAAAACATGGATTGATCAGTTGTGGGATGAATTCTGGGAGGCCGAGGTCTGTCCATTCTTTTCATCTCGGTCTGAGCCACCTCCTTCCAAATCTCCGGGAGTGAGGGCGTTCAAAGGGGTATATCTTTCATACCTTCCTTTTCCTTCGGTCTTCCTTCTTGAGTGCGTACCTCTCGGTTCCGTACGCCGAGGAACTTCTCCTTTTGACTTACGCGGTTGTCCCTTCTCCTCGGGCGATATATTTCCCCGCTTCTCGCCGACAAAGATTGGCGATCTTCATATGTTCTACGTCCAAGTATTGTTTTGCTTGGGTATGAAATTCGGTGATCGTGTGGACTCGGTTCTTAAAGATATTCTTTGCCAATCAAGACGAGGGATCCAAACCATCTACAAGGCAGTGTATATGGACGTCATCGTGGAGTGAACGTACTTGCAATGCCACTTTTTGAACCGCTAGATACTTCTGGAGGGTCTCCCCCTTTTTCTGCTTGATTTTACTCAACGTGAATTAGGACTTCGGCTGTTTCTTACTTGTTGCGAAATTCAACTCTAATTTTCGTCTGAGTTCCTCAAAATGATGTATCGAGTCGGCGGGTAAAGTATGAAGCCACCTCTCGGGCCGGTCCGGTTAACGTTGCTTTGCGAAAATCCGTGAGATGACCGGGCCCTTAATTAATCGAACGAACATGCCCAACTCAAAGGTGTCGAGGTATACACGAGGGTCCCGAGTCCCATCATATTTCGGGAGATGCGTCAAATCCAAACGTTTTGGATACGAGGCGATCGCGATCTCCTTAGAAAAAGGACCTCGGTTGAGATCGGTCAAGTGTTTCATCTTATATTCCTCGGAGACCCCGAGGCCGAGGTATTCTCTCGACATCTCGGTCTTCGGCTTGTGTGATCTTTTCCAAGCGTAATTTTTCGCCGCTTGCCGAAGGTCGAGTTCGCACCGATCCAGCTTCCCGAGAGGCCCGGCTCGTATCCCGGCGTTACGGCCGGACGTCTTCCCCGGTAGATCGACTGCTTGTATTTGGAGATGTCCCTTCCGGTTTTTCCAATGAGTCTTCTCGCTCCCATTTTCCGACTAACTTCTTGAATTTGTTAAATCGATCCTCCATCATATGTTGTATTATTCTGAGATCTTCTTGGCGTTGGAGGTTACTCTGATTTTCATGATTTTGCATGCGCCTCAAAATTGACTCCTACGTTTTCTGTAGGAGGACGACGTCGGGATTCTGAACCGAGATCTCCGTAGCAGCTAAATTATGATTTTTGGGGACTATAGGAGGGGAGGATGCCGTATCTGAAACGTTCCCCTCCTGGACTTCCTCCGGTGGCTGTCGAGCCTGATTATTTTGAGTAGCCTCAACTGCCGTGGATTCCTGTGTTGAGTATTCCGACTGCAACTTCTTGTGTTTGCCATCGGTGGTCACGGGGATCGAAATTTACAGTCCCCACGGTCGGCGCCAATGTTCTGGTGTGGAACCAGATGTCTAACCCAATATGAGCTAGTACTTTGATCTTGGATCTACTCTGCCGGAGTATCTATGGGCAGATATCCGGGAAAGCGAATGACCACTGTACACAAGGTAGGCTTTCGCCAATAGAGGGGTGCAATGTGTGTACAGTGTGGCAGAATGTAAACTAGTTCAGAGTTAGAACCTGTGCACCTTAGATTTATGCCCTTGTATATATAGGGTATGCGTTGATATCGTAACTGCATGATCTATCTTATCTCTTGATTGTAGATATGATATATTCTCCATGATTGTAGGCATATACGAAATATATGATATATTTCGTATTGGGCCATCTAGGCATTTGGGCCGTTATGCCGGACCGTAACAGGATGAATGATATCCATATAAATAGGACCAATCTTTATTGATTCAATTTAAAAATTCTTTCTTTTTTTATTCTTGTTCATCTTTTTTGAGATCCTTGGTATTACATGATTGTATGAGAATTCATTCCCCACCTCCTGTTAATTTTAATTAAGGCTCTGCCTTCATTTATACCAAAAAAAATAAAATAAAATAAAAATAAAAATACACCTTTAAACGAATGTGCGTTTGTTTGTGTTGGAATGAAACTTTTCGAATTCATTAGTTCCGCCGCTATTTTCCCTTTCCTTTTTTTACTCATGCTAAAACCTCAAATCTACATAATTCTTTACAAACTGGTCCTTATGATTAGCCCCTTTTAAAACTTGAGATGTTACAATTCTTGACAAGAAATTCAATGTTTTTGGGGAAGAAAAAAAGAAATCCTTAATTGGGCAAATTTCTGAACCTAACTTCGAAACCCAATTCCCCCCCCTTCTTTTTTTTTTTTTTTTTTTTAAAAAAAAAAAAAAAATCCAACTTTCCATTTAATCTATTAGAATTTCTATATAGGATCCTTAAAAAAGAAAGGAATTAGATACCGCTTAAGTACAAGATCTTGAGTTCAAGTATTATAAATAGGTAGAGAAATGTTAAAAAAGCTTTAGGAGCTGACCTTATTTGAATCCAAATTAAACGTACCAGATTATGCATGATTATAATCAAAACAGAATTAAAAGAGTAAAACAACATTAATAAAAAGCAGATGAGAAAAATTCAAGCTTATAGTGAGTCATTTGTTCTCACTACATCTTTCTCCCTTTGTACATCAACAACCTGTTCCGTTTGTTCATACAAATCATCCCTAATTTGTTCTGTTTCGTAGTACATTACATTATTTTCCTCTTGGAATTCCTCATGAATTACATCTGGTCTCTGCTCATGTCCCTCCTCCTCGCTTACTTTCCCATTTTGTTCATCCTCTTTATGTTCTTCATCCATGTCTTCATAGAATTGATTATTCTCACCTTGATCATTTACTTTTATTCTAACACGCTTTCCTTTGATGTATCGAAATTCCCACCTCGGTGGCGGATATTTTCGGTTCAACTTTTCAAACTTGTCCAGCATATCCAGCTCTTTAAAGACATTCCCAACCATGTTAACAGTTGACATGACAGGTCGGATCCCAAGCTCCTCCATGTCAGCAAATATCTACAGGAGATATAAAGAAGTAAATATCCATTATTACAAGCCTCATTATGAAGAACATGTAAAAAGACCCCATGTCATGCCTTTTGTTTTATACGACCTAGAAAGTTGGTAATCTAACCATTTAGAAAAGTATAAAGATCAGTATTTGAATAGTCTGAGGTAGAAGCAAAGGCGTGAGCCAATGGCAGAATAATTATAAGCATATGTAAACCACGTTCTGTTTATCAAAATCTTGCAAAAGAAAAATATTCAATGGCTTTAGATAAATTAAGAGAATTGCCATGTTTTAGGGGGAAGCAGACACAAGAGCTCTGATAACATAATCAGTGGACATAGTTATATCAAGAATTTTAATACTTCTGGACTAGAATAAAAGGAATTTTAATGGAAGAAAGGCACCCGTAATCCTTCTTAAAATAAAAGGCACGCACGCACCAGTCCCATGGAGCAGTTATGATAGGGCAAGATGGAAGCTTGATAAAATGGAGAGCTCGACATAAGTACATCTAATATGATATTGGATGAGATTGAAACTGCATTGAACCCTGTAAGAAAGCAGATTGAGGATCCCACAGGGGGTAAGAAACTTCAACTCTAGCTACACATGGAGGAATCCCTACCTTTAATGCAGTTGACAAGCAGAGCATCCGGGGAGGGGTGTGAACTGTGAAAGATGCGGTGCCGAAAAGGAAGACATAATCAATGTATTAGAGGGCTGTCCTAAGGCAATTAGAAATCGGAGAGCAGTAGACTCGAGAACGTGTACTATTTCCTACCTACCAATTATAAGCAATAGTCCCACTTCAACTAGATCACATGAGCAAGGACAGCCGGTAAAGAAGGTTGGGAAATTAGGCTTGGGATCGTATGCTTGCTACTTTGTACACTGAGGAATAAAGCCTTGCTTGAATATAGCTTCACATACATGGAGGGATAAATCCTTGTTTGAATATAGCTTCACATGTCTGATGAACCCACAGAGAGAGATCATGTAGATTGTAGAGGGAACGAAAGCAAATGGAGGAAATGAGAGCACTTGAAATTGGGTGGAAATTTGCGAAAAAACGATAGCATAAACTCACCAGGATGAATCAGCAAGAGGATTGCATGGTGAGGCAGGATGTGGAGGTCTTGCATGGAGCAATAAACACATGGATTATAGGTTTCAATCACAGGTAACGGATAAGTGATACCACCTGCTGTTATGGGATTACTTAATGGAATAGAACTATGCTGGAAATTGGGGATGAAACAATTAATCACTGAAAGTAATTCCTTGGTGAAGATGAAGGAATTAGAAGAGAAGCACATCTCATTGTTGAGATGTACTCTTCTTTTGGACAGAATCAAGGAATGGACTGAGAAACTGGCAGGTCACAAATAATTAAGAGACAGTAACTCATACAAGGATCGGCTGGCCACAACTAGCATAAAAGAAGATTGGGGGATTCATCTTCTGGCTTTGCCCCCAAACTGGCGCATACTTGGAGGCCACACAAAACAACAACGTAGTTTTATTTGTTTTTCAGCTCTCCCCTCCAAAAACAAAATACAAAAAAGAAAAAGAAAATCATGGAAAATGGTGGTGGAGAACTGAGTGACAATACCTCAAACACCTTGTTTTGCATTCCCCTCTTATAGTAGATGGAAATCATTTTATCGAAGAACCTACGAGGCAAGCTTTCCATGTTCTGCATTAACAATTTTGTCCAAAGTTCTTCAGCTTCATCCAATCTGTCATCCTCTGCTAAGGCATTGAGTAATGTGAAATAGCTTCCCATTGTCCTTCCTTGACCTTTGCTTAACATCCATTTTGTCACCTACAATGCCATACGTCATTTTGTTGAAAAACAAACACCTCAGAGGATGCCCACAGATTGGAAATAGGAGATAGGACCCTTAAAAGCATGATAAGAATATGAAATGAAAACAGCAATCTGACCAAAGAAAAAAATGTATTATATGGATGCAATTGAATAGATCGATCAAATTCAAATTGACATAGCATGAAACCTATATGTTGAAAACAACATCAAAGAAAATGAAATTTCAGACAAAAAAACTCTCAATTTTAGAGATATCTAAAACACCCACTAGATCTATGCATTACCATTTAGACTTAGAATCACAAAAATACAATAATATTTTAAGAAAAGGAAATTGTCCTGTTTTATAAAAATAACTGTATAACCCGCTTCCAATCTTGTTGTTCTTCAAGAGTTTTAAGTGCCTTCTTTACTGTAATAAGAGGGAACTCTAAGTCCCAAGCAACAAAGGAATCCAGAACACCATAAACTTCCTCTTTGACATTCGACAGTTCCTTAATCTACAGAAGAACCGTAAGAGACATCACATTTCCAGAAATGCAAGACTTCAAATAAACTTTATGATTACAAGTTGATGAGAAATAGAGGAAGAATTCACTCTTATTGATGTATAATATGAGTACATAGCTAAGGTATATATAGTCTCCAAAAGGAGAGTGAACATTCAGCAATGAGTGGAGCAGATAGTGGAGGAATTAGTGGAGGAATAAAGTAAGGATAGTGCAGCACTAAGAATAAAGTAAATAAGAATCCTATAATTAAAAAGGGATATGCCATAATTGATGTCCGATATGCCATAATTGCTGTCTCGATTTCTAACACTCCCCCTCAAGCCGGAGAATATATGTCAATCATTCCCAGCTTGCCTCGAAATCCTTCAAACTTCGTTCGCCTAGTGGCTTAGTGAAGATATCTCGCAACTGTCCGCAGATCTTATGTGAGATAAAGTCATAATGCCTGCTTCAATCTTTTCTTTAATAAAGTGCCTGTCTATCTCAACATGTTTAGTTCTATCATGATATACCGGGTTCTTAACCATTTCAATACTGGCCTTGTTGTCACACCAAAGTTGCATTGGTCCATCATGTTGAATCCCCAACTCCTTCAAAGAATCTCATAACCCAGATTCCTTCACATACTCCTTTCTCAACAGCTCTCGCCTTTCGCACTACTTGTTGACACAACTGTCTGTTTCTTACTTCTCCATGTAACCAGATTTCCCCACACATATGTACAGTACCCTGAGGTTGACTTCCTAGTTTCTCTATCCCTTGCATGGTCTGCATCAGTGTAGATTTCGATGTTTCTGGTAGTACTTTTCTTAAAGAATATTCCTCTTCCAGGATTAAGCTTTAGATAGCTCAAAATTCTGTGTACAGCTTGCATGTGTTCTTCCTGTGGTTGATGCATAAACTGACTTACTATTCCAACTGCATAACTAATATCAGGACGTGTGTGGGTTAAATATATCAATTTTCCCACTAGTCTTCTGTATCTTTCTGAATCGGTTGGAACACCTTGTGGCTTGATCTCCAAATGGCATCCTCCTCCATAGGTGTCCCCTCCGGTTGGGCACCCAACATTCCTGTCTCATGTAATAGGTCTAATGTATACTTTCTCTGAGATACATTGATACCGTTCTTGGTTCTTGCCACTTCCATGCCTAAGAAGTACCTTATTTGTCCAAGGTCTTTCACTTGAAATTCAGTGGATAAGTCCTGTTTTAGTTGAGCTATAGATTCTTCATCATTTCCTGTAATGACTATGTCATCAACATAGACAATCAATATGGTGACTTTGCCATAAACACGTTTGATGAATAATGTGTCATCTGCTTGTCCCTGAGTATACCCAAGCTTTTTCACTGCTTTGGTGAATCTACCGAACCATACCCTGGGAGATTGCTTGAGACCATACAATGACTTTCTGAGTTTACACACAGAGTTGTTGGGAGCTAAGACTCCTTCTGGAACTTCCATGTATACTTCTTCCTCTAGGTTTCCATTCAGAAATGCATTCTTCACATCTAGTTGGTGTAATGGCCAATCCAAGTTTGCTTTAATTGATAATAATACTTGGATGGTATTGAACTTGACTACCGGAGCGAATGTCTCCCGATAGTCAATTCCATATGTCTCAGGTATAGCCTTTTGCAACAAGTCTTGCCTTGTATTTGTTGATACTACCATCCGGATTGAATTTTGGGGTGAAAATCCATCTCGCATCCCACCTGTTTTCTTTCCTTTAGGAAGAGTTGTAATCTCCCATGTTCTATTGTCTTTGAGTGCTCGTAGCTCTTCTTTTGCAGCTTGCTTCCAATTTGGATCAGCCATAGCTTGTTGAAAAGAGTTTGGAATTGTTATCTCAGCACTTGTTTACAACAAAACTTTGCATTTTTGCGAGATAGATTACCATATGAGACAAAGTGTTGAATTGGATGTTGAGTACACGATCTTACCCCTTTTCGCAGCTATCGGCCATCCTAACTCTTCAGATTTAATCCTGGATTGGATTCATGGTCGTTCCTTTGAATGGGAAAGATAGTTCTACCAAAGGTTGTCGTTCATCTTGAACTTGTGATCCTGGACTCTACCTCTTGTCGTGGTTCAAAGATCTATCCCCGAATTGATCTCAACATGTGTTTCCGCTCATTATGTGCAAGTTGAGGTGGAATTGGTTGGTTTGTGGGAGCAAGTGATTCAAGTGTGGGTATAAGGCTAGGTCATGATGGTGATGATAAGTCGGGTGAGCTTTTGGGATTGGATGTGTCCAGGTTTAGCCATTCAACGTTAGAATACTCCCCCTGAATGGGTAATTTAGGATAATATGCTTCTTCTTCCAAGAATACGGTATCGCGGGAGACAATAAGTTTCTTAGAAGAAGGACAATAGCATTTGTACCCTTTTTGAGTAGTGGAGTAGCCAAGAAAGATACATTTGTCAGCTCGAGCACCAAATTTGTTGCCATCCTTTTTGTGCACAAAGACAACACAACCAAATACCTTAGAAGGTAAAGAATTGATTAGAGGGCAATTTGGAAAGAATCCAAGGAGTTTTTGAATTGGGGTGTCATAATTGAGAACTTTGGATGGCATACGGTTAATGAGATAAGCTGCTGTTTTGATGGCATCATCCCAGAAGATTGTAGGGACATTTCGCTCCATTAGCAAGGCTCGGCTTACTTCCAACAGTGACGATTTTTTCGCTCTCCGCTCCGTTTTGTTGGGGGTGTAAGGACATGAAGTTTGGTGATGAATTCCGTGTTGATCAAGAAATTCTTTGAAGGCGGTACTCATGTATTCCTTTGCATTATCACTTCGTAATACCTTAATGGAAGTGTTGAATTGGGTTTGCGAAAGGTATAGAAGGTTTGAAATACTTTGGCTACTTCCGATTTGTCTTTCATCAAATAAACCCATGTTGTTCGGTGTGATCATCAATGAAAGTAACGAACCATCTAGTATTGGAGAGGGTAGTTATTCTCGGCCGGCCCCAAATATCACTATGAATTAGTGTGAATGGTGAGGAAGGGGTATAGGGTTGTTTGGGATATGAAGAACGAGTTTGTTTTGCAAATTGGCAAGTTTCACAATGAAAAGGGGTAGAATTTTTATTGAATAGACTTGGAAACACATGCTTCATATAATCAAAACTAGGGTGGCCTGACCGACAAAGCGATTGCCACAAAAAAGTACATCATTGTTTTGAGAATTCGAGCTAACCAAAGGCTCCGCCTTGTCAGTTCGTGCAAGTTTATTCTTCAAATTCAAGCCTTCAAGGTAGAATAATCCATCCCATTCTCTAGAAGTCCCAATCGTCCGCCCCGATTTTAAATCCCGAAAAACACATAAACCATCATCAAAGATCACTCGGCATATTTGACCTCTAGTCAACTTGCTCACGTATATCGTGTTACACGTGAGTTCGTGTACAAACAGACATTTTGTATGGTTAATTGATTAGATAATGTGACCGTGCCAATACCCTCTACCCTTGTGAATATACCGTTAGCTACTTTGACTTTGAGGTGTTCATGACAGAATTTTAGGTTGTTGAATAATGTTTTGTTACCGGTCATATGATCCGTAGCTCCTGAGTCAATAATCCAGGTACTAGTCATCACAGCGTTGAGGGCTACAATAGAATTACCTGATTGAACCAAATTTACGCTGGGAATAGAGTTTGACTTATTCTGCTTGTCGAGTATCCTGCGAAGCATCTGTAATTCTTCATGACTCAGGCAACCATCATTCTCAACCTTAGATTCAGCATTAGTCGTGTGACTTTGGAAGTTTGATTTTCCATTGGAAGGTTTTCCATGGAGTTTCCAAAGATTCTTCTTTATTATGGCCTTTCTTCTTGCAATAGTTGCACCATTTGATAGGCCTTCGTTCCCCGTGTGATCCCCGGGCCGCGAGTGCCGAGCTTTCGATTGGGTTATGTCGATTCAAGAGTTTCCTACTTTCCTCAAATTGCACAAAATTAACAACATCAAAGAGTTGAGGAAGTGGCTTCAGCCCCATAATTCTGCCCCTTATCTCTTCGAAAGTGTCATTTAGGCCTAGGAGGAAGTCATGTATCCGTCCTTCTTCCACGATCTTTTTGTATAGTTGTGCATCTTCGAGGTTTTTCCAGGGATGAACCTCAAATAAATCTTGTTGTTGCCACAATTTCAGCAAAGTATTATAATATTCAGTTACGTACATGTTACCTTGTCTTAGATCCCGAGTTGTCGCCTGTGTGAATCAAGGCGCGGTGTTTTCAAGTGAGGAGTAGGTTCTTCGAGCAAAGATCCCATATTTCTTTTGTCAGTGTGAGCAAGTAGGTATCCTTCGCTGATCTCTAAAGTCATCGAGTTGCACAACCAAGTCATGACTTGGTTGTTTTCAAGAAACCATGTGTCGAAATTGGGAGCATCGGGGGCTGGTTGAGGGGCTGCCCCATTAATGTATTTCTCCTTTCTCTTACCACGAATATACCTCAGCACGCTTTGTGACCACTGGAGATAGTTTTTACCATTAAACTTATGGTTAATGATCATACTGTGATTTTCTGAGAAATCTGGTACCATTTCTGTGATTCTGGGTGGTACTGGATTTTCTGAGAAATCTGGTGGTATCTCTCGTGGTTTCGTGTGGTACTTGTTTGGTTTGGTGGTTCGAAGATGAAGAGTTTGGAGTTTCGAATTTGTACCGGACATAAAAGCTTGGGGAATCATTCCTGTTCGTACAGATTTTCGGAATTGAGCCAAACGAGGAGGGATTTGAGAGAAATCCATGTTCGGACTGTTTGCCGGAAAAGGATTCAGATTGCCGGAATCTGGAATTGATGCTGAAATCGCAGAATTCCATTGTTCTCGACTGTTTACCGAATCTGGAATTAGTGGGGCTGATTCTGAATTTCTGCCTCTTTTGCTCGATACCATGATGAGAAATAGAGGAAGAATTCACTCTTATTGATGTATAATATGAGTACATAGCTAAGGTATATATAGTCTCCAAAAGGAGAGTGAACATTCAGCAATGAGTGGAGCAGATAGTGGAGGAATTAGTGGAGGAATAAAGTAAGGATAGTGCAGCACTAAGAATAAAGTAAATAAGAATCCTATAATTAAAAAAGGGATATGCCATAATTGATGTCTGATATGCCATAATTGCTGTCTGATTTCTAACACAAGTCAAGAGGACTTTAACTTTTTTGCACAGAACAAATTTGCAGCCGTCACATCTATCCCATGCTCAACATAACTGGACTTGAACAGAGGATGACAATGAAGAACTTACATTTTGAACAAGCTTGGCAGCCTTGGAAATTGTCCCAATTTTCCTTTTGGTTTTCCACACTCGAGGATATCTTGGTCTTGGACCTTTTGCAGCACATACCTGATAAAGAAAAGGTAACCGATATCAAAGGTAAGGAATTGTTTCATTGCACATAGAAGTATAGAACACTTAGAGTTTCAATAAATATTTCACTCAGAAAATCTTCGGATTTCACATGCCATCCTTGTACTATAAACAGAATAAGAAAAATATTATATGAACTGGAGGAAGATTCAGCATGCAGAAAAAATGAGAAACAGTTAACTTCGCTTAGCCATAGATATCAGGATCTTACCACTGTGATTTGCGTACTTCTCGGAATTTTAACAGCTTCAAATGTTTTAATAATAGAAAGAGGTGAGTCTGTCAGTGAAAGCATCCTGAGAAACCCTAAAACAGGAAAACAAAACAAAATCAGCATATAAAGCAACCTACAGGAATGTCACCAAGATCAGGAACATGCTGCGCACATTCATAGCAAAAGTTTCTATTTTTAACAAAGAAGATTTCATTTTGGACTTTAAAGTTTGTGAGATCTGGTACCTTTAAGGATGCTTCCTGAAAGGATTGAATCCATCTTGCTGCTTCTTCAGGGCGGCTTGCTCCTAACTATAACATTCACCTTGCATGATTTAGCATTAAAATTTCAAATAATTATTTTTTCCCTAATAATGATCTCACCTTTAATTGATCACAGTGATTTGAAGTATTGTAAAGAGTAAATATAAAGAGTACCTGCAATTTGTGCAAGGAATTACTATTAAGCATATGTCATTGGTGCATATTGATTGGAACATAAAGCTGAGACAAATATTAACATTGAACCACAAAGAAATTGTGCTTATACTTTTCTGTTAATGCTTTCCCTCCCATTGTCTGAACTCTCGGTCTGCGGAAATCGGCCGAGCCCAGCGATTCAGACCTCTGGTGCTTCCTCTCCTTGAACATCCCACAGGCCAGATCGTCCCAACAGCAAACCACATCTGTGCATGAAACCAAATAAGATTGGGTGAATGGGCTTCGACAGGAAAAATTAGAGGGAAGGGGAGAGGGATGCAAACCTTAAATTGAAAGATTGAAAGAAAAAGAACACATGGAAAGAGGAGGGAATTTCAAAATTCAAAATGAAAATGCTAACCAGTGCACGAAGCCGCTGAGCCACACTGTTGAGCCATTACTGTTGAAATGAATAGTGATTTGTGAGAAGAGAAACAGTGCATGGCTTATTATGCTATTCCTGTTAACTGCAGCGAGAAATCGAGAATAATTTATAAAGATGTTTAATTTTGCCAGAGAATGAAAGTTCGTCTTCAGCGCTCGTGATCTGGCAGCAGCGGCGCTTCTGCAGTGAGGCTGAACGCAGTAAGGTTCTGATTTATGAAAGCAGCAACAAGGCTCCTAATTTGCCAAATTAGGGTTCTGAAATTGTTTTAATTCAAATTTATGGCTTCAAGTACTTGGGCTTTTTTACTGATATAATGCGATAGATATCAGAGATCTACACCACCAAGACGAGTGCAGCAGCCAGCGATCTGAAACGCGCGATACCACATATCCTACGAGTTAGCCGTCGATCCCATCGATCCGAAGCAATATGCGATTTTTTAAAAGCGCTGGATCGTTTGGTTTCAAGAAATCGCCGGATCGTCCGTTCCTACGATTTAAATCGCGCGTTCCTAAGTAAATACATAGGCATCGAAAGAGTAAATACTATACATCTTACAGCAGATTCCTCTGTTTCTAAATCCAGCTATGCTTTTCAATCTCAAGAAAGAAGAAAATTACTCACTGACAAGGATCTTATTGTGCATCAAACTGGTTCAAATATGCATATAAATTTAGCAGATAACACAACCTTTAGGATCTTCTTCCATACTTCTGGCATAATAAGTAGGATGTCGAGGATAGTAGTATTCTGGTTTAATCTGATCCTGATAATAGTTCTGATAGGCTTTAACAAGATCAGCGAGTTGGTCCTTTTCGTCTTCCTTCTTCTCTTCCTTCTTCTCTTCTTCCTTTTCGTCTTTCTTCTTCTCTTCTTCCTTTTCTTTCTTCTTGTCTTCTTTCTCTTCTTCCACAGAAACTATCTCCGTGCGACACAATGTCCTCAGCTTACCCACTATGCTCTCAGAGTCGATGTCGCCTATTATGGTTAATTTCTTGTCTTTCATATTCATAGACACAGACTCAACCCCTGCATAAAATTAAAAAGACCCATTAATCTTTCTGGATTTTCTGATCTAGGGTTGATTTTAAACGAGGAAGAAGATTGTGGTGAAAAAATAGAACAGATTTGGTAAATTACCTGGAAGCCCAGATACACCTTTCATGACTTTCCTCTTGATTGAGTCGTCGTGTAATTCAATCTTGAGAATAATTTTCTGTGGAAACAGAGAGAGAGGAAATTGAATCAGAAAAATCTGCGCATATATGAAGGAGATTAGTAATTAAGAGAACTTGGAGAGAAATTCTCACCTTCATGATGTTTAGCTGATGAAATATTGATGGCGGATTTAGAGAGACAGAGAGATCAGGGAGAGAGAGGTGGAGGATTGGGGCTTGGCTTCTCTCCGCTGCCTCCTACTACTTTAAACGGTTTCGTTTTATGTGTGGGACGAATGAAGAAGTATCACTATTTTTAAAAAAGCAAAATACATTGGGGGCCGAGGTCTTGGAGCTGGGCTCACCAAATGACGTCACCAATGAAACAAATATTCAGCTTTCCTTCCTATTTTTTTTTTTTCCCTGTTTCCATGTAATTTCTAAAACATGTGTAAACTGTAAAGAAGATGCTCCATATATTGTGGTAAATTATTTGTTAGGTTTGGATGAAAATTTACCACGTATGTCTTTATTTTTTTTATTTTTTATTTTTGCTGTAAAATGATGTATTCTGAAATTTTTAACCAATCTTAGGTATCGAGATTGAAAATTATATGAATAATTGGGCTATTGGTAATTCAATATTTATGGGTGTAAAAGTAATTTGAATAGTACTTTTTTAAAGAATTATTAATTAAATTACAATCAAAATTGAAATAATTTTTGCCAAAGAAATTGAAATA
This sequence comes from Acacia melanoxylon, assembly GCA_019022615.1. NCBI lineage: Eukaryota > Viridiplantae > Streptophyta > Magnoliopsida > Fabales > Fabaceae > Acacia > Acacia melanoxylon. Next base: position 182,479 of record JAFJYJ010000068.1, on the reverse strand, counting down.
ATTTTAATAATATAAGAGGTTCTAAAACTTTGTCACATGCAAATCTCTTGTGAAGTAAAAAAAGGTACATCTTTTTATGGGACGGATTGAATATATATCATTTCTATAAATAATGAAATAATTTCTGAAAAAAATAATAAATAATTTAGTTCATACTCCTTTTGGTCCTTAATATAAAACATATTTATTTAACTTAATTAGATTTAAAAAGTTAATTAAATTAATTAAGGAAAAAATATTTCTCCAAATGACTTAAGCTAAAACTACGCGTTTTGAATTAATGAAAGGTATGTTTGTAATTTTATGTGAATTAATGAAGGGCGTTTCGATACAATTTATATAATAAAAAAATAAACAAAATTACCGAAAAACACCATTCATTAATCCAAAACGATGTAGTTTTGGGTTCACTAGAGAAAAACTTATCTTCGGTGACTGGAAAAATTCTTTACCCATTAATTAATATGACATATAATTTCTAAAGCATCCTAGTCACTTTCTTTAATTCCTCGTTTCCTCCCATCTATGCTTATTGGTGTGGAAGTATTAAAAAAATTGACAAATGCGAAAATTATATTTTATATTTACGATCAAGATCAACACTCCGGATATATCTTATATTAAAGACATGAGAGAGTAACATAAAAGCATATAAGATTTTGAAATAATAAAACTTAAACAATTGTGAAAAAAGATGTAACTTTTTTACTTCACAAGAGATTTGCATGTTCCAGCGTTTTAGAACCTCTCATATTATTAAAATTATTTCAATTTTGATTGTAATTTAATTAATAATTCTTTAAAAAAGTACTATTCAAATTATTTTATACACCAATAAATATTGAATTACCAATAGCCCAATTATTCATATAATTTTCAATCTGCCCAGTACCTAAGATTGGTTAAAAATTTCAAATGACATCATTTTACAGCCAAAAAAAAAAAAAGAAGAAGAAAGAAATTAAAAGATATACGGGGTAAATTTTCATCCAAACCTAACAAATAATTTGCCACAATATATGGAGCATCTTCTTTATAGTTTACACATGTTTTAGAAATTACATGGAAACAAGGAAAAACAAATAGGAAGGAAAGTGAATATTTGTTTCATTGGTGACGTCATTTTGTGGGCCTGACTCAAGACCTCGCCCAATGTATTTTGCTTTTGAAAAACAGTGATACCTCTTCATTCATCCCACACATAAAACGAAACCGTTTAAAGTAGAGGATAGCGGGATAGGAGGAGGGCGGAGGAGAAGCCAAGCCGGAGGGTTGAGCGATGGGGTGAGCATATGGGTGAAGGTGAAGGGATTTATAGTGGAAAAAAGAGGGGAAAGAAGGAGAGAGGAAGGAGCTGGATCAAGACAAGTCAAGGCCCATTTTTGTGGTCTACGGTCCGCAAGACGCAGTCGTACAGAAGAGCTGTGGAGTGTATGCTCCACGCCACTATTACAATGGGCCTCACGCGGAAATTGAATGGCTTGGAATTTTATTTTTATTTTGCTAAAAGTGAAGGTTTTGGAGGGGTTCGGCATCAGTCCCCCACTAAGGCCAGGGCACGGCCCCGGGCTCTTTGAGCACTTAATGGGGACTTACGAGATCGCCTACCAAAGGAGCTCCGGCGACGACAATGGGATCGAACACACATCCCTTTGAGACTTGCATAAATCTCTTACCATCTATGCCAACTCACTTTGGTTCATACAGATTTTTCCTCAATAAAAATCAGTGAATAATGGGCCTCACGCGGAAACGAACCGTGTGAATAATTGGAATGATAGGGCTTGGGTGAGGCCCGCGATTTTTTTTGAGTGCTCGTGGACGTTTTATTTTATATTTTTCTCCTAGATGACTCTAGAAAGTACCTAGTTATATGTACATTTATACACATCTATTTACCGTATGTGCGCGCCAAAGTCAAGCTTTCAATATGAACCATGGTATATATTTAGCACAATAAAGATGAGATTTTTGGTATATATTTATAATTATTCGAACTTTTTATAAGTAATGGATGTTATGAAATGCGCATATTTGATATTTGATATGATTTTTGGAGACTTCAATCCATCGACTTATGACTTTGTTTGAATTTGGAAAATGTATGTTTGATTGAGAAGTTGTTCCAATCGGACTTATGGATCAAAAGTAATTTATTTGAAAAGTTACTTTGGGGAGATTTTGTTCCAATTGGACTTATGGACCAAGATCATGAGGTATTTTTTTAGTACCGTTCAGTATCTTGAAATATATTTTTAATACCATTCATTACTCTAAAAAATATTTTAGGGTAGTGAATGAATTACTATAATTAATTTTTTCAAGATCCTAAAATAACTTATCATGATCATAAAGTATTTTTTTAGTATCGTTCGCATATCCCGAAATATATTTTTAGCGCCATTCAATATCTTCAAAATTATTTTAGTATACTAACTAGTATTAAAAATAGTTTTTTCAAGATTAAACACACATATAGGATTATGGGCCCAAAGGGCTGAGGCCCAAGGTCATTTGTACATATCACACTTTATCATTTATTTGTGTAAATGTATTCTGTAACCCTAGTATCATTGATCTATAAATATACAAGGAGGCCCATTTACCGTGCGCCTATTACAGAAACCTCTACCAATATATAAAGTTTATCTTGGTATCAGAGCACATAAAGGCAACACTGCCATGGCTGAAAAATCAACAGCAGATTCCTCTGCCCTCTCCCAGTCTCTCGTCTCTGCTGCCACTCTGCCCAAGGTAGCCTCCACCAACAACAGTGGTATCAACCAAGTTTGCTCCATCAACTGGATGGGACAAACTTCCTTATCTGGAAGACTCATGTTCTTCCTATCATTAAAGGCCATAAGCTAGAAGGATTAATCAATGGGACTAAAACGTGTCACACACCTTTCATAAATGAAAATGGTGTTATGAGACCTAACCCAAAACTTGAAGATTGGGTTGCAACAGATCAGTTGCTCTTTGGCTGGCTCTTAAACACTATGAGCCTTGAAGTTTCATCACAAATGGTTGCTGTCTCCACTTCTGCTGGACTTTGGGAAGCTGCAAAACAGATAGCTGGAGCTCAAACCAAGTCTAGAGTTCTTATGCTAAAATCTGATTTTCAAAGAACCAGAAAAGGTAACATGAAAATGACTGAATACCTGTCCAAAATGAAAAGTCTCTCTGAACAACTTGCTGTAGCCGGGAGCTCTGTCTCTCCATCAGATTTGATCATCCAAGTTCTTGCTGGTTTAGATGCTGATTACAACCCCATTGTAGTTCAAATTAGCGAGAGAATCAAGTGACCTCACCTAGATTGATTTTCGGTCCTCTTTCTTCGACATATGAGAGCGAGAATGGATCGGTTGAACCGGCTAGCAAATCTATCGGTTCAACCAACTTTGTCAACTACACAAAGACGAAAACTACTCACCACGAGGCAGCCGGGCGTGGAAATAGAAGAGGAGGTCGTTTAATCGAACCAACGAGGCGGACGTGGTCATTACAACAATGGTCGTGGTAATCACACTCAATATGGTGAAGGGCCTCCTAAATGTCAACTATGTGATCATGTTGGACACACTGTTGAAACATGCTTCTATCGTTTTGACAGAAATTTTGTCAAAACCAACAAGAAAACTAATAATGCTTCTAGTTCTACATCTGATTTTGCAGCTTATTGGGCTACCCCAGAAACTATTGATGATGATGCATGGTACATGGACAACGGAGCAACTTGTCATGTGACTAATGATGCAAACAGCATTGAAACTCCTACTCAGCCTACTGGTAAGATTAGAATTATAGTTGGAAATGGTGACAAAGTTAATGTTGAAAAAGTTGGGTCATCTACAGTGTCTAATGTTCCTAACAAGACAGTAAAACTAAATGATGTTTTATACTCTCCTGGAATCACTAAGAATCTGCTTAGTGTTTATAAAGTTGCTGGTGACAATAATGCTGATGTTGTGTTTAATAAACGTGGATTCACTGTGAAGGAACAAGCAACAGTCGAGATAATTGAAGAAGGGAGTACCAACTCAAGAAGGAATGTTTAAAGTCTCAAAACAGTAGATGGAAGCATGGATCTGGTTTTTATTCTTTGAGCAAGAAGGCGATCATTCAAAGATCTGATTAAAGCATTCTATTAGGAATTTATGGCACTGTAGACTTGGTCATCCTAATGACAAAGTACTAAGTCAAGTTATTAGCAATTGTAATTTGAACATTACTGCAAAGAATGAAAAAGTTACCTTTTGTGAACCCTGCAAATTTAGCAAATCCCATTCACTTCCCTTTAAACTCTCTCAATCTCATGCTTCTAAACCCCTTGAATTGATACATACCGATTTGTGGGTCTGCACCAAAGGCATCTCGTTAATGGTTTCGGATACTATGTTTTATTTCTTGATGATTACAGTGTTATTCATGGATTTTTCCTCTTAAAACCAAAGATGAAGCACTACCAATGTTTGTTCAATTCAAAACATTTGCGTAAAGACAGGTTGACAAGAAATCAAAATACTTCAAAGTGATTGGGGAGGAGAGTATAGAAGTTTTTCAAAAACTCTTCAAGAAGCGGTATACAGTTCGACACTCCGTCCACACACATCAGCTCAAAATGGAAGGGCTAAAAGAAAGCACGGGCATATAGTTGAAATTGGCCTATCTCTTCTTGCACAAGCTAAGATGCCCTTACACTATCGTGGGAAGCTTTTAGTACAACATCGTTTTGATTAATCAACTACCTTCTACTATTTTGAAGGGTTTGTCACCATTTTATAAGTTGTTTCATGTACATCCAGATTATGCACGACTAAGAATTTTTGGTTCAAGATGCTATCCATGTCTTAGACCATACAATGAACACAAGCTACAATTCAGAACTATCAAATGTGTATTCCTAGGCTACAGCAACAATCACAAGGGATATAAATGCCTAAGTCCAACAGGAAGGATCTATGTTTCAAGACATGTTGTTTTTAACGAAAATGAATTTCCTTTTGCATCAGGTTTCATAAACAAAAGAAGTGTACCTGAGGAGCAAGTATATTCCGACGCAAAGATTTTTCGTGTCCACACTCCCTTCATTAACAACGAGTTCAACTGAATCTCTTGAACCGAAATCCAGATCCAATTCGAATGGTTCTCATTATTCCACTTCGAGTCCACTCACTGATCAAATACCACCTATTAACACAACAAGCGGCTCATCGTACCAAAGCGGAACAATTTTACTCAACTTCAGCAAGCAATAATCCCCTATTCTGAACAGACAGATGCACCTTACAGAAATGATTTTCATGAAAATCAACAACAGAATATCAACCAAAATCAACATCAGATGGTTACCAGAAGCAAGGCTGGTGTCTCTAAACCCAAAACACCCTATGTAGGCACTATAATTGCTGAAAACACTACAGACTACATCCCACATAATGTTCAAGACGACTTGAGATGCAGTGACTGGAGGAAAGCAATGCAAGATGAGTTTAGTGCTCTTATGAGGAACAAAACGTGGAAAGTAGTACCATACACAGGTCAAGGCAATGTAGTTGACTGCAAATGGGTACTTAAGAAGAAATTCAATGTTGATGGGTCCCTACAAAAACACAAAGCTAGACTTGTTGCTAAGGGCTTTCAACAAAACCCTGGAATAGACTTTGGAGAGACATTCACCTTCTAAAGGCCTCTACACTAAGGTTTGTTCTCACTTTATTGCGGTTACCCTAAATTGGCAAATAAGGCAACTGGACATAAACAATGCCTTCCTAAATGGGATCTATAGGAGATGGTCTTAATGAAGCGGCCGTAGGATTCATTGATCCAAAGTTTCCTAATCATGTATGCCTCTTGAAGAAAGCATTATATGGCTTGAAGCAAGCTCCCCGAAGCCTTGGTTCGAAAAACTCGGGAAACACTTATACAATGGGGATTCATACATTCAAAGAGTGACACCTCTCTGTTTTTCTTAAGGCTAGAAAGATATGTGCTTTTTGTACTCATCTATGTAGATGATATTATTGTTATAGGAAATTGCTCAAAATTAATCAACCTGTTCACACCGAATCTCAACTCTCGCTTGCTCTCAAGGATCTTGGCCACCTACATCACTTTCGGGAATAGAGGCATACGGAGATGACACTCAGGCTCTACCTCAAACAGAAAGATATATCTCAAGCATCCTCACTAAGAGTGGAATGCAATACTCCTCACCGGTACCCACTCCTATGGTGGTAAATCGCCACTACTCTAAAGCTGATGGCACACTACTTGAAAATCCTACCCTGTACAGACAGCTAATAGGAGCCCTTCAGTACTTAATCAACACCAAGCCAGACATTATGTTCGCTGTTAACAAACTGAGTCAATTTCTCAGTGCTCCCACCAATGTTCACTGGCAAGCACTCAAGCTAGTGCTTCGATATCTCAAGGGTACATCAAATCTAGCATTGCATATTAAACCAAGCAGCCATCTTACCTTGCAAGGTTTTTCCGATGTTGATTGGGCAGTCTGCCCTGACGATCGACGTTCAATGGGTGGTCATTGCGTCTTCTTCGGTGACTCACTCATCTCTTGGTCAGCGAAGAAACAAGCCATAGTCTCACGCTCCAGCTGCGAATCCGAGTATCGGTCACTCTCGGATCTATCATCTGAACTCGCTTGGCTTCAATCCTTCATTGGGGAGCTTGGATTACACCTTCGATCGACCCCCATAGCTTGGTGCGACAACATCAGCGCTGCAGCCCTAGCTTCGAACCCCGTCTTCCACGCTCGAACAAAGCACATTGAGTTTGACGTCCACTTTGTGAGAGACCGTGTACTTGCGAACCAAATGGCCGTGAAGTATGTACCTTCCTCCGACCAAATTGCCGATATTTTCACCAAGGCCCTCTCACTCCAAGTTTCGGGGCTTCCGTGACAAACTTGGTCTTCGAGTATGGGGACACTCGTTTGAGGGGGCATCAAGAATAATAGCAATAACAATATTGAGCCCAGTAGTAAACACACATATAGGATTATGGGCCCAAAGGGCTGAGGCCCAAGGTCATTTGTACATATCACACTTTATCATTTATTTGTGTAAATGTATTCTGTAACCCTAGTATCATTGATCTATAAATATACAAGGAGGCTGCCATTTACTGTGCGCCTATTACAGAAACCTCTACCAAGACATATGCTCCACGCCACTATTACAATGGGCCTCACGCGGAAACCGAACGACTTGGAATTTTCTTCATACGATTTTTCCCCGGGCACTACCGTGTGAATAATTGGAATGATAGGGTCAGGGTGAGGCCCGCGCAATTTTTTGAGTGCTCGTGGACGTTTTATTTTATATTTTTCTCTAGATGACTCTAGAAAGTACCTAGTTATATGTACATTTATACACATCTATTTACCGTGTGCGCTCCAAAGCTGCTCAATATGAACCATGGTATATATTTAGCACAATAAAGATGAGATTTTTGGTATATATTTATAATTATTCGAACTTTTTATAAGTAATGGATGTTATGAAATGCGCATATTTGATATTTGATATGATTTTTGGAGACTTCAATCCATCGACTTATGCACTGTTTGAATTTGGAAAATGTATGTTTGATTGAGAAGTTGTTCCAATCGGACTTATGGATCAAAAGTAATTTATTTGAAAAGTTACTTTGGGGAGATTTTGTTCCAATTGGACTTATGGACCAAGATTATGAGGTACTTTTTTAGTACCTTTCAATTTCTTGAAATATATTTTTAATACCATTCATTACTCTAAAAAATATTTTAGGGTAGTGAATGGTACTATAATTAATTTTTTCAAGATCCTAAAATAACTTATCATGATCATAAAGTATTTTTTTAGTATCGTTCAGTATCCTGAAATATATTTTTAGCGCCATTCAATATCTTCAAAATTATTTTAGTATACTAACTAGTATTAAAAATAGTTTTTTCAAGATCCTAAAATAATTTTTCAACATCATGAAGTCTTCGAAAAGCCTATGTCCCATAACATCTCGTAGACCTTGGATTAGTACCCATAATTTTGTAGTTAAATTATCTCCTCGATAATTAACAAGTGTTATACATACTTGAATGGGTTAGAGAGAGAAGCTCCCCCATCTCTCTAGTTTTCGTTCCGTAGCTATTGCCATGATCCACCCCCTTGTTCCATTCGACTCTAGCCCTAAGGACGATCCCCTCCCCACCCCGGAGACGACCAATCGCCCAAGCGTGCCAAGCTGGATGAAGCGACAGCACTAGACGTAGTACCGATGATGGAGACAGATTCGCCTCCCATAGAAGCTCCTGCTGAAACCCACGCCTCCGCAACTGTAACTCTAGACTTCGTCCTAGAGACTCAAATGCACATGGACCCATCTACGGTTCTTAAAACAAAGATGAATATTGATAATGCAGATGATGGTATTAAAGCTCCTTCATTCAAAGACAACCGTTGAACTCGGTTTCAATGGCTCCCGAGGATGAGGAAGACGATCTCCCATTGAACCAAAATGATGTTTCCATTGGCCTAAAGGGAAACATCCCAACAAACCTGATTTTGCCTCTCACATTATTCATACACGAGTGCAACAGTTGAATTTCACATTACTCCCGAAGTGCTTGAGACATCCCAAGATGGGGCATGGATGCAAGTGCAACGACGAAGACGTGCAACCGTCGGAGGACAAAACGAGTGCACCGCATGAGAACAAAAAGTGGCCAAATGTGTCACGGTATGAAATTCTAAGCGAAATGCCCGATGAGGAGCATCCAACGGTGTATGATCAAGCCAAGGAGGATTTTATTCCTAATGCAAATTCTTTGGTCCAGGAAAAAAGGCACCGAGTCAAAAGATCATAAAAAGACAAGCACAGGGACCAAGCAAAAAGCTACTACTATTCAAAGCACTAAGCAAAAAGCAACTACTATTCAGAGCACTAAGCAAAAAGCCACAACTATTCAGAGCATCAATCAGGATAACATTTTCAACTCCAAGCACTACGTAGCTTCAAAGGCCACCACAATTCTTGATCCTAATTACAATGTTGCCATTCAAGTTAATGATGCCGATTACCTCGTAAAACCAGAATTAGCGAGGACACCGAATCTAAGTGAAGGAATGGACCCTCTCTCTAAAAGTAGAGGCCTCAAGCTTGCTTCAGGTGTCACTATTCATAATTTGGGTGCTAAACCCAATCTTGATCTTGCTGGGCCTTCTGTTCGTATAATGAAGCAACTGGCAAGGGACATCTAAGCTGAGGTTGGCGCATCTGATGATGCAATGTTTGAAGAGGGAGTTGCTCCCTATTTACCCACTAATGTTTAATATGTCAATTATTATTTGGAATTGTCAGGGAGCTTATAAACAGAAGTTTCCTTCTGTTTTTAAAACAATGGTGTCTAACTACAAGTCTGATATTTTTGTTATAGTTGAACCAAGAATTTCAGGTGATAAAGCTGATAAAGTTATTAAGAAGCTTGGATTCCAACATTCCCACAGAGTTGAAGCTTCTGGATTCTCTGGAGGCATCTGGATCTTATGGTCCTCAAAGGTGTCAATCAACATCCTAGTGAATCAAGTACAATTCATTCACATGGAAGTTACTTGGCTTGGGAGCAATTTAAAATTTCTCTTCACCGCTATTTATGGTAGCCCTCAATCTGAGCTCAGGAAATTCCTCTGGCATGATCTTGACCAGCTTGCTTCTACTATTTCATCCCCATGGCTTTTGGGGGGTGACTTCAACGCCATTCTTCATCAATATGAGAGAAGAGGAGGCTCTGTTCACCGTGCTCGTGGATGTAGCCATTTCAACAAATTTCTTCATTCTAATGGGCTTGTAGACATGGACTTTAGTGGGCCCAGTTCACCCGGAAAAGGGGCCTCCTTTTATGCGTCTTGATAGGGCTCTTTGCAACCCCTTATGGCTTCAACTCGCTTCCTCAAGCTTCGGATCATCTCCCTAAATTACTCTCGGACCACGTGCCCATCCTAATTAAATTGGGCCACAACAACCAATTTGGACCATAAGCTCGTCCTTCGGTTTTTAGCCTCGTGGCTTTCTCATCCAGATTTCCCCAACATTGTTCATCGTGCTTGGCAATCTGGTGGTGACCTTATGTCCTGTATGGAATCTTTCAAATCCGAGATTCAAAGATGGAACGTTGACACCTTTGGCCACATCGGAAAGCGTAAGAGACGTCTTCTCCCGTTGACTTAAAGGGATTCGAAATCAAAATTGGAAGACGAACACGAAACTACCTCTGTTTCCTATCCGATCCGGAAACATCGCCGAGAGAGGATCTAGAGCAGGTGTGTTTCCAAGAGGAGCTCTTATGGCTCCAAAATCGTCCTCGAATGGCTATGTCTCGGGCGATCGCAACACCCGCTTACTACCACATGAAGGCGCTGGTTCGTAGGAAAAGGAATTGTATCTCTCAACTCAAGCGAGCGGATGGATCTTGGGCAACCAACAATAATCAATTATCATGCCTCACAAGACAATTTTTCATGGATCTTTACTTTTTAGAAGATCATTCGTTCACCCCCTCTCTCTGAAAGGTGCCTTCACCGTCCTATCGGATCAAGTGCTTATGAATCTTGACAGGAGGGTGACCCTGGAGGAAGTTAAAGAAGCACTCTTTGAAATGCAGCCTCTAAAATCGCCTGGATGTGATGGCATTCATGCTCTGTTTTATCGTCGCAATGGAACACAAAGGGGACCTAGTATCCTCAACTTTGTGCTTCGTCTTTGGGAAGGTAACTCTTTTGATCCATCATTGAATCATACTCGATAGCCTTAATCCCTAAAGTTAGACAAATTTGTCTTATCGGTGAATATAGGCCAATTAGCCTTTGTTCTCAGGTTTGTATAAAATAGTCTCTAAGACGGTGGCCAACAAGATTGAGATCAATCATGCCGATTTAATTGGACACAAATCAATCTAGTTTTATCCAAGGACGAAGTATAATTGACAACATCATTATTGCTCGAGGCAATTCACTCCATGAGAGGAAAAAAAGGGAAATCATCTTTGGATGACTATCAAAATTGATCTTGAAAAGGCTTTCGACAACCGAGATGGGACTTTATTGATGATTCCCTTAAAGATGCGGATTCCCGGTAATTTGGCGTGATTGATTATGGAATGTATATCATCTCCAACCATGCGGTCTTGTGGAATGGGAAACCCACCGCTTCTTTCTCTCCCAAGCGGGGTGTTAGACAAGGGGATCCCCTCTCCCCTATATCTTTGTCCTCTCGTATGGAACGTCTCTCTCAATTAATTGAAGCAAAGGTTCAATCTGGTGATTGGCAAACAATTAAAATGGGCCGCGGTGGTGTAGCTCTCTCCCACTTATTTTTCGCTGATGATTTAATCCTCTTTGGACAAGCGACCACTCATCAGGTTGCTTTAATCAAAGACACCCTACAAGAATTTTGTACCTCTTCGAGTCACTTGGTGAGCAGGACCAAGACCAAAGTTCAATTCTCGAAGAACACTAGTCCTCAAGAGTGCAAAAGACGTGTGACTTGCTTGGATACCGTAGAACCGATTCCCTGGGTAAGTACCTCGAGTACCTCTTCTAACCGGTAGGGTTTCCAAGACCACATATGAATTCATCATCAATAGATTGCAAACGAAGTTGTCTGGTTGCAAAAGTCAGTCTTTGTCTTTGGCTGGGCGGATTACTCTTGCAAAATCTGTCCTGGCATCCTTGCCCCTTTACACAATGCAGAGTACCATACTCCCTTCCTCGTGTACTGATAAGATCGAGAAACTGATCCGAAAATTTATTTGGGGTTATTCTAGCGATCATCGAGGAATTAGTCTGATTAAGTGGCAAGATTTATGCCAACCATCTCAGCACGGTGGTTGTGGGCTTCTAAATCTCCAATCTCAAAACAAAGCATTCATGATGAAACTGATTTTCAAGATTCATGCCCAACCGGAATCCCTTTGGGTTAGAGTCTTGAAACAGAAATATGCTGTTAAAAGCCTCAAAGAAGTGCCATGCCGTTCGCGAATGTCATACTTCTGGAGAAACCTAATTAAGCATTGGAGTGAGACTGCCATTCACATCAAATGGTCCATAGGTGATGGTAGCCAAATTAAATTTTGGGATGATTTTTGGGTTGGTGAGCTTGGACCCCTTAAGAATCTATCATTCTCCCCCATATCCGAGCAGGATCTTGCAAATACAATCCTGGATTATAAAACCACTGATGGTTCCTGGAAGTAGTCGCTTTTCAAACACCTTCTGCCAAGTGATACCCTGAAAGAGATCTCGGCAGTATCTCTGAGCGCGTCACAAGATCTATCATGCACTGAATTTAACCAAGAATGGGAATTTCACAACCAAATCGGCTTATAAAGCATTGGAATCCATGAATTGGAACGATTCTAATGACATTTGGTCCTATGTGTGGAAGCTCCGGATGGCCTAGAGAATCGAACCTTTACTCGGCTCCTTTTGAAAGGGAAGCTATTAACTAACATGGAGCGCTTCAGACGAGGGATGACCACTTCTCAGTTATGCTCCCTCTGTCAGTCTAACAACAAAGGGATTGATCACATTTTTAAGAGATGCAATTTAGCCTCCTCAGTCTGGAAGAAAATCCCGCTTTGTTGATATGAGTTCTGATTTTTTCAAGATGGACTTTAGAAGTTGGTCCGACTCACATCATCCGCCTTCCTCCTTAGACCCCTCTTGGAAGATAGGTGTTTGTATCACCTGCTGGAAGCTTTGGGAAATTCGCAACAAAAGAATTTTCACTGGTGCTACCTTTTCTGTTGATGAGATTCTAGTACTAGTTAAATCCTCAATCGTGCACTCCCAATCTTGTTTTTCTAGATTTAATCATATTCTGTAAATTTTGCTTTAATCAGTTTTACGATGTAATCGGTCCCACTGTTGTAGCTTTTGATCCATTTTAATGGAATCCCTATTCATTCAAAAAAATTATCTCCCTCGGGAAGATGAAGTTTGAAACCAAGAATGAAAGCCACAGACCAACTTAACTCACCATTCAATTATTAAAATAATAGTGTTTGCAATTTTGAATATGTAAAGCATTTTAAATTTATAATTTGGAAAAATATGAATAAATGATAACATAAAGGAAAAAAAAAAAAGAAATCCTTAATTGGGCAAATTTCTGAACCTAACTTCGAAACCCAATTCCCCCCCCTTCTTTTTTTTTTTTAAAAAAAAAAAAAAAAAAATCCAACTTTCCATTTAATCTATTAGAATTTCTATATAGGATCCTTAAAAAAGAAAGGAATTAGATACCGCTTAAGTACAAGATCTTGAGTTCAAGTATTATAAATAGGTAGAGAAATGTTAAAAAAGCTTTAGGAGCTGACCTTATTTGAATCCAAATTAAACGTACCAGATTATGCATGATTATAATCAAAACAGAATTAAAAGAGTAAAACAACATTAATAAAAAGCAGATGAGAAAAATTCAAGCTTATAGTGAGTCATTTGTTCTCACTACATCTTTCTCCCTTTGTACATCAACAACCTGTTCCGTTTGTTCATACAAATCATCCCTAATTTGTTCTGTTTCGTAGTACATTACATTATTTTCCTCTTGGAATTCCTCATGAATTACATCTGGTCTCTGCTCATGTCCCTCCTCCTCGCTTACTTTCCCATTTTGTTCATCCTCTTTATGTTCTTCATCCATGTCTTCATAGAATTGATTATTCTCACCTTGATCATTTACTTTTATTCTAACACGCTTTCCTTTGATGTATCGAAATTCCCACCTCGGTGGCGGATATTTTCGGTTCAACTTTTCAAACTTGTCCAGCATATCCAGCTCTTTAAAGACATTCCCAACCATGTTAACAGTTGACATGACAGGTCGGATCCCAAGCTCCTCCATGTCAGCAAATATCTACAGGAGATATAAAGAAGTAAATATCCATTATTACAAGCCTCATTATGAAGAACATGTAAAAAGACCCCATGTCATGCCTTTTGTTTTATACGACCTAGAAAGTTGGTAATCTAACCATTTAGAAAAGTATAAAGATCAGTATTTGAATAGTCTGAGGTAGAAGCAAAGGCGTGAGCCAATGGCAGAATAATTATAAGCATATGTAAACCACGTTCTGTTTATCAAAATCTTGCAAAAGAAAAATATTCAATGGCTTTAGATAAATTAAGAGAATTGCCATGTTTTAGGGGGAAGCAGACACAAGAGCTCTGATAACATAATCAGTGGACATAGTTATATCAAGAATTTTAATACTTCTGGACTAGAATAAAAGGAATTTTAATGGAAGAAAGGCACCCGTAATCCTTCTTAAAATAAAAGGCACGCACGCACCAGTCCCATGGAGCAGTTATGATAGGGCAAGATGGAAGCTTGATAAAATGGAGAGCTCGACATAAGTACATCTAATATGATATTGGATGAGATTGAAACTGCATTGAACCCTGTAAGAAAGCAGATTGAGGATCCCACAGGGGGTAAGAAACTTCAACTCTAGCTACACATGGAGGAATCCCTACCTTTAATGCAGTTGATAAGCAGAGCATCCAGGGAAGGGTGTGAAAGATGTGGTGCCGAAAAGGAAGACATAATCAATGTATTAGAGGGCTGTCCTAAGGCAATTAGAAATCAGAGAGCAGTAGACTCGAGAATGTGTACTATTTCCTACCTACCAATTATAAGCAATAGTCCCACTTCAACTCAATCACATGAGCAAGGACAGCCGGTAAAGTAGGTTGGGAAAATAGGTTTGGGATCATATGCTTGCTACTTTGTACATGGAGGAATAAAGCCTTGTTTGAATATAGCTTCACATACATGGAGGGATAAATCCTTGTTTGAATATAGTCATTTTATTTGGTAATAGTAATAAAGATAATAACGAATAGAAAAGAAATGAATGGCCTGATCTGATCGTGTATCAACGGCCAATCTTTGGTAGAAGAGAAGGTTCCATTGGAACAATTATTTATTTCTATTTCAGGATACCTGATCCCTTCTCATGTCTGATGAACCCACAGAGAGTAATCATGTAGATTGTAGAGGGAATGAAAGCAAAAGGTGGAAATGAGAGCACTTGAAATGATTGGGTGGAAATTTGCGAAAAAATGATAGCATAAACTCACCAGGATGAAGCTGCAAGAGGATTGCATGGTGAGGCAGGATGTGGAGGTCTTGCATGGAGCAATCAACACATATGGATTATAGGTTTCAACGACAGGTAGGGGATAAGTGATACCACCTGCTGTTATGGGATTACTTAATGGAATAGAACTATGCTGGAAATCGGGGATGAAACAATTAATCACTGAAAGTAACTTCTTGGTGGAGATGAAGGAATTAGAAGAGAAGCACATCTCATTATTGAGATGTACTCTTCTTTTGGACAGAATCAAGGAATGGATTGAGAAACTGGCAGCTCACAAATAATTAAGAGACTAACTCATACAAGGATCGGCTGGCCACAACTAGCATAAAAGAAGATTGGGGGCTTCATCTTATGGCTTTGCCTCCAAACTGGCACATACTTGGAGCCCACACAAAACAACAATGTAGTTTTTATTTGTTTTTCAGCTCTCCCCTCCAAAAAGAAAAAACAAAAAGAAAAAGAAAATCATGGAAAATGGTGGTGGAGAACCGAGTAACAATACCTCAAACACCTTGTTTTGCATGCCCCTCTTATAGTAGATGGAAATCATTTTATCGAAGAACCTACGAGGCAAGCTTTCCATGTTCTGCATTAACAATTTTGTCCAAAGTTCTTCAGCTTCATCCAATCTGTCATCCTCTGCTAAGGCATTAAGTAATGTGAAATAGCTTCCCATTGTCCTTCCTTGACCTTTGCTTAACATCCATTTTGTCACCTACAATGCCATACATAATTTTGTTGAAAAACAAACACGTCAGAGGATGCCCACAGATTGGAAATAGGAGATAGGACCCATAAAAGCATGATAAGAATATCAAATGAAAACAGCAATCTGACCAAAGAAAAAAATGCATTATATGGATGCAATTGAATAGATCGATCAAATTCAAATTGACATAACATGAAACCTATTTGTTCAAAACAACATCAAAGAAAATGAAATTTCAGAAGAAAAACCTCTCAATTCCAGAGATATCTAAAACACCCACTAGATCTAGGCATTACCATTTAGACTTAGAATCACAAAAATACAATAATATTTTAAGAAAAGGAATTTTTTCTGTTTTATAAAAATACCTGTATAACCCGCTTCCAATCTTGTTGTTCTTCAAGAGTTTTAAGTGCCTTCTTTACTGTAATAAGAGGGAACTCTAAGTCCCAAGCAACAAAGGAATCCAGAGCACCATAAACTTCCTCTTTGACATTCGACAGTTCCTTAATCTACAGAAGAACCGTAAGAGACATCACATTTCCAGAAATGCAAGACTTCAAATAAACTTTATGATTACAAGTCAAGGGACCTTTAACTTTTTTGCACATAACTAATTTGTAGCCGTCACATCTATCCCATGCTCAACATAACTGGACTTGAACAGAGGACGACAATGAAGAACTTACATTTTGAACAAGCTTGGCAGCCTTGGAAATTGTCCCAATTTTCCTTTTGGTTTTCCACACTCGAGGATATCTTGGTCTTGGACCTTTTGCAGCACATACCTGATAAAGAAAAGGTAACCGATATCAAAGGTAAGGAATTGTTTCATTACACATAGGACACTTAGAGTTTCAATAAATATTTCACTCAGAAAATCTTCGGATTTCACATGCCATCCTTGTATTATAAACAGAATAAGAAAAAATTATATGAACTGAAGGAAGATTCAGCATGCAGAAAAAATGAGAAACAAAGTTAACTTCGCTTAGCCATAGATATCAGGATCTTACCACTGTGATTTGCGTACTTCTCGGAATTTTAACAGCTTCAAATGTTTTAATAATAAAGAGAGGTGAGTATGTCAGTGAAAGCATCCTGGGAAGCCCTAAAACAGGAAAAACCAAACAAAATCTGCATATAAAGCAATTACAGGGCTATATTCAAATCCAAATTAAAATGAAAAATTTAAAACAATGCAAGAAACGGTGCGAAAGCGTCACGCACAGAGGGTTGAAAACACGGAGGTAACAGAAAACGCGGTGAACAAATTCAAAGCTATACGGAAAGGCAGATTGAACAAATCAATCACACCGAATTTTAGGAGATAAAAAAGCCCTAGGATTTGAACCTTCTTCAATACTTGCAGGAGAACAACCAAGCAGAGCTGAAAACGGTGGACAGCATTCAACGGCGAGCTCAACCAAGTGTGGAATGCTAGTTCCTCGAATTCTACTTCTTCTACCAGACGAGATTCCGATTCTCGTAGTATACTCCCCTACTTCTATTCTGAGAAGAGAATGAGATTAGAAGCTTACAGCCAAACGTCACAACTTTAAGTTCACCCACGGCTACAAAGTTGTTAGGGGACGGAGGCTAAATTTCGAACACAAATCTCTCTCTCGGACTCTAAGTCACACCATCATGAAAGTCGAAGGAAGTAACAGAATACGCAGAAGCGAACGAAGAAACCTTGCCAGCACGAGCTGCACAGGAATTGCAGAGCCCAGCGAGAGGGGGTGAAGATAAAATGTCGTAAAAATCTAATTGCAGGGCAATTTGGGAAGAGCCTAAAGTGATAGACAGAAACAGAAAGGAATTATATTTTTTATAAAAAAAAAAAACAAGAAGAGAAAGGGCACCAGTTTAACGATAGGTAGGAGATCTCCTCTCATCATCAACATCGTGCAAATGGGATTTACAATTTATCAAATAGTTTCCTCTATCTTTTTTCTATCATCTTTACACCCAACACTCAAGTGCAAATTTGGGGGGAAAAACATTTCTTATGTTTTCATTGCTTGTAACTAATTAACTGTTTTTTATCCATACAAATTCTTTATTTGAAGTTTATAATAAAGAATCAAGTGAGTATTTATTAATTGTTAATGAGGATATTGAAAATTGTAATTATTAAAGAGGACTAAATATTAAATATTAAATGTAAATTAAAAATACCAAGAGCTCCTCTTCAAGGTATGTTCATTTAGAGTCTGTTTCCATAAGGATAATATTTAACTCAGCCAAGCCTCACGCACACTAACTGAAGAGCACAATCAAAAGCTTTTAATGATAAACATCTGCAAGGGAATGAGAATCCACTAATTCATTGAAGATTTGTGTTGGACTTTCTGGATCAACTGGGCATTGGTAAACATGAATTTGAGAGAAAATAACCTCTATTACTCACAAGAATAGATTACAAAACTCATATAAAAAAACTCTCAAACAAGGATCACTCTCTGGATCACTCTTGTTCTCACTCTTCTTGGTGATGAACACCGATTTTCAGATGCTTTACAAATGGGATCCACCTCTATTTATAGTATGAGTTTTGGGGTAGGTGAGGTGTGAACAAGGGTGGTTGGTGGAGGCCGTTCAACAATGGTGGGCTGGTTGGTGGATGGAGGCCGCTTCAACAATGGTGGTGGAATATTCAAAAACCTTCCTGAGGTGGTTTGGAAGTCTTCAATTCTCCTCCACTCCATATCCGAAGAAAAACATTACATTGCTATGTTTTACGCATAACTCTAGCTTCTCTCGAGTCACCACCTTCGTCATCATGTCTCAGGATTCTCCTTCGTATGGATCTTTACTAGTCTCAACAGTTGTCGATCCATTACCTCGCGTATCCAATGATAGCGAATATCAATATGTTTTGTACGGAATGGTACATAGAGTTCTTGCTCAAATCTAGAGCACTCGACATCACAATGTACCTTATACTCCTTTTGCTTGATTCCAAACTCTTGGAGATAACGCTTTAGCCACAACATCTCTTTTCCAAACGCGAATGTATTCAAACTTGTGTGACAAAGCAACGCACTTCCGTAGTCGTGATCGCCATGAAACACTCCCCGCAAAAGTATAAATGAATCCACGAAGTAGATTTTCTACTATCAAGATCTCCGGCCATATCTCATCTCGTATAGCCTTCCAAGATTGGATCGGCTCCCCGTAACAAAGACATAATTTCAATGTACCCTTAAGGTATCCGAGAATCCACTTTACCGCCTCCCAATGCTCTTTCCCGGGTTGGAGAGAAAACGACTCACCTTTCCACTGCGTGAGCAATATCGGGCCTCGTACACACCATAGCATACATCAAACTTCCGATTTAGCCGAAGAATATGGTACAGACGACATCTCCCCAATCTCTTCCTTGGATGAGGGACACGATCTCTTGCTCAACTTGAAATGGTTGGCCAATGGAATGCTAACGGTTTGGCATTGTTCATATTGAACCGTTCAAGTACTCGTTCAATATACTTCTCCCGAGATAGCCATAACCTCCGTTTTTCCTGTCTCGGGTGATTTGCATTCCCAATATCTCGTTGAGTGGTCCTAAGTCTTTCATGTCAAAAGACTTAGAAAGTTCCTTCTTCACCGGGCCGATCTTCGTTGCGTCTTTCCCCACGATCGAATATCGTCTACATATAGTAGAAGAGCAACGAAATTTCCATCGAAAACTTCGAATGTAGACACACTCATCTCGCTGCGAGCTTTTCTTGTACCCTTGACTCACCATGCACGAGTCAAATTTCTTGTACCACTTGTCTAGGTGCCTCGCTTCGCACCGTACAAGCTTTTCTTCACTTACAAACGAGGTTATCCCCGAAACCTCAAAACCTTCTCGGCTGCTCCATGTAGATTTCTTCTTCTAAATCTCCATGAAGAAAAGCTGTCTTCACATCCATTTGTTCAAGCTCTAAGTTCATACTTGCGACCAATCCAAGTATGACTCTAATTGAAGTCATCTTGACTACTTTGGTGAAAAAATCTCATCAAAGTCGATCCCCTTCTTCTCCTTTTGGAATCCTTTGACTACCAACCGTGCTTTGTATTTCACCACTTTTCCACCGCCATCTTTCTTCGACTTGAACACCCATTTATTTTTCGGTGCCTTCTTCCCTCGTGGAAGTTCTACGATCTCATAAGTTTGATTTTTCCCGAGATTCCATCTCGTCTTGCATTGCGAGCAACCACTGTTCTTTGTCCTTATGAGATCTTGCTTCATGGAAACTCTCGGTTCTCCATCCTCGCAAGTAGAAGGTATTCGATTCGGATATCTTCTCGACGGAATCGACCTCGTTCGGATCTACGAACTTCGGAGCAATTTGAGGAAATCCACCATCATCTTGGCCTTGTGATGGTTCTGGAACGTCTGGCAGCTGGGGTTGTGGCTCCCCCTGCTAAGTACCGTCATCTTCCTCATTGTCTTCTACTTCTGGCATTTCTTCTGGCACTATATCATCATTTCTCACGAATGATTCCGATGTTGCCTCGGCACCCGAAGAGCAACATTTGTCTTCTCGAGATATTGTGGGCTTTTCAATATCTTCTATTGTCTCGGCTTTCATGGAACACCACGTCCCTACTTGATTACCCTTTTTCCTTAGGATCCCATAATCTGTATCCAAACTCTTCATTTCCATAGCCTATGAATATGCATGGAGTGGTCCTTGCATCCAGCTTCGACTGAGCTCTTTGGATACATGTGCGTACGCTAAACACCCAAATACTCTCAAGTGGGAGTATGATGGATCCTTTCCGGACCAAAGTTTCTCGGAACTTCAAAATCCAATGGTACGATGGAGATCGGTTGATCAAGTAACAAGCGGCTCTCGATCGCTTCTCCCCGAATGGCTTTGGCAGCTTAGCCATACGAGCATGCTCCGAACACGTTCCATAATTGTTCGGTTCATTCTTTCAACTATACCGTTGTGTGTGAGGGGTGCGTGGGACCGTCTTCTCATGTCGAATGCCATATGATCTGCAATAGGCATTGAACCGCACGGAGGAGTATTCACCTCCATTGTCGGATCGAAGACACTTCAACTTCTCTCCTGTCTCACGTTCTACCATGACATGGAACGGTTTGAAGTAATCAAATACCGGTCCTTCGTCCGCAAAAAATACACCCACACCTTTCGAGAAGCATCATCGATGAACGTCGAGAAAGTATCGGTTGCCACCGAGTGATTCAACCTCCAAGGGACCGCAAACATCGAGTGTACCGATCGAGCAACTCGATCTTCTCGTTGAAGAGGAATTAAACGAGACTCTATCTTTACCAAACAAACAATGATTGCAAGGATCTAGTGCGGCGTCCTTGTCTACATTGATAAGCTCCTTCTTTACTAGGGTAGACAACCCTTTCTCACTCATGTGGCCGAGTCTCTCGGTGCCCACAGATTTTGTGACGCCTCCTTTTCGCAACGTTGAGGCATCGGTGCATATCTTCACATGAGTCTTGTATAGCGTGCCACAAATATGTCCTCGAGCGACTATCATAGCGCCTTTTGACAACTTCCATGTGCCTTTACCGAAGTGACTATCATAGCCCCGTTTGTCAAGAACTATTCCCGACAATAGATTCACCGAAGGTCCGGCACATAGGCGGACATCCTTCAAAGTGATTGTGCTCCCGGAACTTGTCTTTATCCGAACATCACCAATTCCGACAATCCCACGAAACTGGAATTTCCCATTTTCACACTCCAAAGTCACCGGCTTTGTATGTTGTGAAGTATTCCTTGTATGGAGTCACGTGGTAGGACGCTGCAAAGATCTACCACCCATTCCGTGTCTTCTCGTGAGACGTGAAGGCATGTCTCATCTTGGGTTGAACAATAAGCTACATCACCGAGATAGTAACTAATGTTTCTCCACCCTTGTTCTTCTACTGCGAACCGCTTCCGGGTCTTGCTCCTTTTCCATTTGTAGCGGTTCTTCTTCATATGTCCTTCTAATCCACAATGATGGCGGTTATAAGATGGTTTTCTACCATCAATGGACCTGCCCCCGCTCTTGCTTCGCCTCTCGATTTGTTATTACTCTTCTTTTGTTGCCTCCCCTCGTTCTTCGTGACAAGGGCATGGGTCCGATCTGTGCCCATGTCCTTTCTCCTTGCTTCTTCATCGAATAGGGCATCCTTGACCATTGACATGGTAAGTTTGCCATTTGGGGCCGAGTTCTTTGAGTGACACGACCAGCGTTTCCCAACTATCGGGAAGGAACCGAGTAGTAGCAACGCCGAACTTCATCGCCAAGTGGCATCTCTACGACGACAACCGGTTGACCAAGCTCGGAACTCACTTTGGTATGCTCGGCAACTGCGAACGAAGTTCCACTTTTAAGCTTCATGTTGACTAAACGCCTCATCAACGTAGCTTTATTCCGAGCGGTCTTGGCTGGTACATATCCTCCAACTTTTTCCGAGGGGCATATCGTCTTTTCTTGTGCAACATGGTGGAAGACACTATGATCAATCCATTGACGGATTTGACCAATAGTTTTTCGATTTGATTTCTTCCACTCTAACTCCTTGGATCGGGATTTTTACCCATCAATTCTATGGGATCAAACAAATCTTTACAGCTTAGGAGATCTTCCATCCGAGGTCTCCACGCGTGTAATTTGTGGCGAAGCGAAGCGTAATCATTGCTCCGAAAGATGATGTTGACTCTTCCGTGGACATTATCACCTTACAAATAATTTTTCAACACGATCGGGGTTGAATCTTTAAAAATGGAGCTCACCGTTACGTGCCGGAACGGTCAAAAAAAGATGGAATTGACACTACGGGGTCAAAATTCCACTCTAGGGGCAAAACAGCAATTTCGAAAACTTTGAGGACCAAACGCAATTTTCGAAAGATCGGGGTCAAACTGGAATTTCGGAAAGATCGGGGTCAATATGAAATTT
The DNA here is from genome assembly GCA_019022615.1 of Acacia melanoxylon. NCBI lineage: Eukaryota > Viridiplantae > Streptophyta > Magnoliopsida > Fabales > Fabaceae > Acacia > Acacia melanoxylon. The sequence goes on along the minus strand of JAFJYJ010000068.1, from coordinate 159,677 downwards.
CCCGAATATTTGGGGACCAAACTGAAATTTTAAAAAAATTGAGGGGTCTTTCTTCAATTTCCGAAAAACTGCAAATTCCGGCGAGGAACAAGATTCTGCGTCTTCTCCGGCGAACTCCGTGAACAGTGTCGTCTTCTCCGCGAACTCCGGCAAGGTTGACCAAACTTTGACCGTGATTTCGGGCTCGTTTGAACTCCGATTAGGTCGCCGTTTGGTGCGTTGGACTCGTGTCGATGAGACGAATCCAATGGTGCACTCAGAATTGGATTTTGAGTAAAACTCAGAAAACCCAAATTCGTCCTAGGTGAACCAAAAACTCAACCAACACCTCTAACCAGGCTCGATACCACTTGTTGGACTTTCCGGATCAACTCCGGGCATTGGTAAACATGAATTTGAGAGAAAATAACCTCTATTACTCACAAGAATAGATTACAAAACTCATATAAAAAAAACTCTCAAACAAGGATCACTCTCAGGATCACTCTTGTTCTCACTCTTCTTGGTGATGAACACCGATTTTCGAGATGCTTTACAAATGAGGTATCCACCTCTATTTATAGTATGAGTTTTGGGGTAGGTGAGGTGTGAACAAGGGTGGTTGGTGGAGGCCGCTTCAACAATGGTGGGCGGTTGGTGGAGGCTGCTTCAACAATGGTGGCTGGAATATTCAAAAACCTTCTGGAGGGTGGCTGGAAGTCTTCAATTTGTTGGCTTATGTGCCTTAGAAGAATTGAAAATGAATTTTGAGTCACGCAACGAGTGTAGACAAGAAATAACTTAGGCTTTTATCACGAGTCTCCAAAGCAAAATTCTCTCCCCAGTGAGAGCACAAACTGCTCCTTCGATGAGCCTTTTTCTTGTGTCCTCTCCTTTGCGGCCACCAAGGGAGAGTGGGTCTAGTGTGTGCGTGAGTCAAAGATGTTGAAGGCAAGTTGTGATGTTGATGGCAAATTGACTGTTTCTTGCAACGGTAGTTTTGATGAAAAATGGAGACTTAGGGATAGCATCAGCCAAGAGCAATGAAGCTGGTTTGGATGGAAACTGAACAACTTATATTCCAAGCTTTATGGGTGAGGGTTGAAGAATCTCACATCACAACCATTTATGCAATGCCTTGACGTAAATAAGCTCCAACAGAGTTCTTTTCCTTGGACGTGTAAGGTAAAATGCCCTGATAATCTTTTTTCCTGACAGCCTCATTGTGACTTCCTTATGGATATTTGGTCTAATAGCTGTTTCTGGAGTGTGTGCTGTGTTGGATGAATTGACACATGATCTCGGTGGGCTTGGAATATTAGGAGATTCTGTGCAACTTCAATCATGGTTTCTGATGTAGGTTCTTAACTGGCATGAATTATTACTTTTTATTGAGGATTGTACTAGCCATACTTTGTTCAAAGTTTATAAGGGGCTCTAACTTGTTCTCCTCTCAAGATAGAGATGTTATTAAGGGAGATGATTTTAATTAGGACTCAAATAGTAGCTCAGTTGTTGTGTTTACATCAATCTTGGAAAGAGTAATGAAGTTCTGGAAATTTGGTGGCAAGTTAAGTTTCTATGTAGCAACCAAAAGGGCTATATCAAAATTAAGGATGATCCAAGATGAGTGTTGTATGGATGGCTTTGGTGTTTGGTTGTTTTAAGAAACATGGGTGGTAGATGTTAGGGGTGATGTTTCTAGAATAAGGATGAGGATTTCATCTGTTATGGATGTGAAGATAAATTTCTGGTTGATCGGAAATCTAGATGATATAAAGCTTCTAATTCTATACTTTGAATATGCTCAGCTAGGTTCTTTCATGAGAAGATATTCCATGTGAAAAATGTTACTCGGTGTTGTAATTTAGTCTCTTTAAAAGAGCCAAGGAGTTGTTCAATGGGTTTGTGGCCTCTATAGTTGGGGATTTACACCCACAATCCCAGTTTTCTCTTTTGTTTAGTTGTGGCTCCTCTACATGAATTTTTTGCCAATGTTTATCTTCTTTGTGTCATTTGGTTTGGATTTGATTTGGAGTGTAGCTTCTCCTTTAATTTGGATGAAATTATTCACTGAGCCCCCTTCTCACTTGGATTGGATCTCAGAAGATGTTGTGGAAGGGAACCAGCGCATCAGTAATATTGGAAATTCGTTGTTTTCTCGTTTATGTTATTTTGTTGTTTTTATGGTTTTTTATCTTTTGCTTACCTAAACTTTGAGGTCTATTGGTTTACTTTATAATAGTAATATATATATATATATAGCTAGCTTTCTAAACAAACAAGGCCTATAAACAAAAGAAAGCAGTACCTCACTTATTATATTTTTGTGAAAAGGGGGGGGGGGGATTTCATTAAAAAGATAATGTGCTGTACAAAAAGGAGAATGAAATTACATGATAAAACTAAACTTAGAAAAGGACTGCCTAGTGTGAACTACACAGGCCTTGATCTGGACTAAAACCCCATCAGGAGAGAAAGCCCCGTCAGCAAAAATGGATTTGTTCTGGATCTCCCAAAGCTTCCAACGAGAAATACACACCCCTATCTTCCAAGAGATATCCAGGGATGGAGAGTGGATGATCAGGTTCAACCAGGATTGGATACTTGATCTAAAAAAGTCAGAGCTCATATCAGATGGTAGGATCTTCTTCCAGACCGTAGAAGCTAAGCTGCAACCTTTGAAGACGTGATCAAGGTTTTCTCTGCTGTGATGGCAAATGGAGCAAGACGGGTTTGAAGTCATGCTTCTTCCTTAAAGATATGCTATTAACCAATGAGGATCACTTATTATGTGGATACATAGCTGATGAACACATTTCGGGTGGTCAAAAAACGAGAAAATTCTTTATTGATAAAAAATTGGGTAGACTCCATACTAAATTGTATTCTAGGCCTTATCTTTATACAACACTCTAGTGGGCTTTAGTAGGTTTAAGGTCCAACTATTCTTCTAATATACTTATGCAATTTAACTGAAACAACAATAATTACTTTCTACACTCCCTTTCAAATTTGAGTCTTGAAAACATTTACAATTCCTAAATTGTTAAGTGCCTGTTTGGTTAAGCGGTGAACAATCGTGATTTTAGATAATCATGATTTGTTTAAGTGACATTGGTTAAAAGTGTCATTGATCAATCATGATTTCTGTTTGAATATTTTTTTTATAAGTGAATTTGATTATTTTTTTGATTTCATTGTATCTAAAGCACTTATAGATGTATAATTACCAAAAGAGGGTATAAATTTAATAAAATTGTTTATAATTTCATAATTACATTAAAAAATCAATATTGTAAAATATAATTTAATAAATGACATGAATATACAAATAATATTTTCATGTTGTTGTTGTTAAATAAGGAAAGAATGAAAATGAATAATATTATTGAGATTTATTAGCAATTTAATAACATAAGTATGAAAAAAAATGTTTGATCAAAATTATAAATAATAAATAATATTTAAATAAAAAAATTGATAAATATAATAGGTAATTATTTTGCATGGATTGGACAATTTGATCTCAGATGGAGTCTCGAAGGCGATCCATTTGTTGTGAAGAAGCTATTTTGACTCTTTGTAGTGAATCTGAAACAACTTGATCATCATAATTTCCTTCGAGGTTGTTTTCATCTTCATATCGACTAAATCTAATATGCGATAAGCCTTCTAATAAAATGATGGATAGCCATGGTTGCACCGACTATTTGAACTTGCGTTTGAATTTTGTACGATGGCATGTGGTGTAAAATTGCAAACCGGTTATTCCAAACTCCAAAAGTTCTTTTATAGTACACATCAAAATTGAGTCAACAAAGTTGAATCTCTCATTGTCATTTCCGAAACCAATTGAATGCCTAAAATATGGTAGGTGGTAACATTCACATTTATACAGACTAATGTATTCAACTGGTGTAGGGCAACTTGCATAGACCAAATAACACTTATATAATAATAAATAAATAAAAAACTATAATGTTAGTACATACATATATATGTAAGATAATTGTATCAACATATCCATATTAAGATACGTCGAGGTGGATGTGAGAAATTCATAGTAGGAGTTGTAAGAGCATTATTAAATACGCTAGTCTGGAAAAAAAAAAATACATGAGTGTCACAAGCAGTGCCTTCCTCTCCAAGTAATGCAAAAGTAAAACACATGTCCCAATCATAGGCAACTATTATATTTTGTGTTGGATATCCTTTTCTTCCAATAAATTTTGATTATTCAGACAAGCTAATTACACACAGAATTTGTTCCATCTATTACTCCTATAATATTCTTAAAAAATGGCCAATATCGTCGATCATTTTGAATTTTCGATGGGATCTCACAAAATGTAGGATCTTGCGGCCTAATATAATTGAAGAATAATCGCAAGCAAGCAAACAGGACACTATGAAAATGTCTACTAATTGTCTCTCTTGAGTGTTAAAATCTCTCTTGTAGCACCCTGTTACCTACCCCATGCCCTACTCCATATAAGAACATTCCCACTGTTTCTTCAATCCCCATATGTTTAATGGCCTATAAATAAAGTTGGGAAAACATGTTAGCTTGTCACAGGCTCGAGCCTAAACGGACTCCAAACAATGTACACATATTTTAGGCACGACCCATTTGATTAAGGGCCATGGGCTAGCCCGCGGTTTCGACCCATTTGATTAAGGGCCATGGGCTAGCTGCGGGTTTCAAGCCGTTTGTAATCTTTTCACTTCTTATATATTTGAAAACTAAAATACCTAATTTAAAAACATAAATATTATCAAAACTAAGTTAAAATATCAAACATTATCCATGTTTAACAAAACACAAACACTAAGTTCAAAAAGTCAAAAACTAATGTCCACAATCAAATAAGTAACTAGATAAAGTCACGAACCATAAACTAAACACTAAAAAAAAAAAAATGAGTAACATTATTATTTTCTTCTCCATGACCATCATCACTATCAACATCATCAATGACATTAGATTGTCCTTCACTATGAGTAGGCTTCTCTTTAGCTTCATGAGCAAAAACACATATTGGAATGCATTATCACCTCCATTATTTGCAACAAAATAATAAATCACCTTCATTTGTAATTTAAAGTGTAAATGAAATAACTCTGACAAAATACATATAAATTACTAAATCACCATCATATTTGAATCCATGCAACTAGTTGCGAGTACAAATATAAGCCTGAACATTAGCTGGAAGAATGGAACTCCTATACTTTGTTATAACACACGAACCAATACTGAAAGGTAATTCACTAGCTACTATAGTGATTGGAATGCTAAGGATATCAACCGCCATCCTTGAAAGAGTTGGGAATCATTGTTGATTGTTCTTCCACCAATTCAAGACATCCAATTCTTTCCAATTTTTGGCCTTCAATATTAGTTCTTTCAAATATGCTTCCAGTTTAAACTTATTTATAGAAGAATGATCCATATTTACATAAACATCTTGATAATCCTGCATCAATATAAAACCTCCAAGTAAATAATAAATACTAACGGGATAAAAAAAAACAAATTAAGTTGACAAAAAAATTTAAAATAAATATATTTTAGTCTTCTTAGGCTTTGATTCTTTACTTTCTTGGATGTAAGATGCATGTCATTTTAGCCTTTATAGCTAATGATTCATTAGTCCTTTAAGCTTGTTCTTTTTTTGAGGAAGACATCATGTATGCTTATGCTACCTATCATCAAATCAAAGATCATATTATCAAATTTCACAAGAAAGATATACATTGATGATTATATATACAACAACAACCATAAAGTAGCTATTGAACATGAGATGAGGCAATTTCATTTATACAAAAAGGAAAAAAAACATGCAATGATATCACTTACGACGTCAAAAAGCATCTTCTATCCACATTCTAAAATTCAGTTGATTGATTCTGTTGGTACTACGGGATTCTCCAAATCTTATCTTCGATCCTCCGCATCTTCTAATTCATCTGTTAGCAATCTAAACAGGCCAGGCCGTAGGCCGCCTGATAGAGGCCTGACCTATTTCCACCCCTAGTTGCCATAGCAAATCAACAGAAATGGCATTGCCAAAGCCAAATCACCACCAACCCATTAAATCTCTGTGTTTTACATAAAGGGTCATAGTCGAAATCAATAATTTACGACCCTCACTTAAATTCTCATACCTTATTAGTTTCTTGTTCTTCCTCATCCCTCTTCGTGTTGGACTCTCGCGATGAGTTGGTGGGAGAAGCACGATTGTGATCAATACCATCATTGCCAATATCCCAGAAGAAGAAACTGGAAATAAGCTCACCAGAGGAAGGGAAAGCGGACTCGGGAGAGGACGAGACGGAAATAAGCTCACGTGTCTACAGCTTTTCAGTAGGAAATAAGCTCACTAGTAGAGCGTCAGGGATTCTGGGCTTTTTAAGGAAAAGTACGATGGAAAAAAAACCTTCTCCAAACAGACAAAAATGGATCCTACAGGGCTTCTCTGCGAACGCTCACTAAACGTGTGCGACTGGGCTCTCCAAACAGGCCCACTATAATCATCATAAAAATAGTAACTTCCACAACAATGCAGAGGATAGCAGATAACTTTTCATGGTAAGAAGCATTTGCTAAAAATGACTATTGGCCTCCTCTATGCACATCACATAACAAACAGTCAAAACACTAAAGGGAAGAAGATCGTATCTCTATCTTGAAATGGCAAACAATTATTGCAAAGCATATCAAACTCATTATAGTGATGTCAAGTTCACATTCTAACACCAAATACTAATTCTCTAGACTCTCCACAATGTGCAGATATGAAAAGCTAATTGATTATTTCCCAGTTCACCAACTTCATTTTTTTTTAAAAAAAAAAGTAGCCTCTAAATATTTGGAATCAAATTTAGCCAGCTCAAATGGACCTTGATGAATTCTCCTTAGTATTTAGCATCCTTCGTTTTTCTCTTTGCCTCTGTAATTTATGTTTGCTAATCACTTTAATTTCTTTTATTCGCATATCATACATTCTAATTTCTCTTTTTTTTTTCCATAACTAGTTTGGAAAGTGTAGAAATTGATAATAAAGAAGAAAGTTAAACTAGTTACCATTATTAAAAAAAAAAATTAAACCAATTATTTAATGTTAAGGTTCTCCTTTAGCTCTACAAAATGAGAACACCCAAAGAGAATGAAGAAAATCACACAATACATCTAACTAGAGCTGGAAAATTGGCCAAGCCCGCCGACGTGGCTTGTTTAGGCCTTGAATTTGCAAGGGCATTACTTACGATTTTTGAATAAAAAGTGAAAGCGAGCCCAAAAGGGATAGCCCTGTAGGGTCAAGGGCTGGCCCTTTTAGGCTCATATGTTTTTTTTTAAAAAAAATATTTATATGATAATAAAATTATTGATTTTTTATACTTTGTTAATAATGTTGTAAATATTTAGTTGTTATTATCTTTTTTAGAATTAAGTTTCATAAGAACATTTTGTATTAAGAATCCTAAAAATTTAAAAGTTATAAAAGATATTTCTTATTTCATAAGTATTTTTTACTAATTTTGTATTTTTTGACTTATTTTCTAGTAATTGTTTTGTTCATATCTTGTGTTGTTGTTTTTGTTGATTACTTACATTTTTCAAGATATATTTATAAGAAGTATTTTTAATTTTGTTAAGTCTTCTCATTAATTATTTGTAATTGTGATATGTGGACAATAGTTTACCTTTGATTATGACTTAGTAATCTGTGCTTGTTTGTTGTATGATGTGGATCGTTTATACCTTAATTTTGACAACATTTTTGTGTTAAATTACGAATTTTATTGTTTTAATTTTGTTTCTTTAAAATAAGTTGAAAAATAATAAAAAATTGTTAAAATAACTTTGACTTTTTTTTACATGGTTAGATGTAGAGTTCAAAAATGATTATTTTTTTTAGCTGAGTTTTAAAGGGCATGGCTCGTGAAGAGTAAGCCCTTTTTACCAACTCTACATCTAACCATGTAAAAAAAAAATCCAAGAACTAGGCTCCCATGATCGGAAAAAGGAAACAACGATATAATGCTACCGGGATTAAAAAAAAAAAACAACAACAATGAATCTTGCCTATGTGAAAAAAAACGAACTTAGTCTCTGTTTGGATGCTATGAACATGGCAAAATAAGTTTTATTTGACTCAAATTTTCAAAAACTAGAGCATCCTGCCTATGTGATAATCAATTTCTAACAATCCTTTGTGCGATGAAGGATTTAACAAGTTACAAGGTCTATCAACCTACTGAAGAGTCTATGGGATGGCAATTACCACCATTCAACTGGTAAATGTGAATGTTAATGGAGCAATTGTTGTTTTGACTAGTAATGCCTAACGTGGTGATGTAATGTGTGACTAGTGACCACCAAGGTAATTGGATAGTAGGATTCTCTAAAAAATTGGGCAATTACACAGTTATATAAGGCAGAGGAATCGGGTGTTCTTAAGGGGGGCCTTTCACTGGCATGGGGTATGGGCTTTAGAAGAGTGATCATTGAGTCCGATTGCAAACTCTAATTGAAGCACTACAGCCAGCCAGGCAATTATCCTACCAATTGCAGCTTATGTTGGTTAATTTTGCCTATTACATGACTTTCATGCAAAGTTTCATGAAGTTGAAAATAAAAATTTTGTTTAATTGTTGCGGAAACCCGTAACTCCTTACGGTCCTCATAAATTATCAACCTTAACTCATTACGCTAATTAGTTATTAATTATTAATCCATAACTCTTTACGATACTCATAAGAATTCATAACAATTTATAATATTCATGAGTTTCAGGATTACTCGTTAAAACAACTATTGGGGTTTAGGATAATTTGATAAAACGATTATTGGAGATTAGAATTACCTTAAATCACTCGAAGACTTCAAGGTTGTTGATGTCCTCTAACGTTGATCCACACAGCTATCCCCCGATTGCAATGAGAACTCCTTCTCTTGAAACCTCCCACTCCTTGGATGCTTGCTAGGCGAAGACAAGGTTGAGTTTTGGTTTCCTTGGGTTTTTATCTTTTCAAGAAGATGATGGTTTCTTAGGATTAGGTTAAAGATAGGATGAACAAGGTTGGAACCTTACCCTTTTATGGATGATGCCTTTTCCTCTCTAAACCTTTGGTAAAGACTGAAATTTAGAGAGCATAAGGATTCTTGTTTTTCTCCTAGAAAAATGTGCAAGAGGAAGGCACACCAAAAATTAGCACTTTATAAGAGTCAAACCCTAATTTAAGTGCTTGCAAGAAAGGCCCAATTCAAGTTTGAATTGGAAAATCTAATTCACAATGAATTAAATTCATATCTTGATTGATTGATTGAATTTAAGATGATGAATCACATGCATATCTTGATTGATTGAATCAATCATTTAAGATGATGAATCACATTTATTTCCTTTTTCCTTCAAAAAACATCCATAAAAAGGGCACATAAAAAATCAGCACTTTATAAGAGTCTAACCCTAATTTAAATGCTCACAAGAAAGACCCAATCCAAACTTGAATTGGAAAATCCAAATCATAATGAATTAAATTCATATCTTGAATATTGAATAATAATTTAAGATGATGAATCACATTCATCTCTTAAACTAAAATTCAAAAATCATTTTAAATCAATCCTCATTTAGTATTTCTCCTATCTTCATCCAATCATTATTGGATCTTTTTATATATATATATATATATATATATATAAGATAATTCAGAATTATCTTTTATAACCTAACCTTTTGAATTAAAATTCAAATCTCCTCATTGGGCTTGGAGTCCCATTCCAACCCAATTACACATTTACTCTTGATAAAACTCAATAACAATTATTGGTCCAAGTTTGCTAATTTTAAACAATCGGGAATAACCTTTGTCTGTGACCCATTAGGCCCAATTAGTCACTGACATAAATAAACTTGAACCAATTAAAAACCCCTTTAACGGGCCCAATTTATTTAATGACTTCATAAGACACTAGCAATGCTCTGCGGCCCCAGAACTAATTGAGTTGATCAAGTGATCTACCTTTCATATTTAGATATCGTGCAGACATCATCCCTCACATCGTCATTCACATTTAGTTGAGAGCAAAGATAGAGTATCATCTCTGTTAATTGACTAAATGTAGCTATATCATAGAACTAGGAATCTTCTTATATTAACTTTGTAATGGATCATGACTCTTCATGAGCACTTGTTGTGCACACAGACTCCTGAGTTAATTAGAAGCTATTCAAGCTCTACTGGTCTTATGAATGACTAATCCCTTGTAGGGGACTGTGAGTCCTCTCAGCATGTCCATATATACTCATGTATTCGAGTTACACCCAAGAGTACACTGTTCTCCCCATTTTCAAGTGGATAGAGTTGTACAGTCAAAGTATAACCCTAGGACATAGTGTTCGATGACATCCTTAAGTCAAGGACGATCCGCACTACCAAACGATGAGAGACTTTATATATCCAATGATACTCTCTACAATGAATCTTTGTGGAGTCTCTCGGCGGGTCAATTCGGTGCTATATGTTCTCCAACAGATCCACCCACGACATCAGCTTAAGGCATCACCATGCCTGTATTCCATGAGGTCCCTACCTTGTATCTCTATACAAGTAGACGATATCGTACTAGTCTTATTGAGATCATCAATGCCCTTTCTTGGTGATTCAAGACTAGGAACAAGTTTTAGGTAATAGATATACAGTGTTCTCGAGTCCTCATAATCATGATCTCTATCATTGATCCTCGAGATTAACACATATTCTATTCCTAGGGCTTTTATCTTCAAACACATATTTACTTTAAAATAAAGGTGAGACATAAATATGATAAAGATAAAATATACTCATTTATGAAATACTACAATGTAGAAAAAGGTGATGATCTGTCCTTACGGATTGTCTCTAGGACACCTAAATACTAACAGCTTATCCTTTCTACGTATCAAGGAGTTAATGGCTTATGATTGAAAACTATCCATTCAATGATATTTAGAGACAAGAATGCTGTGGAAGCACACAAAAAAGTGAAATTCCTGAAATTGAACAAGTTTTTTCGAGGTATTGCAAGTAGCGTTATTTCCAAAATCGAACAAATAATGCAGAGATTCAAGAGTCAAGAATGTCTTACCTTTGAGTTGAAGCGAGGACTATGTAATACAGTGATGGCAGAAGTAGAAGACGCATAAGAAGAACATGGATGCAGGAATTTTAAAACATATTTGAAACTTTTGGTTGAGAAATATTTGTGAAATATCTGGGGCAGCATAGAATTCAAGACCAAGAAGTGGAGGGTAGATAAGACCATTTCTTTTGGCGGGAGGTTGATCATGATTTCCCAATCGCATAATTGACCCCCTGGCCACTTTTGCTAAAAGCACCACTCAAAACAAAAATCATGATAAATCGGGGGGTTTTTTTTAAAAAAAAAAAAATACCCAAACAGGATAAATGAGCCTCATAAGTATTTTTTACGCTCAATTGGGCTTATTTGAGCTCCTATCGCTTAATAACAGAGGTATTAAGTAATTTGGCTTGTGTTTCTTTTGATACAACTTTAGTCAATACATTTGCTTCCTCATTCGATGACCTTGCATGTTGTATGTTAATTAATCCCTTTCGTTATTTGTCTCGGACAAAATGAAGTCAATATCAATATGTTTAGTTCATTTGTGAAACACTAGATTGGAAGCTATGCGAATTGTTGGCTTGCTATCACAATGAACTCCAACTGGTGTTGTAGATTGAATTCCCAAGTCCTTTAAAAATCCTTTAGCCCGGATGAATTCGGATATCACAAATATTAATCCTCTATATTTTGTGTTTGTCGAGGATCTAGGCATAATATAGTGCTTCTTGGTTTTTCACGTGATGATCGAATCTCCAAGCTTTAATAAGTATCATGTTACTGATCTACGAGTTGTAACATAGGCAACACAGTAAAAATGACAATAACACTACAAAGTCATGTCCCTTTCGGAGCTCTGTAGGATTCTAAGTCCTACACTCTAAGTTTACACCACGTCCATTGCAACCCCCATATGTGTTCTTGTTGGCAATTGAATGAACTGACTAAGCACCTAAACAAAAAAAAAAAAAAGAAGTCAAGTCATGTTATTGTTTTAGTCTCTACCTTCGTCATATGCTAGTAGTTTGTTTTAAAGTGGGGAAAATCTCCCTCAAGGCCCAATAAACCAACATATTGCCAAAACAGGCTCTAAGAAAAGTCTCATGTTAGAAAAAGGCCCTTGGCCTTTATGAGTATTAAGTAAGAAGATGAAATTACGTTGGCACCCAGGATTAAAAAAGAAAAAGGAAGCTCAGAACCATATGTGAATCTTAATTTCTGGTTGCATATGTAAATCTTGATTTCCTTTCCCATTTCATCTTCTTCTTCGATCCCTCTAGCTCTGGGGTTCTCTCTCCTCGCGTTTCACCTCCGTCATCCTCCGCCGATGGCGGGTGTGTTTGGTTCGTCTTCGTCTCTCCCTCAATCTCTTAGCACTAACACATCTCCTTCCGTTGTATCTCTTTATTCTCCGGCGTCGGCTTTTCTTTGTTTACCAATCTCACTGTGAAAAAGAAAAAAAAGGAGGGAAGAAGAAGAAGGAGAGAGAGAGAAGTGGTGGAAATGGCGAGCGCTGGAGGTGGAGGAGCCAGATGCTAGTTGCAGTTGCTAGCTCGTTTTGCTAGAAATGACTTCAGCTTGGAATCCAAGTCCACAATTGGCGTCGAATTTAAGACTCGGACTTTGGTGATCGACCACAAGAAGCGTAAAGGCTAAGATCGGGACACTTTGGCCCAAGAATGGTGCTCTTTTTATCTCTTTACTTTCACCATTTTATTTCACTCTCTTTCTTACTACTTTACTTTGACTTGCTACCTTCGTTTATTCTATTCGTTGTACAACAATCGATTCGATTTTAGCTATATTTATTTGGTAACAATGTTTGAAATCGTCTTCACGCGTATGGATCTCTCTGTTCAGGAGTTTAAAATATTCATTTTCATCCCTTTAAAAGTGTTTCGACTTGCAAGTAGGTTAATGAGTGTTTGACTTGATACTACAAACATTTATGCAAGGAAGTAAAATAGTTTGTAAAGTCTTTGGTCTTGGTTGTTTGCTTTATTAGAATTTCAACTAAGTTTTGCTCTAATGCACGCAACCTTGGATGCAGCATAAATGTAATGTCGTGTTAATTTTTGGCATACTGAAATTGTGGAAGGCCTGGATTTGTGATACATATCTTAGTAGTCTCTTCTGAATTTTCATATTATTGACTACATTGTAGTTGCACTCAAGTATGTTTTGAAGCATTTGTATTGGAAACCACACAAAACTTTAGCTAATATGCATGTTGCATCTTCTTCATAATTTGGTATAAAAAATAATTTGTTCCTGCACTTCTTAATTGCATGTGGTTTTGGGATGAATTGTTTGGATTTTTCAAGAGCAAATTTGTCCAAGAATTGTGGTGGAGTGTGTTGCTCAATTGTCTTTGAGATTCTGGAATGAGAATTGGTAATACCATGTAGAGATGCTCAATATTGTAGCGGTATGGCTATGTGATTGGAGGGCAACCTATAGCTTTTAAGGAGAAAGCACGATTAATTAGAAAATGGAGAAATTTCACTGATATTTTCTTATTTGTCATGTTATTTTCTACTTGGCATATTTGTGTTGTTTTCTTAGTAGTATATTTAAGTTTTATGATATTGAGTTTCTTTTTAAAAAAGTTTGTTCATCTCAATTATATGTTTACTATTAAGTCAATGAAATTTTGTTCATCTCAATTATGATATTGAGTTTCTTTTTTTAAAGTTTGTTCATCTCAATTATGTAGATATATGATAGGCCCTTTATTCAATTATGCAGACATATGATACTTGGTGAGGATTTAAAGTCTAGAGCTGCTGTGCCAAGTTCTCCTTCTAAGACATATGCAAAGCCAATCAAGTCAACAAGTAGGAGAAGATATGAAAGCTTAAGTGGCTTTTTTGAAACTTAGTGTTTTATTATGCAGTTAGGTTTTGAGTATGTAATTTTTGCAGTGTGGACACACTAAATTGTTGTATTTTAGGGAAGTGTTTACAAAGCATTGTATATTGATGACAAAATTGTTAACAATTTGTTTTTGTGCAAAGGTGCATTTATATTTATGAAAATGTTCTTGACAATTTGGTATTGTGTAAATGTCCATTTGAATTTCAATTACATGATGAAATTTTTTGTCATCGATTAACACCCACGATAGAGTTGTTAATGTTAAACCGATGGAGTTGTTAATGTTATATTGATGTAGTTGTTAATGTTATATAGATATAATTGTTAACACCCACTGATGTAATTGTTAACACCCGCTAATGGAGTTGTTAACACCCTCTGATGGATTTGTTAATGTTATACTGATGGACTTGTTAACTCCCACTGATGGAGTTTTTAACACCCACTAATGTAGTTGTTAATGTTATCTTTGATAGAGTTGTTTACACACACTGATGTAGTTGTTAGCACCCACTGATGTAGTTGTTGATGTTATACTGATAGAGTTGTTCACACACACTAATGTAGTTGTTAACACCCGCTGATGGACTTGTTAACACCCATTGATGTACTTGTTAACACCTATTAATAGAGTTGTTAATGTTAAACTGATGGAGTTGTTAATGTTATACGATGTAGTTGTTAACACTCACCGACGTAGTTGTTAATGTTATACGATATAGAGTTGTTAACACCCATGATGTAATTGTTAAAACCCATTGATAGAATTGTTAACACCCTCTAATGGAGTTGTTAATGTTATACTGATGGACTTGTTAACACCCACTAATGGAGTTGTTAACACCCACTGATCTAGTTGTTAATGTTATGCTAATAGAGTTGTTAACACACATCAAGTAATTGTTAACACTCACTTTGATGTAGTTGTTAACACCCATTAATGTAGCTGTTAATGTTATACTGATAGAGTTGTTAATACACACTGATGTAGTTGTTGACACTTCACGATGTAGTTGTTAACACCCACTTATAAACTTGTTAACACTCATTGATGTAGTTGTTAATGTTATATTGATAGAGATGTTAACACCCACTGATGTAGTTGTTAACACCCACTGATGGACTTGTTAACAACTCCATCAGTAGGTTTTTACAACTCCATTAGTGGTGTTAACAACTCAATCAGTGCGTCATAACAACTCAATCAAAACGTGCTAACAACTCAATTAGTTCGTGTTAACAACTCAATCAGTGCGTGTTTACAAATCTATCGGTGGGTTTTTACAATTGCATAACTTGATTGCTCACTAGTAACACAATTTAAATATATGATATATTTGTTTTCCCAACTGGATTTTTTTTACAAGGTCATGTCATTACATAGAGGACATGATTTACAAAATAATACTAATAGTCATACATTGTCAACAACATTGTTATCAATACAAATGGCCCTTTGCACAAATACAAATTGTCAACAACATTGTCAATAACATCACACTTACTACTACAAAATAGCTTCATAACAGTACACTTCCTAATAACAAGGTCCAGACTAGTACATGAATAAAATCAACAAAAAACAAATTACCCATAATATAGCCTATTGCAGACTCTTGAAGCCTTGTATTGTATTCTCTTTCTCTAACATCTTCTCTTTCACTGATAAGCTCCATGTGGCAAGCCTCTTAATTCATGTGACACGCTTAAGCCAATACTATTAGTAGGATGATTTCAAAATAATGCATTGAACTATATCATAAATGCTCCCCATTGAAGTATAACTGCACAAATAAAGAAAATCTCACACACAATTCCTCAAATAAACTTAAACAACTTGACCTTAACTTGAAGCCATGAACTACAATAGAATAGTTATTGCATGCTGAATTGAAGAGGAAGCAACACGTAGACTAAATAACATGAAAAAATTTCAGTGAAGCTATTTGATTAAGTCTTGTTTCAAATTTCAAAAAAGATGATAAAACTAAAGGTAGCTCATTTATGAAACCTTCATCAAATAACTTTAGGTTACAGATCTCAGGAAAAGGTAGAAGCATAGGATGCAAATACATTAAATCCAATAATAAAGTCCAGCAAATCAATAGAGTATTACCCTAATACCCTTGATCATAAAGACTGCAATTTTCACCTTGCAATTTAAGAGGGTAATATATTGATAAGGCTCACCCTTTATAACTATCAATTGCTTTGAACAAATATTTATCGATATAGAAGTTGTAAAAGATGATACTTAATACCTAAACACATTGTTGTCAATCAAGTAAATGAAAAATATATATTTCTAGTACATAACCATCATAGAATCAAATCATCATAGAATAAATAATGCCACCAAGCTCTCTTGGTGCCTTTTGAAGATTTTTTATCATCAGGCAGGCTCAAATCATAAGCCTTTTTACCATCTCTGGCTATTGTTCTCCCACAAGAATTTGAATCATCAGCAATTGAAAAGCTACAACATGAAAATCAAAGTCTCACACCAATTGTGTTGGAAACAAAACAACTGCAATAGTTTGCTAGTGTGGGAAAATCTTGTACCTTGGGGTACAAATAAATTATTTTTTAAAACAAGCATTTGACAAGCAAAAACTACACTGAAATGCAACAGAGAAAGGTACTAGGATAGTTATTCTCATGGGGAACATTCCAAAAATAAATAAAATTAAAAGAGTAAAGCTTCCCAATTTAATCATATTATATCAATTTGACTGTTAGATATATAGATAATAAAACTTAAATATATTGCTAAGAAAACAACACAAATATGCCAAGTAGGAAATAACATGGCAAACAATAAAATATTAGCGAAATTTCTCTCTTTTCTAATTAATCGTGCTTTCTCCTTAAAAGCTATAGGTTGCCCTCCAATCACATAGCCATACCGCTACAATATTGAGCATCTCTACATGGCATTACCAATTCTCATTCCAGAATCTCAAAGACAATATAGCAACACACTCTACGTCAATTCTTGGACAAATTTGCTCATGGAAAATCCAAACAATTCATCTCAAAACCACATGCAATTAAGAAGTGCAAGAACAAATTATTTTTTATACCAAATTATGCAGAAGATGCAACAAACATATTAGCTAAAGTTTTGTATGGTTTCCAATACAAATGGTTCGAAACATACTTGAATGCATCTACAATGTAGTCAGCAATATGAAAAATCAAAAGAGACTACTAAGATATGTATCACAAATCCAAGCCTTCCACAATTTCAGTATGCCAAAAAATAAATATAGCCAAAATCAAATCGATCGCGGTACAACGAATAGAATAAACAAAGGTAGAAAGTCAAAGTAAAGTAGCAAGAAAGAGAGTGAAATAAAATGGTGAAAGTAAAGAGATAAAAAGAGCACCGTTCTTGGCCGCGTGTCCCGATATGAGCCTTGACGCTTCTTGTGGTCGATCACCAAAGTCTGAGTCTGAAATTCGACACCAATTGTGGCCTTGGAGTCCAAGCTGAAGTCATTTCTAGCAAAACGAGCTAGCAACTGCGACTAGCATCTGGCTCCTCCACCTCCAGCGCTCGTCATTTCCACCACTTTTTTTCTCTCTCTCTCTCTCTCTCTCTCTCTCTCTCTCTCTCTCTCTCTCCTTCTTCTTCCCTCCTTCTTTTCTCTTTCACATTGAGATCGATGAACAAAGAAAAGCCGACGCCGGAGAATGATGAGATACGACGGAAGGAGAGGCGTCAGTGCTAAGAGATCGAGGGAGGGACAAAGACGAACCAAGTGCAATCGCCATCGACAGAGGATGACGGAGGTGAAATGGCAGAGAGGGAGAACCCCAAAGCTAGAAGGATCGAAGAAGAAGATGAAATGGAAAAGGAAATCAAGATTCACATATGCTTCTAAGCTTCCTTTTTCACTTTTAATTCTGGGTGCCACTGTAATTTCCTCTTCTAACTTAATACCATAGAGGCTCAAGGGCCTTTTCTGATATGGAACTTTTCTTAGAGCCTTGTTTGACAAGATGTTGGTTGATTGGGCCCTAAAGAGGATTTTCCCTTTAAATTATGCTGCATTGGTAGAGATAGTAGCTTGCATTGGCTCATCCTTGTATCTAAAAAAGAAGATCTAATATATATACTCTCTTTGAGTAAAAACAATTCCTATTTCAATCCTTAAGATATACCCCCTCCGGTCCTAATTATAGGAACACTTTTGTAGTGTAAATTGTACAATAAAAGTGTTCCTATAATTAAGACCAAAGTAGTATTTCTTTTATATCTAAAAGAAGATCTACTATAAACTCTCTTTGCTCTTTGAGTAAAAACAATTCCTATTTCAATCGCTAAGATATATTTCATTTCCCCCAAATCTTTAATCTTTAAATTGGCTATGAAGAAATTCATTTACTAAGAGATTCCTGCTTCTAAATCTACTTACTATTATAAATCGGCATCACTGTAGAGTTGAACCAAGCGACTTCCACTTGTTCCCCTCTCTAATTTCACTATTTATATTAACAGTGATGGCTCATATGTGGCTTTGTGTCTTGGTTCAATTTTTTTAGTCTCCATGCGCTTACTTTTTCTATTACATGGCTTGGGCTTTTCTTTTGAGGGGGAGATTTGTGTTCAAATTTCAAAATTGCCCCACCCATCTTTTCATATTCCCTTCTACTCTCTTTAATTTTGAAATCCTAATACCTTTCTTCCTTCTGGGGTTCGATTTCTCTCCTAAGCCGTGTTTCTCCTTATCCCTACTCATTCCTTGTTAACATTAAATCTTGACCAACCATTTGATATCTAACTGCTCAGAGAAAGCTACATCACCTAAAATATTTTTTAGTACTTAGTCTGATATCTTAAAATATTTTTTAAGACCATGCATCTTTTTGTATTTTTTTTTAGTACCGTCAATATTCTGAAATATTTTTTTTATTCAATATTCGAAGTATTTTTTTAGTACCAATCGGTATCTTGAAGTATTTTTTTTAGTACCAATCGGTATTCTGAAATATTTTTTCAAGATCATGAAGTATTATTTCAGTACCATTCAGTATCTTAAAATATTTTTTCGAGATCCTAAAATAATTTATCAAAATCATGAAGTAATTTTTCAGCACTAGTCAGTATCCTGAAGTATCTTTTTAGTACCAGTCAGTATCTTGAAGTATTTTTTTTAGTACCAGTCAATACTGTGATTTTTTTTCCAATATCCTAAAATAATTTTAAAATCTTGAAAAAATATTTCAGAGTATTGACTGATATTAAAAAAAATACTTCAAGATGAGACAATTAAGATTAATTCAAATCAACGATCTAGATTGGATGAGGAGAGATATCATGGTTCAGTTCAGATTGGATGAGGAGAGATGATGAGAATGTAAGATAATGAGAGGATCCTATTCCCTTTTTTTTCCTTCCTGAAATGACCTCTCTGTGCCTCCCTTCACAAAAAGTGTACCTCTTCATTTCCGAGCTCGACAACATTCTCAAATCCTTAGGTTCATGCATTTCCATGATAGCTCCATCAACGTGTCCAAGTTCACCGTTTTGTGCCACTCCAACTCCGCTGACGACGACTCCACTAAGCTTATGCCTTTGACCCCTACAATGAGAACAAGGCTGGCCTCATTTCTGCCTCCAAACTCCACTAAGTGTTGAATTGCTTTGGATTGGAGTGGTTCGTGGAGTAATTCAAGAACATGATCAAATCCATTCTTGCCAAAGGCAATGGCTCCGTTTCCAATACTTGTCTTTATCATTTCACCCTTTCCACTCTTTGGGCCTAACCATGTCTCCATCCCTTCCCATTCTTCCTTTTCATTTTGCAAGTTTTCACTACTACAACTTATAGATACTACTACCTAAAAAGACGTCCGTTTTTTAAAAAAAGGATGTAAAAAGTGAAAGCGATGGCATTGTCGTAATTATTTGCTTCACTTTGAGACTTTAGACGACCTAAATATTAATTTAGGACGCATATAAAGTTTTTTTGGCGTCCTAAATATAATTTAGGACTCCTAAAATTAAATATTTTGGCACATTTAGTGAAATTTTTTTTGGTGAAAAATTTTGGCGTCCCGAAAGAAGTTCAAGACGCCTAAAATTAAATATTTGGTGCGTTTTGTGAAATTTTTTGGTGCCAGGGGGAGTTTTTTTGGCGCCGGTGAGTTTTTTAGCGTCTTGAAATATATTCGGACGTCAAAAATGCACATTTTGAAAAATTTAGCGCCTGGTGAAAATTCTAAAAAATTATTAATATAACTGGACCAATAAATTTGCTATATTTAAAAATCTCCATACTTTTTCATATTTATTCATTTAAAAGTAATTATCATGTAAACGACAAATCCGCATAAAATATTTACGAAACTTAATATTTATAGAAAGAAATATCTTGAGTGGCTTATTAAATTTAATTTAAATTAAATATAATTATAAAATACTAATAACAAAAGAAACGCCATAGATCTAGCTCAAATCAAAATCCTAAGAATCTGCTTTTTGTAACCGAAAAATCAAATTAATTAATATCTTTATTTAAAAATCTCCATACTTTTTCATATTTATTCATTTAAAAGTAATTATCGTGTAAACGAAAAATACACATAAAATATTTATGAAACTTAATATTTATAGAAAGAAATATCTTGAGTGGCTTATTAAATTTAATTTAAATTTAATTATAAAATACTAATAACAAAATAAACGCCATAAATCTAGCTCAAATTAAAATCCTAAGAATATGCTTTTTGTAACCGGAAAAATCAAATTAATATCTGTTATTTAAAAATCTCCATACTTTTTCATATTCATTCATTTAAAAGTAATTATCGTTTAAACGACAAATACGCATAAAATATTTACGAAACTTAATATTTATAGAAAGAAATATCTTGAGTGGCTTTTAAAATTTAATTAAAATATAATTATAAAATACTAATAACAAAAGAAACGCCATAAATCTAGCTCAAATCAAACTAAAAATTGAATTTTTTACAATGGGCGACTTCGAATTAAAATTCAAGTCGCCAATTTGAGAATTGTGGCGACCCGAATTAAATTCAAGTCGCCAATTGAATAATTTTGGCGACCGAATTTATTTCAGTCGCCAAAATTCTTAACCATAAGACGGATCGACACGATACCTTTTGTCATTTCCCTCTCTCGAAATCGCACACACTTCACTCTCCGCCTCCTTCCCCAAGTCCGATATCCCTTTTGTAACCCAAACCCAAGTAAGCCGTCGCGCACAGACCTCGAATCTCGGTAAGTTTGAAAAGCAAACTACACTTCATACTCAATAACCCTAGCTTGTACATTCCTTCTCTATCCTCTTTCTTTTCTGTTCAAGTAATCTTTTTTTTTTATTCGAGTTCATTCTAGGGTTTTCTCTTTCTCCTACATATACGGTTATTATGGGCTTCTTTTGTGTTCGAATCTGTTTTCTCTTTCCGATCGACTCTTGTTGATTTTTCGATCGAGAGGGCACCAATTTTTACGATCTGAAATCTCCTCGTGGCTCCGAGACGATACTATGAACACCAAGTCTCTTGCGGATCCGGAATTACTCGTTTTTTGCATTCTTGTAGATCGACTTTTGTTTGTAATTTGATCGGAATTACTCCGAGACGATACTATGAACACCAATTTCGGAATTTGATTTTTGATTTGTTCTTGGGGGGTTGGTTTTTTTTTTTTTATTTTTTTTTTTTTAAAAAAAAATAAATATGGCGTCCTAAATTACAATTCGGACGCCTTACATAAGGCGTTCTGAATGTTTTGTAGGACGTCAAAAGTCAATTTTTTTGACATCCCCCTTCGAGACGTCCCTCTAAAAAAAGAAGTTAAATGGGTCTTATTTAGGACGTTTTTTTTAGCTTTTTGGTAGTAGTGTTTCCTTAGAAGTAAGGACGGTGAGGAGGCAAAGAAGAGGATGAGAAAGTGATGCTGACACCATGGTCGTTAATCTCCAAACTTGCTGCGTTTGACTTTAAGTGACGATACGATGGAGGGAAGGCACCTTCATCAATTTCAGTCTTAAAGAGATGAGCTAGTGATAGCCTTTTTTCAGGTGATGATGCAATGACAGAGAGGAACCAGCAAGGATATGACAGAGGAAATCATCTTGCAATGTGTGGTTCTTATTTCAAAATCTCCTCTTTACTTTCCCTCTCTTCATCTAATGTGTCAGTGGTCACTACTTTGATTTTAAATTTAGAATATTTTTTACCACCATACAACTTGTTTTAACGCTACTTTTTTTTTTTTTTTTTCATAATACTTGGTATTACGGACAAATGCGAACGAAAATTAATTAATTTGAGGTACTTGGTGCAAAAAATATTTCGTAAAAGCAACATATAATTTAAATCTAAATAAATACAATATAAAAAAAAAATTAAAAAAATGATTATACCTTTAATTAGAGGTATAAACACCTAACTTTAAGCATATAATGTGGATTCATTTCTCGAGTCCACATTATATGCTTAGAGTTAGGTGTTTATTAAGTGCTTATACCTCTAATTAGAGGTATAAGTTTTTGCACCTTCTTGCATGTATTTTTTCCATAGTTTGTAATGTGCTTTAATGATTTTCCACCATTGATAGATATTTGCAGTAATTTAAATCCTTTATAACCATTACAATACTAAATATGAATAGCAGTTGAGATGGATCAAATAAAGTTGAAGGCATGATTTAGGAGAATATAAACAAGAGGTTAATAATCAAAGGGATGACATTAAAGTTGTTCAACTCATAAATTTTTGGCTTGCATATCATAATTTGGTCTCACTAAGACCATGATAGTTTAACATGTGCACCGTGTGGACTGGTATTGTAAGAAAATCAGGACTAAGAAGATGTGCAACGGTTCCACTTGGTTTATCATCCCTATTTCTTCTAGGTTGGTTTATTTTGTTGGCTTTATTGGGCTCTTGTATGTTTTTACAAGATTAAATCCCTTCTCTTCCAAATTACACGATTCAATTGTGTTATAGACTCGTGTATGAGACCCATTTGATATGCAGCCTAGCAAGGACAAATTGTACCAGAGTCTCTCCATAATCAAGTAAAACACTAATTGGCCTATAATCAAGGCTATAATAACAGAATGTGCAAGTAGTGCGGCTTAAACATGGGTCTGGAGGCACACAAAGCTCAAAGACCGAAACCCTAAAGATAATATCTATAAATAGGAGGTTAACCTAAAAGGTACATAGATTCTATTCACCCTATTTACTATTCAGTCTCACTTTGCACACACCCCACTCCTTTTGGCTAAACGACATACTCGTGTTGCAAGTGATGCATCGCTCTCTTTGATATCTTCTACATAGATATCGGGAGAGTCACATGATATTCCTTTCTTGTGTCTTCCACATAGATACCTTAGGGAATCCATTGATCCTATACAAACCATCTACTAGTCCATCGAGGCTAAACATTGGTGTTTTACACCATAACAAATTGTATCACACAAACTAATTATAATAATATGCATTTCTATAATATTTTCCATATGATCTTTGGAAGAATCTCATTATTGTTTGCATGTTTGATAGCATTGCCATATTCTGTAAAAGGATTTACAACACTTGGAGAGCCTATAGGGAATCAACTATAATCCTTTTTAGATTGAATAAATTCCACCTAAACCAAGCCATACCCAATAAAATGATTAAAGATAGCTAGCTGTAAAATCCTTGCCTTATAACTGTAATTAACCAAACACTTATCCTTTAAAAATCAGCAATTGCTATGGCAGGAAAGAGACGAAATTATATAAAGGTGTACCATAATATAAAAGATTACAACTCATCTTTCAAAAGTTAATCATGGTAGGAAAAAAATTTAACTAACCATTTGAAAACAGTACTATAATGGTAAAGGATTTAAATCACTGCAAAATATATATATATATATATATATATATATATATATATATATATATATATATATATCAATGATGGAAAAGAATAAACTAGTCATTTAAAATTTATTGTGGATAATAAAATCCTTTTATGTAATTGTATACTAAACCATTTCAAATCAACTCATTTATAAAGTCATTCCAATTAATGGTTGGGCCTGAGCTTTTTGATTCTCAGAATATAGTGCTCAACCATAAACCCAAGGATAATTATATATATAAAAAAAAAAAAAAAAAAAAAAAAACCCAAGGATAAACTCAATTTTGAATAATATTCTTTCACAAACGTTTATAAAATGTCATAAGTCAACTATTTGACAATCAAACATTTAAAATCTATCTTGGATAATAGAACTCTTTTCCTCGTTTCACAAACTAAACTGCCTTAGACTTTTTGAAGTCCAGAATATAATTATTCAACCACAAGCCCAACATCAAACTCAATTATCAAAATACTTAAATAACAATTTTCTCAAATATCAATTTGGGTTACTTATCCAAGATTTTTTTTTTTAAAAAAAACAGTATAATCCAAAATGTAGTATCACAACAGAGGATGCAAGATGAGCCCTACAATGAAAATGCACAATAATTCACCACATAAATAAAAAGGAGGAAGCTTTATAAAGATTATTACAATAATCAAGCCTCCTGATCCTTCCGTGTTTGCCTAGCACAAGAATTGAAATGTCTAATCAATATCAATATACCATTTTTCTATCACAATAATCAAGCCTTCAAATCCTTCCCGTATAGACACACACAGTTTCACAACAGAGGATGCAACATGAGCCCTACAATGAAAATGCACAATAATTCACCACAAAAATAAAAAGGAGGAAGCTTTATAAAGATTATTGCAATAATCAAGCCTCCTGATCCTTCCAACTTTGCCTAACAACATAATTGAAATGCTTAATTAATATCAATATACTATTTTTCTATCACAATAATCGAGCCTTCAGATCATTCCGCTCGCACGCACAACATGTGTGCATGAGCGCGCACACACACACATATAGATATATACATATATATAGACACAAATCTATTTTTGAAACACACACCCACATACATAGTGTATATACATATGCATGCACACATAGATATATAGACACAAATCTATTTTTGACACATACACAGAGATAAATAGAGACACACAGATAGTGTACACACACAGATATATACATATATACAGACACAAATCTATTTTTGAAATAACGTCGCGCGGCCATTGCCGATGGTGATGTAGCAATCATCGGCATTAGTGGTATTATGTCAATAGTGGACATATGATAGCATTATAAAATAAGAAATAGAAAAATAAAAGCAAGAAAACACAAAAACATTGTTTTGATTTCTTAGTGTTTTAAAACTGCTTTATTTTTTCTTTAAAAAATAACTTATCGTAAACAGTTTTCTAAAGTTGTTTTTTGTTTTTTTTTTAAAAAACCAAATCAAAGCGAGACCCTACATATTTCGATGTTCATACAAGAAAAAAGGACTAATTTTTCCAATACATCAAAAAAAACTCTAGCCTCCATTACAAGAGAGCAAATTCTTACAAAAATTAGATGATATTTACATTCAAATCAACCTACTTTTCGTTCCTTCGAAAAGAATTCGGTCAGACAAGCTTCGGCCATGGGTTAGTCTCTGGGACCATAGGTTGCTTGCTGGTGTAGACAACTATAAGTAAAAATATTCATTAGTGTGTAGATAGGTTAGATCCACCCTCTCCCTCTCGCTATATATATATATATATATATATATATCACCACATGCCACGACCTACGAATGTTGCCTTGAACATAGAACAGGCCATGAAAGGCAACTCAACTGAACTCTGATGATGTTGCTAACATGAGTTATTTAAATGCCATTTCAGCCTGGCTGGCTGTCCTTTCCGCTGCAAGCCACCATTCCTCATCATCGTCATCAATGATCTGTTTTGAGAACCAATTTGATGGAATCAAATCAATCATTACTTAATATTACACGTTCATGCAAACTTTCAAAATATATATGTCTTAGCCATATATATAATGGTCATGCTAGGTCGCGGGCTATATTGTGATTGAATGAATATCACTCTCATCTACTCTAGAGTCAAGAGTACCAACTGTGCAATGTTAGTTTCTAGGTGTTTATTTAGTGACTGGAAAGGGATTTGCTTGTAATTACATGAGAAAACAATATATGAAATATTTAGTACTACATCCGATCATAAATATAATATCTAGATTGGAAGTAAATTTTGATCATTAATTTGCATTACTTATAAAATGATATATAATTTAATGATACATAGAATTATTTCAAAAAAACCATGTAACACATGTTATAACTAAGCATTTTATTTAGTTTTTTTAATCTCTCCAAATTGAATAAAGAGATCTTAAATTTAGGACTGGAGGCAGTATATCTTTATTATCATTACTTAAATTGTTTTTCATTTTTTTTAATTCAACAGTAAAAAAAAATTCAGTATGAAAAATCCCTCACTTTTCCATCATATTTCATTCTATATATCAAATGGGCTCCAATATTAATGGGGTTGCTGTTGTGTCCATCTCACCTTTTTCTGAAGTTAAGGAATCTCAAAAGACAGTTGATTTCGGAAATTCAGTATAGGCTCTTGGGATGTAGAGAGAAAAATCCCACTAATTCAATATTTCCTCAAAAGAAACAACCACCTATGACTTGTTTGTTTCTATTTATAAGAGACATTTAGAGATTGTCTCAAATTTTCTTTTGTTGATTTTCCATTTTACCCCCATTTAATTACTCATACTACCCATATTATTGTATCTAACTCCCACGCGCTCGCTTTCCACTTAAATGAGCGTGGTTTTAGCAAAAAAAAAAAAAGTTTTAGTTTTTACACCTTTATTGTCTCTAGCCAACTTTTTGATCATGATTCTGTTAATTGTCTCTTATTAAAAGGAAGAGAGGGAGTATTGTATTAGTGTTTCTCCAAAGATTTTGTTCCATCCAGGTTTCTTGAATTTCCTTGTAATTGTTGACCTTTGCGCATGCACATTATTTTCCATGCAATAAATTATTCGACATTTTTCTTAAGTTAAAGATAAAATGCAATTGAAAAACAAGGGGGGCAAGTAATCAAATAACATACTAACCATAGTGCTGAGTTCTGTCTTTTGCTTATTCTCAACTTCCTCAACAGCTTTTAATGCTTCTTGCCACCAAAAGCCACTGGGACTGTCTTCAATATTATCATTGTAGGATGGGAATTTCTGTGCCTGATCATCATTAATACGTACATGTCTCTGGTCATGATCTACTGGCTGCCCATTATCAACCATCCCAAATGAATTAAATTCAGCTGAAGATTTATAGATCACGTCAGCAGGTATGGGTCGCATGGGAGATCGATAACCTGGTCCGATCGCATTAGCTTTGTTAAAAGGGAGAGGGTGAACTCAAGTCAATGTTAGAGAAACTAACTTGGTCACTGAATTGAAGCATATTAAGATTAATTCACCACAACTTGGTGGATTAAAAGTTAGCCTCCGAAGGCAACAAAATGACTTATATTCTTTACGTTCCATACCAGTTGTTGTTACAGTCTTCTGTTTCAGAATTACTCCTTCCATTACTAATGTAATAGCTAGTTGAAGAATTTGTTTTGGTCTTAAATGTAAACTTCAATCTTACAATCTTATTTGTCTCTCTATTTTTTCTTTTTGTTCACAAACTATCCTGATTGATTGTACACATTAAAAGTAGTTTGTATTCTCCAATATGTTTGGCTAAAGTGTGAATTTATAATTTAATTCTTACATTTAGGACCAAAGGACGAAGTATTGTTTTTAGAATCCAAGGCCTAATCAACTGTTTTTTTTTTTTTTTTAAAAAAAAAAAAGATATATCCTCATTTAATGATTATATTTCTGTCTTCTCAACTCTTCTTTTCACCCACCATCTTTTTTCCTATTAATCTTATTTTTTATTTCATTTTCTTACATAAAGGATTAAATCAGGGTGTTTTATATTTAGCATTAATTACAAATCTATTATTAATCTATCAATAGTCTTCAACAACAACAGAAATGGAACGGAGGTAGTGTTATTTTCAGACACTAATACAGTGCATTTATTAATTTTCAAAGAATAAAGTTAAATAGGCCAAATCGTTCAAAGATAAATCATTAATTTACTGTGAAACAAGATATTATGCTAACCTCTGCAGTCCGGATCATGACATTTCTGATAATACATTGCACTTCTCAAATCAATAACATACATCACTGACCATCAAAATATCTCATCAGTATGTTGCAAACTTAGACAAAACAAATGAAATGAAAGACAAGATTTGCATACTTCATGAGAAGAGAAACTGAAGAAATATTTATGAACTTTCCTCCAAACATAAAAGCAAAATCATATGACATCTGAAATGAAAAAAATTTGACTCAACTAAGAAATGAGAGAATGATTTGATGCGAATGATAGATGGTTAGAAACTTACCATGATTGCTTTTATGCTCCCTCCCAATTCGTTCACAATATCGATTCCTTGACATGGTATATACTATCAGTCCAAATTCTGAGAACCAATACCAAGCTCGAATTTTTCCTAAACTTGAAGCAAGGCATCAACATGTTGAGCAAGATTATATTTCCAGATATAACTTGACAAATAGGTTCAAGCATGATAGAAAGTTGGATAATATTTTATTACAAAATGGAAAAAAACAGCTCTTCAATGGAAATGCATATATCACAATAACTGTCCCCTATCTTAGACAGTAACCACACCAGAACACAGGAAAGTGAAGGGAAAAAGCAAGAAATGAAACCTCAAGGCTAAATGAGAGGAACTCCCCTGACTTTTGAGAGCCCAGGGTCTCTCACAACAACACTTGCCTAAAGCATTCTGTTGCAGCAGAGTACCTCTCCTAAACTCCCCTGTTCCACTTATTCTCTCACTTAGAAGTCCCTTTTACCTTTCTTATTTTATAAACCTTTCCCCACCTCCCCCCGCAGGCTTTGTGCCTCTTTGTATATTTCAGCCCCTGTCAGAATTGGGCTCAACAAAGAATGAAGCCAAAAGCAGAATAGAATGTAACTTTCCGTAGCTATTTGGAGAGATAAGATTATAATGGTTGTTGAAAAACCACAAAATGATCTGACTAATTCCAAGATGATAGAGACAATTTCAGAAAGTGGTTATAGTACATTGTCTTTGGAAATGAAAGATCAAGAGTCAAGTGATCATCTAGCATATGGATTGAACAAGTTGAAAGTGTGACCATAGGAAAAATACTAATATGCATTCAGGAGAATAGAAACGACTAAACTTGAAGCTAGACCAACAAACAATATAAAATCTCTGTTGCTACCAAATATCAATTGAAATTATTTCCTCTTTTACCAATTGTTTTACCAAGATAGCTTTTTGCATCAGATCTCAAGTTGTATTGTCTCAGGCAAGAAGCATGACTAAAAGTAGTAAGCATAGTAGAAACAAAATCAAACTTGTAATTTATCCACTAACTAATGCAAACATTATCAGAGTCAATACAAGAAACTTTAGAAGTATCACCTGATATATTCCCAACAGAGGCAGTGGACTCTACAAATTTATCTAGAAATGGGAATGGTGATTTTCCCACAAAGTATGCGGCTGGAACATCACTTTCACAACTATTCGATGTAAGTTCCAGAGGATATTGATGGCAGTGTTCATGATTATAATTTACCTGTAAAAATAAAGTTCCCATTGTTTATCAAAGAAGGTTCCTGTGGTCTAATAAAAAAAGATTTGATATACAAGAAATCTACCACTGCATCCAGTTATGCAATTAATGTTAAAAGATTTAGTAGCCAACAGAGCAATACTCAGTACCAGAGAACAACCCCTTATTAAGAAAATCATATGACATGCTTAGCCAATGCACCAACTTGCACCATATCTTCTTGTGAAACAACAAATTGAACAAAAAGTGAAAGATATGAAGACCCTCAAATTGTTTGAGTAACAAAATATATGAAAAGAGAGATGGAGCAAAACCAATGCAATCAAAACTCAAGAATTTCAAAGACCAATGCTACCTCTGTATCATAATGTAGTGTCTTCACACAATTTGATTCTGGTTTCCTGACTAAATACTTTTTGCAGTCAGCATCCATATTACAAATCAATGATGCCATGAACATTTCTTCTTCACCCTGACATTGAAATCCAGATTAACCTGATTCATAACTTGCTGTCAAGGAAACAATAACTTTACCAAAAAAAAAATAGATATAATATATTGCAACCACACTTATTTGCTCAGGATAATTCATATTTTATCAACTTTCACTGCATTGGATTTGATCATACAACTCTTGTGTATTATCAAGACTCTTAGATGACCTGGTACCAATACATGCCATTATTGGTTCCACATTGACTAATTCTTGTTGAGCAATTATGTGATCAAGAAATGTCTGTTATTATCCATTCCAAATATTTTTATTATTCCCCTAGTGCATTGACAAGAACAAGTCTTGAGTGGAATTCAAATTTCCATTATAATTATCTGAGACAAATGCTCATTAAATAATTTCTCATACTAAAAATTTGAAGTGTTAATATTGATAAATCAATGACCATTACCAAGTTCTTGCACTTGTATCGCCCAGATGGTACAAGCACCGAACTTTTTCCTGCTTTTGATGATAGAGGTAGACGGAAACAACGATTCCGAGAATATACAGCAGTGTCCACAAAAAGCTGGCTTGAACCATCACCAGAGCTTGAATCCTTCTTCACAAATAATTTTTCAAATCTCCCATCTTTTTCCCTTGCATTTTGAACTTGTGAGCACATCTGATATAGTCATCATACCATGACAATAGTTAATGCTTTATATAAGAGACCAAAATAGATGCCAAGTCATGACTCAAATTCTCCTTTTGAAGACTGATAAAAAAACATCAAATTGATGATCAAAGAACAAGAATTATTTATAAAACCACACTAAAATACAGAGGTACCTCAAGTGATAGAAAATCAACCTCATCAAATATCATCTGTGAATATGCTTAGACAGTCATACTTACTTCAGAAACAAATGCCCCTGCATGAGAGTTATCCTTGAAAGCATTTTTTGGTATGCGAATAATTAGATGTCGAGAAAACTTCTCTGCAGGTAAGATTAGTATGAGATAATAAGTAATAAAACAGTCGTTCTGAAACATAAGACTTGGTGCCACAGCAGTACTTTACAGGTATGAACGTTGTAAACAAAATTTGGGGGGAAAACCTAAGGTCCGATGTAAAATGATAGTCAAAATGACAAAAAGAACCTTGCCAAAGCAGTTAATACTTACTAGAGTGACACATAAAAGGTTTTAATCATTCTAGGGAAAGAATACAAAATACCAATAAGACCATTATATGCGTCTTAGACTCAAGTGATACTTCAGTGATACTTAATAAAGAAAAATTGGATTCTGCACCATTTCCCCATACTGAACTACTGGCCTTGAGCCTCCCTACTTCATAATCAAAAATGGAATGTTACATGTTTCCTAAATCATTATACATTGAAAGAGCCACAAGTTATTGATTATTCTTCCTTTTACTACATTAAAGACAAAAAGGGGAATGTAAAGGTACAAGCAAAAAAGCAACAGCATAGATAAAACAGAGAAAAATCCATACCATCAGTTGAAGAGTCCAGTTCTACTATCCATTCTGGGTCTCCACAAATAAAATATTTTTCATTTAAGGCCTCTAGAATTACTGAGATTAAGAGATCCACCATTTCATCCCCATCCTTTCCTGGATTGACTCTCTTATTGAACTCCAAATCAAAATAAAGGTGGCATGGTAAACCCTGAGAGCAGAATATCATTCAGAGTGTATGATATCCAAAGATGAAAATTTTCCGGCTGACTCCTAATTGTACTGTATCATTTGCATAGCAAAATCAATGACCAAGAAACACAAAACTATTACCTCTTTAATCACTTCATAATGATGACGCAATTTAGAATCCATATTTTTGTACCTAAATGTACATTCACCAACATTGTGAAAATGCAGGCACAGAACTTTCATTACCAATAGAAGCAATGATTAATCAAACGGAAAAGAAAACTACAGGAAGGTAACCTTCTCCAGAACTCAGTATATGTAGATGCAAGGAACCTTCTTTGTCCACTAAAATGGTCTTGATAACTGAAGATACGAATATGGTCTTGCTCTTTGGCAAACTTCATTGCTTCATCCTGCCTTGGGAATGTAACCCATATCTCCTCCCTGAACATTCATAAGCCATGAATCAAACTCACTAGTCATATGATCAAAAACATGGTACAAAAAGAATCCTCATTCAAACAGAATATAAACAATAATCTAGCATCCCATACCTTAAATCTGATCTATTTTTCTCAAAGCGATCAAGACATATCTCGTGTAATAAGTGCCAATAGCTAACTGGTCTTTTGGGAGGTACTCCATATGGAGATCCATAAAACACAACCGGAGAGAACTGTTTCCCAAGACTAAAACCATTTGCTTTAGCTATAACTGATTTAATCTGAAAAGATAATGCCAGGTAAATTAGTTTGAAACAAAAAGTAAAATTTAATTGCTCACTGCATCAAAAGCAACGAAGAGCATAAGCCTTTTTTTTTTTTTTTGCAGCATATAGAGATTGGCAACAATTACATAACAACATTAGTACAACACTAAAACAAAGAGGGTGTAACAAAGTAGGTGGTAATTACTTTCTCAATGGAAGACTGCAAGTCAGTTGCTTGGCCGAATTGAGAAATGGTGGATGTTGTGGGACTTTTCCGCTCCTTTTCAACTGAATTGGGAGATAGAAGGCCAGAATGTGATGAGATCTTAGGTGCTGAACTTCCTTGATCCAATCTGCTTTTAGTTCTCTTTCTTTCCCTTATAGCAGATTCTGTGAAAATAAAGAGGGAAGAGTGAAGCTATTCACCCTACAGAAACTATTATCTAAGTAAACAACTCCATGTTCTAGTCATTAATTTGATGAACAATTAACCATCTATAACTTCATAAAGCGGGGAAAAACTTATTTGTTACACTTTTTTATTTGCTGCCACATAAATAATCTTTTTCCTTATGAATTTCTTGTTTTCTTCCATTTCAAAATGAACAAGACTAAATCATGATACTCAATAAAAGATAAGAACTCAACTGTTCAAAGATTGGTTTAATTTCATTTAGATGCGTAGAAACTAAAGAAGGGATGTGGGGGAAGGAAAAATCAACTGGTCTGGATTGGCGTTGTACAGCATAGAGGCACAATGGGAATGAGTGAGAATATACAGAAAGAGAGAGATCAATGAGGACGACAAGAAACACAAGAACAAAATGGGGTTGAAATGTTAAGTAGGTATCCAAAAAATAGAACGTGTGTACTTTTCAGCATAACAGAATGGTGATAGGTCAGTTGATAAGTGTAGATCGCTCTTGACAATGAAGAAACCAATTAACCGGATAAAAACAAAAATTCAGAAGCCATTTAGACAATAAATAAAAGGATAAGGGAAAGAAGATTTGATTTCAAATATCAGGGACCTAATCCTACATAATCATCGATTTGTGCCAAGTGACTAGAAGCTATAAGTTTTAGGGAAAGGTGAAAGCTTACGAGGAGGGGATAAGCCGCACTTGAAGCACGCAAACAAGCGATCAACATCGTCCATAGCGCTTGAAGGCACTTCTCCTTTTCTCCGGGATGGGATGTTTGCTTCCATTGGAACAGGATGAGTATCATTGTTCTGTTCTTCATCTATGGTGTGGAAGCGGGAATTTGAATTTTCTGGAAAGCGGAAAGACAGAAGGGTCCGGAGATATCGTTGAATATATTTTTGGATAAATTGCTAAAATAACCTTAAATTTTTATTAAAGTCCATTAACTTTTAAAATTGGAGAAAACCCGTCAACCCAACTAACTTTTATTTATTACAATGTTGAAGATTAATCTTTTAGCCCATAAAATTTTAACTTACTTATAACTCAGCCTAAATTTTTAACTCATTTGTAACTTAGTCCTAATATTTATGAGCTATCATATGTGGCAAAAAAAATGTTCAAATACTGCTAAAAATTACTTAGTGAATTTTACATAAATTTTAAAAAATAAAAATAGCATCCCCATCCCCACCCATCCCCTCCGTCTCTAATTTCCAAACACCTTGCTGAGCATCGTCCATGACAGATCCTTTTAAAGCACTTGAGAGCAATGAACAACTAAGATTGGAGAAAAGGTTGAAGCCACTTACAATGCATTTAACACGGATAAAGCACCTAAGTATGCAAGAAAATACCATTATGGAAAAAGATATTTCTTAAATTTTGAATCATAAATGGTGAATAGCGCTTGGAAGATGATGAGATTAGAAAAAATCAAAGCACTCGCCCACTTCACAACGAGTCCACATTATGTCTTAGAATTATATGCTTATTAGGTGCTTATACCTCTAATTAGAGGTATGAGCATAATTTTTTTAATATTTTAATATTTTTATATTATTTATTTAAATTTAAATTATATGTTGCTTTCTCGAGATGTTTTTTGCACCCAATATCTCAAATTAATTAATTTCGATTTATTTATCTATAACACGAAAGATTATGAAAATTAATTAATTTGTGATACTAGGTGTAAAAAATATCTTAAAAGCGACAAAGATATAATTTAAATCTAAATAAATACAATATATAAAAAAATTAAAAAAAAATGCTCATACCTCTAATTAGATGTATAAGCACCTAATAAGCATATAATACATAATGTGGACTCCTTCACAACATACTTAGCGCACAATCTCTCTTTTTAATGACAAATGGAACTACGATCCTTTTACATGATGCTTATAATTTTGAAGGTCCTTTAATATACGAAAATTGATCTCACTGTAAGACTAAAAGGAGCTTATGAAGGATCTATCATTGATGCCACAGATGCCCAACCAAATTTCTAAATAACAAAGGTGGGGGGGGACTTAAATCAGTGGGGACGAGCATGTTAGTTCTCTATATGTTTTGATGATAACTAACAATTGTAAACAAAATTAAAAGTTAAGGGTTTAAGTCAAAATGCTTTTAAAATTTGAACAAACTTAAACCAGTAGCTTATTGTCATGTTTGACTCGAGTTTAGAGTTGTGAAACTCGAGCCAATACAAGACAGAGAGTAAGTCAAGACATTTGAACTTAACTTAACTTGAGTGTCAGGTTGACGAACTCAAGTCAATGTAAGTTAGAGAACTTTCAAAGTTTTTCTAAATCTAAATTGACTTGACCCGATCAAAGTTAACTCAAGTCAGTGCTTGGCCAAGAGCTTTTCAAAGTCTTTTGAACTTTATTTGACTCGAGCCAATCTTGGTTAACTAGAGTCAATGTAAAGCCGAGAGCTATTAATGTATTTTAATCATGAAGTAACTCGACCCTGTGTATCTTGACTCAAGTAATGATTTATGGACTTGAACTAATTTTCAAATCATAAGTCCTTGACTCAAGCCTATGATCTGTAACTCGAGTTTAGCTTTTGGAAAATATTTTCAAATATTTGAATTAACTCGAGGTAGTCACTTAATGACTCGAGCGGACATTGTCTCAAAAAGCTTTTCTAAATGCTATCACGATTTTTCAAATCGAAAGAAGAGCGACTCGAGTGACCCTCAATTGACTCGAATCATGCACTTGAGTGAAACATTTTTAACTCGAGTCTAAGTTTTACGAGACATCTTCATTTAAACTTTAATTCTTTTTCAAAGAAGATGACTTGAGCTTAGAGTAATTGACTCGAGTGTAAGACATCTCTATTTTGAAATCATTGTGTCCGGATTTGCGAAATCTTCATGAATGATCTATATACATCATATCATCTCTCATTACTATTCTTAACTATATTTAATCGATTTATTAGTGAGTTCTAGATGATCAAACGAATGTTAAACTGAAGATTAAACATAAAGCAAATGATGATGTTAGAAGCATTAAATGCTAGCCCAAAAAACGAAGCACGAAATTACCAAATCATTCTCTGCACATTCCAAAGGGTTTGATGCTTTCTTTCCTCATTTGAATGCCAGATCATCCCACGGATATATCTCCAGGAATGTCAACAAAGAATGTCTTGGCACATTGGTTGACTCAAAGCTTCAAAGAGAATACACCTGGTTCAACCTAACGGCTCTTTAATATTTCCAATGGTTGTATCAAGTCTTCAAACAGTCATTAAATGCTCCCAACATATATAAGCTGAAGCATTCAATTCTCAGCAACTCAAGAGAGAAAAAAAAAACGCAAAAACGATCATCTTGCATTTACTATTCCACTTTCAAGTTTAATATCTTCTGATATATATATATTCTTCAGTGTTTATCAATATGCTCTTTTAGAAGTTTATTACTGAATCATTATTCTTGTAAGAATCTCAAAGTTGTGGGACTTTGAGATTGGGTTATCAGTTTACAACTTGTAAGGGGAAGTGTATCCTAGTGAGAGGTTAAGTTTTGAGTACAGAGTGTGTAACTGATTGAAGTGTTAGTGAAAATCCCAGAGAGTCTAGGGACTGGACGTAGGTCAAGAGTTGAGACCGAACCAGTTAAATCCTTTTGTTCATCTTCTTCTACCCTCTCTCTTTTTGTTAGTCTGTGTTTTCTGGTGAAAATCTGAGCTTATCAAAAGAATTTTTAAAATCATCAATTCACCCCCTCTTGGTGATATTCTGTCATTTAAAGAGCACACTAGTTATTTGTTTTAATTTATGTAAAATCCACCTAAGCCATTTTAATAGTATTTTTAACATTTTTTTGCCATATAGGATGATTCAAAAATATCGGGTCTAAATTGTAAGTGAGTCAAAAGTTCAAGAACTGAGTTGTACTTGAGTCAAACTTCAAAGATTAAGTTATAAGTAAATCAAAAATTTATAGGCGAAAAGATCAATTTTCCCATTGTAAAGGATGAAAGTTGGTTAGGTTTAATGGTTATGCCACAATTTTGAAATTTTATGGTTACTTTTGCTTCAAAAAATAGTTTATAGTTACTTTTACACTTTTAATAAAAGTTGAAGGTTAGTTTAGCACCTTAACCTTTTAATTTTTAAATTGTTATTGTTATGAAAAACTCAAAAAAAAAAAAAGGAAAATAGATGGGATATTTTGTGGGGGAAAATTCTAAGAAAAATACCTTCAAAATATCAAAATCTTAAATCACTTTTGTTTCATGCAATAATTTAGATATACTTGATTAACAATTAACAATTTATTTTAGTAAGAAATAATTGATTTGAGATTTTTAAAGCAATTCACATCTTATTTCCTATAGTAGTCAATAAATTATTGTTGTTCAGTACCTTACTTTTTTTTAATTATGAATTTGTTACATGTATCTTTTCTTTCTGCTAATCCTTTAGTTCAGTAGGTATCCGTACTTTCCCTTAATTTTTAATTTGATACTACCGATGGTTTTAAATATAAGACCCAATTTTAGATAGATTATCCTTTTTTCTTCAAACTAATTTGCTTGACTTATAAACCAATGTATGATTTAATCCTACATAACATATTATATGATTAAATCACTTATTTAGCTATCTTAATTTCTTTAAAACAAGTTAACTAGATCATATATTTATGACTAGAGGTTGTAACACCTCAAACCAAACAAAAATACTTAACCAAAGTATCTCACATATAGCCAATAAGAGTGTCCAACATCTAAATCATCAAAATACATAATTAGTTTAGATATAACCCACACCAAATTGTCAAATTAAATCCTCGTAATATTTCAATAAATAATAAATAAATAAAACACGAAGTCTTAGGGTCATGAC
Source organism: Acacia melanoxylon (assembly GCA_019022615.1). Classification (NCBI taxonomy): domain Eukaryota; kingdom Viridiplantae; phylum Streptophyta; class Magnoliopsida; order Fabales; family Fabaceae; genus Acacia; species Acacia melanoxylon. The sequence continues at coordinate 121,912 of JAFJYJ010000068.1, read as the reverse complement.
AAAAAAATGACATAACATGTGTCAAGGAGCACAAAGAATCCTTCAAAGCTCACTCCATAGGTGTTTTCCCTAAGTTCCTACTAGAAAAATCACCTAAAAAATGTTAAAATATAGCGATGAGATTCCACGTCTCAGTGACTATTGAAAGTTTCTACCTTACACAAGCAAACCAAACATGATTTAAAACAAAGAACTCCTTGCATATATATTTTCATGTGCTATAATCCTCATACAAAACTGTTAGCTCTCATATTATTGTGTTTTGATGATAATAAATCTTGATATAAAAGTAAGTTTTGAAATATAAAAAGCATAACAAAAAGTTGATTTGATGATTCAAGTCACTCGAGTGAGTTTTTGAGCACTCGAGTGATATAATTGTATTTGAAGAAAACTTGAATCAATGAGTCACTCAAGTGATGTATTTTCACTTCAAGTGATCAAAGAGGATCACTCAAGTGGTAGTGAATGCACTTGAGTGATATATCTTCAATTCCAAAAATTCTGTAAGTCACTCGATAAAAACCTAAAGTTATGCAAGATCGCTCGAGTGATGGGGTAAGCACTCAAGTGATTCAACTTAGCACTTGCAAGCACGTGCAAGTGACTCGTAAAAGTTTTGAAAGTTGGAGTAGATCACTCGAGTGATATTTTGGGGCACTCGAGTGATATGCTTGAGATCACTTAAGTGATAGCATTCACTTGCGAGTCTCAGTGAGGCACTCGCAGGTGAAACAAAAGTGATGTGATCTTATCAGAAGATCACTTGAGTGATCGAGAGAATCACTCTAGTGATCTATGATCACTTGGAAACTCTTGCAAGTGATCCATAAAATCACTCGAGTCACCTGGTAGTGTCGAACCTTTTTCGAAACAATAGAAGATCACTCAAGTGATACTTCAAGAACTTGAGTGATAAGTATTTTCACAAAACTTTACTACCAGTGACTATCACACGAAGTTCATTTGAGCACTTGAGTGTTAGTACAATAACTTGACTAACAAGGTATCACTCGAGTGATCCTAAGTCACACTCGAGTGCATGTTCATCGTCTTTAAAAATCAACGTCTTGATAAATTTGATACCTTTCATGAACATCCTCATTAACACTATAATCACTTATACTACTTCTAAATGTTACTAATCTCATTTATGTATAATTTTTAGGTGCATTAAATGCATATTATAGAGAAAGCAAAAAAAGCATTCAATTTCATCAACGGCTACAATTACTTTCTAATGGACAAATTTGAATGGTCACAATGGTCATTAACCACGATCTACCTATATATACCAAAGCATTCAAGATGGAGCACAAACTAAGCCAATGACAAACATTATGTATATTAAGTGCTATGTTATTCTCTCGATATTCTCATTGTTCTTCGAGTGTTTATTTATCAACTCTTTGAAAGAGATTTTCCAACCTTATTTAATACTCTTGTAAAGAAAATCTCAAGGTAGTGGGACCTAGAGTGAGGTTGTCAACTTACAAAGTGTAACGGGAGTGAGTGTCTGTTAAGAAACTCTCTTGTACCGTGGTTCCAAGAACCCATCGAATCTTGGAAATATAGTGGAAATCTTAGAGGGCTCTAAGGATTGCACGTAGTTCAAGAGAATAAGGTCGAACTAGTATGAACTCGTGTATACTTCGATGAAATTTCTCCAACTCTCATCTTTCAATTAAGTTTTAATTGCAATTTTTATAAATTTTTAATATCGCCTAATTTACCCTCCTCTTGGGGTAAAACTATTGACAGTAACTTTGGTATCAAAGCCTCATCTTCTTATTTCAGGGCTTAACATCCTATGAAGGAAGGAATACTACCGAATGGTGCCTCCATCACTAGACCCCCTGGGTTTAATGGAGAACATTTCTCTTTCTGGAAGGCAAAATTCAGAGTATTCATAATGGCCACGTAATATGGCCTATGACAGGTGATTCAAGATGGGGACTATGTGCTAATGAAAACTATGGATGGTGTTACAATTCCAAAAACATTAGCTGAGTTCGATGACAACGATAAGAAGCTTATAACTCTCAACAACAAGGTCATCCTCCTGATCTAAAGTGCCCAGAGTCAAAAAGAATATTTCAGGATTTGCACACTTCCTTCTACCAAAGAGATGTGGCAAGCTTTAGAAGTAGCCCATGAAGGAATTTCTGGAATAAAAGAAAATGGAGTCAACACTCTCATTAAAAAATACAATCCCGCTCAAAATAAAGAATGGGGAAATAATTGCTAAGTTTGAACTCATATACACCCAACTTGTAAATCAATTGGGTGCTCTCACAAAATTCTATGATCAAAGGTCTCAAGTAAGGAAGATACGAATATTCTCTCAACAGAATAGGAAGCTAAAATCATGGCGATAAAGGAGGCCAAGGAAGAATCATGAGCTTAGTAGCTTCATTATTCGAAAGTCTTCTGAATATGAAACAAGGAATAAGTTCAAACGCGAATTAGAGAAGATTGATGACAGGAAGAAGAAAGATGTAGCCCTAAATGCAATCAGAGAAGAAAAAGAGAAAAAATGATAAAGAAGAAATTGATGATGAGGAAATGGGCCTTATGGTAAAACGATTGAAGAAATTTTATAGAAAGGGTCGGGCTTTAAAAATTTCACAAAGCGGGGACTAGAACTTGGAAGAAAACAAAGGAGCAAATTATCTCGCTATAAATGCGAAAAGCCGGAGCCATATCAAATCGGAATGCTCGAATACTAGAAGAGCAAAGAGAAGAAAAAAAACAAATATTTTAAAAAGAAGGCATTTGTCTCAACGATATGGGGAGATAGCTCCTTAGATGAAGAAAGTGATAGGGAAGAAGTTGCCAACATCTGCTTACTAGCTCAAGAAGAATCAGAGGAGGAAGAGGTACATGGTTATGCTCCGCATGATGAATTACATACGAGAATATGATGTTTTACACTTTGAATTCATTAAAGTAGTTAAGGAATTAGTTAATTATAAGAAACATATTAAATCTCTTAAGGAAAAGGTCAAAGAACCTCGTTATGAAATCATGTGATAACCGTCGATTGTGTTTTCTTTTTTAATAAATGCTAATCTTACAAGAACACTTGAAAAGTTCACTAAGGGAAGTGAAATGCTCAATGTGATTTTAAAAGCTCAAAGATTCACCAATGACAGATCTCGGAATTGGATACGATCTAAAAACAGACATAAAGAAAGGAAAGAAAAAGTTAGGTGGAAAAACCTATATGAACTATTTCCAACATTCTCCTTATGTATCCAACCCTTTCGCATACTATAATTTTTGTAATAGAAGAGGACATTTTACGTTTTCATGTTTTCATAAAAAGGAAGGGAAAATAGGAATCTATAAATCGGTACCTAAGGGATCATATGTTTCAAAAGTGATCCATACTAACTTGAAAGTACCCAATAAAATATGCGTACCTAAGACTTTACTATTTTTTCATTGCAGGTATGTCTTAAAGAATCAAAGACTAATAAACGGTACTACCTCCGGTCCTAAATATAGGACATAGTTTGTAGTGCAATTTGCACTATTAACTATGTCTTATATTTAGGACCGAAGGAATATATAGATAATGGATGCTCAAGACACATGACTGGAGACCGAGAAAAGTTTTCCATAATAACACCTAAAGAAGGAGGCAAAGTCAAATTCAAAGGAAATAAGTAAGGAAAAATAGCTAGAATTGGCGAAGTTGGCAATGATGATGGAATACGAGTTAAAGATGTCTACTATGTAGAAGGTCTATGCCAAAACTTGTTGAGTGTGAGTCAAAGCATTGACAAAGATAATTAGGTTATATTTGACTCAGAAAAATGTCTCATAGTAAGTAAGAAGGACCTTCCTGTTGGTTCTCAGAGTTTTGATGATAACAAAGACTTGGAAGTTATTAAGGTTTTGAATTGAAAATGGTTAAGTTTTTGAAATAGTAAATATTGCCTAAAGTAAGAGTGTACTTGAGTATGCCATTCTACTTACTCGAGCATGCTCAATCTGATAGTTTGTTTAAGTGTACACAGGGTGTTACTCGAGTATGGATACTCTAGTACTTGAATATGGTATCATATAGATCTCTTTGCATTGATTTCTAAAGATGAGTACTCGAGTATACAAATTGCATTACTCGAGTACATGAAGAATCGAGCAAGGTTTAGAGCGCTCACCTCGCATTGCTCGAGCACTACTCTTAGCTTACTTGAGTATGCTACTCGAGTAAGGGCTTTAGTTTACCTAAGTACAAGATCCTTTGTCTGAGCAAATCAACTTCATGAGAGTATTACTCGAGTATAAAGTAAGTAGTACTCGAGTAAGGTACTCAAGTAAAGGTAATTTGTTACTAGAGTATATATGTTTCAATCTTATATTTGCTCTATGTTTAAGGTGTAATCAAGCACTATATTTATCGGTACTTCGAGTATGGTAGTGGAGAATCGAGTTGCTAATAGTTCTCTAAGTGTATTGTTTGAGTGAAGATCGTTGATACTCGAGCATAGAGTTTGGTATACTCGAGTACGGTTGAACGTTGGGCTTCTATGAAAGCATTTCTTACATGACTACTCGACTAAACATGTGATGATACTTAAGTATGGTTCATCATCAACCTGAAACCTTTACTGTAACAGTAATCGTACATTTGAATATTTTGGGTTATCATTCATTCTGTTTTAGATCTTACTCAAACTAATTTATGCTATTACTAACTATCTTTTTGAGTGGATTTCAAATGATTAACGAATGTTTAAACATTGATTAGCCGAAAAGAAACCTCGTATGTCAGACGCATTTAATACTTGCAGAAACAGAGCATACACACGGAATAATTTTTAGAGCAAACGAAATCATTCCTTCGAGACATACCTATTCCGGTGAAAGTCTCATTGTACCTTTTCTGAGTCAACTTCTGATCACAAGTACGTCGACGACAACCTAATTAATGAAGCAACGTTTGACTATACTTAACAGAAAACATTTGTGTCTAACAGAAGGTTGAAGAGTCTCAACGGCTACATTCAAAGCTCTTCGACGTCATTAATGGAAGTTGGTATAAAAGCGCGCGCATTCGATTCTGCCATCTACCTGAAACTCTACGCATTCAATTTGATATTATTGCAACTTACTTTTCACTCACTTCATTTAATACCTTCAGATATTCTTGTAATTCAATGATTATTTTCTATCTACTCGCAAGAAGTTTAAACACTTATTTGATTATCGGTTTATCGTTTTATCTCAAGGTAGAGGGACCTTAAGTGTGAGTATACAAATACAACTTGTAAGGGGGAGTGAATCCTAGTGTGAAAGGATTACTTTGAGTATAGAGTGTGTAATCGTATTTGTGATTGTGAGCTAGTGAAAAATCCCAAAGTGTCTGGGGATTAGATGTAGGTCAAAGAGTTGGATCGAACCAGTATAACTTCTCTGTGTTCATTCTCTTTATCTTTGTGTCTGTTTTATCATTCTCCAGCCAAATTGTAAAAAGAATTTGAAATCCCTATTAAGTCTAGAAATAATCACGTTTTTTAGGAAGTTTTAACTAGCCTTAAATTGGAAATTTTTGAGTAAAACTTGAAGTGCTAGATGGTTATGTATAGGTAGAATAGATAGTTCATAATGTATGATAACCAACTAATGAAAATAAAAACGATAAGTTCTATGGGTGGGTCTTGTAGAAACGTAATCTTAATATTGTTATTAAGATTGGATTGAATAATGAACTATCTCCATATATTATAGGATTTGACATTTTTCTTGACCCAAAGCATAAGCAGGGCAAGAAGAACTCTAGTGAGGGGACAAAATTAACAAGACGTTCAGGTAGTAACTCTAATTTTACATTCTTTGTAGGACATATATGCTTGTTTAAATCATGTTTGTGAATGTCCCATCCCATGCGAGGCATGTTATTTCTCGGTTTTACGTTTTGATGATAACAAGTCTTGGAAAAAGAAAGAGGTTTTAACTCGTGAAATGTCAAATTGTAGAAGCTTACTCGAGCACAACTAAACTTACTCAAGCAAGTAAGTGATTACTCAAGCAAAAGTTCTTCATTTATTTGCTAGACTTGTTTGTCAAGTGATTCTCCAAAGACATGTTTGTCTTCACTTGAGCATGGTATTGCTTTGCTCGAGCATTATACTCGAGCAAAGCCTTAGCCTTACTCAAGCATGATCATTAATCACTTTCATTGCAGCATGTTTACTTGAGCATGGAAATGCTCTGCTCGAGCACCATACTCGAGCAAGGTTTTGGGTTTGCTCGAGCATGAATGTTTTTGAGACATTAACCTCTTTATTTCAGGTTATTACTCGAGCATGTAATAAGACTTACTTGAGCATAGTACTCAAGCAAGCATATTTTGTACTCGAGCATATATATTCAGTTAACTTATGCTTTAGCTTTTACAGTGGTTACTCGAGCACAACTAAATCTTTACTCGAGCATGGTACTCAAGAAAAGGCAATGCCTCACTCGAGCATATGCATCCGAACATGTTATCCTTTGTTTTTCACAATGGTTTCTCAAGCACGTTAAAACACTTACTCGAGCAAGAATAAATGCTTACTCGAGTAAGCTTATTGGTTAAACTTTCTCGGTGAAAATATTTGAAGGTTGGTCGAGCAACAAAGGTTATACTTGAGCATGGATCTTACAGAAGCTTAAAATACTTCGTCTTCTTCACTTTCGTAAATTCAAAATATATGATTACATCTGAATACTACTCATTATTATTCTCAATGCTATTAAACATATTTGTTAGTGAGTTTCAGATTGTTAATGAAATGATTTCGTGCAAATCTTCAAAAAGCAAAGAATGTGCCAGAGCAATAATTCTGTTCCAGAAAAAAGAGCAGTCACATGGAATGGAATTCAGAGTAGGTCAAATGATCATTGCTTTAGACACCCATTTTGGCGAAAGCGATAGCAACTCTTCATTGTTGGATATGATTAGTTTTGATGATGTCAAATATAGTTGTCCAATATTAAGAGCAATCATTTAATGTCAAATATAGCTTGTATAATATATTTATCTCCTACATTGACTAACTACTATTTTTAATGTAGATCGGTCCAAGTTGAATTATGGAGAATGATCAAGAAAACAGATTGAAGAAAAAATAACTTGTTAAATATTATAAGAATATCAATATTCAAGTCTCTATAATCAAACAAAAGTTGGAACGGCTCAATTCGAGTTAAAATAAGCAAGTTCAAGCTTCCCGATGAATAGTTGTTTGCTATAGTGAATTGCTACAGTTCCAGCTCCTAGTCTCTCATAAAACAGGGTCTTACTTGAGTAACAAAAATGCCTTAAATGAGTACCATACTCGAGTAGAGAAAATCTGGTACTCACGTAACATCGCTTTTCAGCAACTCTGTTCTACTCTGTTTCACGTTTCACTTGGGCGAGCTCTGGTTATTCGATGATATCTCCTCAACCCAAAGTCCAATTGAGGTGAAACTAGTTTTGTATGAACCTAGATTCTCAATGCGTCATGTTGATATAAAATTCAATCCCAAAGGAGTTCCGATGAGAGAGATATGAATTTTGGAAGTTGCCATTAAAATTCATGCCACACAAATGACTAAGCTTGGGTATTTTGAGTGTATCTTACAAACGACAAATCCAAATGGGTTGAAACTAGTGTCATTTGAAATTAGACTCAAATAAATTTTCAAAAACATAAAGATCATAAAGAAAAAAGATCAATTGAAAGAGATATGATGTTTTGAAGTTGATAGTCGATTCGGGATGTTGCAAAAAATGCCGGTCAAGAACAACCTCCATTCATCTTATGATAAAAGACAAAATACAATGAGTTTGGAGTTGATTCTTTTTACATTGGAAAGAAGACTTAAAAATATTTCTGTGCATATTTCATTTGCCAAATTTGGAGCTATTTTGAAGATGATATGTTCATTGGAAATTGGCTCTTGTACTGCCAATACTATTGTGTTTTGAAAGTCTGATTTCACACAAGAACATGGTATATGGTAGCCAGTAGTTTGACATTCAAAGATGATTACTCGAGTAAGAATGTAAGCTTACTTGAGTAGAGGGTGATACTTACTCGAGTAATGTCAAGACAAAGCCATCGCTGAAGTAGCCTATCAATTGTACTTGAGTATCCTCAAATTCTACTCGAGTAATATCAGGAATTCGTTGCTGGAAAATGATGTTACTCGAGTAAACCACAGGTTATACTCGAGTAAAAGACGATGCTGAGTCAATCAATGTAACAATACTCGAGTAACTTCAAATCTATACGCGAGTAATGTCGAGCCGTAGACATCGATAAGAAATCAAGCTAATATGGTACTCGAAAGTAAACGTCTATTCCTACTCGAGTAACATTGATCCAGGAGAAAATGTCATGACTGCTATGATCTTACTCGAGTAAGCATGATGCTCTACTCGAGTATCGTACGTCGATCCGTTGATTATCCTCACTGTATTAGCAATCGTAAATTTGAATATTTTGCTTATTCATTTGTTTCGTTTTTAAATTCTACTCAATCTTACTTACAATATTACTAATCATCATTTTGAGTGAGTTACTGATCGAATGAATGATTCAACAAAGGAATGGCCGAAAAGCGTGTCGAAGCATTTAATGTAGTTGTAGAAAACAAACAGCTTCAACGGCTACTTCCAATGACATAATAGCGAAGCACTTGATGGAACGAAAAAACAACAAAGCATTCAAATTCATCAACGATCGCTTCTCTTTGAAGACGAATGCCACAACGAACATTTAATGAAGTTAAATAGGGGACAAAACAGAGAGGAAGCACAGACGCTCTAGTAGCCATTCCCAATGGTTGAATGCTCGCAACGGTCGAAAGAAAATTGCTTATAAATAGCGAAGTCTTCAAACCAGAAGTAGTGACGATTGATGAATGACTCGACGAAGCCAATGAAATGATTTTACTACTTCACCGTTGATATGTCAATACACGCTTAACTCATATACTCTCTATTTCTAAATGTTTATATAGTTTACAAGTAGAGGGTGAGATAATTGATTATGTACTTCATTGTTAATCATATTCACTTCTAAGAGAGAAAATTCATTGTAATCATTTTATCTCGAGAGTTACACAAGATTGGGTGATCTTGAGTGGGAAACCGATTGTATCCTTATAGTGTGTAAGGGGGAGTATCTCGGTGAGAGATTCGACTTCACAAGTGTCTGGGTGAACTTGTGGGATTGTATAGGCTTCTCTTGTGCCCGGATTAAACAAGAGGATAGTGGATTGAAAATCTTAAGTGAAGCTTGGGGACGGACGTAGGTCAAGGATTCTGAACCAGATATAAATCACAGCTTGCATATTCTCTTCCCTTATCTCTTATATTTCCATATGTTTATTTGAATATCTAACTATTGATTTAGAAGACGTGAAAAGATTTTCAAAGTTTCAAGTTTTCAATCTTTCACCCAATTCACCCCTTAAGTTCAAATTAGGTTCTTACATTCCTTAGTCAACTACTAACCAAAGGCATGTCGTATGAAGATTGTCGATAACGATAAAAAAATGACATATCCTCAAATCTTCAATGACTCGGTTTATGTTTAACATAAAGCTTCGTGTCTAATGAAATGATTGAAGTCTCTTCACGGATAACTTGAAGCTTTACCAACGGTAATTAATGACATTCAACTATAAATATGAAGAGCATTCAATTCGGAGCTAACAACAAACGACGATATCATTTATTGCTTAAGTTATTGCTCATTAATACTTTCTGATATCTTTTGATATTCAATTCTTCAGTGATTATATATTTACTCTGTGAGAGATTTATCTTTATTCAATTGTTAAATTGATTGTTGTAAAATATCAAAGTAGTAGGACCTTGAGTGTGGTTGTTTGACTATAGTTGTAAAAGGGAGTGAATCTGGTAACATTACTTTGTGCTTATTGTAATCGTTTTGTGAAAGATAGTGGAAACCTTAGAGAAGCTCTAGGGACTAGATGTAGGCCACGTTGTTAAGGTTGAACTAATATAAATCTGTGTTCACACTTTGGTGATATTTCTCTAACCTTTCCTTCCAGATTTAATTATTGGTCAAGATTGCTTAAATTCTTATAGTTCACCCAATTCACCCCTCCTAGGTGATTCGCTGTAACTAACAAGACCAACACCACTTATGAGTTGTTTGGTTGGAAGAGCCGTCAATGGGGCCAGTTTCCCGATGTCTAGTAGGTCTAGTGCATTCAGTTATTTTTGGGCTGTTAATTCACCCAATTGTATTTTCCTAGCACTAAGATATTGAATCTTATGATGATTTTTGTATTACATGCTACATGTGAATTGTGATACATGTTATATGATTTCGAATGATGTTTTTTGTTGTGGATTGATTCATTGTGGTTAACTCGCCATATATTGTCTATGCTTTGTCGATGATATTTCTCTAACCTTTCCTTCCTGATTTAACTATTTGTTAAGATTGCTTTAATTCTTATAATTCACTTAACTCACCACCTCTTGGGTGATTCGTTGTAACTAAGAAGGCTAGCACCACTCGTGAGTTGTTTGGCCGGAAAGGCCGACTATGGGACCAACTTCTCGCGTGCTAGTAAGCCTAGTGCATTTGGGCTTTTAATTCATCCAATTGTATTTTCCTAGCGCTAAGGTATTGATCGTATGATGATTTTTGTATTACATGTTGCATGTGAATTGTGATACATGCTATATGATTTCTGAATGCTATTTTACTATTGTGGACTGATTCTGTTATGGTTAACTACCATATACTATCTATGCTTTGTCTGAAATTAATCATTACTGAACCTTCGGATCTCATCCCTTATTACTACCCGTGGTTTGTATAGCTTATTGGATGCGGCTCCTTGGGCAAGGCAAATGTGTCGGAAATGGAGATGCCGGACCTTATTCAGTTTGGTCGGGGAATAGTATGTTTAGAATTATGTAATTATGTATTAGAGTTTGTAGGTAATATGATCGAACCCGTGGGTATTTTTGTAATGAAAATAAGAATTTTCGATCGAAAATAACACTATTTCTTTATTTCTCATTGAATTGTGCGCTGACTCTGATAAATGTTGACATACGAATGGGGTATTATATTGTGGTATCAGAGCACGATTCTGGAAATATCAGAATAGTAAACTAATACTTGATTACATAGTAACAAAAAATGGAGCAGTAGAGATATATACCCTGAGGAAGAGGGTTCAGGCTCCGGTGAGACTCTAGGGATAGATGAGATAGCACAGAATATGGATTTGTTGCTAACTCTAGGGCTTCTAATGTTGAGATAGGATATGATTTGGATCCCCATATCTGATTGGAACCTTGAGGTTAAGCGTACTAAGGCTAGAGAAATCTCAAGATGGGTGACCTCTTGGGAAGTGTCATAGGAATTTATAATCTTTTGATTTAAAGCCTGAATAGCTTAAGTTATGGAACATAATGATTCTTAGGGATGCCATAGGAATGTTGAAATGAATACGAATAAGCTTGAATTTGATCTAAGCGAATTAGTACTTAGGTTGAAATGTGATTAAGGTTATACTAAGGTTCTAATACCTGAGAGTATGAACCTCGTAAATGTTGAAAATGTTGTGCTGTTAGTAATGCTTTGGGTATGTTTGAGGATATATAATTGACCTTGAGGTTAAAGAATGATATTATAATATGCCCTTGTGATATTGAGGATTGAGATGGAGTTAGAATCTCGTGAGTAGTGTTGTGTTGCTCTGTTAGTTCTCTATTGTTAGCTCCGGTATTTTAATGATTACAAGTTCTAAATTATTGAATTAAGATATGTATGTTTGAATTATAGCTTGCTCGAGCAAGAGTTAGTTCATGACCGAGCATATCCAATATAATAGCATTTCAAGTGTTTCAGAGAATCATGCTTGAGCGGGGAAACTATGTTGCCCGAGCATTATTGGGTTCAAGGTGAAGAAATGCAAATTGGAAGGCTATGCTCGAGCATGGGATATGACGTGCCCGAGCAACATCGAGTCAAAAGGGAATTGGAGAATCTTGCTCGAGCGAGACTAAAAAGCAAAGGAAAAAGAGTGCTCGAGCATCAGCGTGTTTAGCGAGAAAATAACAAAGAAGAAGAGGCTTGCCGAAACGCATGAAAGATTGCTTGCTCGAGCAACATGCTCGAGCGAGGTAAATGTATGCTCGAGCAACGTCACTTTAATTTTATCTATCGCCTCTGTATGACTTGTGCCCGAGCATGAAAATGTCATGATCGAGCATGGAATAAAACCTTGCTCGAGCAGCACTGTTAAAAATGATCTTCTCGCCTCTGTGTAAGGTTTGCCCGAGCATGACCCTATAGCTTGCTCGAGCAACAACGATATAAATTGTTTTTCAAAAAGGTGTAAGAAGAAGCTGTTAGTTCTCAATGTGTTTTGATGATTAATAACAATTGTAAACATGAGAGAATGTTTTTGATAAAGATTTGTAAAGGTTGATTGATTTCAATTCAAAAAACATTCTGTCAGTGCCAAACTCGAGCTTGCCTCTTACAGAAAGGAAACCAAGCTATTTTACATTTTCCAAACTTGAGCTTGGTCCATAAACTTGAGCTTGAAGGTTTTCAAGTTCACTCATATTCTGAGTAAGCTCGAGCTTACACCTGGAAGCTCGAGTTTAGAAAGAGTTGAGGATTTTATCAAGTTACTCAAATCTCAAACTCAAGCTTATTATTTTCAAACTCAAGCTTGCCTCTTCCAGAGTCTTTTCTCTAGAGTTTACAAAAGTGTAAACTCGAGTTTGCAATGCAAACTCGAGCTTACCTCGAGCGAAAGCTTTTCAAGTTTTCTTCAAAGTGTAAACTCAAGTTTGGAGTTGCAAACTCAAGCTTAGGTATGACAGAAACTTTTCAAAGGTTTTAATATTCTTAACAAACTCAAGTTTACATCTCTAAGCTCAAGCTTGCACTTTGGGAATCAAAATTATTTTTGACATGAATAGTGTCAAACTCGAGCCTGCTCACTAATAGACTCGAGCTTGCCATTTTCCATTTTGGCTCTCAAAATGATTTCAAACTTGTTTCCCCGGCAAAGGCCCAAACTCGAGCCTACTCACTTATAAGCTCGAGCTTGAGACTTCCAGAAGCAAAACCCAAGTTTTAAATGAAGACCAAACTCAAGCTTGTTATAGTAAACTCGAGCTTGGAGCTTCGCACGATGAATGCATCTCGAGTATACTTTGCTCGCTTTGATTTACGCTTAAAGCTTGATTCTACGAAATGGTTGCTTATGATTTAAATGATTCATATCAATATTTCTAACCAGATTTAACCAATTTGCTTATGAGATTTCGAGAAGACCTAAGATTTGTTTTAGGAAACATTAAAGCATTCAAGAAGAAAGATGATCAATCAATGCTTAATTACGGATAAGCTATTAATGATCAAGATTTAAATCAATCACGTGTCAACGTCTTAATATCAATTGGAGATATCCCATTATGCCGAGATTGGTGCAATCAATTGAAAGCTCTCAACGGACAAATTCAAATATTCAATTAAAATACGCAACGACAGTTATATTCATCGACATGAACCCAACGGCTAGTATTTTCGAATTGATTCAAGTCTGAACGGATCTTTAACGGTCACAAGCTTCAATCCAGTATAAATACATGAAGGTTTGAAGTCTAAAAGCAAAGAAGACATACACAAAAAAACGCATACAAGCATATCAGTCTTTTACTGCTTAATTTGCATCCTGTATCTTTGATACATTGTACTTCAGTAATCATCTTTATTCACTCTTAGAGAGAGTTCATTTACGTAATTCATTCATTGTAAGAATCTCAAAGTTGTGGGACTTTGAGGTTGGGTTTTCAGATTACAACTTGTAAGGGGGAGTGTATCCTAGAGATAGGATAACTTTCGAGTACAGAGTGTGTATCTGATTTGAGTGATAGTAGAAAAACCCAGAGAGTCTGGGGACTGGACGTAGGTCAAGAGTTGAGACCGAACCAGTATAAATCTTCTGTGTCAAGCTCTTCTTCCCTATCTCCATTTAGCTTCTGTTGTGTGAGTGTTTTAAAAAGAATTTTTAAAATCCCCAATTCAGCCCCCTCTTGGTGATTTCCTTCACTTTCAGAAGCATGCCTGAGCAAGCCAAGATCCTTGCTTGAGCATTAGGTGATCACTGAGCTTTTCAATATATTTTTCATACTAATGCCCGAGCACGTCATGTAAGATTACTTGAGCATGATCACCCTGTTTTCAAATTACCGTCTGCAAAAACTATAAATCACTGTGTTTAATCTCATTACTTCATAACATTACACATTACTAATCCTAATTGCTTTTAATCAGTTTGTTAATGAGTTTCAGATGATTTTATCATGGATTAAACAACAGATTAGCAGAAAGCAAATTATGTTAGAAGAGCATTAAATGCAGTTGCCAAACCCGGTGATAATCTCTGTAACCAATACTCTGATCAATGTAAAGCTTTCACTGCTATTCCGTCTGCGCCATTAATGCTATCTCTTAACGGACACAACAAACGGAATAAAGAATGTCTGCGAAAGACAAAGCATTTACATCAAATGTATCTAGTGAAGTTTCATCTGTCTAATGAACACATTCAAGACACTCAACGGCTACTCTTCAAAGCTTCTTCAACGGTCTTTAATTTCAACACCTATAAAGAGTCGAAGCTTTGAATTGGCCAACTACCGAAATGCTGTGCATTCAATTTGAACTTATTGCAATTTGTTGTTTCAACTGTTTCATTAATATCTTCGGATATTTTTCTGTACTTCAGTGATTAACATTTATCTACTCAGTAAGGAGTTGTGAAACACCATTTAATTCTTTTAGTTGTCAAAATCTTAAGGTTGTGGAACCTTAAGTGTGGGTGTATCAATTACAACTTGTAAGGGGGAGTGAGTCCAAGAGTGAGAGGATCATCCTTCGTTTACAGAGTGTGTAATTGTCTTTGGAAGATTAGTGGAAATCCCAAGGTGTGCTTGGGGACTGGATGTAGGTCGAAATATTAGACCGAACCAGTATAAATTGATTTGTGTCAATTTTCTCTTCTCACACTTTATCTTACTTGCATTTCTCTTCGCTTTGGAAAAGTTTTTTTTAGATCACCTATTCACCCCCTCTAGGTGATATTCCAATCTTCATCTATGTGTTTTGATGATAACGACAATTATAAACTAAATTGAAGTTTGTCTTTGTTAAGTCGAAAAACTTATCATCAAAGGCAAACTCGAGTTTGGACTTGACAGAGTAGCTCAAGTTTTCTAAACTTAGCCAAACTCGAGTTTGTATTGGCAAACTTGAGTTTATGTCAAATAGAGAGCACTCTAAGTTTTTCAAGTTAAAGCAAACTTGAGTTTCTCTCAGACAGAGAGCCCTCAATGTTTTTGAACCTAACCAAACTCGAGTTTCGTATGTCAAAATCCAGTTTGTGTTTGGCCGAGAGCTTTTAAGGTTTTTCATGTTTTAAGCAAACTCGAGTTTAGAATAGTAAACTCCAGTTTGCGCTTGGCTGAGAGTTTTCAAAGATTTCACGTTTTAAGGAAACTCGAGTTTATTTTGTTAAACTCCAGTTTGTGTCAAGTTGAGAGCTTCTCACTATTTTTCAACTTAAGAAAACTCGAGTTTGCATTTGAAAACTCCGTTTGAGCTTTGTGGACTTAAACATATTTTCATTGCAAAAAGTCTTAAACTCGAGTTTATCACTTATTGACTTGAGTTTGCTCCTGTTTCAAAATGTTCTTCAAAGCTCAATCGCAATGATCTTTCTGAGAAAGAACTAAACTCGAGTTTGGCTCCTGAGCAAAAGTTGCAAACTCCAGTTTGCTTGAATGAACTCGAGTTTGTGTCGCTCTGTTTGAAAAACAACTTTCTCGATTTTGTGAAATCTTCATCCATGATCTAGATACTTCCTATCATCACTCATTACTGTTCTTAACTATGTCTAATTAGTTTGTTAATGAGTCTCAGATGATTAAAAGTGTTTTAGAATGAAGATTAAAGCATAAAGCAAAAGGTGACGTCAGCACATTTATTGCTGGTCCAGAAAACCTTGCATCTTTTTGGGAAATCATTCCTTGGACTTTGCGAAGGTTTAAATTTTTTCTTTCCCTTATGGAAGCTTCATCTCCTAACGGATTAATTTGAAGGAAAGTCAACAAGATTAGTCAGTGCACACGGATTAACTCAAAGCTAGAGAGAAAGGACCAAGCTACAACCTAATAACTACATTATTGTCTCCAACAGTTACATTAATGATTCCAACAGTCATTTAATGCTTCCAACATATATAAGTTGAAGCATTCATGTCTCTAGAACAACCAACATTCAGAAAACCAAAAGCTATCAAGTTTCAATTGCATTTAGTGTTTTCTACCTACTTGTAAAGTATCTTTTGATCAACTTTGTCAAGTGAGGAAAATCCTAAATATCCTCAGCGAGGAATGAGAAGCCAAGGTTACTGCAATCAAAGAGGCTCGTGGAGAGTTAATGGCTTCAGTGATAGCCTTGTTTGGCAGCTTGTCAGAGTATGAAGGAAAGATCAACTTCAGAAAGGGACTTGATGAGATTGATGGCAAGAACAAAGGAATTGCTCTCAAAGCTGTCAAAGAAGTAAAGGAATCAGATGATGATGAAGATGTAGACAAATATGAAGAGCTAGGTATGATGGTCCGGAGATTCAAGAAATTCTACAAGAAGGACCAAGGATTCGAAAAGTTTCACAAGGGTAGCTCCAAAGACGAAATTTGAAGAAGCCAATCATATCTACGAATGTGAAAAGCCCGGCCACATCAAGTCGAGAATACCCCACCAAGAACAAAAAGAAATTCAATAAGTACAAGAAGAAAGCTTATGTCTCAGCTATATGGGGAAACAACTCATCCGATGAAGATGAAGCAGATGAAGAAGAAAGAGCCAACATCTGTCTTGTGGCTCAAGAAGAGGAATCAGAAAATGAAGAGGTAAACGATTCTGAACCATTTTTCGATGAGTTGCTATCTGAATACAATTCTCTTCATACTGAATTTCGAAAGATTGCAAAAGAGCTTTTGATTTCGAAAAGAAAAATAAAATCTTTAGAGGAACAAATTCAAAATACTTCTTCTCCTACTTCTCCTTGTGAAAACACTTCGGAAAAAGATTGTGAAAAGGTTTCAAAAAAGGTTTGTGATAATTGCTGTATTTTGGAGAAAAGAAATGCATATCTTACCAAAACACTTGAGAAGTTCACTCAAGGTAGTGAAATGCTCAATGTCATTTTGAAACAGCAAAGGTTCACAAATGATAAATCAGGAATTGGTTATAAACCTGATTTTGATATAAAGAAAGGGAAAAAGAAATCTGAAGAAAAGTCTTATATGAACTATTTTCGAAAAACCATTCATTCTTCTAACCCTTTTGCTCATTTCAATTATTGCAATCGTAAAGGTCATACTACTTCTTCCCGTTTTCATAAAAAAGGAAAGAAAGAGTAAACTTGTAGGAAATTTTCAATGGGTGCCTAAAGGATCCTATAAGGTTTCGAAGACACAAACTAACCCAAAGGGACCCAAGAAAAGATGGGTACCTAAGACTTGATCTTTTGTGTTTTGCAGGTTTGTCTAAAAGCATCGAAATCCAACAAATGGTACATTGATAGTGGATGCTTTAGACATATGACGGGAGACCAATCCAAATTTGCTACAATCGAACCTAAGAATGGTGGCAAGGTGACCTTTGGTGGAAATCAATACAGAAGGATTGCTAGAATTGGAGAAGTTGCAAACAATGAAGGACCCCCCAAATCAAAGATGTCTACCTTGTGGAAGGCCTATGCCACAACCTCCTCGAGTGTGAGCCAAAACACAGATAAAGGTAACCTTGTTATCTTTGATTCGGAGGAGTGCTTGATTGTAAGCAAGGATGTTCTCTCGTTGGACAACATTAAGTCTAAAGCCTTATTCAGGGCTCCTAGAGAAGGTCCAAAACGAGAAAGGTCTCTCTATTGCAGGAATTCATATTGATCATGGTGGTGAGTTCGAAAATCACACTTTTGGAGATTTTTGTGATGAGATGGGAATTGATCACAATTTCTCAACCCCAATGACTCCTCAACAAAATGGTGTAGTTGAGAGAAAGAATCGAGTTCTCATCGAGATGGCAAGGGCCATGCTAAATGAGAATCAAACTTCCTAAGTATTTTGGGCTGATGTGATGAGCTTTGCTTGCTACATCTCAAATCGGGCATACCTCCGGAAGAAGCTTGATAAGACTCCCTATGAGCCGTACAAAGGAAGAAAGACAAACCTTGCACACCTTCACATTTTCTAATTTGAAAGTGCTTCGTGCATAATAATGGTAAGGAGAACTTATGGAAATTTGATCCCAAGTTTGATGAAGGTATATTTCTTGGCTATTCAAATAGAAGCAAAGCTTTTAGAATATTTAATAATCGTACTTGTGTTGTAGAAGAATCTATGCATGTTGTATTCTGTGAAGCCAAGTCTGATAAATCCTTGGATGATGATGATCTTCCTGTTCAAAATCAATCCATTTCAAAAACTTCTTCTGTTTTGATAAATTCTAAAAAATCTCTTGAAAAAGAACTTGAAGTTGAGAATGATTGTGAAAATGACTGTGAAAATGTTGGTGAAAATACAAATCAATCTCAATCTAAATCTTGGAGATACAGTAGGAGTCATCCTCTGGACCAAGTGATAGGTGATGTAAATCAAGGAGTGAAAACTAGGAAAAGTACTTTGAATGAAGTAACTTTCTCGTCTTTCATCTCAGAGATTGAGCTCTCTAAGATTGACGAAGCCCTTTTAGACAATGATTAGGTTATAGCAATGCAAGAGGAGTTACATCAGTTTGAAAGAAATCAAGTTTGGGATTTGGTACCTAGGCCTAAAGATCATTCAGTCATCGACACTAAATGGGTATTCAAGAACAAACGAGATGAATCTGCAATCATTGTCCATAACAAGGCAAGATTGGTTGCCAAAGGTTATAATCAAGAAGAAGGAATTGATTATGAAGAAACTTATGCTCCAAAGCAAGATTGGAAGCTATAAGAGTTCTTATAGCCTTTGCTTGCATTAAGAAAATCAAACTTTTTCAAAAGAATGTGAAATCTGCATTTTTAAATGGTTTATCCAAGAGGAAGTTTATTTTGAACAACCTCTTGGATTTGAGGATAATCATAATCTAGATCATGTTTATCACCTCAAGAAAGCTTTATATGGACTTAAGCAAGCTCCTAGAGCTTGGTATGAACGATTAAGCAAATTTCTTTTTGATCAAGGATTTGTTAGAGGCAAAGCAGATACTACTCTTTTTATTAAATGTAACAAGAAAAATGATTTGCTAATTGTTCAAATTTATGTTGATGACATTATATTTGGTGCTACTAATGATGTTTTGTGTGAAGGATTTTCTAAGACCATGCAGGGAGAATTTGAGATGTTTATGATGGGAGAATTAAATTATTTCCTTGGTCTGCAAATCAAGCAAAAGAAGAATGGTATATTCGTATCTCAGACCAAATATCTCAGAGATCATCTAAAGAAGTATGGCTTTGATCAATGCAATGGAGCTGATACTTCAATGAGTTTCACTGCCACATTAGATGCTGATGAGAAGGGAAAAGACTTCAACATCACAAGATACAGAGGAATGATTGGATCATTGCTCTACCTTACTGTGAGTCGGCCTGACATACAGTTCAGTGTGGGGATGTGTGCAAGATTTGAATCTGATCCTAAGGAATCTCATGCTGATCATGTTAAGAGAATCTTTAGATATCTTAGTGATACTGGAGAATTGGGATTGTGGTTTCCCAAAGGTCAACCTGAATATCTTGTGGCGCATTCAGATTCGGATCATGCTGGCTTCAAGACTGACCGGAAGAGCACAAGTGGACAATGTGAATTCCTTGGTGGCTCACTTGTGTCTTGGTTTAGCAAGAAGCAAACCACGGTCTCATTATCTTCAACGAAGTTGAATACATTGCGGTATCTAGTTGTTGTGCTCAAGTATTATGGCTCAAGCAACAACTTCAAGATTTAGGAGTCTATCCGAAAGAAGTCTCAATCTTATGTGACAACACAAACACAATCAGCTTGGCAAAAAAATCCTCCAACATACAAGAACCAAGCATATTGATGTTAGACATCACTTCATTAGAGATCACATTCAAAAGATGGAAGTCGAAGTGTTGTTCATCCCTACTTATCTCTAACTTGCTGATATCTTCACCAAGCCATTAGCTAAGGAGCAATTCATTTTCATAAGAAGAGAATTGGGAATGGTAAATCCCAATGAGTTGTAATTACTCTTATCTAATGTTAGTTATGTTTTTATGATTATTGGATACTAACTTAAGCATCAAAGTGTCTAGTTATGGTTTATGTAGGATGCTTGATCAATCTGTCAAATTGCTGAAGTTTCTTTGTCAAAGGAGGAAAACTCGAGTTTGTGAGACCAAAACTCGAGTTTATCAAAGGCAAAGAGCAAACTCAAGTTTTGGAGAAAACCAAAACTTGAGTCATTAAGTGGGAAACTTGAGTTTCTATCAGACAGAGAGCAGCGAACGTCAGAGCATCTTCCAAACTCGAGTTTGTGAAGCTAAACTCGAGTTTCGAGAGTCATTTCAAGCGTTCACTGAAACACGCTTGAAGTCCAGGTAAATATAATTTTATGCAAACTTGAGTTTGCACTTATAAACTCGAGTTTGTTGTGCGGTATATATATATGTGTATGTGACTTGACTATTGCTCTTCACTCTCTTCTAAACCGGGGTTTTGACCTAAGTTTTCTCTCTAACCTCTCATCTTCTCCAACTAAATTCGACCTTCCTAACCTAAAATGGCCTCCAAACGATCTACCAAGACCTCCCAGGACGAAGATTCGGACTATAAAGCTACTGGTTCTCCTTTGCCACTTACTCTAAAACGCCCTAGGAGAGTAAAGCATACTCCAAGAAGATTCAAATATGGCGTTGATAAAAGGATAACTGGAGTTGCCATGAATGAACTTTCACCCACCTCCAAACCTAAGGGGATCACGATTCAGGAAACTTCTGAGGTCCCAAAAAGGAAGACAGTTGACCCTGAAGCAGCATCGCACAAGGAGAAGGGTTTAGCTTCCAAGGTTGCTAAGCCTAAGTAGAAGAAGAAGTCTGAGAAGGGATCAATGAAGAGTTTATAGAAGAGTCTTCTATTTCTTTTTTCATTTTGAGCATTCAATTCATGTTATCTGATGTACATGTGCTTATTTCAATATCTGATGTACTCTTTTTGGATGTACTCATTTTCAAATGAATGAATGAATGATTTTAAGATCATTACTATTTCTTCTTTGTTTTTAACTCGACATATGTAATGCAATGTGTTTCTGTTGCTTCAAATTTTGAAATGTTCACCTTCACTTCATAAAATGCTCAAATCGTTTAAAATCTCTTATTGATGGTTTACAAGTGTTGTCATCATCAAAAAGGGGGAGAATGTTAGTTCTCTATGTGTTTTGATGATAACTGAAAATTCTAAACTAAATTAAAGTTTGTCTTTGTTAAGTCGAAAAACTTATCATCAAAGGCAAACTCGAGTTTGGAGATGACAAACTTGAGTTTGAACTTGATAGAGAGTAGCTCAAGTTTTTTAAACTTAGCCAAACTCGAGTTTGTATTGGCAAACTCGAGTTTATGTCAAATAGAGAGCACTCTAAGTTTTTCAAGTTAAAGCAAACTCGAGTTTATTACGGTAAACTCGAGTTTCTCTCAAACAGAGAGCCCTCAATGTTTTTGAACTTAACCAAACTCGAGTTTGGTATGTCAAACTCTAGTTTGTGTTTGGACGAGAGCTTTTAAGGTTTTTCCAAGGCTGCTAAGCCTAAGCAAATTCATGTTTTAAGGTTCTTTAAAGCTCAATCACGATGATCTTTCTGAGAAAGAACTAAACTCGAGTTTGGCTCTTGAGCAAAAGTTGCAAACTCCAGTTTGCTTGAACGAACTCGAGTTTGTGTCGCTCTGTTTGAAAAACAACTTTCTCGATTTTGTGAAATCTTCATGAATGATCTAGATACTTCCTATCATCACTCATTACTATTCTTAACTATGTCTAATCAGTTTGTTAATGAGTCTCAGATGATTAAAAGTGTTTTAGAATGAAGATTAAAGCATAAAGTAAAAGGTGACATCGGCACATTTATTGGGCGGTTCATAAAACCTTGCATCCTTTTTGGCAAATCATTTCCTGGACTTTGCAAAGGTTTAAATGTTTTCTTTCCCTCTATGGAAGCTTCATCTCCTAACAGATTAATCTGAAGGAAAGTCAACAAGATTAGCTGTGCACCTGGATTAACTCAAAGCTCGAGAGAGAAATGACCAAGTTACAACCTAACAACTACATTATTGTCTCCAACAGTTACATTAATGATTCCAACGGTCATTTAATGCTTCCAACATATATAAGCTGAAGCATTCAAGTCTCTAGAAAAACCAACATTCAGAAAACGAAAAGCTATCAAGTTTCAACTGTATTTAGTGTTTTCTACCTACTTGTAAAGTATCTTTTGATACATTGTAATTATTTTATCTGCTCTTTTAGAGAGTTTATCATTGAATATCATTAATTGTAAGAATCTCAAAGTTGTGGGACTTTGAGGTTGGGTTTATCGCTTTACAACTACTAAGTGAGTGTATCCAAGTAAGAGGATAACTTTCGAGTACAAAGTGTGTAACTGATTTGAGTGATAGTGAAAATCCCAGAGTGTCTGGGGACTGGACATAGGTCAAGAGTTGAGACCGAACTAGTATAAATTCTTTGTGTCAAGCTTTTCTTCTCTCCTATATTTTACCCTATTTTGCTGTCTGTGTTTGGGTGTCTGCAAAAGAATTTTTAAAATCCCCAATTCACCCCCTCTTGGTGGTTTCCTCCATTTACAGGCTCGAATGTTTCGAGGATTAGACTAGGAATTGTAAATCACTATCCTAGTATGTACGATGATTATTGTTGAGGAAATGTGATTTTTGAACCCAGTTAATGTTGAGGTTTTAAGAGTCAAATTGTATAATTCGACGATTATTGTTGTTTGGGGAATTTTTGAGGATAGTGCCTTACATCATGAGGATATAATAATGGAAGCTATGAATCATGATGATTCTAGTGTGTATACTAGGTATGGTCAAGGTTTCAATATTAGGTTGATGAACCTAAATGTTGGACAGGCATCTAGATTGTTGAGTGATTCTTTAGGCAATTGAATTAACCAGAATGAATTGAGGTACTAGAATAGGGTAGCGATTGATGTGAATGGTTTGGAGGTACTTGAATGTGGTATCAATTGATTTGAATGAACTGAGGCATTAGAATGTGGTACTAATGTGTATGAGGTATCTGGAGGTTGCTAGCTACTGAACTAGCATAGGGAAAGATCTTGATCTCTGAATATTCCCTTAAAACGAATGATAGTGAGTTTGTCCCTTGATGGAACTGAGTGGTAGCTAGAACCTTAGTAGCCACGGGTTATGGTCTCATGATTGAGACAAATAACCATAGATATGTTAGTGTCTAATAGATTCCCTGACTGATGTGGGTCGAATACCCGATAGGGGAATTTGAGTATATTTGTGTTATGAATATATGATGGCTAGTGAGACCTATTGGGCCAGTATGTCCAAGGTCGTCAAATTTGATATGTGTTCAATAAGAAGCCCTAAGTCCTGTGAGACTAGTGTGTTCTTAGGCTGGTAAAAGCCCAAGGTCGTTGCACCATGAATAGCTGGCAGTGTCCCGAAGAGATTGTGAAGCCTAAGAATTACGGGCAATGTTTTGGAATGGATAGAAGGTTGGAATAGAAGAACTGTGTGTCCTATGGATGGCTCGAGTAGCAAGATTTAGAGCCTGGAATGTGTTATAGTTGATAACCTTCTATAACAGTTGTATTGTTCCTGTGTATCTTTGAAAATTGAATTTTGAACCTACCAATTCACCTGCTGTAATTGTGAATTTTTGAATAAAATGTTTTTTTTAACAAAAGCTGAGACCAGTTATAGTGGGCACTTTTGAACTATGTTGTCTCATAGATAGGATCCTTATGGAACCCATAATTGTGGATGCACTAGGAACTAGAAGAGGCCAAAAACGTGGTAGACATATTCAATTTGCTGGGTTTTGCCAGATGTTTGTGAAATGTTTCTTGAATTGTTGGCCATAGATAAAATCTCATTTGAATAGAGTTTTTAAAGAAATAAATGTTTTATGGGATGTGATTGCGAGAGATTTTTAAAAGTTGAATGAAAGGGTGAGACTCGTACCGGTATTGAATGATTTGGAAGATGGTATCTTCCCCGACGCCGATTAACAAGAAGATGGTATCTTCCCGGTGGCGTGTGTCTCTCAACCGTTGAGCCTCGCGAGGCGAATTATCCCATCTACGAATTAAGCTAGCGAGAGAAAGAGTTTTATTGAAAATGTGAAAGCACTACTTAGGTATAGTGAGATTATGAAAATGTACTACAACCAAATAAATTTTGAATATGTGAAAATCGAAAGTTGAATTTAAGACAATATAGAAGAATTGAAAAGTGGTGACGTGATTGTCGTCGCTAATATGTTGAAATGAAAAGAGGTGTAGTTGGTGATTATGTTGATACAAGAACGAAACTAGTAGAATGATCTAGAAATTTTAACCGGTTATATTAGATAATAATTGCTAGCTACAGTACTAAGCAAGAGGAAAGAAGTCTGAGAGCTTGAATAGCGAAGCTCAGGCATGGAATAAACGAGTAAAGGCTCGAGGCAATAAGACCTGGTGTGCAAGTTTGCATGGGGCAGTGTCCCTGGGCTATAAGAGTTGTGTGCCTAGCACTGTGTTTGTTGCCTAGAGTGGTGACTTTGGACCAATGTGTCTAGATTATATCTTAAGGCTAGCGTAAATAGTCGAGATTGTACCGGGTTGTAGTTGAGATGCCAATGGCATAGGATGATTCCCTAGGCAATAAGGCTAGAATATGAAGCAATGTGGTAATAGAATGAGCCGGAAGGCCAGAATGGAATAAGCCAAAAGGAAGAATGTATCAGGCACTAAGGCCTATGTAACCAAGTGCTTGGAAAATGGACCAGTGGGTCATGTGTGTTTGAATACTGCACCTAAGTATAGGGTGGATAGAGTTGTTGAAAGACTTTTAACCTGGAAATATCATCCAAAGAAAGCTAATGTTGTCACAGATGCTTTGAGCAGAAAAGTGGTGCAAGTGGTACACATGATGATACAAGAACATAAATTATTAGAAAATTTTCTATATTTGAAGTTGTCAAATCAAATTCTCATGAACGGTAATGCACCCAATGAAGCCTATCTTGCTAACCTTCGGTTAGTCAATAAGAAAATGATTTGAGAGCTAAGATTTAAGAAGCTCGAAGCATGATGAGCGAGCTAACTCTATCCGAGAGATGATTTCACAAGGTGGAACTCAAGATTGTGACCTTTCATTAAGTGGATTAGTTCGATATAGAGGGCAAATCTATGTACCACTTGAAAGTTGATTTAAGGCGGAAGATACTTTGAACGAGGCATATAAGAGCAAATATACTATCCATCTAGGAATAGTCAAAATATGTCGGAAGTTGAAATCTGAATTTTGGTGGCCGATTGAAAAGTGATGTGACTAAATATGTCGCTCGATGCCTTACTTGTCAAAAGGTGAAGATTGAGCCTCAACGACCAGCAGGACTTCTACAAGTCTGGAGATTCCTTAATGGAAATGAGAGAGCGTTACCATGGATTTGGTGGTGGGATTGCCTAAGATTAGGAACTATGATGCGATCTGGTTAATTATCGACCATCTTACTAAGTCGGCACATTTCATCCCCATCAGTGTCAACTATTCTCCTGAAAAAGTTGGCAGAAATTTACATAAGGGAGATAGTAAGACTTCATGGCACACCAAAGAGTATTATCTCGGATCGAGGTTTGCGGTTTATCTCTCGTTTTTACAAGCTTTGCATGAAGCTTTGGGTACGAAACGAGATTTAGTTCGGCCTATCATCCTTAGAGGATGGACAATCAAAATAACCATACAGGCACTGGAAGATATGTTGAGAGCGTGTGTATTGGATTTCAAAGGGAAGTTCAGACCGTTACCTTCGACTTGTTGAGATTTCTTACAATAGTAGCTATAATGCGAGCATTCAAATGGCTCCGTATGAAGTATTATATGGAAGGAAATGTCAATCACCTTTGTGCTAGACATAATTGTATGAGAGGAGATTATGTGGGCGGATTTAGTTAAACGGACCTCAGAGCAAATCAAATTGATTAGGAAGAGGCTCCTAGCAGCACAGAGTAGAGAAAAAAATTATGCTGATAAATGAAGGAGACCTCTAGAGTTTGAAGTTGGAGGTCATGTTTTCTTGAAAGTATCTCCGATTCACGAGGATTGGTAGAGCAATCGAGAGGAAGAAGCTGAGTCCTCATTACATTGGTCTATTTGAAATGTTGGCGAAATATGGGCCAGTAGCT
The DNA here is from genome assembly GCA_019022615.1 of Acacia melanoxylon. NCBI lineage: Eukaryota > Viridiplantae > Streptophyta > Magnoliopsida > Fabales > Fabaceae > Acacia > Acacia melanoxylon. The sequence goes on along the minus strand of JAFJYJ010000068.1, from coordinate 95,405 downwards.
TATTAGATACCATTACCCTCAAATTTTAACAGACTCCATAACGTATTCAATGTCTCTCAATTGAAGAAATACTAACCGGACCTTGAGCATGTCATCAAGTATGAAGACATTAATGTACAAGATGACCATACCTATGTGATTGAGATTGAGTGGATCATTGATCGTTAAGAGAAACAGCTCAAACGCGAAGTATTCCATTCGTAAAGGTGGTCTCGAAAGGAATATCTCCTAGGGAGGCGACCTGGGAAGTAGAGCAAGACATGAAGCATTATTTGGAGTTTATGGCTCAAGTTGTGTAACAAATTTAGAGGACGAAAGGGGAAGAATTGTGACATCCCAAATTTTGGGATTTGAAAATTAAATATTATAAGGAAACTTATTATGAAAATTTGGCCTAAAATAATTATAAAATTATTTATTAGAATTTAAGGCCTATTTTTCCTTAAATTTTTGCAAAAAGAATAAATAGTAAGGAAAATTAGTAAGGGATAAGTTTTGGCCTAAAAATATTAGAGTTAATATTTTAAGGCTTAGAGAAGTTAATTAAGGAAGAAAAATCCTTAAAATTAATTAAGAATTAATTTCTAACACTTACGGTAGTTATGATTTTTCAAAGTTGAACCATAAACACTAGAGAATTTCTTCCTAAAAACATGTGACCATTTTCGGGCTCGATTTTGAAATGGTAAACATTCGATCCTATGAAATTTGGTGGCTTTAAAATGAGTCCAAGAAAATATTAAATGGATATGTATAAATGGAGTTATGTTTTCTAAAGATTGACGGAAAATGGGACAACTTTTGTGTTTTCGAAATGATGTCCCTTTTTTGGTAGAGTTTTGATAGGGTAAATTGTGTCCAATTGCCATGATATTTTCTCAAATTAAAGTATATGTAATAAGACTTAATTGGATATGTATTGAGGGAGATATGAATTTTTGAACCTGACCTATGAATCTGGAACAAAATTTTGGACAGTATTTGATTATTTTTCACTCTGGATTTGTATGTGTGAGAATGATTTCTGTAAGTATTTTTCCTTGAAAATAAACGCAACAATGATCACATAGGCTTTAGAACCACCCCATCTGGACATTTTGACAATTAGTTATGATTTTTCAAATAATCTAATGAATGGCGATATACCAGTAGGGTATGACATTCAGACTCTAATTAAAACTGTAGTTAGGCCTAGTATTAGAAAACCCAAACACCTAACTCAACCTTAACCATTAGCATCTGACTAGGTCTTATGTATAGGCGCATGTTATTATGTTTTTGTCATATTTTTGTGGATATGTTGTAAAGTCCGATTATGCGATGTAATATAGGGTTAATAACCCCATTAGTCTATAAGTACAATAATAAAGACAAGGCACAATTAAGCCGTTATCAAATATTTATGTCTACCATCTAAATCTTATCTCTCTTGAACAAAATACACGTTTGAACACCATTTGAGAATCCTATTTGACTTCACGTCCGACTTCGAGCGATGGCATTGAGTCACTCCCTTCTCTGGCGCTGCTTCCCTACTTCGATCAGCGTCTCCTTTGTCTTCACTGGGTAATTTTATCACATTCTCTTCTTCCCTTCCACTTCTCCTCTTTTATTTTCTTCAACATTTCTTGTACTATTTGGAGCTATCGCATTCAAGGAATGTGGTGTCTTGTTCTTTTTTTTTTGGACCCTTTTGGTAGCTAGTTTGTACTCATCCAGTCTATCTATAAGAACTATATGTGTGATGAATTTTAATGTATGATGATCGATGCCTGCCCTATTCATTTTGCTTACTAACGACTTATATGCTTTGGATTGTTTTGTTGTGCAATATTGGATTTGTTGTGTATTGGCATTCTGTCTATCAATCAATTTATATTATCATCTATTTAGAAAATTCTCAAGGTATTTGTGATCAATGATCTAATAAGTGACTTGGCTCAAGTTTTGTCTAAGAATTTAGAAGTTTAAGTTTTAAAACTAAGGCATCTTCATCAAAGTATTTGCAACAAAAAGATGAAAAGGATATTATATCGACTATTCATATTTCAAATATTTTAGTGGGCTCATCTACCCTCCATGAGTGTAACACCCCTACTTTTGTAAATGATGTACTTGTATGCACTTGATGAATTAATGAGAAGTGTTGACTTCGTTTGATAAATAATTTCTAACATTTTATAATAATAATAATTATTAAAAAGGGGTCGACTTTTGAGAGACAAGATATTAAGCCCTAAAAAGGCTAAAAATTCCGCCTAGTATAGTTAAGGAAAAGGAAGTTATGATGGTGCCCTAATTTGAAAAGAACCGGGCCCAAGGAGAAACACGGTGTAGTATGAGTCGGTACAATAAAGTGGGGACAAAGAATATTAGCAGAGCATATATTCCTACCCCTAGACAGTATGTATGTGCCATTTATGGCTAGGAAGAGGAAGAGACACTGAAAAAGACACATGCCAAAAAGCAAAAGTCAGTGTTATCATTACATAGGGACACGTGTCACCACAGGGTTAAAAAAGGAAAAGTAAGGGTAGAAAAGTCAATTCCTTACCCTTTGAGGATCATTTTTGTCCACGTGAGGAGAGAGAGGGAAAATCAGATGATTTTATCTATACTCAAGCCCAAAGATAAAATACAGACCCCAAAGGAGGTTAATCGGTAAAAAGGAGACCGATAAAGACCAATTAGGGGCTTCTTTTTGGATTAAATGAGACAAATGTGGGCCCATATGGGAGAGGAAAATGGCGCCACATATGTCGGCCCAATCAGGGGAAAAGATTTGAAAAGTTGAAGAAAAGTGCTAAAGGGAGCACCCTTTTAACCAACGGTGCACTACAAGGACCAATGGATAAAACGGTGAACTGGATAAACTGGATAAAGCAGATAAAAAGAAAAGGATCTGATTTTGTGGGGCCCAGGAGGCGCACCTACCCCCTGAAAATATCTGGAATTATCTAGAAATTTTTGAAGAGAAAATAAGTTAATAACTAAGGTACATGCTTTTAACCACTGGACAAAAGGGTGTTTCGGGAATAGGTAATTTACACATTTTGAAAGGTAAAAATCTGACCTTTATGGCTGGGGAGGCACCACATGGTTAGGTTCTGGAACACTCTGGATTTTCTTGGAGATTAAGTCAAGAACCCTGATCCAAATTATTAACCAGTGGACAAAAGCATGCACCGGATAATTCAAACAGTACCCGCATCATTGTAATTATATTATAAAGGCTCAAACCCGAACTCTTTTGGCTTAAGAGGGTGAAAAATTCAAAGTAAAAGGAAGGTCCAGCAAAGTCTCCAACACTTAGGGGAAGAGCAAGATCACCAAGCAAAGCTCTAATTTTAGGTAAACACCGAAAACTCAAACCTATGAAGTTTGTAGTTAGGGTTTTCGTCCACTTGGTTAGAGCTTGGTGTTGTGATCTGATTTTTGTGTTTTTAAGGGTTCCAATGATTTTAAAACGTGATTTTGCATGGGTTTAGGTCATAGTTAAAGTATACGAACTCAAAAACACCGAAAACTCAAGAAAGAAGCTTGCTGCCAGCATCAGGGTTTTCTGGGCAGCGAGGCTTCAAACATGTTTTTAAAATAGTAAACGAAGTCGGTTTGCTCTGAAAGTTTACAGCCATAAAGTAGATTTCCTGGGCTTCATTTTGATATATAATTTTATGTCTTTTTGAGTTTCCTACTAAAAGAAATAAATTGGTGAAAATTTCTCAGGAAGCTACAACATTTTTCTAACTAGTGGATAAAGTTTGGGTTACACGACAAAATTTGAACCCTTTTGGACTTTGAAAGTATTTTCCTATAAACTAGACATCCTAAGGGTTCATATTTCACTAATTTAGTATAAATTGGATTTTATTAAAAATGTTTGAAGTTGGGCCAGATTCACTGGAATTTATGAAATTGTTGTTTAAGGCTCGGATTTCTTGGAAAATGTAAGGGTATTTTTAGAAATACTAAAAATAAGGTATTTTGGTGTTGTTTAGGGTTAAGGCGTATTTTGGGAAGCTATCGTGGCACCATAAAAAAACTTTAAGACGGTACAAATCCCACAGGTAGTAACTGTTTTACTCAAGTACTTGATATGTGTTTGTTGTATGTTTGATTGCCATGTATGTTTGTATGTTTTTACCAAATATGCATACAGAGCATGTTGGGGTTCGAGTCCCTAACTATTGTGTTTCTAGTGCTGAGGATTGGTCCAGGGCTGGCCTTGTTGGAGACTTTACGGGTTGTTAGGTCCGAGGCTGGCTTGGTACAGGCAGCTCTACGAGACTTGATTCCGGTAAATTCGGGGCTTGCCTTGGTAAGGTAGCTCGACGGTGCATGATGATTGGTTATTGTGAATGTTTTTGAATACATATGTGGTATGTTTGGCATTTTATTTGTGATTACATATGACATGGATGCATGCATACACTATACACATATAGTACATGAGTTTGATGATTACTGGGGTTCACTTTTGAACTCCGGCATGCTTTGTAGATACGGGGGATCGTGCACGAGCTAGAAGAACCTTTTTGGAAAGGTAGGGCATATCTGGTTGAAGAATAGGGAATGCCCTATTATATTTTATTTGTTTTTGGGATGACTGCATACTATTTTGGTATTTTATTTTGAATGACTGTACCCTTAACCCTTCAGGGGCTTTTACTTTTTGTATATTGCACCTTTACCGCATCGATGAGGGTAGTCCAAACTGGTTAAATGCTCACAGCATTCACTCGATATAAGTTTAAGAGTAAATACCCTTTTGGGTCCTTGACAAAAAACACGGACCCCATTTTAGTCCCTAGGGACTAAAATGAGACTTTTTATGGACTAAAAAAGGCTTTTTGGAAATTTGCGAGGAACCAAAATGTTCACAAATCGACCCTTATTCGTCCTTTTCATGGACTAAAAGGGCATTTCTTTGTGTGAGGGACCAAAATGGGGTCCTTGTTTTTTTCCAGGGACCCAAAAGGGTATTTACTCTAAGTTTAAATGGATCAAGTAATAAAGGAAAGGTAACAAATAAAATGAATCCCTCTAACCCGCCACCCGAAAGTAGGGATGTCCATGGACCAGACTAGACCGGGTTGGGGGTCAACTCGAGGCCTGATCCAGGAGGGACCTCGGGCTGGATTGGTCTAGTCTAGTTTGGTTCAACCCGAGCTCGGGCTGGACCAGACCGGTCTAGTGGACTGCCTGGACCAGTCCAGGCAATCTAGGAACTATTTTATTTTTTATTTTTTGCCACTTCTTTGGACTGAGTATTGTATATATTCCTCGTATAAGCTTTGTTCCGAGTATTGTATATGGCACCTTGGGCACAACAATTAAAGAAAGCATCACACAACAATACCAGATAACCAAATATGTTCTGAGTATCAGCTATGTTCAAAAATACATCGAACATCGATTTTTTAGTGAGCATAGTTAAACGGGCAAAATTGAAAAACCCAATATGAATTTCGCATAATATCTATATATATAACCCAAGAAGGAATTGACGAACATAATCTCTACTCGAATTTTGCATCTTAAACACAATCTCGTTATAATTTCTATTCTTATGATTGATACATAGCTTTAAGTTCTAATCTCTATTTTAATTTCGCATCTTAACAGTAAGGAAGAACAAAACCTTACCGGAGGTCTGAGCTCAATTTGCGTTGCTGGCGTCGGATTGAGGACTAACCTAGCTTTTACCGCAGGTATGAGGTGGATTTGCGTCGCCCCCATCACGTATTTGGATTCAAGGTCGAGAACTGAGATGAGCCAACGGAGGACGACGGACTTAGGGTTTCTTCTGAGATTTAAATTAAGAGACAAAGGTCAAACCCTCGAATTGAAGATGAAGATTTTTGTGGAGAGACGAGAGACGGAGGTTGGAGGACGAGACGAGTGACAGAAGACGAGAGACAGAGGTCAAAGTCGAAGCTCGAAAATGAAGAGTGAAGGCTGAAGTCTAAACGCGTATTTGGTAATTGACATTCTTGAGATGAGAGTCTCATTTATATATATACAAACATATATAATTTTTTTTTAAAAAAATACTATTGGGCCAAATCGGACCGGTCGAAGGGGTCTCGAGCCCTAGGCCAGACCGAGGTCCAAATCCCAACCCGATCGTACCCGCAGTCCGGGTCTCGGGGTAACATTGTCTAGGACCAGTTTTTTTTAGAGGACCAGGTCGGGTTAGATCGGACTGGGTTGGGCCACCTGGACTACTGGGCTTTTTGGACATCCCTACCCGAAAGGGTGAGGCCGGTAGGGGTGTAACAATGAGGGTAATATAGGTCTCGTATATGCTCCTTGTGCAAGTAGATATGGCAAAAAGGGTCGATCCGTTTAGACCCGGCTAAAGAAAAACAATCATATTTTGAGGCCCGCCCCTATAGGGCTAGAAGCCTTTTAACAACTTTTTACTATTTTTAATTTTTTTTCCAAAGAAATAAAATTACAACAATGAAAGTCCTAATTTAATACATAAATATTGTCAAAATTAAGGTGCAATAGGTGCACATCATGCAACAAACAACACACAGTCACTAAATCATAATCAATTATAAACTATTGTCCACATACAACAATTACAAATAATTAATGAGAAGACCTAAAAAAAAAACTTATAAATATTTCTTGAAAAGTGTAAGTAGTTAACCAAATAAACAACACAAAACATGAACAAAACAATCACTAGAAGATATGTCAAAAAATACAAAATTAGTAATAATACTTATGAAATAAAAAATATCTTTTATAAGTTTTAAACTTTTAGGTCCTTAATACAAGATGTTCTTATGAAACTTCAATATAAAAAAAGATAATAACAATTAGATATTTGCAACATCATTAACAAAGCATACAAAATAGATAATATTAGTATATAAATAAATTTGTTTTTTAAATAAAAACATGTGGCGTAAAACGGCCCAACCATTCTAGTCTCATGATTCTATAGGGCTGGCCTTTTTAGGCCTATTTTCACTTTTGGGCCAAAAATCTTAAGCCTAGCCTTTGCAAATTTAAGGCCGGTCGTTTTCCAACACATCTCAAATGAGTTGAGAACGTTATGCTCTTGCTCGCTTATACCCAAAAAAAACGTTATGCTCTTGCTCGTTGAGTGTGATTGTAACGAACTTGTGTTTGCATATGAGCAGATAAAATTTCATATTCTCCAACTTCCTAAAGAGTGAAGATGAATCTGTTCATGTTTGAGATAAAGATGTGGTTTTGTCGCGTGTGTAGTCTAATGGTGGAGCTAGGAATTTATATTTGTGGGTGCACAATTTGTGAGGAGATTCGGGGGCAGCACCCCTGAATTTTTTTTTTTAAGGAAAGTTTTAAATGCATTAAAAATCAAATGAATATAGACAAGAAAAGAAAAGAAAACTCCTTTCAGTGGGTTCTAAGCAAATCAAATGTGCATAAAATATGATCAAGATCTACCATCAAATCAGCAATAAACTATGAATTTTCTAAAGAAACAACATATAAACCATGGAGGAAGAGTCGGAAGACGAGAAACGAGATAAATGAAAATTACCTCGTAAAAGCACGGAAGTTGTGGATCTAGAACGGAGAGATTTGGAGAGCGAAAGGAAGCTGTGAATTTGGAACGGACATATAAACCAAACTTACTACAAACCATCAAACTCATTACAATTCATTATGAAACACGAGAACTTTAAAAAGCTACAAACTAAATAAAAAGTTATAAACAAGGAGAATTTTACATAAAACCAAAGTTTCAACCACCAAACTCATTACAATTTTAAATAAAGCTAATCAATGAAATTGGACTACTCAATGATTTACGAATTAAAGAAACTATCATTGCCGTTTAACCAAATCAAAAAAATAGGTCTCTAACTTGGTACCGAGGATTCTACAATTTAATGAAGAAACAAACAAACAATCAAGAGAAGTGCTTGATCACAAAAATAATATACTTTAGTGCGACCATAAAAGGATTCTTCAAACTTCTAGTTTTCTTTTTATGCGGGATACTGAGTCGGCTTGCATGCAATTTTAATAAACCAATCCAGCATTCGCCTTAGAATTCGAGCATGCTCACATTTCAAATAAAACTTGTAAATTGAAGTTGTTTCCATTCAATCCAAACCAAACAAACTCCCAACATGTGTATGATATGAGTATGAATCAGTTAAGAACGAATTCCACCAGCTTTTTTTCTCCCAAAAATTTCAAAACATATCCGTAAAATTTGGAAACAGAGCAACTAAGCAGCAACATGTACAGGGTGTACCTGAGAGTGTAAAGCAATGGCTTTGCCTCAAAGCTGATTAAATCGCTTCTTGCCAACGATATTGCGGGTGACGACCACAATAGGGGCAACGAGACCCTTCCCTTCATTGATGTTCTTCATCATGGGCTTGCACCTCAATAGATGATCTCTTGAGATTAGTTTGGGATGAGACTTTTGGCATCGTTTGGTAAGCAGAAAACCCTAATCGCGAAATCGAAAAGGAGGAGGAATACCGATTAGTCTTGTTTAGCAATTGGCACGCCTCCTTCAAACTTGCATAGGTTCGTCTCTACTTTCATCCTTCGGAGAGTTGAATGCTTCAGATAAATGCATCAAAGCTCATCACTCTCTACGATAGACAAATTTTGTGCAGATAATGCCGTGACTCATCACTCCTCTGTAGCCACAAAATCAGGCCAATCACTTCAGCCGTAGTCTCAGGTCGCCTGAGCAATAGACCACTTGCCAACGTCGACCAGATCCGGTGAGATTGCGTTGAAAAACGTCGATGAGGTTGGGATCGCAAGGACCAATAGGCTTGACTGCTTGCGCGATGGAATTGGGGAAAAAATAAAAAAACATATATATAATGAAAAATAATGTCTGAGACCAAGTTCAAACTGAGGAACTCTCGTGTGGAAGACCGGGGTGATAACCAACTACACTACTTAGGAGGTTATTATGAAATTCCTTCACAATATATATATATATATATATATATATATATATATATATATTTCTAAAACTTTTATGTCTGCCCTTGCCCACATGGGCACTAGTATGGCTCCGCCCCCGGTGTAGTCTATGTCACTTGCTGAAAATTGGCTCCTTTCGTAGGTGCATGAGCGTGAGCATCACAATGAATGGATTCAAACGAGTAGAGTAGCTCCGTGCTTGGAAAAAGGCAAGGAGTCACACCGGCGTATTATCTGAGTTTTTGCTGGAAACTTAACTCGCTCCAACCGGAATTGCTTGGGCCAAGCTCAATCGCTCGTTCTCTGTGGCCTTTCACTGTTTGGGTCTCTGTTCTTTGTTCTCTTATTCGTCTGGGCTATATAACCCAAAGCACACAACCTAAAGCAGAGTTGACTTGTCAGGTGCTTGGGATTCTGCAGAGCGAATTGGGTAATAACGAAATTGAGGATTTGAGTTTGATCCAAATCTTTTACTTATAGGGTTGAATTTACTAAATCAGTTATTTTTCTTCCATATAAACCAAATCTTTGATATTTTAGTCCCCAAATCATTCAAACCTAAAATCCTACAATCACTTGCAGTTTCATCAATGGCATCCCTCGTTTCAATTTCTTCTCCAGTTTTCATATCCACTGATAGCTTACACTCCATCCTCAACCATCAAACTTTAATCAGTCACTTTCAATCTCTTCTCCCCAAAATCTCAACCTCAATCCAGTCCCCAATACGTCAAAGCTACGAGGTTTCTCCTTCTTCCTCTCTCCTCCTCATGCCCTCTTGGTCTTCTTCTCCTTCTTTCCCTTACATGGGCGTCAAGCTTGTCACCCATTTCGCTCAGAACTCTGCAATTAACTTACCAGGCGTGCAGGCAACTTATGATCTCTTCAGCTCCACCACAGGGCAGCCTCTGGCATCCATGGATGCCACTGATTTGACCCTTTATCGAACCTCATGTGTCTCTGGTTTGGCTTCGAAATACCTCGCCAGATTGGATAGTCAAGTGCTCGTGATGGTGGGCGCAGGAAATCTGGCACCCCATTTGATCAAAGCCCATCTTTCGGCGATACCCAGTTTGAGGAAAGTAGTTATCTGGAATCGGACAGCGGAGAAGGCAAGAATATTGGCTGAGAAAATGCAAGAAAGTGATGACGGCATTTTGCAAGGTGTAAGCTTCGAGAGTAATGCGTCTTTGGATGAGATCACCGGACTTGGTGATATTGTGAGTTGTGCGACCAATTCAGAGGTTGCTCTTGTGAAGGGTGAGAAGTTGAAGGTTGGAGCTCATTTGGATTTGGTAGGTTCATTCAAGCATTCGATGAAGGAATGCGATGATGAGGCTATTAAGAGGGGAAGAGTTTTTGTGGACAATGAGGCTGCAATGGTGGAAGCTGGAGAATTGGTGGGTGCTTTTGCGAGGGGAGTAATTAAGAAGGAAGATATTGTGGCAAATTTGGTGGAGTTAGCTGCAGGAGACAAGGTTGGGAGAACAAATTCTGAGGAAATAACTGTATTTAAGTCTGTAGGTTCTGCTCTTGTTGATTTGCTTGCTGCACAGTTGGTGTATGAGACTTACACAAGGGTATCTAAGTGATATGAATGTGTCTATTTAGAGTCTAGTTTCTGCTCATTAGGCTGCTATAATCCATGAAATAAGTGAAGAATAAGGGTTATGATGTGTGGTGCTAAGTTGTATCATTCGTATTATTAATGTCTATCTTCTGAGAATGGCATTGCACTTCTTAAAATCTCTTGTGGAAATTCTGTGAATGTTTACCTGTTAAAACATCGTCGTCACTCTAGCATCAAGTATTTTTATGTCTTGTACATGATTGTGCTTGTAATTTCATTGAACTCAAGATAGGTATATCTATCTAGAGCATAGTTATCCATGAAGTTAGTATCAACAAGGTTATGGAAAGAAGAGTTTTGATGTGTGGTGCTGTGCTATATGATTTATCTGAGAGAAAGGGCGGTATAATATCAGAAATGTCACGATCTGCTGATTTTAGTATACAGTAAGTTTTTCTTTTTCCTGGTTTTAGACTAACTATTATTCTGATCCTTACATGGTTTTATCTACTTGGCTAAAGTTATTGAATGCAGAAGCTGCTCTCTAAAAATAGCACCAGGCAAACATACTGATAATGGAAAGAATAATGGAGAACAAGTTTGTTGTTTCATAATGTGATTCATTGAGGTAAAGCAAGGTGATTCATTAATTTAATTTTTATAATTAAAGCTACATAAGTGTAACAAGTACTTTGCTCAACTGAATGGACCCATTTTCTTAAGTTTGAACTCGCTTTAAAATATCTGATTTAAGAGACCCATTGTTTCCTTAATTAGAGCTGTTGAGGATGTTGGTAATAAGCAAAAGAATGCAGATGTAAACGCTGGTTTGTCTGTCAAGTGATTACTTGCTCTTCTTTGTAATTGCTTTTTCTTTTTCTCACTTATACTGTTGAGAAAATGACATGCATGCCAATAAAGTCTTCTATTGCTTGTTGAATTAATATAGATAGTCTTTTTTTTTTGAATTCAAATAAGAAGCACGGATTTTGTTAAATAAAAGCCCAATAGAAATTATTAGTTTCGGTGGTACAATACATCTAGATGGCCCAATCACAAGGAAGCGACACCACTGTATATATTAGATACATAGATGGATGGATAAATAGATAAAAGATTAGATTGGATCTCATTGATACAAGCATATGCAGTTAAGTTTTATCCTTTATTAATTTCCTTAACTTCCTCTGATCTCTTCTTTGAAAAATAGAGTTAATTACCTTTATTGGCCTCTTTCTTTATCTATTTATTGTTCGTATTTTAATATAAAATTATTTTGGTCTTCATATACTCAATCAATTGACCTAATATTAAAATTTAATTTTTGAAAAGAAATTGTTTAAGACAAAAGTTTTTCCTTGATTAAAACAAATAATATGAAAATTTTCAATAATGTATATATCAAAACTAAGTAAACATTTGATTTAGGACCGGAGGAGTAATATTGAAAACATGTGGGGATTATAATTAGTTTCCTCATAATTCTCCAAAATCATTTGCAAAGTTAATCTATACTGATAATGAGAATGAGTATGCTTTATTATTATTTTCAACAAATTTTGATAATAAAAATGAAAAAAACAACATAGTTTACTCACTCTAGTCCAAAATATATAAAAACCATTTTCAACCACATAATTGAAAACAAGGAAGAATGATGATCTCATCAATAAATCTATCTTAAATTAAATTTTTTCAACTATTCCACTATTCAAATTTGTTTCACATCTCTTCTCTTTCTTGATACTCAATGTGTATCACTAATAAATAGGAGAGGAATTGAAATAAATTAATAACTCTATAAATGACCGAGGCACCCTATATTTTGTTTTGGACTGGGGTATATAATATATATAAGGGTTAAAGGGAATTTTTGGCTCGCAAATTTTTATGTTGGAGTTGTGGGCAACCAAAGGGGTTTTTCTTTTAGCAATGTCACCCTGAAGTTGCAAAGTAATAGCAATGTCACCTCTTTTTTGACATCACCAATTGGTCAACCGCTAGTTTGACCAATTTATGTTGACATGGCTCTGACACATAGCGTATTGTGCCATGTGTTATGCCACATATTATGCCATATCACAAAAAAAAAAGAAAAAAGAAATACCAAACATGACTTTACCTTTCAGTACCCTCACTAATAAAGTAGAATTAGAGAGAGAAAATAAAGAGTGACAAAGATCAACAATCCACACAAAAAATAAGTGTGAGCTTGAATGATCAAAGGTACCCATCACTGTAAAAATTCTTTGCTCAATCAACTATCCTTTTTCTCTCTAATTGAAGAAAACCCCTCGTAGCAAGACCTACTCAAAGGAATCAACCATGTCACTACTATAGAAGGTACTTTTAATATTTGTTTTTAGGACCCTTGAACAATTATTTTCAAGGGGACATGTATATGAGTGTCATCAAAAGTTTTAAAATAGACTTCTATTTTTGAACTGCTGTAAGTGACTTTCAACGTTTGTTTTAAGAAAGAAGTCGTTGTAAGTCAGAATATACAATATCGGTTTTATGTAAAACTATCGTTCTAATCAACTTACAACGACTATTTTACCAAAAATTGACATTGTATGTATAAGACTTATAACAACTGCTTTTTCAAAACAGTCGTTGTAAGCAAGCTGTGTATCATAATTAAACGATTGTTTTTTTTTTTAAAAAAAAACAATCATTGTAAGTAACGTATGTATCAGACTTACAATGATTGTTTTTTTTATAACAGTCGTTGAAAGTGACTTATAACGACTGTATTTTCCTACTGTTTTGAAAACAACCATTGTAATATTTTACAACGACTGGTTTTTAAAAAACATAGGTTGAAAGTCTTTTTTTTTTTCTATAAAAAAATTGAAATTCATATTTTCTATCCACAACCTCTACAAAAACAACACAGAACGTAGAAGAGAGAAAACTAAGTTAAAAACAACTAATTCCTAGAACAGAGATAAAGGAAATTGAGGAAGATTACATTATAACGCCTTGTATATATATACAAGTTCTCTAAACATAGTTAATATAAGAATGTGCACAAGTTCATATAATCAAGTAATGAGCTGCAAAACTAAACATGGTTAATATAAATCAAACTAATGTCTACAAGTTCTCTAAACCACTACACTTTGTAAAAGAAACCTTTTATCGATCTTTACACATCTTATTAATGTCTTCGATTGTGTAGGGTTCCTCATTACAAAAAATCTTCGAGAGAATTGAAGAATAAGTTAATATAAATCAATCAATCAATTTAATGAAATTACTAAAAATTCAATTACAAGAACAAAAATGAAAATTATTTGGGAATGAAGAAATGATCACATGTTCAAAATTTGAAGTAAGTACATTAACAATAATGTTATACATATTAAGTAAAATGTAGTATCTGCACTCATCTTTCCTTGGTTATCGAGGACATTATACATAAAAAGAAAATGGAAAAAATGAATAAAGGCAAATATAAAGTGATTGTCAATTAAAGAACTTGAATTTAAACAATTTACTTTTGGCCGAAAACACTTTGTGTTATCACTTTTACCTTCAGATTTCCCATCCATTAAATAATATTTCTTGAGTACACCATCATTAAAATGAAAAGCAGAAGACATTCAAAAAATTTATTCAAGTCAAAAATTAATGATTTACAAACAACTTAACTTACGTGTTGAAAATGATTTTTATTTCTTTGTTTGGCTTGCGACCCAAGGAATCAAACCAAAATAGGTTGTTGATGAAGGGGCAAGCAACACACAGACTCCAACAATAACTATAATAACATATATAGATTAAAATAAGGTTCGATTACATGATACTTCTTAACTTAACAACCGAGTATGCCTTAAATAGATAAAATAAAGTTACTTGCTTTCAACAATTGGTGCTAGACAACACAACAACTAAGTCTCTCCAATTGTATAGCCCATATAGCTTATCCTCTCTTCCAACTTATTATGATGCCTTGCCAGATGCACAGGACATAAGAATCCATATGAAGTGTTTCTCTCAATTTTGACACACATTTTATGGAAGCAACTACCATAGAATTAAAATGAGAAATGATTTAGTGAATATAGAATCCTAAAAATCAGTGCATTAGTTAAAGTTAAAAATAAAAATAAACTCGCTTGATTGCAAATATAACCCATCTGATGTCTATCTTCTACAAAGATAGGAACTCTCTAATATCTTTGCTATCAACCGCATAGGGATACGAGATCCTATTACCCACAATCCCACAAGGCATCTCGCAAGTCAACCATGTTATTTTGTGTGTGGATAATTTGGAGTTGTGTTAGAAAGGAAAACTTTGCCGCTTGTTCTTGATCCTAGCAAAGACATAAATTAAAGATTATAAGTAGGATGTCAAAGAAAAGTTAAGTAATTAATAGTTAGGTGTTTCCTACCGTTGGAAGTGTTGTTGCCATGTGAACAAGATGTTGAGGACAAAGGATGAAAGATCCTATTGCCTGACCTAGTTTTGTAACCTTGTCATCGGGGAATAGG
The DNA here is from genome assembly GCA_019022615.1 of Acacia melanoxylon. Classification (NCBI taxonomy): domain Eukaryota; kingdom Viridiplantae; phylum Streptophyta; class Magnoliopsida; order Fabales; family Fabaceae; genus Acacia; species Acacia melanoxylon. The sequence goes on along the minus strand of JAFJYJ010000068.1, from coordinate 80,368 downwards.
ATGTGTACACCTTCCTCCCCCTCTCGAACACTTGTAACATTGACCCTACATTGGTTGTCCCAAATTTGCTTATAATGGTGGGTGGTAGCATGCGCATATATAACAACAACAACATGCGAATGTGACATCCAACAAAAGAGAGCAAGGTTCTCTAACCTTTAGTAGAGGAGTCATGTCCTAACTCTTGGGAATTGTAACTGCCTTTCGTGCTGGGAAAGGCCAGAGATTCCTGGTTAAGAGTAATAAAGGAAATAATTAAACTAACTTAAGGCAAAACTCAATGTTATCTTGATTAAAATTATTTACAAACCTAAGATCTACGTTCCTCTTGGCCCATCCCAACTTGAATGCTAGACATTACCATCAATTTCATCTCACCATGTAGCTCTTCTGACAGCTCTTCTTGAAGTGATCGACGAATTTACACCTCCAGCTCTTCTCAGACTTCTTCTCAAATTGATTGTTGAACTTCATCTCAAACCTTGGCCACAAGCTCTCTACTGGGTTCATTTTGTTTAGAATGTGATGAAGTTCGTCCAAAATATCTTATGAGATCAGTTCCCCTTGGCTTCCCTCTAACATGACTATGGCGATCTAGCTTCCTAAATTTCGTTACTAAGATGTCCATCATTCCACTTTGAGTGAAGGAACCTTGGCGACTCTTTCCTTCAAGGTCATCATGTAGCATAGAGTTGATAAATATAAATTAATTACATAATCCTTAAGGAAAATGAAATACAATTAAATAAACTTAATATTAACTACTCACAATCTTTCTAGCGACCTCGTCAACGGCTGGATTTATGTATTTTTCTCCCTTCATCCTCCCAACCTTCCATTTTTTGTGACGTGAGGGAGGAGGAGGGGCTTGCATGACAATGCTAGGATCTGATTTCGCGCTTCCTCCATTGTTTACAAATCGATCGCATGATCTTATTTTCAAGCCTCCGATAACCCCCACGAGACATGCAATGTGGACATTTTTTTAGCCTACCTCTCTTTATTTGCTTCACTCAATTTCTATGAGCAAAGAATAAAGAAAACTGAGTTAGTAAGGTCAAATAAATTCAAGTAAAATGTTTCATATTATGGTGAACAAAATATACTAGAAATTTAAGATCTTGTCATGATGCCATAAACAATCTCTAGTCTTCCAGAGGAAGATATGGATAATCTTGACATGGTTCCTTATTTCTCTTTGGCTTGGATTTGAAGTCTTTCCATTGCTCACGAACTTCTCTCATCCAATGCTTGTACATCTGCATGGTGTTAGGGACATCGTAGGTTTGCTACAAAGAAAAATGTAACATAGTTATATATGAACCAATAGAAATAAAGATAGAAATGAAGATATAAAGTTATATACCAAAAGTTATTTCCAAATCATAGCCTTCATGTCTGTTGGAACTTCTTTCCAATTAGGCCCTAGAATGCCAACTTTGATGTAGCTCAAATAGCCAATATAGTTAATGAACATGTCTTCCTCTTTGCCAATTGGATTCAAATCAACATCAAATTCCACGTGCACCTTCTTCCTTTGTCGCTCATGATGTGTAACCAACATTCGCAGCTTTGTGCTTCCTTTAGCCTTCTTCCTAAGAAGTGAGCCACCTAAGTTCCCTGCACATGTGTTCCCATCATCTGAGGAAGATCAAGGTGAGATAGGATAAGTACATTGCAATTAAATTAATAAAGTAAACAAACTAGAATGTAAGAAAACTACACAATCTATTTTATTCCTTAAAATATTACTTTATCTGTTTTCCCATATTTCTTCACAATTATTATTTATAGCTGCATATTCTTCATTATCTACAAATTCTGCTTCACTTTGTATAGGTGGATTTGTAGGGAAAGGTGGTGTGTCATCAAGATTCAAAATTGGATCACCATCCTTTTGTTTTTAACTTTGGAGTATAATGTGAAAGAAGGAATATCACCAAGAGGGGGGTGAATTGGGGATATAAAATTTTTCACTCGAATCCTCTGTTTAACCGAATGTAAAACAGATGAACGTAGTAGGGATAAGTGAGATTCAACACAATGGATTTATCCTGGTTCGGTCTAAATCCTTGACCTACGTCCAAATCCCGGACTCTCCGGGATTTTCACTAACTTCAACCGATTACACACTCAGTAACTCTCGAAGCAATTCTCTCTCTAGAACTTGCTCCCCCTTACAAGTTGTAATCAAATATCCCAATCCCAAAGTCCCAATACTTTGAGATTCTTACAAGGAGTATAATCAATGATGAACTCTCTAAAAGAGTAGATTAATAAACACTGAAGTATGATATATCGGAAGATATTCTCTCTGTAAGTCGAAACACAAAGTATTCTTAATTGCTAGTTGAATGCACGCGTTTTTGGTAGTTGGAGACTTGAATGCTTCGTCTATTTATACGCTGGTAGCATTGATGACCGTTGGGAGGAATTAATGAGCCGTTGTGTGTAATCAATATGTCCGTTGTAAAACACTTGCTCTGTTTCCTCGTACGCTTCGACATTCGTCCGTGCTTTGATTATTCGACCGTTTATTCTTCGTTGACATTCCTTATTCAAATTGTCCGTTAAGACACATTCTGAATTTTGCACAGGGTGTAGCCGGAATGCTTTTTGCTTGCTCGAAGGTTTCTTGCCGAATGGTGAATGTATTTACTTTGCATTTAATGCTTCGACAAACCAAAGTGCTTTATCTTAATCACCGTAATTTGTACTTTGATGATCTGAAACTTATTCAAACACTGGTTAAAAGCATTTGGTAAACTTAATAAACAGTAAATATAAGTAATAAGGTAAATAATATCATCAGAGAAGTTACGCAGACGAGACTCGAGAACAGGGATGATATTACTCGGGCAGAGTATTAGCTTGCTCGGGCAAGCTCTTTGAATCATAGTGTAAAAACACTTCCTTTTCGCTAGTGCTCGGGCAGGCTTTTTCGTTGCTTGCAGATGATGCTCGAGCATGGTGATATCTATGCTCGGGCAAGCTCTTCAAAGGGATGGGAATAATGTCTTCCAAGCGATGTTGCTCGAGCAAGACTTACTTCTTGCTCGGGCAAGGTCCAGAGTAGACTTATCTTTCAGAGAGCATTTAACGTTGCTCGGGCAACCTTTTGTTCTTGCTCGGGCATATGCTCGGGCAAGCTGGTTTTCGTGCTTGGGCAAGCTTCTGAGTAGAGGGAAAGAAAGCTTCAAGTTGATTGTTGCTTGGGCAAGCTATTTTCTTGCTCGGGCAAAGTGAAGGCAGAGTTGAATCCAAGTATAGCGTCAGAAGTTGCTCGGGCACTCTTTTTCTTATGCTCGGGCAGGTGCTCGGGCAAGCCAATTTCCAGTGCTCGGGCAAGAGGCTATGCAATTGGCTCTTTGCTTCGTTTCGCCTTGCTCGGGCACACCAAGTACCTTGCTCGGGCAAGGTGCCGCTTCAGCGTTTTACGGAGATTGCTCGGGCAGTGGCCAATGCTTCGCTTCTCTCAACATCCGATGTTGCTCGGGCAAGGTCATAACCTTGCTCGGGCAAGCTACACTTTCGGGCCTTTTCGAGGGGTGCTCGGGCAAGTGTTTGTTCTTTCTTTAGTTCTTCGTGAACCCGATATTGCTCGAGCAACCTTCTTACCTTGCTCGGGCAAGGTCATGCTTTCGACTATTTTCAGGGAGTGCTCGGGCATGATCCTTTATGCTTTCTTTCTTCTTTTCACTGAATCCCGACATTGCTCGGGCAGGCTTACTATCTTACTCGGGCAAAGTTATTTTCAAATAAAAAATACTTAATTCAATACTTTGAAATTGTGATCATCGAAATCCAGGAATCTACATTCTCCCCCTTTTTGATGATGACAATGCTTTGGAAAAATGTTTGTTTTGAATTAAGTATTGTGTGGTTTGAGTTAGTAAAAATTATAACAGGATGACAACTCGAAAATACTCTATATTGATTGAATTTAAAATAACCATAAACAAAGTAATAACCACAACCAGAGTTTGTACCAACAAGTACAAATAGCCACAAAAGTAAAAAAAAAAAAAAACACTCTAACACTTAAACAAAAGTTTCTAACACTTTAAACAAAAGCCTAACAGCTACTACTATCTCCCTTTGTCATCGACAAAAGGGGGCCACTATGCCCGACTCATCGAGGAAGACGGGAGAGGTACGGTGGATGGATCAATAGTAGGTGGAGGAACAAACTGGAGGAAGAGGAGTTGCCGATGGTATTTCAGTGCGAAACAGGGAGGCTCCTCCGGCGGAGGGTATGGAAGTGGTGGGAAATGGTGGAGGAACAAAAGCTGTACCAAAATGAGTACCGAGACCGGTTATGAAGGCACCTAGAACATCTTCAAAGTATCTTGTTGTCGAGCAACCACAGATCGAATTGATTGCTTGATCTCTTGTTGCTGATCATAGATAATTGAAAAACCTTTGTTAGTTGACTCTTCGAGTTCGGTCTTGAAGTCTAGCAAATCAGTATCCATCTGTATTCTGATCTGAGATCTCAACCCTATCATGTCGTCATGGAAACCTTTGAGCATTGATTTTGAGAGATCCTGATAAGTCATCAGTGCTTGGTAGACTGGAGCGACAGCTTTTTGAACCGTAGCTTCCACAATAGTCGAATGGCCGCACTCGAGAGAAGGATGGATGAGAAGAAGGCCCAGCCTTAGAGGACTCTTCTTCATCGGGAGGCTGAGGCTCAGAAGGCTTAGAAGTAGCAGGCTGTGAAAGAGGAGATTTGCCTGTCTTTGGATTGTGCTTTTGAGAAGGAGATGCGCATGCTCTTCATATGATCTTTCCCGAAGAGAGAGGATACACCTCTTTGTCATCCGACGATACCAAATATTGTTGATCTCCCGAATGTGAGAGACCAAGGATGGATATGGGATAGTGGCTCGAAGACGAACCTTAGCCTCGAAACGAAGGACATCATTTCTTCAAAAATCCACTTACCTAGATCTCGTGGCTCCATAGCAATCGAAGCAAAATGCTCAAGTCCTTTCTCACAAAATGTGTATAACTCTGTCCCTTCGAATAAGACATCGACTATAGATGTACCGCAGTACTGTACTCATCCTTCATCATTGCCGGAGTTACATTTATCTTTTGCCTTCGAGTGGAGCGTCCGGGAATAATATCTCGATAGCGCCTTCGGGGTTAGTCGGGAGGATCTTCGTGAATGTTTACCACACCCGAAGAATATTAAGATCATAAGCCGTAATCTTAATTTCTTTGTTTCGAACCGTAGTAACTAAAACATCTTCTTCGATTTGTCGACCTTTTTCTTCATGTGCATATTATGATAGAAAATGCGAACCACTTCGGGGAGTATGCTTTCTTAATGCTTAGGAGAGGCATGAATTGGAGAAGCCAATTAGTCAAATCAAGATTGAACTTGGCTTTAAAGTGTTCCGGGTTGACGAAAACAATTGGACAAAACGGTCGAGACCCAAAATAGTGATCATACATCTTGTAATCATCAACACCTAAGTCCGTGATAATCATATTTGGTAAAGGTTCTCGAAGTTTACCATCCGGAGGTCGGCTAGTTGGAGAATCTTCCTTGTTCTCTCGATCCTTCTGACCGGATGGAAAATGACACCTTCAGCCTTCTTGCTCCCGAGCCTTGTGATTTTTGACTCAAGGAAGGTTTAAGACGTTGAGCTTGATCCTCCTTGCTTTTTCCGGCAATTTCATCCATTGCCTTTGAGGTACCGATAGTCTTCGAAGTGGGGGGTGAAGGTGATCGCTGGCGCTTAGACTTTCCGGCGGAAGCTTAATTCGAGGACTTGACGAAGAAGAACAGACTTTGATTTCGAGAAGATTGGGTTTGTGATGATTTGGCCGATGATTTTGAAGTAGTCTCTGTTTCGGAGGTTTGGTCGATGGTTTTGAGGTGCTCGTTTCGGAGGGGCCGTCGAGGGTGCGACTTTGGGCCTGTAGAATCTCGATCGTCTTGCCGAGGATCGGGATTTTTCGTCTGAATCAGCCATTGATCGAGGATGAGAGCAGAAAACTGAGAAATGGGATTTCGACGAAGGGTGGTGTTGTCGTTGACGATAAATAGGTAGAGATTGAGAAATCCGATCGGTTAGAAACGTTTCCCGCGAAGAATCGAACAGTGGTAACGGTTGAATTTGGATAACGATTTGCGAGCAAACGAAACGGATGAGGATTTGAGAGAGGCGAGACTTAGGGTTTTGACGGAAGTTTGGGGAAAAATGAATCTGCGTTGAAAATGAAACGTCGCGCCTTATTAGAGGTGCAAACCCCCGACTTTGCTCGAGCAACATTTCATGTTTGCTCGGGCAAAGTCCTTGCTCGGGCAGACTTTTGGTTTGCCTGAGCAAGAATCCCAAATTCTAAAATTTCTGTAGAAGCCCGATCTTGCCCGAGCAACCTTTCCAAGTGTGCTCGAGCAAACTTCTTTTCCTAGGAATTCTTAGAGAGATTTTGACTTAGTTGCTCGAGCAAGAATTGCCGATATGCTCGAGCAATATGATATCCGTCTTTTTCAATTAGAGTATCCTGCAAAACATCACTTAAGAAACTCCGATGCCAAAGTCAGTATTTGTTAAAAAAAAATTAGTCAATTACAAATTACAAATAGTATACTCACAATTCGTTGGGATTAACCATTCCCAATTCTCTCCTTATGAACATGAATTGCTCTTTGGCGAGGGTTTTGTGAAGATATCGCAAGTTGGGTGTGTTGGGATGAACATCACCTTTATATCATTTTTCTGAACATGATCTCTTATGAAGTGATGTCTCACATCAATGTGCTTGGTTCGAGTGTGTTGGACTGGATTCTTAGCCAAGCTTATGGTACTTGTATTATCACAGAGGATTGGAATCTCCTTCAGATTGATCCCCAAGTCTGATATTTGTTGCTTGAGCCAAAGAACTTGAGCACAACAACTTGATGCAGCTACATACTCGGCTTCAATTGAAGATACTGCCACACTTGTCTCGCTTCTTGCCGAACCATGAAACTAGTGAACCCCGAAGAACTCACATTGCCCACTTGTACTCTTTCTATCGGTCTTATAGCCCGCATGGTCTCGAGTCCGAATATGCAACTAGAAATTCTTGTTGACCTTTTGGAAACCAAAGACCCAATTCTTTTGTGTCTGATAGGTAGCGAAAAATCCTTTTAACATGCTCTGCATGTGACTCTTTTGGAGCTGATTGAAATCTTGCGCACATTCCCACACTAAATTGAATATTTGGTCTGCTGGCAGTTAAGTATAACAGGGAACCAATCATTCCTCTATACTTGGTTATGTTGAAATCTTTCCCTTTTTCTTCATCAAGCATCCGAGAAGCTATTGAGCTCATTGGGGTGTCGCACCATTACAATTTTCCAAGCCAAACTTCTTGAGCAAATCACGAAGGTATTTTGTTTGAGAGATGAAAATTCCATCCTTCCGTTGTTTGATTTGCAATCCAAGGAAGTAGTTTAATTCCCCCATCATAGACATTTCAAATTCTCCCCGCATTTTCTTGGAAAATTCTTCACAAAGAGAGTCATTAGTAGCACCAAATATAATATCATCAACATATATTTGGACAATTAAAATTTCATTAGATTTATTACTCTTTATGAAGAGAGTTGGTCGCTTTGCCTCTAATAAAACCTTGATCAAGAAGGAATTTGCTTAATCGCTCATACCAAGCTCTTGGAGCTTGTTTAAGGCCATATAGGGCCTTCTTGAGACGATAAACATGATCGGGATAATGAGTATTTTCAAAACCGGAGGTTGTTCTACATAAACTTCTTCTTGGATAAAACCATTTAAAAATGCACTTTTTACATCCATTTGATATAGTTTAAAACCTTTTACACATGCAAAGGCAAGAAGGACTCTTATGGCTTCTAATCTAGCTACTGGAGCATAAGTTTCCTCATAATCAATTCCTTCTTCTTGATTATAGCCTTTAGCAACCAATCTTGCCTTATTTCGGACAATGATTGTGTTTCATCTCGTTTGTTCTTGAATACCCATTTAGTGCCAATGACCGGATGGTCCTTAGGCCTAGGTACCAAATCCCAAACTTGATTTCTATCGAATTGATGTAATTCCTCTTGCATTGCTATTACCCAATCATTGTCCGAAAGGGCTTCTTCAATCTTAGAGGGTTCAATGTGAGATGAATGCGAGAAAATGTTACTTCATTCAAAGTGCTATTTCTAGTTCTAACTCCTTCATTCACATCACCTATAACTTGATCCAAGGGATGATTTCTAATGAATCTCCAAGCTCTAGGTTGTGAGTGAGAATTATTTTCGAAGAGTTTTCAAAAACATCTTCAGAATTTTCAAGAGAAGCGGGGTGGTTTTTGAAAAGAATTGATTTCTATAATCATTTTCTTCCTCATCATTCAAAGATTTTTCAAATTTGGCTTCACTAAACACAACATGAATAGATTCTTCAACAAGATTTGAGTGCGAGTATTGAAAATCCTATATGCCTTACTTCTATTCGAATAACCGAGAAATATACCTTCATCAGACTTTGAGTCAAACTTACCTAAGTTATCTTTACCATTATTGTGCACAAAACACTTACACCCAAAGATGTGTAGATGACTAAGGTTTGGTTTTCTTCCCTTATATAGCTCATAAGGTGTCTTCAAGTTTCTTCCGGATGTATGCGCGGTTTGAAATGTAGCATGCGCGTGCTCATTGCATCTGCCCGAGAAGATTTGAGAAGTTTGATTTTCATTTAGCATTGCACCGCCATCTCAGTGAGAACTCGATTCTTCCTCTCCACAACACCATTTTGCTGAGGAGTTCGAGGAGCAGAGAAGTTGTGATCTATTCCATGAGCTTGACAAAATTCCTCAAACGCGTGATTATCGAACTCTCCACCATGATCAGTCCTTAAGCCTGAAATAGAAGTACCTTTCTCGTTTTGGACCTTTTTGGCAAACACAACGAACGATCAAAAGTTTCATCCTTTGATGATAAAAATATAGTCCAACAAAATCTTGAAAATCATCAACAATAACTAAGGTGTAAAGATTTCCACCAAGGCTTCTTACTCTAGCGGCCCAACTAAATCCATATGAAGTAGTTGAAGAGGCCCGTTAGACGAAATTTCATTTTTGGATTTAAAAGATGATTTAGTCTGCTTTTCCTTTACACGCATCACATATCATATCATTTTTGAACTTAAGTTTTGGCAAACCAATGACTAAATCCTTTTCCGTAACTTATCAAGTTGAAACATGTTGACATGAGCTAACCGCTTGTGCCAAAGCCAACTTTCTTCCAAGTTATCGATAAAGCAATTTTCGAGAGGAAAATTCATTGAAATTGTTAGAGAGGTTTAGAGTATAACAGATTACCATCTCTCGGGGGCCCTAAATAAAGCTTTTGATTTGAGGTTGACCAAGGGTAGATCATCTTTGCTAACGATCAAGCACTCCTCTGAGTCGAAGATGACAAGGTTGCCTTTGTCTGTACTCTGGCTCACACTGAGTAGGTTATGACACAAGCCTTCTACAAGATAGACATCCTTGACTTGTGGTCCATCATTGTTGCCAATTTCACCAATTCCAGCAATCCTTCCAGATTGATTTCCACCAAATGTCACAGTGCCACCATTTTTAGTCTTGAGAGTGGCAAATTTTGTATGATCACCCGTCATGTGTCTAGAGCATCCACTATCAATATACCACTTATTGGATTTCGATGCTCTCAGACAAACCTACAAATCACAAGATATCATGTTTTAGGTACCCATCTTTTCTTGGGTCCTTTTGGGTTAGTTTGTGACTCGGGAACCTTATAAGATCCCTTAGGCACCCATTGGTAATTACCTATAGGTTTACTCTTTCTTTCCTTTCTATGAAAACAAGAAGAAGTAGTATGACCTTTTCGGTTACAATAACTACAATGAGCAAAAGGGTTTGATGTATGAACAGATTTTCTGAAATAATTCATATATAACTTTTCACCAAATTTCTTTTTGCCTTTCTTCTTATCAAAATCAGGCTTATAACCAATTCCTGATTTGTCATTTGTGAATCTTTGCTGGTTCAAAATTACATTGAGCATTTCACTTCCTTTAGTGAATTTCTCAAGTGCTTTTGTAAGATGTTCATTCTTTTTCTGTAAATCTGCACAATCTTCACAAATGACATTTCCAGAGAGATTGTTGACTTGCATTTCAAGAGTAATATTTTTCTTTTTCAAAGCTATGTATTTTTCTGCAAGTTTTTCAAATTCGGATTGCACAAGATTATATTCAGAAAACAGTTCATCATATGATGGTTGAAGATCATATACCTCAGTGTTATTTTCTGTCTGCTCTTCTTCTTGAGCAACTAGGCATATGTTGGCTTTTTCTTCATCCTCAGCTTCATCTTCGTCGGATGAGCTATCACCCCATATTGCTGACACATAGGCTTTCTTCTTGAAGTTGTTGAACTTCTTCTTCTCTTTGTTTTTCAGCAGGGGCATTCAGACTTGATGTGGCTCGTCTTTCACATTCGTAGCATATGATTGGCTTCTTGGTTTCGATCTTTGGAGCTTCCTTGTGGAACTTCTTGTATTCTTGGTCCTTCTTATAGAATTTTTTGAACCTTTTAACTATCATGCCCAGCTCTTTCATCTTCATCTACTTCTTCATCATCATTTGCCTCTTTTGTTTCTTTGATGACCCTTGAGAGCTATGCCTTTGCCCTTACTATGAATTTCATCAAGTCCTTTCCCCGAACTTGATCTTGCCTTCATACTCGATAGACTCGCCAAACAAGGCTGCTACCGATTGCATTGACGCGCCATGAGCTTCTTCGATGGCAAGTGACCTTAGCTTCCCATTCCTTGCCGAGAATATTCAAGACCTTTCGACTTGAACCCGGTTCGTCGTAGAATTTTCCCGTCCGCAAGTTGATTAATTAAGTGAGTGAATCTAAGTTGGAACTCACCAATTGATTCTCCCGACTTCATACGAAGACGATCGTATTCGATCATGAGGGTGTTAACTCTATTTTCTTTGACTCTTGTGGTTCCTTCGTGAGCTACCTCCAATGCATCCCACATTTCTTTTGCGGTGGTCTTTGAGCATACTCTAAAGTATTCATTCTGACTTAGAGCACTCTGGAGCATGAGGATTGCTTTGCTGTTCAGAACAACCAGCTTCTTGTCATTTTCGTCGTATTCCTCTTCGAGCTTTGGTGTTCTTACTCCATCTTCAGTGGTTGTAGGAACGTAGTTTCCTCTTTCAAATACTCTCAGAGGCCATCACAAAGACTTTAAATTTTCCTTTCCAAAAGGAATAATTTTCTCCAAAGAAATCCGTGGTGGTCGGTTGATCGAGGCTCACGGGTAAGATTCCTTCCATACTGATCCTTCTCGAGATGTTAGTCTCTTTAGAGAAGACCTTGCTCTGATACCAAATGAAAGAAGGCATATCACCAAGAGGGGGGGTGAATTGGGGATATAAAATTTTTCACTCGAATCCTCTGTTTAACCGAATGTAAAACAAAGATGAACGAGTAGGGATAAGTGAGATTCAACACAATGGATTTATCCCGGTTCGGTCTAAATCCTTGACCTACGTCCAAATCCCGCACTCTCCGGATTTTCACTAACTTCAACTGATTACACACTCGTAACTCTCGAAGCAATTCTCTCTCTAGAACTTGCTCCCCCATACAAGTTGTAATCAAATATCCCAATCCCAAAGTCCCAATACTTTGAGATTCTTACAAGGAGTATAATCAATGATGAACTCTCTAAAAGAGTAGATTAATAAACACTGAAGTATGATATATCGGAAGATATTCTCTCTGTAAGTCGAAACACAAAGTATTCTTAATTGCTAGTTGAATGCACAGCGTTTTTGGTAGTTGGAGACTTGAATGCTTCGTCTATTTATACGCTGGTAGCATTGATGACCGTTGGGAGGAATTAATGAGCCGTTGTGTGTAATCAATATGTCTGTTGTAAAACACTTGCTCTGTTTCCTCGTACGCTTCGACATTCGTCTGTGCTTTGATTATTCGACCGTTTATTCTTCGTTGACATTCCTTATTCAAATTGTCCGTTAAGACACATTCTGAATTTTGCACGGGTGTAGCCGGAATGCTTTTTGCTTGCTCGAGAGGTTTCTTGCGAGAATGGTGAATGTATTTACTTTGCATTTAATGCTTCCGACAAACCAAAGTGCTTTATCTTAATCACCGGTAATTTGTACTTTGATGATCTCAAACTTATTCAAACACTCGGTTAAAAGCATTTGGTAAACTTAATAAACAAGAAATATAAGTAATAAGGTAAATAATATCATCGGAGAAGTTACGCAGACGAGACTCGAGAACAGGGGATGATATTACTCGGGCGAGTATTAGCTTGCTCGGGCAAGCTCTTTGAATCATAGTGTAAAAACACTTCCTTTTCGCTAGTGCTCGGGCGGGCTTTTTCGTTGCTTGCGAGATGATGCTCGAGCATGGTGATATCTATGCTCGGGCAAGCTCTTCAAAGGGATGGGAATAATGTCTTCCAAGCGATGTTGCTCGAGCAAGACTTACTTCTTGCTCGGGCAAGGTCCAGAGTAGACTTATCTTTCGAGAGCATTTAACGTTGCTCGGGCAACCTTTTGTTCTTGCTCGGGCATATGCTCGGAGCAAGCTGGTTTTCGTGCTTGGGCAAGCTTCGAGTAGAGGAAAGAAAGCTTCAAGTTGATTGTTGCTTGGGCAAGCTATTTTCTTGCTCGGGCAAAGTGAAGGCAGTTGAATCCAAGTATAGCGTCGAAGTTGCTCGGGCACTCTTTTTCTTATGCTCGGGCGGGTGCTCGGGCAAGCCAATTTCCGGTGCTCGTGCAAGAGGCTATGCAATTGGCTCTTTGCTTCGTTTCGGTCTTGCTCGGGCACACCAAGTACCTTGCTCGGGCAAGGTGCTGCTTTCAGCGTTTTCGGAGATTGTTCGGGCGGGTGGCCAATGCTTCAGCTTCTCTCAACATCCGATGTTGCTCGGGCAAGGTCATAACCTTGCTCGGGCAAGCTACACTTTCGCCTTTTTCGGAGGGGTGCTCGGGCAAGTGTTTGTTCTTTCTTTAGTTCTTCGCTGAACCCGATGTTGCTCGAGCAACCTTCTTACCTTGCTCGGGCAAGGTCATGCTTTCGACTATTTTCGGGGAGTGCTCGGGCATGATCCTTTATGCTTTCTTTCTTCTTTTTCAATGAATCCACATTGCTCTGGTGCTTACTATCTTACTCGGGCAAAGTTATTTTCAAATCAAAAATACTTAATTCAATACTTTGAAATTGTGATCATCGAAATCCAGGAATCTACATAATGGACAATTTTTTATTTGCAGGTTCAATGAAAATAATTCACTTGTTTGCTTAGCTTGCAAGAATAAAGTGCTCATCTTTATAACCAACTCTATGAAGATCAACTGAGGTAAATCCAAATTGATCTATTTCAACAACATTCTTCTTAACCCACAAACATTTGAATATAGGAACTCTCAACTTGGTATAGCTAATCTCTAATATGTCTTTGATAACTCCATAATAAGTCATAGATGCCAATATGGGGTTTTTTTTTTATCTTTCACACTATAAAATACTTGTTTATATCATAACCACTCCAAGTGAAAGCCTCAAAAGAAAGGCCCAGGATAACTATTTGGTTATCTCATACACACTGATCTTGTGCGAAACTTTTTTCTTGAACCACTCTATGAGTGTCTTGTTTTGATCATTAGCTATTTGCATGTCATTTTTTCTGGGATAGATATGCTTTAAACTATTTTTGTAATACCCGGATTTTAGCAAATCTGGAATTCTTGAGATAAGAGAAATTAATGAATATTTTGATGAAGCAAATTCATGAGTTTAAAACTATTATAGAAAATTGTTATAATTGTCGAGTAAATTGTCAAAAAAGTTACGAAAAATCGATGAACAATGACTAAAAATGCAATAATGGTGATAAAAACAGTCTAAAAACATTATGATAAATACTGAAAGATCATGAAAGATTATGAGAAAATTATGGGAGTATTATCTTTAATTATAAGAATTTAATAAATTGTTTCAGAGGAAATAACATGAAGAAATGTTTAAAAAGCATTCCAGACCCATAAAGTAACTTTTGGTGTAAACATTTTTAATATTTTACATAGGATATAAAATGACAATGTCGGATAAAGTTTGTAAGATAATAATATACTGTAAATTATAAAATTATCAACCATTGGTAAGAGAATGATTAGATAATTACTAGCTAATTGATTCAAAAACAAGAGAAATATAGAAAGTTAAGTTTATGGTAAAATCCTTAATTAAGAGATTAAGGCTGGTAATTAGCATAAAATATACTTACTAATTATGATAAAAAAGGATTAAGGAAAAAATTAGTAAAGATAAATGTATGAAGAAATCTAATCTTAAAAAGATCACTAAACGAAGAATTTAGGCCGATTAAGCCTTAACGGCGTGGGTAAAACAAGAATTTTTTGGTAAAAATATTATATTTTTAAAAAATGGAAAAAATTATGAAAAAATAATTAAAACTGAATTTTAAAATGAAGGGGCCGAAATTCTTGGTATTTTTAATTAAAATGAATTGTTTAAATAATTAAAATGATAATTAGAATAAAATAATGATATAATGCGGTGAGTCAGCTTATAGGCAGACTGAGGGGAAAAGTCAGAAATAAATTCTAAAGGTAAACTAGAGGTAAAAGTCTTTTCGTACTGATCAAATTAAGAACAAGTAAATTTTTACACGAAGAAAGAATTTACCGTGACGTTGATTTCGCAACCGAAAACCCTAATTCCTAATAAGACGGAAAGCTGATCAGATAGAGTAGAGCCAGATAGGCAAAGTGAGAACCTATAGAAACAATTTCGTGTTTTCAAACACGGGATTAAGTTAGGCAACAACTGGACGTTTTACGATTCAGCGAATTATTGTCCAGAAGTTGGTTCTATCGGAAGCGATTTCCGTAACTGGACGCGTTTGTCCGAATATCTTCCGACGCACCGGAGAATACCTGGATATGATCAAAAAGAGGATCAAAATAGATAATATGAAAGGGAATGAAAAGATCTTCAAAGTTACATGCCCGGATTTTTGAGTTTCGCGAAATCGCGCGAAATGCATACACCGACGGTAGCTTTATCGGGTCGGAGGCCATAAAGCAAGAGTCATCATTGGATGACAACTCATTATTTGACTTTTGGACCCCTTGGATGTCGGCCAAGACCTTGGATGGCCAAGATTTCTTCTCACAAAACCCTAGATCTAACGGTCCGTAAACAAAGCGTAAAATTCTCGTTACGTCCCGAGTTTTCACTATAAATACCCCTTCCCTCTTCTTGAAAATTCACACCATTCTTCTCTCTTCCTTGGCCGAAATCTTAGAGTGAGAAGCTCTGCAAAAATTCTGCCTAGCTCCGAGTAAGTCCTTCGTCCTTAGCTTTTAGTTTCCGTAGTTCTTTCGTAGTTATAGTAGAACCGTTGTTTTGATCTAGGAAGTTTCAGAATATATTCCTATACTTGTTTTTAAGACTCATTGCATTGAAAGATGCCCGACGAGGTAAAAACTTAGTGGGGATAATTTTGAAATGGAATAAGGTCAAAGTAACGAAGTTACGAAATTCCGCCAAATAGGGGTAAGTAGGGGCAAAATGGTCTTTTTCACCTAAAATGCCTGTTATGCTGCCAAATATTCATAAGTGTGTTATTATTCTGATTAGAATACTTCCGACGTCGAACCGTCATTTGTCGAAATTCCATCGTTCCGTTTGCCATTTTGTTTACATTTACGTATGGCGAAGTCAAAAAGTACCGTTTTTTAGCCTAAGAGCCGGATATCTGCAACTAAGGTACGGACGCGTACTGTAACCCTAACTCTATGCTGCTTATATACTTTTGCGTTATAGATACGTTCATAGACTGAGGTTCTGTTGAGAATCGTCAGAGATACTTACAGCTTTACCCACGGATTATAGTATCGGTAATGCCGTTTGAGTTATTCCTAGCGATGAGGACACGTTAGTGGCGTGGCACTGGATATGTCCAGAACTAGTCTAGAGAGACTTTACATACTTTTTGTGCTTATGTTCTGTCCATGTTATTGATCATACATCTCGTTTGCTTTTGTGATGATATGCCGTATTGAAATGAATATCTCGTTGTACGTATACTTTTATTTGAGCATAAGGTTAACCGTTACTCCGAGATCCATATGTGGAATGGATCTCAGCTGTAGCATCGTGGTCTCTGGAGGACCGATGTTTGGAGATCGAGGCAAGCAAACAAGTAGGCCAAGACGTGTCTACATTATTTATCGTTTTGTTTAGTTTCTTTAACTTTTGAGAATTCTGGATCACTGTAATCCAATACATTTACAATATGGTCCATATTTTGAATGTAATGTAAATTACTTACTCGCTCCAATGCTCTACTCTGATTATTCTGCTTGAAATATTTGGAAACGTTTAAAAAAAAAAAAAAAAAAATTCCGCCGTTTTCAAATGGGATGTTACAATTTTTGTGTTCATCTAAGGGCCTATTTGGATGAGCTTTTTTATAAAAACAAAAAGACACTTTTTTAATGCAAAAAAAATGTTTTTTTAATTAATTTATGTGTTTAGATGATTTTTTTTTTAAAAAGCAAAAGTCACAAAAAAAGTCAAGGTGCTGCTTTTTTTAAAAGCTCCAATTTGGAGCTTAAAAAAGCTCTACAAAAAAAACACTTTTTTTTAAAAGCCCATCCAAATGGGCCCTAAGTATGATTGAACTTCTTCCATGTTATTCAAGATATACAAGTGTGCTTGCAACACCTCTTCAAGATGCATACTCTTCACTTTGGGCTCCCGTGTTCCCTGACTTCTACCTTTTCATTGCAAGATTGCGCCTTCGACCTTGTTTGACATTCTTTGTAAAAGTCCATAGCTTCTTCAACTACATATCTGTCAACAATTCAGGTTTCAAGTCGATAAGGATTTTTAGAATACCGTTTTAAGTTCTTCATGATTTACTCAAAAGGCTACATCCACCTTAGATAAACTAGGTCGTATAGTCTTATCTCCCTTACCAAATGAGCTATTAAATGCATCATTATATCAAAAAATGCAAGAGCAAAATGCATCTCTAGTTGACTTGTAGAAGTCTCACAAGTTTCTTGCCATCACTCGAGTGACAAACCTTTTCACTTGAGTGAGCTTCACCAATTTTCGGAGAATAAGCAAGTGACTTGTAAAACCTCAGCAAGTGATCAACAACACTTGAGTGGTTACCTATCTACTCGAGTGCTTTGAGCTTATCACCCAAATGATGAAACCCATTACACGAGTGATCTGCCATAACTTCCGATACTCTTGTGAGTGACTTGGTGATTTCCTGCAAGTGACAGAGGATCACTCGAGTGCTCACTTAGTCACTTGAGTGATCTTGCATCACTCTTCATTCTTTTAGCGAGTACCTTGCAAAATCGTAGAAGTTAAGGATCACCACTCAAGTGCATTTGGCCACTTGATTGATCATCTTAGATCACTTGAAGTGAGTATTCTTGCTGATTCAAGTTTTAGTTCAAATATAGTTCTATCACTCGAGTATGTTTAAATACATAACTCGAATAACTTGAATTATCAAGTCCTCATTGTTTTTCAATGTTTGTTATCATCAAAACATAATCTGAGAACTAACAAAATGAGGTGAGGTTTTTTTGCAGATAGATTCTTTTTCCATTTTGCTATTTTTTTTACTGTTCATTGACATTGATGGTGATGTGGTGTTTTTTCAATAATTTTTTTTCCAGACTGATTATTCTTTTTCCAGATTCCTTTTCTACCTCTTTCGCATTTTTTTTATTGTTCTAGATTGATTCCTTTTCATATACCCTCTTTTCTTTTGATTTTTGTATTAATTTTAGTAAGGATGATGATGAAGTCACTACAAAAAAAAGACCATTAGTAGCGGTTAAAATGACATATTTGTAGCGGTTTTTGACGCTACTAATGACATTTGTAGTGGTTAGCCAAACCGCTACAAAATCCACTGTAGCAAACCGATTTGTAGCGGTTTTAAAAACCCGCTACTACATATACCTTGACTGCTACTATATCTGTGGCGGTTTCAAATGACCGCCACTATATGAGGACGTGCTGACTTCTTGTTTGAACATTAGTTGCGGTTATCCAACCGCTACAAATTGAATTTGATTAGAGTTGTAGCAGTTACTTAACCGCAACTAATTATACGAAAAAGTAGCGCCAAACGTTTTCAAAATATTTTGTAGCGGTTACATGACTGTTACAAATATTCCCGCCAATTTTTGGAATTTCTTTTTGCCGCCACCAGTTTGAATTCTTTAGAATATTTGTAGCGGTGGTTAACCACTACAAATAAATCCCGCCATTTTTTTGGGAAAAAAATTTTGGCACCATTTTTGCAGTAGTTTATATTTGTAACGGTTGTAAACCGATACAAATTATTCGCGTCATTTTCTTGCAAAGTAGTTTTGGCGCGTTGTTCATATTAATGAAATTGATTTTTTTATTAATTATTATAGTAATTAAGTAGATATTGTATTATTAATAATTGATATTTTTAGTGAAAATAAATGATATTAAAATATGATATTTGATTATATAAGGTTATTATATAGGTGTAAAACAATGAGAATGTAAGTAAAATAACTACTAATTATGTGTTAATTAAAATAAAATTACTTCTAAAAAAATGTGTGAAAGTGGATCGAATAATGTATGTGAAAGTAGAAAGAAAGTTGAAAAATATACGTAATGCAAATCCGTAAAGTAACAAAAGTTAGTATCAAAGGGGTAAAAGAAAAAAGAAATATTTCGATAATCATTTGATTTGATCCGGTTGAACGGCACTTACCCCTTCAAACATTTAACCTCTTTGAGAAGATGTAAAAATATGAGAGAAGACGGAAATAAAACGTGTGTAGAAAAGGAAACGAAGCATATTAAACGTGGTTTGGTGGGAGTATTCATTTTGATATTTGCGCATCATTTTGTAGTGGTTTAGTTTTCACTTGTTGTAGCGGTTTTACTTAGTAGCGGTTAATGATGCGTCTTTTGTAGCGGTTTTTTTATAGCAGTTTTGCATTATTTGTAGCGGTTTTATAACCACTACAAATAATATTATGGTTTTTTTTAAAAAAAAATAAGAAGAAGAAGATTACAGATTACATCGTAGGCATAATTTTTCTCAATCTTCGTCACCATCCCTACAAAGAAAGTGTGCATAAAATGTTACATGTGAGTTGAATATGTTTAAACACAAATAAAACTTTAGTTAAATGTTATTATTTCATAAAGCGTATATTAAAAAGCGTACAGAACTAATTGTCATCGCCATCTGGGAAGAAGTTTTCGAAACTGGCGGGCTGGAACGGCTCACAATAATAGGTGACGTTATCACCATCACCCATGTCGTAAAGGTCCCGAGGCTTTAAGTGAACCACCATATTCCAATCCCTTTTAGTCGTGCCTCTCATCGGCGACATAATAAACCCGATGAGCCTCTAAGGCAAGAATATACGACTTGCCATCTTCGGGGATCGACCAGGTGTGAATAGGCCGGGAGAAATTCACGATGTGATGCCTAAGTCGTTAGTTGTGAGTCCCCATGGCATTATCGTATTCACCCACAAACACTTGAATAGCATCACGGAGAAAAGGCCTTGGTAAGTTATCTTGATCACATCAAGCAGCTTTCCATAATACGGCATGTCGCCGAATTACATGTTCCCGTCACTGTTGCTTGTGTAACTCCTTGTCCTAAACGTGCCATATACACCCGAGTTTTGGGTCAGCAATCCCTGATCTCGTGAAACAGTGCAAAACTTGAAACCATTGACATTGTATGTCATAAATCTTTGGGCGTGATTAAGCGGGCCGAGTGCGAGAGCTCAAAATTCTGGTGAGTGTGAGTTGTGGTCATTCATTATTCTCCTCCTAAACCAACCCGGGAATTCTCTGTGGAACTTTCTATCAATTTCGGAGGATGTATATGTACGGATCCTCAGTTGACGCTTCACATGACTCCTGAATTCCCTGCAATTAAACATGCGATGACAAGCATGAAATGTGAGTATAAAATGTAAGGAAATATATAGGATAACATATATATATATATATATATATATATATGTGCAATCCTTACTGAAGGTACGGTTCAACTTTAGTGCAATTAATCAAGACATGTCTATGTGCTTGAATCTTCTCAAGTGCCGTGAGTTTGAAGTGCTCACTTCCGCCAACTGGTTTACCAACACGAGGGACTAACAACTCTGTTGTTGATGGCTCTATCGTTTGCTCAGGACAATCGTCTACACGAGGCGGTCGGTTGAATGATGTCTCAATGTCATCAAAGTACCTGAAAAAAAAAATACAAGACGTCATCCCCAATATAACCTTCTGCTATTGAACCTTCAGGCCATGCCTTATTCCTCATGTAAGATTTCAGTTTCCCAAGAAACCTATAAAGTAATGAAGAAAAAATGTCGATACATCAATGGTCAAACGTGTGACTAGGGAGTAATGCTAAAGTAATTAATTTTAAATGAGTACCTCTTAATAGGATACATCCATCGGTAGTGAACTGGGCCAAAAAGCTTTGTTTCGTGAACGAGGTGTATTGTTAGGTGAACCATGATCGTGAAAAATGACGGAGGAAAGACCATCTCCAAATGACACAAAAGATAGAAATGATTTTCTGCTGTAGCCGGTCGAGCTCCTCCACGATCAAAACCTTGAAACACAACTTCCGAAAGAAAGTACAAAGCTCAACCAAAACGATCGACACATCAAGAGGCGTATTTTTGATGGCCGGTGAAGTAACTCATAAGCACACATGTGAGTCATGACTCTTTAGCCCAAGAACCTTTCGAGCATGCACGTCAACACATCGTGAAATGTTGCTTGAATACCCGTCGGAACTTTTATTTTCTTCAACGTTGCGAGGAAGATTTCCTTATTTGGTTTTGTGAGGGTGAATTTTGCTGGTTGAAATCTGTCATGCTCATCCGACCATGTGTCTCCACGAACTCCCATCTCCCATAAATCTTTCCTCGCTTGAAGATGATCTTTTGACACCTTTCCGGTTCATTGAGAATCGTGTACAACACATTGTCGCACACATTCTTTTTAATGTGCATGACATCCAAACTGTGTCGGAGCAAATTATCTTTCCAATACGGAAGAGTGAAGAAGACGCTTATCTTCCGCCATTGCTGGGGCGCAGAACCGAAGCCCCGGCGAGCTTTTGTCTTGGCCTTTGTTGCATCGTCTTTTTCCCATACTCAAATTCAACATCCACAAGCTGCTCTATGATTTCTGCACTGGATAAATTCTGAGGAGGTCCTCTTTTTTCCTGTTGCCCATTGAAACGATTACATTGCAACCTAAACCTATGCATACCATCAAGAAACCTTCGATGACCCATGAAGCACCACTTACGACTGTGAGGAAGGCGCACTGAGTCAGAGTCAAAATTGCAAGCCGGACACGCAAGGCCGGTATACACTTCCACCCGAATAATGTTCCCACCCGGGAAGTCACGCGATAGTCCACATCAATGCCGCACACAAGTTGAATAGTGTCTTCTCGTGCGCGTCATACGTCCCGACGCCTACATTCCACAACTCCACCAACTCCTTGATCAGCGGTTGGAGATACACATCGATGTCATTTCCCTGTGCCTTTTTTCCTGGAATGATCATGGACATAATGAAGGAGCTTTGTTTCATACACATCCAAGGGGGCAAGTTGTAAGGTATCAAAACAACTGGCCATATACTATAGCTTGTGCTAAGATTCCTAAACGGATTAAAACCTAATGTCGGTCGCACCAAAGCAAGACAAACATTTCTAGGGTCCGTCGTGAAATCAAGAAACTCTGAGTCGAACGCTTTCCACGCTTCAGCATCCCGTGGATGTCTGAGTTTACCATCTTCGTTCTTATCAGCTTCATGCCACCTCATATGCTCAGCTGTCTTAGACGACATAAACAATCTTTGTAAGCGAGGTTTTAAAGGAAAGTACCTTAAAATCTTTGCGGGTTTCTTCTTCTCGCTTTTTCCCTTCCGAATTGTCCGAACCTCGAAGTGTGACACTTCTTACAAGTCTCCTCCAAGCATCCTCTCCCCAATAAAGCATACGTCGTTATCAAGGCGAGACATCGATTTTTTTCGTAGTTCAAGCCTAATCTGTTGATTATCTTCTTGGCCTCGTAGAAGGTTGTGGGATGTCCGCGTCAGGGAAAGCATCTCGTAGTAATTCTAGCAACATCGACATTGCCTTATCAGTGATCACACACAAGCACTTGAAAGGGTACAATTTGATCAGAAAAGATAATTTTGAGTATTTCTGACAACCTTGATACAAAGGATGATCGCTCTCATCCATGAGGGCGAAAAATTCCCGAGCTGCATCATTCCTGAAGAAAATTGGTTCTGGACCCTGAACTTCTGCCGTGAAGTTGTCGTCTTGAACACCAAAAGTATCGCGAACAGGTTCATTAACCGAATCATCTTGATCTACTTGATTTCCTACTTGTCAGGTTGGAGGAAGATGATCCCCATATCTCATACCACGTTTCTCACCATGAACTTCCCGAACGTATATGCTTTTGGGAAAGGCTTCATAAGAAGATGTTCCATAGCACCTTCTCGTGTTTGCCACTTCTTAAACTTGCATCTACAACAAGGACACACGATCTTTCCATTAATGCTAGCATGAGAGAAGGCGAAATCTAAGAAAGTTTTCAATCCCGCTAAATATACGGAGAATCTGGCAGCGCTTGATCCATGACTTATCCATCTATAGTAAACAAAGCTAGGATAGAATATAAATGTAGAGAGAATGTTTAATTACCTTCATAGCAAAGACTTGAGATCTTTAAATGCAACATGAAAATACTTTGTAGCGGTTCAGTCGCTACAAGAACCATTACAAATCTTAAAATACACTTAGTAGTGGTTACCTAACCGCTACAAATTTGAATTCAAAATCCTACCAGAGTTTAGTCGCGGTTGTTTAGCCGCTACAAAAACTGCTACACACTGAACAAATTTGAATTCAAAATCCTGCCAGAGTGTTGTCGCGGTTTTTTCACCGCTACATGAACCGCTACAAAATTATAGCCGTTTGACATTAGTCGCGGTGATTCATATTAACCGCGACAAATGTTGGTGCTCTTTTATTCAGTGTAAAATTCAAATTTGTAGCGGTTTTTTAAACATAACCACTACAAATGTTATTAACTCCATTAATTATTTCACAATATCTATGTTATTTGAGAAAATGGCTTTTTATTCACTTCATATTAACTCCATTAATTATTTTACAATATCTATTTTATTTAGCTATAATAAGTTTTTTCACAAAATACATTTTTTATTGTTATATATTATAAGTAACATTAATAACCTAATATAAATGAAATATAAGTATTGAAATAGTACTCCAATATATCAAAAACCTACCACAATAAAAGATAACAAATATTTAAGGAAATGAAATTATCAACAAACCAAATAACATAAAAAAGAAAACAAACATCCAAAATGGTACAAAATTGTGTGTGAAAATAAAAACTAACTATCGGAGCTTGATGATCAGATCATGTCTCAAGGCGGGCTCTCTCGGGGCGTGTCCATGACCGGAGGTAACAACGTCCTCGTCATCGCCAGCGATGCGGGACACAAATGGGAATCCTCGTAGACGAACGGAGGGGGAGGCGGGGGGGATCCTCGTAGATGAACGGAGGGGGAGGCTCGGGAGATGGAAACCATCTCGAGGTAACAACTAAGTCAAGGCCCGGAATGGAAAGATCCCAACTCGCCTCGACTAGCGTACCAATGGTCATATCTCTCTTACA
Organism: Acacia melanoxylon; assembly: GCA_019022615.1. Lineage (NCBI taxonomy): Eukaryota > Viridiplantae > Streptophyta > Magnoliopsida > Fabales > Fabaceae > Acacia > Acacia melanoxylon. The sequence goes on along the minus strand of JAFJYJ010000068.1, from coordinate 56,493 downwards.
TGCGCCTATTCCTGGCAGCATGCTCGGCCTTCTGTGCAGCAACCTGCTCGGCAACCTGCGCAGCAACCGTCTCAGCAATGATTGCATCAACCTCCTTCGGTGGTGTCCTTCTCGAGCCAGAGGTGGTGGCCTTCTCGAGCCAGAGGCGCCGGCCTCAAATCCGGAGGTCTTGTCGTACACCATGCTAGGTTTGGTGCCTAACCCCATACCCTTCACGTGGCCAAGATGCTCTACTGGGGCCACAACAGCTTTCAATGGGGTCGTAGGATCCACAGACCCTTATGACTCCGGGGGCTGCGACGCTTGCAGATCTGCCTGGCTCTGCTCAATCGGGCCTGACGCATAGATTTCAGAAAACATTAATCAAACAATTTAATTCAATTTAAATATACAACATTAACTATATAAATAATTTTTGTGTGACTTACTATTATCTCCTCTGTTGCCTCAGAGGTTGGCGTCCCATCACGGTGTCTATGGGTGCGTGTGAACAACTGCCCATAGTCTGTCTGATGGTTATCCTCCTGAGCCTTCTCTTGCTGAAAGAGTTAAAAGAATTTAAACTTTGTTATTTCAAAAACAAAACAATCATCATTTAAACCTAAAATTAATTTAACTTTCAACATACCATCTCACTGTAGGTCACAACAAACGTCTTGGTTCCTGCCGTGTGATGGACCCTCTAATATGACTGACTTCTAGTGTTCCTCTGCGACAGGGCCTGCAAGGAGGAGATAACAAAATGTTAAGTGAAATTAATTATTATTTTGATATCTTGTATACTATATTTCAAGTACATTTAAACTATAAATTAATTTAAACCAAATGTAAACAATAAATTAATTTAATCTATATTTATATTTTTAAACTACATTTAAACAAAATTAATTTAAAGAAATTTTAAACAATAAATTAACTCATGTTTAAACAAAACTTAAACTATGAAAAATTAAAAACGCACCTGTCCCTCTACACTCCTTCGATATTGGACAAAACCCACCCAATCATTTGGGTCCACACCATTTGGGACGTCCTCGATCACCGCATTGCAGGCATAGTCCCATATCCATTCTCACGGTTGTAGAGACGACTCCTCCGGCTCTTCCACCCTTCCCCCATTTTCATCGGTACTACCTCTTCGCGTGGGCTCGCAAGTTAATTTTTTTTGTATCATAATTTAATTAGTAATTAAGTAATAATTAATTAAGAAATAAATAAATACATAATGAAACAACTTATAACTATTAACATGTAAAATTTAATTAAACAACATAACTTACCTGCACAATGTCAGTAAATGCTTTGTCCTTGTTTTCCGACGAAACTTTTTTCCAATCATGGAAAAAGATTGGAAACCATGCCCGATTCCCGCCAAATTCTGACAGGAATCGGTTCAACAGATGACCACCATTGCCGATGGGCTGGTCCGTGTCTGTGTTCCAGGGGACTACGACGCGATATCCGTCCATTTGAGTGATCAAGGAAACATCCAAATCCTCCCCGCCGGTGTTCCCATGTGTATCTCGCACAATTATAAAAACATTGTTGTATTGCGTTTAAATAAATTTAAAATACACGTAAGGAATCTAAATTTAATTTTTTGACAAAAAACTAATTATATTTACCTTCAGCATCCATCACAAATCTGGTGGAACGCAAAGACGACGGTCTGGGGTTCCCCTGGTCCCGCTCGTTCTCCTCATCGAGAAACTGCTCCGCCTCGGCTATGAGAATGTCAATATGGATGTCCAGATTTTCGTCCATGTCGCGATCGACGGACTTGCGTCCCCCGCTCTCCCCTACGGTCTCTAGGTTTGGGATTGGCTCATCTCGCAAAGAGTTCATCAAACTCTCCTCACCGCCGCAAAAAGGGCGGGTGGATATTTAGAAGCCCACGCCCTCTCGTACGACCTCCTCTACTACTACCGCCCCTTATAGGCCTTCTCCTGTTTAGCAGCTTTCCCTTTCCCTTATCTTTGGAAACCACGATGTTGAAAGGTACAAGTTGAAAGGTTAAAAGGTGAAAAATCAAAACCTAACGCGTGATTTTCAAAATGAGGCGAACCGTTTAAAAACAGCTACATTTTGTAGCGTTTTTAAAAATAACCGCTACAAAGTTAAAAATATTGTTGTGGTTGAGTACAAACCGCCACAACAAAAGTGACAAATATACCTTGTTCTTCATGAACTTTTGTAGCGGTCATATAAACGCTACAAATTGTTTGTTCTTTGAGATTACTCGTAGTGGTTATTTGCAACAACCGCTACAAATTTACTTTTTGGAAAAAAAATTCAAACTAATTAGTTTATGAGTCAAACTAATTAGTTTGGTGAAAATAATTAAAATAAAAAAAACTCTCAATTAATTTAATCATTTTCTTTAATTTCCCCAAAAGAGTCGAGAGTAATGAATTAGGAATAATAAGTTTACTGAAAATAGTCCAACATGCCCGTGAAGATTTGGATTCAGTATAGCAACCAATCTTCCACCAAAAACTCACTGAACCCAATCTTCGGTCGCATGTTGGACTATCTTCAGAAGAGTAGAAGTCTTCACGTCAAAGAAAGAACTAAATCTGGATTGTCATTGAAGGAATTGCCTCGGCTACAAGGATGAGAGAGACAAATATATGTAGATCTCATCTCTCGAGATAAGAGATCGGAGTTGGCGAGATATCTCGCATGTCTTCAACTACTCAAATTCGAGAAAGTTCATTCAAAGTGACAATGCATTTAGTAATTTTTGAATATTTATAATTAGATGTACGAACATATTAACTATATATAACGTAAACATTTGTAGCGGTTAAAGCACAAACTACTACAAAATTCTAGGATTTGAAGGTGTTAAAGCTTTGCTTTACACACGATCGCGACAAAATCGTAATCGTTTCGCCTTTTTGTAGCGGTGTTTTTCATGTAACCACTACAAATTCACCACGACAAAGTTTACGTCATTACGCGCCAACGCTGGCACCAAATTTGTAGCGGTTATTCCAAAAAACCACAACAAATGCCACACCATAGAGATTTGCGCCATTACGCGCCAAGCTGGCACCACATTTGTAGCGGTTACCCTAAATTAAACCGCTACAAAATATCGCAAAGAAACATGCCCGCCCTTTGGAGCCAATGCTTCCGCTGCTAATTTGTTGTGGTTTCGTTAAAAACCGCTACAAAATTATGATTTTGTAGCGGTTACTTATGACCACTACAAGTGGACCGCGACAAATGATAGCTTTTTTGTAGTGTGTGGTACACTATGTGGCATAAAATCTGATGTGCAATGCCAACTCAATTAAATTGGTCAACCTAATAATTGACCTTTTGGTAAGTGAAGAGAGGGCGACACTACTATAATTTTACAACTTCCAAGGCGATATTGCTCAAAAAATTACTTTTGGGTGCCTATAGCTCCTCCACGAAAACTTCAAGGCAAAAATGCCCTTTAACCCTATAAATAAACCAACCCCCCCCCCCAAAAAAAAAAAAAAACTTGTCAATTTTGCGTCCGCTAGTTCCATACCTGAAATTGAAGTCCTTGAAATGATTTTAAGCCATGAGTTTATTATGTGTAGCATTATGGGAAAATGGTCATAATTGAGTTTTCCTCTTAAGTTTATGTTTTGTTAATCATGGTCTAGAGAAAACCAAAAATTATAATTAATTCATTCTTCTATTAGCAACTGATTTGTGTAAATAATATTGCTTTTCAACATATATAATCTTCAGTTTCAAGAGTTGAAGCTACACTAATAAACTAAGAATATATCTTGAATAAGTACACACAAAAAAGAATATATCTTAAATATTTTTTTAAAAAAATTAGTTTAGTTAATAAAGATTTAACCCATACCCCAACAAAAATAATAATTATTTGAAAAATGACTTTGTTGGTAGATAATCTATAAATATTTGTAAAATGTAATTTTGAGTTGAAAATCTTGTCATAGTTCATATGATAGCTCCAACTCAAGCTTTTACATTTCAAAAGATAAAGATTTACAAAGTAGCACAAATTCTCTAGGGGAAGCATACAGATCTCAGCTTCTTGCTGGAGAAATGGTTAAAATATCTGAAGGACTACTAGAGAAAGAAATTCGAGGTGATGAGTTTGAAACTTTCCATTGGTGATGAGAAGTTGAAAGCCTATGACACGACCTTCACCTTGATGATGATGATAATCTTCTTGAATGGTTTAGATTGATCCTAATACTGAAAAATAAATCGCAATATCAAATATTAAGACAAGTACATATCAAACATGCAAGCGTATATATATGAGTCTATAGAACAACACTCACTTTTGGTGGACGTCAACATATAGATCGGTTTCATCCAATATATCTTCCTTCACAACAACAAAAACAAAAACAAAACATGAGTCATTTTGAAATTAACAGTGTATAGATCAACCATTAAGTACGAAGCAATTGTAATATATTAATAATAACCTGAAGAAGCTTCTCCATGATATCTTCCAAAGTTATGATTCCAATAGCTTGCTCATGATTACTTTGAAGAGAATCAGAAATATTCTCTTGTAGTAAATCAATTTCATCTATTTGTTTTATTTTCTTATGTATTGGATCTGAACCACCCAGCTCATTGTCCATCATATTCTTCAGTGTTGCGCTATAATATTCAGTTTCTAGTGAATTCCAGTCTGTGGAGATGCTCACATAGTCTCCCTTCTCAATTAAACTACCAACTCCTACAAAAGTACCACATTTTTACAACCTTAAGTGCCATATGATAAAGCCAACTTAGCGTTTCGTTTGAAAAAGAAAGAACATAAAGCACAATTTCCATACATCATATGACTTTTGACGAAGTAAAAGGTTGCAGCCTAGTGTACTGTTATTAAAGCTCTCATGTAAGGGGAGGTCGTGGGTTTGATGCCAATTTTGACCTCAGGCTATTAGTGATCACCTCTCAAAATCAAAAAAAGGTAAAGCTCTTTCCAACTGTGGATTTACAGCTCGTAGGACGGGTAGTTGAAATGAAAATGGCATGATTTAAGTTGCAAACAGACGGTTAAGATAGATTCCACCTCTTACTAAACTCAAATCCTAAGATTCTTACCTGGTGCATCAAAGGAGCTAGTTCTTGTGATGTCCTTTTTGTTTTTCACAACCACGGCCATGGGGCTTTGACCCTTCTGGAATAGAGTTAGTATATCATATAGTGGCCAATCTTCACCCACTCTGTTTGGACATTCATGTGGAGTAATCATCAAGTAATGAAATAATTAAGAACAACATGTGTTACTATATTGAAAAATGTTAAAGAAGATTTGGACTACAAGAAACGAACCAAGCCGTATGATTAGAACAGACATGCAAGTGTGTCAAAGTTATAAGGTATGTATCATTGAAAAGCAAGTCATAGATATTACTGTTAGTATACATAATTATATGATATTTATCACTATTGACTAATTAAATATTTTAAATTGAACTTGTGAAGCTCAGATAGGGGTATCTCTCTCAATGTGTGATGTGTCTATTGAAAAAGGTCCACTGATTCATATTTAATGAATAAGCCTAAACCCATATAAGCGCCGCTCAAATAATAATACGGAAAAGTATGGGTTGTTGTTCCGGGGTGGGGGGGGGGGGTTTGCTCAAATAAAAGAAAAAGCGTGTGTGTGATTAAGGTAAACAACGTACAGAAAAGACAAAGTAACAAAAATAAGTTTTTCCTCTGCACTTAAACTATCTTCTTTCGATATTGTTATTTGCTGTGAAACTAAAATCAGTGTGTGAGTTTGATTTCTTTTTAAATCTGGAGTATGAGTGATTCTACTTATATGTGCAGCCGTGCAGGTTCAAGATCGAATGGCAGGAACTCAAACTCCCTTTCCTTTTCTATGGTGTTATCTGTTGTGAAACTAAAGTTAGAGTATTAGTGAATTATACTTATACGTGAGGGTTTAAGATCTGAAGGCAGGAATCAGAGATATGTTTTCTATTTTCAATAGTATATCTCTGACTTTCATTCATAAATTTTTTAATTCTCGACCTTGTTTACGTACTGAGTCTTATACACTCACTAATGCAACCAAAACATGTTTATTTAAGGGTGAAAGTGCAAAAATAGTAATAATGTTTTGCACTTTGAGCACCCAACATAATTATCTTTTGTTGGGTGCAAAAATAGTCATAATCATTTAAAAAGGTATAGCAAAATCATGTTAATTAGGACTAACGTCCCTCTCTTTTTTTGTATGGTGTGCACTTGACAATCAAGCTAGCTAGGTGGAAAGTTTGACTGACCATTCCTATAATCCCAATTTAATAAATAATGTATTTAATTAAGGCGAAGGTGCAAATTTAGTTAGGAACAATTTCGCTATGTGCACCATAAGACCTAGCTATTTTCGGGTGTAAAAGTAGACATAAATAATTTATTTTGGAGCAGTATAACAATGTCGTTAAGGAGACTTAACATTCTTTTTTTTGTACCATGGATCCCACCGGTCTTCTCTCTTTATTATTTTAATATATTTTTTAATGGGAAAATATCACTTAGACCCTATGAAAATAATTTCATTTCGAGTTAACCCCCAAAAGATTCTAAAATTTCACTGCACCCCTTAGGTCAAAATTAAATTAAATTTTTTTTCGGTGAAAAGACAATAACGTCCTTACTTTATTTTTCATAAACTCTCTAGTCATTGACATGTTTATCTAGCAAAATGTCTGTATTTGTCTTGAAAATGTCCACATTTGTCTTATAAATTCTCATATTAAAAAATAAAATAAGGGTATTATTGTATTTTTACATGTAGAATTTAATTTCATTTTGGCCTAAGGGGGAGCAGTGAAATTTCATAATCTTTTGGGGTTATATTGAAATAAAATTACTTTCATGTGGTCTAAAGTGATATTTTGCTATTAAAAATAGGGAAAAACACTTCTCTTGTTGTAGGAGAAGTGTATTTTTATGTCACACACATAAAATGGTGGGATCCACACACACACACACACATATATATAATTGGCATTATATATATATATGTGTGTGTAGGTCCCACCATTTCATGTGTGTGTAGGAATCTTCTTCTTCTCATGCAACATGAGAAATTTAAACCCCATAAAAATATATATTAAAATAATAAAGAGAGAGAAGATTGGTGAGATTCATAGTAAAAAACATAGCAAAAGTTAAGTCTTATTGATGGCATTACTGTATCTGCTCCCAAACAAAATTGTTTATGTCCACTTTTGCACTGAAAATGGTTAAGTCTTATGGGTGCTCATAAGCGAAATTGTTTACTTTGCTAAATTTGCACCTTCCCCTTTAATCGATATTTTGAATTATGACATCATCCACTACTCTCAAACGCTCTCCCTCCCACCTTTATCTTGATCGTTATTCACACTCCTTTTTTCAAAATTCATTCTTTCCCTCGCACTTTCGGTCTTCTTGACCATGCAACCAGGTTTACGTCATTTTGCGTTTCATGAAATCAAGGATTTCTAATCCAAAATTCGATTGTTTATGGCACCTTTGGGACAAGGAGTTATGCAAGCAACAATGATAGCAACATGCGGTTTGCGACGTCTCGTATTATAGAAAGCTTCTTGATATCGTCGAAATAAATTACCAAAGCCATTACGCTTGATGCTTTTCAAGTGTTTGTGCGCAATTACGACAACTTCCTGGAGATTCACAATTGATGACTTAGGCATCACAGCAGACAATTTCTCCCGGCCATTTCACACCAGTTAGTCTTAAGATGATGAGCCATATATTCTTGCCTCAGAGGCACACCATGTTTATTATATTGAGAGCACGAGAGGCACATGGATTGGAATATGATGGTTTACTTAAAGCATCGAGACCTTTACAACATGGGGATGGTGATAACATTGCCTACAAGAGTGAGTCGTTCTAGCTCGCCAATTTTGAAGACTTATTCCCATAAGACGATGAGAGTTTACCTATCGTTCGGTGAGTTTTTAAGTTACATTTTATTATCAATTAATTTAAGTTTAATTTTTGTTCAAGCATATTAAACTCATAACTAACATCTTCTCCTACCTTTTTATAATGATGGAGACGAAGAATGATTAAAAAATGCCTATATATCTTACAATAATCCGTCTATATTTTCTTTATAATTGTAGTGGTTTTAAAACTGCTACAACATAAAACAAAAACCACTACTAAACTCAAGACCGCTACCAATTTCATCACAAAAACAACCGCTACAAAATTCGCCCGTAAACCTCTACAAGTTTGACGTTGAAATTCCTATAAATACCACCACCATACCTCATTTTACACTCCTCTAATTCTTCCTTTCCAAATTCTCCTTATTTTATTTTTCCTATCAATGTTTTCTGGAGAGATATCAAATATGGTAAATATTGTTTTTTTCATGTCTTTGATTTTTAATTTCTTATTATTATTTTATACTAATTATTTTCAATTTCCAGAACGACATTCCCTCAACATTCCTCTATGATCATTAACATTCATTTCATAAACAAATATTATCTAGTGAACAACATAATAATTTTACATTATCTACATTTTCTCGTACTATACTTATATAATATCCATAATCAAATATCACCAAAAGTATTATTTCTTAAATTATCATATAACTAATAAAAAATGACAAAGTAATAAATAAAAAATCACTACAATTACTTTGAAAATTTTACAAAAATTCTAATTTTATTTGCACGCGGTTACTGCCGCTTTTTGTCCAAAAATTTAGTGTGCTTTTTTTTTTTTTTTTGAAATTGGCGGCAAACATTTGTAGCAGTTTATTAAACCGCTATTCAAACTTTTTGGCACCATTCCTAAAACTTCGTTCGATATTGTAGCAGTTATAGAACCATTACAAATATTTGCCACCAATTTTTTAAAATATTTTTGCCGCTAGTCAATTTTTTCTCGTCAAATGGTAAAAATTCTAAGACATATTTAGTCACGGTTAATTGACCGCTACAAAAAATTCTAATTTCATCTTGTTGCAATTTATTCTCCTACAACATGTACTTTCAATATATGGAGTCCGATATCATCCGTGCTTGCAGTTAATCTAGCGGTGAGTGTATTTGAGTAAGGGATTATAGTCGCCGCTAAAAAATAGCTTACCGGGTGCATTTTGTGCGGTTTTATCTGACTCTTTTGTCATTAATAGCGATCAATCGCTATAAACACACACAGTTTTGACCACTACAAAATGTCGTTTTTTTGTAGTATGTAATGTGTATGGGAAAATATGGGCATCTAAGGAAACAAACAAGTGGCTTACATATACCTAAAAGGTGTCCTTAGATGCTGATCCGATATGAGAGATTTCTAGCACCACAAGCACCAAAATTTTTGAAGACGTTATGCCCATGCATTCACGACAGACACCAACTATGAAACAAAAAGGACTAGCAGTTGCATGATGAGAGGCCCATCAAATGTGAGTAGGAGATGTTGGACTTTAGGTCTAGGTTTGCCCTTGATGGGCTAGACTATTTGATTGAGAAATAAATAGCCTTATCAAATGAGAAACAAATCATTATTAATTAGCGATTTGTCAATGCAACTCAGCACTGATTACAGATTTTTCAATTGAGAAGCAATTTATTACATATTAGGAAATTAATCAGAAATTAATTTCCTGATTTTAGCTTAGAGGGATAGTAGGGGTGCATACAACTTCCTTATTAGTGGTATCACAAGACCTCTATAAGTAAGATGTGTCTCCCTTGCTTGATCCTCACCCTATGCCATTGAACTTTCTAACAATCTCTTGTCTCCTGCCATCTTTCTTGTTCTAGTGTATTGTTGTGCCAATCATATTGAGGCTCTAGTAATATAATATTAGTGTAAACTCCGATTACTTGGATTCGATCTAACCCAGTATGCATCTCTTCCCCCTCCTAGTTATTTTCCTCCATAAAATGAACGTATATGTAAAAGAGTTTGAGTGACATTTATTGAAGATAAAACGGTAAAAAATGGGTTGAGGTGGTACAAAGAAAGTCATTGGATATCTTTAGTGAAGAGAGTAGATCGAATAAGTATGAGTCCTATGAAAAGATATAGAGGAAAACTAAAAAAAAAAGCACTCAATTAATTAAGTTATTGAAGACGACGTTTTAGTTAATAACCTATCTAAATATTTGATTGCTAATAGAGCATAATGGCACCGTTGATCCATAGCCAACCCCATTAATTAGTAGGATAACGGTTGTCATTGTTGTAGAGTAGATCTATTATATTGTTTATTAGATCAAGCGAAAAAAGAAAACTTGAAAAAAAAACGACTTTTTTCTTAGCAATAATTAGTAGAAAATGAAGAAGCCATTGCATCTATACCTTGGAGTTCTTCTGAGAGTTAGATATTTAATAGGTATCATCTTCAGGACGACAGAATATTAAATTCTTGACCTAATCAATAATGAAACAATATATAATCATAAACCTGTAGTTTGCGAGTATTAAATACTATAAGAATTACATGAAAATTATTTACCGGTATTTACTGAACAACTTGAATTTTTGTGAAGTAAATTATATATATAAACATAAACCAGTAATTTCTTGAGCATGATCCTTTTGGACTACATGACATCGAAATTATTGTACTAATTCTATAAAATAATTTGGAAGATATGCGAAATAAAATGTAATTAATTATATGGTAACTTTTTCTTGGACAAATTAATTGCTTGGTAACTTACCAAAATAAGACCAATAATATTTGTTGGATCCCCTGAATAGACTGGCACTCGACTATGACCTTTGCTCATTATCAAGCCCATCGTATACCTATAGAAAATAAAATGAGTATACAGTTAATCGATAACTGTTTTTATTTTATTTTACATTGATTAAGCAAAAACATATGATGATGGAAGTTTTCGGATGTTGTACAGTTTAAGAATGATATACATGTAAGATGTGAAACTTATAAAAAGGATGATAAAATTGGAGACAGCTATAACTTTTGTTGAGGTTATACTAAACTCTCATTTTCTTTTTTATAGTCAATATATAACTAAGCTTATTCTAGCTTCGTATCTATTTGTACTAACTAAAAATTTCCTATGAAATAAAGATTCAATTACACAGTTTTTTTCTTAAATTTTGTCAAAACCACAGGCATTATTCCTTTTATTGTCAAAATATCGACACAATAAATTCCCTCTAGTTATGCATGTGTGATAGATGAATGGGTAATTTATAGAACTAAAGGCTGTGTAATTTATTTTATATTTCCATAAGGAGCTTTGGGTAAATTTCAAAAATAAAACACATGCTTGTGTGATTAATTTGAGAAAAAATCAATAAAAATCTTTGTAATTATTACGTTTTAAAATAAATTTTTAGTATAAATAAGTTTTACGGAAGTTTAACAATAGTCAAGAAAAAAAATCATATATTGAATTTTATTAGCCAAATTTAGAGGATTATATTCACGAGCAAATCAATAATTTGATACACACATCACATGTTTATTATTTTAGCATAAATTATTTTTAGATTTCATCTTCGTAAGAAATTGGTCACATACATGTCAAGTTTGGAGTCTATATCAAGAGAAAATGTTTCACTTATTGGAGTCATTGCATCTTTGGCTGTCTTTAGTGTCAGGTCCAAGGCTCCACCGATTATTGAAGTTTCGTAGTGAGACAATTCTCCACCTTTCCCTGCCTGACAAATCAGACTCAACATAATAAACCCTAAGGCAATGGGTAATTTCCACGTTATGATAAAGATTGGACTCGTTACTGAACAGCTAAAATAGTAGTTAGGGTTAGTGGTCTAATGTGTTATATTTATGTCATGTTTTCCTTGTGTGTTTTGACTGTTTTGAATGATGAATTTGAGCTTAATTAATTGTATTTTATTTGATAAAATGTGTTAGAATTCATTCACATAGGGAAATAAAGGATAGATTCTGTAAATTGTTACATTCACCTTTTTATCACCGCATACGTGCATAAGAAAAGGCTACTTTATGGTTTCTTGTGAAAGTGCATAATGATACAACATATGGTATCCCTACTTTTGTGCTAGCAATTTGATGCAACCACCATGCTATAGAATCGTAAGTGATGTGAAGTTATGCGCTACGTTACACTGACCTTTCCTCGAGGGTTTTTCAAGAATTTAATATAGGTCATTAAGACGGACGTTTAGACGGCGGTTGAATTATGAAGACTGAAATAGAAGATGCGGAGAATCGAAGAGAAGATTCGAAGAATCCCATATACTCAAAAGAGGATCAATCATCCGAATCTAGGGATTTGAACCTAACAGATTTGGAAGGCCCAGCTGACCAAACGTCAGTAGCCTTGAAAGGACTTCTATAAGAGAAAGCGCGGCTAAACCTAAAGAGTCGTTGAAGTCGTGAGAGTCAGTACAATTCCAATTCGACTGGACTCACACGAAAGAACGGAGAATCATTGAGAAAGAGAGATGCGAGGAGACACGATTCTTCCTGAAGTTAGACAGTATAGAAGATATAAAGACGTCGTGTGTGACAGACGTTCCCTACGCCGTCGATCACTTAGACGAGATTTTCTGTTTCATTTTTATTTTGTTATTTTAATCTTTCCATGGGCTATTCTAAGTTACTCTGTTTTCGTGTTTCCTCATCATTCATGAACTAAATTTCCATTGGTTGAGTGAGGATAGATTTCTAAGTAGTAGAATGAACTCGGTTTACTAAGCTTTTAATTTAATATATTCAGTTTGTTTAATAGTGATTTAATATCTTGTCTTTTAGCGTCGCTAAGGGATAATCAAGTAGCCTCGGCTTACTAAAGGAGTCAAGGTTACCTATGACCAAACGATGTTTGCTAGATGAGCTTATACGGGCTAACCCAAATTGTAGGCTGCCGGGAATGGAATTACCTCACATGGCTAGAACACCTAGGTTACACTAACATTCTAAATGGAAAAGCGCCGTAGGAATATGGGAGAAGTAGAGCAACAAGTGTACTTTCTACACGGATGCGAGGCGCTTACGTATGGGTTAGTGATGGGTTAGCTAAATAACATCGCGAAAGGCATTTTACTATAGCATTGCGGAAGTCATTAAGCAAATGCTATAGCAATGCGTCACATGCAAACTGGGGGAACGATGTGACTTAGGATGAAATCCAAACTCATCATATCTTTAAACTGATATCTTTCTACGACTTCCGATCACTTATTTACTTATTTGTCATTAGTAATAGACAAACAAAAAACCAACCAACTTTACTCTCATGTCACACAACTTTCACAAGAAACTGACAATCATCTTCAAGATATCAATAGTCTCGTGGACGATAACTCTGCTTACTCTTTATTACTTGTTTGTTGGTTTACTTGCCACAAGGAAATTGACCAACAAGTTTTTGGCGCCGTTCTTTGGGGACAAAAGATACCTTTTATGATTGTAAGTTTCTTTACGAATAGTTGGTTTCCCATCTTCTTTGTTGGGCCTTTCTCTTTATCTCGATTTTTAGGTACCTTCTATAGTGTATGGGCGATTTAAGCCCCTCTCTACTATCTTGAGCTGTACGATCCTGAAATTGGACAAACATATAAAGAGAGAGACATAACGCGAGTCGAAGGAGCCGTCGAGTGACTTCCCGCACACATGGGGCGAAGCACATGTTAATCAAGATCTAGATCAAGAGGAGGACGAGTGCACTTGCTCGATGGAGATCACACGAGATCCCGCAACATCCACGACCATTTGAATCATGACAATGTTGACCTAAATCAAGCCATCATGGAGTTTGGAATTCCTAATGCGAAGAGGCTCGGCTCGTGATCACTTTACCAAACATTACTACGCACTAGTTTAAACTCAAAAATTGTCATGTTCCGGATGCTAAAGGCGGTAGGGAAGTTTAGCGGACTCCCGTCTAAAGACCCTCACCAGATCTTAAAACTTATATAGAGGTCTATGATTCTTTCATCATCCACGGAGTCATCGTGACGCTCTTAGAATCAAACTATTCCATTCTCACTTGGTGATAAAGCCATAACGTGGTTGACCGCCCCTACTAGCCCATTCAATTTCATCCTGGAATGATTTGGGTGGCAAATTCTGTTGAAGTTCTTCCCACCAACAAAGAACGCCCCAATTAAGAGAAGACATTACTAGTTTCCAGACAAAGAGGGAGAGTCTACATATAAGGCTTCTGGGAACGCTTCATGGATTTGTTTGAGTGTACATGGGGACATTTGGTAGAATGGGTGTAAATTTGGAAACATTCTATAAAGGCCTAGATGCGTAGACACGGTCAATGTTGATGCCTCGACTAATGGCTCCATACTAATGAAGTCTTACAACAAGGCATGAGAACTTCTAGAACAAATGGCTGTGAATAGTCATCAATGGCTAGTAGATCGACTTCCTCCTTCCAAACGCATGTAGTTCGGAGTTCATGAACTTGATCTCGATGATAGCCATTATTGCTCAAGTGTCTTCACTGACCAACATGATCAAGTTAATGAGTCTCTGGCTAACACCTTATTAATGCCACCTCGCTCAAGTAGCCTATGTGTCTTTGTGTGAGAGCATCCTAACTCTCGTGCTGCTAACCCCAATCTGTCAACTATGTGAACAATTACAATAGGGGCGGCAACACTTACAACCCATACTCCAATACATACAACCCGATGGATCGGCAACACCCAAACTTCTTCGAAATTCTCAAGGACAACAACCTACGGGCCCTTCCGCTGGCCCTTCGTACTGACAAATCATCAAACCCCACAGGTTCAACCAGTAAGCAAGGCGGTGAGTATGATTCAACCCCTCAATCTTCAATAGAAAGCCTACTCGGGAGTATATGGCTAAGAACGTGACAAATCATACAAAGCCATCAAGTGTCCCTTCGCAATCTCGAGAATCAAGTCGGAGGCAACTTGTTACAAAGACTCGATAATATACCATTAGGCTCTCCGCACAACGGCAGTGAAGTCCCTAGGAACCATGGAAAAGAAAAATTTAAGGCCATCGAATTGAGAAAAGCGAAAAAAATGTAGAGCCAATAAAGGTCTCAAAAAGGCCTATTATGGACGCCGAACCAGTATCGGGCCAAACAAATAAGGGATGAGAAGCCACAGAGGATGTCGAAAAAACAGAGCAACACTCTACTGTGCTATAGCATAGTACTACTGGTGCTGATGTTACATCATTACCAATGCATGCTATGCTAGATGTTAGTATACCTGAGATGACAAGGAATGCTACAACATCGCCGGTACAACATACCGCCAACCCCCGGGCCGTCATGAGTCTTGAAGCGGCCCTCGCCTTTCCACAAAGCCTACGAAAACGAGCCAAGAGAAGCGTTTTGAAAATTCCTAGACATGCTCAAGAAGTTGCATATCAATATCCTCTACGAGTCGAAGCTTTAGAGCAGATGTTGAGCTATGTGAAGTTTATGAAGGACATCATGTCCAAGAAAAGGTAGCTGGGTGAATTTGAAACAGTAGCCATGACCAAGGAAACTAGTGCTTTACTGTTGAATAGACTGCCTCCAAAACTGAATGACCCAAGCAGTTTCATAATACCTTGTATTATTGGCCCCAACTACTGTGGAAAAGCATTGGCTCTAAATATTGTGGTAAAGCACTTTGTGATGCAGGGAGCCGACATTAACTTAATACCGATGTCTATATTCAAGAAACTAGTGGTTGGAGAAGCAAGACCTACTACGGAGACTTCTGCAATGAATCAAACGAGATCTACCATCCAACCGGAAGGCAAAAAAGAAGACGTGTTGGTATAGGTAGACAACTTTATCTTTCTTGTGGACTTCATTGTATTGGACTTTGAAGGCAATGAGAAGTCCCACTATTTTGTAAAGATCTTTCATGGCTCAAGGCAGAACATTGATGTGTGGAAAAGATGAACTCACGATGCGAGTAAATGTAAACAAGGGACATTCTCAATTCTAAGAGCCTTATAGTACCCTTAATAATAGAAAGAGTGTTATGCTCCTAATGTACTACCTACCCCCAACACTCTTTCCAACAACCATAATTCGGGATAAACATAACGTCCAATAAAGGTTGTTAGACTTCCTTGTGGAAATCACCGAGATGAGGAAAAATTCAAAATCATTTGTGACGGAAACGCTTAGAAACCTGGACTGCCATTACCCCGCTTCATTACCGGGATTAAAACTCATGGCAAAGTCGGGCTAAAGACCAAAAACCAGCTGCGGGAGAAGCGGCTCGATTAGTTTAATTATGTTAATTTATTTTGACAGGATCATCAAAGGACACTAAGAAACCAGGCACGACCTCTCTAGTTGACAACATCCCATGCGGCCATAGACGTTGCGCCACCAAGCAATTTGCACACCAAGCATATCTTTTGCTAAAGCACCGTGAGGACCTCACACCGAATCGGTTAGTACTGTATCCCACTCCTCTTCACACATGCACGGATACACAACACTAGTCTCCTACACCACACCCTACTCCTCGGGTTTTGTCACATATTAACTCAGTATGTGGCAGCCTTCTTTCACACCCAGATTCTCCTCTGCCTTACGCCCCTCATTTTCTACCACCCACCACTTTCATTATCGCCGTTTTTCTTTCCTAAGTACCAAACCCCTTTTAAACCCCACCACGGCTCCCCGCCCCTTTCCATACCCCGGAACCTAACAGCTTCTTTACTACACCTTGAACCTTCCCCTTCCATGTCGCTAATCAAGTAGGCGAGCGAGGCGTGGCATTTCTCCCCGATGGTTTATGCTTGGCCTCTCACTTGATTCACTTTCATGTGTTTTGCCCCACGCCCGTTCTTTCTTTCGCCACCCCCCCAGCTATACCCCCACCGCAGTGATGTTCCTCCTCCCAGGCCTGCCTTGATCTCGTGCCCCATGGTCGCTCCAAATATCTTCACACTTCTTTTACCTTGTTCTTGTCTCCCTATTTGGCTAGCGCGGGTCTTTGCTTTTCAGCCCTGTAATATTTTACCTTTCCTTGGTTTTGATCCTTCTCCCTTATTTTTCCCTCCTAATTGTTCGCTTTAATTGTTTATGTGTACTCTAACTAATCTTAATGGTGTTGTCATCGTCTTGCTTATTTTTACGCATTTGGGACATTGAAGCGTTTGATGTAGGGAGGTTTAGCCATATGTGTGTGTGGGATGATTTTTGCCCTGAAAGCCCCACTGGTAAAGCTTTTTTGAAATTCGAGGGCACATTTTGAACTTTTTAAACATATTTTGAGCATGATCGGACACCAAAAATAGGAAGCGAATATCTGCAGAATTGTGTAAAAAAAATTGTCTTAATGGACTGTTTGTGTAGACTTGGGAAATTGACGACGAGGCATGCAGTAGCGATGTAAGGTAAAGTAGTGAGGAGAATACGGAATTGAGCCACGTGGAAGGATTTTCAAGCTTAAATTTCATATTCAATGAGCATGCTTGCTAGTTTTAAGAACTCTCTTTGGTTTGTCTTATTTCTCTAGTTCTGTATCTTGCGTCTAAATATAAGTGCATGGGATGAAGGCATTCATTTTTCACCCACAAATCCCATACACAAGCCTTTGTATCATGATCTTATTGCTCCCCCTTTTGAGCCATACACACAACGCACTGATATAATAGGGAACAAATAGCGATTTGATTGAAAAATTTGTTTTTAAAATGTTGTAGAATACCGTACATGTAAGTGCAAAAGTTGTGTGATGGTAGTTTTTATGTTTATAAAAAAAACAATTTTAGTTTCAATATAAGGCAGCAACACAAAAGAGGGCCTGGTAGCAACATCATGTTTACTTGTGTTAGAGTCTGTTTGGTGCCTTGCTATAGCATATTTTGTTTCATTCGCCCCGTCGCCACGCCTGACCGGACCACTCCTTACATTACAACCCAAGAAAGCCCTTTTGATCACAAGTATGTCCGGATGTTCGAAAGCAACCTTAGAACTTTGAAAAAGCCTATAGAACTTCTGGCTGGCATGGAGAGAGAAACAAGTCCCTTAATGTGAGAAAGTGATATACACTTTATCGAGAATCTCTTGGCTCCCACTTGTTAAAGAAATGCCTGGCGCGGTCCGCCCATTGATGGGCAATGGGATTGTTTATAGGATGGATTGAACTTAAGATAATGGTAGGATACATAGTTCCTAAGACGGGGAGCAAAGCTGCGAGTTATCTACGCGCTCTATCATTTTATCTCTATTTTGACCCGGGAGTACGAGAAAGCTAAGTGTGGGAGAGTTTGATGAGTCATATTTATGCCATATTTTTGCTATGTGTTTTGGTATTTTGAATGATGAATTTGAGCTTAATTGTATTTTATCTAATAAAATGTGGTAGAATTCATTCACATAAGGAAATAGAGGATAGATTACGCAAATGTTGCATTCGCTTTTTATTCTACACACATGTGCATAAGAGAAAATGAATGCTTTATGGTTTTTGCGTGAAGTGCGTGTAAGCGGATATAATCTTTACAGCATATCGTATCCTCCTTTTATGCTAGCAATTTGATCGACCACCCGTGCTGTGCTTATGCATCGTAAGTAATGCGGAGTTATACTCACGTTACGGCACTTTCCTTGAGGGCTTTTTAGGAATTTAATATAGGTCGGACGTTTGGGCAGCCCGGTTGAATTAATGAAAACTAAAATAGAAGATCCGGAGAATTGAAGAGAGATTTGTGAATCTCGCATAACCAAAAATGATCAATCAACCAAATCTAGGGATTTTGACCTAACAGATTTGGAAGGTCCGACTCATTGAACGTACGTCGTGAAAGGACCAAACTATAAGAGGAAAACGCGGCTAAACCTAAAAGTAAATGAAGTTGTGAGAGTCGGAAGTTAGTACGATTCCCGAATTCGACTAGACTCGGAAGACTTGAAGTTAAGCGGATTGTAGAAGACGGGCGGGGACGTCGTGACGATAGGATGTTCCACTACGCCGTCGATCGCTCAGAGCAAGCCTTTCTATTTTTTTTTCTTATTTTAATCTTTGCATGGGTTATTTCGTTACTCTATTTTGTGTTGCCCTCATCCCGGTCATGAACTAAATTTTCATTGGGTGGTGAGGATGGATTTCTAAGTTGTAGAATGAACTTGACTTGCTAAGCTTTTAATTCAATATATTCGGTTGTTTAACGGTGATTTAATATCTTGATGGATTTCTAAGTTGTAGAATGAACCCGGTTTGCTAAGCTTTTAATTCAATATATTTAGTTTGTTTAACGGTGATTTAATATCTTGTACGTTAGCGCCATTTATAGGGCTAGATAAGTGGTATTGGCTTCTTGAAGGGATTCGAGTTAGACCTCATTAGACAATGTTTGCTAGGCGAGGCTTATGCAGGGGCTCGAGCCTAAATTGTAGGCTACAAGAATGGGTCTACATCACATGGCGAACACCTAGGTTAAACTAACATTCTAAAGCCCGGAAAATCGTCGCTAGGAATATGGGAGAAGTAGTGGTTAGTGGGCGAGCTTGTATAGGGGCTCAACCTAAATTGTTATACAAGGGATGTCGCGCTTTTGTATAGGTTAGTGGTGGGATAGCTAAATAATGTTGCCAAAATACGATTTTGTTGTAGCATTGTGGAAAGGTTTGTGCACCAAGATGCGTGTCGTCACATACTGGCGGGAATGATGCAACTTGGGATGAAATCCGAAATTCACCTATCTTTAAACGAGATAATACGTCGACTTTCGATCCTTATTAACTTATTTGTCATTAGTAATAGATAAACAAACAAACAAACAAACCAACTTTACTCTCATGACACACAAGCTTTTTCATGAGAAACCCATTTCGCCTTTGGTATCAACGGTCTGTTTTATAGGACGAAAACTCTACTTACTCTTTATTACTTGTTCTACTAGTTCACTTGCCTCAAGGAAATCAACCAACGTAGTCTATGTGGAGTTGAATCGGGGTAAGATTGTTTTATGTGCAAAGATCAAAATAAAATATATAATTCACATGTAAATAGAACAAATTCATAAATCACACATAATCCCTGCAAATAAAGTTACTAAAACACAAATTTAATGGACTAAATTTTTTTCTGATTCCTTTTTTTATTCAAAAAGATATTATTTTAGGCCTGAAAATCGAAATAAAATACATAAAATCCAACCCAATGGACTATCTAATCTGCCAAGTTACACCAAGTTAATTTCGAAGTCGGCTAGGTTGATCTACTGCGAAGAAAATGAGGCAGTAGTGCTTTTTTTTAAAAAAAATTTAGTAACGGTTTTCAAATGTTACCTCATTAGTGCTACCATAATGTTGGTAGTGTTTTCTAAGTATTTTGTAGTAGTGATCCTGAATTGATTATTTCTTAGTTAAGTTGATTGACTAGGGGTGATCCACACAATACTATATAATTTATCTTACTCGTACTTTTTCATATGTATGCATACTTCGAAGGAATAGGATAAGCCACGCCCCGTCTTTAACCTCGTATGCACGCTATTTTTTAGATAGGTATATCTTAAACTTCCTCAACGTTGACACAATACAACTATCTCTTCTTTTTCAATTTCTCACTTTCAAAAACATCGTATGTGAGCCGGATAGTGTCACAAATATGATCGTTTATCTCTTGACCGACATTTTCCCGCTCATACGCAAAGATGTCAGGCTTGATGCGTGCTAGGAGGGCAACATAACTCCTATATTAGCTTGCATTAGGGCCGATAGGTTTCCAATATTTATCAAACTAAATCGGGATCTCTTACTCGGCATTCGGCTTAAGGCAATATCTCTAAATCGTGTGGCTCTTCTACACTTCCATAAAGACAAGTTATTAGACTCGCTTTGAGATATTCTAGGCCAGCTCTGATTCGCACTAGTAGCCTAGCGTTCATGAAAAGGACTAGATTAAGCTTTTGACCATATTCATTTTTTGCAACCGGAAGTGAGGTTAATAGAGGTGGACGGAGAGGCAGATACTTGAGGGAATGTGAGAGTAAATGAGGATAGTGGTGGTGGGCGGGAAGAGGTTTCAAAACAAGAAAAGAGAGGTTCGGAGAGAGCAATTTCAGTTTACGACACTGAAGAAGAAAAGGATACAATATGCAAGTTGTAATTTAGGGCTAATCTTTTAGACTGTAATTCTCAATAACCGAGTCTTAAAGTTCCTTTATACCGGTTATTCATTACAACCGACCTTAAAAGTAATACATTTTTATTTTTTTCATGTCTTTTAGACCAATTATTATTAACAACCCGGTGCTTAAAAGTTTCATCATTCAAAGTTAGACATAACAACATGTCTTAAAAGTAATCAACATTTTATTTTTAAATTTTCAACTTCTTAGACCCGGTTGTTTGGAAAACATGTCTAAATAATATCTTTTAGACTACATATTAAAGGAACTAGTCTCAAATTTTTTTATATATTTACAAGACTACCATGATCATATTACTTTTTAGGCTGTTTCCTCAATATCGGGTCTAAATGAGGTTGTCTTAACGGCCCTGGAGCTTCGGTGCCGTCCCCGGACCTACAAGCAACCTTGTCGATGATGACGACTAGTGGCGGTGCCCCAATGCATAATATATATATTTTTTGAATTTTTTGAAGAAAAAGTTGTTAATATATATACTTGAGTTGTTAATAAGCGATACTAAAGTTGTAAATGATGGCCTAATATATTATTGTCTTTTAATTTCTCGGGTTAAAGTTGTAAATATAGATACTTGAGTTGTTAAACCGTTTACAACTCAAGTATATTAACAACTCAAGTATCTATATTGACAACTTTAGCCTAAAAATTCAAAAAAAAAAGCCGTCGAACTCACGATGAAACTTATTAGGAAATATTCAACAAAAACCTTGTTTACAACTTTAGTATACATTATTAATACCTCAAGTATCAATATTGACAGTTGCCTAAGAAGTTAAAAAAGAATATATATTAAGTGGTCATTTACAACTTTAACATTTCTATTAACAACTTAAGTATCTATATTGACAACATTTGCTTGAGAAATAAAAATATATATTAGGCCACCAGGACTAGCAAGGTCAAGCTGGAGCTCAAATGAGGGGGTACATAGCAACCGGTCATCGACATCATAGCTACGGTAGCCGGCAAGGGGTTGAGGGTTTTTATTAAAACAACTAGGGTAATTAGGTAATTTCTCAAATTTTGCAACATTTCAAAATTCCAAATCAAACCCTTTAGAATTATTGGAATTCAACTTATTTGTCTTTTACATATTTTGATGTTATTTTCTATCTTTCCTTTTTGTCCAAAGCTTATTCTTTTTTGCTAAAAACTGATTATTCATTTGTTTGGAAAAATTGACTTTCTATATTAGGCACATGATTGAATTATTTGGTTTGTCGGTAGATAAATAGCGAAGATAGTGCCTCTAGTGCGATAATCTAATTTTACCAACCAATGTGATCGAGAATGTGAGGATCTAAAGAGAGGAAAATCACGTCATGAAGGGGCTTTGCGACATGAAAGAGGTTCACAAAGCAAGGTCTATGGGAAAAGTTTGATGTGAAATGGAACCATAAAAGGAAAATTACTGTACAACGTCATGCCGTTTGATGTGAAGAAACTATTTGGGGCTACTTATCAAGAATGATGAACGGGGTGTTCGAAGATCAGGTGGGGAAGAACGTGGAAGTATACGTTGATGATATCATTGTTAAGTCGGCAGAATCGGTATGCCGTTCGATGATTTGCAGCAAACATTTGATAAGGCTGCGAGCGCACCGTATTTGCTTAAAATCCAGCTAAATGTGCATTCGGAGTCCCGTGGAAAATTCTTGGGTTTCTTGTTAACCGGTAGAGAGTGAATTGAAGCAAACTGGGACAAGTGTCAAACCGTGTTGGACATGAAAGCTACGAGTAACAAGAAAGAAATACGGCAACTAATGAGATTAGCCGCTCTTTTGGTTCCTACCTAAGTCGAGGCGGAGAATTATCTACTTTTTTAAGTTGCTGAAAAAAGGAAGCCCACGGTGGGTGGAATTCGGAATGCAAAGCGGCATTCGCGAAAATCAAACAATGTTTGGCTGCCCCGCCGGTATTGTCCAAACTGAAGCTAGGAGAAACTTGGTCTTGTACTTATCAGTGGGTGAAGCAGCGGTGAGTGTCGTGCTGGTCCAAGAAGAAGAAAAAGGGCAAGTGCCGGTTTACTTTGTAAAAGCGAGACCTACGGGGTTAAGTGAGATACCGAAAGTTGGAGAAGATTGCATTTGCTGCTGCTCACCATGACAAGGCGACTCCGTCAATACTTTCACGGGCATCCAATCATATTTAGAACAAACTAGCCAATTCGGCAAGTGCTTCACAAACCAGTTTGGTGGAAGAATGATAAGTTGGGCAATAAATTGTCCAGGGTTTGACATCATTCTGGCTCGACGCAGCTGTTAAATCTTAGAGGCGTTGGCGCGAATTTCTTAGTGGGAGCTGACCCCATCCGATGTAGACAATAAGGGCAATGCTAAAACTTGGAAGGTGTTTGTTGATGGCTCATCAAACGCTAGGAGGACGGAGAGTTTGGGATCATTGTGAAAAGCCACGAAGGAGTTTCGATAGAACATTCCCTCTTGTTTTGACTTCTGACTTCTAATAATCAAGCCGAATATGAGGCTCTTATTGCCGTATTGTTTCAGGCTAAGGAGAATGGAGCTAAGAAAGTATGCGTCTTCACCAATTCCCAATGGTAGCGACCCGATAGAAGGGACATATCGGGCTAAGGGCCTTACGGTTGATCAAGTATTTAGAGAAAGTAAAAGAAAGTTATCGCGGACTTCGAGGAGGTGACCATGATGCATATCCCCCGGAGGAGCGAATACCCGGGGCCGATATTTTGTCCAGGCGACGGTACCAAGAGTCCCGGCAATCACCGAATGGTAATTTAGAAAAAATTTCGAGCCGAGGCATTACGTTATGGTCGTCTCGGAATGCGGTGATTGGAGAAAGCCTATTATTGATTACTTAGAAGAGGCTTTCTACACGATGATTCAACCGAAGCAAAGAAGTTGGAAAGGCGAGTAGTTGTTTATCGGTGGTTGATGATCGGTTATATCACAAAGGCTTGCATTCCCCAATGTTAAGGTGCCTCGTGGAAGAAGTTGAATATGTTTTGGCCGAGATCCATGGGGATTAACCGAGCAACATATGGGTGCCAAGCGTTGTCCAAAAAGCTCACGAGGTCGGATATTGTTGGCCTACAATGATGGCGAGATTCAAAGATCACGTACGAAATGTGATAGTTGCCCAAGCATTCCGGGATAATACGGTCCCTTCGATAGAATTAAAATCTATTTTGACACCTTGACGATTTTTTAAATGGGGCATGGATCCTCACGGGACCATTTAAGGCGGCTCAGGGATAGCTTCGGTGGCTCATAGTAGGCGTCGATTATTTCACTAAATGGATAGAAGCCCCCGGGCTGAGTGGCGATTACTTCGGCTTTTAGGTATATAAATTCCTTATAAGAAACATCATATCCGGTTTGGAATCCGTGAGAAATCGTCATGGACAATGAAACCCGTTTATTGACAAGGGTTTCCGAGAAATGGTCTCCAACTTTCAAATTAAACAACACTTCGCCTGCTGTGGAACATCCAATCCAACGGGCAAAGCGCCAACAAAGTTATCGTAGACGGATTAAGAAAGCGGATGGAAGAGGCAAAGTCGATTGGATGGAACAGCTGTATTATGTCTTGTGGGGACACCGAACCAGCGTTCAAACTTCAATAAAGAGGCACCTTTCGGGTTGACATATGGCCGTGAGTCAATGATCCCGATTGATATTGGCCACTCCTCGTGGAGGAGAATTAAAGCCTTGAATAAGGAAGAGGGAATAGTGAAGCCTTGGCAATGGTGTTAGACCTGGTTGACGAGGTCCGAGTCACGGCATACTGCGGAGATATGGCCACAAAGCAACTCATTGCAGCAAGATACAATAAAAAGGTGAAACCTCGGCCATTTGAAAAAAGTGATCTGGTACTTCGCTGAGCCGATATAGGCAATAAAAATGCCAAAGAAGGGAAACTAGCACCAAACTGGGAAGGTCCTTATCGAGTTAAAGAAAACCTCGGGAAAGGAGCGTATATGTTAAGACCCTGAATGGGAAAGGTGATCAAAAGAACGTGGAATGCGAATAAGGCTGTGGTTTTTACTACGGACTAAGACGAAATCCGAAAAGAAGGCTTGATCGTCAGTATTATAAACTCCCTTTCGGGGAATCTATACAAGTGACTATGTCATGAAGTTTGTTATAAATGAAGAACTTCTCGTTTGAGAATTCATTACACATTGCTCGAAGCACACCGGTATTTGTATATACGATGCAAAACCCGTTTGCGGGAAAGCGAAGAGACAACGGTTAAAACGTGCTCCTTTTTACGCGTGTAAAGACGACAAAGGTTAAAACGCGCTCCTTTGGGACACGGTAAAGCCGAGATAAAGGTTAAAATGTGCTTCCTTCAGAACACAAAAAAGCCGAGATAAAGGTTAAAACATGCTCTTTGGATGCGGTAAAGCCGAGATAAGGTTAAAACGTTCTCCTTTTGGACACGGTAAAGCCGAGATAACGGTTAAAACGTGCTCTCTTCGGGACACGGTAAAGCGAAAATCCCTTGTGGTTATGATGCATCAAAGCTTGGGGTAGCAGAGCGACCGTCAAAATGACCCTGATCAAGTCGGAATGTTGATGGTTTGGTTGCGACACTAAACCTTAACATGTGACGGATGGCTCTTACTTCGGGTTAAGTAAGCCCAGCCACACCGGAGCATATAGTTCATGGGTGGTCCCGGATGTATTTTGCACCAATAAACTTCGACTTTGGCCAAGTCTTTTAAAATTTTTTTGAAGAGGCGAATTCAAGTTCGTTTAATACGGTGAATGCGGTGCGAAAAGTATTCATGTTCGGCAAACAAATGCGGACATCCAAAATTCGCGAAAGTAAGTATTCCATTCATTATAAATATTTCAATATAATATGTTTTTGGATTACATGAACAAAAGATAGGTTATTAACCTAGTAGAAGATTACAAAAGGGGGGTTTAGCACCCCAAGATAATAATTTGAGACAACGTTGGAATCTCGGCCCTCGAGCGGGATGGAGTCTTAGCGCAGTTTCAGCCTCTTCGCCTTCATCTTCGCCTATTCTCTAGTTGACTTTCGGGAGGCATCGCAAAAGGAGGAAAGAGTGGGATTATGTTGCCATCAAATACTTCCCAACATACAATCCATCCGGATGTGTCAAATGTAATGCGGAGTTCAAAAACTAGATTTTCTTTAAAGTGTTTTCAAAGGATTCCCCAACAGTTTCTTTATGGCCGCATCCTTTATATCAATAGCCTCCTACAGGCGAGAATCCCGGGGCGGCATAAAGGGCATTCATCTTGAAAATATATTCTTTTTTCTCTATCGGGATTGCTTGAGGGTTTTCTTATCCCCGGGCGCTTCTCTTCTTTGAAACCCGTCTAACTCCGAGTTAGTTTTCCTCTGCGCTTCCTTTCCTTCTCCGAGTCTTCTTTGATCTTCTGCAGCTCCTCTTCCGTTTTGTCCCCACCTTCGCTTCTAATACTTGTGCCGGCGTCATCCTTAATAGTCGACCACGGCTCGTTAGATTTACGAATATGGTCCTGGGTTTCCAATTTGACCTTCTTTAGTTTGTTTTCTTTTCTAGCATATTTCATTCAACGTGGATAAACCTTGAGCTAACCCGACACGTTTCAGGGGGCATAGTGCTCTATATTAGGCCGTTCCGCGGCTCGGGCATGTCATATCTTACGGGTTCAAAGAAATGCTCTAGGAGACGATAGCATTGCTAAGCGAGAGCAGGTACCTACGCCTGCTCGAGATGATACCGTAGGGAGTTCGGGGACTAGAAGTGAGCGGAGGAAGACTTGGAAGGAGAGTCGATGGGAATAAGGTGGTAGGAGTCTCTGTGGGAGGGTTTATTGGGGAAGGCTCGATGAAGTAGGAAGAGGGAATCTACTATGGATGGAATGGTTTTCTTGGATGATGAAGGGACGGGATGGCTTTGCGGGTCTTAGACATTTTGGAGACCTAGCCCTGCTAGTTTCATTGGCGCCCAGCTACCTTGGGAATCGGCATGGGTCGTTTTGAGACCCGACTTTGTGATTCGGATTATCCAAGGCCGCACGGCCAATTACGGTCTTTTTCCCATTTTTGAATCTGCGAAACAAAAACAATTGATTAATTATTCGTTCAACGAGATCAAGCATGCCATACGGCCATAATAAAAGAATGCACATACTCGATGCAAGTGAAAAGCTATTCATTTTGCAGGTATTAGAACATAGTCCGCCGACTTCAATGGGCCATGTTCCGAGTTTGCTTTTTAAAAGGTTATTGTTACTTCTTCAACAGCGGAAAAAGAGTGGGAAGGAAAGTCGAACTCGGCGAGAAGAAAGTTTATAGTGATCCGTGGTCCAATAAAGGGAAACATTTCCTTTACCGGACTCATAGGATTGGAGGAACGGGGGAAGTTGCTTGGGCTCGGCACTACCTAAAGTACGAGGATTTAGAAGCCTTTCCATGATTTGGTAAAAGTTTTTGAAGAGTTTGCGTCATGATTTCTTACTGCCGGAGAAGAGGTCAATCAGCTTTCCTAGTGGGTACGCTTGTCGTTGGCTTCTTTCTTGGCGTCTTTATTGGCATTTGTTTGGCCTTTTTTTGCTTTATGGATAGAATAAAAGTGAAAAGAAAGACTGGAAGAGTGCAATTTAAATCTTTCCATTGCAAAAGTTCTCAAAAGCGATGGCAAAGGCCCGAGTTTGTTAGGATGAAGTTGTGAAGGAGCAAGGTGTAAATGATGTAAAAGTTGTAGTTGGAACTTCCGGTAAGCGGAAAGCACATGCCGAGACGAGATATCCACCCAATCTTTATAGAAATAAAAGAAATGGGGATCATCATTATGTTCTCGGCGGTTAGATACGGATTTGGTAAGGCGGGTGAAAGACAAAGTCTTTCTTGTCACGAACCCTATCTAAGCGATCTCTTCGGTCATTATTGCTCGATACTTAGCGCCTCGTGGACCCATGGGGTTGATAATTTGGAAGTATCCGAGGTTCAGAAACTCGATTCCCTCATAGCGGATAACTCGGTGTGACGGAAGGTGAACCCATTTAAACCTATAATAAAAAAGTATAAGTCGGGGAAAGCAGGAAGTATAACTCGATCAAAAGAGTAGCCATGAGAAAAATCTAGCGGGCATACGGTCGGGATTATCCGGGTGGACGGAGGCGAGATACATGTGGGAGTATGTTCATGGCGGCAAGAGGCCAACATCCGCTCGACTTTTGAGTTACGCCACTATTGGCAAGTTCAATGCTCAAAAATAGGCATTAAATCACATGGGTCAGGTTTGTTGCACGAGACCCAGTGTCTAGGAGTAGGTTTTCTAGTTGGGCAAGGGAGATCGAGGGACGGGGTAGGTGTGGTCGGATCTCGACTTGGAATCCTAGGGGGATTAGAATGGAATCTGGGAAAGGGACATTAGAGTCTCGTTTATACGTAATGATGATCGGGGATTCCTCACCTCCTGCTTCATGGGTTTATCAAGTACAACTTCTTGTTTCTCTTTCTCGAAGTAAGAGCTATAGACCCAAGAACCAATATTTCTTAGAAAGATAGTGTTTTCAACACTTCCCTATCTTCTTCGGGTTGGATTACTGTACATATCCATGGGTGGAGGACTATTGTGATCCGTAAAGACTCTAGAAAAAGAAAAGGAATAGTAGAGAAGTTGAACTGGATGGCTTGAGAACCAAGGTGTCGGCTTTTGGCCTTGAGAAAGGAATCCCTTATATATCGTCCACGCCTTTGACTGAAAGCAAGTTCGAATGAAAATAAAGGAAGGGCATTATGCTTAAAATATCAAAGAAGGCTACCCGGAAACCCTAGTGACGTACCCAAAAACCAAGTGATGAGATGCGATGAAAAACAAAAGTGCGGAACAGCGAAGACTAGATGAAGCAAGACGAAGACGTCAAGGAGGATAGGAAGCGGAAGAGAATGCGGATTCTGTTGAAAAATGCAGAAAGTTAGAATTCTGGCGACAAATATGAAGAAGAAGAGTGCTTCGGAGCAAGAAGAGTTTCTCTAGCAAGAACAAAGTGAACGTCTAGCAAAAGTATTGAAGAGAGGCGGAAAGCGTGAATTTATAAACATTTTGAATACGAAGCGTCAGACGTTAAGGATAATTCATGTTGAGGATCGAATTTCGAAAACCTAAAAAGCCAATGATGACCGTTATGAAACGCGTGAGCATTTAATGCGCACGGATTTCAACGACAGCGAAAGTAGCCTAGATATAGGAAAGGCGATCTTACGCCATGATGTCGGCAACATAGGCAATGAGAATCTTTTCGTATACCTTTGATTTGTGATACCCCGATTGGGGGCAACACGTACGGTGGAAACGTATGAACCCGGCCAATGCGGGTCAAATTTACAAAATAAATCCTGGCTATCATGAAAGCAAAGAGAATTTTCCACGGAAGAATAACTCCGGCATGCGTATCTCGGGGCAAGCATTGAATGAGTCGATCCAATCTCGGCCAATTCTCAAGGTCAAGTGAGTTAAAATTTATGAAGGATAGGGAAGCAAGTTAGATACAAAGTTACGATTAAGCAATTAATCAACTTATAAATGGAATCAAAACCTGAACTCACAGGAGCTTGGGGGCAAGCTGTTATGGACCCGTATTTGGAGCTGATATGATGCAGCCCAAGAAAGGACACATTATGGCGAAGCTATCTTATTAAATAGGTGAAACAACAATCACGCTATAGATAAGAGCGTTAATCCCGATCACCGTCACATGTAGTGGAGCAAAAGATATGTGATGGAAGCGAGGATGCATCGAGGTAGTGGAGCGAGAGTGTTTAGCGGGCTTGGAGGCGTACAACACAAAAGATTGAAACCCTAGAGGTAATCTCCATAAATAGGAGATTACCGCAGATACATTCCATTCATATCCTTTTATGATTCGGTCTCCTTTTGCACACTTGCCCCCTTAGGCCAATCCACGTTTTCGTGTAACACGGTGATCATCTAACTATTCTTTGGTGTCTTCCTTATAGACATCATAGAACAGTCATATTCTTTCGGTATTAGCCTACATATATCCCGGAGAGTATTACGGATCCTATATAAATCATTCACTAACCCATTGTGGTTAGACATTTGTGTTCAAATAACGGAATAAAAAGCATGAGCAGATTCCTTTTTTGAAAGGGCGGCAAAGAGCAAGGACACTTCCTTTTTAGTGCCTTGTTGTCAAGGGTAGTATATCACTTAATTTTTTGTTAAATTTATTTTTTTCTAACAATTGCTAATTTTTCGTTTTGGCGCCTTACCCCATATGAATGGTCAACTATTCTCTCAAACGTTGTATGCATGACTCATCATTATTTGACAGTGCCTAACCGCTAAATATATATGGACAAAAATAACGGTCAAATATTTGAAAACTTGTAGTAGTATCATAATATAAAGCCAAACATATGTAATTGATGATGCATCTAACCTCATTTGCATGTAAATTTACTAAAGTCTTCAGTTCTACCCGTCCTAAAAGTGCAGTATGCCCTTTGCCAAGCAACCTATCCAGCACCTATTGTTGCCATCATTAAATATTAATGGAAAGTAGTTAACACATGATTTATTATGCGTGTAGAAATATTATTCTTCGTGCTAATATGTATAACATGATAACTTCCCCAGTTAATAGCTCTCGACATTTGTCAGCTAAAGCTAGCTAGGTCAGGTGGTGAGAATTATATGGAATGTGAGCGAAGATCCAGTGTTCAAACCTTAACTAATTTTTAAAGTGAGAAGAACTACAAGAACATGTCCACAAACAATCAAGATCAATGTTACCTCTTTTTTATAAGACAAAAAGTTTAGGTGAGTTGGATTCTAACGACTCTCACTTAGGTTAGAGCGTCTTTTCGAAGCTCAAGAATAGTTGAAGAGGTATTCCTGATAATCCACCAACTAAGTCCTCAAATCGGCAATGAGATTTTTATTTATAGTATAAGCCAACTCCTTACTGATTGGACCAACTTTTTTTGGGAAGATCAATGCCATCTTATTATTTAGTTAGAGAAAAACTAATATCACATGGAAACTAATAATGTTGACTAATAAAAATAAATTAATAAATCAAAACTTATGATTATTAGTTTGTTGCATTTGACAGGGGAAAAAAATATAAATCAATAATAAGGTTCACTTTACTTTAATTGAAATTCAGAAAAAATAGATTTAAAACTCTCCTTATATCAAGAAAAAAAAATTACCTAAAGAATTAGCTTTTGACTTTTGAGTTACTTTTTTAAAAAAAAAAAAAAGAAGAAAGAAGAAAGAAAGCAGAGTTACCTTACTAATTGGATATGCAATGGGAAAGAAAACCAGCAAAAGTGCTCTCACAAAAAGGAGACAGCGTGGCACCAACACTTAATCCATATTGAGAACACAAGGCTTGAGGGATAATCTAAGATATCAAATTGTATAATAAAAATAATTAATAAATCTAGGAAGTAATGATTAATAATATCAATATAAGAGATAAAATCTACACACATTATTCATGAGCCATGGTATATATAGCTCATAAAATTATATCCAATGAACAAATAAAATGTGTTTAATTAGTTTACAAAACGAAAATTTACCTCAGTAACCACCCCTACAAGTGTGCATGCGAAAATAGTAGCAAGCCACCTAGGAAACATTTTCTCCATCAAAATAGACACCGCCTTCATAAATAACACAATTTTCAATTCATCAGAAACAACAACAAAGGTTTCATCCTTACTTCACTACTACAAAATCATACATATATAACATTAAATAAATAACGATTCAGCCCATAAGTGTCATGTATGTTTGAGATGGAGTTCACGCAATATTATATAACACTAATAATTATAGGTTCAATAATATACACACCATTATGTATTAAGAGGCAGAATTTATGAAAAAAACAAAAGCATAATAGCTGTAATTACTAACCGTCATGTAGTGACTGACAAAGTGATGGTTCTTATGGGAAAAAAAAAAAACCATTATGTAACACTTCGAAATGATTTGTCTTCATACTTTATATCAGTGAAAACAAAAAAAACGTAACAGTTATAACAATCAACCCTAATGTATGAATAAAAAAACTTATGTTTTCTTAAACAATTATCATGTGACACTTTCAAATAATTTGTCTTCTCCAACTTTAAACTCTAAAACACCTTTTCATAACCCTTGCGTTCAATCGGCACAAGTACTAGTTCTCCTAAGTCAAAACCCATCGTAACTTCATTTGAAGAACACCTCAACTCTCTACTTAAATTGACCTATTCCTTTTTCTTCTTATTATTTTTCAACATCAGCCTTGTCCATCTCTCTCCTTCGCCATGTTCAGATGCTTTGAGAGCTCTTTCCATTCTCCCTATCCTCCCCTTGCCTACAAGCTCCCTCCTCCTCCTCTCGCTACTCCTCCACAAGATCCAGCTCATCCTCCACCACAAGCTCCACTCACTCCTCCACCACCTCCTCTTCTTCCTCATTCTCAAATGGAGGCTCTGTTACATATGTTGGCCAACCTTGACCCCCTTTACAAGGCATCTCGCTACATAAACCATCTGCGCTAGGTATCTTTGGCGTCCTAAATTAGATTTAGGACACCAAAAATATTGGTTTTGAAATATTTTTAGTGTCGGGTTAACTTTTGACATCCTAAATTTTAATTAGGACGCCAAAATTTATTCTTTTGGCATCCTAAAACTATTTTAGGGCCGCCAAAAGTAGGCCTTTTTGCGTCCTTTTCCAAAAATTAGTACGCCAAAGTCTCCAAATAATTACAAAATTACCACTTGCCTTCCACATTTACTTCCCTTTCTAAAAAAAAGGATATCTTTTAGCGAAGTAATATCCATTTTTTGTACTAATACTACTTCAAGGAGAGGCGGACATTAAATGTTTGCTAGATAGCCCTAAACACCATAAAGTTGCAACGAGCCGTATGTACAACTGTTCAGAGGATAGCAATATTCATAACTTGCCTATGGCTCCTGAGCATGTGAAGGTAGAGCTCAAGACCTACATGGACCCCACTATGATCTCCTTTTGCCCTTTAAAGATGTTAAAAAAAAACACACACAATGAGAGGTAGTGCGTAGCTTTGTTTGCTTGGCTTGGCTGTCTAATTCGACTATCCAAGAAGCGAAAGAAGCCCACCCCTCAGTCCAGGAGAGCAAGCATTCCACACTTAATGATCAATCCAGGCACAAGTCATACCCATAGCAGAAGCCTGTTGATCAATATGGTTTGAAGAGACTCCAAGAATTTGCTAATATGTTCTTCTACGTTGGGATAAATTAAAAGTATCAATGATTATCTTTGAGCTAGATGTCTTCAACTAAGTAGGGCAAGTGGTATGTGTGAGCCTGACATTGTTAGTTAGGTCTTGAATAAGGAGATGGCAAAGCAGAAACTCTGTCAGCTTCTTTATCAGGTATTTCTCTAGCCATGCTTTTCATTTCTTTAGAGTGCCATGGAAACCATCAGGGAGCAACAATTGTGGGTACTGTTTGATGCGGTACATGAAAAATATAATCACGCACAATTCGATGGAATTGATCATGTAAAAGTATATATATGCTCATTCAGATATATATATTCGATTAGCTATATATTATAATATCTAACTTGATCTATTGTTTCCTTTTGTGCACAGTTTGAGGATATATACTGTGGGATGTATAGCCCATCACAAATGGAAGAAGTAGCCGAAGAGTTGGCAACAATAATTCAACTTCCAGTGGGGCACGCATAATTGAATATATATATATAGTTTTAAACTATTGGTTTTAATGTATATATTTACATGAATGAATGTAAATATGTTCTGACTTATTGTATACATAAATAATGACTATAAATATAAATACAAGTTTGTGTACTATTTCATTATGTATAAATGTATATGCAAAGAGATATCAAGCTTAAAACCCCATTTTTTTTGAAAAAAAAAAAAATTAACTTCGATACATTACGGTTATTACTTAACAACCGTTTTGTATGTAAACAGATACATAATGGTTTTAACATAACAAGTATAATGTATTTAAAAACTACACTGCTATTACTTAACAACCGTTATATATGTCAACTATAGATAACAATTATTTAAATAAAGCCATTAATTACTATAAATACATAACGGGTTTTGTAAAAGAACTGTTATTTATCATGTAATATATAACGATTGTTTAATTGAGGACATTATATACCCATCATTTATTATTCCAGCATTACAGCATTACGCACATTATAGCCTCAAAAAGCCTCCATACATAACAAGTTTTCTATTAGAACCGTTATATATTATTGAATACATCATAGTTTAGAACCATTATGTATATACGCTGAGAATATATAAAAACCACTTTACATAACAGTTTGGAACCATAATGTATGGTTGAAAATAACTGTGATTAAAGCCTCTTTTTTGTAGTAGTAGTAGTTCTTATTCAATAGATAGACATATATAATAATAAACGTTTCTCATTTTTTCTAAAAAATTAATAAATTTTTTATTTAAAGGTTTAAATTAGATAAGTGCCTTGGATATATCGAGATTTATAAGAAATTTATGTACCTTCTGCAAATGCTAAAATAAAAATCCCTTTGATATCCTAAAATCATATATGCATGTGCAAGGACAGTCTACAGATGACGATTGAGTGAGAGCAATTTGTTTTCTGAAAAATTGTTACTCATAAGTTTGATGTAAAAAACATTAAATACATATAGCTACCGATATATATATATATATATATATATATATATATATATATATATATATATATAATTATATAGCTCCTCCACATTTTATATAATACTAACATGTTTCAAACAAATTAATATTTATAAGTTTGGCTTGTAAGGGGATACAACTCAACTTCTAAATATGAAATTTTGTTTTGTAAATATTAATTTGTAAACTTGACCTGTCAATATTAAATTATTGGTATCTATTAGTACTGCATGAAATTAGGGCCTATTCATATTTATTTTTTTAAAACCAGAGATTTAAAGTATTTTTCTCATTATAATTTTTTTTTATATAGAAAATTTGAGTAATGCATTTTAATTTGATGTTGTTTACTTTAGTCTTTTTTTTTGCCATTGATTTTAGTCATCTAATTATAGTTCAAGGTTAGCAAATGGTTCATTGAGGATGATGGAGTAAAGTTGAAAGGCAAAATTAGAATGAAGGACCTAGAGGAAAAGATATTTATGGAGAAGGAGTATAAAAATTTTAATTGTTTAGAAGGATCAAAAATACTTTTAATTGTTTAGAAGAATAAAAAATACAAATATAAAATTAAGAGTACTAAAATGCCCCTAACAAAATCTTCTACAATCCCTCCTATATTCTCTTCCCCATTCTATTTTTTAAAACTAATACAAAATTTTAAGTTTTCATTAAATTAAGAAATAGTTTTCTCAATTTTCATTTTCACAACTTGAATATATATCTATAAAAAAAAGTATACATTTTTCAATTTGTAAAAATTATAATTTTTTTAAAATAAAAAATTAATTAAAATGGAATTATAAAATTTTAATAAAAGTTAAGGTCTTTTATAATTTATCATATATCTTAAACCAAGAAAGGTTGTATGATTTATTTTTGTTTTAGAAGCAATTTATGTAGGTTATGAAATTCATGTAATGTTAATAAAATTTAAAAAGTGTTTAATTGATATCATTGTTGATAATATAAATCGGGCAACTTTGGTGAAAAATAAAAATTAAGAAAAATATGAGTTTAACGGATTGTTAATTAAATAATATATTGAAAATAAAAACAAGATATAATATATCATGATGGGCGGTTTTTTTTTGTTTTAATTTTAGTTATTTTTTAATTATGAATACGGAGATAATACGTGAGGTTTGATTATGGGCAATATAGTAATTTAAAATTTATATTATGATGTTCGGTCCTTCTAAGTAATTACAATTTTTTTATCCTTTATAATAAATATTATTTTTCTTTAGGTCCTTTATTTTTAATTTTTCTAAGTTAAAATGAATAATAAAAATAACATAATTAATCAACTTCAAATTAGAGAAACATTCTAAACCTAATTTAAATTATATTTTAATCACTCTCTTTGTCTCTTATCCCGGCTTCAAATGTGTAAAGTAGGGTTGATCATGGATCGGATAGGATCGGGTTGACCTCGGCCCAGTCGATCTGATAGGACCTTAAATTTGGACAAGACAACTGAGGCCCGGTCACGGTCCCGCATCCAAACTCAAGCTAGATCCTTACCTGATTCGTGTTGTCCTAGACCCGTCGAACTTTTTGATTTTTTTCCCCGAAATTGTTTCCACAAAAAACCACCTAGCTAATTTGGAAATGAACGACAACCCCAAAGCTCGAAGGAAAGTGAAAAATCTAGAAAGCAAAAGAAAGCAAACTAAAAAATTCGGAAAGCTAGAAAGCAAACTGAAAAATCGAAGAGAAAACACTAGAAATTAAGCCAATGACTCAAAGACCCCGAGCTTACGTCTCTCGATGATGAACGACAAAAGCGCCCTTGACCAATTACCGGTGGCGAACGCGACGCCCAAAAGTGAAGAATGACCTCAAAGCTTTGACCTTGCAAACAAAATGGAGAGCCATAAGATTAGGGATCGAAGCATGGCACCTAAAACTTGTAAAAAGGGAGAAGGGGAGAGATAATCGTCCGTTGAAGGGAAGCCAGCGATGAAGCAATTGGAAGTGAAGAATGAAGCAAAAAAGCTTTGACATTTCAAGGAAAATCAGCAAGTGCGGGCATAAGATAGCGGATCTTGAGGGGTGCGAGGAGTGAGTCTGAGCTTTTGCCAAAATCGCTTTGCTTGAGGGTTTCTTTGAGATACGAGCCTAAGGCTACGTTTGGGAGTTTTGAAGGAAGGGAGAGGAAAGGGATGGAAGGAGAATGGAGGAAGGGATGGAAGGAAATGGAGGATATTTCCCCCGCTTGTTTGAGAGTTAAAAAAATAGTAAGGAAGGAAGATGGAGGATTAATGAGTTATTTTTACTATTTTGTCCTTTTCTTTAATAATTAATATAATTATTATACTTTACAAATAAATTTAAATTTTCTAAAAAAATTATTTGTAGTGGTGGCGGCGGTGGTGGCAACTACTACAAAAATTTGATATTACTACCCTAAAAAATGACCTAAATAAGAAATAGGTAGTAAAAAATGATAATTATGAGAAAAATGAGTATGCAACGTCCTGAATTATTATATAGGTCTTCTAAAATTGATTTTAGGCGTTCTAAGTTTTTTCAGGACGCTTTAACTGCTTCCCGCCATGAGAAATATAAGAATTTTGTTTGGCGCCATGGTATTTTTTTTTTTTGGAATAAAATTAATTTTTGGCGTCTTGATATTGTTTCAAGATCGTCTAAAATCTGCCAAATATTTTGGCGCCCCGGATATGGGAGAATTTTTTGATTGCGCCATGATATTAAATTTGAGCGTTTAAAATTGACGACCTAATTTAACATCGGGTCGCGAATTTTCAAAATGTAAATTTGCGACTGATGTTAAATCAAGTGGCAAAGCTTCTCCCTAATTTAAAATCATGAATTTTAAA
This sequence comes from Acacia melanoxylon, assembly GCA_019022615.1. Taxonomy (NCBI): domain Eukaryota; kingdom Viridiplantae; phylum Streptophyta; class Magnoliopsida; order Fabales; family Fabaceae; genus Acacia; species Acacia melanoxylon. The sequence goes on along the minus strand of JAFJYJ010000068.1, from coordinate 18,841 downwards.
TCGCTTAATTCGCCAATTTTCATTAAAAACCTAAATGTAAACTATCCACGCACACCCAAAACCTTCGTTCGTCATTTCCACTCTCAGCGGCCGCCGTCTCCGTCGCTTTGGCCGTCTGTCTCCCGACTCCGAGATTCAATCGGCGGTACAGTTCCATCGGCGCCAAGATCTTCGGTGCGACTCTGCCCACTCGTCTCCCGGCTCTCGGGTCTTTGCTACTCTCGTCTGTCTCATCTCTAGCCCTCAACCACTCTAATCTCCGGCTTTCGGGTTTCTTCTTCTTATGCCTATTTGTTTCTTCTTCGCTATGTTGATTCTTTTACTTGCTCGGGTAAAAGTTTTGCATTATCATTTGCTATATTGTTTAGAAGTTCATTGTATATTTTTTTATATATATTAATGTTCTCCGGTAAGGTATGTAGTTCAAGTTCGACTCCTTGGCAATAAGGTCGGAGGGTTTCATAATTTGCATAGGGTATGTGTGTGGCATAACAAGATCACGAAACTCAAAGATTCTGATAGATTCACATAACAAAATTTAGTTTAGTTTGTATATATGCACATGTTTGATTTCCGGTTTCTAGAACAATATTTTTATAAAACAAGAACAAACAAAATATAACTATGACCTATATGTCTTGGGATTGAAACTAAATGGTATAGAGCTAAATTTTGATTCTAGCATTTTCTTTTTAGTACATATGAGGTGAGGCGGATTAAAAAGAACTTAGACTAGTTGGGGAAAAATCTCATACAATCTTAGGTATCAAAGCTAAAGTTTCTTTGCTAAAGTTTTCTTCTTGGTACATAAGAGGGTGAGACCTAGATTTAAAAGAAACTAGACTAGTTGGGGATAAATGGCATACAATCATTGTTGCATATATAAAGATTTAGTAAATATGAGCAAGGCCGCAGGGGCCGAGGCCGCATTAAAAAGAAACTAGACTAGTTCGGGATAAATCCCATACAATCTTATATACACATATATAAACATTTATATACTTGATGAGGCTGATAAAATTGAAAGATATGTTGATGATGAGTGGCTTCCCATAAAAAACGGGGAAATAATCCCAACTATTGGAGGCCGAAAGATGAAGTGGCTGCTTGTGGCTATAGCCGTGATTCTAATTATTTATAAAGACTTTCTTGTGTTTTTTAATTAGTTTCTGGGGAAAGAATTCGTGTAAATAATTATTAGCCTTCCTTTGTTGTTCTGTTCTTGTTGTTCTTGTTCTTGGCTTATAACGTTCTTGTTTTGTTCTTGGCATATATAATTAGTATAGTGGCTTTCTTAATTTTGAATTCTGTTTCGCTGATGGGTCAGACTTATTTCAGTTCTGTTGCATTTGAATTCCTGGTCCACTTTCCATAATATTGATTCCCGATTGTATGAGGGTGCTCAAGAATTCTATGGAAAGTTATTCAAGTGCTTTACACGGAGTCATTTCCTCATTTAAATTTATATAAGGATCTCAAGAATTCTATTGAAAGCTTATTGATCCTTTACACTTAGTTCCATATATGAAGAGGCTTGTTAGTTGGTATGAAATTGCGTTCTTGAAATTGTTATGAACTTGACCTTGTTGGAAATGTTGTAGGTGGTAATAAAATGGGTCATAGTTGGATGAATGCGTTGAGAACTAGTGAAGAATATGAGAATGGGGTGGAAGAGTTTATTGAATTTGCTAGAAGGAATGTGGCTACAAAATGGGATGTATTATTGTCCATGTGTTAATTGTTTAAATGGGAGTCGAAGGGTTATTCTTGATATAAGGGATCACCTACTTTGTGATGGAATACACCTTTGATACACAACGTGGATATGGCATGGTAAGGAAGTAAGTACGATTAAATCCCCACGAAAATGAAGTTGAGGTAGATGATGATGATGGAATGGAGAAAATGATTAATGATGTTGAGGAAGAATCGTTTGCACAATCGGGTGAATATGGCGTGTGGAGTGATGCGGGGACACCTTTGTTCCCTGGGTGTACTAAGTATACACGGTTGACTGCGACCTTACATTTGGTCAACTTAAAGGCAACTTGTGGGTGGGCCAAATCGGGTTTTCACGTCGCTTTAATTGTTGTGTGATATGTTGATAGATCATAATGTACTTCCAAATCATATGTATGAGGCCAAGAAAATCTTGTCTACGATGGGTATGGAGTATAAAAAGATACCGGTTGCCTAATGACTCGCATATTGTCTGAGAAACGAGTACGAAGGCCTCGCAATTGTCCAAGTGTAAAACTTCACGATACAAAGTGAAGAAAGTTATTGTTTACGGAGCAGGCATAACAAAAAGGCAACCTTTGAAGGCATTGTGGTATCTTCCAATAATTCCACGGTTTAAGCGTCTCTGTTTACTAGTGAAGCAACGGCGAAGAAGTTGAGATGGCATTGATGAGAGAATATCGATGGAAAATATCTTCTGCACGGTTGACTCCACGCAATGGAAGAAAATAGACGAAATGTTCCTCATTTGGTTATGAGCCAAGAAACCTTCGGGGCTGGGCTTTGTACGAGATGGCTAAATCCATTATCAAACTCTTAGCGGTACCCATAGTGCATGGCCGGTTCTCCTTGTAATATACAACTTACCTCCTGGCTATGTATGAAACTCAAGTATGTGATGCTTTCTATGATTTACGGACCAAAACAACCGGGAACAATATCGATGTGTACTTGGCGCCTTTGGTTGAGGATTTGAAGAAGTTGTGGGAGGAAGGTGTAGATGTGTTTGATGCATATAAGAAGGAGCACTTCAAGTTGCGTGCAATGATTTTTACCACGATAAGCGATTTTCCTGAGCACGGAAATTTGTCGTGATGCAAAGTGTGAGGGCATAAAGCATGTCCAATATATGAAGTGCATACAAACTTCCATCAACTAAAGCACGGAAAAACAATGGTCTACCTCGGTCACGGAGGTTTCTTCAACGTTACAACGCATATCGTAAGTTAAGAAAGCGTTTTGGCTTCGAGCATAGAACGCTCCAAAGGCATTAACCGGAAGAGGAAGTTTATAGTCGGGTGAAAGATATCAATGTCATATCGGGTAGCGGCAAAGGATTGCGGGTGAGAATATATGGAAGAGCGATCAATTTTCTTTGATCTTCCATAATGGCGTAGTCTTGATATGAGACACAGTCTTGATGTGATGCATGTAGAGAAAAACGTTTGCGATAGCCTTATCGATGCCTCTTTTGCACATACCCGGGAAGACTAAGGATGGAATTAATGCGAGACTAGACCTAGTTTAGCATGGGAATAAGAGAACGGTTATATCCACGAGTAATGGAAGATGGTAAGAGGGCATACATGGAGCCAGCAACTCATACACTATCAAAAGCGGAGAAGAAAAGTTTGTGTGGGTGTCTATATGACATTATGCCATGGATATTCTCTAACTTGAAGAGTGTGTTTCAATGGAGCGATTTGAAGTTAGTGGAATGAAGTCCCATGATTATCATGTGTTGATGCAACAACTGTACCAATAGCTATTAGAGGCATTATGAAAGATGAAGTGTGATCCACTATAACAAGATTGAGTATTTTCTTTATTGCTAGGCATTTGTAACAAAGTTATTGACATTGAAAAGTTGGATGAATTGGAAAATGAGGGTTATATTGTTTTGTCCCAAGCATTTTCCTCGCTTTTTTTATATAATGGTGTACCCGATAGTGCACTTGGTAAGGGAGGTAAGGCTCTTCGGTCCAATTTACCTAAGGTGGATATGCCCTTTCGAGCGATACATGAAGATCTTAAAAGGGTATTCAAAATCCTTATCACCTAAGCCTCAATAGTTGAGATATGTAGTTGAAGAGACTATGGAGTTCTGCAAAGATTATCTATCGGGGCTTACGATACAATCCTCGGCATGACGAGGGGATAAGCGAGGGAACTTGAGGCATCAAACTGAAGAATATGCCTCGTGAAGCCGTGTGCAAGCACGCCGTACATCTTGTATAATATGGAAGAAGTTCAACCATACATTGATAAATTACGTAAAGAGTTTGAAGGATATGAATCCAAGGAAGAATAGCATGCGGAATGGCCAATGAGCAAAAGAAGACATTCATAAAGTGGTTCCGGGGAGACGGTATTGCGCGAGACCGATGCCAAGGTGTTGGATACAATCGAGTGGTTAGCTCCGGGGGCCTCTTTTCAGTCGTCACTTGGTGCGGTTATGATATAAACGGATGTTCGTTCTACACAAAGACCAAGATGGACGAAGTTACGGCATGCAAAATGGTAAGGTGATGGTTGAAGTTGAATCCATGCACTTTTCGATTTCGAAAGACAAGAACCGGTGTTAGTATCAATGGCACATTATGGAGTCATTGAAGAAATATGGGAGATAAGCTACAGCCAAGTTCAAAGTTGCTTTATTGAAATGTAAGTGGGTTACAACAATGTCGTTGTAATAGATCCTAAATTTGGATTTGTCTCGGTTGATCTTCAAAGACTTGGTCATAGAGACGAGCCATTCATTTTAGCAAATCCGAGTCAAAGAAACAAGTGTTTTATGTGACAGACCCGTAAATAAAAAATGTCCATCGACTTCAAAGTAAAAAACAAAATCGGTGAAAGAATCTTTGAACCTTGACGATACCTCCTTTCACAACAAATCCACCTACAACACGTGAAGTAGAATTGGATGATGATGAAGAAATATCTTGAAGAAAGGATCATTGTGAAGGAATAGGAAACCATGTAAAGTAAGATCTTGAGTTGTGAAATATTACTATGTTATTTTTGTGGTCGTTTATCATGTTGGTTCATTTTATTTATTTGTTTATTATGTAATAACCTATCTAACATTATTGATTTGTCTTTGATGAGCAGGAATATGTCCACTCGACGAGTCATCGGGGTGATAGGGTTGATGTACCGATTGTGAAAGGGGTAGAGGTAGTGCACAGCGTATAAGTGAATTGCCTAAATCAATGACGATGAAAAAGAGGCTGCATGTACAGTTAGATGCCAATATGAACCCGATTGGTAAAGAGGAAGACAGTTTCATTAGCTATTTAGGCATCCTCGCTCCAAGCAAAGAAGTATTGTTTACTCTAGTTGGAAGATGGTTCCCGATAAAACGAAGGAGTTGATTTGGGTACAAATTTTGGTATCTCACTTTCGATATGTCCGTATTTGTATCTTTAGTCTTATTGCTTGATTTCTTTCATATCTTATCTTTTACCTTGCAAAGAAATGTTCGATGTCCCCAACAATAAGGCGATGAACAAGCATTGGATGGGCAAAGTTAGATCTCCGTTGGAAAGACTTAAGAACAAAGTGACAAAAAGTATATTAGAGGTCAAAGAGGAATGAGGGATCCATCGACCTATGATTTCATTTCTCCGCAGGAGCCCGGAGGAAGTTTGTAGCACACGGCCAGAATCCCGAATTTATTGTAAAAATTTATTTCATATCCTATCTTCTATTTGAATATACTTGACATTGTAGGCTTAGTTTTATTTGTTTTTCGTGTCACGGAAAAAGTCAAGTCAATAGAGAGAGGCGGGCGAAAAATAAATATCCGCACTTCATGTCTAGAGGTGGCTACGTAAAGCTTGAACCGAAGATGATGAAGGAAGAGTTACAACGAATGAAGGAAGCTCTTCCCAATCCGATCCTTCTACCGCTATCTAGTGCCCCCGAAAGCTCCTCCTTGTCACAAGAAATGGAAAGCGAGAATGAAGGGTGACAAATACATCAATAAAGATGTTGCCGAGGTTGCCTCAAAGATTGTAAGTAGTTAAATTAGAAATATTAAATAGCCTACGATTGTTTCATACTATAAGAGTTTAGTTATTATTTATGAAAAATCTTATGGTACATGATGAACTTGAGCGATGAAGCGGCCAAGGCTCGTTCCGCAAAGACAGGACATTTTGTCGACGGCTATTGGGGAAGCGGATTACCTTGATCTTTACATTCGCGAGGAGGCATTTATGGAAGTTAGTGTCGCAAAAATATTTCGGGCCGGGCGTTCACGTTTGCATGACGGAGAGAGTCATGCGGAGCTTGAAGCCAGAATTCGAGCGTCCCTCGTAAATGAGGTTATGGCACAACTACGGGGTGAAATGATGGCTATGGTACAACAGAATACAAATACGACATTGACAACCCACGAAGCCCCGGCCATCCCCGGCCAAGGAAAGTTTTCACCCTTCAAATGTACCTATTGGGCGAACCTTCTCCCCCCCGGATGTACATATTGGCGAGCCTTCTCACACTCCACACAAGGAGGTATACCTTGCACTTATATATTTGGATGACCCGTCTGGCGTATTGTTGCCGATGGTCTTGTTTACAGAACAAGACAAACACCACAACAAGCAAATTTAGGAAGACCAACGTCGGGTGGTAGCGAGTAGTGTGAGAGGGGGAAGAAGAGACAGCCATCCCGATTGATGATGAGGAGGTTACCACACTAGGCGCCGCCATCACATGGTTCATCCTGCGCGCATCATCTTATTGAGATGGGGACGACACCCACGGGGTAGGAAATACATTGCGATTGATGATGAGTAGGTTCTGATTGATTTACATTGCTAACCCACTCGTAATATGTTTTTTTATGTTTTCATAGCATGAAGAAGCTGCAAAGCTTATTTCCCTACTCAAGACAGTGCGGGGGAGTTGTCCAAGGACATCGACCTTATAAGCACTGCGATGCCTCCGGGCATTGTCGGTGCGGAAAAGACATATCCGATAACAATGGACAAGAAAGATTTGAAAGAGTTTATGCATATGGATTGTTTAGATATACAGTTTTCCTCAACTCAGTTGCAATCCGTATCATTTTTTAAACCCTTTAATACTTATGTCCCGGATGCACTCTTACATTACCCAGGAGGTCAATTTATGTTGGTTTAACAATATAGGCAAGTCTTACATCTAGCCAATACACAGCAACATTTTTGTTTTGTCATTTTTTTGTGATTTCATCTTAATTTAATATTAATATGTATATGTTGTAGTGGTCATTGGACCCCGTGTGTTGTTTGTCCCGTCAAGAACTCTTGTTATTGGTTCGCCACTCCAAACGAGGATATCAAAACCATGTTTGCCGAGAGTAAGTAAATTTTTGTTCGATTCTTCTTTAAATGAATGGTTTAACATGTCTGTTAATCACGGATAGGGGCCTCGACGTTAGACTTGTTGGAGCAAAAGAGCAAAGGACCGAAGTGGTTTAAACCGAAGGTAAGTTTCAATTCAAGTTATTTCATTGACACGCTTGCTTTCGATGTGCCTTTATTCGTTTTAACAATTTGCTTTTGATTTATAGTGCCATCAACAACTGTGGAGCACCGAGTGCGGGTACTACGTTATGAGTTGGATGCAATCCATCGTTAGCAGCAGACGTATTCAAGGTTTTCAAAGTGTACGTAATCGCCCGTGATCCTCAAATGATGATATTTTTGTAGTTGTACTTGAGTTGTTAATTATGTCATTCACTTCATTGGTTTATCTTATACCTTGTTTTCCAATTTACAGATTTTTGGGACCGTGGATCCATACCTCGCAGGATGAGATCGATTCGGTTAAGGACAAGTTGGCTAGACATCTTCTTCAATACATAGGCTAGTTAGTAGTGAGCATGATTAGTATGTTATTGTGTTAGTGATTCTTTTGCTAGCTCTTGTTGTTTGTTTGTATCTGTTTGGTGTTATTGTGGGTATCTTGTTCAAAATCTGCGACAATTGTGATCAACTATATTGGAACTATGAACCTTCTTGTGTTGCTTGGTTGGTTTCTCGCTTATGCAAAACTTGGTAGATATCTTATTGTTGCTATCTCATTGTTAGTTTGTGTCTTTGCAAGTTTGGTGTTATTGTGGGTATATTATCGATTCAAATTGGTGATGCAAAACTTGGTAGATAACTCATTGTTGCTATCTCATATATAGTTTGTGTCTTTTCAAGTTTGGTGTTATTGTGTTTGGTCATTTGTAGTCTTAAACGTGGATTTATTCTGCTTATACTTTTCTTTCAGAGGTATTGTGTGAACTAGTGGACCAACTCTCTGGTTTTGAATCCATGATTTTGTATTGCTGTAGAATATTAGGTAGAGTACTTGCGTAGTTTGATTCGTATGTAATTAGGATTCATATATAGCGTTTGTCCTCGCTCTTCTTTTCGGGCAAAATTAAAATATGCAGCATAATTTTCAAAAAAAAACTCAAGAAAGGCGTCCCGATTACTTAATCGATGCCTTTGTTCATTTTTTAGCCCTAATAAGGCGACACCTGTAAATGGTCGCCTTATAAAAACCGTAATTTACAATTCGGGTACCTTATAAAGCGACTTGAAATGCGAATCAGGTAAAAGCGCTTATTAAGGCGACACTTGAATATAATTAAAATCGCCTTATTAAGGCAACTTTGATTCGTATTCGTGTCGCCTTAATAAAGCGACCGAACTTATCATTCAGCGCTTATTAAGCGACACGATTGAATATTCAGGTCGCCAAAAGCCACGGGAACCACTACCCCCGCGAGACGTCCTCGCATTAAGGGACGTTAATTTGTCTTATTTAGAGTCGTTTTTTTAGCGTTTTTGTAGTAGTGTGGGCGCGCGATGGTAGCGGTGGCGGTGGTGGGATGGTGATCGAGGGTAACAAAGTAATTAATCTATTTCCTTCTAAAACCCCCCGTATTGGGGGAATTTTTATTTTTTAGAAGGAGGTTTTGGAGGATTTGTAAAATCCTCACCGATTCCCTTCCCCTCCTATTTTTAAAACTTGCAAACAAGGAAGGAGCTACTAAAACCCTCTCTTCCCTTTTCTTTCCCTCCAAAATGGGCTCGCAAAACAGAGCCTTAAAGAAAAGAGGAAATTCTATATCACTTTGTTTAAGAATGAGATTGAAGAAGACATATTTGTTATGAGATTGCGTCAAGGCTCTCTCGACAGCCAAAAATAATATTATCGGGAACGACCGGACTAGGCCATGTCGATCGACCCGAGCAGACCAATTTGGTCTAATCTACTCAATGCTGCTCAAGCAATTTTGTTTTTGCTACCCTGACCATGATGGGTCAGGCTCCTGAACCATCGAGTTTTTGGCTCACTTATGTGGAAGTACTTCTAATGTCTCTGCTGCTCTAGGAAGAAGAACGGGTGTCGGATAATTCCTTGTCTATTAGTCGTATTGGTTGAGAGTTTTATTTCCTGTTTACGTATTTTTGTTATCTTGCTTCATTTCTAGACGAAGTCGTACGCTTTTCTGAATTATTAATAGACGTATACCTTTTATCAAAATCCACTAATCGAATTAGCCTATAGAAACATTTGACACAAGCAAAAAATAAAGTGTCATACATCAATATATCAACACCGATATATAAAATTTATAAGTAATATTTTTATTAGAATAATGTGACTCTCCATCGTATCAAAACGATGGAATCATAGAACCTACCAAAAACAAAACAAAACAAAACGGCGTATGTTTTGATGCAACAGTATATTCATTGCGTGTTATGAAGGACATTTGTCAGTGAATTATATGTTCGTATTACAACCTTATGAATAAGAAAATTATGCCTAAACCCTAAATTCACAAATCTTTGAAACTTAAAATCACCTAATGATAAATACTCATTATTGTACTTGTAAATCTGTGATGTTTGGGTGATAGTTAAATATGTTTTTCATCATAAATTTACATTATGCGAATGGTAAATGTAAATTTGCGTTATGTGCGCAGTAAATTTGAGGGCCTTTTTAATAATTAAATTGTGAAACTTTTTTTAATCATAATTTTCCCTTGATGAATCATTGTATAAATTATATTTTTATCTAGTACATATATATATCAAATAAATTTATTGAATTCAGCTCACAACTCACAAGAGTCAAGAATTCTAAGAATTTGAAGATTTTGACATACCTCTAGGGCTAGTGTTTTAGCTAGGAGGAGAGTACATAGAACTAAATGCTCATTCTTAACAATGGACATAATCTTCGCTGCAAAAAATAATAATAATTATTATAATCATAATAATAATAACAACAACAACCACCTCGGCATTAGTTAATTAATTTAAATTACCTCCATTATTGTCCCCCTCCTACAAGGGGCAACAACTAGTTAATAAAAAAGAAACTTGATTTGACGAAAATCTTTTCATGTACCGCTCTATTCCTTTTTATATGTCATTTGTGCTCAAAAAGTTTGTTTCAAAATATAAATTATTTTTATGGTAGTGAATGAGCTTTTAACAATTTTACCTTTAATTTATAATAGGAGAGAGAAATATGTAAATGCATAGAGATAAAGAGAAATGAGAGAAGATATGCACCTTCATAAATAAGGGCAAATATGGAAAATTTTATCTACTTTATGGTTTTCTTGTTTTGCAAGAATGGGTGACTTATTAAAGGAATAGAGTGGTATGTTTATCTGTTTATTTTCGTTGAAATAATTAAAATATATATATATATATATATATAACAGTTAATTTTCTTGTATTTTTTAGATGAGAAAATATTTTTAAGAAATTAAAAAAGATTGCCCATCTGATATAGTACTATTTGATTTCATATTATAGGTCCTCCTCCGTCGGCAATATAAGGCAATGCTGGGGAGTTGATCTTTATCACAAATAAAAGCCATAGTTTTATATTTGTTAATCTTTACCTAATTTACCCCTATGGATGATCCCTCAATAATTATAAAAAGGAGAAGGGATGAGGGAATTAAATAAGATGATTATGATGTTTTAGAAATATATTTCATCTTAACCAACTCAACTAACTATTTAATATAATTAAATTAGGTAAATATGTAACATATTAAGAGGAAGAGTAAGTCAAAAGAAAGACAAAAAGAAATAAAGAAAGATATACTTGGATGTAATTTTTCTCAACATTAATCCTCGAACATTAATCCTCGAAGGTATTTGAGATGCCAAATAAGGGGAAAAAAGGAAATTATCGAACGATAAAAATAAAAATTCTTGAAGAAAAGTTTCTAACTTAGTTTCTTTTCTTTTTTTTTTTTTTTTTTCTATCATGAAAAAGGGTTTAACTGAGAGAGCACAAACCTGCATGCTTTTGGACTTTAGGTTGACCAGCTTTAACAAAGAGCTCAAGATCAACTTGACTGAAGGACAAGAGCCCTAGTGCGAGTCCAGATGTGGTAGCAGCAAACAGCACTAAAACAAGACTCATCAAAAGTGAGATCCAAAAGAAACCTCACAACATGGTTCCTCTTCTTCAAAAAGTTTCTCATCTTAATTTGCTAAACTTTCACTTTGAATAAGAAAGACATACTTGAACTAAGTGTGCTGATCAAAAGACTATATATATAATGAGAGCTTAAATATATATAAAAGAGTTTGTGGCTCGTTGGAGTTTTAAGAGGCAAGTTGTTGTGGAACTCAGTTTGACAGTTTAACTGCCCGTTTAACAGACAAAACAAGAAAGGTTTGAATATTATATTAATTATTATATATAATATTGGTTTGATTTATTATTACATTTAATACTAATTAATACAACAATAGGTGCAGTCCTCATAATATTATTGGTTGACAGGCATGCATCACATTGTGTGTAGTTAACATATTTTCAATCAAATTCCTTGATTCTGTCTGCCATGAGAATGATTATGGCATATATATTGCTAGGTATACCTTGGGAAGTTTATTTTGCGCATGCTGTTTGTTTATTATTTCTGTGCAAGTCAAAAGAATCTCAAATATTTGTGTTAATTATTATCATATTGTTAGTTCTATGACTACTTCAACTACTTTGAAAATATTACTATAGGGAATTTAAAGTGAGTATTTTGGAAATGTTAATTTAATTGTTTATACTATTTTAATTTTTCATTATCATTCATGAAACGCTAAATTCAATTAGTCCAATAAAAACACAAATACTCTTATAAGGCACCTATAACTAACCACTCACATGAACTATTGAGAAGTTGTTAATTAAGTCTTAAGTTTGTCTAAAAGTGGAATAAATTTTTTATTTTACCTATATCTAAATAAAAATATTTTAAATTTGCATTACATTTCTCTCTCATAATTAATGACTTTAAATAGGGGTGATATTGAAAAAAAGTAAGGCTTGTTGTTTTAAATAACAAAACTTGTTTAAAAATTTGTTTTTAATTAGGTGTTTTTAAAAAACACTAAATTGTTTTTAAAAAACAAAAAACTCCAAACAAGTTTTAAATGTTATCTTGTTTTTATTTTTATATCTCTTATTTTTTATTTTGGGAATGGGAAAACTCTTTCTTAAAAACCTGCTTAAGACCTCCAACAATCCACTATCAACACTACACCAACAGCGATGATCGTTGCCACATCCCTATCGGCGTCGATCGACTCCATGTCATTAATGCTAAAGGCCAATGCCCATCACACTTCAAAAAAAAAAAGTTTTTGGACCGCCACATCTAGACCCTTTATATGTGGAAACAGTTTAAGACTATAACTGGTGGAATTTTTGTAAATATTGATACAACTTTGGACCTCATCTAGTGTGTGAGAGTGAGAGGAGTGAGGTTAGGTATTTAAAGAATAGGGAAAATGCAAAAGGTGAAGGTGAAGGGTGATGAAGGCGAGGTTTACAGAAGAGAGGGATAAGGCAAAATGGAGGTTGGACGGCGCGTTGTTAATGAGATTGGAGAGATGGCGTATGGAGCAGTTATGGCAGACAGTTTTAGGGTTGATTATCAATTGAGGAAGAAAAAGGCCTTCGTGTGGGGAAGTGGAATGGAGGGAAAAGTTTGGACTTTTGAAGGATTTTGTGGCCCCAGTCTTAATGAGGTCTTAATGTAAGAAATTCTGTTAGCACCTCTGGAGGTAACCTGATGTCTAACATACCAATATCCATGCTGGCTTGCTAAATTCAGCTACACAAGTATTGCTACAAAACTCGATAGCAATGTTGTAGCACCTCTTCCCAATATTCAAACTACCGTATCCCATTTCTCATTGTTTCTCTACTGTTGTGCTGCATGTATTTGTAATGTTATCACCATGCTACAGCAATCTTCATAACTCCTCTAGTCGTTGTAATTCATGCCCTTCTATAGCAAAAACTTGTACTGCCATCCAGACTTTATCAATTCCTCATTGTCACTCATATGGTTCCTTTGCTGTTCTTTGGAAAGTAACAAACTGAAAGGGAAAATTTTCAAAAAATTGGGCTGCTCCCACCAAGCGGCTTGTTTTATAGTCTTCAACCTGGCCGTGATGTGTTCTCTAATTGGGAGATTGATAGGTGGTGATGGTCCTGTTTGTGCTTAAGTTCATGTCCCATAGAGAATTAAAGTTAGCTTCCAATCATGAAGAGGTACAACAACAATTCTGCAGGAAGTGTACTGTTATCGAATTCCTTGATGGCAAAGTAAACCAGTCAAACAAGTAATAAAGTGAGTAGAGTATCGTCCCACGGGAGCATCGAGATACCGATGATGACACCGTTGGAACATATATGTCTTAGAGGCAAGTCATTTTGTGCTTTAAACGTTTATGTCATTTAAAGTATTTCTATAAGATTTAGTTATCATATCATTTGCATGTTTATAGTGATAACCGTATCCTTGGATGTATCTTATAGATTATCATAAATGTCACACATTAGATAAATGCAACGGGAGTAGAAGATGAAATAAGGCAAGTATGACTTCGATGAGTATGGAGATATGAATCAAAAGTCATAAGCCTTTGTAAGAGTACAAGATCTTTGGATCGAATTCCATATGCAGAAAGGCATGTGGATTAAATCATAAGCTTTTCTCATGTATAACTGCGTCACAATGCCCTTGACACGAGATCATCATGGATTCCTACATGATGAGTGGGTTGATCTTTGACCTAGTCAAAAGTCACCTTTGATCAAGGTGATGATAAGGCTTGGATCGAGATCGATGGTTTTCATGCGGAGGAATGTAAATGGTCAAGATGGAATTTGTCTCTCACATTTGTAAGAGATATACTGTCACTCGATGAGTGAGTCGAGAAATGTATAGTAAATACTACGATGGAAAGGATTTTCCATTTCAATTGTTAGACTACTCGAGACCAGAAAGTAATGGTCAAAACCGGGGAAGTTGACATTATCCATGCCTCATCCTTGACCAAATTATCGCGTGACAAAAGGATGTGACATGGTTGTATGATAGGTTGTATCGTACTCATTGATCCCCATATGAATTGGGTAAATCGCAATGTCTTACTAGAGACGCTTCGACTTGTGGGCTAATAAAGATGTTGGCTACCTGCCAATGCGTGTGGGTCTCAGGTCGCATCTGAGGATCAAATACGATCGATAATGTTGATTCATTGAATCATAGATATGTCTAAGATTTAATGAATACCGTATTTAATCTAGGATGAATATATATATATATATATATATATATTAAATTTGAAAATAATATAATAATATTATTTAATAGAGATTATAATATTATTATATAATATTTGTTTTGTATTTAATTTATTTGATAAATTAAATATCTAAAAACAAATAGAGATATTGTATCTCGTATTTAATTTTCGAATAAGATATCATGTATCTAATTTAATTTGAATTGAGATATAGTATCTCGCATTTAATTAAATAGATGAATGTCATTCCCATTTACCTTATAGAGACTAAATTAAATCGGCGCTACTAGTTAATTAAATAAATAGATTGATTAGATCTATTGGATAGATTTAATTAATATATTATTTTAATCCAAATTCAAATTTCAAGATTAATAAGGATTAATTTTGAATATATAAATAAATCCATTGGGTTTTGAAAACCTACGGGACATTTTGCAAGACGTATTAGAAAGCCGTTATAAACCTTAGAAAGAAAAAGAAAGAGATGCGAAAATACTGAAGGCGCTAGCACTGCAAGTCGAGTGTTGGAGACATTAGTGTGGAGACCCGGAGGGAGTGGATTTGCAGTCGGCTCCTATTGATCAAATAGGACATAACGAGATCAAATTGAACAAGATGATCTTGATTTGCATAGGTACGCTCTACTCTCGATTTAACGTTGATACATCCTCTTCATTGGGATTCGTAAGTTTTATGGATGAAATCCTTCCGCTTTGTGTACGGATCCCAATAGACACTAGGTTCGAAAACAATTGTGTTTAAAAGAAAAGAAAATTATAATTGGTTTGGGTGTTTTTTTGTATAAGCTATCGAACAATTGGAAATAAACAAATGATCGTAGTTACGAAGATATAGGTTTAAATATAGGGTTGAGCTCGAGACTTCATCCTAAGCACATTACTCCCCGGTTGCCTTAGTGCATTGCTATAGTAATTATGTTGCTACTTCTACAATGCTACATAACAGCCACCTTACAATGTTATCCAGTTAACCCATCACTATACTATACAGAAGCTTCCACGTCTTGTAAGTACAATCCTAGGACTTGGAGTTAGGTGTTGAATTTGCTTACATGTCACTAATGCCCTCAAGCGGATGCTGACTGTGCAAGCTGAGGTGGGAAGATAAATATGTCAGCCCAGGAATCAAATAAAAATAACAACAAAAAGTCTATAATACCCCATAATAAAAAAAAAAGGAAAAACTCCTCCTCTAGATCCATTGTCTTATTTCGACAAAAATCATAGGCATGATTTCATCTCTGTCTCACATAAACAATCCAAAAATTCATACAAAAAGATCTTGGTAATTTAATAAGAAACCAAATCAACTAAATTCATTTAAATGAAGAAATACAAAAACAAAAAATAAAACAGATCTGGAAAGTGACGGCAAAAAGCTACCATCACAAAAGCAATCATTGAGCTACCATCGAATCACCATGCTTCCTTCAAACTTGAAGAATGAGAAAGCAAAAACTAAATCCCCAAAAAAAACATGTTTCCATCGGCAAACAACTCTTCGCAGATCCTAAATTCAAAAACGTGAAGCAAAAAAAAAAAGGAGTTCAAAGGAGGTCTCGATTACTTAGGAAGATGGGTGGTCGCAGAACTATTCTCGTCTTGAGCTTCGACCTTCGGATCCACCGCCCAAAATTCAAGCTAGGCATGGCTCCATTCGGGGAAACACATACTCACCGGAGTTCGGATATGGACACTCCACATCCTTCGAAGATATCAAGATGTGATTTTTCCGTCTTCATTGCCGTCAAATCCAAATGAAGAAAAGATGAAGTCGAAGTTGAAGCTTTGAAGAAGGAAAATCTTCTTGTTCTTCTCATAAATCGTGATGTACTCGATTTTCCATCTTGGTCATCGTCCCGTAGAGGCGGTCATCGTTGAGGAGGTCTCCTCACCTTTAGGCTTGTTATGCGAACATTGGTCATCGCGGCCATAAGCTTGAAGGACATGGTTGGCTCGTTGAATGTTGAGGGTGAAATTGAGTTATGCTTGATGTGTTTCGTTTTAGCTTTCTTTTCCTTGTTCCCATGTCGGGTCACTGCATGGGTCAACACACTCGGTTTTGCCACCTCGGCTCCAAATCGGCACATTTAAGGGGTTAGTGACAAGTAAGCGGTTTAGCACCGTTATCCCATCCGTAAATTCTTTTTAAATTATAAGGACTAACGGTTTTAGACGGAGTAAATTTAAGAAATTAAAACTATAAATTTCAAAACTTCATTAACCAAAAGAAAAATAAAGGAAAAACTACAAGGATTAAATTTTTTTTTTTTTTGGACAAAGATACTTGCATTAATATCATCACAAAATGTAGCATTACATAGAAGAAGAACATAGACTAGAGGAGAAAAAGAAACCGCGGAGGAAACCTAACAAACAACAAAAACAAATACAATAAGACCAACAAAGTCCTCAAAATACAACTAAAATAACAAAACAAACTTGTCACCACCCATCAAAAGATTGGTGGGCAAGGAATCCTCGAGAATCTACATTAGTCTCAAAGAGCCTCCAAGGTTAGAAGTGACGTTAAAGCGGGGCACACCCCTTTATAAGCATCGGCTATAAGGAGATCTGCCCGGCACGGTTGCCCTTCTCGAGGTAACGGACGCCATGACAACCCAACCTTAGAAGATAAAAGACAAATGATATCCCGAATGATACACCTACGCCTCCAATCGGCCAAGTCGCAGCTTTGTCTCAATACAAGTAAGCAAGGGAAGACGAGTCAATTTCAAAGGCCACTTTAATGTGTCCTAGATCCACCACTAAGTATAGCCCTTCTCATGGCCAAGGCTTCAGTCATGAAGGCCGAGATTGATTTCACTTTGTCAACAAAACCCCAAATAAAGGAACCAAGATAATCACGACATATAATCCCAATAGCAACATTTTCCTTCCACGAGATGAATAGGCATCACAATTAATTTTAAGGGCTGCCCTAATACAAGAAGAACCCCTAATGTTAGGACTATAACAACCCCTCAACAAAAGATGATCCCCCTCCACTAATTTGTAGTTAGACCAAAAATCAAATTACTTTTTACGGCCAATTCAATGATATCACTCGAATTCGAATGTACATTCTCAAAAACCATATTATTTCTAGCTTTCCAAATGAACCACATAATCCAACATATCAACGAGATATCATGCTTACCAAGAAAGGGCATACCTATAATTAAGATCTACCAAGCGTTAAAAATTGAAACTACGGAGACATTGATTCTTGCACTTAGCGAACATCTAAACCAAATACATCTAGTCTAAGGACAGAGTGGAAAAAAAAATGTTCAATAGTTTCCTTGACTCCTTCGCATCTTGGACATTGGCTATAAAGACCTTTGTCGGCATAGTGCAGAATAGTAACAACTCCGCATCCTCAAGATATGCCATATAAAGCTGTTGCACACGTGGGATGACTTTAATCTTCCGAGATCGAATTCCAACGTGGTGGATATAACAGTTGAGGACCCCCGCAATTAACATTAGCGGAATCCTCATCTTTCCGATAATGATATCCCATCTTCACGTTGTATTCTCCATTTCTTGGCATAAGTCCAAACCAACTTGCCTTCCAACCCGTTGGTAGGATCAAATTTCATATATTTCCCCTCTAATCGTGTCGATCAGATATTGATTAATAAAGGAAAGATCCCGTTCACATTAACTATAAGATCGCTAACTCGCCCCTTGACAAGATAAGATCATTATCATTACTTGGTCTTTCCGGGAAGTCGACTTATGGTATGTTACACCCCTACTTAGGCATCGCTTCCGAATTAGCGGGTTAGAGGATTCGCTTTCATGATTACGCTTTCGCTTCCGTTATTAGGTCAGTTAACATGTATTAGAGTGAGCTAGCAGACATTTAGAGAGGTTTGAATGATCTATTGTACTAGTAAAAGTAAAATAAACGAAAGTAAAAGTCCTGAAAGGGTTAAAGTCTGATCATCTAAATAAATACCAATAATAATACAAATCACCAAAAAATATCAAAATACAAAAGTGATAGGGCATCCCCTATTCTTCATATACTGTGGGCCCTACCTTTCCAAAAAGGTACTTCAATCTCGTAGCAATTGTTACACCCTCTAGCCTCGCCTACGGTGTGGGATTCCTTATATTAGTTATCTTTCCTTCATTATTAGGTCCATTTAACATGTATCGAGTGAACCAGTGAGCATTTAAGTTTGGACAATCTCTTGTCTTGGTAAAAGTAAATAAAGTAAAAGTCCTCGAAATATAAATACCAAAAACATAAGTACAAATAAATCCCAAAAATAAAGTATAATACAACAACATAATAGGGCATCCCCTATTCTTCATTATGCTTGATAAGTCCTACCTTTCCAAAAGGGTCTTCTAGATCGAGCCTGCACTCCCCTATGACTATAAACCTGAGTCCAATAATGGCCCCCAGGTAACCTTAAATACTCGAATACTAAA